>CM072781.1:14527500-15763750 GCA_036936925.1 Cenchrus fungigraminus | reverse complement strand
GCTTGAAAGAAGACTAGCTCTACAACAGAGACACACTGAGATAGAGCTGATAGAGAACGACTAACGATTGATTTGCATTTATGAACATGAAAGACTATAAGGTTAGGTTTATTTTAATTAGAAAAACATATGTAAAGGATATTTCATAAAGAAAATATCCTAAATTGTAATTAATGCAATTTAAATTTTATTTGCCAGAATCGAGGTATAGAACCTAGTCAAGTTTTATTTATAAAATGTGCAAATATAAATTATACCAATTAAACATTTATTTGGATAAACAACTTAAATGAAAAGATCTAAGCGTATAGCTTTATGATTCGGGTTGAACTAACCAAATTATAATTAGAAACTCATTCGTATTGATATTTAAGCAAATTAACATTTATTATAAAAGTCGGTGTAAAAACCTATCAACTTTTATAATTAGAAAAATTAATTAATTATTAAACAAATCAACATTAGTTTAAGAAAAACCGAGATGGCACTAATCATCTTTTATTAATAAAAGCATGTGAAGTGATCATTAATCAAATTAACATTGATTATAAAAAAACAGTGTATACTCTATATAGCTTTTATTTAGAAAAGACATGTTTAACTAAGCATTAATCAAAATTAATATTAAATTATTTTTCAGAAAACATACATGATGAGAACTCACTACTAACGTGTACTTTGTGTCATTATGAATCTAACGCAACTTGAACGGATAAAAACAGAGCTAAAACATAGATTCTATGGAGAAAACAAGATGGAAAGGACCTAGTTGTGAAAACTGTAGATTTTAGGGGCTAACAGTGAAGATTCCCGAGACACGATGAATAGTGCTCATGAAAAGAATAAAGGACAGGGTTAGATCTATAAAAAGTTCGGGTGGGCCTTATGTGTGAAAGGTGGGATCTTACTAGGGGGTTATCCACAGATTTGCATAGAGACAAGAATAGATCAAAACATTACAGAAAAGCGTAGGGGCCTAAACACAAAACAGAGGGGGTCTTCTTCTACCTCGAGTCAAGGACGGACAGTAACGCACAGGAACGGACAGGGAGTTGCTGGCGTTGATGCCGCCGGCGCTATGGGCAGCTAGAGGCACGGGTAAAGAGCGGAACGGAGAGAGGAGAGGAAGGGGATCGCGCGGAGGTACTTACCCGCGGCGGGGACGAAGGGGAGCAGCCGGAATCAGGCGGCGAACTGCGGCGGCGGCCTGCAACTCCATGGCGAGGAGGGAGAAGGGGGTTCGATGGGGACGACCACAAAACTGTAGATTGAACGGCAAAACGGAAAGAAAACGACGAGATGAACGCGATGGTGTGCTCACCTTCGGCCAAAGATGGACGATGGCGACGGAAGGGCTCGCCGGAGTTGGAGAGAAGATCGCCGGAGTTGGGGAAGACGACGGAGCCGACATCGGAACCGAGCAATCCACCACACCACGGCATAGGGCTCGACGAGAGAAACTCCATGGTGGTGTCCGTTTGCAGCAGAAGTCCATGGTTTTGCCGGAAAGCTTGCCGGATTTTAGTAGACGCATAAGTTCGGTGACGATTTGTGGGAGCTAGGGTTATCGAAACGAGATGAGGTTGGCGGCGTTGGAAAGAGGATATCAGGGAGATCACCGGCAATTATTTATTGGCCGGGATAGAGTCCGGTTTTATTTTATCTTTTTTTTCTAATTTCGGGAATTAATTTTGGATTAGAAAACAATTTCAGAAAATCTTGAAATCGTAATTAAATCACGAAAAATACTCCCAAAGCTCAGAAAAATTAAAGAAATAAATGGACATGATTTGAGACACGGTGAATCCAAATAAAATATTTGGTGCTCATGAAAAGAATTTTAGAGCCTTCTAATAAATAGAAATAGCTCACGGAAAGTGAGAATAAATTTCAGAAAAAGCTGAAAAAATTCTCGGAAGGATTTGGTCAGCACCTAAGCGCATTTAAAAACATTTTGCACTCATAAACACTGAGATGCATCGGCATGTATGCAACACACATAACCATTTATTTAATTCCGAAAAACAAATAAAGCCTTTTTCCTATACTATATTTCCTGTAAAGAAAATAAATTTTGAGAAAATTTTAAAATTATGAGAAAAAAATGTTGTTTAACTATTCTTTCTATTCACATCCTGAAATTAGAAATTTCAAGGTGTGACAGGGAGTTGGGTTTGTAGTACAGCATGGTAGGGGTAATTGAGTTTCGTGTCTCCGCGAATCTCATCGCTCGCTCGCATTTTATTTTGTTTTCTAGGCAGGATCGCGGAGTCGATCGGCACCGCGGGCAGGTCCGCCGCCGTTTGGTTCAGGAGGCACCTCCACCACTTCCTTCCCGACAGCCCTACCGTCCTTGCTGATATGTGGGAGTCGATCGTCAGAGCCGCATCGCCATCGAGCGTGACTACCACCAACGGGCGTCTGCGCTGGGCCCAGCTTCGTCGCGATAGGGCTCTGCTCGAGTTCGCCATGGCGCAGCACCGTGCGCTCTACGAGTCCATGTGGGAGGAAGCAGCCATGGGAGGCATCGTCAGCATAGTGGTCTGGGTGTATGCGTCTTCGCTCTTGGGGATGAAGCTGACCAGGTGAGACGATTAGTTGATTCTACTTGATATTTCTCCTTTTGTTTCATCTTATTTCTCTTTTTTTATGAGTTGATTTCTCTCCTGTACAGAATGACCATCCCCCGCCTGCTGGACTGGAGATGCTGTTGGCCCCACCGCCTGCTGGGCCTAGCTTCGTCTCGATAGGGCTCTGCTCAAGTTCGCCATGGCGCAGCGCCGCACGCTCTACGAGTCCATGTGGGAGGAAGCAGCCGTGGGAGGCATCGTCAGCATAGTGGTCCGGGGTGTATGCGTCTTCGCCCTTGGGGATGAAGCTGACCAGGTGAGACGATTAGTTGATTCTACTTGATATTTCCTCTTTTGTTTCATATTATTTCTGTTTTTTATCAGTTAATTTCTCTCTTGTACAGGATGACCATCCCCCGCCTGCTGGACTGGAGATGCTGTTGGCCCCGCCGCATGCTGGGCCCAGCTTCATCTCGATAGGGCTCTGCTCGAGTTCGCCATGGCGCAGCGCAACACGCTCTACGAGTCCATGTGGGAGGAAGCAGCCATGAGAGGCATCGTCAGCATAGTGGTCTGGGGTGTATGGGTCTTCGCCCTTAGGGATGAAGCTGACCAGGTGAGACGATTAGTTGATTCTACTTGATATTTCCCCTTTTATTTCATCTTATTTCTCTTTTTTTATGAGTTGATTTCTCTCTTGTACAGGATGACCATCCCCCCGCCTGCTGGACTGGAGATGTTGTTGGCCCTGCTGCTTGCTGGGCCCAGCTTCGTCTCGATAGGGCTCTGCTCGATTTCGCCGTGGCGCAGCGCCACGCGCTCTACGAGTCCATGTGGGAGGAAGCAGCCGTGGGAGGCATCGTCAGCATAGTGGTCTGGGGTGTATGCGTCTTCGCCCTTGGGGATGAAGCTGACCAGGTGAGATGATAGTTGATTCTACTTGATATTTCCCCTTTTGTTTCAACTTATTTCTTTTTTTATGAGTTGATTTCTCTCTTGTACAGGATGACCATCCCCCGCCTGCTGGACTGGAGATGCTGTTGGCCCCACCGCCTTCCGTCCCCACCGTCGCGTCCCACCAGGTGGTGGCCTGGGGGCGCAACAACTTCAGATCTACGATGCTCGCGTCCCTTCCGGGTCTCCTGCTGCTGCCATGCGCAGACCTCGTCCCACGCCCCCGCCGCCCGCTGTCGTGGCCGTTCTGCTGCATCCGACCATTTGTCGCACGGAGTTCGACCGGACATGGAGGTGCTCCCTGCCGCGGCTTCCTCCTCCGCCACCCGCCCTCGCCCAGTTCCCCATGAGCATCCAGTCTTCACATCTGCCGCCATAATGAGCTTTCTGGCCTGAACATGTGAGTAATCCACGCGAACCTAAATTTTTAATCGGTTCGTGCATGAGTTCTAAGATGTCTGGCTTATTTAAGATTCTCGTTGCACATGGGCGATTTTCTCTGTACCGGATTGCCTTGTTCCAGTATCTATCTATTATCTTAATACTTGAGTGTTAAAAGAAGCCACCACGTTCGTCGAGAGGGTCTAAAAATTCTCACATTAATCCAAAAAAGAGAAGAATATCCACCTTTGGATTTAATGAAGATCTGAAGGTCTAGATTAATCCTAAAAACTACATTAAAAAAGACAAATTCAGAATTTTAAAAAGAAAACAAGAACTCTAATGTACGGATGGAGTTCCCTAAGTTCAAAAAACAAGTCCACCCGACCCTCTACATTGGAACAAAAATTTAAAACTAAAGATGAAAAGTTTAATATTCAAAATTTCATATCTACCTCTCGACCTTATCGAAAGTTATACTTTGTATGACTTTAAAAGAATCCACCACGTTCACTGAGAGGGTCTAGAAATTTCTATGTTAATCCAAAAAGATAAGAATATCCACCCTTGGATTTATCTTTCGAAAAAATCCACCCTTGGATTTAATGAATATCTGAAGGTCTAGATTAATCCAAAAAACTATATTAAAAAAAGACAAATTCAGAATTATAAAAAGAAAACAAAGACTCTAATGTACGGATGGAGTTCCTTGAGTTAAAAAAAGTCCACCTGACCCTCCACGTTGGAACAAAAATTTAAAACTAAAGATGGAAAGTTTAATCTTCAAAATTCCATATGTACCTCTCGACCTTATTGGAAATTATACTTTGTATAAATTTTCTATGTAATATATTTATAAATATATATAAATACAACTCTAACTTCAATTAATGAATTAAGTATATTGTTTAATGCTAGGATGAAGGGCACACTTGGTACGCTTGCCGGCGGCTCGCCTTGCTCACCTATTTGCCCGACAAGCTTGCCCGGCTCAGTAAGAAAATCTTTACCGGTGCAGGAGATTGTCAAATCGACTCCGCAACTGACGAAATGAGTTGCACCATCGTCAAATCCAGACGCACTAGAACCAAATTAAACTTTACATTGCGGAATCAAACTTTTTAGCCACTGAATCGACCTCCACTGTCAATTCGACCTCTGTTGCTTTCGCATTGACCTCCACCGCAGCCAGATCGACCTTCGCTGCTGCCAAATCGAGCTATGACGTGCTGGATCAAGCTATAAAATACTTGCGGCATAGGATACCATCGAATCAACACCGCATCTGCCGAAACAAGCTCTATCGTCATAAAATCTAGGTGCAAGAGAACCAAATCAGCTCTGCCACCGTGGAATCAAACTCAGCTCTCCAACCGCTGAATTGACCTCTTTTGCTATCAATTGGACCTCTGATGTCGTCGATTTGACCTCCACTGCTATCGGATTGACCTCCACCATGGACATATGGACTTCCGCTGCTATCGATCGAGCGTCTATGACACTATTGGACCGATATACATGGTGAGCAACAACAAGAAAAGCAAGCTCTCCCATGGGAGCTCACCTTGCTTTGCCTGCCATCACGAGACAAACGGACAAGGCAAGAAAGCAGCAACAAGCATACCAAGCATGCTCTAAATCTCTTTTTTTTTGGAGATAGGCAGTGAAAAATACAACATGAGTAATAAAATACTTGATTCTCGCATATACAAACCTACCATCATGACGGAGAGAAAAAAATCGGATGCCACAGAAGATGATAAGATAAGAAAGATTTGATGAGCAACGCATGTAGGTTTGCATAGCAGTAATTTGACAATGAAGATGTTAAGTATGGTTTGGCATCGACCATATGGGGTTTGGAGACAATGACAACACAAAAGTGAGACAATGACTTCCTGGATAGCAACCAATGCGATATGACCGCTTTGATCAGAAAAAAACTGAGGTAGCAGACAACAATAGTGGACAAAGCAGGTGGTCATAAATAGCTACAACAAATTGGCAAAATGCAAAAAAAAGCGGCAACAAGCGTACCAAGCATGCTCTAAATCTCTTAGATTTTTTGGAGATAGACAGTGAAAATACAACATGGGTGATGAAATACTTGATTCTCGCACATACAAACCTACCATCGTGATGGAGAGAAAAAAATCTGATGCCACAGAAGATGATAAGATAAGAAAGATTTGATGAGCAACGCATGTAGGTTTGCATAGTAGTAATTTGACAATAAAGATGTTAAGTATGGTTTGACATCGACCATATGGGGTTTGGAGACAATGACGACACAAAAGTGAGACAATGGCTTCCTGGATAGCAACCAATGCGATACGACCACTTTGGTTAGAAAAAAACTGAGGTAGCAGACAACAATGGTGGACAAAGCAGGTGGTCATAAATGGCTACAACAAATTGGCAAAATACAAAAAAAAAGAAGGTGCAAGGTTGACAGAAGGGGGAGGAAAACAAGAGAAAACAAAAGCATTAGATATAGACAAATATTGTGATACATCCGAGAAACTAGCATGATGTGCTGATAAATCGAATCTACTAATGCAAATATCTATCTTGCACAATATACATGAGGAGATAAATTGAATGATCAGCATGATATCACTAACTGCAGAGTGAACTTATCCTAAATGGAAGTCCCTAGAACACGAGTTTGCTTGTGAATAGGCCACATGTTAATGACATGAGGTCCTCTGCAGTAACTAAAGAGGAACAATTTCCCGACTGTACATATCTGTAAACATAGTAAGCTTTCAAACAAGAATGGAAGTGATGAGATCAAGTTGTTTGTCATATATTTTCTAATATTTTGGAATTAGATTGGTATGTGATGTGTGAAGAACCAAACAACACAATGAGCACGATGATGAACACAAGTATGCACACAATGAATAGTGGCACCTACTATTGAAGATCAGTAGTTATCATGAAAGTTATAAAGGTATTGTCAAACATAATGGTTTCATTTTAGAAGACATAAGGTATATTCAACAACGACCAAGGAGATAACATTTCAAGCAATAAATATATATTCTAGGAGACATGATACAATATGTATTTATCAAAATCGCAAGTTAAGAGAGGGAGAACCAGCCACCATGCACCATCAACGAAGGGCCAGCGGTGAGTAGGAAGAAGAAAAAGAAAGGAGCGTCAACCGAACATCACAATGAACACGATGATGAACACAAGTATGTGCATAATGAATAATGACAGCTACTATTGAAGATCAATAGTTATCATGGAAGTTATATAGGTATTGCCAAATGTAATATTATCATTTTAGAAGACATAATGCATATTCAATAATGACCAAGGAGATAGCATTTCAAGTAATAAATATATGTCCTAGAGGGCATGATACAATATGTATATATAAAAAAATCATATGTATTTATTAGGATCTCAAGTTAGCAGAGAGAGAACCGACAGCCATGCACCATCAATAAAGAAGGGGCCATCGTGAGCAAGAAGAACAAAAGGATAGGATGTCGGTTGCCGATCATGAGGAAGGAGGAACTTTCATATAGGAGAAAGAATTAACGTACCATTGGATGGGAGGAAGAAGGGGTGCACCCAGATTGAAAGATAGGGGGACCTGCACTGCTGTTGCTTGAGCTCACCCCAGATCTAGAGAAAGCTTCAAGGTCTCCTACGCTGATAACCAGCACAACCACCAGGTACAACGAGCTCACCAAAGGATCGAGTTCGATCCGCACATTGGGAAGTGGAGCACCCAGACTCTACATGAGGTCAACACACCTGAGCCAAGCTCAAAGCCGCGAATCAACGAGGTAGAGTTCGACCATCGAGAGTGGAGAAGCGAGAGGCTCTTTCGTTTCAAGCGGGGACTAAGTGATGAGAGGATGAACAATGATTTTAGTCCAATACGAAACTCCAGAGGTTGACATTGTATGCAGGAGTGCAGCGGAGCGTCGAATGACATTCGTTGTTGGATCAGTTTCCATCCACCAATTAAAACACCATCCAAATAGCAGAATTCGAGTGTATCAATACCAGTTCTAAATTTCGAACTCCAAGATCTACATCGGTGTTAGTGATTTCAAAAGGATGAATAACAAATTAAGAGGTATACAATACTAACATAGCATTTTAGAAAATATAATTTATCAAATTTAGCCGCGCTACTAGCGGGTCAACTTGCTAGTTTTAGCAAACCAAAAGGATTCTGTCAGAGAACTTGGCTTGTGCATATGTCCTTTTAGATAAACTGCTGCATATTCTCTAATTGTGGTGGATTGTAGGTGAAGTCTTGGTTTGGTAGTGGGAAATTTTCTCTGTACTGGATTGGCACTTGGCTTGTGCATATACCAAACTGCATATCAAATATTCCTCCTGCAAGGATGGGTTTACCTCTTCTTACTAAACCCATGGATTCCTCAACATAATCAGACACTAATCCTTATGAGCTGCATATTCTGTAATTGTGGTGGAGGCTTGTAGGTGAAGTTTTGGTTGGGATGTCTAGTCTGGTCTCTAGTTTTGTTAGGCTCGGGATACAATACAATGCATGCGGTTTGACATACTCTTCATTGGCCATTGCATAAAACTTTTCTAATTCCTGCTCACTCCAAGGACAATCAAGCCAATTAATTTCCTGATTGCTCTTTGACATAGTGCCTCTGATGACCTTGGTCAAACATCATTTGTGCTCATTTACTGTGTGGTTCAACAAATAAATGTCTTTGGCTCATATAAATGCAAATCTGTTGAGTTGTGTGGCTGGTAGTGGTGGGAACTTGAATTGCTTAGGATCAGGCAAGTTGTTACTTTCCAAATTTGAGCCCTTGTCTTCTGGCAAGTTGTTAAATTCGAGACCTTGTCTTCTGGTTGAGGTGTACTAACATTTTATCTATCTTCTCCTCCAAGTCATTATTGTAATCCAGCTAACAGTTTATCTATCTTCTCCTCCAAGTCATTATTGTAATCTTCTTGTTTTTTTCATGAAATCATACAGGTTCTGTCACGCTCTCTACGTGTTCATCTACGCCATCAACTACTTGGTCTTTGATCTGAGAAGCCTCAGCGGCCCTGTCTCTGCAATGCTTTATGTCTGCTATTCATTCCTCATGGCATCTGCGATCGTGCTAGCAACTGGAAGCATTGGCTTTTTGACAGTATTCGCCGTCGTGCACTTCCTCTTCTCATAAGTACAGATTGATTGATTGATTCCACGGACTTGAGATCCATACACAGTTTACCAGCTGAGGTGAATTTTGACAGCTACAGATGTTTTCAGTTTCAAGTAGATGAATTGCAGTTTACCATTTGAGGTGAATTTTGGGCAGAGTGAAAATTGCTTGGCACTGTAGCTTGTACGTGCTTCTTGATAAGTTTCAGTACGATTGGAGTTCCTTGGTATTTGTTATCTTTTTTTTTCAAATTGAGATCTCTTAATGCTAATCTGCCCTCTTTGCTACACCAGATCAACTATACAGCAGTAATTTCTGGCATGGGTGCTATGCAATTTCACATTAATCCATGTTTCCCATTTGTGGTTCCTTTACCTATTCGGTATCAGTCTTCTTATAAGTTATAACACGTTAACGAATATATGTAGAAAATTACAATCTTAGTGGTTAACCGTCGATTAACACGAAGTGTTCATGTAAATGCAAAGCACTATCAGTCCTTTTATTACAGACGCTACTCTAGTGAGTAGTGAGTACTAACCACGAGCTGCAGAGCTACAAGAACAGACATGGCATGAAAGCGCGTCTCGTTCTTGGCCCAGATGATGTGCCCGTTTCGTGTAATGGAGGTCGGGTAAAAACTCAACGAAGGGGGAGGGGAACCGACCGGGGCGGAGGAACCGGAGAATGGTGCCCGGCACGGCGGAGCCCGGCAGGACGGCGCGCCAGAACACCTCGGCCGTCGACGGCGCCGCATGGGTCAGTCGTCCAGCCTGAACCCGAAGAGAAAAGACTCGTCAATGTGTTTAGCAGAGATGTGAAACGGGTGTGCGCCTACTGGCGCGCGCCGTGCAGGAGCTGCGCATGAAGGGCGCGGCGTTCGACGTGATTCTGCCTGCTTGTTTGCAGGGACGCCGGCTTCTTGAGAAGATCTGGGAAAACGGAAGAGGGAAACTGCAGTGTGCGCGTCGCTGCACGGGGACAGATCACTACTTGTGCTCCCTTGCAAAGAGAGACACGAGCCGAGGAAGATAATGCTACAAGGCCTAACATGTAGACTCGTATAGTAGATTGTTTTCCCTGCCCTTAAATAATGATTAAAGAGTGTATTTTTACAGTACCTGGAGGCTGGAGCTTTGTATGTTCTTGGGCCTTCTAGCACGAAAAATCTGTGCATTTTCAGCCCATTCAAAAGTGATCCTCCTTGCAAAAGAGTTCAGGTTTTCTCACAGCTGAAACCGTAAATTGTAGTGTCGACTCCAGAGTCCAGATCAATGAATGAGTGATGACAAACATGACCCGGTCTATTCTAGATTCAGAAATTCCACGACAGCAGGTCATTTCATCATCGGATACCCAATTTTGCTGCAAACCAGCATTCCATGTTTCCAACAAACCAATGAAGCATCAGCAACCAAATACCTCGTTCGACAAGCATCGATATTTATTAGTCTATATATATCCGTAGACAAGATTCTTGAAATTATCATCTCGATGCTCTGATAGTGGTTCGACAAGCAGAAAGTACGATATGCAGAGCTTGCAGAATTCTGTATGAAAATGTTTTACAAAATTATCAGGGCCCGCTGTTCAGAAAAAGGTCATAAGCTCATTTCATCCAAATGCCCTCAAGATTTAAAATACTCCCTCCATCCACGAAAGAATGCAATTCTCACATTTCGAGAAGTCAAACAATTTGAATTTTGACTAAATTTATACAAGAAAGTAATAACATTTATGATACAAAATAAGTACCATTAAATTAGTTACACAATCTATTTTCATAATAAATTTATTTGGTGACATAAGTGATAACACTATTTCGTTTAAATCTGGTCAAATTTAAGCTAAATTGACCGGCACGGATCCCATAGTTGCATTCTTTTGTGGACGGAAGGAGAAAGTAGAACACAACACCACCTTCAAACCAATATGAATCGTCAGAAATTTGTATGATAAAGTCAAATGCCCGGGAATCAGTAGCATAGCTATCACAATTCACAAAGTAGCACAATCTACACGACTCAATAACCCACTTAACTTAACTCAGTAGGTTCTGTCGTTCTGAAAATAACCCAGGCACGCACGACACATGAGCTTATCTAGGATGTGGATCAGTGAGCGTGAGCTCATTCAGGGTGGCATCTTCCTGCAAGATCACATCAGACCGGTCATAAACATAAACTCTTTGCTCGTACGGCTGAGACGAAACAACAGTTGAGTCTCGCCCGAAGAAGAACGCAGGCTGTGCCGGCGCCTGAAGCTCCATGTTGTCCCTGGTCAACATGGCAACAACTGATGAAATATCAGGCCTGTCATTGGGGTCAGGCTGGGCGCACAGCAGCCCGATCTGGATGCATCTTAGCGCTTGTGTTCGAGAGTATCCTGCTTTGAGGTTTTGGTCCATCATCTGAGATACCATCCCTTTTGTCCAGCAATCCCAAACCTGCAAGATGTAGTGTTCTCCAGTCACCGATTTGTCAGTTGAAACTTGACTTCCAGTACGTGATGAGATGAGGTAGGGATTCTGCAGTGCATAATTGAGCTTACATCACTCAGTAGATTTTTCACGTTATCGCAATCGTCAAAACTAGTGTTCCTCTTCGAGTCACAATTTCGAGTATCAGCACACCAAAGCTGAAAACATCGACCTTTGGTGACACACTCCCATGCATTGCATACTCTGGAGCCATGTAACCACTGCAGAATGAAGATGAGGTGATGATCGGTTAGGCTGGATCATTTTTTTTTTAGAAAAAGGAATTATCTTCGGTCTCTGCAACCGCACATAGCCAAATATTTGATATATATATTTGTGATATTTGGAAGTCAAATACTTGAATGGACTAAATGAAGAGATGAGAGAGAATACTATGTTCCAGCAACCGTCGCGGTCTTGGTCTGAGTGTGATCTCCCAGCAGCCTTGCTAGTCCGAAATCTGCAATTTTCGGATCCGAATTCTCATCAAGGAGAATGTTGTTGGCTTTTAGATCACGATGGATGATCCTGATTCTTGAATCCTCATGAAGGTACATTATTCCCTTGGCAATTCCAACTATGATGTTGTACTGTTGATCCCAGCTTAGTTTATTTCCCGCTCCAGTGTCTTCTGGACAAAATGATCAAAGCTATGTTAGAAAGGTTTTATTTGCTGAAAGATGAAACAGAGAACTGAAGGCAGCTATATATATGGATATTTCTATTTACTAGTCTTTTGTATGGACCTGTGATTTGTTAGCAGGAAGTGTTAAAGTGATTAATGAATACTCTTTCACTGAACACGGCCCTCCTGATGTGGATTCTATATAGTTCTTTGGAAGTTGGATTAGTGGTGATGTGTAGTACTAGTTTTTAAATTTTAACCACAGTATAATCCTTTTTTGACCATGCACAGTGCAAAGTATTAGGTGCCGATCGAGGAAGTCAGTAAAATACCAAACAGATAGGTGTCGAGCCTCCCGTTCTTGATGAATTCATAAACGAGCATGATCTCATTCTGGTGCACGCAGAACCCGTGTAACCTGACGAGGTTCTTGTGCTGAAGCGTTGCCAATACCTGCACTTCATTCTGTAGCTGGAGCAGCCCATGTCCAGTAGCAGTAGCACTGTCTAAAAGCTTCTTTACTGCTATTTCTTGCCCATCGGGGAGCTTTCCCTGCCACAGATAGATTCTTTCGTCAGAAAGGAGAGGCAGAGTATCAGTAGCAGTTTGTTAATAATATAAACATTTTAGAGTGCTTGTAATTAATTAAAAAAATTCAAATCAAGACCTTGTATACAATACCGAAACCGCCTTGACCGAGCTTACACTCCTCTGAAAAGTTTTCAGTTGCCTCTTGCAGTGTAAGATAGTCAAAGATCATGCACTTTGCTCTGGCCATTTTCTCCAATGCTGCTGTATTAAGTATTAACTATATATTAAGTATAAGGAAGAAAATATCCCAGTTTTTTATCAGATAGAGACAGTATGCTAGCACTCACAGAGATCATTCTTTGTAGAAACCTTTCTCTTGAAGCGAATCACAGCGACAGCTGAAAATATCAATATGAACAGCACGACCGAGCAAGCCACGCCAGCGGAGAATCCTACCGCTGCTCTCCTTTAGCTCCCTGATGAACGCACCAGAAGAAGATTAACTTCAGGCACTTGTTCGAGGAACACGTAGCAATCAGAGATTTTCCGCCGGAAAAACCAGGGCCACAGGTTACCTGCCCCAGCTCCGACCTTCGGAGTATCCACTGAGGGCGCAACCGTGGGCGCCGGCGCCGGTGCCGCGAGGTGCAGCATCGCGCTGCCATTGAAGAACGGGCGGACGCTGTACCTCAGGTTGCACCAGATACCAAGCGATCTCCCCACGGGCTTCCCGTTCAGGAACCCCGGCATCGACGCCACGAGGCCTCGGAGGCAGCTCCGGCACTGCGCCGCCGACATGTCCGGCACGCACTGCTCCAGCCCGTAGATTCTCGGGTAGTGCGCGTCGAAGTTCATCACGGCCGTGGCGAAGTACTTCTTCGTGGCGGAGCTGCTTGCCGCGGCGCGGTCCGCCGTCGCGCTCATGAGCGCCGCGACGGCGGCGTCGAACCGGGCCGCGGGGACCGCGAGGCTGTCCGCGTCCCAGGAGGACACGGCGTACGGCGAGTTCACGCCGACGAAGTCGAGGAACCTCTGGTCGGAGAAGCGGACGACGCAAGCGTCCTGGTAGACGGTGACGTCCTTGCTGCCGGGGCAGTCTCGCCGCGCGCCGGGTAACGCCGCGGCGACGCACTCGAGGCAGGTTGGCGCGTCCGTGTCTCCGCGGCAGAGTGCAAGCGCCGAGACCTGGTTGGGCACCGCGCCGACGGTGCCCGCGGCGAAGCCGGCCGGCGTGGCTGAGGCGTTGCCGGGGAGTGCCGCCGCGAGGAGCTCGAGGTTGCCTCGGAAGGTGCTGTTGGCAGCGGCGTCGTAGGTGCCACCTGCACACGTCGAGGACCGGAACGGCTGGGACGCGGTGAGCGGCAGCATGGTGATGACCACGGCGACTGCAATAATGGAGTGGAAGTGGATCCCAACCTTGGTCGCTGCAAAGGATCGGACACTTTGCTACGAGCCTATGAGTTAGCATCTTCTTAACGAACATGCCAATTCGCCATGGGGTCAACGAGTCAAAGACCATCGCCTGCCATTGCGTGGTTAGCATCTTCTTAACGAACATGCCATTTCTCCATGGGGTTAACGAGTCAAAGGCCATCGCCTGCCATTGCGTGGTCATTGTCCAATAAGATTATTCAACACAATATAGCTTCCACACGTTCAGACACGACTAAGACTTTTTCTAAATTAAATTCACAAAGACGCAGGTTTGCTGACAGCAAGACAGTGATGAAATAATGACATCAACGAGACAAATGATAAAAAATGGTTATTGTGTACTCCGTTTCAAATTATACATCATTTTAACTCTATTAAATGTATGTATAGAATTATTATACATTTAGATTGATCCTATTTCTAAACACATAATAATATTTATGCATCTAAAACGATAAAATGATTTATAATTTCGAACGGACGGAGCATTCAGTGGACTGGAGTCATGGTTAGAATGTTCCATGAAATTGCTCAGAAGAGATACATCAATAGTTTGGCACAGTTCCCATGCCGGTTACGGCCATGTTTGACCGTATGAGCATACCTTTTTCTAACGAAGACGATGGTCGCTGATTTGAAAAGAATAGGAGAAAACGAAAAGTAAAGTCACTTAATTTCAAAAAGAAAAAGAAAAGTCACTGGAAAGCAAACAAAACATGCAACGAAGAAAAAAGAAGGCGGCACAGCTAGGATCACAAAGACTTGACTAATGTGTTTTTTAAATGTAAATGCATACTGTAATAAAGTCTTCGTAGTCCTAGTCAAATTTGGGTGTTAACCTTGGCAAATACTCCTACTTAAGGTATGATTGCTACACCAGCACATCTAGGACCACAAAGACTAATGTATTTTTTGTCCACACATATATACATAATTATGCCTACTGTATGAATTTGTGTACAAAAAGACTTGGACATGCCGCCTAATAAGACACATAAAGTCTTGGACATGAGTCATCACAATATTCAGAAATGTGCCATTACCGATGGGCATGCCCCTGTCACCCAAAGCCTGAATCCCAGAAACTCAAGTTTTGTTTGCTTGGAGTAATTAAGTTCTTTATTCTTAATAGCTGAATCACAAATGTGCCATCTTAGAAAATCTGAATTTGCTTTGAGTAATTAAGTTTTCTATTCTTAATAGCCGAACAATTCAAACTTTCAGCATAGGCAGCAATTCAACAAGGCATTGGAGCTGCCGTGTGAACCACGAACAAGCAGACCATCGTCTGACTGCATGGACACTCGCCACATCCAGACGGTGGTCAAGTCGTCTCGGCACCATCAGACCACCCGCACCGGCTACGGGATCAGGTTCCTGGAGGAGGAAAATAAAGGGAAACGCCCTGCAGCGGCGTACTGGGAAACGACTGGGAAAAAAGCGCACCCTCCCGTCTCCTTCATTACTAACGTGCTACGGGAAACTGGAGAGTGGAGACCGCACGGGAGCCCAACCACCGGTCTCCTCCCGCGAGCCCCCAACCACCACGCCATCCCCGCAGGAGCGCTCGTCTGGCGTCGCCACCCTCGAGGCCGTCCGTCGCGACCGCGGCCGCCCTCGAGGCAGCAGGTTTGGGCCGCATCGCACCCCTGCAGTGGACGGGGAGGTGTACCTGTGGAGCTTGGCGGAGAAGCAGAGGAAGAGGAGAGCAGCGCAGCCTCCCCTGTCCCCCGTCACCGCGCCTGCAGAGGAAGAGGCGCGCCGGAGGGGAGGAGGGGAACCTCGTCGCCATGGGAGGAGCTCTGCCTCGCCTCTCGCTTCCATGGGAAGAAGCGCTCCATGACCTGCAAGCGCCAGCGGAAGAAGCGCGCGGGGGCGGTCGCCATCGCCGAAGACGCGCTCGTTCATGCCGCGGTCCTTGAAGACACCGTCGTGCGTGTAGGCCACCACCCCCTTGAGGTCCTTGAAGGACAGGTCCTCGCCCGCCACCACGTCGGCGCCGAACTCGGCGCGCCACGCCGCGCGGCGGAGCAGCATGGCATGCGCGTCGCGGACGCGGAAGTCGCGCGCGCGGAGGAATTTGAGGAGCACCACGTCCGCGCGCTCGTCGCGGCGGACCCGTGCCGCCCGCGCCGCCGGAGGTCGTCGAGGTGGGCCCGTCCTGCTCCTCCGCCGCTTCAAAGCAGGGGAGGGGGCGGCGGAACAGGGGAAGAGCCTCGCGCCATCCACCGCGGGCGGAGCTTCCGTCAGCGCGCCGAGGAGGAGGGCGTCGAGGCGGCGGCGGCGTGGACCTTTCGGAGGAGGAGGCAAGGGAGCTCGACGCCTGAGCAAGCAGTGGCGAAGGGAGCAGGTCGGCCTCCGCCGTGGGCGGAGCTCAAGGACTCGCGGGCGGGGGCTGCCTCCGGGCTTCGGCTCGCGGGGAGAAGCACCGCCGGCGACTCCCTCCCCGGGCCGCCTGCCGCCGTGACGTCGGCTCAATTCGAGCTCGAGGGTGGGGGCGTGCAGTCGCGTGCGGCCGGGAACTCGCCTCTCGCCGCCGTGGTCTTCCGCGCGAGAAGGAGGCGGCGCGGCCCGCTTGCGCGAGCAGGGAAAGGAGTGGGAGGGGCGGCGGAGCTCGGGCGCGGGAGAGACCGAGAGGAGCTCGGGCGCAGGAGAGACGGAGCGGAGCTCGGCCGGCGGGAGAGGGAGGGGCGCCGGCGTCGGTGTGCATCCGCGGGGAGAGATTGGAGGAGAGAGAGGTAGAGCGGAGAAAACGGGGTGGGTGGGTGGGGGAGATGAGGCTGACGAGTGGGACCTATGTAGGGGTAGTTGGTATGAAGGAAGAATATGAAGGAAGATGGGTGCGGAAGAAAGTAGTATAAAGAAAAGAATCTCGATGGTGGGGAAAGAATATGCTGTTTTGAAGGAGGATATGAAGTTAGATGAGTGTGGATGGTCTCATTAAGCCACCGCAGGCGCAGGCGTCCACAAACCCGCTCGCGCCATGGCTCAAGTTCACTGCCCCTTGCGCCTGGCCCTTGCCGCCGCCGCCGTGCTGCTCGTCGTGCCGTTTGCCGCGGCTTACCCGTGGCAAGTATGCGGCACGACGGGGAACTTCACGGGCAACAGCACGTACCAGGCCAACCTCGCCCTCCTCGCGGCCGCCCTACCGGCGAACACCTCGTCGTCCCGGGACCTCTTCGCGACGGCCGTCGTCGGCGCCGTCCCGGACCAGGTCTCGGCGCTCGCGCTCTGCCGCGGGGACGCCAACGCCACGGCCTGCTCCGCCTGCCTCGCCATGGCCTTCATGGACGTGCAGAACATGTGCGCCTACGACAGAAGCGCCGCCATATACTACGACCCCTGCATCCTCTACTACTCCAACCTCCACTTCCTCTCCTCCGACGACAACGTCGCGGCGGCGTCGACGAACCGCATCAACCTCCGGAACGTCACGTCGGAGCCGGCCCGGTTCAACCGCCTGGTGGGCGCGCTCGTGAACGCCACCGCCGACTACGCGGCGTACAACTCGACGCGGCGGTACGCGGCCGGGGAGGCCAGCTTCGACCGGGAGTACGAGTACCCCAAGGTGTACAGCTGGGCGCAGTGCACGCCGGACCTGACGCCGGCGCAGTGCAGGGGGTGCCTCACCGGCCTCATCGCCAAGATGCCGAGACTGTTCACGGACCGCGTCGGCGGCAGGGTCCTCGGGGTCAGGTGCAGCTACCGGTACGAGGTGTCCTCCTTCCTCAACAGTCCGGTGACGGTGCAGCTCGCGGAGTCAGGGAGCGCGGGAGCGCCGGCGCCGGCGACGGAGCCCACGACCGTGGCGCCGGCAGCCACCGGAGGAGGTGAGTACTGTACATGCTGACTAGCTTGCACATGTGGAGACATTTTTACATTATACAATAATTAGTTAATTGTCGGCAGGACGGAATCGTAGCGTCCCCGGCGCCGTTCTTGCCATTGTGCTGCCGACCATAGCGGCGTTGCTGGTCATTAACCTCCTCGTCTGGCTCTGTTTCTGGAGGACAAGGAGAGAACAACGACCATGTCCATCTTGCCAAAGTAATCCTTCTTCCTCCCCCCGGGTTGCAGCTTCAAGGAACATAACGGAACATTATGCGTAAAAATCATTCTATTCTGAATTTCTGATCGCCCTTACATGTCTGAACAGATCCCGGGCATGCCGCTGAAACGGAGAACATTGAGATCCTAGAGTCGATGATCATTGACATCTCCACTCTGCGAGCCGCAACAGGGGACTTTGCAGAGAGCAACAAGCTTGGCGAAGGCGGGTTTGGTGCAGTGTACAAGGTATTACTGAACAATCAGAACTTTGGTTGCATACTTATGGTTGGCTTTGTAATTTGCCGCCGAACTAAGCACGCATCATTTTGATCGGTGTAGGGTACTCTCCCGGACGGCGATGAAATAGCAGTGAAGAGGCTGTCAAGGTGCTCGACGCAAGGGATAGGAGAGCTTAAGAACGAGCTCGCCCTGGTCGCGAAGCTTCAGCACAAGAATCTCGTCAGTCTAGTCGGCGTCTGCTTGGAGCGGCAGGAGCGGCTGCTCGTCTACGAGTTCGTTCCCAACCGGAGCCTCGACCAGATCCTCTTCGGTACATACCACCATTAAACTCGACCACTAGATTTTCTCTGCCAGATTTGGCACCGAACGAATAAAACCTGACGCGATTCGCTCCTGCTTTTTCCAATGGCAGACGGTGAGAGGCGCGAGCAGCTGGACTGGGCCAAGAGGTGCAACATCATACACGGGATCGCCCGGGGCCTGCAATACCTCCACGAGGACTCTCAGCTCAGAGTAGTCCACCGCGATCTCAAAGCGAGCAACGTCTTGCTGGACATGAACATGAACCCCAAGATCTCGGACTTCGGCCTCGCGAGGCTCTTCGGCCGAGACCAGACGCAGGGCGTCACCAACCATGTCGTCGGCACCTAGTGAGTGCCCTGCCCGCCGCCTAATATAAAATTAACAAGGAGACTGTACCTTGCTTAATTATTTCTCGATGCGTGCGTGTTACTCCATTCCAGCGGGTACATGGCGCCGGAGTACCTGACGCGCGGGAGCTACTCGACCAAGTCCGACGTGTTCAGCTTCGGCGTCATGGTCCTCGAGATCGTGACGGGAAAGAAGCACAACGGCCGCCACGACGACGACGACGACGGCCGGCGTCGAGATATCCTGAGCTTCGTATGTGCTGCTGCTTCCTCAGCTCAGCTGTTCGATGCGTTTCTTCTCTTGCTGATGCCTGTCCATGGTGGTGCAGGTGTGGGAGCACTGGACGGCCGGGGCGGTGCCGGAGGCGATAGTCGACCCGCGCATGGGCACCGGCTTCTCCCGGAGCGACGTGCTACGGTGCGTCCACATTGGCCTGCTGTGCGTCCAGGAAGACCCGGCGGACCGGCCGGTGATGTCGTCGGTTGTGATGATGCTCGGCAGCGACACGGCGGTCTCCCTTCGGAACCCGTCCAGCCCGGCGTTCTACGGAAGGAACAGGGCCTCTGCCACCTCCAGCACATCGTCTGGCGAGTACACCGCACGATGAGCGTTTCAGCTGTCTTATTACTAGTACGTCAGAAAGAGTGCTTAGCATCACTGAAGGTTATCGGAGTTGAAAAGGTGTTTTGGGGTCGATACGGCAAGTTTCACGTTTTCCTCACAAATCTGATTATCTGAATCCGAACGCAACTGATCTGAGCTCTTGAGTCGCCTGTACTACTACGCTTCTTGATTGATCTCCCGCGCCCTTCGGATTGACGGTCGAAAGATATCCTTGCCCCTGTCCGCCAAGTCGCGGCCCTTGCCTTGTCCGCCGCCGCCGAGATCGATGGTGGTGGCGACCAGGATCTTCGTTCCCCGTTGCGACACGTGGCTGCAACGCCGAGAGCCGCCGCCGTGCCGGGGTCCGTCGTCGGTGCGCATCCGCTGCTCCCTATCGCGGACACATACTCGTCGCGCAGGCTCGGTGGCGCCGGCGGCAGGCAGACGCGAGGCAGGCCGCCGTGGTGGATCACAGCGACGCGGAACCCTCAACGGACGAGCAGGTGTTCTTCGTGCACGACCCCTCCGTCTTCCTCCGCTACGAGGACGCGCGGCGCGCCGTCCACGGCATGCTGGCGTCCATGCCGCTCCTGCTGGACGTCGACATGTCGACGGACAACTGGATCTCCCACTTCTCCCTCGAGGGGATCCCGAACGCCATGGTCACGCGGGCGCGGGGGGACGACGACAACGGCCTCGCCGGCGGCCACTACCACTTTTGTGTGGTGGTGACGATGGAGATCGGCTTCGTGTTCAGCGAGCCCAAGGCGGTGGTGCGAGCCTGCGCCGAGACCGCCATGCAGACCGTCGTCGAGCGGGGGGCTCCGAGGCTCCGACTCCGATGCGGACCGGTGCTCCATATGCATGGAGGGTTTCGAGGACGAGGAGATCCCTTGCGCTGGCGGTGCCATGTCCCCTGTGAACCTGCTGCCTTGCTCCCATCCTTTCCACACGCGATGCATCACCGTGTGGCTGTTCAAGGGGCACACCTGCCCGCCGCGCTGACCTGCGAGGCCTCGTGTCCGCGCCATGGCCATCCAGAGCACTCGAGCTTGGGGAGTCTGTTTCTGAAGCTGCATCGACAAGAACCCAAGACAATGTCCTGTTCCCGAGGGTTGGATTTGCCGCCTAGGATTAGGATAGCGCTTGATTATCAGATCGTGTCAGATTTATTAGTATGCTACTTATTCTTGTTTAATTATGTTACGAAAAGCTGGAATAGCTCGTTTCTTAGTTCTACTGCCCTGACTCGAAACGTTTGTGCAGCAATTTCTTGCTTGTCGGGAAAGAAATCCCGTTGTACATAAAATGGTCTTCACTACAACAGAGTACTGGATTCATACTTTGTATCCAACATTTTTGCTTCATCCTTTCGCCATCCTAGATTTGTAGAAACTGCCTCTGAATTCTTAATCTTATTGCATTGTAGAGCAATGACTCAAAACAAGGATTTTTCGTACTTTTCTAAAAGCTTGAAGCAACAACAGCAAGCAACGAGAAACTTTCTTTTCGAGGATTCAGCAAAAGAAGCACAGCTTACACTTTGCGGTGAACTAATTGCACCATTTTCTCTGAACTATACTATACAACAAGAAACAAACAGGAATCAATATGTCGCTGTCCACAAATGGGCGTGCGCTACCTGGCAGAAGGATATGAAACAGTACATGTAGCGTTAGAGTAAGCCAAGCTTGGATCCAAGAAAAATGTTGGTCTCGCAACAGGAGGAAGAGAACTAGTAGCATCGCCGTTTAGCATCACCATGACATCCGACATCGTAGGCCGGTCCAATGGATTATGTTGAACGCACAACAGACCAATGTTAACACATTTTAGCACCTCGGTCTCCGAGTAGTTCCTCCCCAGAGAATCATCTATCATCTCTGCAATTGTTCCTTCAGACCAATTAATGCCTCCAGACCTACCATCAGTTTCATGGGTTCAGAACCAGCAACAATATAATCTAGCAATAAGCAGGTACTGCTACATGGAAGACGGTGTGTTTATTGCCAAGTACTCACGATGCTTATAATATCTTCAGTTTGCTCATCGAAGTAATGTCCGGTGTTTCTCAGCCCTGTTACGATCTCTATAACAAGAACGCCGAAACTGAACACGTCTGATTTCGTGGAGTATTGTCCGCGCAGCACGTACTCAGGAGACATGTAGCCACTGCAGCAAGAAGAATTAGCAGCATGGTCAGTTAGAGTTAAGAAGGCATTATGTAGCTGAACGGAGGACTGAGCGATTAACAGCTGAATGACAGTAAACATTACAATGTCCCAACGACACGGTTTGTGACATCTCGAGTCTGATCTTGCCCGAAGAGCCTGGCTAGGCCGAAATCACCAATCTTAGGGTTCATCTCCGCATCCAACAAAACATTGCTCGCTTTCATGTCACGGTGGACAATTTTCTTCTGAGAGTCTTCATGAAGATACTGTAATCCTCGAGCAATTCCTTCTATTATGTTGAATCGTTTCCTCCAATCGAGCTGTCTTTTTTCTTCAGGGTCTAACAGATGAATCACAAATTTCAAGGTTAATGAAAATACAGAGATGTTAGTATGTAGATTCTTGGAAGATTTCTAGTACCGAAAAGAATGGTGTCAAGGCTTTTGTTGGCCATGTACTCGTAGACGAGCAATCTCTCTCCCTCTTCTAAGCAGAAACCCTCCAATCGAACGAGATTCTTGTGATGAAGTTTGGCCACCAGAACTAGCTCATTTCTTAGTTCTTCTAGCCCCTGATTTGAACCCTTTGACATCCTCTTCACGGCTACTTCTTGTCCGGAAAGATCTCCCTGCATACATTTATTATCTGTGTTATTTCAATTAAATAGAACTAGTCCATCAACCGGTGCATCTGCACGGGCTAGTATTTTTAGATGACATATAATAAACATTATAAGTTATTATTTAGATTAGTGAGAACAAACAATATTTTTTATTTAAATAGTGTATAATACATTAATACAATTTCTCTCTCTTTTTAGAGTGTCCACCTAGAATTTCTATGTGGTTTCATGTATTTTTTATAGTGTCATATGTGGGTAATTTAGACATAAATATAGAGGGTTATTTTTAATGGCATAGGTGGGTAATTTTAGAAACGAAGTTGATTTTTTTGGAATTTCTCTTTCTTTTTAGATGTCCACTTAGGATTCTTATGTGGCTTCATGTGGAGGCTTTCATGAGTTTTCTCTCTTTTTAGAGCGACCACCTAGGGTTTCTAAGTGGCTTCATGTGGAGTCTTCAAAAGGAGTCTCCAGTTAGTAATAGTAGATATACATTGCTTAAAGTTTTAAAAGCTTCACATATTATAATTTGCAATAATTGAGTAATGCCTTTGAAGAATGAAGTAGAGTACTATAATCATGCCGTCCATTTATGTTTACGTCATATTTTGATCATCCTTGTTGGTTTAGATCAACTAACTGGTTTACATTGTACAAAAACAATGTGAATTTGTTTACATAAAAACTTGGTGCAAAGTTGCAAATGAGATATTTTTGAGAGAATTCCCTATTTGGTCCTAAACAAACGATCTGCTCCTTCTTGGTCTTGAAAGTTTTTTCCTTCTTTCTTTGGCTCTAACTTCAACTTTCATTCCTAATTGATACTCCGTTCAACTTTCCATCCGTCCACCGTTAATTTCCATATGATACTATTTTAACCATGTGAAGAACGTGGGCCACACCACGACCACCCTTTTCCTTCCTCCCCCCTCTCAGCTCTCATGGCCTAAATAGCGCTACGGGTTGGCAACTTGGAAGAGAGGGGGAGGGAGGAAGGAGAAGGGTGGTGGTGGTGGGGCCTACATTCTTCACATGGGTTAAATGGTGTTTTAAGGGAACTTAACGGTGGTCGGATGAAAAGTTAGACAAAGTGTCAATTTGGAAATGAAAGTTGAAGTCAGAGCCAAGGAATGATTCTCTCGATATTTCTTATTGAAAAGGATGCCATCATACCTTATAAACTGAACCAAATCCCCCTTCACCGAGTTTATTGCTTTCATCGAAGTTATTTGTTGCTAGTTGCAGCGATGACAGAGACAACAATGTTGACTTGATGCTTTCGAAGTCCTCAACTGTATGTGCTGCTAATTTTCCACGGATTCAATTACTAATAGTGCTAAATTTACCCCAAAAGAAATGGTGTTCTAAAGAATGAAAATTGTATATATAGCTTCATGCTAGACTGTACAAAGGACTTACTTCGGAGGGGAAGCTTTGTTCCTTGGGACCTTCTCTTCTTACGCACATTCCAGGTATAAAGGATTATCGCAGCTACTACAGCGACAAACACTATTGGCAATATAATTCCAAGAAGTTTGCCAGCTGAATTATTTTTACCTGTGATTTCCCCCCAAAAAAAATGGTCAGTTCAAGTTTGTAGAGCTATTAAATGTATGCGAACAGTGTCTCACGCGGACTAGGCTAATTCACTACTTAAATGGACCAGGCGAGTATAGGTCCATTCATTCAATACAGACCTCTCTACTGAAGAAATGGAACTAAGAAAAGCACTTAAAATTAGAGTTATGGGCCTGGCGGCAGTGCTCACTGTCACATATGACTTGGCTGAAGGAAGGTGGTGCATGTTCTTTGGTCTCGTGATGTAGGAAATTTTCAATCACTTCAGAAGCACTATGGGGACAAATGAGCACAGAACTTCTACTTTCAACTGGTCTGATTTGAACCTCTCTCAGGTCAGGTCTCTCGATGACATTTTCACAGAGAAGGAGATAGAGAATGCAATCTCAAAAAATGCCAGCTTTGAAGGCGCCAGGTCCCGACGGGTTCACAGCTTTTACAAAGTTTACTAGCCTATAAATAAAGCTGATGTTGTCAATGCCTATGCATGCCAGGTCCCGACGGGTTCACAGCTTTTACAATGTTTATTGGCCTAACTCTCTCATCAAAGATATTTGTTTTTTTTAAGAACCTGTAGCATATGGAAAGAAAACGGCATATAGACGCATACTAGTCCGTAGTGTAGTGGTTAGGAATGCACGTGTGAGGAGGGAGGTCGTGGGTTCGAAACCCCCACAGCCGTGTAGCGACGGGCGAGTGGTTGGCCAAGGATACTCTCCTATTTTTTCTATTTATTTTGGGTTTTTTCTGACGCAGCCCAGGCCACCAGCACTGTGGTCTCTCTGCTGGCGGGCGGGCACCCGCCAACACAGAGAGCCATTTCTGCTGGCTCAAGACTGCTGGCGGTTGATGCACCCGCCAGCAGAAATCACTTCTAGTCGTCAGGACAAATCGTTTCTCACGTAGTGCTTGTTGCTTCTTTTGATGCAATAGACACTTTAATATGTTACATATATGGGAAATAAAGAAATCAAATACTTCTTTTCTTTACAAATAAGAGCCATGCACTTCTGTTATAACTTCAAACTCTACTTCTTCTTCTTTTTTTGCTATGGCAAGATGGCGTTGTTGTTATTGAATTAGATGTTATATTATTATATATATTCTAATATTTCAAGTTTATCTCTACTTATATATATATATATATATATATAATATACTTGTAAAAAGTATGAAGTGGAGAACTTTTTGTGGTCGACCTTTTAACCCCGGTGAACATACGTTCACCCGGACGTGTCCTCCCCCACCCAACCCCCCCCCCCCACCCGACACGATTTTAGTCCTCCGATGGATAGGTAACCAACAGCTAGGGGTGCAAATTAGTTATAATGTGGTGCACCTTTGAACCTTTTTAGTTCAATTATTTGTACTACTTTTTCAAAATTTTGAAGAAGTAGTACAAATAATTGAACTAAAGAGTCTCGGAGGTGCAACTAATGGTACCCTACGCATCCCCCTCCAATCCACAGCAACCCACACCGCCGCCGACGGTCCTCAGCTCCCTACACCTTCCACGCCTCCACCTTCCACGCGCAGCCGCCGACGAACCCTCGGCCGCCGCCGCCGAAACCTGCGCCTTCACCTTCCAGGTGCCGAACCCTCGATCGGCCGCCGTCGCTGAACCCTGTGCCTCCACCTTCCAGGCGTCACTGTTGTCAGTGTTTTGGCCACTGAGCCTACCAAGGGGTACCCGAGGTAGTAGATTGTGCGGTGGAGGATCGCTAGACCTGGAACTCGAAGATATGTGCGAGGACACGAGACACAGATTTATATAGGTTCGGGCCGCCGGAGTAGCGGACCCTACATCCTGTTTGGAGTATCATGTATGGCACCCTGCGCTTGGGTGTTCCCCGGAGAGGTTGGGGGATTCACCTGCCCTCCTAGGTACCCGGCCCTCCTTTATGTAGTCTAGGGAGCGGGTTCCTAGTCGGTTACAAGATATGAGTCCTAGTAGGATTACATGGTACGAGTTCTAGTATGATTACAAGGATTTATGATATGAGTTCGTATTCTTCCATGTATGGGTACCCAGGGGTATATGGTCGACAAGCCCCCAGCACTTTGTAGTCTTGAGCAGCGAGTTCGAGTAGTCTTGAAGCTTCGTCGAGTAGTTTCTGATCGTCTCGAGTACTGCTAGCCGAAGTCTTCAATAATACTTAAATTTCCGAAAGAGTGGAATGTACTCTAGTTCATCTATGAGTACTTTTGAATCATCCCCGAGTAGTTCCCAGGCGTCCCCGAGTTCTAACTTAGGAAGTCTTCAAAAAATACCCATCTTGTCTTGAAGTCTTGATCTATATGGAGTTGCGATTTGCAAAAATCGCACTCCATATGGAGTGTAGCCCCCGAGCCTGAGTTTGAATCGTAGAATCAAACTGAGGGTCAATCTAGAATATGCATCTTCCGTCTTGAAAAAAGAGGTTGATAGTTGTAGCATAGTAGCCCCCGAGCCTTAAAGTGATTAGATATAACCAGTCCAAGGGTCTCCAGTTCACGAAAGCCATCATTCGAGTACTCTTGTAGCATCTAGCCCCCGAGATTATGAGCCAAGTGAGCTATATGAGCCACGTCGAGTAGTAATTGGAATTGAGCCTCCAAGCTGAAGAACGAACGGAGCATGCTGAAGTTGTCTCTGAGTAGTAATTTGTCGTGAAGCCGTTGAACTTGAGAAGTAGCATAGACTACTCGAGTAGTAATTGTTGCCGTCAGAGCGGACTTTAGATGCGACCAGGGTTGACTCTTAGATTGCCATGCGGAGCGGACTTTAGAATGCGACTAGAGTAGTCGACTTTGTGATGCGGCTAGAGTAGTCGACTTAGAGATGCGACTTGAGTAAGTCGACTTTAAATTGTCGCGTGGAGCGGACTTTGAATGCGACTTGAGTAAGTCGGCTTTATGCCGCATGGAGCGAACTTTTGAATGCGACTAGAGTAAGTCGACTTGGAGATGCGACTTGAGTAAGTCGACTTTAGATTGCCACGCGGAGTGGACTTTGAGATTGTGACTGAAGTCGACTTTGTGCTGCGCGGAGCAGACTTTAGAATGCGACTTGTGTAAGTCGACTTGTGCCGCACGGAACGGACTTTAGAATGCAATTTGAGTAAGCCGACTTTATGCCGTACAGAGCGGACTTTGAATGCGACTTAAGTAAGTCGACTTTGAGTACTTCGAGCCAAGAAAGAAACCCGAAACACAAGACTGAAAAGCCAAAGAACACGTTCCGGAAGGCAAAAAAGCGAATTAAAAAATAGAAAAACGAAATGTTTTGCCTCCGGAGACGTTTGGAAAAAATACATTACCACGAGTACAATGTATGGATACACTATTGAGTAATAGTGTCTTAAGTACCTCTGAGGCTATGAGCCTAGTGAGAGAGTACTCGCAAGAATGTTCCGAAGAACGAGTAAGACCGTAGGAGACAGTGTGATGAACTCAATGTGTTGGAGTTCCACCGAGACCCTACTATGAAGGGTGTTACTCTAGGCTGCAGCCTCTTAATTAAATAGAACAAGGACAACATGTGCCACTTATTGCTCTATACGACACGGAGTCGTCTGGAGAGAGTTGTCATGACTCCCTACGAGTTCGCAGAATGAGACTACCTGGAGAGGATTATCATGATCCCCTATGAGTGATCGCAGCCGAAGCCACGAGTAGTCACAGCCAAAACTGTCTGGAGAGGATTATCTTGATCCCCTACGAGTAGTGGCAACCGTAGCTGCCTAGAGAGTTGTAGCTCAGACCCGAGAGCTGCTTACAGCTGAGTAGTCGTCTGGATCAGAAAACCGTTTACAGCTAGATAGTCGCCTGGACCTGGGAATCACTTACAGCCTGGGATCGGCATAGAAGCAGGAACCCGGAGTAAGGATCGTATGGTAACAGGGAGGCCTAGAGTATGGGTCGGCACGATAACAGGTAGACCCAGGGTAAGTAGGTAGAGCGAGAGTACTTAGGGCCATGCATTTCAGACCCATGGTACGGAGTGTGAAGACCACGTGCAGCTAGGTACCATCGTTGCCAGGATGCGAGGGCCACTTACAGCTAGGTTCCATCGAAGCTTACACACGCAGTATGCCACCGGAGCGGGCGAAGGTGCGACCGGAGTCGACTTTAGATTGCCACACGGAGTGGACTTTGAGATTGCCGCGCGGAGCAGACTTTAGAATGCGACTAGAGTAGTCGACTTTATGCCGCACGGGGCGGACTTTGAAAATGCGATTTTAGAAATCGACTTTATGATGCGACTAGAGTAGTCGACTTGGAGATGCGACTTGAGTAAGTCGACTTTAGATTACCGCGCGGAGCGGACTTTTAGAAGTTGCCTCCTTGGGATAGCCTCCGAGTTGATGGACTGAGCTCGTGGTGACTTGTTGATATGTCCCAAGAGTAGTCGGCATAGTGTAGCTCTCGTGAAAAAATCCATTGAGAAGCGTACACCAATAAGTAGTCCTTAGCGTGTTGTCCTGCATGCGCAAAACAAGCCAAAGAAGAAGAAAAAAGTAATCATTAAAATAAATGACTTACTGATACCGCAGGAGCGGTCTGGAGATGTGACCGAAGTCGGCTTATACCACCGGAGCAGATTTTAAATGAACTTGTGGACGAGTATTGACGAAGTCGACTAGTGGAGGCAGGTCCGACTAGTTGTGGGGGACGTAGAAACCGTTCTCGACTAGTTTTCTAGTAGAAACTAGTCGAGAAAAGTAGCCAAAGTAGTCCACGATGAGCTGGTGTGGCCGCAAGACGATGTCGAGGCGGTGCACGGCGTAGTCGAAGTAGAGCCGGTGCAACCAGATGATGAGTAGTCGAGCCGCGAGACGGAGTGATCGGGCGCACGGCGAGAGCCTGTGCGACCGACCGACAAGAAGTTGAGCAGCAAGACGATGCGTCCGGATGCATGCCATAGGCGTAGTAGAGCCAGTGCAGCCGGACGATGAGTAGTCGTTGCCGAGTGTCGATGTAGTTGTACTCGAATAGTTGAAGTAGTTGAGAGCAGATTGATGCACGCGGAAGTCGATGTAGTGGAGCTCGCGTACGCCCTTCGTGTGCACCAAGCAATGACCTTGAAAACTTTCTGGTGCATCTATGGTGTACCTCAAGCAATGAGTCTTGAGGTCTTGTGGGAGCTTCCTGGTAGCCCTTGTGTGCGTGTAGCAAAACTCAAGAAGTTGATTTTTTGTCACACGAAAGACAGAGGTAGTGCGGCTCGGGATGTTCTGCTCCGTTCTGAACGTGTGCAGGCCCTTGATGCTTGCGAGTTGCGACTCGATTCAGATTCCGTCACGCCCTCTGTTCGCACGGCCGGTAACAGATCGGTGCACAGGAAAAGTACTCGAGTACTCCGACGAAATCGTGGTTCGGACTCGAATATGATTTCGCAATGTTGAGTTTCAGAACGGCCGGACGTGCGCTCCCGTCCGGTCGACGGACGCCACACGTGCACTTATCCTTGAGTAATACCAGCAGCACATGGGTGGCCCACGCTGGTCTCTCTCACTCTCTATCCCCTTCTTTCTCCTTCTCCAGATCCAGTCTGCAGCCCTTCCGTCCATGGGAACCAGCGGCCGGCAGGAGCGGCCTCCCCAGCGACCCTCGGGAGCCCCGGCGACCTCCCCCCATGGGGACCGACGGTCCGCGGGACGGCCTCCCCAGCGACAGCCTCCTCGGCGACTGCCAGCGCGGAGGCGGCATCCCCGGCGACCGGCTGCTCGCCTGCCATGGAGCAGCAGCGCGGCACCGGCGAGCTCCGCCTCCGTGAGGCGCGGCGGAGAGCTCCTCCAGGCCAGATCCTGCCGGGCCTTTTTTCCTTTTTTTCGTTTTTATGATTTTAGATGCAAAAGTTATTTACAAAACTTTTTATTTGTTTTTCAAAACTTTTTATTTTTTGTTTTATAGAAACTTCCCGAAAGTTTTACTTTAAAGATTGTGCTCGAAATTTGTTTTAGATTTTTTTGATAAATTTTTGTTCGAACTTTTTTAACAAAATCTTTTCTTACATTTTCAAAAATAATTCATTATTTTCCAAAACTTTATTTCAAAATTTTTTGTTCCAAATGTTTTAGACAAAATTTTTCTTATAAAATTGTTTGATTTTTTTTCAAAAGTTTGATCATAAACATCTGCTAACAAAAATTGTACAAATTTTTTCCCTGAGTTTCAGCGGAGACGTGAGTGGGAGGGGGGACAAACGCACGTGCGGCCGGCTGATTGACCGCTAGATGGCCTCCGTGCGGGCGCCCGCAAACTTGCGATGCCCATATGATTTCGAGTAGAACTCGTGTCGCCGTCTTGATTGTGACACGGAGGCTGTGAATTGCTGATCTCCGCTCTGGACGCAGATTTGATAGCATGAGATCAATTTTGCGTCGGGTCGGAGAATCTCGCCGAGCCGGCGAGTTGTCTTGCGGCCGCGTAGGATGCTGCTCGTGTAGATTGATTTTGTTGAAGGTCCTTCGAATTCGCCTGATGATCTTGACAATCACTCCTACCTGGCACGCTAGCTGTCAGTGTTTTGGCCACTGAGCCTACCAAGGGGTACCCGAGGTAGTAGATTGTGCGGTGGAGGATCGCTAGACCTGGAACTCGAAGATATGCGCGAGGACACGAGACACAGATTTATACAGGTTTGGGCCGCCGGAGTAGCGGACCCTACGTCCTGTTTGGAGTATTATGTATGGCGCCCTGCGCTTGGGTGTTCCCCGGAGGGGTTGGGGGATTCACCTGTCCTCCTAGGTACCCGGCCCTCCTTTATGTAGTTTAGGGAGCGGGTTCCTAGTAGGTTACAAGATAGGAGTCCTAGTAGGATTACATGGTACGAGTCCTGGTAGGATTACAAAGATTTATGGTATGAGTTCGTATTCTTCCATGTATGGGTACACAGGGGTATTTGGTCGACAACTGCTGACGGGTGACACGAACCAGAATCGGATCACACTCCTCAACTCTGTGCACTTTTTTTAGATAAGGGATTACAGAATCCGGCCTCTACATCAACTCTGTGCACTTGGTCGTCAGGAACTTCCACAAGATTGACGATCCCTCCAAGGTATATAGACTTGGTCGTTACTTAGTATTCTTGTGTTCGGAACTTCGGGTTGCTTCTATAATCTATATTGATTCACAATTTTGCATGGATAGTTGGTAGAATTAAGCTCCGTAATCTCAGGGCTTTGTGTTTTGCGTGAAATTGTACTGCTAACAAATGTTTTATTTTCCCATTCGAAATAAATTGAATAATGCCTGCAAATGAAATGACTTGCCGCCTCAATCTTGCCGATCTGATGGTCTATTTTATGTATCTCAAATTAGCTTGATACAATTGAATTTTTTCTGGCATCTGCTCATATTTTTCTCGCTCCATTCAATTAATTGTAGCTATTATGTTTCTTTTTCTACCGTACAGGCAGGTATTGAATTTCTGGATGGTAAGATGTTCTAACTTAGGCCAGGAGAGTGGAAGGTCGCAGCAACCATTGGAATAGGTGAGCTATGTTTCTTTTCTACATTTTCTTTCTTCTTTTCTTCTCTCTGCCGATGTGTTGGTCGATGAGCTCATGAGCATATGGAAAAAGAAAATGCTTGATGTGTTAGAGTAAGATTGCATATTTCAATAATACACTTGTGGATGATGCTGTGTATTTTAAAATTTTCTTGGAACAAATAAACATATACCACGATTTCGTCACCTAGAAGATGTACTCTCTCAACTCTGCGCTTGATTTTGACTGTTTGTCATTTTAGTAGTATTGTCAAGAATCTCTATAACTTCTTTCTCATATCCTCTAATTGATATCTACTTTAGTATTCCTTTTACTGTCCATGTGCAAATCTAGAAATTGTTATGCTAGCTAATCATGATCTTATACTAGTGAACAGTGTCGACTTTATTCACTTTAACCACTACCTGTACCTACTATTGATTCAGGCCACAAGGCTGGTGCAGCCTCAACAAGTGTATGACCAGCAACTTATTAGCTCCTTGGTTTGCACTCAGTTCAAGCTATCAGAAATGAGGTAATGGTCAGGTCCTCAGTTGACATTCAATTCAAACAATATTGTTCATGTATGCTTATAGATGTTGTGAACACACGATCAAATCCGTTCAATATTTATATTTACTTGTGTGCATGTAATCTCGAACATCCCTTATCTGTTTACCTTGATATCTTCTTACTAGGCACCAAACATTTGTGAGATCAGCAGAGTTTAGTTCAAAATTAAATATGGCAAGTATATTCTTTTTGAAGAAGTATGTTTATGATTACCATTGTATGTTGCTTTACTCCATTATATAACCATTGATGTATTTCCTTATACTATTTTGTGCTACCTACCAAGAGGCTATTGAATTGCTTGTAGGTACTAATCAAGAAAATAGTGACTAACTAACTATAGCAATTGTTTATATGTGAAGATAGGTACAGAGTGTGTGCTGCCAGTTTGTAGGTTCAGAGTCTAATCATCTTTCACCTTTTCTTTTATCTTACACAAAATAGTTAGAATGGTGTCCTGTGCTGTCTAATTGTTCCCTCATAGAGGATGCATGATTTCTATGTTGGACGAGTGGCATTCGGCCTAGTAGGTGACGATAGCTGCGGGCGCACGCCGGTGAGGCAGCGTACGACGGCTGTCGCGGTGGTAGCGAGCCGACAAGGCGGCGCACAACTACGGCGGCATCGAAGCAACTGCGGGTGGTGGCCTGTGGGCCGTCCGCGGATAGAGGCTCGGCCTGACTTTGCGCCGGCGGTCGGGGTGCATTGTTGCCCAGCAGCGGCAACGTTCGCGTCCGGCTACATCGGGTCGTTGCTTTGTGGGATATCTGGCGAAAGCCATGCCCAACTACATGTTGGGTGGATGACGGCGACCCTCTCGGGTGTTGGACCTCCTTCGAGGCGTCATCTCCATGATCTCCCCTCCTCGCATTCTAGGTGACATCTCTCCTCTTCTTGTCTCTCCTCATATGGGTCATTTTCCACTCTGCTCTGGTCGTGGCTTTCAGGAACTAGCAGTTCTTTGCTCGGCGTCTTGTTTCTTCTTCATCCTATCTGCTTGGTTGATGTATGGCTGCATTCGTCGGTGGTCCTCTCTCCTTTGGGGCTTCCTTCCACCACTGGGCGTTGGAGGGACATTGATGTATTGGCAAATTGTGAAGCTTGCTCCTGTTCAGGCTGATGCGGGCAGCGTCGTCAACGATCAACCTCGTGGTACGGGCTACTGTTGGCAACTCAATGGAGCGCGACAGTTGGCTGCAGATTGAGAAGCTCTGGTGTCCTCGTGCGTTGCAGATGAGTTGTTTTCATGTTCGATGAAGTGCTCACTTTTATGGTCTCCTCTTCTGTCTGAAGCCGGGTTAGCGAGGACAGGAGCCTCGTTCTTTTCAAGATGATCCTTCCACCTTCAACTCACCTTTCTTAGAGGGCGTCGAAGGGCATTAAGAGGAGTGGCAACCAGACAGTCATGGTAGGTTCTTTCCCTTACCTTGGTTAGATGAAGACTGAGGATGAAGATCATATATGCTTAGTGCAGATTCGACAAGGAGCTCGCTTGGTAATTGAGCTTTCTAGTGATAGGCAGTTTACTTTCAGGGTAGTACTTGGAGATTTGCTAGACCTCTTTCCAGTTTTTTTCTCTCTTTGTTGTAATTTCTCTATTCCAACCTTGCCGACCTCATGTTCTTCTTCCCGACTTCGTCGAGGTGATCTTTGTATGCTCATTGTACCTTTCCCTTCTTAGGTTACTTCGATCAATAAAAAAGTAGGTGGAGATCTCTCTCCCCGAATTTGTTCGAAAAAAAAGAATATGTGCTTTGATCGTGTCAGATCACGTAGGGAGTATTTGTTAATATTCTTTTATAGTTTGTACATTCCGTTGACCAAGTCGACACAGTTTGAATTATTTTTTTATAGCACGTGTGGGTATTTCAACTATCGAAGGCTGGTAGAGGTGGGTAAATTTTCAAAGAATATAGATTTATCTTTTAAAAAGTGTTCACTTAAGATTCTAGCTGACTTCACATGGAAGCTTCAAGAATTTTTCTCTTTTTTTAAGTATCCATCTAGAATCATAATTAGCTTCACATGAATGGTTTAAAAGAAGTCTTCAATTAGCAATAGTAGTACTCACCTCCTCCGGTGGCTGCCGGCGTCACGGTCGTGGGCTCCGTCGCCAGAGCCGGCGCTCCCGCGCTCCCTGACTCCGCGAGCTGCACCGTCACCGGACTGTTCAGGAAGGAGTACACCTCGTACCGGTAGCTGCACCTGACCCCGAGGACCCTGCCGCCGACGCGGTCCGTGAACAGTCTCGGCATCTTGGCGATGATGCCGGCGAGGCACCCCCTGCACTGCGCCGGCGTCAGGTCCGGCGTGCACTGCGCCCAGCTGTACACCTTGGGGTACTCGTACTCCCGGTCGAAGCTGGCCTCCCCGGCCGCGTACCGCCGCGTCGAGTTGTACGCCGCGTAGTCGGCGGTGGCGTTCACGAGCGCGCCCACCAGGCGGTTGAACCGGGCCGGCTCCGACGTGACGTTCCGGAAGTTGATGCGGTTCGTCGACGCCGCCGCGACGTTGTCGTCGGAGGAGAGGAAGCGGAGGTTGGAGTAGTAGAGGATGCAGGGGTCGTAGTATATGGCGGCGCTTCTGTCGTAGGCGCACATGTTCTGCACGTCCATGAAGGCCATGGCGAGGCAGGCAGAGCAGGCCGTGGCGTTGGCGTCCCCGCGGCAGAGCGCGAGCGCCGAGACCTGGTCCGGGACGGCGCCGACGACGGCCGTCGCGAAGAGGTCCGGGGACGACGAGGTGTTCGCCGGTAGGGCGGCCGCGAGGAGGGCGAGGTTGGCCTGGTACGTGCTGTTGGCCGTGAAGTTCCCCGTCGTGCCGCATACTTGCCACGGGTAAGCCGCGGCAAACGGCACGACGAGCAGCACGGCGGCGGCGGCAAGGACCAGGCGCAAGGGGCAGTGAACTCGAGCCATGGTGCGTGACGATGCTGTGTGCGAGCGGGTTTGTGGACGCCTGCGCCTGCGGTGGCTTAATGATGGTGCCGAGACGACTTGACCACCGTCTGGATGTGGCGAGTGTCCATGCAGTCAGACGATGGTCTGCTTGTTCGTGGTTCACACGGCAGCTCCAATGCCTTGTTGAATTGCTGCCTATGCTGAAAGTTTGAATTGTTCGGCTATTAAGAATAGAGAACTTAATTACTCAAAGCAAATTCAGATTTTCTAAGATGGCACATTTGTGATTCAGCTATTAAGAATAAAGAACTTAATTACTCCAAGCCAACAAAACTTGAGTTTCTGGGATTCAGGCTTTGGGTGACAGGGGCATGCCCATCGATAATGGCACATTTCTGAATATTATGATGACTCATGTCCAAGACTTTATGTGTCTTATTAGGCGGCATGTCCAAGTCTTTTTGTACACAAATTCATACAGTAGGCATAATTATGTATATATGTGTGGACAAAAAACACATTAGTCTTTGTGGTCCTAGATGTGCTGGTGTAGCAATCATACCTTAAGTAGGAGTATTTGCCAAGGTTAACACCCAAATTTGACTAGGACTACGAAGACTTTATTACAGTAAGCATTTACATTTAAAAAACACATTAGTCAAGTCTTTGTGGTCCTAGCTGTGCCTTCTTTATTTCTTCGTTGCATGTTTTGTTTCCTTTTGTTTGCTTTCCAGTGACTTTACTTTTTTCTAATTAAGATGACTTTACTTTTCGTTTTCTCCTTTTCTTTTCAAACCAATGACCATCATCTTTGTTAGAAAAAGGTATGGTCATACACGGTCAAACATGGCCATAACCGGCATGGCAACTGCGCCAAACTAATGACGCATCTCTTCTGAGCAATTTCATGGAACATTCTAACCATGACTCATGTCCACAAAATACTTCCAGATAATAAGTCATTTTGTTTTTTTAATATTATTATGTATTTAGAAAGAGGATGTATCTAAATGCATAATGAGGTCTCACTACCGGAAAAATCAATTTTGTCGTGCGCTTTAGTTCGGACGCACATCAAAGAGCTTCTTTACCGTGCGCTTTTTTAGAGCGCACAACAAAGAAAAACGCACGGCAATCTCGTTGTTTGCCGTGCGCTTTATTTCTGCAGAACGAGTTTGCCGTGTGCTTTTTTGGGACGCATGACAAACACATGAGTTTGCCGTGCTTTTTTTTCGCGCACGGCAAACTATTTTTTTTCCAACGTCCGTTAGCAACCGTTAGCACCGAGGGGGGAGTATGTGTTTGCCGTGCGCCGAGGACCCCTGGCGCACGGTAAAGTTATTTTTCCATTTATATCCTCCTAAGTCCCAAATCCAATTACCTCTCAAAAAAATTTCTCCTCACCTTGAAACTTTTTCTACTCTATACATACAACATGTGCTACTTCATGATATAATTTGGTAGATTTTTGTATTCATTTGCTATATTTAACTAATTAATTGCATTTCAAACAATTTTTGAAAGAAGTCAAATTTCTACAAGTGATTCAAATAGTAGAATAAAATGAATTAAAAAAATTATATTCATGTTATTTAGTCAAATTTGGCGTCAGGTCCGGCGTGCACTGCGCCCAGCTGTACACCTTGGGGTACTCGTACTCCCGGTCGAAGCTGGCCTCCCCGGCCGCGTACCGCCGCGTCGTCGAGTTGTACGCCGCGTAGTCGGCGGTGGCGTTCACGAGCGCGCCCACCAGGCGGTTGAACCGGGCCGGCTCCGACGTGACGTTCCGGAGGTTGATGCGGTTCGTCGACGCCGCCGCCACGTTGTCGTCGGAGGAGAGGAAGTGGAGGTTGGAGTAGTAGAGGATGCAGGGGTCGTAGTATATGGCGGCGCTTCTGTCGTAGGCGCACATGTTCTGCACGTCCATGAAGGCCGTGGCGAGGCAGGCGGAGCAGGCCGTGGCGTTGGCGTCCCCGCGGCAGAGCGCGAGCGCCGAGACCTGGTCCGGGACGGCGCCGACGACGGCCGTCGCGAAGAGGTCCGGGGACGACGAGGTGTTCGCCGGTAGGGCGGCCGCGAGGAGGGCGAGGTTGGCCTGGTACGTGCTGTTGGCCGTGAAGTTCCCCGTCGTGCCGCATACTTGCCACGGGTAAGCCGCGGCAAACGGAACGACGAGCAGCACGGCGGCGGCGGCGGCAAGGACCAGGCGCAAGGGGCAGTGAACTCGAGCCATGGTGCGTGACGACGCTGTGTGCGAGCGGGTTTGTGGACGCCTGCGGTAGCTTAATGATGGTGCCGAGACGACTCGACCGTCTGGATGTGGCGAGTGTCCGATGCAGTCAGACGATGATGGTCTGCTTGTTCGTGGTTCACACGGCAGCTCAAATGCCTTGTTGAATTGCTGCCTATGCTGAAATTTTGAATTGTTGGGCTATTAAGAATAGAAAACTTAATTACTCAAAGCAAATTCAGATTTTCTAAGATGGCACATTTGTGATTCAGCTATTAAGATGGCACATTTCTGAATATTGTGATGACTCATGTCCAAGTCTCCAAGACTTTATGTGTCTTATTAGGCTGACTGCAATGATGCCCTGGATAGCATCCTGAGCCGGCAATTGTAGCGGCTCTGGCCTCCTGGACGAGCTGCAAACGGCAGCCGGTAAGACAGCCGTATCGTCCAGGACCCGGAGCGGAGCCGGCAAATCTCCCGGCTGCTCTGCTCGCTCCTCCTCCAAATCCCGTCTCTCCATTCTTCTCGTGCGCCGGGGAAACCACTCGAAGCGAGGCGTCGCGGGAGCAAACCACTAGGCGTGCTGAAAGGGAGGAGCTTGGTGAGCGGCGGCGGGAGCGCGCTGCTGGGCAGGAGGCACCGGGCGGACGAGGACCGGGGCGCGCTGCTGGGCTGGAGGCGGTGCGCGGACGAGGGCCGGGCCGCGCTGCTGAGCGGGCAGTGGTGGGCGAACGAAGGGCGCCGGGCCACGCTGCTGGGCGAGCGGTGGTGGGTGAACGAAGGGCGCCGGGCCGCGCTGTTGGGCGGGCGGTGGCGCGCGGGGCAGAACGTGCGGTCCGGCGGCGGGGGGAGGGGGCAGAGGACGAGGCCGAGGCAGAAGGAGAGGTAGGCGTCGACGCATGCGTACTGGACCTGGTCCAGCGAGAGGTGTGACACGTGCCATGCGCTCAAGGCGACGTCCCTGGTCTTGTGGATCCCCGGGTAGCCGAGGAAGCGATCGGCCATGTCCCCGAGGGCGGCGTTCCCCATGCCCGCGATGACGCGCAGCTTGCACCCGCGTGCGACGCGGAGGCCGTAGTGCGCCCGGAGCATGCAGCGGTCGTAGGCGGATCCCGAGCCGACGAAGGTGACCCTTGGGTCGGCGAGGAAGCGGCAGAGCATCTCCGGGAGCCGCGGGCCAGGAGCACGTCCGCGCATCGTCCAGACCGGAGCTCCACCACACGCCGCCGGCCCGACCGCGGAGCTCCACGCAGGGCTGGCCGTGCGCGCCGCCCGCGGAGCTTGCTCGCCGAGTGGTTGCCGACCCGCCACCGTCTCCGCCCTTCCGTCGCGACGCGCACGCCGGCAGGACTGGCGCCGGTCGTGCACGCCGACGGGATTGGCGCCGAGGAAGCCATCGAGCCGTTCCCTAGGGTCCGCGGCGGAGGGATCTTGGCTGCAGGTCAGGGAGGAGGTGCCGGCGGCGGTTGGGGGACGCCGACGGTCGGGGACAAGGCCGCGGCGCCAAAGCTTCAGTGCAGCTCTCTAAGGAGGACGTCTCGCACTGCGCGCGGCTCGCCGAGGCGGAGGCCGATGCCGCCTGCGCCAGAGGTGGGGCGCCGCCTTCCTCACATCGACGACGCCAGCCTGCACGCCGGCGGAGGCTCGGGCGGTCTACGCGCCGGGGAGGCTCGCGCGGCTTGCGCACCGGTGGAGGCCCGCACTCCGGCCGCCAGGGGGTGTAGCCAACATGGCCTCTTTTGCCATTTGTTCGAGTTGATTTTGGTGATTCATGCTAACACAAGTAATGGGACTAACCACATTGTCTAGTATGTCCTTTTAGGCATTCTTAGGTCCCATAGATATTACCAAGTTAACATACCATGCATATGTTAAGTTACTCATAGCAAAAATGAGGATTTAATATATATTTTGAGGCTACAAGTGATGGCATGTTAAGAATGTTAAGTTGAATCAATGACAAGTTGAAGACGCGAAGAAAAGGAAGGAAATTGACACCGTCGGATGAACCGACGGTACCTTGGGAACAAGCGTCGGTGCAATCACAGGATGAAGCGGTACATTACGTGAAGACTCGAGTCAACATTATGTTCACCGGAGCAACCGACGCCACATTTTCTAGTTGCGCCGGATGAATCAAGAGACACAGCCTGCAGAAATCAGTAGCACCGGATGAAGCCGTCGGTGCCATCTGTTCGCGTCGCCGGAGTGTCGCCGTCGCCGCCGTCCGCCTCGACCAGCCGTCCGCCGTCCTCACCGCTCCAAAGGTTGCTCCGTTACCCCTGTTTAGTTCGCCTTGTCGCGCGCTACGTGTAGGTGCAATCCCCACAGCAAACCGAGCACTCTAGCTCCGCTCCGCGCCGGCGAGCCCGCCGCCGTGCGCCGTCGCCACCGCCGCCCACGCTTCTCCAGAGCCGCTCGATCTCATCCCGACGGCTCAGATTAGATCCAGATGCCGGTCAAAACCCAGCATACCGGTCAACCCCACGGTGCGCCGCACGTTTTGCTAAAGAGCCCCTGTTCTTTTAGTTTTCACAAGTCGGTCCTCCCACCTCTGAAAAATCCTTGCAGATAGGTCCTAATCTTTATGGTTTAGACCCTGGCCAGTTTAGATTTAGCAGCCGAGATCCATGGCTTCAGTTTTACACGTTAGACCTTATGTTTTTAAGTTTAATTATGTTTTAGGCCCCGGTTTTTAGCAGTTAAGCCCCTGAAGCTTTAGTTTTCTCGCAGTTAGACCCCTGTATCTTGTTTTAGCCATAAATTATGCGTTTTAGCTCCGTTTTTAGCGTTTTTATGTCCAAACGATCGTATCGAAGAGTAGAATAGCTTTACGCAGTTGTTTTGCTCTGTTGTTACTGTTTGGTGCATGTTTCTTATTTGTTTCTATTATTTGCTTGTATGTGGTTGGTGTGATGCGTAGAAGACGATCGCTACTTCGATTACGCTGCAGTTGAAGACTTTCAAGATCTTGAGCAGCCCTCTGAGTTTGTGGAAGGCAAGTCCTTGATGCATGCCCTTTTTTTCTATACAACTGCATTTTAATTATATTAATTATTTTGTTGCTTGCATTAAATTGATGGGCTCTTATGATTAAGGTGTGACTAGTGCTGTTTACCATGTCCTTGCTAACCTGGGGTTTTATTTATGTTGGGTAGCACATGCTTAGTTGATAACCACGGGTTGAGGATGGTTTAATTATACACAAAAGTAAACTTGATTTATTTTATGCTCTACCCTTATTAAGCAAGATTACCCCTATTAATCGGAACATGGAGCGACCACCCAGGAACTAAGTGCAACCACAAGACAAATGGCACTGTCTTGGCTAATTAATTAGAAACCTTAGTATGTAGTATGCTTTACCTGATAAGGGTTAGTGGGTGCCGGTAGTTGGTGTATAGCCCGGCCCTCAAGCTGATCTGTTCTGTGGTAGCTTCGCAGTCTTGAGAGAGGGTTATGCATTGTGCTGTCATGAAACCTAGCGAGCAGCTCATACTAGGGGATCTTTGTAAAGGCCTCGTAGTGAATCCCTAGCCACTCACCAAAGACAGTGTTTAAGGGTCTAGCTAACCCGGGCAACATGGGAGACACGACTTGTGGGTAAAGTGTACAACCTCTGCAGAGTGTAAATCTAATCGATTAGCCGTGCTCACGGTCACGAGCAGCCTGGACCCTCACATGGGTAAATTATGGAACATAAATTAATCTTGTGCATTGCATCCTGCTATTGTTGCATTTGTTATATCTGGGTTGGTATACACTTACACTGCTAGTAATAAGTTGCTTAATAAAATCTGACCAACTAAAATTGCTTACCGCTTTAACCATGTCAGCCTTGCATGTTGTTATAGTTATATTCCCTTGTTGAGTACGACATGTGCTCACGCTTGTTAATTTATTTCTTGCAACTACACATCTCGGACTGCTGCTCAGACGGCCGCTTTGAAGACTTCCTTGACGACTTCGAAAACTTCTAGGCGCGTTGCTCCAGTCGACTGCCTGTGGTGGACGACTCCGTTTTACTTTCCGCTATTAGCTACTCGAACGTTGAGTTAAATTATTGGACATTTGGTCTGTAATAATAATAACTTTGTGACACTGCACTTTTTGGTACTCCACTATGTCGCTTGCGTGTGTGAACATGATCCTGAACACATGTAAGCTATGATCTGGTTTTGCTTCCAAAACTGGGTGTGACAAAGTGATACCAGAATCGTGTTGACTGTAGGACGTTAGCCTAGTTAGTAATGGTCGAAATTAAAGATTTTTATTAGAAGCCACACTAATGCTTTCTTTATTAAAAATCTATTTTAAACTGATTACTTTTAATTTTTACCTCATCCTTGTTTATCCATACACTGTCTTAACTCTGTTTGATATCTATAGCTTATGTTCTTTCTTGCACTGTCTTCTCTATCTCTAGATGGTTCGTCGGCTGCAGACCTCTCGCACGGGCGCTTTCCAGTTTCCCCGCCACCTGGAGGACCAAGACTACTACTACTATCCCATGAAGAGTAGAGAGCATGAAGAGCATGAGGGGGATACTGACGAGGAGATACTGATGGAAGCACCACCTGCAGCGCCATCTCCAACACCCGCTCTGGAGATCATCCAGCTGTTAGATGATGAGGAGCCAGAGGAGGTACCAGCTCAGGAGGCCGCTGCAGAGCCCGAAGGACCAGAGGAAGATCCTGAAGAACCAGAGGAAGACCCAGAAGAGGTCATTCCAGAAGGAGAGCAACAACCTGAGGAACCTGAAGACCCAGAGGAGGTAGAAGTGGAACAAGCCCAGCATGCTGAGGAAGTGGCCTGGAGGGAAAGCATCTTTCACGTGGATGGGAGAGGCGTTCCCATGGCTGACAAGCTCAGAGCAACAGTGTTCCGTCTGGGGCACAATGTGGCACCAACCTACCAATGCGAGCTGTGGACACATCCATGGTTCGAACCTCAGTGGGTGGTGACTGTTATCCTGTATCAAGAGGATCCTATCCATGGGGACCAGGAGGTGGCAAGGCACCAAGATGTTGCAAACAGGACTACTAGAGATGCTGGGATAGCTGAAGCTGCAAGGAGGGCACTTTATGTACTCTCCCATGACGCACGTGCTGAGCTGGAGGACACTTCCTACAGATACATTCCCTACAGAGCTAGTGGGGAAGCAAAGACCTACATTGCTCCCGCTCCAGCTCACGAGGGAACCTTGAACCATGTTCAAGAGTTGTTGGCTGCCGTTAACACTGCCCTAGACGACGCCAACAACACCCTTGCTGAAGCTCAAGAGAAGGTCTTCGAGTTGGAGGCTCAGAACCGTGCATTGCAAGCTGCCCTAATGAACAAGGAGGAACCAGTGATCCTTGAACATGAAGAGCCCCACACCTCCCCATCACCTAAGAGGCCCTGCTACAACTCTCCAGACGCCCGCACTGAACCTCTTGAAGAGGATAGGAGTCCTTAGGTGTTAATCAAAATTTTTGTAATCGTTAGTCTTGAACGGTCGTTAAAGTGTGTTTAGTTTTAATAGTGTGTTTGGTTTGTGTGAGTATGCAACATTGGATGATTTGGATTTTTGTTTGAGTGCTGTGTATTGTGGGGTGATGACCACAATCACATTGGTTTAATAAAGTTAAGTTAGTTGGGGGTTAAATTTCTGTCTCAATCTTATGCTATCTTTATCTCTATCCCTTCATATTTAATCTATCAGTCAGATCAGTTGTTACCAAATCTGCTCACGCAGCCCTCAGATACAGCAGCACTAATTAATTTTTATCTCGAGCTACAGAAATCCAATCGCTCCAAATCTAGTTGTGTTAGTTCAGAAATTTTGTATAGGATTTTCTGTTAAAAATTCAGAATTTTGGGGTATATATTCTGGGAGTTATGCACGAAGTATTGAAGCCATCCTAATCTGTAAATTCCTGCTGACACAGTCACCTTAACTATTTTATATCTCGGTCTACAGACATCCAATTGAGTTAATTCCAGTTGGGTTGGTTCAGTAATTATGTACACTTCATCTCAGAATTCTTGCACAATTATTGGCTGTTCACGCAGAGAGTTACCACTAGTTCTTTGAGGTCAACAGAATCTGTCTTAGTCTGGAAATCTGCTTTTCATAAACTTTTAAGCTTTTCTCTTGGTTCAAGCATCTAAAACTATGTCTCTAACACTCATATGGTGGAAACCAGGTTAGGCTCAGGAGTCGATCAACCCGCGGTAACCCATCCAAGACGAGGCAGTGGTTCCAGCAGTGCACCTCGTCAGCCACAAATGGATCCGGCTTTCCAGCAGTTCCTGTAGACGCAGACGCAACTTCTCCAAAACCTGACCAATACAGTGGCCAATCTGCAGTCCCAAGGCAACAACCCACCCCATGCTCAACAACAAGCTCCTGTGAACAGGCACAGGGTGTTCATGAGCCATCAGCCTCCGGTGTTCTCCCATGCAGCAGATCCATTGGAAGCTGAAGACTGGTTGAAGACCATTGAGAAGATGCTGACCATAGCTCAATGTGATGACCGAGAGAAAGTCCTCTATGCTTCAGGGCGACTTCAGGGGTCAGCTTCGGCATGGTGGGATGCTTTTGTCGCCGCACATGCCAATCAGAATGCAATCACCTGGCAGGAGTTTACCACTAACTTCAGGAGCCACCACATTCCTGCCGGTCTCATGAAGCTAAAGAAGAAGGAGTTCCTTGCTCTCAAGCAGGGAGGGATATCCGTGACGGAGTTCAGGGACAAATTCACTGAGTTATCATGCTACGCTCCTGAAGACACTGATGAGGACGGGAAGAAGCAAGAGTTGTTCCTGGAAGGGCTGGCTGGACCACTGCAGTACCAGCTGATGTCCCACACTTTCCCTACCTTCCAGGACCTGATTGACAAGGCTATAGGCTTGGAGCACAAGCGCTGGGAGTTGGGTGACTTGAAGAGGAAGGCCACCAACTCTGGGCAGTCTGGAAGCCTCACTCGTCCCCGCTTCAACCCACAGCAGGGAGCACCGTTCTGCTATGGAGGGCAGAATGGGAACTTTCGGCAGCAGCAGTTCCAGCACCCCATGCAGCAGCAGTATCAGCACCCTACACAGCAGTTCCAGCACCCTACTCAGTAGAATCAGCCCATTGGGCAGCAGACACCTCGCCCCGCTTACCAGCAAAACCAGCAGAGGACTCCTATTGGCACTCCAGTGAGGCCTGGCGCACCTCACACCCCTGCTGGCAACTCTTGCTTCAAGTGTGGTGAAGTTGGTTACTACACCAACAACTGCCCCAAGAGGACTGCTCCAAGAACCCCCATGCAGAATCAGCAGATGCAGCAGATGAGGAATGGGAACTAGACCCCGCAAGTCACTAAGGGATAGCAGAGCTATGCACATGGCAGGGTGAACCACGTGAGTGTGGAGTCAGCTCAGGAGAACCCACAAGTAGTGCTCGGTATGTTCCTTGTCAACTCCACCCCCGCCTCGGTCTTATTTGATTCTGGAGCATCTCATTCTTTTATTTCTGCTCAATATGTGGCTAAGCATAGTATACCCATGCAAACTATGAAACAAAACATGGTAGTTAGTTCACCAGGGGGGATGAAAGCTTTATATATATGTCCTAATGTTAATCTTAAGATCGTTGGAGAAGACTTTTGGGCTCAGTTGGTAGTTCTGGAGTCAAAGGACATTGATGTCATTCTGGGTATGAACTGGTTAGCTACGCATGATGCAACGATTCAGTGTGCCAAGAGGGCAGTTCTTCTCACCAGTCCTAAGGGAGACAAGGTTATGATTGTAGCTACTCCACCACCAGCAGCAGAGAGTACAGTGAATCAATTGGATGGTACAGCTCTGGAGGATATTAAGGTGGTGTGTGACTATCCAGATGTGTTCCCTGATGAGCTACCAGGTATGCCACCTAATCGAGATGTTGAGTTTGTTATTGATCTTTTACCTGGTACTACTCCTATTTCTAAGCGTCCTTATAGAATGTCTAGTGATCAACTGTTTGAGCTTAAGAAACAAATTAGTGAATTGTTAGAGAAGGGTTTCATTCGTCCTAGTTCTTCACCTTGGGGGGCACCTGTTATCTTTGTGGAGAAGAAGGATGGTACTCAGAGGATGTGTGTGGATTATCGGTCGCTTAATGATGTTACTATCAAGAACAAGTATCCTTTGCCCCGCATAGAAGATTTGTTTGATCAGATGAGAGGTGCCAAGGTATTCTCTAAGATTGATTTGTGCTCTGGTTATCATCAGATGAAGATCAGACTGTCAGATATTCCTAAAACTGCATTCACCACTAGGTATGGGCTTTATGAGTACACAGTCATGTCTTTTGGGTTGACTAATGCACCTGCCTACTTTATGTATCTGATGAACAAAGTCTTTATGGAGTACTTGGATAAGTTTGTTGTGGTGTTCATCGATGATATCTTGATCTACTCCAAGGATGAAGCAGAGCATGAGGAGCATCTGAGACTTGTGTTGCAGAAGCTGAGAGAGCATCAGTTGTATGCGAAGTTCAGTAAGTGTGAGTTCTGGCTTAAGGAAGTGGGTTTTCTTGGTCACATCATTACTGATTGAGGCATTGCAGTCGATCCTAGCAAGGTCAGAGATGTGTTGAAGTGGGAGCTACCTCGGACAGTCAAGGAGATCAGAAGTTTTCTCGGTCTTGCAGGGTATTATCGTCGGTTCATTGAAGGATTCTCTAAGATAGTGAAGCCTCTCACATCACTACTAGAGAAGGATAAGGAGTTCAAGTGGACTGAAGCATGTCAGGCTAGCTTTGAGGAGCTTAAGAAGAGGTTGACTACCGCCCCAGTACTAGTGATGCCAGATCCGCAGAAGAGCTTTGATATCTACTGTGATGCGTCTCGTCAGGGTCTTGGTTGTGTTCTTATGCAGGAGGGACATGTTATAGCTTATGCATCGAGGCAGTTGAGGAAGCATGAGCAGAATTATCCTACTCATGATCTGGAGTTAGCAGCTGTGGTTCATGCTTTGAAGATTTGGAGGCACTACATCATGGGGACTAAGTGCCAGATTTACACAGATCATAAGAGTCTGAAGTATATATTCACTCAGAAGGACTTGAACTTGAGACAGCGCAGATGGTTAGAGTTGATCAAGGATTATGATCTGTAGATACACTATCATCTTGGGAAGGCTAATCTAGTTGCAGATGCTTTGAGTCAAAAGGGACAGGCCAATATGGCACTCGCATTCCAGTTGCCTGAAGAGCTGATGAAGGAGTTTGAGCAGCTCAACTTGGGGATGGTTGCACAGACTCAGGGAGTTACCTTGGAGGTGGAATCTACATTGGAGCAGGAGATTCGTCAGGCACAGCTTGAGGATGCTGAGATTAGAGGGATCAGAGTGACTATGGAGAACGGCAAGGCACCGGATTTCACAGAGGATGATCTGGGGACTATATGGTTCAGGAAAAGGATTTGTGTGCCCGATGTGGGAGATCTGCGTGAGAACATCTTGAAGGAAGGCCATGATTCTGCTTACTCCATTCATCCAGGCAGCACTAAGATGTATCAGGATCTTAAGCAGAGGTATTGGTGGTATGGAATGAAGAGGGATGTGGCCTCTCACGTAGCATTGTGTGATACTTGTCATCGAGTGAAAGCTGAACACCAGAGGCCAGCCGGATTGCTTCAGCCACTGAAAGTGCCAGAATGGAAGTGGGAAGATATCAGTATGGATTTTATAGTAGGACTACCACGGACACCTGCCGGGTATGATTCTATATGGGTGATAGTGGATAGACTGACTAAGGTAGCTCACTTCATTCCGGTGAAGACTACTCACTCAGGAGCAAGGTTGGCAGAGCTTTACATGTCTAGAATTGTGTGTTTGCATGGTGTACCTAAGAAGATAGTGTCCGACAGAGGTACTCAGTTCACGTCTCGTTTCTGGCAGAAGCTTCATGAGTCTATGGATACAGTGTTGAATTTCAGCTCAGCTTATCACCCGCAGACAGATGGACAGACTGAGAGGACTAATCAGATTCTTGAGGACATGTTGAGAGCCTGTGCTCTTAAGCATGGAGGTAGCTGGGATAAGAGTTTGCCGTATGCAGAGTTCTCTTACAACAACAGCTATCAGGCCAGTCTTAAGATGGCACCCTTTAAGGCTTTGTATGGGAGGAAGTGCAGAACCCCGTTGTACTGGAGTGAGACAGGAGAGAGTCGATTGTTCGGGACTGATGTTATCAAGGAGGCAGAAAGGCAGGTTCAGATCATCAGGGACAACTTGAGAGCTGCACAGTCTAGGCAGAAGAAGTATGCTGACACAAAGAGGAGAGACGTGGTGTTTCATGAAGGTGATTATGTGTATCTTAAAGTGTCACCGATCAGAGGCTTACGCAGGTTCAAGGTTAAAGGGAAGCTATCACCTCGCTTTATCGGACCCTTTAGGATCTCTGAGAGAGTGGGAGAAGTAGCTTACAGGTTGGAGTTACCAAATCAGCTCTCAGATGTGCATGATGTGTTCCATATCTCTCAGTTGAAGAAGGGATTCCAGCCGCATGATAAGAGGCCATTACCTATAGATGAGTTGGAAGTTAAGGAAGATCTCACCTATACTGAACATCCTATCAAGATCTTGGATACTCTTGCACGGGTTACGAGGAATTAGGTGATCAGAATGTGTAAAGTACAGTGGAGTAATCATACAGAGGATGAGGCAACATGGGAAAGAGAAGAGGATATAAAAGAAGACTACCCACATCTCTTTGCTGATCCATCCGAATCTCGAGAACGAGATTCTTTTTAAGGGGGTAGGATTTGTAACACCCTAAATTTGAATTTATGAATTTATTAAAATTTTGTTAGCAACCTATGAATTTGTTTAAGGATTATAAGGAGTTATTTAAATTTTCTAGGTATTTAAATAATTTTTAATAATAAAATAAATAAATATAGGAGTTGAGTGTTGCATACATGCTGGTGCATTTTTTTGAGTGCTTGAATTCAAATTTGTGTTTGAATTCAATGTTCGTTTGAGTTTAAACGGTTTCAAATAATTTCAAAATGATTTTCCCTCCCTTCCCCTCTTCCTGTTCGTTTTTGGCCCGTTCAGTTTCAAAAGTCTGTCGAACCTCCCTTTACTCCTTGGCCCAGTCCTCCCTTTTCCCCCTCCTCTTTTCGCCCGCGTGCAGCCCAGCCAAGCTCCCGGCCCACCTCCGGCCCACTAGCACCCCCTGACGCTGACGAGTGGGTCCCGGGGGTCATCCCCGACCTCCCAACCCGGGACGGACTCTCGCCCGAGTCCGTACGCCGGTGCGCGTCTCCGCAGATGAGCCGCCTCGTCGCGTGGCCCGCACGCCAAGAAGCCCCTCGGCCTCTATTTAAGCGCCGCCGCCTCGTCCCCGGACCCCTACGAACCCCGAAGACCCTAAACCCTAGGACCGCAGCGCCGCCACTGCCGAGCCGCCGCTCCGCCGCCTCCCCGTCGATGAGAAGAGCACCTGAAGATCCGCAAGCTCTCGAGGAAGCCGCCGGTGCCATCTGTTCGCGTCGTCGTGTTCTGTTTCGGCCGCACGCGCTCGCCGGAGTGTCGCCGTCGCCGCCGTCCGCCTCGACCAGCCGTCCGCCGTCCTCACCGCTCCAAAGGTTGCTCCATTACCCCTGTTTAGTTCGCCTTGTCGCGCTCTACGTGTAGGTGCAATCCCCGCAGCAAACCGAGCACTCCAGCTCCGATTCCGCTCCGCGCCGGCGAGCCCGCCGCCGCGCGCCGCCGTGCGCCGTCGCCAGCGCCGCCGCCCGCGCCCGCGCTTCTCCAGAGCCGCTCGATCTCATCCCGACGGCTCAGATTAGATCCAGATGCCGGTCAAAACCCAGCATACCGGTCAACCCCGCGGTGCGCCTCACGTTTTGCTAAAGAGCCCCTGTTCTTTTAGTTTTCACAAGCCGGTCCTCCCACCTCTGAAAAATCGTTGCAGATAGGTCCTAATCTTTATGGTTTAGACCTTGGCCAGTTTAGATTTAGCAGCCAAGATCCATGGCTTCAGTTTTACACGTTAGACCTTATGTTTTTAAGTTTAATTATGTTTTAGGCCCCGGTTTTTAGCAGTTAAGCCCCTGGAGCTTTAGTTTTCTCGCAGTTAGACCCTTGTATCTTGTTTTAGCCATAGATTATGCGTTTTAGCTCCGTTTTTAGCGTTTTTTATGTCCAAATGATCGTATCGAAGAGTAGAATAGGTTTACGCAGTTGTTTTGCTCCGTTGTTAGTGTTTGGTGCATGTTTCTTATTTGTTTCTATTATTTGCTTGTATGTGGTTGGTGTGATGCGTAGAAGACGATCGCTACTTCGATTACGCAGCAGTTGAAGACTTTCAAGATCTTGAGCAGCCCTCTGAGTTTGTGGAAGGCAAGTCCTTGATGCATGCCCTTTTTTCCTATACAACTGCATTTTAATTACATTAATTATTTTGTTGCTTGCATTAAATTGATGGGCTCCTATGATTAAGGTGTGACTAGTGTTGTTTACCATGTCCTTGCTAACCTGGGGTTTTATTTATGTTGGGTAGCACATGCTTAGTTGCTAACCACGGGTTGAGGATGGTTTAATTATACACAAAAGTAAACTTAATTTATTTTATGCTCTACCCTCATTAAGCAAGATTACCCCTGTTAATCGGAACATGGAGCGACCACCCAGGAACTAAGTGCAACCACAAGACAAATGGCTCTGTCTTGGCTAATTAATTAGAAACCTTAGTATGTAGTATGCTTTACCTGATAAGGGTTAGAGGGTGCCGGTAGTTGGTGTATAGCCCGGCCCTCAAGCTGATCTGCTCTGTGGTAGCTTCGCAGTCTTGAGAGAGGGTTATGCATTGCGCTGTCATGAAACCTAGCGAGCAGCTCATACTAGGGGATCTTTGTAAAGGCCTCGTAGTTAATCCCTAGCCACTCACCAAAGGCAGTATTTAAGGGTCTAGCTAACCCGGGCAACATGGGAGACACGACTTGTGGGTAAAGTGTACAACCTCTGCAGAGTGTAAATCTAATCGATTAGCCGTGCTCACGGTCACGAGCGGCCTGGACCCTCACATGGGTAAATTATGAAACATAAATTAATGTTGTGCATTGCATCCTACTATTGTTGCATTTGTTATCTCTGGGTTAGTATACACTTACACTGCTAGTAATAAGTTGCTTAATAAAATCTGACCAACTAAAATTGCTTACCGCTTTAACCATGTCAGCCATCCACCCAAAGAGTCTTGCATGTTGTTATAGTTACATTCCCTTGTTGAGTACTGACATGTGCTCATGCTTGTTGATTTATTTCTTGCAACTACACATCTCGGACTGCTGCTCAGACGGTCGCTTTGAAGACTTCCCTGACGACTTCGAAGACTTCTAGGCGCGTTGCTCCAGTCGACTGCCTGTGGTGGACGACTCCGTTTTACTTTCCGCTGTTAGCTACTCGAACGTTGAGTTAAATTATTGGACATTTGGTCTGTAATAATAATAACGCTGTGACACTGCGCTTTTTGGTACTCCACTATGTCGCTTGCGTGTGTGAACATGATCCTGGACACATGTAAGCTATGATCTGGTTTTGCTTCCAAAACTGGGTGTGACATCTGAGTAGTATACCTACATACTGTATGTCTATGTTCCTTTTACCAAAGACTGTCCTGAAAAAATGGACAGTATTAGAAAGAGATTTTTCTGGCAATGTGGAGGTACTAAGAAGAAGTACTACTTGGTTAAGTGGGACAAAATTACTACACCTAAGATGAAAGGGGGATTAGGTATTAAAGATCTCGGAAGAATGAATATTAGCCTGCTTTGCAAATGGTGTGGAAATTGGAAATGGAAGAAGGGTTATGGCAGGATGTGGTAAGGAAAAAATATAAATTGGATGGGAGTATCAGACATGTGAAACACATGCCAGCCAACTCCCCCATCTGGAATAATCTGATCAAAGTCAAGGAAATTTACTGTGCAGGGAGGATTGCATGCATAGGAAATGGGCAAATGTGTGATTTCTGGAAATACCCTTGGTGTGGAATGGTCTCATTACAAGAAAAATTTGGATAATTATATGAGATCAGTGAAGATCAACACAAAAGTGTGGCTCAGGTTGCTGGCAGAGGGTGGCAGCTGAGATTCATCTAGATGGCTAGATGAAAGAACACAAAATCAACTCAGGCAACTATATGACATACTTTCAGCCTGTGCGCTTTCGGATGAGAAAGATAAGTTTGGACCTGGGAAAAATCAGGAAAGTTCTCAGTAAAATCCCTGTACTCCCATCTCTGTAGAAGTGACACCAATAAGCCCAATCACAATATTTGGAAGTCCAAGACTCCGCTGAAAATTAAGATTTTTATGTGACTGATAGAACATAAGGCCATTTTGACAAAAGACAATACGATAAAACGAAACTGGTTGGTTGACAAACGCTGCTATTTCTGCAATGCAAATGAAAATATTGCACATATGTTCTTTGAATGCCCAACAACTAAATTTGTGTGGAGCCTAATTTCTTGGGTAATTGGAGCAACACGTAGACCGAACTCTTTTGAGCAATTCTGGGAATGGGGTAAAATTTTCATACCGCGGCATAAAAAATCCATTTTATAGGACTCTCAGCTATCTGTTGGGCGATCTAGAAAACATGAAACACAATATGTTTTGAGAAAAAAGTTGTCAAATCTCCTACTGAGATTGTCTGTTTAGCTTCATCCTTCGTCTCTTATTGGTCAGGTCTTCACAAATAAGGAGACTAGCAGGACCTGGAGGCGGGCGCAGCAGCAATGAAGGAAGCGGCGCTGCACTTCCATCATCACCAGGCGTCCGAGCAAATGGATACAGGAGTAGTGTTGCTGCAGTAGCTATCTTAGTTCAGATCTATAGCATATAATCTTAGCCATCCTTGTTTAAACCTTCCGTCGTCTGAACGCGTTAAACTCTGGTAGCCTTCACTTCCCCGATCCTAGGTATCGGCTGTGCTGGCTTGTAATAAATAATAGTTAAACTCAAGACTGGATCTTTGTAATTTCGTTGCTCCAAAAAGTAATGAAATTCGGGCAAGGCACTTGGTGGAAAAAAGAAATAGGATCCAAATTATAAATCATTATGTCTTTCGGCAAGCGGCACGACGAGCAACACGGCGGCGGCGTGATCGTATGGATGTGGTGAGTGTTTGATGCAGTCAGAGATGTTGGCGTCATGACGACGACTGATCTGACCGCTTGTTAGTGGAATTTCCGGATTGTCATGGCAGCTCCGGGGTGGTCGTGGCCTTCTCAGCAGCGAACCTTTCCTTACCTTGTCTAATGTAATAATTCCATAAGAGTCTCTATACGAGCCTATACTTTAAAATTTGTAGGTTTGATGAAAAAACAACTTCAGCAGGGCTTCTAAATGGGCCTGCATTTTCCATACTCCTCCAAGCCTCTATTTCTGAAGGGTCTCTACTTCCCCTTCGAAAAGTGGGTCCTACCATTTTTATTTTATTCTCTTTTTCCCTTATCTTTTCCTCTCCTCCCTGCATCTCTCTCGCGGCCTGTTGACGATTCAATAACGCGCCAAAGTTCACCGCAAGCTTATGGATCATGTGGTACCTTTTCCCCTCGAGTATCACCCAAGGTATCGAATCCGTGGAACATGTGCAACGCAATACTCAATCTAATAATCGAGAAACACTTGCATCTTGAAGAAGTTTCGAATGCATCTAATCTACTAAGATCACAAGAGTTAGCGAGAGATAGCATAGAGAGAACCGATCTAGAGAGCCTAAATCGTGCTTATGTTGTAGCTCCGAGCAAGATAGACGAAGAAAACCAAACGAATCTCATTAAAAGCATCTTTAAACCTTGGCCTTCGGTGAAACCCCCTAAATCGCCCTGCCGTACTCGGTGTCAACATCCTGTCACAATGTTCCCTTTTCTTCGTGGTCGAATCTTAGAGCACGCTCACAAGGAGCGTGTTGAACTACTTGGTAGATTGGGTATGCACCTCTAGCCACCACAGTTACAAGAACATCCCATGCAATCTATCCCGAGAATAGATTGAGGAAGAAACACCCAAGCAAGAACAAGAATCATAAAAGAAGGTACTCGATCGCTAGAAATTGGATTCATAAAGACTTCATCATAAGTGTTTACATGAACAAGATCACAACCGGGATCCTACCTTGATCTTGATCCAAGCTCTGGAACTCCGACGTGGTCTTCCATTCAAGGTTCCCACGTTGGCTAGGGTAACCCTAGACAACTAGCACGACCCTCCTCTCCGAGATGGTGTCCCTCTATCTTCTTTGCTCCTCGGTGGCGAATGACGAATGGCTTGATACGTGGTACTTCACACGGGGACTATAAATAGCCCGAGGGGGTGCTAGGTCAAAGGGGGCGGCGAACCGACCCAGAAGAGGGTCAGGCCGACCGGCCCAGGTCCTCCTCGGCCCGATTCGCCCCCGGTTTTCTTCCATAAGCTTCTCGTGTCTTCCTGAGTTTTTGCCAAGCTGCATGTGGGTCCTTGACGTCATTTTCCTCACGGTTTAGATAAGGGTGCTTGGCGTATGAACTCCCGCATCTTCCCTAGGTCCTCGATACTTCTCGGCTTCACGCTTTAGTCCTTGGCTCATTTGGAGTCATGTTCATCTTGTGTCTTGACTTGTGCCGGGCTTCATGATCTTCTTGTAAAATCCTTGATGAACTTTACCCAGAAGTCCTTATTTAAGCTCTTAATTCCCGTGTAAACAATAAACTCCAAAAAACATGCGCGAGTGCGGACTTAACATATAATGGGGGTTAGGATCGTTAGTGTGAATATCAAATTAATACCAACATTGAAGGTAAACTCATAGCTAGGTTGACGGAAATCGACCGCCAACACGGCCTCCCACCGGCCACCGCGCCCGCCGCTGCAGCGCTGAGGGCTTGTGTGGTTCGAGGACCGGTGGATGGTCGCTCCTTAGTGATGAGTGATTGACAACGAGGTGTGGAGTGACTCTTGGCCTAGTATTGCAGGTGCAGATTGCGACTTGATTCGCGTGGTGCAGGTGAAGAACAAGCGCGGAAGGTCTATGTATGTGTGACCTCCCAGGAGTGGAGAGATAAGTAGGTTTTATTTGAGGTACCCGGTAGCTGACGGGATCAAGAAGAGCAAGACGACATCGGGAAGATGGAGCCAGTGCAAGATAGCAGCTAACAACTGAAGCTTGCACGCGGGGTTTGCAATGGTTTAGCCACAAAACCACTGGGTTACTTGGCTGAGCCACAAAGCCAAGGCCGAAGATGTGACGGGACTAGACGGCCTGCCTAGGGCGGTCTAACCGGGTGGGGCGGTCTGATCGCGTGTACCGTGGACCGTCGAGAAGCTTTGAAGCAGAGGACACACGGCATGATCGCAAGGCTTGTGTGGAGATGAAGCAGGCTTGCGGTCGACGAGCATCCGTCTGATGGAGAAATCGACCAAGTTTTCCAAAGTGCCCTTGGTGGGCGTGTATCTTAATATTAAGTAGTAGGGGTAGTTTGGTCATTCGGCACCCTCCATATATACTCACTTGAGTGGGAGATGACAGCCAACTCTTGGAACCCTAGTTCATTTGCTCTTTGCCCCTTTTCCTTTAGTTTTCCATAGGCTAGCTTGAGATCTTCGTGAGTCATCTTGAGAGAGGGATGGATGTTCGGGCGGCTTGCTAGACCTTGTATGAACCTTTCATGGCATGTATAGAAGATTCGACGTGGTTCATCTTGAGTCCCTTTGTCTCCCGACGTTTTCCCTTTTGGTGATTTTCATAGCGTTTTCTTGGGATTTTGTGGTAGCTTGTTGGAGGCGTTTCTTGGTGGGATTCTTGTTGGGCATCACGCATGAGGTCTTTGTGCCTCTTTTCTTAGTGATTTTGCCCCAGCAAACCCTTTGGAAAGCCTTCGATTTTGGTGGTTTTCGTGGTTTCTCGAGTTCATGGCATAGAGCCATTTGATTCGCGATTCCATTTGATTGAGAGCGATTCGGTCGATTTCCTTTGGTTGAGAGGTCGTCCAGGAGTTGACCCATCTATCCCCGGTGGGGTGAATCGGGAGATCGGTTGATGGGAAGTTGAGGGTTGACCCGCGGCCAGTTTTCTGGGGGGGCAGGCGGTCTAACCGCAGGGGTAGGCGGTCTGACCGCCCCCAGGGTTTCGCCGAGAAAGTTTGGTTTTCTGGGGTTTTCCTCTGAGAGCTTGTTCGCCTTGATCAGAGGATTCTCCAGGTGAAATCTTGAGTCGTTTTAGGGTCGTAAGCTTTGTTTGGCGGTCTGACCGCCCCTGCAAGGAGATTTGGCTCGTGTGGTTTCCGCTGTGATTTGTGCGTGTAGTTGAGTTGGTTGGAAGTGTGGTTTGTTCCTAGGGTCAGTAGCACTCTAGTGGCTACGTGATCTTGGCAAACTTGTGGATTGTGTGGTGGAAGTGATTTCGGAGTTAAGACCGTGTTCATCTCGCTATAGGAGACATCTCTTTCGAGAAAATTTTTTATCAGCTCTCATTCACTTCCCCCCTCTCTGGTCGTCCAATCCGGTCCTTCAGACGCCGCCGCTCACCTCGCCCTCCTGCATCTCCCCCGCGGTGCATCTCCCCCAATGGCGCATCTCTGTGGGACGCAACCACTCACCTCGCCCTCCCGCGGAGGCCCAGCTAGGCGAGGTAGGGAGCAGGGGCTCCGCCCCTGGTGGCGGACTGGTGCGACGTGAAGCTCCGCGTGGCGGCGCGACACCAACCGAAGCTCCCAACTCCTCTCCATTGCCCGCCCCGTCCGCTGCTTCGCCACCCCTCTCATCGCGGCCGGCGATCGCGGCTCCCCACAGTGTCTGGCACGCCATCGGCGTGCCGGAGCTCAACACCTACCTCCGGTCGCGCGGCCTCGACAGCATCGGCGACGACGAGCGCACGCGCATGCTCGCCGCGGCCGTTGACGGGATCAAGGCCAACACGTCCTGCCTCACCTTCCGCCAGCACGGCAAGATCTAGTGGAGTCCATGCCAGCCTCACAGCGATGGTCGCGGCAACATCCTTGGCGCCGCAGTGGTGGCGACGCGAACAATGACGTTGACGCGTCGACGGTCCTGCGCGGTGGCCTCAAGGACCTCTACGGCGCGCTCCAGACCTGGGAAATGGGCTCGCTCTCCAGTCGTGGATCCAGAGGTCGATGATGACTTCCTCGACCGCGTCCTCCTCGGCGTCGCCTCTGGTGCGGCCCCAGATTTGGACGGAGCTGGTGCCGGCGGACACGTCGAGCATCCACGGCTTCTGCTCGGTGGCACTGTAACACCCCAGGTGTTTATTAAAGATAAATACCTCAATTAGTTGTGTTAATTAAAATTAATTAACTCCTAAGCATATTTGACATGAATATGCACACATTTGCACAAAAGCCCTTGGTCAAAGTCCAAATACGTGGTCAAACCCCTAAGGATCCAAGAGGCTGATTCAGTTTTCTTGTGCGTTCTCCAAATTTCACTATAGAAGTTCAAAATCGGCCAATATAAAAGTTATTCCTTATTTCCGGGAACACATTTTTCATAATTGGCGGACATTCAAATTTTAAGCGGAAATTCGCTTAAATTTGAGTTGAACGCGCTGCGCACAGTGTTACAGGGCCGAGATTTTCTGCAACTTCATCACGATTTTCCCACCAATCCTTCCATCAAAACATAGGTCGCCCTTTGGGAAAGTTGTAGTGCTTCAGCTCCTCTACAACTTTTATTTTTGGAGATTTTCAAGTGTGTTGACATTTTTGGGAGTTATGCAATTTTGAACATAGGCTGTTTAAATAGAAGCTGGCGGCGACGTCGTCGTTGCGGCGCCCAGAGCGCGCACGTCCACGGCAGTCGCGTCCACGTGGCGGCCGCGCACGTCTCCGGCGTACGGACGCCTGGGTGGCTCCGCTGTGGACCCGTGCCTGTCCCTGGACCATCCGCCTGTTGAAAACCCTGTGCGCCGCGCCTATTCGCGCAGGACGCCGTCGTGCGCGACACGCGCCGGCCGCGCCCGTCGCCACCCGCACCGCTGTCCTGCGCATGCGCCAAGTGTCGGTCCGCGCATATAAAGGAAGAAGTGAGGACGCCGCGCGTCCTTCTTGACCACTCCGTCGTCCTCGACGAGCTCGCCCTGCTCTGTTCACCGCACGCTGTGGCGCTGTTTCGCGCGAAGCAGAGCGCCGGTGCTTCAGGCCGCTGTAGCCGCTGCTCGGCCTTTGGCCCGTCCCACTGCCCTACCTCGCAGCTCGCTCGCATCCGTGGCCACCCCGTGTCGTCCCTTGCCCCTACCTGTCACGGCCTCGACACTGCTTGCCGGAACAGAGCCGCAGCCGTGGCCGCCAGCCACTACATCGCCGCCGACCGGCCCGGAGTCCGCTCCACACCCTTTTGAGCCCAAGAATCGGACCTAGGTAAGTCCCCGACCCTTCCTAGCCACTTCCCCGGTCCATCCCGGCGACGAGCTCGCCGGATTTTGACCTCCATCGCCGACCATGGCGCCTGGGGACTATATTGCGAGCTGCAAGATCTTTTCAGGGTGTTTTGTGTAAAGGAAGGGCATATTTGTAAATTCCGGAAATTCTTTCGAGGACTCCTCTGTAAAGTTGTTTTAGGATTTCGGCTGTAACTTAGAAAATCCGTAGAAAATTGTAGAACATTCAGAAAAATGCAAATCTAACTGTTCTGGAATCTTTGTGAGCAGATCTACAACTTTTACAAAAGTTGTATAGTGTTTTTCTGATCAGTTTTTAAATGTAAATTCAAATTCAGTTTGGGACCTTTTTATTGTAATTCAAAATGTACTCATGCAAATGAAATGAAATTTGGATATGTTGTTGTGTGCTCCATATTTAGATCTGTGACCAAGTTTCACACATGTTTGTTGTGTAGAACTCTAGATATGATTTTTGGAAGACTTATGCTAGTTTAACCTTGATGCTTTTTATAGTCCCCTCAAATTATAAATTCCTTAAGCACCAATGCACCCTAAGCTTTTGTTATGATGTTAAGCACCCCTGGAAAAATAATGGTGATTTTAGGAGTCTGTTTGAGCAGTGTTTGGTATTTATGCTTGTGATGGTTGTCAAATTCATAACTTGAAATATATGATGAATCCACTTGAACATGTGGGGTTAGAACTTAGTTTTGGCATGTTGAACCTGTAGGAAAAATTTGGGATCAAAAAGTTTAGTGAATCTTTTTGTATGATTTAATCAAGTTTACCTAGCCTGAGTCTTGTCTTTTCCATTTAAAATAATGTATAAATGATCTTGATCTGAAAATTTATATTTAAGTTTATTTTGGTCATATGCTGATGTGGTAAAATTTACCAGTTGGAGTCTTATTTTATTTATTATGATTTTTGGATGCATGGCTAGTATAATGGAATAAATATAGATTTCTATCTTTAATTTGGATTTTTAGAGGAGTTTAAGTTCAGTTGCTGTTTAAAATGAATTTAAGCACAACCCCCATGCTGATGGTGAAGTTTATGAGTTTAACTTTCTTAGATATACACACAATCACCATCAAAGGCATAGTTGCAACAACGCCATGGATGGAGAAATGGCGAATTCCAATGGCGAGTTTCGCGGCAGAAACCTGACCCCACTAGGCCACAAACGATTTATCGTGGCGGGTAAAAGGGGTTTTTGCTGGCGGGTGGAGCGCCCGCCAGCAACCTTGAGCCAGGAGAAATCGTCATTTGTGCTGGCGGGTGCTTGCCCGCCAACACTGAGACTACAGTGCTGTCGGGTGACTTAAGCGCCCGCCAGCACTGTGACTTTTACAAAACAGCTCGAAATAAATAGCAAAAAAAAATTATTTATGGGAGGAACCCCACCCGTCCCCGTCATCAAGTCGCGCCGCTACGCGGTCGGCGGGATTCGAACCTGTGACCTCCTCCTCTCGCGAATCCTCCTCTACCACTACACCACACACTTATATGCGTCCATATCCAGTTTTCACTCTACTCATATTATACTACACCAAGTGTAAATTACCTTTTTGAGACTCTAAACGGCTTCAAATTAAAAACTTGTCAACTACAAAGTTTCATAATTTTCTGAGATCTATAACTTTCATGTTGAGCAAAACTTCATTTGAGGTCATTTACAAAATTTGAATTTCAAATTTGAGAGATTCAAACTTAGTTTTTCGTTGACAATATATTTTCAAATAAAAAAAGTTGTAAACTACAAAATTTTATTACTTCTCAAGACGTACAACTTTTATTTAGAATGTTTCTCCATTCGAGGTCGTTTGAAAAATCCAAATTTTCAAATTCGAGAAATTTCAGACGTACTTTTCATTGACGAAAGTAATTCAAATTCAAAAAGGTTCAACTACAAAGTTTCATAAATTGTCAAGATGAACAACTTTTATTTTGGTCATTTAGTCATTCGGTATAGTCGTAGTAACATTCTTCACAAATCTTATACATGTCTCATATAGTTTCATGAAACTATATAAGAGAGATAGGTTTTGTGAACAAAATTATTACCACTTTGTCAAATGAAAAAACAATCTAAATAAAAGTTGTACATCTTGAGAAGTAATGAAACTTTGTAGTTGACAAGTTTTTGATTTGACAACTTTTTACTGCTTTAAAAAGGGATTGTCACACAACCCAAAATTTTGAAAAGCACTATGCTGACGGGCGTGTTAAGTCACCCGCCAGCACAAATGAGTTCATTTTTGCTGGCGGTCGTGTTAAGTCACCCGCCAGCACTGTGGTCACAGTAGTGGCGGGTGACTTCAAGCGCCCGCCAGCAAAAATGATCATATTTGTGCTGACGGGTGACAATTGCGACCGCCAGTAATCTATTTTTCATGTGTCAGTACAAATCGATTTTGGCCTAGTGCCCGAGCAGCTAGCTGCACGTGTTTCAACTTTCAACTTGGTGGTAGTAATATTTTGGTCGAGTGATCGACAGAATACAAGGGTAGGCATCCACTCGATAAGATGGAAGAAAAGGTAGAGCCGTCGGCATCACCCGGACCAAAACGAAAGGGTACGTAGCTTGCGGGAAGAGAAGACAAGGGTGCGGCTGGTCACTGATGGTGGTTTCGTCGTCTTGGATCCGTGAGACCGCTGCAAGTTGCCCTGCGCAGATAATTTACCTGTGGACGGGAAGAGTAGTAAGGAGAGGACGGGGCAGACGGATGGACGATCAACACGGCGGCGGCGTCAATGGGGATCGGATCCGGAGCGCACTTTGCGTTCCGGCGACACGCGACCCGATCCATTGAGCAGCGGCCGGAGCATCAGGGCAAAGTGTCCGGAGCAGACGCACTACTCTCCAACTTGGTAATACTCCTTTCGATCGTGCATTCGTGCTTGACTGAGGGTCGCTGGACATCGATTAAACAAAGCCCAGACTCCAGAGCGCCCCAGACCCGTCGACATCGATCTTCGTCACCCCGCGGCGAAAGAACATATGCAGCTTTTACTTGTAAATCAGAGGTCATCAGTCAGGTCGTCGTCGCAAGAGCCGGTAGTAGTATTTTACCCGTAGCGCCTATTTGTAAAGTGTTTGTTTCTGTATGTACTACACGTTCGATGTTCAAGGTCGTTGGTCCATGCACACAGCTCTCCACGGACCACAGATCCACAACTCTCAGCTGCGAGCCCGCGCGCGGTTCGTTGCTTTTTTTTAAGACGTGCAAAGCACGTTTTTCATTAAGACGAGAAGTTTACATAACACGACTCTAGAAGAACCTCTAGAGCGTGGACAACAAGAACAACAGGGAGAAAAGAAAAAGACCACGCCACCACCACCACTACCACCACAACAGAACAAGCACAACCTAAGGCAGCTGAAACCAGAGCACCACGGACACCCACACATCATCGATCGTCTCACACCCCGGACCAAACAAGGTAGAGCCAGCGGTCTTGCAAGACGAAGCCTCCAAGGGGGGAACGACGCTGCCGCCACCGACGTCCGTCTGCTCACGAGGGAGCAGACCAAGTTTTCACTTGGCAAGAGCAAGAAGAATGGAAGCCCGACAGCGCCCTCAACAGGGAGAACTACATCCAGAAATGCAGCCACTGTCCGCTCGGCAACGCCAGAGCAAAGCTTTCGCCAGGCTTCCACGTCCATCCACGCAGCCGACCGAGCTTGGTTGAGGACAGAGGCAGATCGATGGAAAAGCAGCGAGCATCCGCAGAGAAGACGAGATCGAACAACAGCAGGCCAGCAAACCACAAAGAAGCAGCTCCTCCGAACCGGGCGACGAGCATCAGAGCAGGGCAGTGGCCGGCCAAAAGGCGGCGCAGCCACACCACGGCACGGGACGGACGGCGACGAGAGCCACCAACGACGTTGCCGGCGGAGGGCCAGGCAGGGGGGAGGGCCTAGCCCCGAGGCCGACGGCGAAGCCGAGCTCCGGGGAGGGGGAGGGAGAGCTCGGCCTCGTGGCCGACGGCGCGACGGAGGGAGAGGGGCCGTGGCCGTCTTCGCGGAGGTGGCACCGAGGCTGCCATCGGAGAACAGTGGTCGCCGAGCAGAGATGCAGTCGACGCGGAGGGAGTAGCTGCGTCCAGCGGATCGAGGAGGCTATGCAAAGGGGTGGTGGAGGCTCACCAACACCGGGTAGCCAGGGGCCTCCGGTGCTGCAGCCCACGGTTCCGTCGGGGCACCGGCCGCCCGCAGCCGCGCCGGGACAGGGGAGGGACGAACACCGGCGGCATAGGGCGGGACAAGGCCGACGACGAGGAAGAACGGGGAGGGCCGCGGTCACCAAAGGGAGAGGGTGGTCTACCGGCCGGGACGAAGTAGGTGGGCCCGCCCCTACCCAGATCTAGGGTTAGGGCGGGCCGCCACAGGGGCGCCGCGGCCAACGGCGCGAGAGGGGCTGCGGCCGCGAAAGGGGGTAGCCGCGGCCGTAGGCCGCCGGCGCCCACGGCCACCCGCCCTGACGCGTGAGCATCCTGGCGAGGCCAAGGGGGGAGCCACACCGGGTCCGCCCAGGAGCAGGTTGCCCGAGACGAGCTCGAGCAGCAGGACTCGAAGCCGAAGACGTCCGTCTTCCCGACGACCGGCCCGCGGAGAGGCACCCTGGCGCAAAGTGCCCGACGGAGCCCCGCACGGCGGTGGTGACGTGCGAGTCGCCGGGTCCAGCCGGCCGGGCGCCACCCGGCCGCGGGTGGCCGACGCCGGGCGCACAAGGAGGCCGCGCCGAGTCGCACGGCGGCCCCCCGCATGCCGGCGCCGGAACCGGGGCCGCCGCCGCCGGGGCCCAGATCTAGGGTTAGGGTTGGCCCTGGCGGCGGCGGCGAAGGAGGGCGGAGCGGTGCGCGGGACGCCGCCGCCGGCGCTCCAGGCGGAGCACGAGGCCGCAGCGGGAGAAGGACGAGCCGCCGTCGCGGGGCGCGGAGGAGAGGTGACAGGCCAGTGGTGTGGTAGGGGAGGGAGGAGAGGAAGGGAGGGAGGGAGAAGGGAAGGGTAGGAGGAGGGGGGAGACCGGCGGCGGCCGGCAGTGGCCGCAGACGCGGGGCCTGGCGGCGGCGCTGAATTGCCCCCTGAGTCGCCCTGGGACGACGCGGGTGTCCTCCAAAGGTGATTCGATGGAGGAGCCTCCGACCCGTGCCGCGATTCGTTGCGTTGATCCGTCGTCGAATCGTTGCCTTGAATTGAATTTTGAATCCACCATGATGCGGGCGGGGTGCTGCGCAGACGACGATCAACACGGCGCGGCGGCCGGCGGCGTCAGTGATGTGGGGACAGGATCCGGGCGCGCATGCAGCTAGGCATTCCGGACGCAAGCGATCGCCAGCGAACCCCCTGCGACACGGCCGATGAATTGAAAGCTCGCACATGGAAACGTAAGCACCTTACGTTTGTGGCTACGTTTCGCTGCGCCGACGAACTGGGTGCTTCCGGCGGAGCCCGCCATTGTTGCCGTTGCCCAGGACCGGTCTCCCGTAGTGCCCTTCTGGGCGTCGATCGTCTTCGTCTCTTCCTCCCGTCCATTTGGCTCCGCGGGCCCGCGCGGCGGGTACGATCTCCGTGTCCCGGAGCAACAAACCTGTCCGTGTCAGCAGCCATCGCCATGTTGCGGTGCCAACTTGCCGTGGGGAGAGAAACGAACCTGTCCGTGTCGGCTGCTCCTCACTGCCCTCTTCCGCTCCTCGTTTTTTCTTTTTATTTTAGGGGTGTCACATACCAGAACTCTGCAACTGCAACCAACGGCGAGCCTTAGACCGTCTCCAGCAGCTCCCTCTTCCCAACCTCCAACCCAAAATGAGTGAAAAATCGACACTATTGCAGCTCCAACGGTTCGCTCACCCCCAACCCCATTATGCGGCAACAGCCTTCTCGTCCCCTGCTCACAGGTATTCTCTCTCATCTCCCTCATCTTCTCATCCCAACTACCCGGTCCTCCACATCCCCGCCGACCGAGCCTCCTCTACATCCCCGCGCGGTCGAGCCTCTCTGCATCCCCGCCGGAACCCGCCCACCTCCTCCAACCCCAAGCGGCGGATTCCGGGGCGGCGTAGACTCCGGGAGCGGCGGACCCGCGGCAGCACTTCACCGTCCGGCGGCCCCTACTGTCTACATCCTCACCTCCCCTCCCCTGCCGCCACCGAAGGGGGCTGCAGGAGGCCCGTGCGCCCCCTAGGATGGCTGCGGCGGGGCTTTCTCCGGCGGCGGCGCTGCTTCAGAGCAGGAGGCGGCAACAAGATTCTGCCGCCGACGAGCATCTGCGGTGGCGCGAAGCACTAGTTCCGACGTCCCAGGAGGTGGATCCGACCGTCCCTTGGCCGGATCTGCTGCGTGCGGCGCGGCAGCGGCGGTGGGCGCGGATCTCCGATGCCTGTGGTCGTCGGGACCAGCCCAGGTCGCGGCTGGCATGGTGGAAGTGTGGTGCTGCAACCGCCGCAGCAAGGCCGCCTGCGGGTGGGCGTCGGGGTCTTGCAGTGCTTGCGGCGTCCCGGACCGTCGTGGAGGTGTGCAGGTGCGGTTCGACCCGGTGAGGTCCTCAGGTATTCCGGCGGCGAGCGTCACCTCCTTCCCTCCCCCTCCTCGAGCTCCCCCTCCTCGAGCGGCTTCGGGAAGGAGCTCGCCGACGAGGCTGCCCCCAGCCCCTCTCCCTTCTCGCGGGAACCAACTGCCGCGGGAGGATGCGCGAGGGGGTGCGTGCTGCTGCTGGAAACCTCGGTGCTTTGGGTGACACCGTCTGTCTCTCTCTTCCGCTCAAAGGGTGTGTTTGGGTTTGCAGATGCACTACCTTGTTGTGGACGGTCTTAGAAGAATGAAGACGATGGGCGACAGGAACAGAAGAGCTCTGCAGTTGAGAGGCTAAAACGGGCCTATAAGCCCAACGTCAAGCTTAGCGGGCCGGAGTGGGCGAACGTGTGAATACAACCCATGTAACGGGCGACTGCTAATCCTAAAAAAAATGTAACGGGCGACTGCTCTGCAGTCTGTAAGGTTAAATAGGAGAGATGGAGAGGAAGTGAACTCGATTTGGATCTCGTTGGCGTTGGCGGCGGCGGCGAGCGATTGCTCGAGTCTTCTACGGCGAGATCCCTTTCCATTGTATCGAGATACAGTACTGTAAACCTACTATATTTGTGTGTGTGAGATATACTACCGTAGTTGTGTGTTACATCTGGTATCAAAGCTTGTCGATTCTGGATCCTACGCACTCTCATCTCACCAAATTTCAAGTCAAGGTCAAAGCCATGACACTGCCAACGGATTCGTTGGCAACCGTGTTGGCAAAGTTAGAGGACATGAGTAAGAAGCTCAACTCGACCGGTTCCAAGGTTTACGGTCAAACCATCCAAAGTCATCTTTAAACTACTACCCTCCGGTCAAACTCTCGAAGGCACCCACCGTACACGGAATCGACATCTTGTCACGATGCCCCCCTTTCTTCGCAGGTGAACCTAAGAGCACGCTCACGAGGAGCATGTTGTACTCTTTGGTGGATCCGGTATGAACCTCTAGCCCCCATGGCTACAAGATCATCTTGAGCAATCTATACCGATAGTAGATTGAAATAAAGCAAACCCAAGAAAACACAAGATCATAAAAGGAGGAACTGAGTCGCTAAAGATCGGATGACATGAATTACTTTACTCGCATAGTAGATGTGTTTAAGTCATCACCATCGAGTACATACCATCGATGACCTCAACTAGCTCCAGAACTCCGCCATGGCACAACCACGCAAGGAGGCCATGGCAGCTAGGGTAGGCCTAGGTCATCTCCTAGACAACTTCGAGGACTTGCATCGGTCGTCGTCTCCCTCTAGTGCTTGCTTCTAGGTTTCACCAAGTTGTGATGGATGGATGCAGCGGCCGTTGGGCTAGGGACTATTTATCAACCGAGACAACCCTAGTCCAAAAGGGAGGTCGAACCAACGAAAAAATGCAGTGGTCTAGGCCCAATCTGGCCCACCTCGGGCCCATCTTCCTCGTGCACGCTCCTCTCGGTTCTTGAACCTTCTGCTCCTTTGCATGTGGTCATTAGACGTCATTATCTCCGCGGTCAAGATAGGGGTCTTGTTGCATGAACTTCGGTCCTCGAAAATATCTTCCAATTGCATCTTAGTTCTTGCCACCTTTGGAAGTAAGTTCATATTGTATTCGCATATGAACGGAGCTCCTTGATCCTCTTGCATAGCATTCTCCGAACTCAATGCAAACTTATCCATTAAGCACGTAATTTCCTGCATAAACATAACACTTCCAAAAGCACATGCAAGAGTGAACTTATTACATCATTACTATGCCTAGTGGCGAGTTAGTTCCAAATCAAAGCCGAAACCAATGCGTAACAAGTGCTCTATGAGTGTCGTATTTGATCGCCAACAATGGGCGAGCTTCGCCGCAACCAGCCGCCGCAGGCAATACCGTCTTCCTCACCCTCCCCAACCAAAGCTGTCGTTCCTAGGCTTGCCGTCTTCCTCGCCCTCCCCCAGCAGCTGTCACGAGAGGGTGAGACGACTCTTTCAATTGGATTGTGCAAGCCTGCATTAGTGGAAACGCATCCTCGCTGTGTTCCCATGAAGCCAGGTTACCACCCCCTTTTGCACTATCCGTGTTTAATTGTTGCGACATATATCGAGCCGACCAATTTCTTAAAAAAATTACAGGTATCCGTACCATAGCATTATTGTTTGTCTTATTGCAATAAAACTCCCAGTGTGCACCTAAAATGGTCTTCACTACAACTGAGTACTAGATTCACCTGCTCCAACAAAAAAAATGAGTACCAAATTTGTATCTACATTTGCATCATACTTTCGCCATCCTAGATTTGTAGAAATTGCCTCTGAATTCTCCATCGTATTACATTGTGCAGCAATGACTCAAAACAAGGATTTTTCATACTTTTCTAAAAGCTTGAAGCAGCATCAGTAAAAGCACAAATTACACTTCATGGTGAATTGCACCAGTTTCACTGAAGTCTGAACTACTATACAACAAGAAACAAACAGGCAACAATATGTCTATATCCACAAAGGATATGTTTCAATCTTTAGAATGCGCTACCTGGCAGAAGGATATGAAATAGTACATGAAGCGTTAGAGTAACCTGAGCTACATGAGCTTGGATCCAAGAAAAATGTTGGTCTCGCAGCTGGAGGAAGAGAACTGGTAGCATCGCCGTTGAGCATCACCATGACATCCGACATCGCCGGCCGGTCCATTGGATTCTGCTGAAGGCACAACAAACCAATGTTAACACATTTTAGCACCTCGGTTTCCGAGTAGTTCCTCCCAAGAGAATCATCTATCATCTCTGCAATTGTTCCTTCAGACCAATGCCTCCACACCTAGCATCAGTTTCACAGGTTCAGAATCAATATATACTATTACAGGAATATAGTGTATTTATTGCCAAGTACTCACGATGCTTATAACATCTTCATTTTGCTCATCGAAGTAATGTCCGTTGTTTCTCAACCCCGTTACTATCTCTATAACAAGAACACCGAAACTAAACACATCTGATTTCGTGGAGTATTGTCCACGTAGCACATACTCAGGAGACATGTAGCCACTGCATCAAGAAGAGAATTAGTAGCATGGTCAGTTAAGACTTAAGAGGGCATTATGTATCTGAATGGGAGACTAAGCGATTAACTGTTGAATAATGATTACAATGTCCCAACGATGCGGTTTGTGACATCTCGAGTCTGATCTTGCCCGAAGAGCCTGGCTAGGCCGAAATCACCAATCTTAGGGCTCATTTCCGCATCCAGCAAAACATTGCTTGCTTTCATGTCACGGTGGACAATTTTCTTCTGAGATTCTTCGTGAAGATATTGTAATCCTCGAGCGATTCCTTCTATTATGTTGAATCGTTTCCTCCAATCGAGCCATCTTTTTTCTTCAGGGTCTAACAAAAGAATCAGAAGTTTAGAGCTCATTTACGGTACGCAATACTACCTCTTAGTGGCATAAGATCTAATCACCAATTATTATTGATATTTAGTAATATTACATTGTAAAAAGTGATGTTTTGAATGGAATTGTATTTTAAACTTTATGCTAGTATCAAAAAAATCATAGTGAATTTGTGTTTTTTATCATCATGCTCTTATACTATCTGTACTACTCATGTATACTACCCATACCACAGGCGGAGTTTTCAGAAGTATACAACTAATATTGACTGGCTGATGTATAGTACTCATGTATATAGATTGGTATTTTGTACCGTAAAAGAGCTTGAATTTAAGGTTATGAAAATACATAGATGTTAATTATAGAGAAAGTATATATATTCTTGGAAGATTTGTAATACCAAAAAGAATAGTGTCAAGGCTTTTGTTTGCCATATACTCATAGACGAGCAATCTCTCTCCCTCTTCTAAGCAGAAACCCTCCAATCGAACAAGATTCTTGTGATGAAGTTTGGCCACTAGAACTAGCTCATTTCTTAGTTCTTCTAGCCCTTGATTTGAACCCTTTGACAACCTCTTCACAGCCACTTCTTGCCCGGAAAGATCTCCCTGCATAAAGTTATTATTTTCTATGATGTTAATTCAATTAAATAGAACATACAACGCTTAAATTTTTAAAAGCTTCACATATTATAATTCGCAATAATTAAGTACTGCCTTAAAAAACGAAGTTGAGTACTAAATTCATGATGTCTATTTATGTTTACGTCATTTATTTTTATCATCCTTGTTGGTTTAGATTAACTAACTCGTTTACATTGTACATCAACAATGTGAATTTGTTTTACGTAAAAGCTTGGTGCAAAGTTGTAAAGGAGATTTTTTATTGAAAAGGGCCCCATCATACCTTATAAACTGAACCAAATCCCCCTTCACCAAGTTTATTGCTTTCATCGAAGTTATTTGTTGCTAGTTGCAGTGACGACAGAGACACCAATGTTGACTTGATGCTTTCAAAGTCCTGAACTGTATGTCCTGGTAATTTTCCACAGATTCAATTACTGATAGTGCTAAATTTAACCCAAAGGAAATGGTGATTCTAAAGAATGAAAAGTGTATAGCTTCATGCCAGACTGTACATAGGACTTACTTTGGAGGGGAAGCTTTGTTGCTTGGGACCTTCTCTTCGTCTTACGCACATTCCAGATATAAATGGTTATCGCAGGTACTACAGCGACAAACACTATTGGCAATATAATTCCAAGAAATTTGCCATCTGAATTATTTTTACCTGTGATATGTCCCCAGAAAAAATGGTCAGTGAGGGATATTCAATGTATGCCAATAGTGTCTCGCGTTGGCTAGGGCCTTGCTAACTAGCGCACGCGCGTTGCGGACGAACGGTTTCCGACATCCCAATCAGTCTACTACGCTTTTTGCCTTTTTTTACTAACACGGTCAGCACTTCCTGCAATCCAACACCAGGGGTCGCTTAAAAAAATAAAACACTACTCCCTCCGTATCGGTTTTACTGGACGTTCTGGCTTCGAGTCTGTTTGCGCGAAAAGAAGACGTCGATGACTCCGACCTTGCATTTGGACGCGAATACCCCTAGCAGCCAGGCACGCGCCGCCGGTTCACATTGCCGTCGGTTCGCATGCTCTCGTCATTAACTACGGAGGCTTCGAGTGAAGAGATCGCCCCACAGCCCCGCACGCCTGCTTCATCTCCCTCACGCCGCGCAGCCCCGCAGCCTTCATCTCCGTCGTTTCGTCGCCATGGAGACCGGCGGCGCGCGGTTGCTGGTCGCCGCGCACGGCGTCGGGCAGCAGTCGGACATCAAGCCGGAGTTGGAGGAGGTCGTCAAGGCGCTGGACTCCGTCGCGCCGCTAGACTCCGTCACGCTGCTGTCCGTGGATTCCGTCGCGCTGCCGTCCGAGGAGGTCGCCGCCGCGGCCATCTGGCCGGAGTCCGAGGAGGTCGCCGCCGCGGCCATCTGGCCAGAGTCGGACGAGGTCACCATGGAGAACGTCTCCAACCCGCTGCTCGCCGTGGACTCCGATCCGCTGCTTGTCGTGGACTCCGATCCGCTGCTCTCCGTCGCGCTGCTCGCCGCGGACTACATGACATCGGATTCGCAGGAGATCGCCGCGGACAGCGTTGCGCTGGACTCGCAAGACAAGGTCACCCATAGTTGTTCTTATCAACAGCAAGTAGTACTCGGCATTTGCAATTTATAGAGAAAAAAAATAAGGTCACTCATAGTGTTCTTAGAGCAGCAACTACTACTCGGCATTTTCTATTTATACAGGAAAAAAAACACGACCACTCATAGTGTTCTTACCAACAAGTTCATTTATTAGCAAGTTCTTTTGTTAGCAACATCTTCACGGAAATTTGTTCTATTAGCTAGCAACATCAAGTACTATTCAGAAATAAATATCATTAAAACACTTACCAGCATCGTGCTCTATATAAGAGAAATCCACGGCACCAAATTCATCTAGCGGTACGTTTAAATCGACTAAAAAAGCAATGATATTGTGGCCCGTAAGTGATAAGAACTGAATAAAAAAGTTGCAAAAAAAACACACAAGTGCTAAGTGATGCATTACGGCCATGATGTTCTTGTGGCTCGTCGTCGACGTGAACGTCGTTGTCGTAGTCATCTTGTGGCTCGTTGACGTCGAACACGTCGGTGTCGTCATCATCTTGTGGCTCGTCGAGGTCGAACACGTCGTTGTGGTCAGCATCTTGTAGCTCGTCGACGTCGAACACGTCGTTGTGGGCAGCATCTTGTAGCTCGTCGACCTCGAACATGTCGTTGTGGGCAGCTGGGACGTTGAGATCGAACCCAGCGTCTTCATCATCTTCTGTTGCCAGGACATTCAGATCGAATATTGGAATGTAATCAGACATTTCAAAGTGGAGCACTAGATGGAGAAGGAAGAAGGAGAGGAGGCGTTGAGAAGATGAAGAAACAAAGAAAGCAGACGTTTTAATAGGAGTTGGGAGCAGCGCTGGGTTGCGTTGCGGCCGAATTTTTTAGAATCTTGCGCGGCAACCAGACGCGCTCGTAGCAGCATGCGCGAAACAACGAAAAAACGCAGAAAATTTTGACCAAAGGCGCGAAACAAACAAGCTAAACCGCGCGCTGGACGGCCAAAGCGAGCCCGCACAGCGCCATGCATGGCCATGCAAAAAATGTGGCGGCCAAAGCGAGCCCGCACAGCGCCATGCATGGCCATGCAAAAAATGTGGCCAGTACATAAAAAATTCGGCCGCCACCAAGTACTATCGAACCGTGGACCTCTGGCCTCGGAGTGTGGAGTGTTGGCCAGCTGAGCTATGATTGATTGTTGTACAAGTAGCACCGCGCGCTATATTTAATAAGGGCAAGACAGGAAAACTAACCCCTAATTAATCACCCTTTGGTAATTGTACTCATGTCCTAAACATCTTCTAATTAGGATACGGAGGGAGTAGGAGCCGGGGGAATCTAATTAGCGGAGCCGAGAAAAGAAATTATAAAAATAAAACTTATATTCAAAACTTATATGAGCAAAAGATACACGCACAAATTTGGTTGCAAAATTATGCAACACAAAAGTTATACAGAAAAATTATGCACATAAGTTATGAACAATAAAAAATTATAGACATAGATTTGATTGCAAAATTATGTAACACAAAGTTATACAGAAAAATTATACGCATAAATTATGAACAACAAAAAGTTGTACACAAAAATTTGGTTGTGAAAATTATACACAAAAGTTGTACAAAAAAAATTGTTTTGATCTCAAAAAATTTTATACAGAAAAATTATGCTCATAAATTATGAACTACATGAGTTATATACAAACTTTTTGTGTGTAAATTGTAAACATGTAAAATGAACATAGAAGCCGGGAGGAGAAAAAAAGAAAGAGAGAGGATGAGAGGGATCAAGCTAGCTAGCTAGAGTACAGTATTGTGCTAGCTAGCGTGGGGGAGTAGCTGTGAAGTGTGAACCCGTGCACGTGAAAGGTGGGCAGGTCACATCGCGCGCTAGCAATGTGCGATTGCCAAATTGAGTTTGCGGTTGGCTAGGCTCATTCACTACTTAAATGGACCCGGCGAGAATAGTTACATTCATTAAATAGAGACCTCGCTCCTGAAGAAATGGAGCTAAGACCCTGTTTGTTTGAGCCTCACAACTTTTGTGAAAAGTCAGAAGCTCAGACAAACAGTTCTTTTCATGTATCTTCCAAAAAGTTGAGTTCGTAGTTCAGTTTTTATGAACTTTTTGTAACTTTTGAGCTCAGAAAGTTAAACACATATTCTACAAGCTAGTGTTGGCTTTTTAGAACAAAAAAGCTAGCAACATCTTTTTGAAAAAGCTCAAAATTGCAACTCAAATAAACAAGGATTAAGAAAAGCACTTAAAATTAGAGTTATGGGCCTAGCGGTAGTGCTCATGTATGACTTGGCTGAGGGATGGTGATGCATGTACAATGATCTTTCATCTTAAAGCAAACACTGTCGACCATATACCCCTAGGTACCTATACATGGAAGAATACGAACTCATATCATAAATCTTTGTAATCCTACTATGACTCATACCATGTAATCCTACTAGGACTACTATCTTGTAACCGACTAGGAACCCGCCCCTGAACTATATAAAGGAGGGCCGGGTACCTAGGAGGACAGGCCAACACCTCAAGGTGAATCCCCCAACCCCTCCGGGGAACACCCAAGCGCAGGGCGCCATACTTGATACTCCAAACAGGACGTAGGGTCCGCTACTCCGGCAGTCCGAACCTGTATAAATCTGTGTCCCGTGTCCTCGCGCATACCTTCGAGTTCCAGGTCTGGCGATCCTCCACCGCACAATCTACTACCTCGGGTACCCCTTGGTAGGCTCAGTGATCAAAACACTGACAGCTGGCGCGCCAGGTAGGGGTGATCGTCAAGATCACCGAGCGAATTCGAAGGACTTTCTTCACCAAAATCAATCTACTCGGGGGCATATCAACAAGTCACCACGAGATCACTCCATCAACAAGTCACCACGAGATCACTCCATCAACTCGGGGGCTTTCCCAAAGAGGCAACTTCTAAAGTCTGCTCCGCGCGGCAATCTAAAGTCGACTTACCCAAGTCGCATCTCAAAGTCGACTTACTCAAGTCGCATTTACAAAGTCCATTCTAAATGGCATAAAGTCGACTTCTTCAGTCGCAACCTCAAAGTCCGCTCCGCGCGGCATAAAGTCGACTTACTCAAGTCGCATTCTTAAAGTCCACTCCGCGTGGCAATCTAAAGTCGACTCTGGTCGCACCTTCGCCCGCTCCGGCGGCATACTGCGTGTGTAAGCTTCGATGGAACCTAGCTGTAAGTGGCCCTCGCGTCCTGGCAACGATGGTACCTAGCTGCACGCGGTCTTCACTCTTCGTACCATGGGTCTGAAATGCATGGCCCTAAGTACTCTCGTTCTACCCAACTTACCCTGGGTCTCCCTGTTATCATGCCGATCCATACTCTAAGGCCTCCCTGTTACCATCCGATCCTTACTCCGGGTTCCTGCTTCTATGCCGATCCCAGGCTGTAAGTGATTCTCAGGTCCAGGCGATTACCTAGCTGTATCCGGTTTTCTGATCCAGGCGACTACTCAGCTGTAAGCAGCTTTTGGGTTTGAGCTACACTCTCAACAGACAGCTACGGTTGTCACCACTCGTAGGGGATCAAGATAATCCTCTCCAGACAGTTTCGGCTGTATCTTCTCGTGGCTTTCAGCTGCGAGCACCCGCAGGGGGCTTCATCAACCCTCTTCAGGCAGTCTCATTCTGTGATCTCGTAGGGAGTCATGATAACTCTCTCCAGACGATCATGTATCGTGTAGAACAATAAGTGGCACATGCTATCCATGTCTCTACTTTTCAATAAGAGGCTTCGGCCTAGAGTAATACCCTTCTCAGTGGAACTCCAACACATTGAGTTCATCACACTATCTCCTACGGTCTTACTCGTTCTTCAGAACATCCTTGCGAGTACTCTCTCACTAGGCTCATAGCCTCAGAGGTACTTAAGACATTGTAAACTCTGTACAATGTGTTCAGTAATAAGTTGTTATCTTGCATATCGACTTGTTACTGTCCTTTGCTTATTCACAACAAAGCCTTCTTTTATGCTGCCACAGCTAAGGTGTTCAACTCGTTGTGAATAAGTTCCTTTCCAGTACTCTCTCACTAGGCTCATAGCTTCAGAGGTACTTAAGACACTATTACTCAATAGTGTATCCAGACATTGTTCTCGACGCAATGTGTTTTTTTCAGACGGCTCCAGAGGCAAAACAATTCGTTTTTCTGTTTTTTATTTCGCTTTTTTGCCTTTTGGAACGTGCTTTTTTGGCTTTTCAGCTTTGTGTTTCGGGTTTCATTCTTGGCTCGAAGTACTCAAAGTCTGCTCCGTGCAGCACAAAGTCGACTTCGATCGCATTTCAAAGTCCGCTCCGCGCGGCATAAAGTCGACTTACTCAAGTCGCATTCTAAAGTCTGCTCCGCGCAGCACAAAGTTGACTTCGGTCGCATTTCAAAGTCCGCTCCGCGCGGCATAAAGACGACTTACTCAAGTCGCATTCTAAAGTCTGCTCCGCGTAGCACAAAGTCGACTTCGGTCACATTTCAAAGTCCGCTCCGCACGGCATAAAGTCGACTTACTCAACTCGCATTCTAAAGTCTGCTCCGCGCAGCACAAAGTCGACTTCGGTCGCATTTCAAAGTCCGCTCCGCGCGGCATAAAGACGACTTAATCAAGTTGCATTCTAAAGTCTGCTCCGCGCAGCACAAAGTCGACTTACTCAAGTCGCATTCTAAAAGTCTACTCCGCGCAACACAAAGTCGACTTACTCAAGTCGCATCTCTAAGTCGACTACTCTAGTCGCATCACAAAGTCGACTACTCTAGTCGCATTCTAAAGTCCGCTCCGTGTGGCAATCTAAAAGTTGACTTCGGTCGCATCTAAAGTCCGCTCTGACGGTATAAAGTCGACTACGGTCGCATCTAAAGTCCGCTCTGACGGCAACATTACCACTCGAAGACGACTCGAGTAGTCTATGCTACTTCTCAAGTATAGCGGCTTCACGCCAAATTACTACTCAGAGACAACTTCAGCATGCTCCGTTCGTTCTTCAGCTCGGAGGCTCAATTCCATTTACTACTCGACGTGGCTCATATAGCTCACTTGGCTCATATTCTCGGGGGCTGGATGCTACAAGAGTACTCGAATGACGGCTTTCACGAACTGAAGACCCTTGGACTGGTTATATCTAATCACTTCAAGGCTCGGGGGCTACTATGCTACAACCATCAACCTCTTTTTCTCAAGACAGAAGATGCAGATTCAAGATTGACCCTCAGCTTGATTCTTCGATTCAAACTCAGGCTCGGGGGCTACACTCCATATGTAGTGCGATTTTTGCAAATCGCACCTCCATATAGATCAAGACTTCAAGACAAGATGGGTATTTTTTGAAGACTTCCTGGGTTAGAACTCGGGGACGCCTGGGAACTACTCGGGGATGATTCAAAAGTACTCGTAGATGAACTAGAGCACATTCCACTCTTTCGGAAATTCAAGTATTATTGAAGACTTCGGCTAGCAGTACTCGAGATGATCAGAAACTACTCGACGAAGCTTCAAGACTACTCGAATTTGCTGCTCAAGACTACAAAGTGCTCGGGGGCTTGTCGACCATATACCCCTGGGTACCCATACAAGGAAGAATACGAACTCATATCATAAATCCTTATAATCCTACTAGGACTCGTACCATGTAATCCTACTAGGACTCCTATCTTGTAACCGACTAGGAACCCGCCCCCTGGACTATATAAAGGAGGGCCGAGTACCTAGGAGAAAAAGACCTGAAGGTGAATTCCCCAACCCCTCCGGGGAACACCCAAGCGCAGGGCGCCATACTTGATACTCCAAACAGGACGTAGGGTCCGCTACTCCGGCGGCCCGAACCTGTATAAATCTGTGTCTCGTGTCCTCGCGCATACCTTTGAGTTCCAGGTCTGGCGATCCTCCACCGCACAATCTACTACCTCGGGTATCCCCTTGATAGGCTCAGTGACCAAAACACTGACAAACGCACGTCAGCAGAAGAACTTCATCCCCCCTCTGAAGTATCATGAAGGATAATTTCTTTGGTCTCGTGATGACTAAAAAACATGAAATATTCAATCACTTCAGAAGCACTATGGGGACAAAAGAGAACAAAACTTCCATTTTCAAGTTTCACAAATGCCAGTTGTGAAGGCACCAGGTCCCGACGGGTTCACCGGTAGTTTTTACAATGTTTGCTGGCCGGTATCAAAGCTGATGTTGTCAATGTCTTTGCATGCCTGCACCCTCTCAAAAGTCAAAATTGGGCCCGTACATAAACTGAGGAAAAAATTCAAAATACTCCTCTCAAGTATAACCAAAATCAAGACAAGCAAGTATTTTTAGGTTCAGTTAACCCCAAAAACTATACCATTTGGTTCAATTTAGTCCTTAACATAATTAGTATTTTTCTTTTTTTTCATGCACAAAATAAGTTTTAAGTTCAAATTTTGCAAATTTATAGCATACAACATAAGACATGTTTAAAATATATCATGATTTTTTCATCACTGTTTTGATAGGGTAAGATATTTAGTAATAAATTTATCTTTAAGGTACAAAATAATATTAAAGTAATGATATTTTTGCTGTAGATTATGATGTCCACTATCATCCAGCAAAATTTCAAATTAAAATTCAACTTGTGTATGAAGAAACAAAAAAATAACAAGTTGTATTATGTGGTAAGTTGAACCAAATAGCATATTTAGGGGGTAAATTAAACCAAAAAGATAATTTAGAGGGTTATCTGGACTTTCACTATACTCGAAGGGAGTATTTTGGACCTTTTTTTAAACTGAATAATGCAGCAATCACACTACTTCCTAAAGGGATCGTGGCGAAAACTGTGACCGTGGCTAGATGCTTTCAGTTAATTGTAATATAAGACTCTATGTACTCTGTTTTTTCTCTTAATTAAAAGTTTTTAATATTGTGAGGATCTCCCCACAGTTTCCGGTCAAAAAAAAGGATCGTGGCAACAGTGAAGGACCGCCAGCCCATTAGTTTAGTCCACTTGTTTGCCAAAATCGTTTCCAACGTACCAGCAATGCGGTTATGAAGTAAAATCATAAAATCAATGTATTGACACTTAAATTTGGCACGACTGGTACGGTCAGACATGTGCACAGTGTCCTGAAATTGGCCTGGTCCAACTTTGGCACAACAGGCTAGGCTGGTACAACTATTTTAGATTTTTTATAATGATAGAGCTCTGTAGGTATAGATTTACATTTATTTTAGAATATTATTATAATGGTAGTCATGGATAAATTTTTAGAAAACATAATACATCAATAACTATAATTATTAGAGTTTCTATGATTAATGTTTAATTTTCATTTTTAAGAATTACTTGACGTCTCCTATGGTAAAAATATTAGACCACATTGCTATCTCTCAATTATTAAATATTCAAACATAATATTTATATAGATATATATTTATTATAGTCATCTGATTATGATAGGTTTTAGTTAGTAATTACTCTATAAAAATTTCATCCATATTTACAATTTTTATTTCTCTTTGCATCGCATGTATACACTAGAATTTCTTAAATAAACTCTAAGTTTGAGCTACACTTTTACATATAAACATATATTATGATCACTTCCTTTATAGATTTATAAATGATGACACACATCATGTATATATCTTAATTATTGTATCACATACCAATAGTGTAATAATATATTATTTATAATAATTGTATTGATGTATATTTTGAATTAGAGAACTTTTATATTGGTTGGAAACGTATGGTGGAAAAATGAAGGTGTAAAGGTATTTAGAGAAAAGTACGAAGATGTATCAAATAGGAGGTACCAAGTACCAAAAATAGTGGGATCAATACTGATATTATTTAATTTTTATTTAATATTTAGTTACTTTCCTTTGAATCTACAGCCAGCAAAAAAAGTAAAGAATAAAGTACCTAGAATTACCCAGTGGTACTTCAGAACCATTATAACAACTAGTCTGCCAACCCATGCTCCCGCACGAGCTAGTGATTTTGCTTGACAGAAATATTTTTAATTATTATTTTAATAAGGGTTAAAATGATTATAATATACTATTGTTTATTTCATTTATGATTTTACTTGTTAATATGGCATCATATGAAGGACTAAATATTTTGCAGTATAAGCAACACATAGTTTAAATATGACACAATATGTTAGTGATCATTGGTTGTCATGATTGTCGCAAGATCAATACATTTTAAGATTGTTGTGTATATACACTATTCTTAAAATTTTATAGGAAATATAGTTGAATTTGTTATTATTTCAAATATTCAAGACAATAAAAGGAAAATCACAATGTTTCATGCCTTGTCTTTGGTATGGCTTGCGTCTATCAGATATCAAGAAAATTGAGTATAGCAGATTTTGTACTCTTAAATATTGACCATAGTTGCTTAAAACATTATTTTTTTTCATTACAACTATGCATTGCATGTCCTCGGTAATCCAACTATGGTACATTTTACTCTTTTACTATATAGTACTAGTAAAGTGCACGTGCGGCACGCATGTGTTTTAGAACAAAATTGAACACGTGTTTTACATACATATCACTCATGAAGTTGTATTGAACACACATTAGGGGGATATTTTAGTTCCAAATTTAGAGGTTATTTTAAATTAAATATTGTCATAATAGTATAAATGGATAATTTTAATGAATATTAGTGGTTATTTTAGTCTACCTTATGTAACGGCAGTAATGGGTAATTTATATACAGATTTAGAGGTTATTTTAGATTATTTTCATAATTATGTATTTGAGAAACTTTTAAACGAATAATATATCCAACAACCATAATGATTTTAAGTCTATGGATTGATGGATATATGTTTTTGTTTTTTTAGAATTTTTAGCATTCTTTTTTAAATGTTTTGTTTCTTAGAATTTTTAGCATTCTTTTTTAAAGTGTCCGCTTATGATCAGAGGTCGTTCCACCTAGAAGCTTAAAAAGAAATTTCCAATCAATAATAGTAATAGTAAGATGGTTCATCCGCTTGACGACGTTCTCTCTCTCTACTACGCGCAGAGGGTGTGGTGTGATGAGGCAGGTTGACGCTACGGCTTCTTATAAAAAAACAAGAAGGTTGGTGCTTGGGCTTCACAACCAGATATGAACTGCGCAAAACCAATTCCGCAAATGCTCGTTATCTTCTGTCGTAGCGCTCCGTCTGACCACCGGTCTTCCCACGTGCGCGGGCCGCATTGCCCAACGCGTGATGCGGCAGCCAGTGGGCCCCACGTGGGGGTCCACCCATGTGCTGGTTCAATTGCTTTCTTTTTTCTTTTCATTTTTATATAAGAAAATTTTATATATACATGTATAACTCAACTGTATAAATTGTTTTCTGGAAAAAGTTATGCTCATAACTCATTGTTAGGAGAAACAATTATGTGCATAAATCATTCTTAGAGAAAAAGTTATGCATATAACTCATCGTTAGAGAAAAAGTTATACACATAACTCATCGTTAAGAAAAATTTATGCGCATAACTCATCGTTATGAAAAAGTTATGTGCATAAGTCATTGTTAGAGAAAAAAATTATGCGTATAACTCGTCGTTGGGAAAAAATTATGCGCATAACTCGTTGTTAGAGGAAAATTTATGCGCATAAATTGTAGTTAGGAAAAAATTATACATCAAACTCATGTATATAAGTTACAATATTACAGAAATAGAAAATTATAATAAAGAAACTTTTCTCAAAATAGAAAGTGGAAAGGAGAGAAGGGGCTATCAGGGAACCGCGCGCCCCAAGCGCGGGGGCTCCTATATGGCTACCGTAAGGTGGATAAAGATTGAAACTTCCAGCTCACTAAAACCTACCTAATATTGCTAGCTAGTGGTTTACAGTCAGTTTCACTTCATGGCTATTAAATAAAAAATGTTGTAACATTTTTCAAAATGTTGCAATATTTTTCAAAAATGTTGCAACTGTTCAACATTTTCTAAAAAAATGTTGCAACATTCACGTTTTTTGGACCAACATTTTTGAAGCCTTCTTCTTCCACCTCCAGTAGCCGCTGTCAGCGGCGGCACCGGCGCGGAACACCAGTCAGCCGGTCGGCAGTGGCGTAGCCAAGAATTGATTTTTTTTCGGTTGTTGAGGGGGACCAACAGTGCTAATTTATCTAATATTTTGCTCAAAATTGAACTTTTTAGTGGTGAATTACAAACCATAGGGGGGCATGTCCCCTACCAGCCCCCGTGGCTACACCCCGGTCCAGGCACAGCGGAGCCAGCAGCACGGCAGTGGCCAGTCGTGGTAGCACGCGAGACGGTGGGGAGGTGGCGTCGTTGCAGGTCTGGCAACACGCGGGGCCGAGTCTGACGGCGGCGGGGCCGGGGATGGCCGGCGCGCGTGCGAGGCAGCCGCTCCGGCGACCAGGGCGGCAGCGGGACAGGCCCTCCTAGGTGGCGGTTCTGGCTCGAGGTGAGAGGAGGCTGGGAGAGGAGGGGTGAGGTTAGGGTTTGATGTGTTCATCCAATGGATATAGATGGTTGCATGAATCTCAAACATTAGAAGTTTCAACACTTTCCTACCTTCCGGAAGATATCTAGGATTTCCCCCCAGCGCGCGGGGCTCCTATATACCTAGTGGAAGATGGATAAACAATGAAATTATAAACCCACTTAGCTCACTAAAGACAGCCCACCAAAGTTACTCGCTCACCAATAATATTCAATCAGTAATAATTCATATAAATTAGAGAATGTTTATCAACATTTTTCGAAATGTTTTTACCAACATTTTTTCGAAAATGTTGGACCAACATTTTTCGAAAATGTTGGACCAACATTTTTTTAATCAACATTTGTTTCTGAAATGTTGAATCATTAACTTTTCAATATTTTTTCAGAAAATAGTAGACCAACATTTTTGACTTTTTTAAAAAATGTCGAACCATTTTTCAGAAAATGTTGAGTCAACATTTTTCAGAAAATGGTAGACCAACAATTTTTCAACATTTTTCATAACCAACATTTCAACATGTTTCAAAAAATGCACAACATCTTTTCAGAAAATGATCGAAAATTTGTCAACATTTTTCAGAAAATGTTAGGCCGGACAATTTTCAACATTTTTATTTTTCTCCTTCTCTAGCTCCGGCGACGCGGGCGAGCTCCGGCGAAGGCAACCCCGACGGCGGCGCGGGGAGGCCGGCCAGCCCCGGGCGGCTCGGCAGCCGCGCGAAAGCACAAAGAAGCCCGGGCGGGGCCGACCAGCCCTCACGGCCGCCAGCGGCGCAGGAGGCGCGGGAGTCCACGGCGGCCGGGACGGCGAGCCTGCGGCGGTGCGAAAGGCGCGCCCTTGGCGGCGTGGGAGACGAGTCCACAGCTACGTCGGAGGTCTCGGCAAGCGTCAGGAGGTGCACCAGACTACCAGAGCAGGTGGCCGTGGCGGCGGGGCTGACGACGGCGGCGTGCCCCGCACCGGGGGCTGGCGGCGGCGGCAGGAAGATGGTGGGGGAGGCTAGCGTTACAGGCAGTGGGCTGTTATGGACCTTGGTGAGCTCTGATTGGGTTTATAGTTTTCTATCATTCTATTTTCGGAAGATATATAGGATTCCCGCAGTGCGCGGGGATGAGCACAGCCCTATGGACTATGGTGGACTGCGCTGTTGGCGTGAATGTGCCTGATGAACGGGCCGGATCTTTTTGAAGAAACGAGAGAGAATGGGCCAAGAAGAAGAGTAAACCTCTCACCTCGGCCTCCCGTACTGCCCGTGCCCGGTACAGCCACCGGCGCTGGAGCGGCCACTCCGCCGTTCATCTGCAGCTTCACCGTGGGACCGCCGGCGTAGAACTTGTAACCCAGCTGGAATCCCAGGTGGCACAGCGACCCAGCCACCCTAGCGCCATCCCCGTTCAGCGGGAACCGCTTCCACCAGGGTTCCACCAGGTCGTCGAGGCACCTCCGGCACAGCTCCGGCGATAGGTTCGACGCGCACTGCGCCATGGACCAGATGTTGGGGACCCGCGGGTCGAGCCCTGCCAGCTGCCCCGTCGCGAAGTACAGCCTCGGCGACGACGGGGTCGAGTTGTCCACCGCGTACCGCGCCGTGGCGTTGAGGAGGCGCGTGACCGCGGCGTCGTAGGCCGCGACGTCGACGCCGCGGCTGATGTTGTTGCTACTGATGAGGAGCACCATGCCGGAGTTCCGGGCGGAGGCGAGGAAGTCGGTGCCGGCGACGCGGACGTAGCACTCGTTGTAGAAGAGCGCGACGTCGCGGGTGCGGTTGCAGATCCGCTGCACGTCCTTGCCGGCGCGGGTGCCGCAGTCGAAGCAGTCGGACGCGCTGACGTCGCCGCGGCAGAGCATGAGGCCGTACACGGTGGCGTCCGCGCCGGCGCCGGCGGAGCCGGACGCGAAGAGGGCGGGCGAGTTGGATGCGTTGGACTGGAGATCGAGGATGAGCTGCAGGGTGGTGTTCGCATAGGCGCTGCCCGCCGAGTAGTTGCCGCTGCCCACCCACGGCTGCGCGAAGACGGCGGCGGCGGCGAAGGGGAGGAGGACGAGAAGCGCGAGGAGGAGCGATGCTAGCAGGGCTGGGACGCGAACGGCGCCGCGGCCGTGCATGGTGCACGAGAAGGGATGATGAGCCAGCGCGTGCAGGAGGGGAGAATAGTTCGATCGAGCTGGATTATGCGATTGCAGAGAAATTAACCACTGATGTGGGTGCATGCATGGCAATGGCAGTACGCAGTATGCCGGATATCATAGGCCATAGCAGGTGGAGGTGGGTGCGTGGGTGGTGCCCACGGCAACTTATGTGGCGGCTTAGCTTGCCGACGCGTTCCAACCTTTGCAACAACACCGTGGATGGAAACGGCGAATTCCAAAAGCTACGATGACTAAAAAAGAAAGGAAAAGCTATCTCTCACACGTGTGATTTGGGCTCCCCGCTCACACGAATTTGGTAGCCGTTGGATCTGTTATCTGTGGCTATCTGCTCTCCCACCGCCCTCCTCTCTATCTGTCTCTGGCATGTGGGCCCATTTTCGCAGGCGCACTGTTTGATTTTTTGGGAAGCACGTCTTCATTTTTGCGTTTCTTCTCGTCTCTTCCGCTTCATTTGCCCCTTTCCTCTTCATCTTCCTCTCGCCTGGCGACAAGAGGCGATTTTCTAGGGTTCGTCCGCCGCGGTGAGTTCGTCGTGATTCGATTGTGCCCCCTTCTCTTATCTGTTGTTTTGATTTGGTTGTTGTGTTGTTTGTCTCAAATCTCCTCTCTTCGCAGTTGACGAGCTGCGATCCCGGGGGTCTTCGCGCCTCTTGGTGAGTTCGATCTCCATTTCCTCAGTTTAATCGCTTCGATCTCTCCCCTGCGCACTCTCTGACTCGATTCGTTTGTTGTTGTGTTGTTTGTCTCAAATCTCCTCTCTGCGCAGTTGACGAGCTGCGATTCCGGGGGTCTTCGCGTCTCTTGGTGAGTTCGACCTCCATTTCCTCAGTTTAATCGCTTCGATCTCTTCCCTGCGCACTCTCTGACTCGATTCGTTTGTCACTTCTCTCAAATCTCACTTGGATTCATCCGGATTTGTTGCTGGGGATTTGATTCGATTTTGATGTCGGATCTGTCGCCAGTTTATTCAATCTGCTCTGGTTCTGGTGATTTCTGGCTATTTCCAGTGCTCTGCATCTCAAGGTGAGTGTGTGTTGCTGTTCGAATATCCATGATATATCCCCGCGTCTGCGGTGTATATGATGTTCTCCAGTTGTGCGTTCGTCCATTCGATCCCTCTTTGTTGTATGCGTATCAAGTGTTGCTTCTAACGTATGTTCCTGTTAGTTATGCTTCAAATTTTTGGTTATTAGGGTTTTGTGGCAATCCCCCCCACTATCCATGCGATGAATTCCATATTGTATTTCCCTTTTAGATTTTTCAGTTGATTGTGTGTGTTTATGGTTTGCTTAATGTCATATCTACCCTACTGAACTTCTTCCCACTTGTTCATTATATATGCAAAATGCCCCTATAGCTAAAGAAACTTTAGCTGAGCAGTTTGTATTTTATCAATTTTATGGATTGTTTCTGTAACTGATCATTATGTGTTGGTGCCAACTTTCCTAATTAAAATTAATTGAATATGCCCTTTTCTAACCATTTTGGCTGAATAATCCAGTACCAAAATAATCCATAACCCTCTTGTTAACACTGTTTCAGGTCACGCTAGATATCTAATGCAATTCACTTTGAAACCTTTCTGTCTATTCAATGTTCCCATATTTTTTGTGATTAGTTAAGGTCTAATTTGCATTGAGTATAGATTAATCTTGAACTTTTGTATATTTTCTCTTGATGTATATAGCAGTTTTTTGCTTGTAGTTCTCTATGTAGCAGGGTTGCTTCCAGAGTTGTATGTTGGAGTTTTCGTATTATATTGTCCATGTTTTGCAGTTATCATGTTGTTCTTATTGCTTGTTTTTTAGATACTTACATTTGTTTCTTACTAGTATTATCTTCTTTATAACATAGTAAAATATCGAAATAGTAGTTGTAATAAACTATGGATGTATATAACCTCATTTTCCCAATAATTAATGTGTTTGTTTGTGTTAAGTTTTGTACTTTGTGCTTTGCTTCATGCTTTATATCATTTGGTTAATTGTTTGAAACATGTGTTGGTATATCCCCTGTTTTATATGGTTGCTCATAATATCCTCATTCCATATTATGAAGTGCTGAAGGCATGTTAAGTTTTGTAAGGTGCTTAATGCTTTTGTTTGTGTTCCAATAATTCTAGTCATATTTTATATGTGTATCCTCAATTACTTTAATGTTTATTTCATTTTTTTAGATGCCACGAAAATGTTCTTTTGATGTTGCTGCTATTTCCAGCAGTGAGTCTGAAGACCCTGACTTTGAGGATGTTCAATGTTCTCAAGTGCCTTCTGTCGATGCAGAGGAACCTCACATCTCTTCTGATAACAATGGCGAATCTGATGTTAGTTCATTTTCTTTTTGTTACTCTGCTCTGAATTCTAATTTTTGTCAGTTTTCTCTTTGTAATCTTTTCATTGGTTTTCGGTTTTTTTTTGCATATGTAGGCCAATCTTTCCCCAGATTCTGATGGTGATCAAGGGTTTAATAGAGTTCTATTCGAGCTTGTCATGAAAGATGTAAGGTTTCTATTCATTTGTCTTTTTCATTATTATCTATCTTTTTCTTGTTGAACTGTCCATATGCTTATAGTTCAATCTAATTCATTCTTGAATTTACTCTTAGATTTTAATCTCTTTTTTCTGTATCAGTTGAATCTGATCAAGCTGCTCAAGCGCAAATTGCGTGTAAACTCCAGTCACAGTGTTAGTAATTTCAATGTTTCACATACCTACTATTGTTGTTATTTATAATTCCTCTCATTTTTGTCTTTTATTTTTTTATTTGAATCTCCTCATTTACTTATTCACAGTCCAAAAGAGCCAAGGTCTCCAAGAAGGCTGATGATGGGGGTTGTTCCAGATTTTCTGCTACCGCAATGGTCAATGTGATTGATGCTATGACGCCGCACCAACGTACTGTTATTGAAAAATATGGATTTGGGTCTCTGCTTCATTTTAGCAAGTGCTTTGTCCCCAAGAAATTTGCCACCTGGATTGCACGCCATGTTGATGCCAACTCTGGTGATATTATCCTGCGTGGAAAGGTACAACTTTATGTGTCAATTTCTTTTGTATATGGAAGTTTGTTATTATGAAGCAATTACTTGCATTTAATTAGATATATATGTGATTTATATCCTTTTTTGTTATACAGCTTGTATGTAGCAGATTGTTTGCCTTTTCTTCTTCCTGTTTTTAATGACCTGCATTAGTCTCTTATTACTGTATATAATTTGCTACATCATATAAAAAAACTTAAAATATTTAGTTCTAATGACATTATGGTTCACATGAATATTTTTAAGGATATATATGGTTTTATTTTCCCTCATAATTGACTATTTTTTATATGTGTATGAAGGTTATTTCACTTACCAAACAATCGGTTAATCATGTCCTTGGCATACCCAATGGTACTATACCAGTTCCACCTGACTCCAGCACTGGCAAGACAATTGTTTTGACATTATTTGGCAAGGAACATCTTCCTCAAGTCTCATTTTTTGCCAACAAATTCATCAAGAAAGCAGAGATGTCTGATCAAGAAGTTTTTGTGGCTTTTATGGTTGTTGCCCTCAGCAGTTTCCTCTGTGCTAATACCAACCTTGTCCCCAGCCCTAAATATTTTGGTGTTTTTGAAGATATTCAGAACATATCAAAGTATGATTGGTGTGGTTTAGTTCTCTCTTGGTTATTAGGTCATGTGAAGTCTTTCAATCGAGATAGCTCTGGACCTGGTAGTTCTAAGTCTCGTCAGTCTCTTGGCGGGTGTCTATACTACCTTGCTATACGTATTGTTCTTTTTTCTTTTTCTTAGTCAATATTAATGGTTTCAGTTTAGCATTTGTTTTCTATATGTGTATGACAATACTTGTCTTATATTTGTTTAATATTTTTTTTCAAGGTAATGTATCTTGACCATGTTGATTTCCGACACCGTCAACCAATTCCTGACATGCCTCGCATTTCTGTTTGGAAAGATGGCATGATAAAGTTGTATTCTGATTTCGACAAGAAATCTGCTAGAGTTTATGGACAGAGACCTCTCCTTGACTATGAGAACACATGCTATTCTCAGGTTTGCTTTTTATTTGGTTTATTTTTCGCATATACATTGCTTTGTGTTATTATGATACATTGCTTTGTTTTTGTTGGATTTTGCTTTATCCAGTCTAAGATGAAGCTGTCCAGTTAAATCTGATTTTAATTTTTTAGTTTTAAAATTTTTTGGTGTCTCAACTAGACGAATCACTTTCAAACTATTTTAATCTGAGTCTAATCTTTTCTTTTTTCAGCACCCTCTCACAAACCTCCTCCTGTTGCTTCTGAATTGGATGAAGAATTCTGTCGGAACTTGGAAGAAGTTGCTGGTTGTCAATCCTCAAAGTTTAATGGCTGAAATCACAGATTTGGTAGATAAGCATTGTCAGATGTCTGGACTTTCCATCAACTTGGATGTTTCTGCACTGTCCAGCCTGAATGAATAGCTCAAGAAGATGTTCATCAAGATGATGAATTATGCTTCTAATCTGAATGACAGAACCAAGGGTTTGGTTGTTCAGTTAATGAAAGTCATAGCTAACACTGAAAGACCTGAGACAGATGAACCCCCTATCCATTCTGATCCGAGTAGTGGTGGCCCACCATTTGACCCCCCACCCCTCCTGACAATCAAGATTATCAAGGTCAGTCTGTTAGCATTTAAGCTGTTTTCTTTATGTTCTTTTTCATATATCATTGTTCTGTGCTCTTATTTATTGTCTCATTAATTTTAATTTCCCATTTGAATAGATCCATCCAAGAAGGGGCCAAGTTCTGGCAAAGGTGGTGCTGCTAGAAAGGTTATTATTCATTTTTTATATCCTCTATTTATTTTAGTTTAAGGTTTTTAATATTTTAATTCTGTAGCCTCATATCCATTCTTACTTTTTACTCTTCAATTTTCTTTTAGTCTTCGCAACCTTCCAGATCTTCTCCACCTAGGACTCGTAACAATAAATCTTCTTCCAGGGGCAAAAAACATGTATGATTTCTTTTCATTTTTATGGGCTGTTCAATATGAAAATATTATTTTCTGCACTATTCATTTTTGTATGCATTCATATTAAATGGCTTGCTTGTCTTTTCTCGCAGATCGGCAATAAAAATGCGGAACATGTTATGAAACAACTGGTTACTAATGGTTGGTTCTATTTCATATTTTTGTCAACCTTGTCTCATCTTGTTACTCATTATAAAACCTGTTAAAATTTATTCATTTATGTTGTTGTTTGCAGTTGTAGCTGCTGCTAATGAGAAAGGGATGTTACAAAGTTCTGTTAGACGTTCTGCTTTTTATGCTCCTTCTACAATTATTTAACCTTTTTATCTTCTGGTTTTTTTTAATATTTTTTCTGTTGTAGTTTTCCCATATTCTAATCTTTTCAACAATTTTTCCTTTTGTTGTTTTTCAGGCCAGAGAGATGCTGTAATTGAAAAAACTAAATGCAACTTGAATGTGTCATTTGACAATGTTTCGTTGACTCAGGATGCATCTGCCCATCAACATGGCGTGCCTCATGTGTTCAAAGTTCCAAGAATTAGTCCTCAGCAGTCGAAACGAATCTCAATCACAAACATTGTTGATGATGATTGTTCAGAACCAACGTCTCCTCCAAATTCTAATCGTCGCACGTCATTTAAGAAATCTGAGGTGTATACCTATTTTTGCAACTCTCTTCAGCTGTTTGTTCAATCCTTTAACTGCCCCTTATTGTTTTTTACATGTTCATACTTACAATATGATTATTTTTATTTCTCAGGTTGTGTCACCACTTGATGGAGTAATTCATATCAACTCACAGGAGGTTATGTTATGCTTTTTATTTTTATATCTTTATTCATTGCAAATTTGCTCTAAATATACCATATGTCATTTGTATTTTTTCCTTTTAATATGCCTTTTAGCGGTATATGTAACTGTTTGTTTGTAGTAGTTTTTTATTGTATTATCCATGTTGCAGGTAGTATTTTGCTCCTACTGGTAGTACAGAAAATATACATCACTTTATATCTAGTATTACCTCCATAGTAACAAAGTAAATTGTTATAATATTAGTTGTAATAAAACTTTTTTATGTAATTGTGCTCCTTTTAACATGTGTTGGATAATATTCATGAAAACCAACACCCTGTATGATTTTTTATTATGTCATATATCCTCATACAACTTTACTTTGTGCTTAGATTATGTTTTAAATTTGTATCATATTTCGATCTTTATATTTTTCTTAGGTAATCTGATATATGGTATGTTTTATATTTTTCACTCTAGGATTACATAACTATGCAAACTTTACCTTTTACTCAAGATGATCATCCCAGTATTACCCCTATTTTGCCGAAGAAATCTTCTATTTTATCATCTATTCGTAGCTCTGCTAAGAAAAATGTAAGTGTTGCCGCTCTGAAATATTACTTTTTAAAAAATTTTATTTGCTTTTCTAATTTGTACCTTTTTTTGTGTATCCTAGCTCCCTTGTTCTCCTGAGGTCCAGATTGTTGGGTCAAGGAGCTTGTCTGACAGTATGAGGAATATGGTGAAGAAAGCTGATTCATTGTATAACAAGGGTAATTCTAACTCTCAGATACCATCCATGCAAACCCCATCTATCCCAAGAGTCCATGTTTGCCCGTCAATGTCATCTCTTGATCCTGAAGCAGCAGCAAATCTTTCAAACTTTAAAGTCAGGAATTCATCTACTGGTGGTAAAGCTCCATTGCATGGTCCTAGACGTGCTGTTGTCCCCAGCCGCTACCTTTCTAATGAATTTGAGACTCACAATAACAAGTTTTATGTCAGCAAATCTGAAATCTCTAATTATCAGGCTATCTGCAGTTTGGCCAATTCTAAATCAAGCAGGTTAGTATGTGTGTTCTTCCTATTTACCTGTTTTGCTTTAATTAAAAAACTTTAATTTTTTCAAATATATTTAACTTCTTTTTGTATTTTTCAGTGAGAATGCAGTTATGTTTGGAGGGGTTAGATGCACTTTCTGGTCCTTAGGTGGATCTCTTAAACCAGGTGGATGTGTTAACAATTTTGTCATAGCAACTTTCTGCTATCATCTGTTTTGCTCACCTAAAGGACATCCAAATGATTTCAAGCACTATTATTTCTTCTCTAATATTTCTGTAAGCTCTCTTTTAACTGATACATTCTCTATATTTTTGCAGTTTTGTATGCCTTCCTTTTTTTGCAATGTATTGTAATATATTAAACTTTTTTTACATCCATTCTTGTCTAAACCCTTTCAGGATCAGTTGTTAAGAGATGTATGTGATGACAAAGAAGATGTTATTTCAAAAGCATTTCAAAGATCTGGGAAGACCCGCCCATTGCAGTTGTCTGATGTTGTATGTTCTTTTAATCTAGTCTAGTTTTCCTATCTCTAACGCGGATCAGCTTAGATAAATAACTTTTTTTTACTTTTTGTTTTTTCAGTTATTTTTCCCCATATTCTATGATGACCACTGATTTGTTTTCATTGTTGATATCAAGGATTCAAAATTTGTGTTTCTTGATTCTTACTACACAAAAGATGATGAGTTCCATGAACATGTTAGAGATCAAATGGTTTGTACATTTATCATTTTCCCTTGCTCTAAATTTTTTTTCATACTTAATGACTAATATATGAACTTTGTTTATCTAGATCCCATCATTTATATTTTGGTGGAATAAATTTGTCAATGTTCCCAAGAACTTTGATGAGTTTGAGCTGCTTTACCCACGTGTGCCTCGTCAATCAAAAGAAAACATGTATGTCTTTTCCATCCACATAATCTCTTTCTCTACAGCATTTCTTTCTGTTGTTTTCGAATCAAATAATTTTTTCAAACCTTGTATCCAAAATTGTATATTGTATATTAATTTTATGGATTTTGATATCTTGGTCATCTGATATAGATGGATATGTTCAATCTGTACAAACATGCCTAGTGTTATTATTTGCTAATTTTCATCTGCTCAATCTGGTATTTGCGGGTTTCCATCACACCCCAAAATAACATGTTAACTTGAATTTCTGATAGAATAATCTGTTTATGTGTTTTTGTTATTTTGGTCATCTATTACAGATGAATCTGTGTAATATGTAGACATTTGTTTATTTGGTATTTTGTCATCTGCTCAATCTGTTATTTGGGGGTTTCCGTCACACCCCCAAATAACATGTTAATCTGAGTATTTGTTTTGGTATTTTGGTCATCTGTTACAGATTAATCTCTGAAATATGTAATAATATGCTTTAGTCTGCTACATTTATCCCCTGGCCCTTTTTATTCCAATTTGTTTCCTGTAATTTATTCATTCAGTTTCTGTAAAATAGTTCACTTTCACTTGTCTTATTTCTATGGATGTTAACTTTCTCAACTCTTTTTTTTCCAAAAATGTATCTTATATATTTTTCTTTTCTGCTTTTTCCAGTGTTGATTCTGGAGTTTTTGTTATGATGTTTCTCGAGAACTGGCAATCACCAAGAAGTATGATCGCTAATTTGTTCAATGAAAAAGATGTTCCAAACATCATGATCAAGATCGCTAATGATTTGGTGTTCTCGCCGAATAATTCTAGAAACAAGAGTCTGGTGATTACATTTGGTCATGAGGTATTCTCACTGTTACTTAATCAAATGTAATATTTGTTCTTGTAGTATATTTTCTAATATATTTGATTTTGTTTCTTTCTTTATTAAGGGATTTGACGAGCATTAGCCTCTGCAAGCTCAAACAAGTTCGTCGATCTTCAAATATTGCTCTCCAACAAGTCATCCAGAATACAGTAGTCTTGTCCATGAACCATGTCTCACTTAGTGTGTAATAGTCCTTGATTAGCGCTGTCCGGAACTATGTCTCATTTGGAACTATGTTTAGAAGTATCACTGATCGTGGAACTATGTTTTGTATTATTGCTTCACTAGAAGCTACATATGTGCTTATTTTTCTCAGTACTATAGTTAATATGTCCTGTGCAGGTTTCTGTCGTGCGTGTTGAAGCTGTTGCTTTATTTCTATTGTTTTATGTTATGTTTCTCTATACATCACCTAACCATTCTCTTATACTTCTATTATTTGTTTCTGTCGAAATTTTTCATTATACACTTATCGTAATTGTGAAGGTAATTTTGCTACCTATAATTTTAATTATTGTAATTTCTTTTATCTGCCATGCACAAAAAAACTTTTTTTCCTGATATATGTTGTGTTATTTTCTACAGGTTTTCTGGTTCACAACAATATTTTTCAGCAACAACAACTTTGTATCCAGTTATTTGCAGGTCAGTTAGACATTTTCATTTATTTATACAGTACTATTTACATAACACAACCTATCTTTTTACTGTAGCTAAATAATAGTTTGATTAGCACAACCACCAAGTAAATTAGTGCTGATTCGTACATAATAATTTTATCCAACTTATAACATCCATACATTAGTATCAAATTTTAATTTTACAACTAAAATGGTAAATAACTCATAACATTACGAGGGTACATAAATATTCCTTTTATCTGCATACATAAATATATATGAATAATTTTATGCCTAAGTAGTCGTGCCCCTTTTCCATAGTAATTTTGTCTCTTCTTCCTTTTTTCATGCTTTTCTGGCTCTATGTAGTGCTGGTGTTGCTTGTCTCCCCGTTTTTCATCTTCTTCTCACTCATTGATTGCGGACCTATAGAACCATAACTTTTTTCATTAGTTTCTGCATGTAACAAAAATAATATATGTGTTTAACTATAAGAATGTATCAAGCTCAGTCTTACTAGTGCTTGCTGGCTTTTTGTTTTTCTTCTTCGTCTCTGCCTTTTTCATTTTTTCACGCTCTTGCTCCACCATTCCCATGAGTCTCTTGGGCTTTTTAGGCCTTCCTTTTTGCTGTATTCTATCTAGATCTTTTAGCACTACTATTTCCTCTGGAATGTTTCTTCTCAATCCATCTGAACTAACTGTTGCTGTGTTTTCAATACTCACAGAAGAAGATGTTCCTCCCTCAGGTTCTGCCAATATTATTTCTAATTGCTTCTCCAATCTCTTGAACTCTTCACATAGGTATTGTGCTGCTTTATCTATTTTCGATCCCTTTGATGCCAATAATGCACCCTCTCTTGATATCATATTAAACCTCAACAATTCATGCGTGCCTGAAGTTTCATCAGTCGGCTGCATTATGATTTTCATTTCCTTCTTTCTCCATCTGTCAATGAAATATTTATCAAGTATCTTTGTGATCTCTTCTTCCACTATAACCTTTAGTATATGTGTGCAGAAAATTCCATCCTTGTTGAATTTGGCGCAGATGCAGCTGAATTCCTCTTTTCCTTTTGTAGGGTCAGTCAATACTATGTATTTCCGTATCACTTGCCTTTCTTCTATTTGATTTGTTTTGTACCACACTTCGAAGACTTTCCCCTTTTCAATCTCCTTGTACTTGTACTTTTCAGTGTGCTGTAGCTGGTTCATGAATTTGATGTAAATATTTCTGTTGTAAACCTCTATAGCTTGCTTCTCTATTATGTATCCAGACCGTAGTTCTTTAGGCATCTTCTGTTTGCTTTGGTTATCATCAATTTCTTCTTTGTTTTTTATTACATCAACGATTCTCTGATATTCCCGCAGGAAACTTGTAAGGCTGTAGGTTGGCCCTACATTGTCCTTGAACCTCGCATTTGTCCCTTCACTTCTTTCGGTGCTTTGGATGAATGGGAAGAAGTCATTCTTGTAATACACATGTATGAATCTCTTTCTGTTCTTCCACATCTTATTGAAGTATTTGTTGTTCTCAAGCTTGAATTCAGAAATCATTTTTTGCCAGAACGTCTCAAACTCATCTTCAGTCATTGAGAAGTTGACAGTATCTTCAAACATTTCTGGTAACCCAATATGCTTAGAAAACAGCTTCAGATTCTTGTTGTAGCACTTTGATTTGATGTGGAAAAATCAATTTCTATGCCTTGTGTTAGGAAGTACTTCCTCTATAGCAGTTTTCATTGCTTTATCTTGGTCTGTGATTATTGTTTTCGGGTGTTTTCCTCCAATAGAGTCCACAAAAGTTTCAAACACCCATTTGAATGTTGGTGTTGTTTCATCAGATAGGAATGCGCATGCAAACAAGCATGTGTTTGCATGTCCTGTTATTCCAACAAATGGAGCAAATGGTAAATTATATCTGTTGGTTATGTATGTGGTGTCAAAGCTTACACAGTCACCGTACTTTGCGTACCATTGTAGTGATATACCTTCTCTCCAGAATAGGTTTTTAACCTTCATGTCTTTGTCAACTTGGAATCTGTAGTAAAAAGTTGGGTCCTTTGCTGCCCTCATCTTGAAATAGTTTATAGCTTGTGTCATATCATTGCCAGTCACCTCTCTGTTAATCTTTGTCCTAAGGTTTTTGACATCCTTCGTTTTGTATGGGAGTGTTGTCAACCCCCCTCTTAGATAAGAAAGTATTGCTACCATTTTCCTTGTAGGTATGTTGCTATCATTCAGAGTCCTGATCATCCCTTTTTCCATGTCTGTCATGTCTTTTCTTCCGCTGAAAAGTTGGTTTCTATGTTGTGGGCTTAATTCATGATTATGGTCTAAATCCAGTGTAATAACCCTCCAAATCCCTGCAATCTCCTTCACTAGCATCATGCACTTGCAGCCCGTTCTGACCTGAACATTTGTTTTCCTCTTTTCTTTGTATGTATTCTCAGCCACAACAAGCAGTGTGTCTTCTGTAACATCCTCCTCTTTGTTTTTTAGCTGCTTCCCATACCTATTACATCTCATTTCTTGTTTATATATCTCATTGTTCTTTTTCTTGCTAGATGTCCTCGTCACATGTGAGACCACAACTTCAAACCCAGCTAGGAAACCATAGAAAGAGAAAAAATGGTGTGCGTCATCTCTATTCTTGAACTCCATTCCTATCTGTGGTGTGTATTTGCTGTCAGTGTCTGCATTGTTACCCTCAGATGCTGCCAATTCCTCACTTCGGATGAATTCTTCAATCTGTTCCTCTGTAAGTTCCTGGCTCCCATTTTCTTCTTCATGTATATTATCATTTGTTGCTTTGTATTCTTTTCCTGACTCCATTTCTTCATGTGTTTCACCATGTTTTTCAGTTGGATCCTGTGAAAACAAAAGCCGGGTAAGTTTATTCATTTTCTTATTCTCAAGCTATCATATGTTTTTCTTTTAGTTTGCTCATTGTTTTTCATCTCACCTCTTCTATCTGTAGTCCACCAAAGATATCACTTGGACAGATTGCATTGTCCTCCCTGTCATTGTTTTGATTATGTGTGGACGTCACCTCTTCTTCTTGACCCTGCAAAGTATGATTTATTATTTTTATTTCTCATTGTCAAAATAAGGTCGTTTGATTTTTATTTTACTGCTAATACCAAGCTATAATTTTTCGTACCTCATATTCTCCCCCTGCCATGCCAGTAGGTGTGCTTGGCTCCTCATTTGCTCCATTGTTGTGTATCTACAAAAAAAATTCCATTTTCAGGTTAGTTTTCTTGTTAATATCTTTCTTATTTTTTCACCGTAGATAACAAATGTGTATCAATTTTGAAGTTTTACCTCATTATCATACCCATCCGCATAGTCTTCATTTAAATATGTATGCCCAATTGCTAGCATTTGTAATTCCTTGTCATAGTTTAATTTTTGTCAGTAAACAGAAGTCTTATATTTTCTATTTCTATTATATTACATGCAGGTTACTTATAAATGTGCACCTCAGAGTTGTAATCTCCATTCAGAATGCTCATGTATGTCCACATTGAATCCTGTATCAATTTATGTACTTGTACTATTATATTTACATCATTATACACTATGTAAATATATGTCATCTTTGCTATAAATATTTAAAAAATTTCACAACAATAATGTTTTTTTCACATGCGTTGTATTTGGGTTGTATATGTCTTCTTGTGAACATCTAATTTGGCCCAAAAGCAATCCTGTGTAATATCCCTGCACATTAAACGAAATTTAATGTCATAAGCATTAGTTTTCTGTGATTTTCACCTTTTTCTTTTTTAGAATATGGTACTCACCTGGTTAGAATTGTATATGTTATTCACATCTATGGAGCTCATAACATCAAAATCAAGACTTTGCCATTGTTTGCATCCCATCGCCTCTGGTTGCCCATCCAATTGAGATTGACTCACCTGCATTTTTTTCACATATTTTTGTATGTTAGTGTGCTGCAATTATTTTACGATTACAAGTAATTCTGAACCATGTAGTCAAAGCATCAGAATATAAATTAACATATTTTTCAAGATTGTAACTGTTTCCATGACTCATAATGTCAAAATTGATGCTTTATTTCATCTATGTTTTCAGGATTTTATTTTCTACAGCTCCTTTTGTCGTGCACATTGCATTATGAAGCTTAATATATGAAGGCAAGTTAATACACTTGCTATTTTTCTTTTTATAATTTTCAGTGTAATCAGCAGTAGCTGCTACCTTTCCATTGATGTTTATGCTTCCTTGCTCTGCTGTCATATCCATATTTGATGGCTCAGTGGTTCTGACCTGGCTTTTGTTCACACCCTCTTCTTTCTTGCCTGCAACCTGTGGGAACATGTTGTACAAAAAAGTATACATTTTAAAGCACTGATATATCTGGTAAGCTTATCAGCTCCTTCAATATTATTTTTTTTCACACAATACCTTTGGTTGTGTACTTGAATTATCTCTTTTGCTCATGCTTTGAAAATAACAATCATCTATTTCAACATTTATCTCTTGATCATCTTGCCTGCACATTGCATTGTCTGTATATCTTTGTATATTGAGAATGTTGAAGCTGTTGCTGCCAATTTGACTCACACTGCTTTCTTTGTTTCTATCTATGTTTTCAGGAGTATGCCCTACAGATTCTTTGCCCTGCACATGTTCATTTTATCAATCAGACAATCATTGTGAAAAACTCAGGCAAGCTAATTAAGTTTGATGTATCTATGTTTTTCAGAGGCATACCTTTGATGTCCAATCTGAAGTAATTCCTTTGTTTCTTCCCATATACATTTCATCACATAACTTTTATCCCTTTTCAATCTCTGTGCTATGATTTTTCTGTGCAATTAGACAGTAGATGCAGGGTATCTTTTTAAGTCAAATGATTGTATATATGATAGCATTTATATAGATTTTCAGACACACAACCTCACAATTTTTCTGTTCAAATCAAGACTGATGCACTCACCTCAGCAACAATAAGTGTTTGATCACCCTGACTTTGAACACTCTGTATCTGCAATTTCTTTTGTTCTTGATTTGGGAGCACCATGATCTGTTGTGTCTTCTTTAATTAGATGCAAAAAATATATGTTAGTGAATCCAAACTCTTCTCAAGAACAGAGGGAGGGAGTTATTAGCTAATTCTTTTTTTGATCATGCATCATACCTGTGTTTCAAACCCTGCCAATGTGGTTGATCTCTTGTTGCCCCCTCTAATTGCTGTCTTGTACGCAGATCTGTTGTTACCCCCTGCTGTCGAGTGTTTCTTCCCTCTATCGTGGGGATCATGGTCTTTGCCTATTGGTTCCATACGTACCAGTGCTAGATTCCCTTTTTCTCCTAGATGGAAACCGAGCCCCTGTCGCCTATCTGCACATATTTGTCGAGATAAGTTTCTTTTCTGTGGATCTTCTTCTGTTTTCTCCTTTTTTTCCACGGCTTATATGGTTGACTTTTATGGAGCTTTCCCAATCTCCAGATCCACATCTCCCCTTCTTTTATTGGTGTTTCCTTCCTTTTTTTTCTTTCTGGATCTTGTAATTGGGCCCTTTTTGTTATTTTGGGCCTGTTTTGTTGTTGTATATGGGCTTTTTCGCTTTTTCTGTTTTTTCTAAATTGTTATTTCCTTCTCCGTGGGCTTTTTTACACTTTCGGCCCACTTAGATTTGTGCTTCCTTTTTCATAACCGACACAGCTTCATGGGGCTGTGTTAAATGGGCTGGGAAAATATCTCTACCCCCATTTATCTGTTGCAGTTACCCACGCACACATCAACTCCTCTTTTTTTGTGTTGGTTGTGATCTTTCGGCTTCCGCGCGTATTCATTTCCCTCTTTCTTCTCCCCATTCAGTTTTTCCCTGTGCGTATATAACTTCACATCCTCTCCTCTCCCAACATTCCAAATCTCTGTTACATTCTCTTGTGCTCGTGCTCCTTTCTTCTGCCCAGTCTTGCAGAGGTTCCTTTTTCTCTTCCTCCCCCTCCCCCCCTCCCCGATCATATTTCTGAGTTCCTTTGTTCTGTGTTCTATGTGTTTACATCATTTCGATTGATGTTTCTTCATTTCCCTCATTAATAGATCTATTTACATTCCTTATATCATATCTTGTTTCTTTTTAATTTCTAATTTTTTCTGTATTCTTTTTTCCCTAGATCCAGTTTCTCTAAGGAAAAAGGAGGAGATAGTTGAAGAGACAGGTACTTTCTTTTTCTTTTCATCTTTTATATTTGTTTTTGGTTCACCGATCTTTGCATTTGATTTTGGTTTCTTGTCATCTGTTACACATAAATCTGTGTAATCTGTTCAAATATGTTTAGTCTGTTTTTTGATTCTTGCTGGTCATCCTATTATAGATCAGACGTTCTACATCAGCTTAGTAATCTCTATTTGGATTTGGTGTGAGATTAATCTGAATCTTCATTTCTTTTTGTTTTAGTTGAATACAGCAACAGCAGCAAAACTAAATCTGACACCGCGCACCCACACAAGTACATATGAAATAGTTTCTATCATTTGTCACTATTATTATATATTTATTCCCCAGTGATGATTGTTACTCCTTCTTCCTGAATCTGATTTTATGGTCACAATATACATTTTGTTCTCCTGCGATTCTTTCTGAATCTGATTTTATGGTCACAAATTGCTGGACTTTTGTTGCCTGACTAGCAGTGGAACTCTAATTTTTTTAGTACTTACTTTTTGTAGTTACTAACAATCATCGCTTCAATATTTCATGTATTGCATGTAGGATCATTTGGCATTTCTGAACTTTTGTTTGTATTTGATTAATCTGTAATCTGGTGATTCTATCCACAGCCCAGAAATTAATACTAGTATGCATCCTTTGTAGATTATGTTGTGAATTTTTTGAGTTTGTGGATTTCTGATACATTTGCACTTTGGTTGTTCCAATCACATATTAGAATATTGAAGCGATTTTTGTACCATTCTGGACTGATTTTTTTTGGATTCTGTAGTGAATGGCCCATCAATTGCTCTAGATATGTAGTTCTGGTGTAGGTCTTTGTAAAACTATATGTGAATCTTGGTATAATTATACTGAAATGCTTGTTGTAATTGATTCATATTGCTTTTGTAAATTGTTAAATGGGTGGACGTAAGTTGCAATGATGTATAATGGAATCTGACAATTTGAAAATCTAGATTAGTTTGCTATGCCTATGAAGATCTAAATGTTTGCCCAGAATGATCTCGAACTTCATGATCTTGAACTTGTGAGGTACTGGAATCACATTTTTTGGAACACGCTATTCAGTCGCCTTTGTCACATGAATTTTCATTTTTTTCGCTGTTGATCTTTGTGATCTGTGGCATTGATCTGTTGTGTCCTTTTGATATGTCCATGACATGCGGGAGCCAATTGGATGTGTTAACTGTTTGATTTTTTTTGGTACTCCTGTTCTGTCTTATGTCTTGGGCTCCTTCGCTGATTGGATGTGTTAACTGCTGCTTAATTTCTCATTACCCTTTACTGATTCTTGGAGGGCTGCTTCTGTAAGCTCATTTACCAGGCCCTCTGTATTGTTCTCCTTCAGCTCCAAGTTCAAGATCAAATGAGTATATGGCAAACTGTCTGAGGCAAATATTATCTATATATAAGTTCTTTTAACTGACGGTGACAAATTTTTTTGTTTCTCTTCTTCACATGTATGCTCTTCATTTTTGTATTTTTCAATATTTGGTAACAAATCTGACTTGATTTTTTTTCTTATATGTTCTGAATTCAATCAGCCATGTTGCCTCCTGCACCCAGGTAAGATAGTTTTTTAAATGTATTCTATGTGTATCTTCCATAGTATTATCAAATTATTCAATTTTGTTAAACTTTATTTTGTTCATTCTGCAAGGAAAATATTGTACCTTAATGAGGGCCTTCAATCTGGCTATGTCACACCAAGCCCAGCCATTGTGAACTATCTGGGCCTGGAAGATGGTTCAACTGAGACACTTCTCTATGCAGCTGTCAAGGACCAGAGGCGTATCCCAATGGATGAACCAACACTCAACAAAGTTATAGAAGTTACACACTCTGTGCTTCTGCATGGGGATTTCAAGGTTTTGTAATGTTCTCTTACATATTTATGTACATTTATTTTTTTTATGTTTTGTGAAGTTTTGTTCAATTTTTTCTGATTAATTTTGTGTGTTTGGTGTTATTTTTGAAGGTTGCTCAGCTTCCTGTAACAGGGAATATGCTTGTAAAATCTCATCTGCAGAAGATGCCAACCTGCTGCATCAAAAAGTTAAAGTTTGTGACAATCTAGTCATTGGATTCAGGAAGCTGCTCTATGTGCATATTGATCCTCAGCCTGGCCATATTGTTGAACTCATCCGTGATGCTATGCCACATGAGTTTAAGCTCCAGAAGACTAGGGAAGATTATGTCAGAGAGATGAAGAAGCTGTTGGGCCAGGATTATGATGAAGTTGGTAGCTCGTCTGGTGATGCTGCTCCTGCTGCTGAAGTTGAAGCTGTTCCTGGTACTGAAGTTCAAGCTTCCTCTGTTGTTGAAGCTGATGTTGCCAGCTCTTCTGATGCTGAAGGTGAAGTTCCACCTTCTGAGGCTGGTGGATCCAAAGACGGCGCTGAAGGTGTTGCCTCCAAGAAGCGCAAGATTTGAACCTTTCATGGTATGTTTTTTTTCTTCTCTTTATATTTTAAGTTTTCTTGTTTTATTTTAATGTGCTCTTTTTTCACAGTTCATAGTTGTATGTGTGCAGATTTCGGAGATCCAAAGGAGCTGCCATCAATTATTATATATTTAAGCTTCAGCTTCTTCTTATTTATGTGTTGATACTTAAGTTTACCAGACTTTTACGTGGTTATACTACTTCAATTATCTGTGTGCCATGAACATTATTTGATAATTAGGTGTTTGGTATGTCGTGGTGCATATATGTCTATGTTATGTTTGTTGTCATGCACATGCCTCGTGTTTGATAATATTTTTGTTTCATGCATGTTAAGATATAAATGTTTGCCCTGCTCTTGGACTTGGAATATACCTTTCTTATCATCAATTTCAAGGTCAAATAAAGTTAAACTATCTGAGGTCATTTTCATCTTCCATATTAATTTTGCATTTGGAATTTTACCATTCCAATATATTCTTTTGAATGTTTTTCCAGTCTGCATTGCCTATGATGATTAAAACGTTTGCCCAAATTTTTCATTATCTCTTTTTTTGGTAAAATATTTGATGATCTTGAAATTGTGAGGTACTGGAATAACACTTCTTTTGCTATCTGTCATGCGTGCAATTTCTAGTGTCCACTGTTTGATTTTGGAAGCTGTGCTTCCTTATCTCTTTGGCTCCTTCACCTCTGCTGGTTCATTTTACATTTTGTCTTCATCAATTTTTGGGGGCTGCCTGTTATTTTTTTCTTAAGCTCGAAGTTCAAGATCAAATGATTGTATGGCAAACTATCTGAGGCAACTAGTTTTTTTTAGTTTATCTAGCTTTCTTGTTTATCTAAGCTTTTCAGTTGATGTTGACAATTCTTTTTTTCGTGTCTTGAGATCGAGTCTATCATTAGGATTTTTAAAAATTACCTATTATTCTCATTTAAATCACTTTAATCTGTTAGCTGTAACATCTAAACAATGCAGTAGTAATTTTTGCGTGGGGAGTAGTTCATATATGTTGATTCTGGTTCAGATGTTCAATCTGTTAGTTGCTGGTTGCAATCACATTACAGAGTTCTATATGCTAAGCTGTGTTGCTTCTAGATTATTCTGTATTTTTTTTGTGTTTTCACCTGACATCTAATTGCAAAGTCCATGGGAGGCTATATATTGGAATGTTGCACTTGTGAAGTTCTGCAATTATTTGTTCAGTTGAGCTGCATGATCGTTTTTAAAGGTAAGTTTTTTCTGTGCCTATGATGACATAAAAGTTTGCCCAGTTATCATAGTTCGGTTAATATTTTGTGATGACTTTTGAACTTGTGAGGTACTGGATGTGTCTTTTTCCCTTTGTTTGTGCTGCTTCCTTTTGTGATTTGTCCTGTTGATTCTTTTGGAATCAAAGCATGGAAACATCCAGTGCTTTATGTTTGAAGCCTGGGTTGCGATGAGCACGCGTGACTGATAGCTTTTCCTAGTATAGAATGTGTCCACAACATACTGCTTGAATGTCCTGATGCTCCAAGTTCAAGGTCAGATGATGACGGCAATCTATCTGAGGCATTTTATTTTTGTAGTTTGTGTCATTTAGCCTTATTGATACAATTTGATAAATATGGTATTTGAGGGTTCTATTCACAGCACATAATATTAATTCTAGTATGCATTCATTTAGATTAAGCTGTGAATCTAGAAATTGAGGTTATCTGATAAATTTTTAATCTGGTGGTTCAATCCACAGCCCATGAATTATTATGTGAATGGCTCGCATGTAGGATCATTTTTGAATCTGAGATTTGATGATATTTGTTAAATCTGTTATCTTAGGGTTCCTTTCACTGCTGAGAATATTAATTCTAGTATGCATTGTTTTAGATTAAGTTGTGAATCTCAAATTTGGGGATATCTGATCAATTTGTAGATTAAAAATGTCTCAATGAAGCTCATTAGTTGAATAATTAATCTGATGTATTTGAATCTTGTTAACTTATTCTTGTGAACTGGTCATCAAGATTGTAAATGGACATCTTCTTTTTGCGCTGATTGAGTTCCATTTTTTGTCATTAAGGGTCAACATTTTTACAATCTTTAGCGACGTATGTCCATTCTGTAGCTATGCGAGGTGTCTTACCTGATGTGATGTTATAAATTCACATAATGTACCTGATTCATGAACTGAACAATTTTTACATGGTTGGCATTTTTGTTTTGTGAGCTTATTTTGTACCTGATTCTGTACTTTGCTAGCAGTTTTTTTTCCAGATTCTCATGAAACAGTTTTTTATCCTGACATATCAATGGGTCATGAACTGATCTAGATATGTAGTTCTGGTTTTAGGTCATGTAAAATTATATATGAAACTTTAGATTATTATACTGAAGTGGTTGTTGTAATTTTTTCACATTGCCCATGGAAATTGATAAACAGGTATATGCAAGTTGCAAGTGATGCATGTTGGAATTTGAGAATCTGGAAATTTGTGTGACGTCTTTGTAAAAATCACACTATTTTTTTGTCTGATATTTTTGTGTCATTCGTTTGCTTCAGATCACACAGATTTTGGTTCTGATTTTTTATTGTGTGATAATTTGTCAGTTGCCTTCTGATTAGATTTTGTCCTTCAAAATTCGTGTGATACCTGGACCTGAATCACATAGATTCCTTGGCCAAACAAATTTGTGTGATTTATGGGCCAAAATCACACGTGTGACAGAGCCCCTTTTTATCTTATCCCTTTCTTTCAGCTGTTTTTGACAAATCATCCTTTTCATTCTTTTTTTGTACATCGAGTCTATTCTGTTGGGATTTTCTATATGAATTACTTTTTTTGTTTTTTTAAACAGGCAGATGTAACATGTAAACATTGCACATAGGTAGCTCAACATTTGGTTTGATGCAGATAGATAGGTACTTGTATGATCTGTTTTTGTCAATTAAGTAATGAACAATTGGTTATTCAAAGACTTTTCATTTGATTTTGGATTTGTACCCAGTGGGCTGTCAATTGATCTAGACAGGTACTTCTGGTATAGCATTGTAAAATTACATCTGGGACCTCCTATAATTATAAAGAAATGGCTGATGTAATATATTCGCAGTGCTGATGTAAATTGCTAACTAGATATATGTCTTTGGGGTTATTTGTTTTGCATCTTAGTACATAGCTTACAGCCATATCTTTTTTGAAACCTTGGATGAGTGTAGGCTATACAGCCTATTTCTATTTTTGCTATAATCCTCCTTTGTCAGCAAGTATGCCTTGTTTGTTTGGACATAGGAAGTTCATATTCAAGGCAAACTATCTGAGGGTTTTTTTTCTTTTATATGTTGGATTTTTCCCCTCTATGGAATATAGTTCTTTCAATAGATTTTGACTGTTTTTACATTATTCTATTCTCATGATCAGTTTTTTTTGCTTGCCTATGATGATCTATATGTTTGCCCAGAATTTTTTATTTTTGCCTTTTTGCTGAAAATTTCTGATGATCTTGAACTTGTTGAGGTACTGGAAAATCACATTTATTGTTATCTGTCACGCGCGCAATCCACTTGCTCCCGTCACACGAATTTGTGCGCTGTTGATCGCGTGATCTGTGGCTGCTACTTGCTGCGATCTATCTCAGTTCCGACCCCGAATATGAACATGTGGCACTGGTTGGCAGCGAAAACTGTTTGATTTTTTTTGGAACGGGAAGCTGCCTTATCTCCATGGCTCCTTCACCTATGTTGCTTTTTGTTCCCCATGTTGCCATCACTGATGTTGTTTTGGGGGGGAGGGGGCCTGCATGTGTAAGCTCATCATTAGGCCCTCTGTTATGATTTCCTTAAGCTCCAAGTTCAAGATCAAATGACTCTATAGCAAACTGTCTGAGGCAACTATTATCTTTTTTATCTTACCCCTTTCTTTCAGCTGTTTTTGACAAATCATCCTTTTCATTCCTTTTTTGTACATCGAGTATATTCTTTAGGATTTTCTATATGAATTAATTTTTTTGTTTTTTTTAAACAAGCAGATGTAACATGTAAACATTGCAGATAGGTAGCTCAACATTTGGTTTGATGCAGATAGATAGGTACTTGTATGATCTGTTTTTGTCAATTAAGTAATGAACAATTGGTTATTCAAAGACTTTTCATTTGATTTTGGATTTGTACCCAGTGGGCTGTCAATTGATCTAGACAGGTACTTCTGGTGTAGCATTGTAAAATTACATCTGGGACCTCCTATAATTATAAAGAAATGGCCGATGTAATATATTCGCAGTGCTGATGTAAATTGCTAACTAGATATATGTCTTGGGGGGTTGTTTGTTTTGCATCTTAGTACATAGCTTACAGACATATCTTTTTGAAACCTTGGATGAGTGTAGGCTATACAGCCTATTTCTATTTTTGCTATAATCCTCCTTTGTCAGCAAGTATGCCTTGTTTGTTTGGACATAGGAACCTCCAGATATGTGTTCAATCTAATTGATGCAGATCTTAAAGCAACTGCATATGGATTTTTTCCAGATATATCTATTATTGTTGTTGCAGAGTGTCTTGCAACTAGATGGATATCTGAACCATGCCATTCCTGAATGTGTACTACTGCAAAAGATAAGTTAACTTTTACCCATTTTTCTTCTCTTTTTAAGCTGAAGGTTTTCATTGTGTCTCTTTCCACCTCATCATTCAGTTGCATATTGAGCTTTTTCCTTTTTTAATCTGTTTTTTCTTGTTTGATTATCTCTCTTATTATTCTACATTTCTGATTTTTCACATAGTCAACATATTCTCTCCAGATATTTCATTTTTTGTGTTTGTTTTTTTCAAATAATCTAATCAAAAAATGGGCCTTAAATGGGCCTTTTTTGAAAAAATTTTATTTTTTATTTTAGTGGGCTCTCTTATTCTCTCTCTCCCTTTTTGTGTGACTAACTGCACCCATTTATTTCGGGGTGCAGTTTCTCACGGTGAGTAACTACACCCCCTTTTGTCTCTTCATTTCCCCAACGTCTATCCAGTTCTCTAGCCTTTATATACCTCCATCCCCCATCTAGTCTTTTTATCTTTTTCACCTCTCCATCTTCCATCTGCCTTATTTCTCACGAACTAGCAGAGGTAGCTTATTTCCTCTTGCTTCTCCCTCTATGTGGATTACTTCTTATGATCTTCTTTTTGCTGTCATTTGCTCCAATCTTTTTTTTCCTTTATTTTCATCTGCATGTTTTTATTTCTTCCCCTCCTCGACTTCTCTCTTCTGTCTTTGCATAATATGTGGGGCATTTCTTAGTTTCTGCATTTTTAGTTTTGTGAATCACAAGATCTGCTACAGGAACAAATCACATTGATAAATGCTTTCTGTTATTTTTTCACATGATAGATCTGAATATTTTGTGCATCAATCCTCTTTTCATTTCATCGTACTGCTCGTTCTCCATGTGTTTTTTGAACAGCTACTTTCTGAACCTTTTTCAGATGTGTATGTTTTGTACACTTTATTTAATCTATTCCAAGTGTTCAGATCTAAACTGATATTATACTGCAAATATGTTTATGGACAGATTTATTTTTCTGCAACGCAAGAATACAACCCTCGTGTCTCCCCCACAGGTATTTTTCTATCAGATTTTTTCTGTATAGTGCTTGTTCCTGTCTGCTTACATGTGTTTCTTATTTTTTTTATATTTTTATTGTCTAGTTTGAGTTCAATAGGTTGTATATGTGATTGTTTTATGGCCTTTAGATGATTCATCCTTTTTTTTATAGTCATTTTAAGTAGCGAAGGTTGGGTATGTGACTGTGAGTTGTAGGGTTGTTTGACTTTATATGTCCATTTTCAGTTGGTTATTTTGTTCCAAAACACTTTGAGTATGTGATTCCTGGGAGTGGCAGACCTTTATGAAATTGTAGTTGATATTATAGTAGCAGACCTTTTATGAAATTGTAGCTGATACTATAGTTTTTATAATACCAGGATGATGATGTAGTTTTATAGTATCTGGTGATTTCTATCTGTGCAAAATATGAAAGTGTATTATGCATCACTATCTGATGCAATGTATATATATTTTCTTTCATTTCTTAGTTTGCTTTTCCTTTTTCTTTTTTTTACAAGGAAACATGCTGAATCTTAGGGGCAGGCTCTATGAGGGCAATGTTATTGTCAACAATGCCACTGCTGCCTATCTGAACTTGCAAGAAGGACGCACTGACACTTTGCTGTATGCTGCTGTTGAGAAGCAATATGATGGAGAAGATATGTTGTTCAAAGTTATTGAAGTCTGCTGTCAATTACTGAAGCATGGCAATTTCAAAGTTGGTCAGCTTCATATTATGGGGGAGTTCATTGTTCAATGCTCGTCCGCAGCTGACGCTGATCTACTTGATGGTAGAGTTATGATTTGTCTCCGCTCTCCAGTTGGCTTCAGGAAAATGACTCGAGTCTTCATCAAAGAGACTAGTGATTATACTCATCCCATCCTTATCCGTGATGCCAAGACTGATGAGTTCACAGATGGCATAATTCCTGATTACTACAAGAAGAAACAATTGAGGATTGAAGCCGCTGTGAAGAGGGCAGAGGCCAACCTCCCTATCTGGGAGAAAAAAGATGATGCTGAAGCTGGTGGTTCCAAGAAGAGAAAAATATGATCCTGGTATGTTCATATTCATTTCTTTATTTTCAAGTTATACAATATATGTTCATCTTTTTTCCAAGCAGCTTGATGTGTTTGTCATATTCTATGTTTGTAATATATGTGTTTTTCACCTATATGCAGATCATATGATTCTCAATTCAATAAGCATCTATGCCCCTATATCTGGAACAGCAACATTATCAGTTATGGCTAGGTTTAGATGCTATCAGCTATATGTACCCAAACCCTAGTTTATCATAATTATCAGTCTTTTTTTATTACTGGGTGCTTTGTATCATCTTAGTTTCTGTCAGTGTGTTATATGAACCTCTCTAGTATTATCAAAATTATCTTTTTTTTGTTTTGGAAGTTATGCTAGTATGTGCGCCTAGGTCGCATCTTAAGTTTGAGCTATTGCCTAGTATACAGTAAATGAATATCTGATCATTATAGTTTGCCTTGGTTTTTAGCTGGTAGATAGTATGCCTATGATGATTTGAAACGTTTGCCCAGATTTTAGTTTGTGAAAATATTTTTTCGATGACCTTGAAGTTGTGAGCAACTGGATTTGAGCGCGTGACATATAGCTTTTTCCCATTTCTGTCATTAAAACATGTGAGACACAAACTCTCTTTTTTGTTTCTATCATGCCTAGGGATGGATGTCTCACATGCTTTAATATGGTTGATATGATCTCCCTTTTTCTTGTCTTTTACCCTTTATGCTCCAAGTTCAAGGTCATGAGAAAGGCAAACTGTCTGAGGCAAATTCCTTTTTTCTATTTTTGTTAGTCAATAGGATGTGTCATACCATGTTGCTTAGTACATAACAGATATCATATGGGTTCCTACCTACTTTTTGGAAATGGATTATGGTATCTTTCTGTTTTTTTCAAGTTCTTGTTTTTGGGTTCCTTCTCTTTTTTTGATGTACTGTTTTTTGGTATCTGGCTGCACTGTCCCATTTTTGGTTTTTTGTGTCCCATCTGCTGTTCCCATGAACTGTTATATCTTCAGTTATGTCTTCAGATCTCACAGTTATGTCTTCTGATCAAGGTGTATCTTATTGATTAATATACATTGCTTGCAGTTTCTTTTTACCATAATTATGCTAGTGTAATTTACTCAATCAGTATATGTAAATTGTTGAGTTCACAGGTGTAAGTTTCTGGTCATTTGTCTATGTGGAAATGTGACTTATTCTTTTTCTGAATTCTGATTTGGATTTTATTAAAATTTGTGTGACAGACCGCAAAAAAATCACACAGATTTGTTTCTGTGTGATATCATTTTCCAAATCTGTGTGACAGACTGCAAAAAATCACACAGATTTTGTTTATGTGTGATAGTTTTCCCAAATCTGTGTGATTTGGGGTTTTCCAAAATCTGTGTGATGGAAGCCCCCAAATCACACAGATGACAACCCCCAGCAGATTCGTGTGATTTGAGGGATCAAATCACACATGTGACAGAAGCCCCCAAATCACACGGGTGAGGGGTAGACAGACCCAAAAAGAAGTTATAAGATGGCGAGTTTCGCGGTAGAAATCTATTACTTCCTCCGATTTTAAATATATGATGTTTCTACATAGAGCTGGCCTGAGTTACTAGAGCTCTTTTGAATGACTACTCCCTCCGTCTCAAAATAAGTGTCATTATGGTATTTATGCCGATCAAACATTCTTAACTTTGACTACTAGATATTAGTAATATCTAAATTTCTAAATAAATTTAACTATAATATATTTGTAGAAAATATAAGTAATATCGAAATTTCTAAAAAAGTTTATTATAAAAATAGATTCAATGACCCATCTAATGGTATTAATTATGTACTATAAATATAAATATTTTTCTTAGTTATATTTGGTCAAAGTTAAAACCATTTGACTTCTCGAGAAGCGAGAATGACACTTATTTTGGAATGGAGAGAGTAGGTTATCACTATAGATTTCTAGGAAGCTCTAACCACTAACTTAGCTTTTGGAATTTTAGGAAGCAATTCAAGAATTAAAATTTTGTGCATGGTGCTTCGGTGGAAGAGGGAGAATTGGCCACCAGGCACAAGTCGCAACAAAGAATGGGCCACCAGCAAGAAGAAGAGAAAGAAAAGGGCACCGAATTGGAGGAAGAAAGGGTTGCACCCAGAGAGAGAACTGTGTCGCTACTGCACGAGCCCATACCAAGATTGAGAGAGAAAGTTTCATGGTTTGCCACAACAGCACACACCCCTCCCTACCAGGTAAGACGACCTCGTCGAGTGGAGTTGGATCTGCACACTGAGAGGTAGAGCACCCAGACTCTCTACATAAGGTCAACGTCTGAGTTAGGCTCAGAAGTCGCGGGATTATTAGAGAGGCAGAGTTCGACCATCGAGAGTAGAGGAGAGAGAGAGGCGTCACACCGTTAGTGTGTGTGTATGAGAGAGAGATTTGTGAAGGGATCGAGATATGCGAGAGACGATTTCAGTCCAATACGAACCTACAGAGCTTGCAATGTATGGAGGGTGCGGCGAAGTGCCAAATGTCATGCGGTACTAGATTCAGTTTCCATCCAACAATCTAATACCATCAAAACAAAATTCAGATATGTATCAATACCAATTTCAAAATATGAGCTCCAATATCTACATCCCAATGGGTTTCATTAATTTGAAAAGGATGAATAACGAATCAAGAGAGATTTATAAATATACTATGCTAACATAGTATTTAAAATTTACAATTTATCAAATATAGCCGTGCTATTAGCACGGTCTAACTTGCTAGTTAAATCTGACCAGAGCAGTTGCACGTGCTTCAAGCCTTCAACTTGGTAGTAATATTTTGGTCGGGAGTGAGTCATACTCAGCACTAGGTTAAGTTAGGCATCAACTCGTCGATAATGAAAGATTGAAGAAAGGTAGAGCCGTCATCAGCATCACACCCAGACGTGGCGCGGGAAACCAAAACGGAAGTGTAGCTTGCGTGAAGAGAATTGGTGTCAAACAATTGCGACTTCATATCTATTTTTGTTCAAATGAGCATATTGTTTTGTCATGTTTTAAAAAATGGATAATTATCTAGAACATTAGTTCTTAATGCACCAACAAATGGATGACTTGTCAATGCAATTGCAAGAGCCAGAACATAAAAGGACAAGAGACTAAGAGGAGATGAAGTAGTATGCTGAGTTCGAGGTCAAACTGGAGCTTCTGCCATGGTGGCTTTTGATGCTAGATGAAAACATGTATGTGCCATGGCACCTATATGTTGTTGCTGGTGCTATATGTTGTGTCTAGTGTTGTGTGATGGTGAATGTGCCATTGTGAATATGTTGTGATGCTAGATGGAAGCATGCATGTGATCCGGGCTCTGTAATTTGTTGTAATTATGTGTATCATGGGTTGTAATGCGTATTATGAGAAGTGAGCTTAAATTTGGCAAATTTTTGTGTGTTGACTTTTTAATATTGCTGAATGAGTTGGAATATAAAAGTCAGTGAAATAATTAGCCCAATTGAGGCTCATCATTGAATTGTGCACGTGGTGATGACGTTATCATTGCCACATCACCAGCTATGTTGTCGTCAGATGCCGGACAACTATGTCATTGTCTGTCACGTCATCATTTGCCAAGTTAGCATCTCTATCCACATCATCAGCCACGTCAACAGTTAACTCATCGTCCAAGTCATCTACGTGTGAGGTGGCAACTTAATCCATGACGGTCAGTTTCGCCACAGATTTTGGACTTAGGGCTGAGTTGAGTGGGCTTTAGACAATTCTATGATGGCTTGAGAACGTCATGGATCACGTTAATCTATGACAAAAATGTTAGGACGTCATGGAGGTTAATCTATGGCGCTCAATACAGGACCTTATCGAATTTCGTCATAAACACTGTTTTATGACGAATTTTTGATGTGACGAAAAGTGACCGTCATATATCATAAGATTTTTTTTGCAGTGGGAGACAACAGCGCGGCTGGTGGTTTTGTCGTTGTCTTGGTCCCCGGAGACCGCTGCAAGTTGCATTGCACAAAGTAAGGAGATGACGGGGTAGACGGATGGACGACGATCAACACGGCGGCGGCCTCGATGGGGATCGGGAGTGGGGGAACTCGCTCCATCGCTCTCGCTTCGCCTAGAAGCCTCCGCCTGCCCTCCCTGTCTTTGCTTCCTCCAGGCCCCCTCCCTCCTAGCTCCGGCGAGCTCGTGCTCACCGCAGCCGGCAGGGAGGGGCCCCCCGGTCATCTAGCTTAGCTCATAGTAGTATTAGCTCTCTGTAGTATTTGCCAATATGGTTTGCCCACTCCTCATCTTCGTCGATGTCGTCACCGGAGTCGCTGCCGGGTTCCCCGGCGCACCTTCTGCCGTCGTCTCCGCCGGAGTTCGGGTAAGTGGCAATAAAATAAATCCTACCCTCCCTTCTGCAGATCCCCTTTCCCCCTTCCCCTTCGCCTTCCCTCCTCGCCTCAGGGGGGATCTGCTTCCCCGCACCTCCACCATCGCCGCCCGCATCCGCCATCTCCACCTCCCAGATCCACCTCTCAACCCACCTCCGCATCTCCACCGGCTCGGATCCCCCGCTCTTCTTTCACCATACCCCCGGTCCGAGCTACACCGTCCCGCATACCCTTTTCCTTCGCCTGCCTACGCCCAAACCCCCATACCCGAAGCAGCATCGTTTCTTTCGGCTTCATGTTCCCTCCAGGTTCTTCGACATCGACTGGGCAGTGAGCCACCCACCGGCTATGAAGATGACGACCTTCTACACACCGACGCCGGTTTCAACCTCATCTTTGGGTCATCGGCGGTGCATCTCCTCGACGGAGTCTTCAACCATTTCAGACCTACGCTTGGCGAGGTCCATCCGCACCACTGCAATGTGACGTCTCTGCTGCAGCTCACCGGCGATCTGCCCTCTGTTGGTGTTGCAAGATCTAGTTCTAGGGACTATTTTGTAAATGGCTCTTTTTTAAATATATACATGTGGTAGTTGTCAAAAAAAAATACGGCGGCGGGCTCGATGGGGATCGGATCCGGGGGCGCACTGCGTTCCGACGACACGACACGACCCGCCCTCCAGCGAACCCCACACGGCCACACACGTACTACGCATGAAAGCTTTCAGTTTGGCCGGCGCGGTGGGTGGAACGGGGGAGGAAGCATCTGGGCGCCAGCGTCATCTGCAGCAGTAGTGCGCTCGATCGCAAGCAGGTTTCGCCGCGGCAGACGCACTACTCCCAACTTGGTAATATTCATCGATTAAAACAAGCCCAGAAGAGCGCCCCAGACCCGTCGACATCGATCTTCGTCGCCCCGCGGCCAAAGCATATGCAGCTTGACTTGTAAATGAAAGAGAGGTCATTGGTCAGGTCGTCGCATGGGCTGGTATGTACGAGTAGCATTTTACACGTAGCGCCTACTTGTAAAGTGTTGTTTCTGTCTGTCCACATTCCATGTTCCAGGTCGTTGGTCCGCACAACTCCACGGACCACAGATGCACAATTAACTCAGCTGTGTGCCCGCGCGCGGTTCGTTGCTCCGACCTCCGCTCCGACCCGTGCCGCACGGACCACACCCGGCCACCACCGCCGTCGTCGAATCGTTGCCTTGAATTCTGAATCCATGATGCGGGCGGGGTAGTGCGCGGACGATCAACACGGCGCGGCGGCCGGCGGCGTCAGTGCTGTGGCCGGAACAGGATCACAGGATACGGGCCCGGGCGCGCATGCAGCTAGTAGGCCTTCCGGCGACGCGCGCGACCGGCGCCAGCTAACACGGCCGATGAATTGAAAGCTCGCACATGGAAACGTAAGCGGCTTCCGGCCGGCGGAGCCCGCCATTGTTGCCGAAGACCGGCCTGGGTCAAGATGGGCGGTCCAGTAGTGTCTGTCCTTCTGGGCGTCGTCGATCTCTGTCTCTTCCCCACGTCCGTTTGGCTTCGCGGGATGCGATCGCCGTGTCCCGGAGCAACGAACCTGTCAGTATCAGCAGCCATTGCCATGTTGCGGTGCCAACTTGCCGTGGCGAGGGCGACGCCCTGCTGCTGCTCACTGGCTCGCGCCCTCTCCTCCGCTCCTCGTTTGTTCTCTTTATGTTAGTTTGGGGGCCTCGTCGCCTTTCGCATGTGCAGGCCCCGCGCGGCCCACCTCCCCGCGTAGCAGCAAGAGAGAGAGCCGGGGCTGCTGCCATACATACATACCACGAAGGTCCACGCAGCCCATCGCCCACACCGGTCGACGACGACGCTGGGCTGGGCTTCCGTGGGCTGCCCGGACTATTCAAGGCCCACTTCCTCACTGGCCGTACTGATCCCAATCACACGCAGTAGCTACTATTTTCTCACCAGCTCACCTCATGACTACTAATTACAAAATATGTTAGCTTTTTTTTAAAAAAAATATTACAACATTTTTTAATCAAAATGTTGAACCAACATTTTTCATAAAAAAGTTTGGAAAAAATTTCGAAAAGAGTTGCACCAACATTTGTTCGAAAAAATGTTTAACCAATATTTTTCATGAAAATGTTGACTAACATTTTTCAACATTTTTTGAAAATGTTGAATTTTTTTCGACATTTCTCCATTCTTCCGGGGGGCGGCCTTGCACCAGCGCGACGGTAGCCGGCAAGCTCCCGGTGCGCATCGGGTGGCGGCCATGGCGGGCAGCTTCGGGGGCGACGGCCATGGAGGACGGAGGCGAGCGGGGCCGGGCCGGTCGAGGCGCGCGGAGATGGTCGCCGCTCGGCCGGTCGCGGCGGCGCAGCCTGCAGGCGGGCGCGCGCGGCAAGGTGCGACGGCAGCGGGACGAGAAAGAGGAGCGCGGGCTAGGGTTTTGACCTCTGCTGGGCTGAGTGGGTTGTTATCTAGACTCCTGGTGAGTAGGCTGTTATTTAGACTCCTGGTGAGTATTTAAGAATCCCGCAATCACACCGCGCAAGCAAGTCAGCTGCCAATCGTCTCGCCCCCTCAAAAAAAAAGCCAATCGTCTCGAAATGTACCGGCAATTCAGCGGTTCTAGTCTTCTAGAAGAACTAAAATGTGAACGAAACCCGAACCCAGAGTGTTAGTTTGAGACTGACGTCGGCATTCCGTGCATTATGCGCTCAACAGAACTGAAATTACCCTTGAAGAAACAAGGCAGTTCAAAGATCATGCGAGGCACGAACTCATTGTGCCAGATCGGACAGATGCGATATCCGTGGACCTAATTCTGTAGTCGTGCTCATGTAGTGCACGATGCTCTCCCCCCCGTTAATCAACAAATCGCCGGCACCGAATCGAGGGAAAACCGAGATCACACTTGCGTGGTTCGTCTCCTAGGTCAAACCATAAACTATATCTAAGCCCAGCATTGACCTTGCTATCTCAAGCCTCAGGTGCAATGTACATTTAATCATGTCCATCGATTATTCCAAAATAATTCTAAATTTCAACAGTCCGTACCCGCGACCGCGAGATTCTCTACGAACCAGTCGACCTCTTTCTCCCTGCTTTGCTACACAAACGTGTGTTTCTGTTTCATGGTCGGCCACAAATAGTTTTTCAGAGTTTAACAAAAGAGAAGAGAAGAATGGGGGAAATAAAACTCTTTGCGCGCGCATGTTCTAGAGCTCGTCTTATATATACACTGCTATACCTTGCTGTGGCAATACGGATCGCATATTTGCAGACCACCGATCGCAGCGCGAAAAGGTATATACCGACCTGAAATAAAGCAGCTATACGTTCGCTCCACGACTTGCGGACATGAAGGCCTTCAGCTCCGGAGCTCTGCTCGCCGCCGTGGCGTTCGCGGCGTTGGCCGCGACGACGGCGGTGGCGACGAACTACACGGTGGGAGGCTCCGACCTGTGGGACACCTATATCAACTACGACAGGTGGATCGTCGGCAAGACGTTCATGGTCGGCGACAACATAGGTGCGTGCACTGCCTCTGCTGGTGCCTGGTGGCGGCTATTTTTCATAATTCTCCATCTCTGCATGCATATCGATCTCGACCAGTAGATAGCTAGATATGTCTCACCTTGCTGAAGAATCAGTGCATCTCGATCATTGCTTGCTAACAATAGCCTGATCGATCGACATGGCCGCAGAGTTCAAGTACATGCCGTACCACAACGTGCTGGAGGTGACGGCGGAGGACTACGCCACCTGCTACACGGAGAGCCCCATCTCCACCGACTCCGGCGGCAAGACCACCTTCGAGCTCACCGCCGCGGGGACCCGCTACTTCATCTGCGGCATCCCGCGCCACTGCCTTAACGGCACCATGCACGTCAAGATCACCACCGTCCCCTACTACGCCGCCGCCGCCGCGGCGCCGGCTCCGCTCAATGCGCCCCCGCCCCCGGCCGACGCCGCCTTCGCTCCGGGGCCAGCGGGGTACATGACGGACGCCGCCGGGAAGTCGCCGGCGGCCGCGCCGAGCGGCGCGCCGCGGTCTATTCAGCAGCCCGCCGCGGCGGTGGCCGGCCTGGCGGTTGCTGCTCTGGTCGCCTTGGTCGCCTAAGCTTTGCGACGTGCGTATGTAGTTGCACGCACGTTGCAGTTTTGAGTTACTGCATACTGAACCTGATGCAGTAAATTTGTTACTGCGTGCGGGCACGATATTTAACCATTCATTTCTGCTTTTTTTTTAAAACTTTTTGTCTGTGTATTTACATTCGATACATGGTGTAAATTGTGACATTTGCTTCTTCGTAATTCCATTTTGAGGCTGGCATTGGTTGTTTCTTCAGTGACAGGGTGTGAATAGTCATTTAACATCATGTTCTATTTTCCATAGAAGTGATGAAAGTAGTGGCAGAGTTGTTCCTAAAAAAAATACAGGAAAGCTGAATATAGCTTACATTTCTTGTACAAACACAATTATCTTTGTTAACCAGAGAGAAAGAAGACTGACAGCCAATTATTTCAGCCACAGGAACATGGATGAATGGTGAGCACGTCTTGCTAAGATGTCAGCACGTTATAACGAACACGGGAAGCGCCAAGCATGTAATGCACATCCATCAAACATCATGCTTTCCACTACAGCCTACATGACCCATTAGTTTACACAATCGAGTAACATGGTACGACCTCTGTCCAAGAACCAAGTGGTACCGGACAATAGCAACAACCTACCCAATCGCGGGGTTATATGGCAAACAAGGCGATAATTCTATGACATAATTCACATTTACTTGAAGTCACGGAATTTATTTACCATATAATATACAACGGTGTCACCAGATCACCCAGATCACCACCTGTCCACCTGACACACATACAATCTTCCCTTGAGTCAACTACACCGACAGCACTGAGGACCAAGCTAGACTTTGAATCAATGGAGGGCGGTATCGCCTCTTTCCACCAGGATTTAGCTTGCTTATGCGACAGGAGGGCAAGACTTAGGGTCATTCGAGGTGTCCACATCAGAAGGTGGCATGAACTGCCACATTGGGAACCCAGGGTAGCCGATCATAGGCATCATCAGCTTGTGACCTGCAGCTGCCGGCCCTTGGGGAGCAGCGAAGGCAGAGGCTGGGATCACAGGAGGGTGTGGTACCAGGCTTGGGCGGGAGTTCAGGAACTTGATCTGCTGCTCCAGGCTCTCTTTCTCGGCCTTCAGCCTTTGCTTCTCATCCCGCAGCTCATTCTTCTCGGCCTGCAAAATCAAGGTAAATTGAGGGTGAAATTTATTTTAGGTAATTGCCTGCAAAATAAAATGTCAAAACCTTTTGCAGTAAACGACATGCTTAATCATACACCTCTGGGTAAAATATAAAAACATGTATCCAAGCAAATAAGTGTACACCACAAAATAATAAAGAGTTAACGGACAAGTTCAGAAGCCTATAAATCCCAAACACAACTGCGGAGTTTTTGCCGGTTAAGAAAAATGTATTATGTGGATATATAAACTTGCTACTGCCAGCAACATGAAACATGTAAGACTGCAGCGAAAAATATATGTGTAGAAATAATTTCTTAAAAAAATCTGTTGTTATTTGACTGGATTAGGTAAATCTAGATAAAAGTTTGATGAAATGGAAAATGGGATCATAAATCAAGAAGATGAAACAATATGAAATGCCTAAACAACACATTACATCACACAGCGAGCCATCTCCCATCTGAACAGAACAATAAATAACTTGGCCACATGAAACAGGACAGACCTTCAACTCTTTGATCTTCTCTTGAAGACTCTCATTTGAATCCTTCAGCTTTTGTGCTTCGCTGCGCAATTCTCCTACTACACGAATAGCATCACTCAATATAGCTGATTTGTCCATTTTAGGAGTCTTCCCTGGCTCCAAGATAGCACCCAATTCAAGGAATCTAACAAAAAGAATGCCACAAGTACAATTATATTTAACAAATACAATAATGTGACTGAGAAAAGCAGACTAAACTATATATTGAAATACAATTCGTCTCATATCCAAGGAATGTACCTCTCATTCAGCTTGTCCCTTCTAATTTTCTCCCTGCATGCTTTTGTACTTGGTTGTGCAAAACTTTCTGACCTAGGACTGGAATATTTTTCCCCATAGGAACATTCAACGATAACAGGAATAAAAAACTAAAATTGTATGGTTGAAATACTGAATACAAACAACAAAGAAACAAACCGCTTATTTGTTGGCTGTTCTTTTCCATGATCACAGTCCACAGAGCCACTGATTTCCACACTGCTCAGGTTAAAGCTGTAGTTAGGATGTCGAATATCCAGATAATGCACCAGAATATGAAGCTCAAAACAAACAATATAGCATGGTTAATAAAAACTTGTGCACATTTACAGCAATATTTAATCGTAAAAGTTCACAAATTGGGATAGCTATATCGGATGGAATATCTTGGATAGCTCAAACAATCAACTATACATCATATCTTTTTAGCTTATCTGCTAAAGACCAAACTACAATCAGACAGAATGACATCGACAAAAGAAACAGAGCTGTCAAAAGTCTCTCACAGTATATTAATCCTCAACACCAATCAGCTTAGATTTCCTCTGTACATCTATGATGCAGTCAATTAGGAAAAGCTAAGTGCAGATTTCATGTTTGCAAGCCTTTTCTGCAGACTGCCAGATGGACATCGTAAACTTTTAATCCAAAATAAATTGACCAAACGAAGTTTTATCTATTTTTCCCAGTGAACAAGGGTAGTATGTAGTACCTATTCACATAAAGGTCCGATTATAGAGCAGACACAAGTTCATTGTAGAATAGGGTCCGTACGTTTCATAAATTGATTTTGCAGACTACATGCTGACACCAAAGGGTGCTCAAAGGTAAATACTACCTCCATTCTTAAATATATGACATTTAGGACAAGAAAATTAGTTCAAAAATGAACTAGTTTTCTTGTCCTAAACGTCATATATTTAAGAACGGAGGGAGTACATACTATCCATCTAGGATAGATGAAGAGCCCTAAACACTATCTAACAAACCGCACCAGAGCTCCAGAAGAACCAACATGGAGGCCACCCATTCCCCACAGGCCACAGATACTACTTGTACATGTCCTGTTGCGCGCGCGCGATCCCTACTACATGGTCCAAATCCCACCGCTCAGGCGCGTCATCCAATTCCGACCGAACTCATGGTAGCAACAATTACACCACGATGCATGTGATGATGTAATGTACTACACCAAAGACAATCTACAGACGCCACGGCAACAAATCACACCAAATGTAACCCAAACCCAAACCCAGGGCATCCAGCCGGCCAGCACCCCGCCACGCCCAAGCCCGAATCGAGACCGTACGCCGGCAATTACCAGGGGTTGGGAGCCGGCACGGCGGCGACGGCCTGCATCGGCGCCTGCACCGCCAGGGACTGCATCGGAGGCGCGGCCGACCAGAAGAATCCCCCCGTGGGGGTGGCGGCGAAGTCGGCGGCGACGGCGAGGTCGTCCATGAGGGGGCAATCGAAGACCCACGTGGTGCCCTCCGGGGAGGCCATGGCGGGAGATCGCCGGAGGAGGCTAGGGTTCCGAGGTCGCGTCGAGAATTGGGGGATTCGGGGGCGGTGGGGGAGTGGCCGACTGGGGGGAGGAGGAAGCGGTCGTGGGCTCGGCCGCCGAGATAGGATTGTGTGAGCTCAGCGGAGTGAGCACGAGGTTCACGAGTACGGATTTTATGGGCCGTGGTCTTGTGGGCCGAATGTTTGTGGTAGGCTTGAACTTGCTTGGAAGGAAGGAAAATAAGGAAGGAGGTGCGGCAATACTTATGGCCTTATGGGCCTAATCTGCTGAACTTAAAGTTCTTTTCTCTCTAGAAATTTTTTTATTTTGAATTTTACTTTTTTACGATTTTATAAAAATAATCGAACTTAACAAAAAATTTGCAAAATTAACCCTCAACCGTCGTATGAAACGACAATCCAACTGTCCACCACGTTACCTCTACGATTTGAACCCAATAGAAGGAGTCCAGAAGTGCGATAAGCTCCCACGAACTATCCCAGCAATGCTCGGTTCTCCACTCGATACTGATTCAGTACTTCAAAAAGTGAGTGCAAAGCAACAAAAAATTGATCACGCCCTACCGTTTTCTCGAGAAAGAAACATCAGGGATCCTTTTGCATTTCGTTGCTGGCGAATAAAGTAATCTTCTGATAAAGTTTAGATTTTGGTTTCCTGTTGAATCCACACCGTTGCTGGCGCTGTCCGCACGGAGCCAAAAACGAAAGAACAGACAACCGCAATAGTCTCATCTCATCTGGCCCAGCACACGCACACAGCACTTGCGGCTCACACAAACCTCACCCTTACCGGACACCCAGCAGCAGCAGCAGCAGCAGGCCAGGGCTAGCTCTTTCCCCTCCCCTGCGACGCATCGCCGATACGGAACAAACTGCCGCGCATCACGCAGATGCGATGGCGCGCCAACAACGGCCACACATATAATTCCGCACACTCCAAAGCCACAACGGAAGAGATCAGACATCATGCTCGGGAGCTCGCCGTCGTCGCAGGTCAAGCAGCCTCAGCAACGGACGGCATGCCGCCGGAGCTGCACGGCGGCGGCGGCGGCGTCCTCTGCGCTTCCTCCGTCACCGGTGGTCGCCGTCGCACGGAGGACGGTTGCCTCCGCTCCTCTCCGCGCCATTACCGCCGAGTCCGCTGAAACATCTCCTGTGCCACAGGTACCTCTACTAGCATGCACGCGCAACATGTACAGTTCGGTTCGAACTTGTTCACTGACATTGGTTGCCACTGCTCGTGGCAGCCTCCGCCATTGTCCGACGACGATGAGACGACGAAGCTCGCCAGCTACGTCCCGGTCTACGTCATGCTCCCTGTAAGAACAAGAATCAACGCCCGTGCCATTTTTCAAGCTTGATTGATTCACATATACTACATGTCCATGAATCATGAACACGACAAATTAATTGTGCGTGGCAGCTGGAGGTGGTGACGACCGAGAACGAGCTGGAGGACGCGGCGGGGCTCCGGGCGCAGCTGCGGCGGCTGCGGGCCGCCGGCGTCGACGGCGTCATGGTGGACGTGTGGTGGGGCATCGTGGAGGGCGCCGGCCCTGCGCGCTACGAGTGGCGCGCGTACCGGGAGCTGTTCGGGATCGTGCAGGCCGAGGGGCTCAAGCTGCAGGCCATCATGTCGTTCCACGCGTGCGGCGGCAACGTCGGCGACGCCGTCAGCATCCCCATCCCGCGGTGGGTGCGGGAGGTCGGCGACGAAGACCCCGACGTGTTCTACACGAGCCCCATCGGGGAGAGGAACCGGGAGTACCTCACCATCGGCGTCGACGACAAGCCCCTGTTCCATGGCAGGACGGCCATCCAAGTACGTGCGCATGCAACTTCTCTGATCGATCATGTCAGCTGCTTCCACAACGAACGCCAATTTGCAAATGGCGAAGTATTGCTGAATAAAACGAAATTCAGATTACCAATAATCAATCGTTAATTGTGTGCATTGTGTGATGGCACCAGCTGTACGCGGATTTCATGAAGAGCTTCAGGGAGAACATGGCGGACTTCCTGGACTCCGGCCTGATCGTGGACATCGAGGTCGGGCTCGGCCCTGCAGGGGAGCTGAGGTACCCGTCCTACCCGGAGATCCAGGGCTGGGTGTTCCCCGGCATCGGGCAGTTCCAGTGCTACGACAAGTACCTGGCGGCGGATTTCAAGGCGGCAGCGACGTTGGCCGGGCACCCGGAATGGGAGCTCCCCTCCAACGCCGGGGAGCTCAACGACACGCCGGACAACACGGGGTTCTTCGCGGCGGAGGTAGGCACCTACCTCACCGAGCAGGGGAGGTTCTTCCTGACGTGGTACTCGAGCCGGCTGATCCAGCACGGGGACAGGGTCCTGGACGAGGCCAACAGGGCCTTCCTGGGATGCGAGGTCAAGCTCGCCGCCAAGGTGTCCGGGATCCACTGGTGGTACAGGCACCCGAGCCACGCCGCGGAGCTCGCCGCCGGCTACTACAACCTTCCCCCCGGCCGCGACGGGTACGCCCCCATCGCGCGGATGCTGGCGCGGCACGACGGAGCGATAATGAACTTCACATGCGCGGAGATGCGGGACTCGGAGCAGCCCGAGGCGGCCATGAGCTCGCCGGAGGAGCTCGTGCGGCAGGCGCTGAGCGCCGGGTGGAGGGAAGGGATCGAGGTGGCGTGCGAGAACGCGCTCAGCCGGTACGACCGGAGCGGGTACAACCAGATGCTCCGCAACGCGCGGACCAACGACGGGCGAAGGGTCGCGGCGGTGACGTACCTCCGGCTGTCGGACGAGCTCCTGGCGGGCAACAACTTCCGGGTGTTCAGGACATTCGTCAGGAAGATGCACGCGGACCTGGTGAGGAATTTGGGCCCGTTTGGGTGATAAACTGGGCCAAAAAGTCACTAACCGTCTCTTTCTTATGTTTGGCCCAGGATTACTGCCCGGATCCGGCCCAGTACGGCCGGCCCATGAGGCCTCTGTTGCGATCCGCGCCGGAGATACCCATGGAGCGGCTGCTGGAGGCCACGGCGCCGGCGCCGGCGTTCCCGTTCGACCCGGAGACCGACATGAGCGTCGGCGGCAGGTTCGCCGAGGCCATCGACTGGGTGCTCGGCAAGATCGAGTGGATATTCGGGTAGGATACTAGGATCAGATCAAACTCAGATTGTACACGCTTATTACACATCCCATGCATTCGAATTCGAGCCCATTTCAGCAAACAGGCTGGGATTTTAACACGGGCATCATCGTCTTCGGTGTCATCAACCACGCCTTCAAGAAAAATCAAAGATATAGAAAATTATCTATAGGGTTCGCCGCCAAAATTTAGTATAGCCGTCTGAAATATTTTGTGCAGATTTGGGTGTCAACTGTATATCTCAAGAGTATTTCCTCCAACAAGAGAAGTGCAAACCGAATTACACGTGATACTGTGCTGAATGTATTGTTAGCTTACTGATTCTTCAATTCTTGCAGCAATCACTGATCAGTAGGAAAGTTCAGAGATAAAAAGGATCAAACACGAGCTGCCATGATGACAATTGAAATTCAAAGATTAGCACATTGCCATCATGGCATACTGGTATGGTGATGGAGTCGAGTAGTTGACGGATCAAGAAGACTAGAAAAAACACGCGGCCTTGCCTCGCTGGACCATTGTCCATTGGTGAGGTTCCTTTGACACTTCACCCTTGCTCAGCGAGTCAGCATGAAGTAGACGCTACAGGAGTTTGCAACCAGCAGCATTGCCGTACAGAAGCTAATAGGCTTAGTTCAAACTTTCGTTGCTTTTTTTTGCGGGGTCAGTTGATTCCTTCCTTGATCACGTAAGTTTGACATTATGCTGATGGCGTAGATACTCTTTTCTCCCAAGAATAATTTGCAAGCTTAGTAGTGAGTAGCAACCTCGGTCATTCTGTGTCGGTATCATCACGAATATTAAACTACTCTTTCCAAGTTGTTGTACATATACGGCTATACCACATTGCCTTGGCTAGATGCATTTCCTGAATGACTGAACTAAGTGCATCTGGGAAAAAAAAGTAATCTGAACTCTGAAGTATCAAATTTCACTGAACAGGCATACAAGTTCATGGTTCCATACACAATATATAAATATACTCCAAGAGGCAAATTCAGTGCTCTAATATCACGTAACCTAACTTTTAAGAAGCAAAAGAACTATGAATCTGAATGTGTTTAGGTATGAAACAGCAAACAATCGAAGGCACCAATGCGGAGGATACAAATTGGTAGTTGCTCAATGCAGAAGGTGACTACCATGCTACACATACAATTGCTCATGTTATATTTCCGATCGTTTTCACCGGTACTCCCTCCGTCCCAGAATATAGCATTGTTTAGACTTTTTTAAAGTCAAACTTTTGCAACTTTGACCACGAATAACGAAATAATCATAAATGTTAATAACATAAAAAAGACATTGGTAGATTTACCATGAAACCAACTATCAAAATATGTATTCTTCTCTGTTAGTCAAAGTTGAACAAGTTTGACTTTGAAAAAGTATAAACGAAGCTATATTTTAGGACGGAGGGAGTATGTGTTACTGATTACGTCAAAGAGTGGCATATTATTACTAATGATGAGGGATGTGGAACTGATTATATGCGGAAACTGGAAAATAACAAATATTCCAAAGAAAATAAGTAAAATTGTCAACACTATCAAGATCCATGCTTCCAGGAATCCAGGTTTCTGATGCCTAGGATCATCTATCTATCTGTAGTACACAGGAAGTCTACATCTAAAATAACCATCTTATCTGCAACAGTAGCGGAACTAGAAATAATTTTTAGGTGGAGCCAGCCAAAACCTCATACTAAATGTGATAAAAAAATATATCAACATCTACTATATGTGTCACCGATTTTCTGAATATTGTTCATATTTTATTTACAATTACAGGGTCTAGGAAAATTTAATTTGAAATTTTCATTTAGACATGCTTTGTAGCTGGGAAATTCTTTGTATCTCTTTCTTCTCAATCTATGTTTGCAATCTCATTCTTCTTGTAAAATGTCTTCATTTTTAGGTTAAATATGTTTTTCTATTAAGATTATAACATAAATTAGCCTTTTTCACATTCATTACTTGCATTAAGCTTTAGAATCTACATAGACATTTGAAAATTCTCATAGCGAGGGGGGGGGGGCATGGGCCCTGCCAGCTCCCCCTCAGTTCCGTCACTGATCTGCAAATACTATAATGCCATAACTATTTAAAATTAGTTTGAAGATCAAATATGATCAGATGCAAGATAGGAACCACATTGACAACTCTTGTCCTGTTGAAGTTTCATAGTTTCATATAACAGTTCTCACTAATGTAAATGTGATGCATTAAAAATTATAACGATAATGCTCCCGTCCGGACGTCCGGATGCTCCGGACGGTCAGACGTCAGATTGTTTTTAAATGTTGCGAAATTCTTCTCAATGTTGCACGTTACATGACCTGATGTTGCGACGGGTGACTTGATGTTGCGACGAGATTTTTTTCTACAGTGCTTAGATCTGACGTCTATAGTGTTTTGATGTAACGGCTACATGTTGCAATTGGTCACCTTCATGTTGCAATCGTTTGTCGTTCATGTTGCAATCGCTGTGAACATGTTGCATCTGTGTTCTTGACATGTTGCATCCGTGTTCTTGACATGTTGCATCAGTAATGCTATAGCTAGGACGTCCGGAGGGAGCAAATATATCGGACGCCGTCACGAGCTTCCCATCCACTCGTTCCACCCGTCCTCATCCACTTGTTTTCTCTCTCCTCTCATTTTCCACGTGACTTCCCTCTCTCTCCTCGCTCCTCGTGCATCTCACCAGGGAGGAGTCCATGACGCTGGAGCTGCACGCGGAGCGGACAGAGCGAGCTGCGCCGGGCGCTGTGTGCGGAGCGGACAGGGCGGAGCTCCTGCCGCCGCCATGGGCGGGCGCGGCGGAGATCGACCCCGACCGCCGCGGGCGTGCGCGGGAGACCTCAACCCCAGCCGTCGCAAGTGCTTTATTTGAATGTTGTATTTTTTAACAAGACATTTGAATGTTCCAATCAATGCGCCGTCGTTGGATGATTATCAATATTTTTTAACATATTTTTGATGTTGTAAACATTATTTTTTGATGTTGCGGATGTTTGAGTTTCCATGTTGCAGACATGTGATGTTGGGTGTTGTGTCGAGAAGGAGGAGGGAGGAGGCCTCCTGATGTTGGATGTTGCAAATATTAATTTTAAATATTACGGATGTTGAGTTTCGATGTTGCAGACATGTGATGTTGGGTGTTATGTCGAGAGGGGGAGGAGGGCTCCTGATGTTGGATGTTGCACGCAACATGGGTCACAACATGGGTCGTTGGGGTATTGTGTTGGATGTTGCAAGCAACATGCCCCCAACACGCTGATGTTTGGATGTTGGTCGCAACATGATCGCCACAAGCTCGCAACATGATCACCACATGCTCGCAACATCGCCGAATCGCTCGGGCAGGAGGGAGGGGGCTTCGAGGTTGAATGTTGGTCGCAACATTTCAAAACCGTTCGCAACATGCTTCGCAACATCAAAACGATTCGCAACACGATCCGACGGCTGATATGCTTCATGACCCCGATCGTGTGGCTGCGAACCCGTCCGACGGCTAGCGCTCGGAACGGACGTCCGGGCGCTAGCAACACCGAAATTATAAAGAGAGATTGATTCACTCAAATTTCAGAATAGCCATATCGAAAAGTATTACATAGTGGCAATGAGTAGACCAAATATTGGTGCACAACACACCTGCCAGTGACCGAACGAAACTGAAACAGAGGTTTCAACAAATTTAATCAGGTGAGTATAACATCAAATCATGTGGAACATTCAAAACTATTTGCATAGACCTGCAACTAAAATCATAGAAATAAAGACCACCAAAGCGAGAGAAATCAGAGCAAGTGAGACAGGGTGCACATACATCACATCACAGGGCAGCAGGGACGGATCTGGCGGTGGGGCTCAAGCCCCCTACCGTCATAAACTCCATTGAAAGATGAAGGGAGGAGGAGGAGGAAGAAGAGGAAAAACGAGGGAAGAGGAAGAAGAAGGAGGGGCTGAAGGAAGAAGAAGGGGAATGAGCCCCTCCATCCTCCCTTTCCCGCGTCTGTTACTAACTGGCAGGGCGTCTTCGGCGGGGGTGTCAGCGAGGGACTGGGCTGCGCCGGAGCTCGCGGCGACCAGCGATGCCTTCGAGACCTCGTGGAGACAGGGAGGCCGACGGCAATTGCGAGGAAAAGAGCGAGGGGCCCACGCGAGAGGGAGGAACTGAAAGACATCTAGGCCCTAAGTGGGTTTTGGTGTATTGATTGACAACTAGATTAAAGATCTAATGCCTTTGTTAAGCATGTGAGCAGGTTGTCACATATAAATAACAAAGCATGATGTATGACATTGAATATCTATATGTGAAGACAAGCCATTATTGTAAAAGATAAGTTGAGGAATGGGTTATTACCTCACATTGTTAAATGGCTTTATAAGAAGATTGAATGTCATGAACTATGATGTGTGTGATCCCATGGTGTATACTTGATATATAAACAAGCCAATGAAGGTGGAGAAAGAGACATAGTGATATTGAAATATTGGATGGTCTCTAAATATATTGGAAGGCTTGTTTTGTTCAAATGGGACTATAGAATCAAAGAAGGCATGATCTCAAGTGGATTTCATTCTCAATGTTAAATCAAAGCTTAACTCAAGATGGCAACGAATGGATGAAGAAATCAAGCAAGGGATTAGCAACGAGGTACTAAGCTAAGGTTGGCCAAGTAGTGACTTGGACCATGTGCTTGGCTAGAGTGAAGTAGCTATAGCTTGGAGAATTTCGAGGTATCAAGTCGAGCCTAACCGAGTGAAGCAATGAAGAAGCATTATGTGATCTTTGTGTCATGTGAAGGGTGACTTGATCAAGAAATGGCTTTCACTCTTAAATGAAGATCAAAGTCACTAGCTCAAGGTAGAAGTGCTCAAATCAATGAGACATTGATGGATGGATCTCTCAAGTTGATATATTAATCAAAGTATGGCTATTCATGAAGATGAAGCTCAAGAGTTTTAATATTGCATTTATATTTGATCTTGAGTATAGGTGTGTCGTACTATCAAGAGGGATGCATCACAAGGAGTCTTGAAAATGTCTCAGTGCTCAAGTAACCCATGTGAGTTGAGAGATACACAAAAACCACACGTACACGGTCTCGGGTTTGACCCTGTGTCAAACCCGGTGGCACTGGGTTTGGGAACCCGGTGGCACCAGGTTTTGTGCCAGCCGGGCCAACGGCTAGTTGTTTGAAATCTCGGTGGCACCGAGTTTGGGAACTCGGTGGCACCGGGTTTCTCTGAGTTTGTAACGGCTAGTTTTTGGGGAGTTGGGTATTTATACTCCACGGTCCCTACTGTTGCAAGCTGTTGTTCCTGAGGTTGCTGGTGTGCTTTCTTGCTATTCCTTGCTAAGCCAAAGCCATTCTAGCTCTTCCCAACCCCTCTTGGTGAGGTTGTTTGATCTTTGATAGATCTAGTGAGTTGGGTGGTAGAGAGAAGTCTTTGTGAGCTATTCAAGAGCACTTGAATCCCTTGAGCACTGTTGGACGTCGTCAAGCTTGTGTGAAGCATTTGTTACTCTTGGAGGATTGCCTCCTAGACGGCTAGGCGTCGCCCGTGAGCTACCAAGGTGTGGTGAGCCGCGGGACAGTTTGTGAAGGTCTTGCTTCGCCTCCGAAAGGGAAGAAGCTATCTAGTGAATCGGGGAAAGGGTTGAGTGCAACCCGGCTTCGGTAGGAGAAGCACCCAACGAAGACTAGGATTCACACGGTGGTGAATCCGAACTTCGGTAAAACAAATCTCTGAGTCTCTTGTTGGTTACCTTGCATTTACCTTCCTAGCTTGCTTGCTCTTAGTATTTGTGGATCTACTCGGGTGTTAGTGTTTGTGAAGTGCAGGCATTGAATATTGTTCCAAGAACTTCACTCTGTGCTACTCACATAGTTTGAGTTGATTTCAAGCAAGAAAACAAGAAGGAGGAAAGAGGGGAAACACTGCCAGGCAAACCCGGTGGCTCCAGGTTTGCAAACCCGGTGGCACCGGGTTTGGGCAGTGCGCATTTTCCGCTGCACAGGCGCTGGTCCAGAGTATCCGGAGATTTCTCCAGAATCTTCAGACTTTCCAGAAACTCCGGACATTTCTCCGGAGTATCCAGACTTTGTTGACAAAGTTGTTTTAAGTTGTGATTTTTCAGGTTGCGCCTATTCACCCCCCCTCTAGGTGACATTAAGATCCTTTCAATTGGTATCAAAGCCTGGTGCTCCAATTCGAGCTTAACCGCTTGGAGTTAAAAGGATGTCGACTATTTGTGAGGTATCATTTGAGCCTCTTCGGTTTGATGGCTCAAACTACTCTTGTTGGTCCGCTCACGTTCTTCATGTATTAAATACTTGGGGTCCTTCATTTGAGCGAGTTGTGGTTGCTAGCATCCTTCCCGATGACTTTGATAGTGAGGACTCATTCAATCTATCAAGAGAGGAAAAGGATTGTGTGCTTCGCAATTCCTCCATTACTAACCTCATGTACAATAATGTGAGCAAGGTTATTCAAGAGTTCATCTTCAACAATGAAGACATTTGTGATGATGCACATCATATTTGGGTGGCACTCAAAGACATGTATACTGGTGCCGATGATGAGGATGATGAAGAAGAAGAAGAGGAGTCACTAGAGGAGTGCTCAACATCACCATCTTGCATCTCCTCTCTAGAGACCTCATTCTTGAAGCAAAAGAGCTGCAACACCAACGCCGCTGCCACTGACCAGGCAAAATCGGTGGAACCGGGTTTGGAAACTGGTGGCACTGGTTTGGGTAGTGATCAGAGTTGCAGCACTTCATCGAGCATCAATGCAACACCTCATCAACCCAATGAGGTGAACACAGATCCTAGTACTTCCTTTCTATGTACTAACAATGTCAAGTCTCAAGTGACTAAAGGTAAAAAGAAGAAAGGAAGCCAAGTTGAGCAATTTGACTTTGAACTCGATAAGATGACCAAGAAAGATAGAAAGAATGTGCTCGAGCTCATCAAGAGAGTAAGAAGGCAAGAAGATGAGCTCACAAGACAACAAGCTTATCGTGACTCCTTTGAAGAAGAAATGAAGAAGCTTAAGGAGTCAAATGATGTCTTGTCTAGCAAGTGCAAGGAGGATATCACCAAGGTATATGCTTGTGCTACTAACTCTCTATCTTGTGCAGCATCCCTAGAAAAGGAGAATCAAGCTCTCAAGGATCAACTTGAGGAAATCACTTGCAAGTTTGTGAAACTACAAGGCACTCACGTAGAACTTGAATATTCTCATGAGAAGTTTGTAGAATCACACTCTTTGCTAGAAGTGACAAATGAGGTTTTGGTAAACTCAGTTAAATCTTATACACCTCATTGCACAACTAGCACATGTACTCAAGTTGAAAATGATACATCTTGTGCTAACCTATGTAGCCCAAAAGGCAAACCTTCTTGGTATGATTGTGTGGTTGCAGAATCTTGTGATGACTCCATTGCTCAAGAAAATGATGATCTTGTGCATGAAGTCGAAAGATTCAAGAAAGAGGTGGCTAAGTTTAAGGGAAAAGAAAAAGTGCAACCTTCTCAAGATAACCGTGAGCTCATGGTGAAGAAGCTTGAGAAGAGGATAATCGTCACTAGATCAATCTCTCAACAAAGCCACAAGATCAATGATCACAAGATTAGCAACAAAGAGAAGCTAGATCACATCAAGTGCTACAAGTGCTCACACATGGGACATTATGGATCCATGTGCTCATTCAAGCAAGAAGACATTCCAAATCAGTCAAAGAGGCAAAGAAGTCTTGCTCAGAGAAGATGCTTTGGTTGTCATGAGAAAGGGCACAAAATTGAAGCTTGTGTGAATCAGTCAAAGGTTTCCTCAGGGAAACCCGGTGGCACCGGGTTTGCCAAACCGGTGGCACCGGTTTCCTCTAAGAAACCCAATATCAAGCTCAACAAGGGATTTCTGAGGGCTCAAGCTAAATACAAGGAGAAGAATGGCTCTATGACAAGTGAGAAGAAGATTAGCAACATCAAGCACAAGACTTGCTACACTTGTCGACAAAAGGGACATTTTGGTAAAGATTGTCCTATGAGTAAGAATCCTAAGCCTATTCACATTCACAATGAAAGTAAATTGCCTAGGATGAACTCAACTGACCATTGTGCTCCTGGAGTGGTTGTATCACAAAGGAAGGGCACAAAGGCCATTTGGGTACCTAAGTCCGTGATAACTAACCTTGATGGACCCAATGCACGTTGGGTACCAAAATATGCCTAAAAGGACTTTGTAGGTACTTTGAGCAGCGTTGGAAGCTTGGTTCACTTGAGAAGATATTTATTCTCATTCATCTATATCTTAAGGGAAATTGTGTGATTCATCTCTAGAAAAGGACCAAGTGAAATAGATGGAAGAGATCTTATTCAATGCCTCTCAAATGATAAGTACCTCTCTCTATAGCTGCTCATACTCATATGTGAAACATGCTCATGTGCTAGTTAATCATATGAGTTGAACAAGCTACTTATGCTCTCTCTAGCAAAGATGTCAAAATACCATTCAATGCTATTAACCGCTTCATCTAGAAGCTTTGAGTGGTTGTTGCATGCAGGAGCATAGATGTGAGCAAAAATAAAATAAAGGATCAAGAAAAGAATCATTTGCATCTCTAAGAAATGCGAGGGTGCAAAACTCTGGGAGAATCCGGTGGCACTGAATCGGCAAACTCGGTGGCACCGAGTTTGTCAGGATCAGCAAAAAGAAGAAGAAAATAATTCAAATATCTTAAGCAACATTCTCTTTGTCCTACCTCAGAATTATTTGTGAGTTTTTCTTGATCATATTCATCAATGCTTATTTGCTCATATGTTTGGACCAAAATGTGGAGCTTGCTACCCTAGTGCCCTAATTGAGCTAAAAGTGCATTTCTCAAGATTCAAATACTTGATGCACCTATTTAGGGGGAGCTCACTTCACATTTTGTGTCTCTTGGTACTAACACCACTTGCAAGGCTTCATGTGTATAGTTCAAGTGAGAGGTGCTCTATGTAAATATCTATATACTACACTTGAATATATCTTACGGCAAGGGTGTTGGTTGTGAGTAAGCCACATGACAAGGAGGTCATCAATCCATCTCTCTATCATGGATATTTCATATCTAAAATTGACAAAATGACGAAGATGGAAATATCAAAAGAGAATTCAAGCTCATCTTTCATATGGCTTCATCTTATCAAGAATGACAAGGTAACCTTATTGAAAGACCAAAATGGGTGCAAGCTCTCTTGTGAGGTCCTCTATGTGAGAATTCTCTATATTAGAGACCAAGGTATGTGTTGACACCGTTTTTTGGAAAAAGGGTCAAAAAAGGGTAAGGAGAAGCAGCCGATGAAAGACAGAGTGTAATCGGCCGATTGAAGGAAGAGAAGGACGGTCAACACGGATCACCGATGGTCAGAGGGATTCAACCCTGACAGTGGGCCAGCAAGTCAGAGCGATCGGCCGATGACTAACCAGAAGATCGGCCGATGGGCGTGAAGAAGGCGGTATTCAAAGGGATACGCCAAAAGGGAAGCACGATTGACAACGGGTCAAGAGTCAGTTTTTAGAAGGTCTTTTGACTCCTACGAGAGTCCTTTTCTATTTTTAGTCTTTTTGTCTTTAGATGCAAGAAAACAGTGTCGTGATCGGCTAGGAGTCTGGGTTGTCCTCAGGACATAAATAGCGACCCTGCGTGGTCGGAAAATCTGTACACACCAATATCAAACAAACCACCTCCGGGCAAACCCTTTACTTTTACTGCATCTACTTTACAGCATCTACAATTCTAAATTCAAGCAATTATTTCAAGCATCTAGGCCTTATTCTTGCTAGTGTGAGTTTTGGTGTGCAAAGTTGCCTAGTGTCACCTTGGATTTGTTTCATGGTGATGGTGATGAGTGTTGGATATTTAGTTGATGCCTCACAAATTTGTTGTTGGAAATTGTTCTCCAACCGTGGTTGAAATTTGAGAAGAGGAATGAGCTAAATATACTAAGACTCATCTTGGCTAGAAACTTTGCATACTCTTTGTGATATAGGATAGATTTTCAAAATTCACTAGTATGTGTAGGTGGTGTGGATATTCTTGCCAAAACTTCAGATGGACCCTCAGCCAGAGTCTGCAACTCAACCTAAGGCTCGGGGGCTACTCCATATGGAGTGCGATTTTGCAATCGCACTTCCATATCAGTTTCGGCTTCAAGACAACACGGGCATTGTTGAAGACCTTCAAGAGCAGCACTCGAGGACGCTTGGGACTACTCGAGAAGACTTCAGGATTGCTCAAATAACAGCTGGAGTACATTCCAGCCTCGGGATGCTTCGACTACTCTTGAGGACTTTTGACTTGTAGCGCTCAGGGACGCTTGAGGAATACTCGTTAAGGCCGTCAAGACTACTCGAAGCTATCCTTCTCGACTACAAAGTACTCGGGGGCTTGTCGTATGGACCTCCCTGGGCCCACTACCTCGGTGGGTACCAGGACCGACTACTCGGTGGGCCCCTGGGACTACTCGACTTGCGCTGCACGGCACCTGATGGCGTGAAGCACAAGGGCTACAGAGGAGGAGTACCCGGATAGGAAGCTGTACATGTCCCGCACTGTATAGAGGACTCCTAGACGTACCCGACTAGTACTCTCTCCCTGAACCGACTTGTAACCCTGCCTCCCGGACTATATAAGGCGAGGCAGGGACCCCCCTCTCTCTCACGGCTTAAGATTACATCATCTTGTAATCACACCCAATCAATCCAGAGCCACGCAGCATACAGGACGTAGGGTATTACGCACCCCGCGGCCCGAACCTGTCTAAATTGTGTGCCACGTGTCTCTTCCTTCGAGTTACCGATCTCGGCGAGGCCACATTCATCTACTTCGGGTACTCCCCTTAGTAGGTTGCCGGTCTAAAACACCGACAGGTGGTGTGCTTTTTGCAAAATATTTGAGTCTTGATCTTTTTAGATTGTGTCATGTTATCTATGGTTATTGTTACTCTTGTTTTTCTGTTGGCTAACCATAAATGGCAAGACAATCTCAAGTCCATAAGAAGCTATTCCATCTTATCTCAAGGGTTTGCACACTTTGGATTTCTCAAATATCATCAAAATCTCCAAAATCCATATCTGAGCCAATGGACAATACACATGTGGATATTAAGGGCAGGAAATAAAAGGAGAAAAGAAATGGAGAGTCAAAAGTGCATTTATGGACAAAGGTTCACGGGTTAAGTAAAACCCGGTGGCACCGGGTTTGTCGGCAGTAAAAGGAATATACGCGTGACCCCCACCTATACAGTTACCTTTCATCCCCTTTCACCCCCACGACTCAGAACAGTAAAGGAAAGGGTCCAAGGGGCGATTTCATGGTGATTTGAGGCTTGGACCCTGGGATTCAAGGTTTTGTGCAAGGATTCGGTTCTCCAACTTGGAGGGACCGGATTTTCCTCGGTTCTAGCACTGCAGCAACGTCTCAGCCATGTCAAGAGGTAACCCTAGCAATGGTTTTGCTCGATCTAATTCTCTAGGACCTATCTCTCGGATTCCTCTTGTAAGATGGCATATCTTTGGTCCTAGAACAGCTTTCAAACACTGGTTTAAGATTTCTATGGCTGCATTGTTGGGGCTGCATGAACTAGGGTTAGGGTTCATACTGAACCCGGTGGCACCAGGTTTCCCATCCTGGTGGCACCGGTTTCAGCACTGAAGATCTGTTCAGTTTGCAAAATCAGTTCAAGAAAGTTCAAGTCAATACATTTGTGACAGAGATGTGTTTCTAAGATGTATTTTTCATTTGTATATGTCACAGATCGAAGGGATGATATTGTTTTTGGTAGAAGATCATACCGTTCAAAGAATGCCAGCTATGAGTTTGTGTTCAAGAGAAGAGAGGGAACTAGCAGTGGTGTTGAAATTGAGGAAGAAGTGCCAGTACAGCCTAGAAGGTCAAAAAGGGCAGCAGAGAGAGTTCATCTTCCTAGGGGAGAAATGAGAATAGGAGATTCTGAGCCTGAGTCCACATCTAGTGATGATGATGAGGAAAGCCCATATAGGAAGGAACCCACTCCTCCAGACTCTCCTACAGCAGCAGCTCAACACAAAAGAAAAGGCAAAGATGTCAGAACAACCAGTCATGAGCATAGTCAGGGCACAAGGTCTAATGAGGAAGAAGAAAATGAGGACAGCGATGATGGTAGAGTGTTCATTTCAGTGCTTGGACCACAATAAGTGCTAGATGGAGATGACACTCACTTTGATGTCAGAATAAGACCTCCCACTGATCCGGAGAACCGCCGAGTCATCAACTACAAAGCTCGGGGCATGACAAAAAAGGCAAGAATAGAAAGGGCTAAGAATCCTAAAGAAATTGGAGGAAGAGATTTGGACTACAGATTTGGCACCAAATTTCATCATGACTACTATGCTAGTGCCATCATAAAAAAGGACTTTCCCATAGCTCGCTCTGAGTACGTGGATTGGGGATTCTTGACAGATCTTCAAGACCAAAGAATCAATGAGATCATTCGTGAGTGCAAGAGAAAGAATATCTACAAAATCATGGGTTTTACTAAGCCGTGGAACAATGAGGTGGTTGCTCAATTTTATGCTACGTGCTATTTTACAACTAGAAATGATGAGAAGATTATGCATTGGATGACCAAAGGAATTTGGTTTGGCATCACCTACACCCAATTTGCCTCTGTACTTGGATTCAATGATGAAGACAAAAAGAGGATAAAAATTCATGATGCAACTAGCATGGATAAGAAAGACATGAAATTCACGTACACTCCGGGACAAGAGTGGAACTATGGCCGAGTCAATGGCATGCTACCCTTCTATGCTTATCTTCACCGCATGTTTAGAAAAACAATTGCTCCAAGGGAAGGGGATCAATCAAACATATCTAACTATGGGAAAGATTTACTCAAATACATGAATCCTATTGAGCCAAAATTTTGTGTGGTGGATGTTGACGGCTGCTAAGTGCCTACTTTAGCCGTCAATATACTCGTGAATAAAGGAGCATAAGGCATTTCTTACACGTATTTAGTTAAGAATAATGTAGTTCCACTTGTCCTTGGAGATTATTTAATTGCAGGAAAATAAGCAGGAAAAGAGTGACAAACTCACCTTCTATGGTCCATGCCACATCACCTCATCCTAGGTGGGCTGCCAACAAGGATGCCATGCATGCACACCTGCCAACTAGGGAGCCATGCATGCATGCCATGCAAGCAATCCAAGTGAAGCAACCCCCGACGAATCAGAGTGTGACACGTGGACATCACATGGATTCATGGGCCCACAAAGGCATGCAAACCGCGCCAAAACAAGGTGGACACCGGGAACCGACCAAAGGACCCACAGGACAGCCACCAGGAGAAAGCATGAGCCAGGGGTCCCACCAGGGGGTCGGCCGACCCCTGGGGTCGGCCGAACCGACCTTGGCTTGGCCTCTCCTGAGCTTCCACGTGGTGCTTCCCTATTGGTCCTAGAGGCCACTCCCGGGGTGTTTGCATCCATTCCTCGCTGGTGCCCAGACCTATAAATAGAAGGAGAGGGGGCTCACTTATGAACCATCCACACTTGCAACACCTCTCTCACTTTTAGTTTCAAGGCTAGGAGGTAGGCTAGAGTAGTTCTAATTCAGGTTCCAAGTCTACTTTGGGATCTAGGTATGAGTTCTCTTGTATCTTATTTCATTTGTATGACTATGATCTACTTCAGTTATTTATCTATTTCATATAAAGTTGTGTTAGTATACATGAGTGATTTGTTCATGTGTTCTTCATCTGTTCATCATTTAGAGGCTCCTGTTCTTGATGAACAAGGCCTTTCGATCCACTTGACGGGTGACTTTCACATATTTCTGGTGTTTGTTCATAAGTTAGAGGCTCGTGTTCTTCGCGAACACAACCCTTTGATCCAGTTGAACAGACATAGGAAAACACGAATCCGTTTGTGTACCTAACTTGGTTTGATCTAATTAGATGACATGACTGTGTTGTATGAAGTCTGTCCTTAGGCTACGGTACTCGGTGTAATTGGCTGGTTTATCTGGTGGCTTGACCTGGGTCACAATAGCCCGGGCCGGTCAAATCCGGCTAACAACGTAAGCATGGTGCTTTGGTTGCGTAGCTACCTTACTTATGAGTTTATCCCACGGTTTGTCTTGGGGTAGGTCGCGGTAGTGACAGCCATTGGTCCCTCTGAAATCCTCCACGTTCGGATAAGCTGTAGGACTCTAAAATATAACAACCGGAGTTGTGCGGAAGCAACGCGGGAGGTTATCTCCCCATGGTACCTGGGTGCTTAGGTCAATGTTCTTCAACGCTAGTGTATCTAACTCGTTCCTACCAGCTTTATGTGTATAGTACATAAGAACCTAGAACTAACTTGTATGTCGCCTCCTATGCCTAGGACCCTTTAGAGAGAGAGTGAGTGTGTGTGTGATCACACTACCCCCATTATCATATTTTACCCCTGCACTTGAGTGTCTGGTTTATTTCCGTCTATGATCTATACTCATTGCAATAGAGTTGATCTTGTCATTCCGCCAATGCCTTCCTTGGATTCGATACCCTTTGGAATACTCCTTTGGGGAAATGCTACAATGGTACTTCCGTGTGCTTGCGGACTACTGTAACGTTAAGAATTACCGACCAGCATTTCTGGCACTATTACCAGGATGGGTTCCAAACCTGTTCCTAGGTGATTGCGTTAAGAAATGTCAACAGTGAACTACATTTGGGAGGAAATAAGGACCAATTCTTGTTCTCCACAAAAGAGTTGTGGATATGCACCTTACCTCATGCATGTTATTGAGTTCATCACCAACTACAAATTTAAGTATGATCATGAGCACAAACCTTTCCATTTGAAGAATGACATTGAGGGTCCTTCCCTAGCTGATTTGGCAAGGCAACAAGCAAATGTTGAGGGCCAAGAAGCCCCTGGAGAGCCTGCAGCAGCTGCTGCACCATCTGGGACAGCAAGGACAGCGTCTGGTAGAGGCCATGGATGTGGGCAACAAGATGTACACAAGCCACCCTCCCCACTTAGAAAAATTTTCAACTTTTAGTGTGGCTCTTGTATGAAAGCTAGTGATATTGCTCACAAGGATAGGCAGAGAAAGAAAAGGGATTCGATGAGGATCAGATACTTGTATGAAAGTCCCGACAATAGGCCTAAAATTCCTGTTGTACCATCTAATGAAGAGGAAAGTGAACCAGAGAGCCTCAATAGCCTATGGCAAAGGTCCCAACAAAGAGACCCAGTCACTCACAAAGATCATTGGGATAATACCATGGGAACTCTTACTACAACCCCACCTATGGTACTCAGAGTGCTAGAACATCTTATTCAGAGACTCCAATCTTCGGCACTCAAGGTCAAAGCACCTTCTCTAGTATGCCAAGTGCAGATCCAAATGCTCCTGGAAGCTCAAGCTCTATTGCTGGTGGATACTATCCCTATGGTGGATTCTTTGGCACAATCTATCCCTATGTTGGAATGTGTCCACTCCCATATCAGTTTCCAGTGCCTCCTTTTCAGCCACCTCCAACTATGCCTCCACCTCAAGATGATGATGATGAAGAACATTGAGTAGCTGTAGAAGCCTCCCCGGGATCAGTTTTTGGTGATGGATGACAAAGGGGGAGAGATTTGGTCGATTCAAGCTTAGTTGTTTGTTTCTGTATCTGCTCTGTGCTCAAACCGGTGGGACCGAATTTCAGAAGTTGGTAGCACCGGATTCAGCAATGGCATCTCAGTATCTGTTCTGTCTGGCAAACTCGGTGGCTCCGAGTTTCCAAACCTGGTGGCACCAGGTTCGGCTGTTGGATGTAACAGGCCCTTGTAATAAAATCTTTTTAGCTTCAGTTGGACTTGAGAACCTTTGAATGTGTGCTTTAATGTGTGTTGAACCTGTTTAAGCTTATTAAGACTCATGTGCTTGTTAGTGTGAATTTTATGGGTGATGTGATGCTCTTGTCATTGCTGTTTAGGCAAACCCGGTGGCACCAGGTTTGGAAACTCGGTGGCACCGAGTTTGGCTGGGCAGCACTGAAATTTTCTGCTCTTTATTTGTCGAAGTGCTTATTTAGTGCATGCATCACATATTATATGTTCACACATTTGTTTTGCACCCCACTGTTGCTAAGATTTAGGGGGAGCTCCATGGTTTCTTGAAAATGAGCAAAATGGCATTTAAGGCCAATTTCTATGAATTCCACTTATAGCACATATTAAGGGGGAGCTCAACCTAAATCTGAGTTTTTAAGCTTTATTGATATATCCTTTGCAAGCTTTAATCGAGGTTGTCATCAATCACCAAAAAGGGGGAGATTGAAAGACATCTAGGCCCTAAGTGGGTTTTCGTGTATTGATTGACAACTAGATTAAAGATCTAATGCCTTTGTTAAGCATGTGAGCAGGTTGTCACATATAAATAACAAAGCATGATGTATGACATTGAACATCTATATGTGAAGACAAGCCATTATTGTAAAAGATAAGTTGAGGAATGGGTTATTACCTCACATTGTTAAATGGCTTTATAAGAAGATTGAATGTCATGAACTATGATGTATGTACTATAATGTGTGTGATCCCATGGTGTATACTTGATATATAAACAAGCCAATAAAGGTGGAGAAAGAGACATAGTGCTCTAAATATATTGGAAGGCTTGTTTTGTTCAAATGTGACTATAGAATCAAAGAAGGCATGATCTCAAGTGGATTTCATTCTCAATGTTTAATCAAAGCTTAACTCAAGATGACAACGAATGGATGAAGAAATCAAGCAAGGGATTAGCAACGAGGTACTAAGCTAAGGTTGGCCAAGTAGTGACTTGGACCATGTGCTTGGCTAGAGTGAAGTAGCTATAGCTTAGAGAATTTCGAGGTATCAAGTCGAGCCTAACCGAGTGAAGCAATGAAGAAGCATTATGTGATCTTTGAATCATGTGAAGGGTGACTTGATCAAGAAATGGGTTTCACTCTTAAATGAAGATCAAAGTCACTAGCTCAAGGTAGAAGTGCTCAAATCAATGAGACATTGATGGATGGATCTCTCAAGTTGATATATTGATCAAAGTATGGCTATTCATGAAGATGAAGCTCAAGAGTTTTAATATTGCATTTATATTGGATCTTGAGTATAGGTGTGCTGTACTATCAAGAGGGATGCATCACAAGGAGTCTTGAAAATGTCTCAGTGCTCAAGTAACCCATGTGAGTTGAGAGATACACAAAAACCACACGTACACGGTCTCGGGTTTGACCCTGTGTCAAACCCGGTGGCACTGGGTTTGGGAACCCGGTGGCACCAGGTTTTGTGTCAGCCGGCCCAGCGGCTAGTTGTTTGAAATCTTGGTGGCACCGAGTTTGGGAACTCGGTGGCACCGGGTTTCTCTGAGTTTGTAACGGCTAGTTTTTGGGGAGTTGGGTATTTATACTCCACGGTCCCCACTGTTGCAAGTTGTTGTTCCTGAGGTTGCTAGTGTGCTTCCTTGCTATTCCTTGCTAAGCCAAAGCCATTCTAGCTCTCCCCAACCCCTCTTGGTGAGGTTGTTTGATCTTTGATAGATCTAGTGAGTTGGGTGGTAGAGAGAAGCCTTTGTGAGCTATTCAAGAGCACTTGAATCCCTTGAGCACTGTTGGACGTCGTCAAGCTTGTGTGAAGCATTTGTTACTCTTGGAGGATTGCCTCCTAGACGGCTAGGCGTCGCCCGTGAGCTATCAAGGTGTGGTGAGCTGCGGGACAGTTTGTGAAGGTCTTGCTTCGCCTCCGAAAGGAAGAAGCTATCTAGTGAATCGGGGAAAGGGTTGAGTGCAACCCGGCTTCGGTAGGAGAAGCACCCAACGGAGACTAGGATTCACACGGTGGTGAATCCGAACTTTTTTTTTTGGAGAAAGACTGTGGGGGAGATCCCCACAGTATAAAAACTCATTTTATTAAGCTATAAGAGAAGGTTTACTTACAATTAGCTAAAAGCATCTAACCAAGCACAAAAAGCTGATCGCAGATCAACTTGAAGTCTGACTAAGTGGCTATTACATTGAATTTTAAAATTTAAAAACCATCTGGCTACCGAATGATTACTTTTGTTAAAGATCTTGTCATTTCGCAGTTTCCATAACTCCCATGCTGCTAGAAGCGCTGCTTCTGAGAAGAAAATATGGTTGCTAGAATCTCTTGCTTCAATGAACATATCTTCCAGGCTGAGAGTCGTGTCCCAAAAAAAACCAATTCGGTCCCAACATTGAACTGCGAAGGGGCACGAGAAGAAGAGGTGTTCGATTGTTTCGTCGACTCCATTTGAGCACATGACACACAAATCATCATCCCTTTCCCCGATGTGCCTTCTGGATAGCATGGTTTTAGTGTTAAGACGGTCAACCAAAACCAGCCAAAAAAAGAATTTCACTCTTGGGATGCAGCTTGATTTCCAGATGATCTTGAAGACAGGGTGAGTGCCAATGGTGTTGTAGACGTGTTCATAGAATTTCTTGGCGGTATAAAATTTCCCCAGCTAGGCTTCCATAAGTCTTGAGAATCTCCATCAAAAGGGATTTCTTGCAACTTTTCCTGTAAATCCTCAAGTTCCTGCATAGCTTGATGGGACAGTGGCAAGATGAAGATGTCATCAAGATCATCAGCTTCCACAATTTGCTGTACTGAGGAGAGATTTGTCTTTGCAAAAGAAGCAAGCCTCGGGTATGTGCTGGATAGGATGGTGTCCATCCATTTGTCTTCCCAGAAACAGACTGTGGCCCCATTCCCAATTATGCAGTGAGAAAAGCCTCTGTAAATATTGTTCAGGCGCCATATGTCCTTCCACCAGAAGGATCCAACTTCCCTTGCCACATGAGGAACTTTGTTTTGATAATACTTGAACCAAATTAACTGTACCCAAGGGATGTCGAGTTGATTGTAGAATTTGTATAGCTGTTTTAGGAGCAAGGCATCATTTTGCAGTCTAAGATTAATGACACCCAATACTCCTCTATCTTTGGGTTTCAGCATTGTCTCCCAAGCTACCAGGTTTCCTCCTCTCTTCTTATCACTGTTGCCTCTCCAAAGGCACTGCTTTTTGATGCGGTCTATGTTCTCAATGACACCACGGGGTAACCTGATTGTACACATGGCATAGGTGGTGATGGGGGTTATTGTAGCATTGAGCATCTGTAATCTTCCTATATAGGAAAGCCATGTTGAACATCCTGTCAATTTTTTCTCTACTCTGTCCATCATGGGGGTCAAGTCCTCCATCTTCGGCTTAGTTGTGCCCATTGGCAAGCCAAGATAAGTAAAAGGGAGAGTTCCAACTGAACACCCAAAGGTCAAGGCAAGTCTCTGCATTTCTTCCTCTTCAATATTGATTGGTAACATCTGAGATTTGCTATAGTTCACTCTGAGGCTAGTGGATTCAGCAAAGGTGTTCAGCAGGGATTTTAGGAAAATCAGTTGTTGAGCATCTGCCTTCATAATCATCAGTGTATCATCTGCATACTGCACAATGGGGAAATCTTCCATGGGTTGTGGGATTGGGGGTTGTAATAAGTCCAGTGAGGTGGCATGGTTGATAAGGATTTGCAGAAGTTCAGCTGCTAGCACAAATAGTAGAGGTGATAGGGGATCACCCTGTCTGACACCTCTCTTGCACTTAAAGAATTTCCCTGGGACACCATTAAGCAAAACAGCTGTTGAAGCTGAGTTAAGAATTTTTGTTACCCAAGTGATCCAAAGAGCTGGGAAACCTAGGTACTCCATCATCTGCTGAATGACCTGATGCTCAACAAGATCAAAAGCTTTTTCGAAATCAAGCTTTAGAATGATGGCTTTTCTCTTGGAATGGTGACACTGATGTATGTACTCAAAGCACCAGGCAAGGCAATCCTGAATGGTCCTAGATCTGATGAAACCATATTGGTTTTTCTGCACTAGATTTCTTATGTCCAGTTGCAGTCTGTCAGCTAAGATTTTGGTCACCAATTTGGGGCAAACATTCATCAGAGAGATTGGTCTGTAGTCATTAACTGATTCTGGATTGTTTTTCTTTGGGATTAGAGTTATAAAGGAATTGTTGATACCTTCCAAGCTGCCTTGACCTTGGAAGAACTCCTCACAAAGTTTGTAGATATCCCTTTTGATTATATGCCAACACTTCTTCATGAACTGGCCATTAAAACCATCAGGCCCGGGGCCTTGTCTACTGGCATTCTCTTGATAATATTGTCTATCTCTTCTCTTATGATAGGGTGGGCTAGATTTTCCAGATTCTCTCTAGGCTGGATCAGCTGGTTCAGATTAAAATGCATTGTGGTTGGGACACTGATACCTAACCCGTCTTTGAGGCTGCCCACAGCAATCCTTCCTTTCCTGCATGATCTTGTACCCAGACTCCATTGTGAAAAAGTTGGGTGATGGTATTTCTTCTGTGAGAAATGGTGGCCATAGCGTGAAAAAACTTTGTGCACTCGTCTCCGAATTTGATTCTGTTATTAGTGAATCGTTTCCTCCAGTACAGGTTCTTGAAGTGCAGAAGTTTTTTGAGCTGATCTCCGAATTTGAGCTTGTAGTCCAATGGTAGGACGGTCCAGTGGGACGCTACCCACCAGGGTTCAAATCCTGGTGTTCGCACCTTTTCCTGGATTTATTCCGGGATTTTCCGGCGTTATGCTTTAGGTGAATCCGAACTTCGGTAAAACAAATCTCTGAGTCTCTTGTTGGTTACCTTGCATTTACCTTCCTAGCTTGCTTGCTCTTAGTATTTGTGGATCTACTCAGGTGTTAGTGTTTGTGAAGTGCAGGCATTGAATATTGTTCCAAGAACTTCACTCTGTGCTACTCACATAGTTTGAGTTGATTTCAAGCAAGAAAACAAGAAGGAGGAAAGAGGGGAAACACTGCCAGGCAAACCCGGTGGCTCCAGGTTTGCAAACCCGGTAGTGCGCATTTTCCGTTGCACAGGCACTGGTCCAGAGTATCCGGAGATTTCTCCAGAATCTCCGGACTTTCCAGAAACTCCGGACATTTCTCCGGAGTATCCGGACTTTGCTGACAAAGTTGTTCTAAGTTGTGATTTTTCAGGTTGCGCATATTCACCCCCCCCCCTCTAGGCGACATCAAGATCCTTTCAGGAACGGCAGGCGCAGAGGAGGCCGGCGGGCGTCGCGGAGAAGAGAGGGAAGAGCCCGCGCTTCACGCCCGGCCAGACGACCAGTGGCGTGGCGAGGGCAGACCCCCTCCCTCTGCCGTCGGGCGGCGCGGCGAGGGACGGCGCCTCACCCTCAGCTGTGGCCGGAGCGGCCCCCTCCCTCTGCCATCGGGCGGCGCGGCGAGGGACGGCGCCTCACCCTCAGCTGTGGCCGGAGCGGCCCCCTCCCTCTGCCGTCGGGCGGCGCGGCGAGGGACGGCCCCTCCCTGGCTCCCTCTGCATGCGGACGCGGCGTTACAGGTTCGCAGCGAAGCAGGTGGAAACCCGAACTGATTCGCAATCGCAAGGTCCATGTCGAGAGCTAGGCCGATCCAACAGCTCGCGGGCTAACTGGTGACGTGGACCCGCTACCTGCGCGCGGAATTGGTCAGGAATCATATTAACCGTCTGTTTGGTTGCGGGTTGAGGCGGGTTGGGACGGAGCGAACCCGCTCCCGTAGCTGTTTGGGTGGAGACGAAGAGGGTTGGGTTGGCTGCAGACACGAATATTCCTTTCAGATGCGGGTCAGCTCCGTCCGCTAAAATCCGGCGGACGGAGCGAACCCCCTTTTTCCGTCGGGGTTCCGTCCTCGCGCCGTTCGTCCGTCGTCGCGCCTCTCGCCCAGGCCCGCGACGGCAGGCTGCTCGTGCGCGGCGGAGCTGCTTGTGGCGGAGCTCGCTCGCGGCAGAGCGCGCTCGCGGCGGCTCGCCCCTGTACACAGGAAGATGTGGAAGAAGGGGCAAAAATCAATTAGAAGCTCTTTTCAGGTTCCTGATGCAAAAAAACACGAGACAAAGGTTTGTTAGTATAGACTTAGCTGATTTCTAAATAGTTTAGGGTTCCTGATGTAAAAACGCCAGGAGTAACACTGTTACGCTGCCATCCAACTCATATTCCCAATTCCTTCAACCAAACATGTGATGGGTTGACTCCGTCCCCAAATTCAGAGGTGCAACCAAACAATGGATGGGTCGGCTCCGTCTCCAAAATGAGAGTTGGATCCAACCCAACCTATTGATCCCGCAACCAAACAGACGGTAAGAGATTGGTGAAGAAGTACCTCTTCTCTTTCGTCTGGGACGCGACCCGCAGCATGAGAAGAGAGGAGGCAGACGTCGCCAGCATGCGCCATCGCCGTCCGCGGCACGAGAGTCGCGCGCCTAGAGATTCCCACCCTCATCGTATCTAACTATTGGCGAGCTATGGACACCAGTACGCGCCACCGCCGGCGGCACTAGCGCGGGAGCTAGCTTCTCCGAGAGGGGCTGCGGGCCGGAGGAAACGACTGGGAACACGGAATCTAAGGAGCGAAGCGCGAGACGCGCGGCGGCAAGCAGGCTAGCGGAGATCGGCGGGTGGCATTGCAGCGTCGCCGGATGCCATTGCCACCGCGCCACCGAAGCTTTTGCGGAACAGCCCCATGATTTGGTATGCCTCTTCTTTACTTCCTGCCATCCGTCGTCGCCTGCCGGCCTGCCGCCGCCGCCGTCATGCTTCCAGCCCGAATCGCGAAGCTCCTTCCAGTTCTCCTATACCTGAGCATTTTTAGTCCGGCCCGGCCCGGCCCACCCACGGACCTTACTGGACGGGCGTGGGCAGAGATCTTGAAGCCCGCGAAAAAAATCTTGACCCGAGCCCGACCCGACATGCTGTTTTTAGCTATTTTACATTATAAAATGCGCGGGCGGCCCGCCCAAGCCCGGGCCCAGCCCGAAAACTGAGGCCCGACACATCCCATGAGACGGTCATGGGCAGAATTTTTTCAACCCGAACAAATCGGATTTTTTTCGACCCGGCCCGTGAAATGCTCAGATCTCATACGCAACGTATCCAATCCGCTCCTCTTGACCACCCAGCTCGGAACAGGTGGCGCGCGCGATTCTCGGCGTCCGAGCAGAGCTGCAGGTTTACCTCGTACGAAGCCCGAGGCGGCCATGAGCGCACCAGAGGAGCTCGTGAGGCAGGGGCTGAGCGCCGTGGCGACTATACATTGCGCCTGTGATGGATAGCAATCCATCGCAGGCGCGTGATAGGTCGCGGGAGCCGCGGGGCAACCGCACGTGGTGTCGTCGCGTTTTCACCAGAGGCTTTTTGTCGTCGCGGGAGCGAGCGTTAAGGAATGTTTCTGGGCTTCATTGAGGTTCAGCCCAAGAACTGTTACAGTCGTTTCCTCATTTCTTTTTTTTCTTTTCTTTCTTTTCTTTCTTTTTTGTTCGTTTTTATTTCTTTATTTATTTATATATATTTTTTCTTTTACTTTCTTTTTCTTTTTTCATTTTCTTATTTCTTTTTCATTTCTTATTTTTTGATTCTTTTTATTTTTTAATTTTATTCTTTTTTACTTTCTTTTTCCTTTTTTATTTTTATTTTTTGTTTCTTTCTTATTTTCTTATTTTTTATTATTCATACTTTCTATTTTATTTTTTGGTTTCCATTTTTATTTTTTTATATCTTATTTTTTATATCTTTTTTTATTTTTCCTGTTTGTTTTATTTTTCTAATTCTTTTATTTTTATTTTATTATCTTTTTATTTTCCTTGTTTCTCTTTTATTTCTTCCTTTTCTTATTTTTATTTTTGTTTTCTGTTTTTTATTTCATTCCTATAAACATATACGTTTGTTCTGATAAACAAGCTAACTTATTCCTACAAACATATACGCTGTTTTGATGAACAAGCTAACTTGTTCGAACAAAGATATACGCTTGTTCTGATGAACAAGCTAACTTGTTCCTACAAACATATACGCTTGTTCTGATGAACATGCTAACTTGTTCGTATAAACATATATGCTTGTTCTGATGAACAAGCTAAGTTGTTCCTACAAACGTATACGCTTGTTCTGATGAATAAGCTAACTTGTTCTTACAAACATATACGCTTGTTCTGATGAACAAGCTAACTTGTTCCTGCAGACATATACGCTTGTTCTGATGAACAACCTAACTTGTTCCTACAAACAGATATGATTGTTCTGAGGAACAACTTGGTTCCTTGACTTGTAGATGCTTGCTCTGATGAACATATTAATTTATTCGTACAAACATATATGCTTGTTCTATTTAACAACTCTACTTGTTCTTCGACTTCATCATTTTGTCTCATGAAAATTCACTTTCTCTTACACAATGCTAATTTTGTTCGTATAAACATATACGCTTGTTCTGATGAACAACCTAACTTGTTCCTACGAACACACATGACTGTTCTGAGAAACAACCTAATTAATTTTTGTATTTAAAAATGTTTTTTAAAATTTTCATCAAAACATAGTCAAGTGAGATCTTATTTTAAAGATCTTGACACAAGAAATCTATTTTTGAAATCGAAAATTAGTTTAGACGCACGGTTTATGAGTTATACTTTTTTAAATTCTAGATCTACGTGGGCCCTCCGCCTTCTGCTTCCCACCCGTGCCCCCTGCGCCCACCAGCGCTGCCCCCGCGCCCCGGCGCGATGGGTTGCAAACATATATGCCCCGGCGCCCAGTGCATAATCGAACCCGCTGAGCGCCGGGTGGTACGGTACGATCGGTTCGACTGGTTGATCGGCAAGATCGAGTGGATCAAGCTCAGCCGCGTTCCTGATTGAGTGCTTGACCCTCCCTCCCTTCTCGTCAGCAGCTAGCGTCGTTTGGGTTCGTTCCTTGCAGCAGCAAAGGCGTTTCCCGCCCAGTGAACCGGAGCAACTGTGACGACTCCGACGTGAACTGTGCATGTGCTGTCGGAAAGTGAAAGGGTTCAAGGATATATTACGAACATGGCGGATCAGGGAGACGTGACCGAACAACCGGTGCGGAGTGCAAAGTGTGTGGTACATACGCCTTCAGTTTTCCCCTTGGATCACTCGACCAAGACCAGCGGTCGGGACGGCACCAATTGAATGGCGCGGCGTGCATGATTGGGGACGACGGTACGGCGCGGCCATTACGATTTGCGAACGTGCCGAAATCGAACGTGTCGTCTTCCTCATAATTCTCGTGCCCCTGTGTTCGACGACGTGGAGTACTGAACGGACCTGGGTCTCCATTCGCCGTTGATGAGGAGGATCTTCGTCGTCTTCCTGCCGCCGCGCGCCGTGGAGGCGTGGAGACGCATGCAATCGGACAGGTAGGGTGTTACCATCCCTGTCGTCTCCCCGGCCGGATCCAGGCGGTTGCGTTTCCGCACATTACGACGTACAGGCTGCCACTGCCGATAGCAGCGACGCCGATGTCCGATGACGCTGCTACGACGGCATCTGCGTGCATGCCTGGCCTGGCACAATTGGCCACGATCACCCCGATCCCGCTCTGATTGAAGGCGCGTGGAAACTGGGAAAGCAACGCGCCATGCCGCCATCCATCATCGAGCTGGAAACGCCGGGTGGTCGGGGATTCGGGGTTAGGTGTGTCTGCCTGCCTAGATTTGGCCGGAGCCCCGGCCGCGGCGTGGCGGGCAGAGCACCGGAGACCTCGCTTTCGGTCGTTAATCCTCGCTAGCTGTGACGTGACGAGGCGACCCGACGAGACCAGCGGGAAATGATGATGGTATCGTTTCGAGGTCGGTCCGGTTGGGTTTCGCTCTCACCTCTTCTTCACAGGTGACGGGAAAACCACCGACCGACCGGTCGGTCACTGTGGCTGGGCTGCTCTTAAGACGGCGGGGGTTCAGACGGAAGCCCAAAAGGCCCAAAAAGTGGTAAAAGCATTATTATTTTCTTCATTCGTCAGAATGTAAAACAGCTTGTAGCATGCTGCAGTGAACGAGAGCATCCAGCAGGCCGGAACAAACTTCTGTCACGCGGCAGGTACCTACAACGGAATCCGTTCCGTGGCCAGCCGCAAAGAGAGGAATACCATCATCGTGGGGCGTGCCAGCTGTGACACAAAGCAAGAGATCGTGCCATGAACGAAACACCAAGAGTGCACGCATGGTTGTTTATTTTTCTCGATGGATACCAATTAAATTTCAGACTGAACATAGAAAAGTACTAGACATTGCTCGTAAAGAGGCAGGAAATGAATATTCTCGATACTAGTATATGAACATGCCACCTACCTACATGGCCGCGTACGTGCGTGGCCCCTGTACTTGGTATGTTTATATGCTGATGATCTGCACTATGCAAGTGTTTTTGCAACCCCACTTTTCTAGTGCTAATATCACTCTTCTGAAAACATACTTTTACCTGTAAGGCTGTAACTGTAACATTAACATCTGACAGCATTCACACGTGACAAACGAGGGCAGGGGAACGGCATCTGCGCGGCCTTCAGTAACCGGAGATTACAAAGTTCTCACCGGCCTTCACAAGTTCAGTACAATTATTTGCCCTCAGGGGAACAAAAGTTCAGTACAATCATTGCCAGGCCATCAAAACCAAATAACCAATAATGCTCTGCAGGGCGGCGAATCACGATGGCAATCCGATGATAGCACCATCAATGAGAGGTTCCCAGCTCGGGGTGGTAAGCAAAATCATCAATAGTGTATAGTCACAGCGCACCTGCACCTTTCAGTCGAGAGCAGCTTCTACCGGCCGAAAGGGAAGTGCGCGTTGGAGAAGAAGAGCTCCCCTCACTCCTCTCCCTAGCTCCCCTGTATAAATAGACCCCCCAGGCTCCCTGCAACATTCATCAGCCCGAGCTCAGTGACCACCAAGCAGAGAGCAAGCCAGTCGGTGTTTCGGCTAGAGCATAGCCAGCCAGCCACAATGGCGGGGAACCTCCTAGATAACTATGTCCAGGTCTTCGTCATGCTCCCGGTAAGCCCAAGCATCGTGCAATCAATCATTAGCATTCCATTACCAGTAACGAACAAACGAAGCCATTCCCAAAAATAGAAACACGAAGCTGGATGCTTTTTCAACTAACTTTTCTGCTTGTTTCCTCCGCTCTTCGTTTTTGCGGAACGTGTAGCTGGATATCATCACTGTCGACAACACGTTCGAGAAGGCCGACGAGACGAGGGCGCAGCTGCAGAAGCTGGTGGAGGCGGGCGTCGACGGGGTCATGCTCGACGTCTGGTGGGGGCTGGTGGAAGGGAAGGCGCCCGGGGTCTACGACTGGAGCGCCTACAAGAAGGTGTTCAAGCTGGTGCAGGAGGCCGGGCTGAAGCTGCAGGCCATCATGTCGTGCCACCAGTGCGGCGGCAACGTCGGCGACACCGTCAACATCCCGATCCCCAAGTGGGTGCGGGATATCGGCGAGGCCAACCCCGACATCTTCTACACCAACCGGAGGGGGACGAGGAACATGGAGTATCTCACTCCTGGAGTGGACCATCAGCCTCTCTTCCAGGGGAGAACTGCGATTCAGGTCAGCTGACTTCAACTCTATTCAGTGTAGCACATGCAGCAGAACCATGTATCCTTGGAAAGTTTTCTTGTGATCCTGATGTGCTATCTTGGGGCATCTCTGTCTGTGACAGTTGTATGCTGATTGCATGAAGAGCTTCAGGGAGAACATGGCAGAGTTCCTGGATGCTGGTGTCATCGTGGACATTGAGGTCGGACTTGGCCCTTCTGGAGAGATGAGGTATCCCTCATATCCACAGAGCCAGGGATGGGTGTTCCCAGGCATTGGAGAGTTCATAGTGAGTCCTCTTTCCAGAAACAAGTATTCTTGTGCCACTACTTCAATAAAACAAATGGAGATTTATCCATGTGATGGGCCTTTCCCGAGCAAAGGCGGTCTGATACTCTAATCTTGGCTTAAAATATTGATTTCTTCTGGAAACTGTTCAGAATAAGCAAATTTTAAAGTGATTGCAATCCAAAGAGACGCTTGATAAAATAAGAATTTCAACTTATTAGACCCTTGAAAACGTACTGTTCTTGTGAGAAGAGTAACAGAACAAAAACCCAAGACTCCAGTTAAGGACAAAACCAGATAAATCAAATGCTTGCTGAACTGATAAGGAGCAAAATAGAAAAAAAATACTACCAAATTTTATTGAATACTCCCTCCGTCTCAGGATATAAGGCGCGTGCGTTGAAATGTTTGACCTACTAATAGTCTTGTATAATAAAATTTGTGTGTTACAAAAATAATATCATTGAATTTGTGTTAAAAAATATTTTCATATGGCTATAGTTTTGTTGTTATAAGAGTTATTTTCTATGAGATATTAAGAGTCAAATGTTAGCATTGGTGACCATGCCAAGTTTGATGGTGGCTTATATACTGAGATGGAGAAAGTATGCCATTACAAACAGACATGGGACTGCACTTTGATAGCTAATAACAGTCACTAAAGCAAATAAATAAATAAAATCTGCAGTGCTATGATAAGTACCTGAAAGCAGACTTCAAAGCAGTAGCAGCAGAGGCTGGGCATCCTGAGTGGGAATTGCCTGATGACGCTGGGGAGTACAATGACACTCCCGAGAAGACCCAGTTCTTTGCAGACAATGGAACGTACCAGACCGATAAGGGGAAGTTCTTCCTCACATGGTACTCCAACAAACTGATCAAGCATGGTGACGATATCTTGGATGAAGCAAACAAGGTCTTCCTGGGATGCAGGGTGCAGCTGGCAATCAAAGTAAGTACAATGAAGAACAAACCGGTCTAGAATTTTCCATTGATTTCAATGTGTTTGCTTAATAATAACATATGCATAGGATTCAGGTTAGAGCGCAAAGTAAGAGATATCTACAGACATCTGGGTGAATCTGAAACACAAAATATGACATGCTCCAATATATCTTTTGCAGATCTCTGGCATGCACTGGTGGTACAGGGTTCCCAGCCATGCAGCTGAGCTCACTGCCGGATACTACAACTTAGATGACAGAGATGGCTACAGAACCATAGCACACATGCTCACAAGGCACTATGCTTGCATGAACTTCACTTGTGCAGAGATGAGGGACAATGAGCAGAGCCCAGATGCAAAGAGTGCACCTGAGGAACTGGTTCAGCAGGTACCTAGACCATTAATTACTGCTTCATAGTTTGATGATTTTTTCTCCTATTAAGAAACACAAGAGCACTAATCAGTCCTCACAAAAAATATTATGGTGCAAACCAAAAAAACTGGCAGGTGCTGAGTGCTGGGTGGAGAGAGGGCCTAAATATTGCGTGTGAAAATGCACTCTCTCGGTATGATGCAACAGCTTACAACACTATCCTCAGGAATGCAAGGCCGGAAGGCATCAACAAGAATGGCCCTCCTGAGCACAAGCTGTATGGGTTCACCTACCTCCGAGTATCAGATGAGCTGCTGCAGGAACAAAACTATGCCACTTTCAAAACTTTTGTCAGGAGAATGCATGCTAACATGGTGAGTAACACCCTTGAAAATCAAGACATCCATAATTGGACACATCTATCTTTGCAGCTACACACTGACAAATATGCAAAAATGGTTTCAGGATTATAACACACAGGTTGATCCAGTTGCACCTTTGAAGAGATCAAAACCAGAGATACCAATTGAAGAAATCCTAGCAGTAGCACAGCCAAGATTGGAACCATTTCCCTTCGAGAAGAACACGGACCTACCCGTTTAAACATCCTGTGGTACAATATACAGGAAGGGGCACGAAGAACTTTGAAAATCAATAAAAGCATGGAATAAGCCTATTGTCGAACAATTGGCAATAAACTAAATAAACTGCTATGCTCAGCAGACTACAATCATGTATTGCGCCAATATTGTGTTGTCGAACCTGAGGCTGTGTGCTTCTCCAATAAGATGTAATACCCTTGGCCCTCACGTTTCTTCATGTATTTGGGCTAATGAATAAAAACATTGCAGATTGCAGTGTTGGCTTATTTGTTGTGACATTTGGAGAGTATGGATGGTTCAGACGTGTTTCAAACACATGCCTAATACCATCACTATACGAATAAATCATTAAATAACATCATGGAAAACACCATTGATTCATGAAAAGGAATCAATAGAAACGTACCATTAGTGCTACAACGCTCATCAGTACCTCCATCTATCTAAAGCAATCTGGAAGTTGTTTGTTGGTGGATTTGTCATATTTAGTAACCATCATGTTTAGCAAATCACAGAAATACTGCGCCAGATTCCTACTGCTAGTTTAACTGAAATGCTCATATATGCCAGATTTCTTACTGCTAGTTTGATACTGACAAGGTGGGGCGGTCCTTGATAATCAATTTAGCCACGCATATATGCTCTATTGAAGTATTGAACTATGATGAGTTGATGACATGACGTGGTGCTCGGGAACCACGATTCAGATATTGAACTGCGTCGTCCATCCCAACAAAGGTGTGGTCTGAAGTCTGAACTTGGGAGCAGCGCGGCCGACGACTAACCTGCCTGGTGCCGTGGGCTCGGGGTCGGGAGGAGGACCCGGCGCCCTGCCGAGACCGACGATTTGACGAGCAGCACGCATGCGGCATGCCCCTTTGCCCTGCGACTCTGCGAGCTGTGTGCCCAGAGCTCGCCGCCCAGGCGAGCCAAGCAGCGGAGGCGACGCCACCGCCACCGTGACTCCGTCAGTGGTCTGGAGGATTTGGGGTGGGTTGGACCGTTGGGTCGTCATCTCTCGCCACGCTCGCTCCTCCACTAGCCCAAAAGCTTGTGGACCGGGGTATATTCCATTCCCATCCCAGAATTTTTTATATATTTTTTTAATCATTTTGCAAAATTATACGACGATCTCAAAATTTTGCAAATATGACCACGGACCGCCGTGACCCACGGCGTTTCCACAGCCAACCGCCGTGGGCTACGGCGGTTGGGCCTACCGCCACGGGCCTGACCGGCGGAAAGCCCAGCCGCAGTGGCACACGGCACTTGACATTCATTCGCCGTGGACCACGGCGGCAGACCCAACCGCCGTGGGCCACGGCGGTAGGGATTTACGACCGCCGTGGCTCACGGTGGCAGGTCGTCAGACCCTATAAAGACCGAAAATTTGCCCGAAATTGTCATAATAATTCGGAAAAAAAGAAAGAGAGGGTTGGGAGGGAAGGGGAAGAGAGTCGCCCTGTTCGTCTGACAGGCGGCTGGTGGCTGGTGCTGATTTGTTCTGAGAGAAAAGTACTGCTGGCTGGTAGCTGGTGGCTGATTTGTTCTGAGAGAAAAGTACTGCTGGTTGGTGGCTGATAAGCCAGATGAACAGGGTGAGTGAAGGGGCGGAGCAGCGAAGCTCTGCTGGTCCTTCGCTTCATTGTAAGTATCTCTTTGATTTCAACCCTTTTAGCACATGTACTTAGATGTAATGATATCGTAATTAGTATTGATTTTTTAGATTTTTTTTAGATCTGTAGTATTAAATAGTTCATTTCCCTAGGGTTTAGTGTTTAGAAGGAGAAGAGAGTGAGGTGGAGGCGGCGGAGCAGCGAAGTTCTGCTACTTCTTCGCTTCATTACAGGTATTTTGCTGATTTCAACTGTTTTAGTCATTTTTGCTTAGATATAATTACTATAAATTATGTAGAGTTTTCTGTAGTTATGGATTAGATTATAGATCTGTAGTTATGGATTAGATTATACTTTACATGTTTGCCACTGATTAGATTAAATTACGTAACATATTTACTATTAGTTTAGATATTAGTCTTTATGTTTGTTAGTCTCTGGATGTAGTATTTGATAGTAGTTATTGGTTTTTATTATGAATCAGACATGTCGGAGACAGTCACAGTCAAATTGTATTATGAATCTGGAGAAATTATATATGGTCCACAAGGAGTTGACTTGTTAAATTTTAGTTCAATTAAGCAAAATATTAAAAGAGCAACAGAAAGAAGTTGGGAGGGTATAACCAAGTGGCTGGTCAAGTCATTTGCAGTAGATTTAGAGCACCAATGCATGTCTGTGATGGTACTAATCAACAGAAGTGAACATGTGTATTGGGAGCTCATGCCACTTGAAGGAACTCAACAATGGAGGAGTTATATCAGAAATGCATGCTAAGTTGGTTTGCCCGTCATTTTGTTTGTCCAAGTTTACCTGAAGAGTGAGTCTAGCAGTCAAGTACATGAGGAAGCTGAAGAAGAAGGGGGACAACAAGGAGATGATGAAGGGGAACAACAAGAGGACGAAGAAGGTGATGAATAAGGGGAACAACAAGTGGAGGAAGAAGGAGATTCTGAAAGTCATGAGTCATCTAGAGGTTATGTTGTCACTGGTTTTGTTGATGAGGGAGAAAGAAACCCTGAGGTGATGAGACAGTATGAGAGAGAGTTAGAAACTGATGAACGTGCATTGGAAGATGACTCTTCAGATAATGATTATGATATTGATGCTGATGATGATGATCTGTCCGAGGATCATGTGCCCTGGGATTGGCAGAACTACGATTTCTCACAGTGTACTGTTAATCGTGGTGAGGATGTGCCCTGGGAGTACACGGAGAATGCGGTTACAATAGGCGCCATGTACCCCACTATTGCACATGTGAAGGATGCAGTCAAGCAGTGGTCCACCTTGACTCTGCATAGGGAGTTCAGGGTAGTGAAAAGCTCTCCGAGGATATATGATGTGCGTTGCAAGGAGGATTGTTCTTTTCGAGTGTATGCATATAAGGGGAAGTGGGATTATTACTTAGAGGTTAAAGAAGTGGTGCCTCACAGTTGTACTCTTGATCGGATTGATGCAAAGCACCGAAACATTTCAGCCGATTTTGTTGCAAGTCACATGTACCCTACCATTGTGAAATGTACTTCATATGAGCCGAAGGCCATTATCGGTGCAATTCAGAAAAAAATCGGGTACACCATCAGTTACAGCAAGACATACCAAGTAAAGAAGAAGATATTGGAGCATATGTGGGGTACTTATGAAGCATCCTACCACAATTTGCCTAGCTTGCTGCACACAATAGTTCAGATGAATCCTGACAGCTACTATGATATCAAGGACTATCCTTGTCCGGAGAAACCAGGCAAGCTTGTGCTTCAGCGGTCATTCTTGGCTTTAGGTGCCTGCATTGAGGCTTTCAAACTGTGTCGACCGGTCATTTGCATAGATAGCACTTTTCTCACTGGTAAATACAAAGGAACAATCCTGACAGCTGTGACAGCTGATAGTAACAATCAGTTGCTTCCTTTGGCCATTGCATTTGTGGAGGGAGAGAATGGTGACAGTTGGTACTGGTTTCTTGAGAGGTTGAAGAACATGGTGGTGCAGGATGTGCAGAATGTGTGTGTCATACACGATAGACACAAAGGTATTTTGCAAGCAATGAATGACATGAAAGATGGCAGCCAAGAGCGATACAGAGTTCCATTGTGGCCCGATGTTAATTCAGGATTTCGTGACAGCGTGATGTAGGGTCCTCGGTTTGTATCCTTAAGAACTTTAATCGAACTGCATTAGAGTGTGTTTTCTTCGTTACGTTTGTTTCGTTGGAGTCCCAAATACTAGGGCGTTTCATATGCAGAGTCGTTGTGTTTCCTCCGAGTCACTGACGTGTTCTCCTCCCACGGATCGACTGGCCCACAATGCGGCAGTGCCCTAGTACTAGGGTGTGTTTTCTCCAAGTCACCGCTTCGTTTCTCTTCCCACGGATCAAAGGGCCCACCACCCAGACAGGCTCCTTCTTCTGCCTATATGTAGCACCATTCACTCCATTGTCTTCTTCTCACAGCATTCAACAATAACTTCCTGGAGTGGGGATGAGCACGGCTTCGGTACTATGTTGTGGCATCAGCAATCTCCTGATTTCGTAGCTAATTTCCCATTGAAAGGCAAGAGTGACTTCAGATCGATGCGTGAAGTTAGAAGCTACGCACCGAAGCAAACGGTGTTGTGGCCTAGGTGTTCGCACGGTGAGTTTTGCGTGATGCAAGTGTACGAGGGATGGAACAACTCCGGTCGTCGCTTCTGGCACTACCCACATGCATGGGTAAGCAATGTCCACAAATTTGTTCATCATCTTTCTTTGGTTTGCTAACGTTTTCTTGCCTTTTGCAGTACTCCGCCCAAACAGGGAACTGCGGTTTCTCGCAATGGGTGGATCCACCAGCTATTCGCCCCTATCAAGAGTACATCGACTACCTTGAGGACGTCGTCATCTACAACATGAAGCGGGAGCTATCGGAGGCATTGGCTTCCCCTGATCGATCGTCCAGCGCTGGAGACGGTCGATGCTGCAAATGTTCAACCTGCACTTGTGAATGCCACAAGAAGAACAGCTCCACTCCACCTTCACCACCTCCACCCCCATATGGGTACTACTACATGCCGTCGCAAGACTCCGGCGGGTCTTTGCTCTCCAGGCAGTTCTCGTACAACTAGATTAGTTAGACCTGTTGTAATCAATTTTCTAAATTCCCTAAGGCATGTTATCAGTACGTAAGGCGCTTTGTTAGAGTTTTTCGAGCGCCGTACATGTCATTGCAAAGGTGTGTGTTGGGCTTCTTAATATTAAAAAAAAATTGCCGCCGTGGGCCACGGCGGTTGCATGGCCGCTGCCTGCCGCCGAGCAGCACCGGCAAACGCTGTCCCCGACGTTGCGCGCTACGGCGGTTGGCTGTGGAAACGCCGTGAGTCACGGCGGCAGACGTGGACCACGGCGGTCCGTGCTCATATTTGCGAAATTTTGAGATGGTCGTATAATTTTGCAAAATGATTAAATAAATATATATATATAAATAAATTCCCCATCCCACCACCACGACGACGACGGACTCGACTTCGGAACACCAAAGCCCAAAAGCTGAAAAGCCCAAAGGGAAGATCAGCATCGAATGGCCCAAGCAGCGATGCAAATTGCAAATTTCGTTGTTTGCCTACGCAGTTTGTTGTTCGTTTTTCGAAATAGCCCCTCCGTATTTTAAAAAACGGGGGAAAAAAGCTTGGTTTTGTGGTTGATCTTGATCCTACACTTTTGGCCTTGGCAGGATCATATCTTTTGAGATTGTTCGTTTTGACGTGAACTATCATTGTTTGAAAGGGTGGTAAAGTGTTAAACTACATTTTCCTACAATTCCAACTTCTACGCAACCGAACATGCACTAAGCATCCACTATATCATGACGGCTAGCAAAGCCGTATGGTTAATGTTAGTTCCGTAACTTCCGTTTTAGGATTTGTGTAAAAGGACTATGTGAAAGGTACAAGGGTTTCCAAGACAGAGAATGGAGAGGGCATTATATTCTATGAGGTTTGCATGGTCAAACTTTAGCAGCCATGTTCATGTTCCCGGAACAATGGGAACAGGAATATAAAACGAGGAATGTGAGATGACATTTATGAAAGATTTTTAAACTAAATTATTCTCGGAAACCGGAATGATGTTTCCCCGGCTGCTAAGGGCCAAACATATTCTAAGGTCAGTCTCAGTGGAGTTTCATGAAGAGTTTCATTACATTAAATTTGTTGACATGACGAAGAGAGATAATGTGAAAGTTTCATCACCATGAAACTCCACTAGTATAGTTACCTAATTTTTAATCTAGGTAACTGTGTCTATGAAACTTGCACTACTAAACACCTATCGTCTTATTCTCCAACTGAAACTACGACCTCGATACTGTCAATTGAGAAAGGATTGTTTTCACTTTTGAACCATTCAATTGAGTGCTTTTTTCGGAAGTTGTACGAGCTAGCGGTTTTAGTGCCGACAAAATTTCGGTACAACTGGTTTTATTGACAAGGCATTCCTTGTGTTCTTGGGTCTTCTAGTCGGCTACTACAGACTACAGAGAGTGGTCACCAACACTTTCATACACGTGTCAGGCCCCCATTGGCAGCGGCGCAATCCAAATGGAGGCCCCCCATGTGATTCACACGGCCACGTGGCGTGCACACACTGGTCGCCAACTTATCCAGTCAGATAAGGCCGCGGCGGCAAGCGACGCCACCACGATCGTCTCGTATATTTTTTGCCACGCTGCCACTGGAGCCCGAGACTGCTCACCGAAAAAGCTCCCTCCTACTAGTGACTGCTCCACCGAAGAAGCGTGGAAGCGAAGCCAAGGCACAGCTGATATGGCACAAGCCATGGCGTCCATGACCGGCCTCTCGCAGGGCGTGCTGCCCAGCAGGCGCGCCGCCAGCAGGGCCAGGACGCCCGTCGTCAGGGCGTCCGCCGATGGCGAGACTGGCCGCCGCGCCGTGCTCGGGCTGGTGGCCACCGGCATCGTCGGCGGCGTCTTCTCCCAGGCGGCGCACGCCGAGGCCGTCAAGACCATCAAGATCGGCCCCCCGCCGCCGCCATCCGGTGGACTTCGTGAGTGCCTGCCTTGCCCTGCACCTCATAACAATCTTTTGCTTCCATACTGCCAAGTTTTTTTCAGACCTGTTGAAATCTTGATCACAAGTTCAGAATTCATGTGTACTTTCAACTTCCATCAAGCTGCCATTAGTATGGCCCTTGTAAAATTGTAAGATCAATGAGTAGTAAAGCATAGCCACTGATCAAGGGCAAGAAGATTATTTTGTGCAAAATTAGCGCAATAAAAACCGCATGATTGTGGAACAAATACGTCTAACGCATCCGTTTCTGATTTACCATGGCACAGCCGGGACCTTGAACTCTGACCAGGCCAGGGACTTCGACCTCGCCTTGAAGGAGCGGTTCTACCTGCAGCCGCTGCCGCCGGCGGAAGCTGTGGCGAGGGCCAAATCGTCAGCGCAGGACATCCTCAACCTCAAGCCGCTCATCGACAAGAAGGCGTGGCCGTACGTCATGAACGACCTCCGCCTCCGGGCCTCCTACCTGCGCTACGACCTCAAAACCGTCATCGCCTCCAAGCCCAAGGAGGAGAAGAAGAGCCTCAAGGAGCTCACCGGCAAGCTCTTCAACACCATCGACGAGGTAAGCCGTGCTGCCATTGAACTGAGAACAATTAGCCAATACTCTTTTTTTCACTTTTTTTTTACCATAGTCCATAGCTATGGAAATAACATGTGAGCTTCTCTTCTCATTTTTTGCAGCTTGACCATGCGGCAAAGATCAAGAGCACCCCAGAGGCTGAGAAATCCTTCGCGGCGACCAAATCTGCGCTCGATGAGGTTTTCGCCAAGCTAGCCTAGATGGAATGTAATGGGCTGATGGCCATGTAATTTCGGACTTTTGTGTTTGTTCATATGGAGCCGGCAATGTACCATTTCATGTTGATATTTATCAACAAGCACCTAACTATGATGCTATCCTGAGTCATTGACAAGTACAATTCCAAGCAAATGCAACAATCAGAAAGCGATACCAACAACAATAATTTGTTATCCACGTACATAAAAAAAGCATCAATTTGAGTTCTCCATCTAATGAGGCAAATATTGTTCATGAGATAAGTAGCAGTATAACAGCAAGCATGTGAGTTCGTAATAGTTGATACAGAAAAAATAAGTTGCGCCAGATCTTTTGCAACTACAAACTAAAACTAGTGAAGCATTCATTTTGCTTACTTGCAAGCAATAAATAATAGGACTGAAACAGAAATGAGCTAGGATGTTAAGCACTATTATTTTTGACAGTTCAGTTCGAATTGCGGTTGCTAAAACAGAAATATTCTACAAGATAAACTACCTCGATTCAGACTCTCGAGTACTGAGTATTCAGTGGTTGTGCAAAATTTCACCAAAATAAGGAGTGCTTACAACACCAAGATGCTGATATGGAAGAGACATTGGCATAACATACACTGCTGCTCCCAGAAAAGGTGTATAACTACCACACAAGAATTTTTTCCCATTGTATATCAAGAGTAAGCCTTCCATTATTTGCCCAGGAACAACCAATGTTTCGCTGCCTCCTATCTGTAAGAAAAGAAGCATTTCAGCTCCATCATAACTTCGAGCTACAAAAGGACTGCCACATGAGTATAGGTGGTGATATTTGACAGATAACTACAACCAAACATCTAGTGCAGCTACTCAAGATTCGAAGTATTGTATATGGTATCAGCAGAAACAGTCTCTGCGAATACACACTTGCACACTTTCATCTACGTACGATTTACTATAACAGACAAAAGGCTTCATCTATCTGAATGATAGAAATAATTCTGCAAGAATGTAGGTACATCCTATCTGGATCAACAAGGAAGCTGAACACGGCCTTTTTTTTTCTAATATGAACTGATTTTTAACTTCACAATAATGGTTTGACTTCCAAGAAAAATCCAGGTATTAAACAGACAAACAAACTTTCAAAAAAGTTTTATTGAAAGTTTGTTTGAAAGTATTAACTTCAGAATCATACTTACCATTCAAGAGAGGTACAAAGGTTTAGGCTCGGACTTTAGCAGCAGCAACAGATACACCTTCCTTGGTACCTGTGACTGCAGTCACTTGGTCTTTACCTGCTTCTAACTGCCTTTGCTTGGCCAAAGCTCTTCTCGCTTCCCTACGGAAGTCTCTCTTCTCAGCACGAACCTCGTCAAAGCCCTGTTCAATCTTAGCCTCTTCCTCAGGAGGGAAGAAGCCTACTTCCATTTCAGCCATCTCTGAATACATCTTTTCAATCTTTGCTTTCCATACTATCCCCATCTCAGTATCCATTTTGTTGTAAGGTGTCTTCAGGAGGTATTCATCTATACCACCAGCTTTGTCAATGCACCGAAGTGCATGTGTGGTAACCTTGACTCTAATGTGACGGTCATGAATATAGCTGAAAAGACGCTTCTCCTGAACATTTGGCTTCCATGACCGCCTTGATCTAAATAAGAAAAAAGTTAATTCAATCAGATGGTTATAAAAATAAAATCACCAAGATATTCTTAGGAAATATTATTGCCCTATGGGAAGTTAAGTTAATTACAAGGGCATCATTTTAATGTGCTATTTGAGAAGCACATATTCCCAATGTTAAGATTTAAGAAATCTACCACTATAGTAAGAAAAAGTAATATGATGCAGATCTTAACATTATCTCTTTCAAGAGATAAAAGTGTAGAGGCCATAGTAATCCCCACAAATTTATAGTTGATTTTGCAGATCTAGTATTCCAAGCATAGAGGCTATGTGAATGGCACCAGAGACCCAAATCAATGCACTTCAGCGATTTGAGTTCATAACCAGATGAGAATAGGCGTTGACTTCATAAATCTCATCTGGACAAGTTCCTCCGAAAATTATTTAGAAAGGGAGACAAAATGCAAAAAAAAAAAAGGATTGGCATATTATCATTGCATAATGAAAAGCATATGAATGATAAGGTCGCATTGGCTGTGTTAAACAGTGATAGTAAGGTCATGACATCATGGGATTGCAAGGTTATGGATTATGATTCACAACGGCCCTGATGAGTGATGGCTTTAACTTAATTTGAGTGCATCATGAAAGAATCAAGTGGTGTTGCATTAAACGGATGCAGCAACATGATGGCACCTTAAGTCATCGACCACCATTTCAAGACATTACTCTAACAAGACATTACTCTAACAAGAGGGAGTACAAAGGAGGCCGCTTTAGCATCATGTGGTATGCATATAAATATAATAAAGTAGCAAATTTATTGCTTTGCACAGACAAGATTTTTTGTTGATTTGGACATTCCAATCACCAAAGAAAATATGATACAAACTATCAACAGCAAATGAACCCAAAAGGGGCTGATTCAACCATCAGTTCTTATGAAACAGGAAGCGATACGGAAATATGTCTGGCTACACAAGTAAAACTACCAAGATGGTACCGCGCAGGCCCAGATGGAAGGCAGCAACCGAACAGTTCAGCCCTGCTCTTTCAGGTGGAGTTCACCCTACACAATTTTATTCTCTAGCACTATGAAATTAATGCTTATTTCGCTTGGGGACCAATTCTTGAGCTATTTGCTTCAGCCTTGCATCCAGATCGATATATCCTAATTTTCCATTGCAGGTTGAAATCACACTCTTTACCATTCAACCCACCAAGTCTATACGAACCCACTACACTCAATCCCGAAGCCTTAATCCCCGTTTCGAAAACTGAATTTCTCCGGACAGCATCTACGCGCACGGATCAGGGACATGGGGGAGGGAAATGGATTGCGGGGGTGGAGAGGCGAGATGGCTCACTTGTTGCCGCCGTCCTCGGAGACCTTGTTCCCGAACTGGATGTGGCGGCCGGCGAAGATGCCGCGCTTGGCCCGCCCCATGACGACCTTGCTGTCGGGGAGCATGTCCTTCACCGACTTCATCAGCTCCGCCGGCAGCTTCCCATCGCCACCCACGCGCCGCGCCACCTTCTTGTACATCTCCTGCGCGCGGAACGACATCTTGCCCCCCTCCTCCTCCTCCTCCTCCTCTTGCTTCAGACGGCGGCGCCGGCGGCCTGTTGCGTCGCAAGGTTTTGGTGCCTAGGGCACTCTCGCTGCAGCGCTGGACGACGCAGGCCGCGCAGCTAGGAGGGCTGCAGAATTGGGCTTTGGGCCTTTCTGCCGTGTGGTGGATGGGCCACACACACTGGGTGCATCATGCGTTTTCTAATTTTTGCTCGATTGTAAATTCTCGATCCCAACTGTACCCTTAAGTAAAAATCCATTCCGCTCAAAAAAAAAGTAAAAATCCATTTTAGTCTCCCACCTATTCACCCTGAACAAATTTAGACTCACTTTACTTTCTAATTGTTTCATTTGGTCCAATCTACCTCTAATTAGATCTCGTTTTGGTTTTCTCGATGTATGAGTTCAATTTCGAGGACAAATTTTGTAAACAGATATAAATTATGTAAAAAAAATTTGTATTTGAAATTGTGTTTAAAAGTATAAGAACCTTAATGATATCGAAATTCAAATTTATAGAGCTAGATCCGCATTTTGAGAGCACTGGAATCCTAACGCGACCAAACAAATTTAAGGACCAAACATACACTTTACTTGCAGAGGCTTGCTCCTCCTGTTCTACCGAGAACAAGAAATTGGAACATAAAGATGAGGACATGGAGACTTGATATTACGGCTATGGAGACGTGGCCGCTCTCATCAGGCAGGGCTTAAGTACTTATGTTGCTTTGCGAGCAAAATTAGTGGGCTCTTCGCCACGTCTCATTAATCTTTCATATAAAATCCACCCATCATTATACAGCAATCGATGAGGACACCATGCATCTGGAGTTCTAGTTCGGGCAAAGGAAAACCTATAGCTCGCAGTATATCCGGAAGCAATTTTCTGGAGAATGGATGGCAAGTGGAATACACAGATCACAGATGAGCACCGGCACGGCTTCGAACAGGCGTATGCCACCCGATGCAATGATACGCCATGGAGGATGTCGGCCGAGCTGCCCTCAACGTCTCTCTTTTGGAGCTTGGCCGGCGCGCGCGGACACCTGGTGCCTTTCCGCAGTGCTCGTGACGCGGAATGAGTAAAGAAAACCAAAGCTCAGGCGATAAAGAACATGGAAAGCAGAGACCGACGGCAGGCATCTCTGCCTCTCGCACACCAGGCTCAGCACTCGCGCTGCACGCCAGCATCCCAGGGCACACGGAGAGGAGGCCATGGCGAGGGTGGAAGCCGAGGTGGTCTGCCTCCTGGTTCTCGCCATGGACGTCACCGCCGGCGTGCTTGGGATCCACGCGGAGAAGGCTCAGAACCAGGCAAGTCCTCTTCCTCGGGGTCTTTTTCGAGCGCGTGTCTGTAGTGTACCAGTGGCTGGCCGGCTCACCTGGTTGTGGTTGCAGGGGAGGCATCTTCGGATCCTGTTCATCGATTGCCGGCAGCCGGTGCGTCGTGCCTACGAGCTCGGCGTCGCGGCGGCCGCGGTGCTGGCGGCGTCGCACGCCATCGCCAACGCCGCCGGCGGCTGCGCGTGCTCCTGCTCCGGCGACAAGCTCCGCCGCTCGTCGCCCAACCGCCAGATGGCATCCTTCGCCCTCGTCCTCACATGGTACGCGTCACGGCCAACTCGCATGCGTAGCTTTCGCAGATTCTTGCATGATGCATCCTCCACTCCGGCAAGTGGAAATCTTTGCTCTGGAAATAAAAACCTCGGCTTGCTTTGGTGACAAGCGATTGATATTCTTGCCGTGTCGGTTGTTTATTGAGCAGGATGGTCCTCGTCGTCAGCCTCGCGCTGCTGGTGCTCGGCGCGCTGCCCAACAGGAAGCACAAGCTGGCGGAGTGCGGGGTGATGCCGCGCCACCGGTTCCTCTCCATCGGCGGCGTCCTCTGCTTCGTGCACGCGCTCTTCTGCGCCGTCTACTACGCCTCCGCCAGCGCCGCGGCGAGGGAGGAGCGCCGCGCGCCGCCGCACGCGTAGCCGCTCTCGCTTCCATGGCCGCATCGCGTTCTAATGCTAGAACAGGAGACACATACGGGTTGTAATCTTGTTTGGTTTCTCGAACAAGATCGAGCATGAATGGTAGCTCGTTTTGCTGTTTTTTTTTTGTGTGCGCAGCGTGTGTATATGTATAAACATCTTGCCATCGGTGCTCGCGAGCTGGCAGGCTCGGCGTGTCAATGGAATCTTGCAGGAACAACTCGATCGCACAATGCTTGAACGATTGTGTCCAGCTACCACTCCGATTGGCTAGTTTCAGTAATCAGTAGTCTCAACTCTCGATCAAGAGCTCGAGAATGGGTTGTAACAACGTTACCGGCGACTTTTTTTTTTGGGGGGTAAAGGAGAGTTTTATTAACTAGGTAAGAAATTACAGTCTTTTTCAATCAGGAGCCTAAGACTATCTCTAGCAATAAAGCGCATCTGCATGCGCAAAATCACTCGTATGCGGCAGGAGAGAGAATAATCTCCTGCTGCAAAAGAGGAGGGCTTCCAGCGGAGGATGCGCACCCCGTCGCGCATGTCCCGGACAGTTGCCTCCCACGTTTCAGGGCGCATCTCCTTCACCTCCCGCAGACCTCGCTTCGCCACTTCGTCGGATCCGAGCCAGAGGATGAGAGAGGGAACAACGACGCCGAGGAGCGCCGCCGCGTGGACCGAAGAAGGCCGTCGCGTCCTGGAGGAACAGCAACGTCGTGGTCGAGCCGCCTCCGCCAAGCCCGCGTCCGCCTCCAGAGGCGGAGGGAACACATGACATATAGTGCTTGAAATCAGATCAATGAGGAAAAAACATACGAACTCACCATGCGAACAAGCACGAGAAAATTAGAGGAACTAGAAATCCAGGTAAACAAACAAAAATTCATACCAAATCTAAACCATGAATGGATACACCGAATGGATTTGGACGCGATTCAACAACTAACCTAATCAGATTGCCTGTAGAGAGGAGAAGGGGGAAAACGAACTGGAGCAGAGGAAATCACCCAGTTCGGGGATGAATCGCCTCACCTTGATGCTTCCGGCAGCGCAAAGCAGGAGCAATTGAGCAAACAAAACAAAACAAAGCTGATCCCGACGCGACGTCCGCTGGCCGGGGAAGGAGGCCTCGCGTCGTCCGAGAGGAGGTCGCGGCGGCCGCAAATCGACGGAGGAGGGCGCTGCGGTCACGAATCGAGGAGGTGGGGAGCACACCGCCCTGCCTCCAGATCCGGGACGGTCGGTGGCTAACCGCGTCGGAGGAGAGGCCCCTGCTCTCTCTCCCGGTGACGACGACGAGGCGGTCCCTGCTCCTCGAGATCCACAGCGTACAAGAGGAGTCCGGCGAGATCCGCGGGCGCAAATCGAGCGCCGCCGGGCCTCGATTTGGCGTCCCTGGTGGCAGATCGAGCGATGCCAGCTTCGATTTGCCATCCACGGCTTCCGTCCGCGTGGTCGGCCGCCCCGTCGTCGTCGATTCGTGACGGCCCGTGACCGCCTATCCGGCTGTCGTTGCTGCCCTTCGTCCGCCACCCGTCGCGGCCGTCCTCACCTCCTCCTCCCCGCGGCGGAGGAGGCGCGTTGTTGACGGTCAATTTCCGTCAACCAAGAGCACTTGTTACACTTTGGTTTGAGCTTTGATTTATAACTAACCCGCCAACAAGTTCGCACTTGCATGTGGTTTTTGGAGTGTGTTGTTTACGCAGGAATTAGGTACCTAAATGAGGACTCCCGGGTAGCGTTCATCAAGCACTTTGTGAGAAGATGACGAAGTCCGGCACGAGTCAAGACACGAAGTGAACATGACTCCAAATGACCTGAGGACCGAAGCATGAAGCCATGAAACCCTGAGGACCCGAACGGAAGATGCGGGAGTTTGCGCGCCAAGTACCCTTATCTAAACCGCAGGGAAAACGACGTCAAGGACCCACATGAACTTCGGCAAATATTCAAGAAAGCGTGAGAAGCATCGTGGCGAAAGACGGGCCCGAACCAGGCCAGAAAGGCCCTGGGCCGACCGGCCCATGCCGACCATCCTGGCCCGTTTTCGGCTCGGTTCGCGACGCCCTTTGACCTACACGCTCCTCGGCTCATTTATACCCCCTACCTCCGGCGGCCGTCAGATCCATCCATCAGAACGCGGCGAAACCTAGAAGTGAGCATCGGAGGGAGACGGCGGCGGCGGAGTCCTCAAAGTTTTCTAGGGGATGGCCTAGGCCAACCCTAGCCGCCATGGCCGCCCTGCGTGGTTGTGCCATGGTGGAGTTCCGGAGCTAGTTGAGGTCATCAATGGTATGTACTCGGTGGTGGTGACCCAAACACATCTACTATTATGTGAGCAATTGTAATCTTGCTTTCTGATCTTTAAGCGATTTCATGTCTCCGTCTTTACTTTCTACCTTTCATGAATTTGTTTGATCCTTAGTCTAATCCTAGGTTAGACTACATAGCATGCTCTATGTAATCGTGGAGATTAGGTTTAGCATGTCGACCCTTCATGGTTTGTAGGCTTGTCCATGTTTGGGCACGCCCGTGGATCCCCCGCTTCATTAAGGGAGCATCGTGACAGGGTGATTTCCCCCGAACGAGCGGATGTCTTCGGGAGGTAGGCCGGAGGTAGGAGTTTAAGGATGCTTTTAGATGAGATGCTTGGTTGTTGCTCGTTTGCCGAAACTACAACTAGAAGGTGATAGGGTTAGTCGTCCCCTTGGTGGCGCTTTACCTCGCCTATGTTCGTGTATGTGATCAACCTTGAGCTATCAGACACGTATCTCTTAAAGGTTACCTTATATGCAATCTATGCTTCATGTTAGGATAGTTCGATAGATTAGGTAGAGATCCTTAGCGGTTTGCTTCCGATCCTTTGATTGACAATCCTTAGGGGGGACCCTCCTTGGTGAAAAAGGTACCAAGTCACCCGTAGGCTTGCGGTGAACTTCAACACGGTTTTGAACCGTCAACACGCGTGCAGAAGTGGAGGAGGCGCGTGCAGGAGTGGAGGCAGGGTGGGGAGAGGCGACAGACGGTTGGTGGAGAGGTTGCAGCAATGAGAGAGAAAGCGTAGGAAATCCTAGTAATGCGCCTCGATCGGAGGGCAACCGCAAAATACAGCAAGGAATGCAGCATCTGCTGGAGCTGCTACAGTAGCCCGATTTTCCTCATTTTGAAGATGCGGCACATGATGCACGTTCTGCTGGAGATAGTCTAACGCACGCAGACGCATCCCCCAATTGAACTTCTGTGTTTACATTGACTCGCCTAGCTAACTGAGCTAACTCATGAGCAACTGAATTTCCCTCTCTCTTTTCCTGAGCTACTCGCCAATCTACGAGAAGCTGAGCCTGCTCCTTTGCCTCTGCCACGATGAAGCCCATCTCCGAACGATCTTCTCCTGCAGAGTTTTAACCAGGCGTGCACAATCCGACTCTAGGATTATCGAGCCTGGAGTCTGTCTCGCCGCCAAAGCAACACCTTCAGCTCACGCTCTCGCCTCAGCTTCAACTGCACCCGCACACCTATGAAGATTACGCCAAGCTGTGAACAAAACACGGCCCGAGCTGTCTCTGGCGACCACTCCCACTCCAACCGTACCAGTTTCCTGAAGGAAGGATCCATCAACATTGACTTTCGTCCATCCGTGAGGAGGTGGTGTCCATCCAGAGCTTCTGTCATTTGATAGATTCTCCTTTCCTTTCCGTGAACCAGCACCGAGAGGCAACATAGCTCCTTTTTCGACAGATCTACACCCAAAGAGGATTCCAAAGCAAGAAGAAAATGCACCGAATCAAGGATCCCCACCGGACCATACTAGTGTGTAATATTATTGTGCACAATCCATGCTCTCCAGTGTTTTGGCCACTGAGCCTACCAAGAGGGTACCCGAGGTAGTAGATTGTGCGGTGGAGGATCGCTAGACCTAGAACTCGAAGGTATGCATGAGGACACAGGACACAGATTTATACAGGTTTGGGCCGCGGAGTAGCGGACCCTACGTCCTGTTTGGAGTATCATGTATGGCACCCTGCGCTTGGGTGTTCCCCAGAGGGGTTGGGGGATTCATGTGACAGAACTGCCCAAAATAAATCCGTATTATCACCTAAGTCAGTCCACTTGGCTAATAAGCGATAACAAAGAGTTATTTTGTCGCCTCTACCGGGTCAAGCCCGGTAAATCACTTACAACAGGATCGCTGATATGCGCAAAGCCCACACGAAGGCGGGACCAGAGTACAAGTTCAACGTTACATAAAAGACCACATGTTCACATTTATTACAAACCAGGTTTTGATACATGAAAGTAAAGGTGTTTCAGAGATTAAACAACGGAAATAAAACTAGCGGAAGATACACATGGGAGGCCATCCAGAGTATCACTCTTCGTCATCCTGCTCCCACTCAAGTTCCCAACCATCTGGAATAGATCCAGGTCAGATGGGATTACCTAAAAACCACAAATTAAGCAAGGTTGAGTATGCTAATACTCAACAAGACTGACCCGACAAAAAGAAAAGTACAACTAGACATGAAAGGCTTTTTGGCTGGTGGGTTTGTTTTGCCAAAAGCGACTAAAAGTTTATCCTTATTTTCACATTTTAGCTCATATTCTAGTATGTTAACCATTCTAGGTAAGCACCTAACTACACAAGCATGTTTGTGCAAACAACATTAATCAGGCAACAATATTAATCCAAATGTTCCATAAATAAATATGGGGTAGCCAGTGGTCAAGCCGACTCAGATAACGGCGAGTGACCGACGATCGATCGATTTATATCCTTGCAAGGTAAACCAAAGATACACGGAAGAAGGTAGACCCCAAGAAATCAAATAAAAGCGAATGCGGGGTCTACCACGACCAGACGGTTCCCGTCATTCCCCAGATTAGGGACAGATGCCACAGTCCTAAGTACAAGGTAACTGGAACGCCCTCACACGGCACGTCCAGACTCACACTTGCACTACCGGTAGCGAACCGGGAGATGCATCTCAAGAGTAGTAGCGATAAAGTCCCCGTACTGGTTCATTAGGTACTAGGCTTACCGGTCTCATTCCCGACAAGCACTTGGTATGTTCAATAGCTTAAACCAGCACCATGCTACTCGGTCGAGACCGAACCCATTGCTCTTACCACATGAGCGAGTCAATTTATCCAACTTATGATTCCAACATAAGCATCCTATATCTCGTGAGCAATGAGTCATTACTCGACTTGTACCGTGTCCTTAAAGCATGGCACTAGCGTCCTAACATACTAGTTATAAAAGCATAGGAACCTACGGATCATGCATCTAGGTTTCAAAACAACTCATGAAACTTAAATGCACAAAACAAAACATAAATACTGAAAGGTAAAAGATATGAGTTTATCTCAAAAAGGTTATATGCACTCTGGGGCTTGCCTCCTTCTATGTTAGCAATAGCCTTGGGCTCTTCTGGACTTTGGTCCAGGTCTTGCTGAACACCCAACTCGATCTCTTCACCAACTAACGTCCCATCTGGTAAATCTACACGTACACATGCATATACATTAGGTTATGATGAGGGTGGGAGAATTACCACCAAACCAACTCTTATTGGCCACATTCATCTAAAGAATTATTAATTCTCACAAAAAGTATGGGTGTCGTGTGAGGGTGAACTAACTACTATTTTGATGGTGATTGTGTGCATATTTAAACAAATTAGCTTACTACACCTTATTAAACAGTATGGGGTGTGTTTAAAATGATTTCAAACAAGATCTAAACATGAAAATCTTAATTAAACTTAAATAATAAATATAAACCTATTTATTCAATTCCTAGCTAGCCATTCATCCCAAAATTCATATTAATGGAAATATAACTCTAACTGGTCTCAAACTTTGCACACAGCAGCAAATTACTAAAACAAGCTTACATACCAAAAATTAGCAACAGATTATTTATAGATTAATTTATATGAAAAAGACAAATTTCAGCCTAGCTTAACTTCATTAAATCCTACAAAAAGATTTACTAATCTTTTTGACCTCAACTTTTTCCTACAGGTCATTCATGTCAAATTTAAGCTATTGACCAATTGACAAAAGCAGATCTATCATATTTTTCAATTTATCCATTTAACATCCTTCACAAAGTTAAATACAAAACATCATTCAAACAAGTTCCTAAAATCATAATTATTTTTCCAGAGATGCTCTTCATCATGAAAAAGTCCTAGGGTGCATTGGTGCTTACAGAAAACATTTCTTGAGGGGACTATAAAAAGCATCAAGCTTAACCTAACATAAAGCTTACAAAAATTATAACTATAGATCTACACATCAAACATATGTCAACTTTGGTCACAGATCTAAACATGGCATAAAGAATAACATATCCAATATTCATCTCCATAGCATGAGTATATTTTGAACTACAACAAAAGTACATCAAATTGAGTTTGAATTTTCATTTCAAATCTAGACAGAAAAACCCTATATACCCTTTCTAGAAAATGTAGATCTCATCACAACGAAACCAACATAATTGGATTTACATTTTTCTGAGTTTTCTACGAGTTTTAATGATTTTTCGAAGTTGCAGCCGAAACCCTAAAGAACCTTATTACAACTAGGTCCCTGGATATTGCAGATAGGCCCTCGGAAATTACAACTAGGTCCCTGGTGCTATAGGAGAGTAAAGGAGAAGCTTCCAATGGAGGAGAGAGGAGGGGAAAACCATTGGAGAACCTCACCTAGGTTGGGGAAGGACGATTCAGGGAGCCGCAGGTTGGAGTAGAGCGGCGAGGAAGGAGATCGGGCTTCACCTTGTTCACAGGAGTTGGGGAAGAAGAACATAAACAACAGCCTGATGGAGCTTGCCTTGGGAAAGATGGAGGACGACGTGGAGGAGAGGAGAAGGGGCTCACCCATGGCCTGACTGAGGGAGGGGCACATCCAAGGGGCGCCTGCTACCGGCGATAGCACAGGTGGAGTGGGGCGGAGCGGCTCGGGCACGGGAGAGAAACGAGAGGAACAGAGAGAGGGAGAGAAGGAACCGGAGAGACAGAGGGCAGCTGATTTTCCTCGGTCTAGCAACGACGGCAAAAGGGGCACGGCTTCGCGTGGGACCCGCGAGGCAGGGGATGGCCTGGAGCGCGAGGGGACTGGTGCTCCACGACCACGGTGCCTGGCCGCGCGTCAAGTCGCGGTGCCGCGTGCCTGCACATGGACAGGTACGCAACAGTGCTGGCCAAAAATTGCTGGAGAGGGGAGACAAAAGGAGAAGATGTCTTGGGTGTCCAAAAATTTTGTGGGGGATTTTGTCTCGGGTAGCAAAAGATTGTCTCTGGTCTCCAGAAAATTTCCCTCGCTTCAGACCTAGTTCAAGAATAGGTATAAAAACTTACCCTTTTGTAAAATCAAAACAACCCATGTAGAGATCATTAAAAATCATGAAACTTTTTATGTTGATTCTATAAATCATAACTAACCCATTTTGCTTGGATCTGGCATCATAGCTATTGCAGATTTCAAATGAAAAATCATCCCAGAAGAATACTTTTGAGAGTTTGGGTAAACTGTTTGACCTTGAGATGATCTCTAAAAATTCAGAAGAAGATACCTAAATTCATGTTGGAAGAAGTACTAATTGATCAAGTGTTGAGATTTTGACCAAGGGTTCTTTTGCAAAGTTGATCAAAACTAAGCTAAGTATGCTTTGGGACTAACCACACTTGATTAACATGACTAATTAAGGTACTTAGCTTAACTAAACATCTGGGATGTTACAATTCACCTCCCCTCCTAGGTACCCGACCCTCTTTTATATAGTCCAGGGGGCGGGTTCCTAGTCGGTTACAAGATAGGAGTCCTAGTAGGATTACAAGGATTTATGGTATGAGTTCGTATTCTTCCATGTATGGGTACCCAGGGGTATATGGTCGACAAGCCCCCGAGCACTTTGTAGTCTTGAGCAGCGAGTTCAAGTAGTCTTGAAACTTCGTCAAGTAGTTTCTGATCGTCTCGAGTACTTCTAGGCGAAGTCTTCAATAGTACTTGAATTTCTGAAAGAGTGGAATGTGCTCTAGTTCATCTATGAGTACTTTTGAATCATCCCCGAGTAGTTCCCAGGCGTCCCTGAGTTCTAACCTAGGAAGTCTTCAAAAAATACCCATCTTCTCTCGAAGTCTTGATCTATATGGAGGTGCGATTTGCAAAAATCGCACTCCATATGGAGTGTAGCCCCCGAGCCTGAGTTTGAATCAAAGAATCAGGCTGAGGGTCAATCTAGAATCTGCATCTTCCGTCTTGAAAAAAGAGGTTAATGGTTGTAGCATAGTAGCCCCCGAGCCTTGAAGTGATTAGATATAATCAGTCCAAGGGTCTTCAGTTCGCAAAAGCCATCATCCGAGTACTCTTGTAGCGTCCAGCCCCCGAGATTATGAGCCAAGTGAGCTATATGAGCCACGTCGAGTACTAATTGGAGTTGAGCCCCCGAGCTGAAGAACGAACGGAGCATGCTGAAGTTGTCTCTGAGTAGTAATTTGGCGTGAAGCCGTTGAACTTGAGAAGTAGCATAGACTACTCGAGTCGTCTTCGAGTAGTAATGTTGCCATCAGAGCGGACTTTTTAGATGCGACCGGGGTCGACTTTTCGATTGCCACGCGGAGTGGACTTTAGAATGTGACTAGAGTAGTCAACTTTGTGATGCAACTAGAGTAGTCGACTTAGAGATGCGACTTGAGTAAGTTGACTTTATGCCGTGCGGAGCGGACTTTAGAATGCGACTTGAGTAAGTCGACTTTATGCCGCACGGAGCGGACTTTGGATGCGACACGAGTAAGTCGACTTTAGTTTGCCGCACGGAGCGGAATTTAGAATGCGACCGAAGTCGACTTTGTACCGCGTGGAGCGGACTTTGAGTACTTCGAGCCAAGAAAGAAACCCAAAACACAAAGCTGAAAAGCCAAAAAACACATTTCCAGAAGGCAAAAAAGCGAATTAAAAAACAGATAAACGAATTGTTTTGCCCCCGGAGACGTCTGGAAAAAATACATTGCATCGAGTACAATGTCTAGAGACACTATTGAGTAATAGTGTCTTAAGTACCTCTGAGGCTATGAGCCTAGTGAGAGAGTACTCGCAAGCACATTGTATTGAGTTTACAATGTCTGGATACACTATTGAGTAATAGTGCCTTAAGTACCTCTGAGGCTACGAGCCTAGTGAAAGAGTACTCACAAGGTTGTTCCGAAGAACGAGTAAGACCGTAGGAGACAGTGTGATGAACTCATCCTTGCTGTAGTAGCAACTTGTAAGAGAGTTCCACTGAGACCCTACTATGAAGGGTGTTACTCTAGGCCGAAGCCTCTTATTAAAAATAGAGATATGGACAACATGTGCCACTTATTGCTCTATACGACACGGAGTCGTCTGCAGACAGTTGTCATGACTCCCTATGAGTTCGCAGAATGAGACTGCCTGGAGAGGATTATCATGATCCCCTACGAGTGATCGCAGTCGAAGCTACGAGTAGTCACAGCCGAAACTGTCTAGAGAGGATTGTCTTGATCTCCTACGAGTAGTTGCAACCGTAGCTACTTGGAGAGGGTGTAGCTCAGACCCGAAAACTGCTTACAGCTGAGTAGTCACCTGGATCCGAAAACCGTTTACAACTAGGTAGTCGCCTGGACCTGAGAATCACTTACAACCTGGGATCGACATAGAAGCAGGAACCCAGAGTAAGGATCGGATGGTAACAGGGAGGCCTAGAGTATGGATCGGTACGGTAACAGGGAGACCTAGGGTAAGTGGGCAGAGCGAGAGTACTTAGGGCCATGCATTTCAGACCCATGGTACGGAGTGTGAAGACCGCATGCAGCTAGGTACCATCGTTGCCAGGACGCGAGGGCCACTTACAGCTAGATTCCATCGAAGCTTACACACGCAGTATGTTGCTGGAGCGGGTGAAGGTGCGACCAGAGTCGAGTTTTAGGTTGCTACGCGGAGTGGACTTTAAGAATGCGACTTGAGTAAGTCGATTTTGTGCCACGCGGAGTGGACTTTTGTAAATGTGACTTGAGTAAGTCGACTTTGTGCCGCGCGGAGTGGACTTTGTAAATGCGACTTGAGTAAGTCGACTTTGAGATGCGACTTGAGTAAGTTGACTTTAGATTACCGCGCGGAGCGAACTTTAGAAGTTGCCTCCTTGGGATAGCCCCCGAGTTGATGGAGTGAGCTCGCGGTGACTTGTTGATATGTCTCAAGAGCAGTCGGCATAGTGTAGCTCTTGTGAAAAAAATCCGTTGAGAAGCGTACACAAATAAGTAGTCCTTAGCGTGTTGTCCTGCATGCGCAAAACAAGCCAAAGAAGAAGAAAAAAGTAATCATTGAAATAAATGACTTACTGATATCGCAATAGCGGTCTGGAGATGCGACCGAAGTCGGCTTGTACCGCCGGAGCGGGGTTTGAATGAACTCGTGGACGAGTGTCGACGAAGTCGACTAGTCGGAGGCGGGTCCGACTAGTTGTGGGGGGCGTAGAGGCCGTTCTTGACAAATTTCTAGTAGAAACTAGCCGATAAGAGTAGCCGAAGTAGTCCACGATGAGTTGGTGTGGCCGCAAGATGATGTCGAGGCAGTGCACGGCGTAGTCGAAGTAGAACCGGTGCAACCAGACGATGAGTAGTCGAGCCGCGAGACAGAGTGACCGGGCGCACAGCGAGAGCCAGTGCGACCGACCAACGAGAAGTCGAGCGGCGAGGCGACGCGTCCGGATGCACGGCATAGACGCAGTAGAGCCGGTGCAACCGGACGATGAGTAGTCGAGCCGCGAAACGGAGTAACCGGGCGCACGGCGAGAGCCAGTGCGATCGACCGACGAGAAGTCGAGCGGCGAGGTGACGCATCCGGATGCACGACATAGGTGCAGTAGAGCCAGTGCAACCAGACGATGAGTAGTCGAGCTGCGAAACGGAGTGACCGGGCGCACGGCGGGAGCCAGTGCGACCGACCGACGAGAAGTCAAGCGGCGAGGCGACGCATCCGGATGCACGGCATAGGCGCAGTAGAGCCAGTACGACCGGATGGTGATGTGGTTGTACTCGAGTCGATGCGGCCGGATATAGGTGTAGTAGAGCTTGTGTACGTCTTCCGTGTGCATCAAGCAATGACCTTGAGGCTTCTTGGTGTAGCTTGTGTGTGCGTGTAGCATAACTCCTCAAAAATTGCTTTACTTCACGTGTAATCCAGATATTTGCTTCGGTCTTCTAGCTTATTGCCATGGTGTGCAGCACAGCAAAAGCTAATGAGCTGGGGACTCGAGTACGAGTTCGGGTAGGACTTGCACTGCTGCCGTGATTGATGTGGACAACGACAGACGAATTGCTTCCAATATTGTGTGATGCACCAGCTTCGGTCTCGAATTCCAACATCAATTTCTGATAGGCTTAGGACTTACGAGTACACGTCGCCGGGTTCACTAGGAGTTGAAAACCGCCCCAAACTCATGTAGAGATTCGACGAGTTGCCGAGGAAGCTCACAATGAATCTGAACCTGTCGATCGGCTTCGAGAGATTGATTTTGATGAAAGATCCTTCGAATTCGCTCAATGATCTGGATGATCACCCCTACCTGGCGCGCCAGCTGTCAGTGTTTTGGCCACTGAGGCTACCAAGGGGGTGCCCGAGGTAGTAGATTGTGCGGTGGAGGATCGCCAGACCTAGAACTCGAAGGTATGCGCGAGGACACGGGACACAGATTTATACAGGTTCGGACCGCCGGAGTAGCGGACCCTACGTCCTGTTTGGAGTATCATGTATGGCGCCCTGTGCTTGGGTGTTCCCCAGAGGGGTTGGGGGATTCACCTCCCCTCCTAGGTACCCGGCCCTCCTTTATATAGTCCAGGAGGTGGGTTCCTAGTAGGTTACAAGATAGGAGTCCTAGTAGGATTACATGGTATGAGTCCTAGTAGGATTACAAGGATTTATGGTATGAGTTCATATTCTTCCATGTATGGGTACCCAGGGGTATATGGTCGACAGTCTGGACGTCGCGCTCGCCGCCGGCCCACCCCGCGCCTCTGCGAAAGGAGAGGAGAGGGAGTTAGATGGGGAAAAAAGGAGAGGATAAGGTGAGAGAGACCGGCGGGAGAGGGTTGATATTTTCTAAGTGTTGAGTCACAGATGGGAGGAGACGCGCGCGGGTAGGAGCATCACATTAGTACCGGGGCTGCATTCCACCCGGTACTAATGTGGCACATTAGTACCGGTGCTTGAACCAGCCCGGTACTAATGTGTGTGTGTTGACGGTCAATTTCTGTCAACCAAGAGCGCTTGTTACACTTTGGTTTGAGCTTTGATTTATAACTAACCCGCCACTAGGCACACTAATGATGTAACAAGTTCGCACTTGCATGTGGTTTTTGGAGTGTGTTGTTTACGCAGGAATTAGGTACCTAAATGAGGACTCCCGGGTAGAGTTCATCAAGCACTTTGTGAGAAGATGACGAAGCCCGACACGAGTCAAGACACGAAGTGAACATGACTCCAAATGACCCAAGGACCGAAGCATGAAGCATGAAAACCTGAGGACCCGAACAGAAGATGCGGGAGTTTGTGCGCCAAGTACCCTTATCTAAACCGCGGGGAAAACGACGTCAAGGACCCACATGGACTTTGGCAAATATTCAAGAAAACGCGAGAATCATCGTGGCGAAAGACGGGCCCGAACCGGGCCAGAAAGGCCCTGGGCCGGCCGGCCCATGCTGACCGGCCTGGCCCATTTTTGGCCCGGTTCGCGACGCCCTTTGACCTACACGCTCCTCGGGTCATTTATACCCCCTGCCTCCGACGGCCGCCACATCCAATTATCAGAACTCGGCGAAACCTAGGAGTAAGCACCGGAGGGAGACGACGGTGGCGGAGTCCTCGAAGTTATCTAGGGGATGGCCTAGGCCAACCCTAGCCGCCATGGCCGCCCTGCGTGGTTGTGCCATGGTGGAGTTCCGGAGCTAGTTGAGGTCATCAATGGTATGTACTCGGTGGTGGTGACTCAAACACATCTACTATTATGTGAGCAATTGTAATATTGTTCTCCGATCTTTAAGCGATTCCATGTCTCCGTCTTTACTTTCTACCTTTCATGAATATGTTTGATCCTTAGTCTAATCCTAGGTTAGACTACATAGCATGTTTTATGTAATCATGGTGATTAGATCTAGTATGTCGACCCTTCATGGTTTGTAGGCTTGTCCATGTTTTGGCACGCCCGTGGATCCCCCACTTCATTAAGGGAGCATCGTGACAGGATGATTTCCCCCGAACGAGCAGATGTCTTCGGGAGGTAGGCCGGAGGTAGGAGTTTAAGGATGCTTTTAGATGAGATGCTTGGTTGTTGCTCGTTTGCCGGAACTACAACTAGAAGGCGCTAGGCTTAGTCGTCCCCTTGGTGGCGCTTTACCTCACCTATGTTCGTGTATGTGATCAACCTTGTGCCACCACCCATATACCCTTAAAGGTTACCTCATATGCAATCAATGTTTAATGATAGGTTAGATTAGCTAGATAAGGTAGATATCTCTAGCTGTTTGCTTCCGATCCTTGGATTGACAATCCTTGGGGGACCCTCCTTGGTAAAAAAAGCACCAAGTCACCCGTAGGCTCGCGGTGAACTTCAACACGGTACTAATCCGGTACTAATGTGCACATTAGTACCGAGTGCTAGTATACTTGGTAGTCGGTACTAATATGAAAATAGGTCTGGGACAAATGCTCGGTTATCTAGTAGTGTGCTAAGAAAGATTGATGAGAAAACATACCATCCCTAGTGTTTTGGAATATTTGCAGGAAATGTCGAGGGGGTATAAGAGGATTCCTCATTTAAATTGAAGTGACGAAAGTGGTTTGGATTCATCGTGCTGATTGGATTTTTCTTCATCCTAAAATCTATAATGTTAAAGTGTTGTAATTTTCGTCAATCCACTATTGATTTTTTTAAAAAAGTCTCTCACTGTGTTATTAATTAACCCACAGTACTAGGGTTACGCAGTCGCAATTTTGACTATTTGCAAAAAGATCCCTTTAAGCTCTGGCCTCACTGTCCACCATGCTCGCCTCCGCGCTCTGGATCAACTCCTTGATGTTTGTGCTGATGCGGAGGCCTTGGATTTGGAGTCCGCGTGAGCAGGCGGACCCTACCAATCCCTGTAATCCAACTAGGACTCATATTGTAATCCTATCTGAACTCTTTTCTTGTAACAGACTAGAAACCCGCTCCCTGGACTATTTAAAGGAGGGTCGGGTACCTAGGAGGACGATCCACAATCCCTCCGGGGACAACACCCAAGCACAAAGCGCCATATTCACACACTCCCAATCAAGACGTAGAGTATTATGCTATCTTGGCGGTCTCATGTCTTCGCTTTAACCTTCGGGTTCCAGGTCTGGCGATCTCCTACCGCACAATCTACTACCTCAGGTACCTTCTTAGTAGGTTTGCTGGGTTAAACACCGACCCTTGGTCCCTTGCGTCTGGATCTGGAGCAGGAAGAACAGACATATGAACCCCACTTTCACTGTTTGGACTATTGTAACCACCAACAAGTTAATTATTATAAGTAATATTGTGCTAAAAGTTATTATAAGTAATACAAAGTAAAAAATTATAGACTGTAATGTAATTTCATTCATTAATTAAACATACGACAAATAATAATAATTAAAATTTCACAAACAAACAATTAAAACTTAACAAATAAAAACAAATTATAAGTCAATTTTTACGCCATATATATGAGGACGTTTGTTGCTTTTTTCACCATGGGTATATTTGTTAGTACTAAGAGCATCTCCAAGAGAATGTGAAAAAATTACCCCCAAAAATCATATATTGGGGGTTGCTAAAAAAGTTTATTTCCCCAAAAACATATCAACCCACAGCAGATTGCTAATAACTAGTCCCCAATATTTCTAAACCCACATCAGCACATGTGGGTCACCCCTAATGCAATTTTTTATTTCATTTATATCCTTCTCACTAGCATCAAGGACCTTTTCTGCAGTTTCTATTTCTACTAAGAACTGTAATATAAAATGTCAAGAATATTTCCTCACTCGGTCCCTCCAGCGGTCTAGCTCCAGCCCAACCCCACGTGCACCTGATGCTCTTGCTCGGTTGCTCCACTGGCCAGTGGCCACCGGTGCTCCTTCATGCTGTGCATTGATTCTCTCTGCTTGGGCAGGGGCGTAGGGCGGCAGGTCGGCGCTGGTGCGTGCGCCTGGAAAAAAGGCGCGCGGGAAGGAGGTCGGGAGGCAGATTGGGGAAGCTTGCGTGTTGCGAATATATGCGGACTGATGGGGTGTTTTTTCGCGCCCCTAATATTTTAAGGGACTTTTATGTAGTCTGTTGGAATTTGTTTTTTCTATTTTCCTCTAAAATGGTTATTCGGAGTGAAATTAGCATTTTCTTGGAGATGCTCTAATGTAATAAAAGCTGAAAAACTTAAATCGGTAGATCAAGAAAAGTTGTAATTCCACGCGGCCTTCAATCGACGAGCAAGGGGACGAGGCAAACCCGTTTCGTCCGAAACGGGCGGTGGATCACGGGAGTCAAGGCGCTAGACACTGACCAGCGGTCCCACACGGTTGACACGTCACCGATCCGACGATTTCCGTTTGGCGCGCGTTCGCCGACGCGAAACCGCCAAAACGAAAACCCTCGCGCGCCCCGCCGCCCCTCCACTGCCTCCCGCCGCTTGCGGATCGCGGACCCCGCCTACCGCGCGTATCCGCCGTCCGCTCGGATGCATCCGACGGCTCGCGATCCACGATCCGCGTGATCGCTTCCCATTGGCTGGCGCCCCGTCCCCTCGCCCCTATATATCCTTCCCCCGCGCGCCTCCTCTCCTCATCTCGCGTCGCGACTCGCACACAAACAAGCCAGCCTTCCGCCCTTCCGCATCCCGTTCCCCTCGCCTCCGCCTCTCGCAGCCGTTTCGTCGTCGTCGTCGTCGTCGTCGGGTAGCGAGAAGAAGACATGGCCGGACGTGGCAAGGCAATCGGCGCGGGCGCGGCGAAGAAGGCGACGTCCAGGAGCTCCAAGGCCGGGCTCCAGTTCCCCGTCGGCAGGATAGCCAGGTTCCTCAAGGCCGGCAAGTACGCCGAGAGGGTCGGCGCCGGCGCCCCTGTCTACCTCGCCGCCGTCCTCGAGTACCTCGCAGCTGAGGTTCGTGCCCCGCCCCTTTCCGCCTGATTCCTCTTCTTGTTCCGTGGTGTTCCGAGCCTCGATCTGTGGTTTCCGCATTCTTCTAGAAATACCCGTACGGTTGTTCCTAGATCTGAATCGATCCCTTCCTGGAATAGTCGCTATGGAATTAAAAAAATACTGGAATTAGATGAATTGCTCGAACGGAACCTCGTAGCGTTGTCAAATTTAACTCACAATAGTATTGTAATGTTCGTCAGAATTGTAGCATTAATGTTTGCTAATAAAATTCCCCAACTTTGCGTGTAATGCTTTTCCTAACCTAGCTTTATGTTTTCCCCCAATCCACCAGGTCCTCGAGCTTGCCGGGAACGCCGCCCGCGACAACAAGAAGACCCGCATCGTGCCTCGCCACATCCAGCTTGCGGTCCGCAACGACGAGGAGCTGACGAAGCTGCTCGGCGGCGCCACCATCGCGAGCGGCGGAGTGATGCCCAACATCCACCAGCACCTGCTCCCCAAGAAGGCCGGATCGTCTAAGGCCTCCACTCACGACGACGACGACAACTGAGTCGTCCTGCTTCCCCGACGGGATCGACCGCCGTCTGGTTGCTGATTTCGTAGGAGTAGCAGTTTGTTGTCTTGGATGTTTGTTGGCAGGGGAAGTAGGAAATTGCATTAGGATCTTGGGTTGGTTCGTTAGGTTCTTTGAATGGATTGTGAATACGGCTAAGTTTTTGGGTTGTAAAACTCAGGGATGTATGCCAGAAAATGATGTCTTAATCGTTGAAGAAATGAATTTGAAACTTTGGGCCATTGTGATGTTAAATTGTTTGCAATCCTAATTGCACTTGCTATCTTGTTACTGTTCTGTTGCCACCAAACTGATTTGACGGGATAAAACAGCCTCTTATGCATCCTAGTTCGGTGAATTTTTGGGAGAAGTAGTGAAAATTTTGTATTGGGAAGCGTGTTCTGTGAGAGGTGGTGCGGTCTGCGATGCGAAAATTTTTGGGACTTTTGTAGAACTAAACAGAGCCTTATATTGAAGTGCACTGCTTTATTTGGAGAACATGGAGTCAGCCTCACCATGACATTTTGAGTAGCACCACCATTTTTTAGTTGTCAAATTGACAGTTGATTTTAAGTAAATCGTATTGAGATAATATTGTTTCAAATTGTAGAAAAAATACTCACAACATAATAAATTCACATTTTTTCAATATCACCTACATAAAGAAAATTATATTCAATTTTACACGTTGGACACCATATCAATATGTAAACATATGTTTACAAAATGAAATGAGTCATACAAATGGCAGTGCGTCATCTCAAACTCAAACACAAAATATTTGTTTACGATGAATCTAGTTTGATCAAAATATTATGTACTAATAGTAGTAAGTAGGAACAGAGGGAGCATAACTATAGTCTGTAACTAGCCAAATGTAACTGAAGAATTTGTAAGTTTTTTAATTTCTCTATTATATGGAAAAAGGGAAAATAAGATAGCAGTAGTACAATCCCCCTTCTGCGCCAATTCCTCCCTGTTTTTTTTTTCGAGTGAACCATTCCTCCCTGTTTTTTGTTTGTTTTTTGTTTTTTTAGATTGCACAGTACAACGCAGACGCTCACAACACGCACGCACGCTCACTCCTATGAACACACGTACGCAAACCCTACCCCTATGAGCACCTTCGAAGGACTGAGCACCGGCAGATCTGGAGATTCTCGAAGTCACCACTGGCGCCTCGTCGTCGACGGGAACGTCGCTTACCACTTAATGCATAACGCCGGAAATTCCCGGAATAAATCCAGGAAAAGGTGCGAGCACCAGGATTTGAACCCTGGTGGGTAGCGTCCCACTGGACCGTCCTACCATTAGACTACAAGCCCATTCACCCCTGTTTTTTGTTTTTTTTTGAATGCCTCTCAACTGGATACAATTGTAGCATCTGTTCATACACAAGAACACCCACAGCACACACACCACAAGCATACTCATGTACAAACACACCTACAGCTACACCCAGAAGTGAAGACCGCGTCCTTCTTGAGATCACCGGAAAAACTCCGTAGGCGACGGGAACGTCGCAATCCCTTCGTGGCTCCACGCGTGAGAGGCGACGCTTGGAGAAATCCAAGCGGAGACTGAACTGCTGCACAAGAACTCACAGACCCACCGCCGGAACCAGAGCACACATCGGCGAGAGAGAAGAGCCTGAAGTACCTTATTCCAAGAAGATGGCGCCGGCTTCCCCAACCAAGCACCACCGGGAAACTGACCTCATCCTTGAAACTCTACCGGGCGCCATGCTATGGCCGTCGCCGACGCTGACACAACATCCGGGGAAGAGGAGAGGAACCAAAAGCCGACCTCCTAGACGAGACGCCGGAGCTTGCGCCGCAGAAGACGCCATCACCGGATCCCGCCTGGAGGAAACACAGCAGCCATGGGAGCAGCGCCAACATCATCGCCTGACCACAGACGAGAACGCTGCAGCTGCCTCCACCTGCAACCCTAGACCACTACTTAAGTACTAGCCTATCTACAGATTGGCCATAGCCAACCACAGATCCGGACCCGCCGGCATCGATCCCCTACCTTCCCGGTGCCGGAGACGACACCAGAGGAGAGGAATCGAGCCCGACAGGCCGGAAACCTAGTCGCCTTCTTTTCGCCTCGAGGAGCTTGTGAAGGGGACGAGGAGTTTCTGGTTTAGGCACCGTTTGGGAGGGCCTCATGTGCCGCTCCCCTGTTTTTTGTTTGTGGGTGAGAGAGCGCGCCACAATTTTACGCGGACCCAGCGGGCCGAAAATTAACGAGCAAGAAAAGAATCCACGGCCCACGATCGGTGGTTCCACGTGGGACCCGCGATCCGGACGAAACCCTGTGGCGGCAAACCAAAACCAACCCTCCCACGTCACGCACCATCTCCCCTCCCCATCCGACGGCCAGGATCAACCCAGCATCGCTACCCCACCCCGCCACGTCATCGATCCGCGTCCTCTCCCCCCATTGGTCCGCCTCCCTATATAAGTATATAACCCCACCCACCCACCGCTTCCCTACCATAGTACCATCCGAGCCTGTCCTCTGCCCCCTCCTCCCACCGCGCTTCGCTTTCTCCCGTCTTCTCCACCCTTCGCTTCGCTGCCTCTCGCTGCCGGATTCTTCTTCGCAACAAGCACTAGCAATTAGCCAGCCATGGCCGGGAGAGGGAAGGCGATCGGCTCTGGCGCTGCCAAGAAGGCCGTGTCCAGGAGCTCCAAGGCTGGGCTCCAGTTCCCCGTGGGCAGGATCGCCAGGTTCCTCAAGGCCGGCAAGTACGCCGAGAGGGTCGGCGCCGGCGCACCCGTCTACCTCGCCGCCGTCCTCGAGTACCTGGCTGCTGAGGTAAGAGACGCGGCTTGGAATTTTATGGTTGGAGTCTTCGATTTGGTTTTGAATAGTACTACTAGTACCAAAAATTGGGTGCTGGGGTTTCCATTTCATAGATAATTGGGGGTTGGTAGCAAAATCGAGTCGAAATTCCATGCAATTCGATTGGAATACTTGGGGTTTCCTTGAAATTATTCGTGTTTACGCCGCCGGTGTCGTTCGATTTGCTGATTTCAGTCGAATTATGGATAATTTTGACTAATCATGTGGATTCCCCCCTTCCTGTTTCGTGCAGGTTCTTGAGCTGGCCGGGAACGCCGCGAGGGACAACAAGAAGACCCGCATCGTGCCGCGCCACATCCAGCTGGCCGTCCGCAACGACGAGGAGCTCTCCCGCCTGCTGGGCACGGTGACCATCGCCAGCGGTGGCGTCATGCCCAACATCCACAACCTGCTGCTCCCCAAGAAGGCTGGCGGAGGCAGCGCCAAGGCCGCGGCCGGCGACGAGGACTAGATCCCCGACTACACCGTGTTTCCGGTGGTGGTGGCCGTTTCTTGTGGATGATGTATCTGTTGTGCTTGTGTAGTAGTGCGTTCTAGACTCTTTTAGGTGTTGCCTTCTAGTAGGGAGGTGGTGTGTGCCTGTACCGATGCTAAAGCTAGCTTACTCTTGTCCGCTAAGAATTACTCTAGTTCTCTCTATTTGTTGCTATGTCTCTATAAAAGGTGCATCTTTCTGATATATCACAGCTGCTGTTCTTATCTCAGTTTGGTTCAGAATGGATATGAGCTTCTGGCCAGTCGATTTGAATTGTTGCTTTCTGAAGACTTATTAATCACAGCTGCTGTGCTTATCTCAGTTTGGTTCAGAATGAATATGAACTTCTGGCCAGTCGATTTGAATTGTTGCAGTGCTGTGAGGTTCTAAACGAGCCATCTGAATTGGATGCCAATTTTAGACATGAATTTCAGAAATGCACAACAAAGCAGTTGTTACTCCGTACCTGAAAAGTGCTCGAGAATGAGAGCTGCGTTTTGAACAGGATGTCAGGATCTGCTACAATTGAGTGTGTTTAGATCCCAAAAAGTTTGAAAAAACATCCCATTATCTATCATATTACCTCTCACTATTCATCTGCATTTATTACACCAATTCTTCTCCAATTCAACCAATTCATCTAGATCTAAACACACCGAATATTGCATTCTGACATCCTCGTGATGGTCAAATGTGTAGTACTTGTCGTTGGATCAAGTGCAAGTTTTTGGGATGCGAAATAAAAGTTTTGGCGGGCAGTTCTGAAATTTTCTTTCCGGATTTCACTTTCCCATTTGAAACATTGCCGTGCGGGAAACTGGAAAGGCTCCGGCTGGTACAGAATTTTCATGAAAAATGGCAGTTGAGCAGCTGCGGCAAGCGGTACTGCAGGCTGCAGCAGCCGGCAGCCGATAGTTAACAGAACGCAGCTAGCCTGAACGCCCTGAATGCTCAAGTTCACCCCACTATCTCTCCCTTCAAATACATCCAAGCATCGAGTTTACACGGACAGGGAACAAGAAAATTGAAGAATTATCACAATTCTTGGTTTGACGAGGTTTCTGAGATTCTGAGGGCCATTCAGCTGTAGCAAGAGCATGAGTAAGGGAAAAACTTGTAACAGCCGTCCTTTGTTATGGTCTGTTTGCGAAATTGCAAACAAAAGCACCAGATTCACAAGTCTCTGCACTGCATTTCTGTGTGTTTGGTACATGTGTATAATGAGCAAAAGAACATTATCAAAGTCAGCCTACCTCATAATGCATGTTATGCCCTAAACTAGGTCAGTTTTCTTCCTTTGAATTGCCCAATGTGCCTATGGTTACACCTTTCGAATGAACACTGCCTCCGACCATGAACATCTTTTTTCCTCAATATGATTCTTCCCAACAGCACAAGTGTACAGCATGCCAGGTTTAGCAATTTGATTCTGTTGGTGCAGTGCATGGACAAAACAGCGTCCATGTTATCATAACCCCATCAATTTTCATGTATCAGTCACTATTGTTTGGAAGGGTCAAGGCAGCACACTTCGAAGGGGAAAATGATGGGTTCCTTGGTTTGATATACAAGCTAGTCGTCCTCGTCAGAACTTGAGCTTGAGCTATCTGCCCTCCGGTCTTGAATTGCAGGGAACATGTTACGCCTTGGATCATTGAAAGATGATTGGGATGTTTGGGATGGCTGATGGGTCTTCGTTTTCTTTGGAGCTACTTTTGATGCTTCTTTCACCTCTTTGCATACCTTGTCCAGCATTGTGAGGAAATCTCACACTACCACAAATAACCGTAGGCCTTCATCCTTCCCTGTACTCCCATGAAAATAATCAACTGTGCTTCGGACCATTGACCGTATTTTCTTCTCTTCCTCTAGCAAGAAAGTAACATCAGTCAGAGACTGCTCCGTGAAATGCTTAAGCTTGTGGTGAAATCCGCTATCTTCATCCAAACTTTTCATGCCCGTGATCAGAAATTCTTTGGTTTTGACAAGCTTGTGGCCAAGGCTTGCTACCGACATAGTCAGCTGATCTGCATCTAGGGTTGCTGCCTTCCTGACATTTTGGAGTTCATCACCTAAATTGGACACCACTTTCAGCCCAAGTTGTTTGTAATCATCTTCAGTTTGCTCATCATTGGTGTCCATACTTGAGACACTGGTGCTCTGCTCTTTTGCAGCCCGTGTAGCACGAACCCCTTCATAACGAATGATTTCTTGAACAACAAAATGCAACAGTGTTGTCTTCCCATCAGTTCCTTTGACATCAGAAATCTTAAGGAGTGTGTCAAGTTTAAAAGCCTGAGCTCCTCCACGAAAAGTGCCAACATTCATCCTATTTCCTGTCTTAAGGACCGCTTCCAGTAGCTTCAGAAAAAGGCGGCTCTTTTTAAGCTCTTGGCAAGCTACCTGACCATGAAGTAACGAGAAAAAAACATTTTAGAATAATGATCAATATAAAGGAAGAAATTTTCAGGGGCTTGTGCGTTGCACATGTTAAATAAGGAAAATTCAGATCATGATAAAAAAAGGTTAGACATATAACCTACAAGTTTAGAGGTTATTACCTCTAAAGTAGCAAAAGATTGCTTCACATTTGAAGCTTCCTCTGGGAGATTGGACATGAAAAGTAATGCATCCAGGCGTTGGAAAACATATGGAATGTCAATAATTGCTTTTAGGAATTGCTCTGCAGGACCAAGTTGAGTGAGTTCCCCAGTGTATAGTCGAAGCCTAAGCTCCTCATCATTACTTGGGACCCACTTTAGTAGGGTGTCTATCAAGTCTGATGGAAGTTCATTCCCTACAAATTAGGAAGGATAGTGGGTGAATCGAAATAAGATGACAGGAAGCAGTAATACCTCAGAGTAATCAAAATAGTTCTATATGAAAACATTGATGTTAGATATATGTGGAAAATGTGTTAACAACTTAGGTCAGAAAAAAGATTAGTCTCTAATCTTTATCTTCAGGTTTTGAAAGCCTTGTCACAAAACAATGTATATTATATCCATTATTACAAGTGAGGTTGTAAACCAGAAGCTGGAGAAATTTAAATATGAATATAACTTTCCAAAGCATTGGAGCATAAATGAGTCATGTTACTTAAAAAAAACTGTAGGATAAGTACACAATTACAAGACTGCACTAATAATAGTAAATAGAAGAAGCATTGCAGAAAGGAAGACCTATGCACGTAAAAGATCAGGAATGGTAGAATCGATTTTACCTTCCTTAACTGCACTACATACTTCCATTGGTGAAACACTCAGAACCCTCAATGATATTGCCAGATTCTGTGCCTTTTTAGGGTCAAGTATCCTCACAAACTGAGGAACATCCTTTGATGATAAATCTTTTTTGCCATCACTACCTGTTTTGTCCACAGAGTTATAACCAAAATGGGTTTCAATCATATCCTCATTGAACCTGCAGACAATTATAGGTAACTGGTGTGATCTTGCAATAGTGAGCTAGCTAACTGGGTGATCTTGTAACAGTGAGTAAGCTGAGGTAAACAGCTGTAAAGGAATCAAGAAACTTACTGAAATGACCCAGACTTTATGTGATCCCACACCATGGATTGATTAGCATTTGCTGTTACTTTATCCCAAAAGAAGGGCTTTAGTTTTGTTTTAGCTTCATGAGAATCTGCACCATCATCCACCTTGTTGCCTGACTTCTTCATGGGTGGCGGTGGACGTGCTTTTGATGAACTAGGCATTGCTGGAGGTGGTGGGCCAGGTGGGCCAGAAGATTTTGGCGGCGGCGGTGGAGGTGCTGTTTTTGTTGGAGATGCAGCGTTCAGCGGAGGTGGAGTGTTTGGTGGAGGTGCATTTTTTGGTGGAGGCGCAGTTTTTGGAGCAGGTAGTGGTGGGGATTCTGCATGAAGAACTGGTGAAGGTTTTGAAGGTGGTGCGGGTGCTTGAGGAGTTGATGAAAGAGCCTTTGGAGGTGTAGGGGCTGCAGGTGGTATAACTGGCAGAGGCGATGGCTTCGATACTGGGGCAGAACCAGCAGAAGAAGCCATTGTCTCAGTCAAACTGTTGTAGACTGCTGGGTGAACATCAGTGTTAGGGACTTCAAATGAGCTTAGTTTGACATTGCCATTTTGGACAGCTTCTGACTTCACAGGCAGTGCTCCCAGCTTGTTGATATCAATTGGATTTCCTTCCGAAAACTCATGAGAAGCAGCTACAAAATGAAGCATGGAAATCAACACTAGAAGACACTCTTACATTACATTGGCGAATGTTGAATGGGTGTAGTTCATACCAGATGAATCACTGTGGTTCAGACCCAGAAGCGGCTTATCGTTCCTTACATTGGATGAAAAGGCCCTGTTTGCACGGCACATACAGCAGCATAAGAAGAGAAGAACTAGCAATGCTATAGCAGACGCAGTCAGACCAACGATAGCTGTGGTTGGCATGCCACCACTGTCCTCCTTTTTGGCCACTGAATTTTTCGTTGGGGGCACTGTCTTTTCTTTAGGTGATGTTTCCGACGAAGGATCTTGTTTTGTGTCTGGTATTGGTGAGGAAGGTTCCCCTAGAGAAGGTGATGGAGTTGTTTTCACAGCTTCTAGTGGTGCAGGAGTTGCCGCTGCACCTGGAGGTCCCTGAGCCACATCTCTTCTTAATGAGGCAAGAAGCATTTTGATATAATCAATAGGCAAGTTTTTTGCACTCTCCTGTGCAGCAATGAAAAGTGGCTGCTTGCTTAAGCAGTTCAGCAAAGTGTTCTTAATTTCTGGAGACAATGCTTTGCTGTTGTCTTCAAAGTTGTCCTTGGTATCTTTTCCAGAGACCATACGGAGAATGTCAAATACATGGTTGTAATTGAAATGTTTTCTAACGTCTTCAAGAGATCCCCTGTCTAGGCCACATGTGAGCCATACATGTTCCACCTGTATGTGAAGTGTGCCAATACTGTCAGTGTATGCGAATTAAACAATACAATATCTGATAATACAAGAGGCATACAGTCAAATCCAGAGGTAGCATTATTTTCCAAAAGTATCAGCAATAAGAAACTAACAAATATTTATACCTTTAAGTTTTTGGTGGAAAGTTTGCCTGTTGGAAAACATTACTAAGTGAATCAAACATCACTAAAAAAACTAACAAAAATCGCAGTTTCTCTAAGAAACAGCTGTTACAAAATCATGGTAACGTTAGCAAATGCAAAAACTGGCAGCGTCATATTCTGCTCAAGCAGTGCAGTGGTGTGCACTATCAGCACATCACAGCAATAAATAAATAAACACTGATTTTTTTGGGCCGAAAGTTCAGCTTCCTGACAAGTGTAGTCAATGCGATGCAGGCGTTCAATGAAAACTATCAACATTCATGAACAGTTTTAAAAATCCTCATCAAACTTTCAGATGCTATGCATGTCCCAGTTCAAGAAAATATAGGTTACAAGTTTCACTGAGCAGCCTCTACACCCTCTGCATTCCTATCATAGAGCAGAAATACTTATGGTAGATTGCTAACTATGTGCTACCGTCACAGTGCCAACATTTCTTGGCGCTATTGTCTCCCTATTCATGACTGAAATTAAAAAAAATAAACCTAGAAAAATGCAGAAAAATAACCCGAAATACACTAACCAATTCATCTACTTGTTTGACAAGGGGTGGTGTCAAGGCCGGCGGTGGCAAGCCCTGTGCGCCAACGAGTAATCCCTTGAATACCGGTGACACGAGGAGCTGAATAGAGATGAGGCACAAGGATAGGAGCCATTCCCTCCTGCAGCACATCATCTTTGCTGCCTCCTTCTACACCAATGCAGCTATGTCAATTGCACTTGCCAGGCGAAATGCACTAGGAATTCGTTTTCTCCGTAAAAAGGAAGTCTCAGGAAAGAGAACAATTCCTCAGCACCGTAGAACCGATTGCTCGACCGAATCCATCGATTTCATTTCACCAAGGTAACGATTCCCAGAATGGCGCCTCCTCCCCCAAGGATTACAGGCAAGGAGAAACAAAGCCGAGGAAGCTCAGAAAGAATCACTGAAGCTGGGGGAAATAGAATTAGGGGGCGCCACGGCAAACATCGGCATGCAAAGCCGCAACGCGCCCCCAGTCCCCAGAATGCTGCTGAAATCGGCGAACGCGGCCGGAGAAAAATCCAACAGAAGCAGTTTCCCTTATCTGGGATTCCCCAACCCGCCAAGAAATCGAAACGAAGAACTTGGGACAAAAACAAAAACAAAAAGGGGGAAATCAAGCCTAGGAAACTGCGGCAATGCTCCCCCTGAAAAAATAAAAATAAGAACGCAGCACCAAATCCGCTGAAAAACAAGGAATTTGGCGCGCGATCTGGAAGCAGCGGGACGGGCAATCGATTTGTTCCGCTCCGCTCTTGTTTTCTCCCTCTTTTTTCGTGGCGCCTCCCCGAAACGGGGAGAAGAATGGAAGAGGGATTGAGAGAGGGTGGAATTAGCGGAGACGTGGAGAGTCAAAAGGAAGGGGAGCGATTTGGGCTGGGCTTAAAGTGAAACGAGCCCATAGGCCTAGCCCAGTTTAGCGTGACCACCGCACCGCTCAGTAAAGCGTTTCGTGGACCTAATCCTGGCCCACCTGTCGTCGAATGCCTGCCTGGTGGGCTGTAGCCTGTAGAGAACCCGGAAATCCTATATACCTTCCGGAAGATTTATTTTTTCTTCTGCAACTATAACCCACCAGACGCTCAAATAACAGCTCATCTAGCCTAACAAAGGAACTTTAGTCGGCCTTCTTCCTCCTCTCGCCCGCTGCCTCACCGTGCTCCCCCACGCGCCGTCGCCTGGGGCCTGGCGAGCTCCTCGCATCGCCGGTCATGGCCGCGCGCGTCGAGCTTTGCCGCGGCCAGCCATGGCGGCCGCCGCTGCGGCCGCCCTCCCCTGCCCCGCATGCTCGTCGTCGAGCGGCCGGCCGCCCCACGTGCGGCAGGCTGATGTATGTTTTTTTTCAAAAAAAATGTTTCAACATTTTTTAAAAAATGTTGCAATATTTTGCAAAATGTTGACAAAAAATAGTTGACGAAACCAACATTTCTGAAAAATGTTGGAGCATTTCTGAAAAATGTTAGAAGAAGCCACCACAAGAATGTTGATTACAAAAATGTTAATCCAAAAAATATTGCAACATTTTATAAAATATTGACGAAAAATGACTAGAAATGTTAAAGAGAAAATGTTAGAATATTTAACTCATGAGGTGGGCTGATAGGAAAATAAAAAATATACATTTAGATGGTTTTGGTGGGTTGGAAGTTCATACTCTTATCCACTTTCCAACAGTGATATAGAAACCCCTAGAGAACCTTTGTCGCTGGTGCCATCTCCGTACACCACGACCTTAGTAGCATGTGAAAGACGGAGCGACACACCTAACAGACGCGTTGCAGAAGTTAATCATCACAGAGATAGAAAAGAGGCACATTATCCAGAGGATGAGAGGACCTTGCCTCAATGGGCTGAAAATTCTCGCTATACCTATGTGTGTATGTTTTGCCTAATTCTTTAATTTTTACATATGCACCCACTTTACCTTCGCACAAATTTGCTCTATTGGTTCTAACGAATTAGTTATGGTTCTGAAAATTCAGTCCTGGAGCAAATTTCAACTGTGCTTTACAGCCTTTCGAAGACAAGGAAATTGGAACATACACGAATCAATGTCATCTGCTGCTGAGTTCTTTTGGCATCCACGAATGAGATGTGTTTTCTGTCCGAGTTGGTTGGAATACGGAAGTTTTGAACTTCAGTTACTGGTGGCATTGTTGTTCGAAAAAAAAAAGTTAGTGGTGGCATTTGAGCTAGATACATTAGGAGCCCTTCGTGCTTCCTGTCGTTTTCGCTCTTATTCGTGTGGTGGTTACTTCGTGAACTTTTGATAACCGACAACCGAAACCTCTGCAATTTTGTGTGTAAACTTCCTCTGAATTTTTATCGAGGAAGCTCTTGGCTCGAAGTCAGCCCCGAGCTCCGGCTCAAACCTTGCAGGGCTAATAACCCAGAAAAAAATGTTGTGCCCAGATATCAAATGCTTTCTTGCTATGTGCAGGGGCGTTGTGGAAAGGCATCAGCTCCATCAAATGTATTACAATACCAAATAGTTCTGCGATGCTATTATACATTTTCCTAGTAGGACAATGCGAAACAAGCATCAAGTATTGTACTCAACAACGAGATGAAGACCTCCCCATCTGATCTTGGGCATAGAGTGGCACCTATCCGATCAGGATCTGATCTTGGGCATATAATGGCAGGTAAGTCCATTTCACAGGTCAGAAGATCTTGTTGCTTCATGCAAGCTCTGGTCACCTTACCACCGTTCACCGCAGCCTTAAGCTCTGGTCCAGATAAACACCTTACCAGTAGAGCTTGCACCAGCCAGGTGGCCAACTTTGTAGGGGTGCAGCGAAAATCGGCACGGGATGGCTGTCACGTGTTCACTCTCAAGAGATGCCGTGTAAGAAGCAGAGAGGCTCTTCTCACTGTGATCAACTGAGATAACATCGATTACTCTTTTCATGTTCCCAACAAATAGATTGCTGTCGCTCCAGCTCCAGATTGCCCTGCAAAGCATGAAGTTAGTTTCACCAAAAATACAGTGACATGATATTCACTAAAGATTGCAGAGACAGGTGACAAGAGCTCGCCATACTTGAATGTGGACAGCCATCTGCCTGTCTTGTTGTTATGGTCGAGAACACATGAGTCATCAAAGTTGTCCACGTTAAAAATTCGGACAGTGTCATCAAGGCTGCAGATAGTAAGAAACTAAGAATACGATCATTTGTAACATTTAAAACTGTGATCTGTATCAATATAAACCTGTGAATGGTAGAACATAGTATCTTTATTGTTACATGAGGCACTAAGTTGCGGTACTAACAACATAAAAATTATGCTGAATCAGAATAACAAATAGGCATGCCACATTCTTTTTGTAACTCCCACTTTAGCAATTTCAGTAAGAAAATCTTCATTGTAATTTCACTATGTTATTTAATGAGAGGTGATTCTTTAGAACTGATGAGTGCTGCTTCTAATATTTAGCTCCAAGAAATTGTGTGTCAGTGCCTTGCCAGTGAATGTGCTAATAAGATATCTATAGTAGCATAGCTAAGGGACAATGTCTAAGATTTGCCAGGTACTACTCATGCCACGTACCGCTGCCCCCAAGCTAGTTCTTAGTGATCCAGCCCAAGGTTACCCATCTGCCTCCCAGGATACCGTATAGGCTAGAAGTCACAAAGGAAGTTCAAATCTCACAAATGATAACAAAATAAAGTCTGCAAGTTACCAGTTAACAATTTAAAACATGAGGTATATCAGCATTGGTGTTACATGGTCATGGAATGAGTGTAGGAGTGCTGACATAGGAAATGTCACTAAAAATCTGACATGGATGTACTCAGACGCAGGTGTTTGACTTGGCAAAGCCAATGTTTTATCTACTCAAGTGTCTGGGTAATAGATAGAATCAGAGAATAAGACTCAGAATAAAAATAATTGCTGTGATCCAACAATCGATCTTGGTTAGGCTGATTAACCGAATTCACCCAAAATTCTGCTGGTACATTCGTACAATTAATGTTTCACAAGTAGTGAACTAAATTTCTTGTTATTACAACGAAAAATTTCCATAGGTTCAGCACCATTTAATACATAATTGGCACAATCAGACTTCACGTGACAATGATATGCAGAATATGCATTTAGCCATGATATAATGGTGGCTCAGTTTAAGATATCGGTATTATTGCAAATAGGTGATCCTTTCATTTAAAAAGGACATACATGAATCATAATGTTGCCAGCCAAAGTAGCAAAATGGTTAGGAAAAATGAGCACCTGGTTGTTGCAAGCATATTGCCACTGGGTGAGAAATAAGCTGATTGAATGGCTCTGTTGTAATCCAAAACTTTCAAGCTCCCCGGACCTTTATTTTTCATACTTCTCATATCCCAAATGCGAACTGTGCGATCCGTCGAACTTGTGGCAAACATATATGGGTTCTCCGGACGAAAATCTATTGAATTGATTCTATGGTCATGTAAATTCCATGTAGTTGACACCTTACCCGCCCTTGCATCGAAAAATTTCAAATCATTTCCCTCGGCAAAATATAGAGAGCTGTGACTATCTGGTGCTTGACAAAGCGAGAAAATGGGATAGTCACACGAGTGGATAGTATCAAACTTCTCCTGCTCAACATCCATGAGACAAATTTCACCTTGATAGCTAGAGCTGTAAATCTGCAAGTCCCATTTATCATCGATAACAGAATTAGAACCCCAAATGAACACGGAAATATAAAAAAAATAAAAGGTTACCATCTGGCAAAACTGTATTGTCCTGCAAACATGCCACTATTATTTGGCCAACTTATCATGAGTTTTACTGAGAGCGCAACATCCACATCGGACATTTCAAGGAAAATTGAGTTTTACTTTAGTAATTTGGCCACATGAGTCATAGCACTATTACAATATAAAAAGGGCTGTCTCATGGTTTAGAACATTTCAAGAGTCCATATCCCCCAGCAAGTTCCCCTTCCCAAGCCCACTCACCCATTTCAGAACTTGATACACATTCTATCATAAAACTCCAATAAACTATAAGCTGTCTCAGGCAATCTAATTTGGCGTATTACTTAGTTCTACAAGTACAATCTTGTACAGCCAAAATACCAAATGTTCAGATAATTAAGCAACAGTGGTAAAACTGATGATCGACATGAACAACAATTGAAATAACACAATAACAATAATTGCACATTATCCGGAAAGAGCAAATTAGCAAAAGAAGGAGAAACAATCACCTTCCGCGGATCGGCAGGGTGCACCACAATGCCCCCCACGGATCCCCTGTGGGGAAAATACACGAACACCCCGTCTGCACCATGGTCATCCTCGTCATCTTCCACGAGACCATCCACATCCCAGAATCCGATATGTCCGAGCTTGTTTCCGGCGACCACAACTGTCCGGTCGGCCAGCGGCAGGACCCGCACCAAGAGTATCCGATCCGGCACCACCCTCCTCACGTTCGAGGGACGCAGCACCAGCTCCCTCCCGGCGTCGAACCCGTCCGCCGCGCAGATCCCGCCCTCCGGACGCGGCGTGGACTCGGTGGCGGTGGCGTCTCGCAGGGAGGAGGCGAAGGAGGAGGAGAACCGGGTGGTGCGGGGCTTCGTCGGGGACGGCGGCGTGGGCGCGGAGGAGTTGGTGCCGGGGGAGGCGGACGACTCGCCTGGAGGAACGCCGCGGGTGCGGAGGGAGCGGCGGAGGACGGCGGGGCCGGACGGGGAGGCCGGGCTCGCGCGGGGATGCTGCTTCCTGGGGCGCTTGGAGGAGGGGCGGATGGAAGAGGAGAGCTCGGCGGCCTCGCGGCGAAGGGAGGCGAGGATGATCTCGTTGCGGCGGATGTTCTCCTTGCGGCGGCGCTCGTAGTCGGTGAGCCCGGCCTCCGGCAGCGGCGACGCCATGTCGGGGGATGGATTCTTTCTGGAAGGCGGTCGTGGTAGGGAGCGGTGGGACGCTTGGTCGAAGGCGGCGGTCGAGGGAAGTTGTCTGGAGGCGAAGGGATGGCGGGAAGTTTCGCGGTGCGGGGTGGAGAGTGGCGGGAAACAGGGGGGCGCGCGAGAGGGAATCGGATCCTCTACCATCACCCACAATGACTGCACTCCGCAGTCATGACATCTCCACCATCCCTCTCAAATCGGACGATCCTCTCTCCCACCAGGCCACAGAGCCTAAGGCCGATTGGCCCATCTCGACCCAGAGCACCGAGCGAGAGCGATAGCCTCGCCGCCGCCCGCCGCCGCAGTCATTGTGGCCTTGTGGGTGATGGTAGATTGGTAGAGGCTGTTGCCGCCGCAGGAGCTTGTTCCCGAAGAGGTTGAGCAAGGTGAGATTCCAGGTTCGTGAGCACCGCGAAGGTCGTCGGTGAGTGTGTTGTTGAACAGGTCCAGCAAGCTGAGGCTCTTGAGCCACCGGCGGGATGCGAACCCGACGTGCTGGCCGTTGCCGTCGAACACCACGCGGAACCCGTGCTGCTAGATGTTGCCGGTGATGGACACACCGCCGTCGGTGCCCGTGAACGCAAAGTAGAAGGTTCCCGTGGAGTCCACAGGGATCAGGTAGTTCTCGTGCGAGAGGGCCGCCTCGGCGCCGCCGGCAAAGTGCATCGACATCGTGGGGACCTTCACCACCTTGCGCCGCCCAGGTTGTAGCACGTGTTGAAGAGCGAGAACCTGCCGCGGGGGTAGAGCCGGAGCCCCGCCGCCGCGCCGCGGAACACGTCGTGGAGCGTGGAGTAGGCGGGCCGGGCGACGCGGGTCACGGAGGTGCCCGAGTCCACGATGACGCCGCCGCGGCCCGTGGAAAGGTCGTGGCCGAGGTCAGACTCCGCGACGCGCGCGCCGCCCATGATGATGCCCACGAGCTGCACGAGTAGAAGGTCTCCGTGCGCGGGTTGTGGACCATCGGGGTGAAGGACGCCGACGCGGCGGGGCCGACGGTGCCCGGGCCGAAGGTGCCGGTGGATGAGCGGGAGGCCGCCGCGTTTCCGGCCTGCCGCCGCCACCGAGGAGGTGCGGTCGACGAGGCAGGAGGAGAAGCTCCGACCGTAGTGGCCGAGGAGGTTATCGAGCTCCGGCGGAATCTCGCCGGAGAGCCCGCAGTTGGCAGCGTCGAGCCGGACGAGCTCCGTCATGTTCCCGAGCTCCGGCGATATCCCGCCGCCGGACCATCGGTATGGCCGTTGGGGCTCGTAGCTCTGCCTCTGCCGGAGCCTTGACGCACAGGAACAGCGGCTTCCTACGGCGGCGGCGGCACAAAGAGAGGTGCTCGAGCTCGACGCCTCGACTCATCGAGTCGCTCAGTGCTATGGGCCGAGATGGGCCAATCGGCCTGCTGCTGTGTGGCCTGCGTGGGGGAGGGATCGTCCGATCTGAGAGGGACGGTGGAGATGCCGTGACTGCGGAGTGCAGTCATTGTGGGTGATGGTAGAGGATCTCATTCCCCCCGCGAGAGAGCTCACAAAGTCACAAAACAGAGAAGCAGGGAGCAGACAGCCGCCGTGGCTATCTGTCGCTTCAGGCCACGCGTCGCGCAGCGTGGGGTGGGCCGGTGGGGCGCGGGGGTGGGCGCGGCCGCGCGGGTTTCTTTTCGTTTTTTTTCCTTCTTTTTTTCTATTCCTTTCTTTTTATTATTCTTTTCTATTTCTTTTTCGTTTCCTTTTTATTTTTCTTGTTTCTTTTTTATTTATTCTTTCTTTTTTATTTATTTATACTTTTTATTTATTTCTATTTCCATTTTTTTATTTTTCTTGTTTCTTCTTCTTTTTCTTTTTTATTTATATTTCCTTTCTAATAATATTTTTTCTATTTCATTTTTTATTTCATTCTTTTTATTCTATTTATTTTATTTTTTCTTATTTCTCTTTATTTATTTATTTATTTTCTATTTCCATCTTTTTATATATTTTTCCTTTTTAATATTTTTTAAATATTTGTTCGTTCGAGATGAGATGTAAATTTGTTATGGCTATAATAATATCTTGTTCGGGTTATAATAATAATTTGTTCTGTCTATAATAATAACTTGTTCTCACATTTGTTCTGACATTACATTTTGTTTTGTTCGAGATGACATGCAAACTTGTTCTGGCTATAATATGATCTTGTTCTGATAGTTATTCTCATTATTCTGACACTTTATTTTGTTTGTTCGAGATGACATACAACCTAATATCTTGTTCTGGCTATAATAATAACTTGTTTTGTCTATAATAATAACATGTTCTGACCCTTGTTCTGACACTACATTTTTTTGTTCGGGACGACAGACAAATTTATTATGACAGTTGTTCTCGTTTGTTCTGACACTTAATTCGTTTTGTTCTGGCGATAATAGAATATATAACCTTAATTTAAAAATACAAATAAAAAAAGTTTTCCAAAATATAGTCAAGTGGAATCTTGTTTCGAAGATTTTATTGTCAGAAATTCAATAGTGCAATCAGAATTCAAATTTGATGTTTGGTTTGTGATTTATAGATTTGTTAAACTTCAAATAACTTTAGATGACAATAACATGATTACCTTTGACTTTTTTACATGCATGCAGCATGCATCCACCTATCCACCCGCAATGGAGCGCGTGCCCATGCGCCTGTGTTTCCCCTGGCGTGATGATTTGTCTAATCATCACCGAAGTGATGAGTAGATGTGCTTGCAGACAGCCTCGAAGATACTAGTGCAATCCAAAGTCCAACCACAAATGAATAGTGAAAAGCACTATTTACCCATCACATGCATCACATCTTCTCTCACAACAAACATTATTTCATCACTATTCCTTTTCACCCAACAGAACGGGCCCTAAAACACATGTATCATGGTGAGTGAGTGAGTCCAACGGGTACATTGTCTTCTCCAATCCTTTTTTTCTTTTAGATTTTGGTTAGCTATTTTCCTTTTGTCTCTTCTTTTGAAGCAAGACAACATACATATTGTGAGTTTCTGCAACAATTTAAATGAGATGAGGCGAATAAAAAGTGGATTAAGTGAAAACACGGGTTTAAAAATAGAGCGCCTATATTATGTTAATCCGAGAGCACTTTTACTTATGTATGCTACTCATGATAGTAAAAGGAGCAAAAGATTACAAAGACATAAAAACATACAATGGGATACATACAAAACTTTCAAAGAAACATGTGCAACACGAGGAATACTAAATGATGTAGTGATTCAGTACATATACTAGCCCTTTAACCAGAAATATGAGCATTATCATTTAATTTTCCATGTGTAGTGATTAACTGGCTATGATAGATCATGTAGAGCATTATCTTAAAAAAATGATAAGAACATATACTAAACCTAGTTATATGCTAAATGTGGAATTTTGAATGATCCAAACTTTCCCATATGAGTATAATGGGAGCATAACCATTTAAGTTTAAAAGTGTAATATTGACTATGCAAGATCATGTAGAGCACTATCTAAAAAAATGAAATAAAAACATATCCTATACCTAGGTATATAATAAATTTGGAAATTTGCCTGATCCAAGCTTGATATAAAATGTAGATATTGCCTTAGTCCAAATCATAACACTACATAAAAAATATAAAAACAATGGTATACATAAGCAAGATTTCTCATAAATCATTTTGTCAAAAACAATAAAAAAGTCATCATAGGTTGTCTTTACCACCAGCAAGGGAGGGATCGTAATATAGTAACCAAAGGTAACTACTTTGAATTACTATCTTCTTGCTATGTAAGCATATTTTACCAACTTTTTGCTAGCTAAGCACATTTTAATAGTTGTATGGGTGTACATTGGTTCAAATTATTACAAAATATCGTTACATAAAAATAAGTGATTTCATGCACTTGTAGCAAGAACTTTACTTCTCTCTAGTTTTTCAGAATGTTTATTATTGTTGTATTCTTCCATTTGTAACTGATTGTTTTATTATGTATTCCTCTACCAAACATTTAGCAATGAATGCCAAAAAACCAATACAAGAAATAGAATATGTGGGGCCAGATAGCAAAAAGAAGAGACATGTCAGAATGCAAATAAGACATGAAAGAAAGGACAGAGAAGAAAAAAGAGAATGCATCCAATCAAATAGCAAGAAGATGAGAAATATTAGAATGCAACAAACACAGGAAAAGAACATGAAAAGAGGATAAGTTAACTTGGAAAACTTAGAGATAGCAATAAACAATGTTATCTAAACATTAGCCATACACATTTGTATCTTAATTTACCTCATGGTATGGTGTCCTTCACACTAGAAAATTTTCAACATCTAAAAGAAACATACAATGAAAGATCACTTGCCTACTCCCACAAACTTCTTCTTCAACTACTTATTGTCTCTTCTTTCTTTACTATTTCGTGTTGTGCTCGCCTACTCCCTCTAGACTGCCAGGCTGAAACGAATGATCTTCTCAAGCCCTTTTCGTTGTCCCTTACATTCTAGCTGATGTTGGTATCAAATACACATGCTTATACATGGATCCATTAGATGAGTTGGTTTTATCAGCATTGGGCCGCGTGCTGTTAGCAACCTATTTTCCCCACCTGGTGGACGAGAATCAGGTTCAAGCTTTATTCTCAGATTTGGAGAGCCACGAAGAAGTAAACGAACTATTGGTATTCTCTTTCGATAGGACTCTTCCAGAAGACATGAAAGCATCCCAACTTATGGAGCTCTTCACTACGCAGCTAGCTTCATTCCCAGGATTAACCGATCACATTCGTTCATTGCTACTGGCCTATTTGGGCTTGTTGTACGTAATTTGTTTTAATGCGCCAGAAAATAGACTACCTCCAAAGCTCTTCCGGGATGTATTTCTTTGAGAAGGCATGAAGTAAAAGCTTAAAGGTGGAGATCAAGTTCATGCCTTACGAATATACGGTCAGCGAGCATAGAGTTAAGAAAAGAGTAGCCAGGCGAGCCATGTTGCCACAAAAAGTAATGAGTTGTTACCAGTCATTGAAGAGGATTCAGTAGATGAGCACGGATATGTTGATGATGAATCTTTATAATAGCAAATACTGCAATGCCATGAACAAAACAAAAAATATACCTCACGTAATAAAGGAGAGATAATGTACTCCAATTGATGTAAATGTGGGAAATAAAATTATCACCATTTAAAGATCCACCTGAATTTCTTAATAAATTACTAAACTATAGAGGAGATCCTTTAAAACATTTGACAATATAATAGCTTATTTGCATTTACATATAGGGAACATATCTGGAGCAAACCAACCTCTCCGTGCAAATATGCAAATTCTAATATGGACCACATAATGTTGATCCAAGGAGGCACATGAGGGAGTGGAAGGGCCGATTTGGAAAAGTTTGATTTGGGGTGGGCGGTTAAATGTCTTTACTAACGGATTGGGTAGAGCAATTAAGAAATATGCTAGATCAACACAATCTGTTAGTAAAGACATTTCGCCATGCACGTGATACTTGAAGAACATAAATATATACTATTTTCCCCTTAAACTTGATGATTTTGCCTACCCCAATTCCCCACCCCACCAACCATACTAGTTTTACTCACACTTGGAAACTCCAAAGCTACACTTTTGCAGGTTTATTTCAGCAAAATATACTTTTACTCACACTTCAGTGAAAATAAAATATCAACTAACTTTGACCTATTTTAATTTCGCTACAATATTTATTCATCATAGAGAAAATAATTTCAGCCACATTTCATGAAGATTTACAATTTTTATTTGCCCGCACTTCCATTTTTTTGTTACTTGATTATAATACCTCCGCTCCACGAAAATAATTTTAACTCATTCCATAAAAAATCAGCAATTTTGCACTAAAAGAACCCTCCAAAAATGTTGCTTGCATTACTCCTGATTTGGAGATAGTATTCAGTAGAAGATATCCAAAATGCTGAAATGCAGCCAAATCAGTTTTATCCAAAATTTTCAAACCAAAACAGTTTTGTCTACTCATCTTTGACGTATGTTTCATAGGAAGCCGAATCCCGGTATTCGTATAGGAATAGGTGTCTTCGGCCGATCAATTGGAGCCGAATCGCGTAGAAGAATCCATTTCCGTTCTTTTAAAAGGGGTGTACTTACTTCTTCTTGCCGAATGGACGAGTATCAGTTGACTAAATTTCTTCACTTTCCTTTGTTCATACTTCATAATCAAAGCACGCATCATCAATAAGAACCGGTTGCTGATCGAGCACATTCAGCAGGCCAGTTTTTCAGGGTTCAGCTCGATCAATTCCTCCACCTCGAAGTGGGGACATAGCGACATGGCTTCTCTCTTCACGTCCACCATTTCTGCCTTCTTGCTCGTCCTTCTCATCCATTCCGAGCACTCCCCGGCCGCCGCATTCTACCTCCCCGGAAGCTACCCCCAGCGGTACCGCCCGGGCGACAATCTGGCCGCCAAGGTGAACTCCCTGACCTCGCCGTCGTCGAAGCTTCCCTACCCCTACTACTCCCTCCCCTTCTGTGCCCCGCAAGACGGCGTCCACCACGCCGCCGAGAGCCTCGGCGAGCTCCTCCTCGGTGACCGCATCGAAACGTCGCCGTACCGCTTCTCCATGCTCAACAACACGGCTGCGCTGTTCCTCTGCCGCACCGACCCCCTGATCCCCGGCGCCGCCGAGCTCATCAAGTCCCGCATCGACGACGCCTACCAGGTCAACCTCCTCCTCGACACGCTCCCCGTCATGCGCTACGTCAAGATCCCGATTGCGCCTGACACGCTCCTCCGCTCCACCGGTTTCCCCGTCGGCGTGCGCGCCGACGACGGCGAGTACTACGTGTACAACCACCTCAAGCTCACCGTGCTGGTGAATAAGCACAACGGCACCACCAGGGTGGAGACCTTGATGGCGACCGCCGACGGGGCCGAGCTGCTCAGCCTCAACGGCGGCAAGGATGGCGGCAGCGGTGGTTACACGGTCGTCGGGTTCGAGGTCGTCCCGTGTAGCGTGGACCACGACGCGGCGGCCGTCAGGGACAAGAGCATGTATGACGAGATCGCGTCGAAGGGCGCTGCAGGGTGCGACCCGTCGGTGGTCGGCATGCGCGTGCAGGTCAACCGGCCGCTGGTCTTCTCCTACGAGGCGGCCTTCGTGGAGAGCGACATCGAGTGGCCGTCGCGCTGGGACGCGTACCTCGAGATGGGCGGCTCCAAGGTGCACTGGTTCTCCATCCTCAACTCCATCGTTGTGGTCGCGTTCCTGGCCGCCATCGTGCTCGTCATCCTGCTGCGAACCGTGCGGCGCGACCTCGCGCAGTACGAGGAGCTGGGCGGCGAGTTGGGAGCGCAGGCGGACGAGCTGTTGGCCGGGTGGAAGCTCGTGGCCGGCGACGTGTTCCGGGAGCCCAGCCGCCCGGTCCTCCTCTGCGTGCTCGTCGGCGACGGCGTGCGCATACTGGGCATGGGCGTGGTCACCATCGTCTTCGCCGCGCTCGGGTTCATGTCCCCCGCGTGCCGTGGCGCGCTGGTCACCGGCATGCTCTGCTTCTACCTCGTCCTGGGCGTGGCTGCCGGGTACACCGCCGTGGCCGTGTGGAAGACGGTGCGGCGGGGCGACGCCGCCGGGTGGAAGCCCGTGGCGTGGAGCGCCTCCTTCGCCTTCCCCGGCGTTGGGTTCGCCGTGTTCACTGTGCTCAACTGCGTGCTCTGGTACAACGGCAGCACCGGCGCCGTGCCGTTCCTGCTGTTTCTCGTAATCCTCCTCCTGTGGTTCTTCGTGTCCGTGCCGCTCACCCTTGCCGGTGGCCTCGTCGCGTCCCGCGCCCGCCACGTCGAGTTCCCCGTCAAGACCAACAATATCGCCCGGCAAGTGCCGGCGGCGCAGTGCTCGCCGTGGGTGATGGTAGCGGTGGCCGGGACGTTGCCGTTCGGGACCCTGTTCATCGAGCTCTTCTTCATCATGTCGAGCCTGTGGCTGGGCCGTGTCTACTACGTGTTCGGGTTCCTGCTGGTGGTGCTGGCGCTGCTGGTGACGGTGTGCGCCGAGGTGTCGGTAGTGCTCACATACATGGGGCTGTGCGTGGAGGACTGGCGGTGGTGGTGGCGCGCCTTCTTCGCCTCCGGCTCTATCGCGTTCTACATCCTGGGCTACGCTGTCTACTACCTGGTGTTCGACCTGCACAGCCTCGCCGGGCCGGTATCCGCCTCGCTCTACGTCGGCTACTCACTGCTGATGGCGCTCGCCGTCATGCTTGCCACCGGCGCCGTCGGGCTCGGCGCGTCCTTCTGCTTCGTCCACTACCTCTTCTCCACCATCAAGCTGGACTGATGAGTTGCCGCGCGCAGCCATGTGCCGAATTGCCGATTGATGGCCGTATATGTGTCGTGCTTTGATTTGTTTTTTAGATAAGAGTGATGTGATCTTCTTCTTTTTTTTGTACTATATGGTTAGATCATGTACGGTAATATTTTTATGGCAATTAACAATGAAATGAGGTTTACCTACAAGTTGTTGAAATCAACACGATTAATGCTTGTCAGAATCGCATATTATAAATCAATTAACACGACTGAGGGCTTCATGTAGAGTCAGTCGTCTAAGTTGTTTTGGATGTGAGCAGTTCATGTTGGAGTATTAGCTCAAGTTGTGTTCAGGTGAAATGAGTTTTAGCTACAAGTTGTTGATCTTCTTTCAGATATGGAATTTTGGCTTTGCCGCTATAGGAAGAAGATGATGCAATGGGACTGTTGGCTAGCTTTCCTTCACTCAAAGTTGTAATAATACTCTGTATGGCCCATGCCAGACCCCTGGCTCCGCCACACTTTACAGGCAAACTAATTGCTCGCATGCTTCTCAGATAGGGGAGGGACCATGAGGAGATGTTATTGATAGTATATCGGAAGGTGCAATAAAACAGTAGGATCTTGTGCATTTTCGGCTGACAAACACATGAAAATGAGAAGACGGAGAAATGACATTCTAGGAAGAGATCACGCCATTTGTGTAACCAACCAATCCTGTGCTCGCCGCCAACACTAAATTTGAACTCACGGATTAACGATGCTTTGCCATGCAAGACTTAGATTTGCAACAAAACCGATGATTGTTGAACACCCCAACTAAAGTTCATGTTACCTCTAGATTGGAGCCTTCATGTCACCTTTGACGTACGATTTGCGTAGAAAAGCAAACTCATGCAGCCCTTATACCTGCAACGGGTTCCTTCCTTGAAGCGAAGGGCTGGCTGGCAGTGTGGTCAGCTGCCACAGGTGGAAAACTGAGCTTTGGTTCTGGTTGAAGAGACGTGTATGTCTCCAAGATCCAGTCAAAATTAATTATTCAGGACTAGAGGTTCTGACTTTTAATCTTAAATCTTCCACCCTGAACTAAAGACTCCTCTTTAATTCAGGTTTGTATTATCAATCTCGACTAAAGATATTGTTTCAAAAACAAAAAACACGTTGGATCTGCTCCAGCTTTCTAAACTTTTGGTTTCTACCAGAATCATAATCACAAATTCTTTGCACGCACGCGGATTTCACAAGAATTACAAACAGATCGCAGTAAGAATCATATAACTAAATTTCACAAGAATCATTCACACAAGAATTACAATCACAAAGTGAGTGGGGACTGGGAAGATAAGGGAGAGAGGCAGAGGAGTGGAAGTGTCTGTTGGAATAAATGGGACTTGAGCCATTTATTTTAATTAAAGAATTAAAGTCCGCTTATTTAATGTTAAGGGAAAACCGAATAATACTGGATGGGTATTTGAGGAGAAACCTATTCGACTTAAATAGTGGACCGTTGGTACACCGTTTGTGAAGTTGAATAAGGAGACTGGCGTGCCACACACGCGCGCTCGCCTCGCCGTGGCCGAGTCGAGGCGGACGTGTTGCGAGGCGGGAGGACCTTTTGCCGTTGAAGGGGAATACTGCGTCCCCTCCGCGTCACAGATCTGGGCGCCTCCCGCAGGTCTCCCCACGCCTATATAAGGGTGCCCCCTCCTTCTCTCCTACTCGCACCTTTGGTATTCCTGTTCAGGAGACCTCTCTTTTCTCCCTCCTTTGTTTGTTGCGTTTTTGCCATCCCCATCGCCTGCACCGCGCGCATGGTACCGGCGAGAGCAGGAGCCTCCGAAACCTCGACCGTCAGAAGATCTTGCACGGGATAGGCGGGCGATAAGGTTTTTGGAGAGCGTTGGACGCGACTGCTCGCTCCCGTACGACTACTTCCTCTACGTCCCGACGGCCGTTCGAGGGACTGCACGACTTCAGCCTCTTCCTGCACCGACTTTCGTACGACTACTTCAAGCAAGGTCCGCCCACGACCATGTCTGGTCCAACGGATAACAACGCATCGGGTGTCTCCGACACCCGCTCCGCTTCTGGGTACATCCTCAAACTAATACAGTTTCTCATATTCATGTTTAATAGTTGTTTAAACATGAACACATACACATGTTTTATATCACTCACGATAATCATATTTATGAAATACCTTCTTAATTGTGGAATTAAAATATGCCAAAATATTGCCTATCTTCTAACAATCCAAAAACCTTATCGTGCTGATAGGAATATGTTTGGTGTTGCTAGCTTTGCGAATGCAATTAAGCCAAAACCTTTCGATGGTTCCAACTTTAAGAGGTGGTGTGACTTGGCTACCTTGTGGTTCACCGCCATGAATGTGATGTACGTCATCACCGGAAAAGCTCCCGAGGGTGTCTCGGAGGAAAAGTTTAATGCAGATGACAATCTGTTCTGGGGTGCCGTCATCAGCGTTCTGATTGACAACCTGGTGGACACCTATCTCCGTCACAAGACGGGGAAAGACATTTGGGAGGCTCTTGAGACTCAATACGGAGCCTCTGATGCCGGCGGTGAGCTGTACGTAATGGAACAGTTCCTAGACTACAGGATGGTTGAAGACCGTTCTGTGGTGGAACAGGCCCATGAAGTACAGGCGCTGGCTAAGGAGCTCGAGAACTACAGCAAAGAGGCCCCATGTGAGTTGCCCGACAAGTTTGTGGCTGGAGCTATTATAGCTAAGCTGCCACAGTCTTGGAGGGACTTTGCTACCTCTCTAAAACACAAGAGAAAGGAATTCACTTTTGATGACCTTGTTGCGACTCTTGATGTTGAAGAGAAGGCGAGAGCAAAAGACACACGTGGAAAGGGAATAGCTGGTCCCTCAAGCGCAAATTTTTTGCAGAGGGGTAATCCCAAGTTCTAGAACAACCAGAACAAGAGGAAGAAGCCTTCACCAAACCCGCCCAAGGCTAAGCAAGTCGATGGTCCCGACAAGAAGAACAGAAAGCCGGGGGCTTGCTATACACGTGGCAGTCCGGATCACTTTGCTGCAAAGTGCCTGGATCGCAAAGATCGCAAGGCCCCCAAAACAGCGAACATGGTTGTTAGCGAGGGTGGAGGAACATCGGGGTACGGTAATTTCTTACCTACATTTCTTTCAGTATGTTCTTCACCAGAGTGGTGGATAGACACCAGTGCTAATATTCATGAATGTGCTGACATTTCTATGTTTTCTTCTTACCAGGTCGGAGGGACTGGCTCCTTGTTGATGGGGAACGGTGCCCATGCGCGTGTTCTTGGTGCTGGTACGGTCACTCTGAAGTTCACTTCAGGGAAGACCATACAATTGAAGAATGTGCAACATGTACCTACCATCAAGAAAAATCTTGTCAGCGGGTCTCTACTGTGTAGAGATGGGTTTAAATTAGTCTTCGAGTCGAATAAATGTATCATTTCTAAGTTTGGTACTTTTATTGAAAAAGGCTATGATAGCAGAGGCTTGTTCCACTTTTCTTTGTCGAATGATATTAATGTTGTGAACCATGTGTTTAATGGTGATGAATCAAATGTTTGGCATTCGAGGCTTTGTCATGTTAATTCTGGCTGTATGATGCGTTTAGCTAGTATGAGTTTAATTCCTAAGTTCACCATTGTCAAGAATTCTAAATGCCACGTTTGTGTTGAATCAAAACAAACTCGCAAGCCCCACAAGGCCGTTGAGGCGAGAAACTTGGCACCGTTAGAATTAATTCATTCCGACCCGAGCGAAATGAATGGTGTGTTGACAAAGGGTGGTAAACGGTATTTCATGACCTTGATAGACGATAGCACTAGATTTTGTTACATCTACTTGCTAAAATCAAAGGACGAAGCGCTACATTACTTTAAGATCTATAAAGCTGAAGTAGAAAATCAACTTGAGAGAAAGATTAAACACCTAAGGTCTGATCGAGGTGGCGAATACTTCTTAAATGTTTTTGACTCGTTCTGTGAGGAACACGGTATTGTTCATGAGAGGACGCCGCCCTATTCACCCCAATCTAATGGGATTGCCGAAAGAAAGGACCGCACGCTGACTGACTTGGTGAATGGCATGTTAGAAACCGCGGGACTATCTAAGGAATGGTGGGGTGAGGTGATATTGACAGCCTATCATGTCCTAAACCGTGTGCCTATGAAGAATAAGGAAGTAACACCATTCGAGGAATGGGAGAAGAAGAGGCTAACTCTTTCATATTTACATACTTGGGGTTGCTTGGTCAAAGTCAGTGTGCCAATTACCAAGAAACGTAAACTTGGACCAAAGACGGTGGACTGTGTCTTTTTAGGTTATGCTTTTCACAACGTCGGATATAGATTCTTGGTAGTGAAATCTGGAGTGCCCGACTTGCTTGTCGAAACAATTATGGAGTCCAGAGACGCTACATTCTTTGAGAACATTTTTCCAATGAGAGAGGAAACAAGTTCATCTAGGCAAGAGTCTGTCGAGAAGGACAACTCCACCGAGCCGATGGAACTCATCCTGAGGAGGTTAACGATGAAGCTCCTAGGAGGAGCAAGAGACAAAAGATAGAGAAATCCTTTGGAGATGACTTCATCGTATACCTCATAGATGACACTCCTAAGACCATTGCAGATGCCTACTCCTCACCTGATGCTGACTATTGGAATGAAGCAGTGAGGAGTGAAATGGACTCTATCATGTCGAATGGTACTTGGGAGGTCGTTTAGCGTCCCTATGGGTGCAAGCCCGTGGGATGCAAATGGGTGTTCAAAAGAAAGCTTAGGCCCGATGGTACTATTGATAAGTACAAGGTTAGACTTGTGGCTAAGGGTTACACCCAGAAAGAAGGAGAAGACTTCTTCGATACTTATTCACTAGTCGCTCGATTGACTACCATTAGAGTACTACTTTCTCTGGCAGCCTCACATGGTCTTCTCGTCCATCAGATGGACGTTAAGACAACTTTCCTAAACGGAAAGTTGGAAGAGGAGATCTATATGGATCAACCGGACGGATATGTAGTAAAGGGTCAAGAAGGAATGGTGTGTAAGCTGTTGAAGTCTCTCTATGGCCTCAAGCAAGCACCTAAGCAATGGCATGATAAGTTCGACAGAACTTTGACTTCTGTTGGCTTTGTTGCAAACGAAGCTGACAAATGTGTGTACTATCGCTATGGTGGGGGCGAAGGAGTGATTTTGTGTTTGTATGTAGATGACATACTTATCTTTGGCACGAGCCTTGATGTGATCAAGGAAGTGTTGACGCCTTTTCAGAGCCAACAAGCACGCAGAGGAGCTCCTTGCTACCCCTCTGCGCAGGGCGGTCATACCGCTATGGTAGGCCGGTCAGACCGGTCCCGCCGGGAGATCCAGCGAGAAGACCAACGAACGCTCGCCCGGGAGGGACCCCGTCGAGGCAAGCGCACCTTGGGTTGTCCTAGGCTCGGCAGGCCAGCTAGGACGTCCTCAAACGCCATGGAGACGAGAGAAGAACAACATGATAGGTTGGAAAAGTAAGGGAACGAGGAAGAAAGGTAAAAATGATAAAGGATAAATATGATAGATTCGATTGTGGATGCTTTCAATCGGCCATTTATATTTATAGGGAGGGGAGGTCTTGCCCCATTAGGAGTCGAAACCCTTACAAAACCATGTCAAAATACAACTCCTAACACGTATTTGGCAGGGTAGGGCAGTCTAACCGCCCTAGGGATGCGGTCAGACCGCGTGCCTGGTGTGCAGATCTTCCGGAGGTTTTATCTCTCTCATCCGGACTTCGAATTGGACGTTCTATATATGGATTTTGATGTACTCGACGAGACCTATCCAATGGTGAAGTCCAAATTGCCTTTTGAGGTTTTTGACTAGGGGGGTCAGACCGCCTATGTAGGGCGGTCAAACCGGTTTTACCCGGTTCTGCTAATTTTGGGTGTCAACATATGCCCCCCTGTTTTCTAGCAAAGTATACGTGCTAGAAAAGATTCTGAATGTACAAAATAATCTAAAGGTGATGATAAATAATACATCGCCCATGTGATGGTCTCTAGATCCTTTATGATGCCATTGTAGCCGAAATAAAATCCTAATAAATACAACATGTATGAAACTACTATTTCGGCCTCTAAACTGCATATCTAATAACTGAAGTCTTGATGCGGTCATGGTGGCCAACCATAGCTCCTTGGTGCATCACAAGTATAATATTGATAATTGCAAAAATAAGACCAAGGATTATACCAAAACCATGGATTGAAATTGTTTATACCTGAATAAGCATTCCATGGCACATGCATCGATGGGATGAATGATGAAGACCAGTGTGACGACCGTCGACACTTCTTTACTCTTGGTGATGAAGAATTACTATTTTGATCATCTCCTAACCGATTTCTTTTCTTTTGCTCGGCTATCTTCTGATACTTATGCAACAACTCAGCAAAGCTTGGCTTATTCCTCACCACCTTGCTATTTGGGGAGATACTCTCGACTCTACCAGAATTTCTGGCGAGACCGGTCAGACCGGTGCCTTGAGGACCAGCCACTTTGAGATCATGTTGCCCCCCAGCCGAACATGATTGTTGTTCAGCTATATTATTTGTGACATATTTATCATTGAGGACAATTTGATCAGTAGATCGAGCCGATGATTTTTCAATAATCAGCTTTTCTATGTCTAGTGTCAAATCTGAATTTTTATTTAATCTACCGTCTTTTTTGACATGATAGACTTGTTTGATCACCTTTCGCTTATTTTTCTGTGTTGACCGATTCTTTTGATCAAAACGGTCATTATGCATAGGTGATGACTCATTAATTACCGACTTTCTATGATTAATACAGTTAGGACATAAGTAACTATGAGAAGACGGCATATATGAATTATAATACCAAGGAGAATAAGAATAATGCATATTAAAGTAAGGTTCCCATGGCGTAGGCATTGATGATCCATATGGAGGAAACAACATTGATTTGTGAGAGTTACTCCATTGCCGATTCTCGTTATGGAACTTCTCTCTAGGAGAAGATTTTGAGCGTTTAGAATTTTTAGACCGACTAGCATCATTGACATTATTTTGTCTTTGAGACTTAGCCGAAAGTTTCTCATTAGACTTCGGCTTTTCTCGTTGATGCTTACGGCCTTTAGATTCAACAGTTTTCCAAACACCAATCTCAGGCTTTTTGGGTTTAACCATCTTTGGTTTTGATTTATTTTTCAAAACTTTGGAAGAGGCGGTTAGACCGGCTTGAGAAGCGGTCAGACCGGTGTTGACACAACCGGTACCTTTGCCTTTGTTTTGTTGCCCCCCGAGCGTACTAGGGGGTTTTGGGTCAACAATTTCGGCTAGATACGACCGACTTGTTTTTTGACCAACAACATCACAAGTTGGCAAAACTATGCAAGGATCAATAATATCATTGGTCGGCTTTTCAATAACCGACTCCCGATTAAAAGGAATCAGATCTACACTATTTTTCTTATTAAGTAAGTCATCCACAAATGCAAGTAAACCGCTTATAAGATTAGCAAAGGACTTACGATGCCTCGGTAGATCATACATCCTCAACTCGTCGATGACAGCTATATTCATCATGAAGACACCTTGTTCTGCAACCTGATAACAGTGAGGAAGTATTTCTTCATGGATGCCCTTGCGTAGATCTTCAGGTAATCCTTCAAGTGCCATCAAATTGCTAGAGCTTGATAGATCGGCCATGATAGCCAGATTTCTCGTTCCCCAGCGGAGTCGCCAATTTGTTGACGCCTTTTCGGAGCCAACAAGCACGCAGAGGAGCTCCTTGCTACCCCTCTGCGTAGGGCGGTCAGACCGCTATGGTAGGCCGGTCAGACCGGTCCCGCCGGGAGATCCGGCGAGAAGACCAACGAACGCTCGCCCGGGAGGGACCCCGTCGGGGCAAGCGCACCTTGGGTTGTCCTAGGCTCGGCAGGCCAGCTAGGACGTCCTCAAACGCCATGGAGACGAGAGAAGAACAGCATGATAGGTTGGAAAAGTAAGGGAACGAGGAAGAAAGGTAAAAACGATAAAGGATAAATATGATAGATTCGATTGTGGATGCTTTCAATCGGCCATGGCCCTTTATATTTATAGGGAGGGGAGGTCTTGCCCCATTAGGAGTCGAAACCCTTACAAAACCATGTCAAAATACAACTCCTAACACGTATTTGGCAGGGCAGGGCGGTCTAAACGCCCTAGGGACGCGGTCAGACCGCGTGCCCGGCGTGCAGATCTTCCGGAGGCTTTATCTCTCTCATCCGGACTCCGAATTGGACGTTCTATATATGGATTTTGATGTACACGACGAGACCTATCCAATGGTGAAGTCCAAATTGCCTTTTGAGGTTTTTGACTAGGGCGGTCAGACTGCCTATGTAAGGCGGTCAAACCGGTTTTACCCGGTTCTGCCAATTTTGGGTGTCAACAGGAAGTCAAAGACTTTATATCTCAAAAGTTTGAGATGAAGGACTTGGGAGAGGCTGATGTTATCCTTAACATAAAGCTAATCAAGGGAGAAAATGGTGGGGTGACTCTATCACAGACTCACTACGTTGAGAAGATGTTGAGTCGGTTTGGCTACAGCAATGCTAAACCTGCCTTGGCTTCCTATGACGCCAACTTGGTTCTAAAGAAGAACTTAAGAATAATGGTGGATCAGCTGAGATACTTCCAAATTATTGGTTCTTTGATGTATCTGGCTAGTGTCACGAGACCCGACATCGCATATGCAGTTAGTAAACTGAGCCGGTTTGTTTCAAACCCGGGCAGTGAACACTGGCGTGCTATTGAAAGGGTGATGCGCTATCTAGTAGGAACAATGAACTATGGAATTCACTATTCTGAAGACCCCAAAGTCTTGGAGGGATATAGTGATGCAAACTGTATTTCTGATGTTGATGAGTTAAAGGCCACAAGTGGATATGTGTTCACACTTGGAGGTGGCGCTGTTTCCTGGAAGTCTTGCAAGCAGACCATCTTAACGAGGTCAACAATGGAAGTAGAACTCGCAGCATTAGATACTACCACTGTTGAGGCCGAATGGCTCCGTGAACTCCTTATGGACTTGCCGGTAGTTGAGAAACCGATACCGGCAATCCTAATGAACTATGATAATCAGACTGTGATTATAAAAGTGAACAGATCAAAGGACAACATGAAGTCATCAAGGCATGTGAAGAGGCGGTTAAAGTCTGTCAGGAAATTGAGAAACACCGGTGTTATAGCTTTGGATTACATCCATACGTCTAAGAACCTGGCAGACCAATTCACAAAAGGTGTATCACGAATTGTGATAGATAATGCATCCATGGAATTGGGCTTGAGACCCACATGAGTCTATCCATAGTGGTAACCTGTCTTATGTGATCGGAGATCCTGTGAAGTAGGACGACGAAGCAAGCTATGGTGTGACTGAGAGAAGAGAACCTTTATTAAGGCTCATTCCAAGGGAAGATGCATTTTCTCTTCAAATCTGTATGGCAGGCTGGTGTATACCTTAATATGCTCCAAGTGGCTTCACTGAAACAAGGAGTTGTTTCACTGAATCAAAGACATAGTCCTATAGTATGTCTTTGAGGAGTACACCTATATGAGTCCGACTACTAGTCATAGTCTATGAGATTCGGGTGATCTCTAGAAAACTCATGAAGAGGCATGGAGTATGACTTATAAGCTCCAAACCGTGGGGATGCCTTAGCAGCCTAGTATCAGTAATGGGCTTTGGCCAAGCTTGTTTGCAAAAGACTGACAATTCAAGGCACAGTCTATTGTTCAGTTGTAAATAAGTGTAACTAAAGTTCCTGGTGGATGTTCAACTTAACAGTCTCCACCGCAGTACTGGTATATCTACAACAGTGTTGGGAAATGAGAACATTTCTAAGCATGGCTTATAATCCTTGGTGGGGATTGTTGGAATAAATGGGCCTTGAGCCATTTATTTTAATTAAAAGAATTAAAGCCCGCTTATTTAATGTTAAGGGAAAATAGAATAATACTGGATGGGTATTTGAGGAGAAACCTATTTGACTCAAATAGTGGACTGTTGGTACACCGTTTGTGAAGTTGAATAAGAAGACTGGTGTGCCACGCGCGTGCGCGCTCGCTCGCCTCGCCGAGCCAGGCCGAGGCCGTGACGTGTCGGGCGATGCGGTGCGGTGCGGACGTGATGTGTTGCGGGGCGGGAGGACCTTTTGTCATTGAAGTGGAATAATCCTCGGAATATTCTCTAATGGTGATTTGGTTTCCTTTCCCGCGAGCGTCCAGGTTCGCCGAACCGCGTCCCCTCCGCGTCCTAGATCTAGATCTAGGCACCTCCCGCGGGTCTCCCCCCGCCTATATAAGGGCGCCCCCTCCTTCTCTCCTACTCGCACCTTTCACCTCAGGTATTCCTGTTCAGGAGACCTCTCCCTTCTCCCTCCTTTGTTTGCTGCGTTTTTGCCATCCCCATCGCCTGCACCACGCGCACGGTACCGGCGAGAGCAGGAGCCTCCGAAACCTCGACCGTCAGAAGATCTTGCACGAGATAGGTGGGCGATAAGGTTTTTGGGGAGCGTTGGATGCGACTGCTCGTTCCTGTACGACTACTTCCTCTACGTCCTGGCGACCGTTCGAGGGACTGCACGACTTCAACCTCTTCCCGCACCGACTTTCGTACGACTACTTCAAGCAAGGTCCGCCCACGACCATGTCTGGTCCAGCGGATAACAGCACATCGGGTGTCTCCGACACCCACCCCGCTTCTGGGTACATCCTCAAACTAATACGGTCTCATATTCATGTTTAATAGTTGTTTAAACATGAACACATACACATGTTTTATATCACTCACGATAATCATATTTATGAAATACCTTCTTAATTGTGGAATTAAAATATACCAAAATATTGCCTATCTTCTAACAGTGTCGTGCTCATTTTTTAGGGGTTTGTGGCTCCAACCGTGACTAAAAGCTCAACTTTTGGCATGCCATCCACCTCTTGTATCCACTCATTAAGCAGCGCGTCGAAGAACACCAAAATCTTATTTTTGTTGCAAAGCTCATCAAATTAATCCTGGCTTTCACCATGTTGCTGCTCTGCATCATCACCAGAATAGAGTCCTTGTCTGCATTCGCATCCGCATTGTCATCCCCGCTCCTGCTGCCTTTTCCATCATCTGCTCTGTCTCCGTCAGCGGCACCAGAAGTCCAGAACCCCCGCCGACACGGTTGGCGTCTTGGGTTGCTGCTGGGATCGGATTTCGGAGGTGGCTGTTTGGAGGCAGGACGCCAGCGCGCCCGCCTTTGGGTGCTCACTGCGGCGAACCCCGTAGCAATGGAGTTTTTTTTGCCTCCCAAAACTACTTCATGGTATGAAACCCAAGCTGCACCTACACACCTTAAGCTAGCGCAACTTACAATCATGTGGTAAGTGAAGCATGTTTAATGTTGTGCAACCATATGAATCAGCAGCACTCCAAATAGTTGGATGTGGTTTTCCATGAAGCTGGTATTTTGTGAAACTTATCCAATGGGTTCTAGTGGTAAAGCTAACATCTTTGTACACAATTTGATTGACATACACGGTTCTGCTAAAGTTCTCTACATCAGTACACAAAGATCACAAACTCTATTTATGATCCAATCTAACTAATGTAATAAAACAACCCCTTTTTATGTTGTTGGTGTCAAGCAGAGCAATTACTTGGAGGCTGCTAACCATTCTCCCCTGATAAAACACTACAAGAAATCATTTATTCTGTGATGCAATCATTCTGTCGCGGATTAAATAAAATTCATCACAAATCAGCGTCCGCGACGATTTAAATTTTTGTGGTGGAATGAGCGTCATTGATTAAATCTGTCGACGTTCCTTACTAAATGTCGCAGTTCGTGACGTATCTGGATCGTCACGAAGTAGCCCGAGGCCCATGTAGCCCAACCCCTAGCCCACTATTCGCGACGAAATAAATCATCACGATTGCTGCTGACTTGGATGTGATGTGGCACCTACATGGATGCTGATATGGCATCTACATGGCTGATGATGTGGACAATGACATGGCATCTGCATGGCACCTACATGGCATATGCGTGGCTGATGACGTAGACGATGACGTGGCTCCTACACAATTGATGATGTGGCTGCTACGTGGACGATGACAAGGCTGCTGACATGGCAATGATGACGTCACCACCACGTGCCCAATTCAAAATGGGCCTAAATTGGACCTATTATTTCAGTGGCTCACTTTTTTTCAATTCATTCAGCAATATACTAAAAATTCAGCCCACCAAAATTTTCCAATTTTTAGCCCACTTACCATAATACATTACAGCCAATGATACACAAAATTCCAGCAAATTACAGCCCACAAAATTTCAGAATTACAAATCCAACATAAAATTAGCAAAAAGGCCATTAAATTTGGCCAAATTTTAGACGAAGCCAGTTTTAACCCATACACATTACTTGGCAAACACCATTGCAAACACTAGATACATACAACACCGAAATCACAGGTACAAATCACACCAACAAGCGACCACAACAATTTCAGCACGAATTTGTAACAGGATAGATCAACAAAAACTGTTAGTATCTTTTGTTGCCTTCAAAATTTCATTCAGTTCTCACAGCTTGCAACAGCTTCAATTTGAGGTCCTGAAAGTAACACATTTCCAAAAACTCATCAGATGGCAATATCCAAATCTCGACAGACAATTCAAACTTATAGGAAGCCAAGATATTTTTCCAAAATCTACACAAAACTATTTTCAATTTCAATGCTGGCCACAACAGTAAAGACCAGATAAGCAAAGGTTAAACCCGCAATGGATGAGTTGATTTAAATATCTCTAGAGAAGAAGCAATATAATGCAGTCAAGTATCAAGAAAATTAGTGCAAGAATTTATAGTTTACTTTCCAGTTGATAATTTTAAAATAATGGCCAAGATATAGACCCTCGAAACATGGTTCCAACCTTCAAAAAATGAAATTCGTTCTAAATAGAGGAAAGGGAACCTGTACCTGGTCTGGCTGCTGACTCTACATCAGACTGAGCAGACAAGTCTGAGTAATCCAACCAAGGCACCCAACGGTAGGGCTCCTACTGCAACATCATTAGGACATCAGGAGCAACATATCGTATAACAGGGAATACAACTAGAGAAACTGTGACACAACTATTAAAGGGAATTTGAACTAGTTTGACAGGAAAGTTGTCGGCTTGAAATAATAAACCAAAACTAGCAGACTAGTTTCCATGCATAATGTCACACCCGTTTTTCTGAAGAAAACCGAATGCATCTCATATGTGTGCCAGGATCACAATTTCACACATATGATAGACATAATGAGTGTAATATCAGAAACAATGCTTAAAACGTACAAGAAGAGGTTTATTAACTTTTATTACACTCATCGATAGACACGAAGGTCTTTACACGAACATCGATATCTAAACGATGCAACTCCATCTTCAGCTCCACAGGCTTCTGACTGGGGGATATGCATCCTCAGAACTCATCAAAGTCGTCGAAGTACTCTTCACCGATGTTCTCCTCTGAATAGCGGTAAGCAAGGGTGAGCACACTTATGGTTGGAGCTCAGCAAGTGGGAGAAAAAGTATGCGAGGCTATCAAGGATAGGATAAGGTTTTGCAGCGGTTAGCATTTTTAAGTTGGTCAAATTTTATTAGCAAGCATCTATTTACTAAGTGTAAGTTTATACCAACCCAAAATTAAGCATTTAGAAACATAAACTCAAAACCATATAAAACCATGATTTAATTCCATCTCCAAGTTCACTTATCATGTGAGGGTTCAAGCCGCTCTTAACCGTGAGCACGACTGATTGATCAGTTTTTCACTCTGCAGAGGTTGTACACTTTACCCACAGCTTGTGTTCCCCATGTTGCCCGGGTTAGCTAGACCCATAAACACTTCCGAGGTGAGTGGTTAGGGGTCCACTACGAAGCCTTTACAAAGGCAGTGCAAAAGACCAACAACCAGCAACAGTTACAGCAGCGGAGCTGACCATAACCCTCCCTAGTGGTCAGCACCTTAGCAAAGGCTGCTAACCCAACAAAACCAGGCTATACCCCTTCAACTCCGGCCCCCTGTGCCCCTTTCGGGAAAGGCTGTCACATAATTCACACGCCTAATTAATTGGCTAAGCCAGAGCCATATGGACTGTGGTTGCACTGTTTTCTTGGGTGGTTCTTGTAACATCCCTGATGTATAAGCAACCGTAATCACCCTCATTAACAAGGCTAAGCATGGTGATTAACTTCTTTGACTTGGTCAAACCCCTAACCTCTAGTCAAACCCATCCAAACTAAGGTCAAAACCCTAGAGCTCTAGACCTTTGATCGATAATCTAGCGCGTTCTCCACTTTTCATATAACAACTTCAAAAACGGCCAATATGAAAGTTGTTCATCTTTACATGGGACACATTTCATTCAATTGGCGGCATTTGAGATTCGAAGTGGAAAAACCTCTAAAAGTTGGTCAAAGCTCAGGGGCTCAGTTTGACCTAGCCGAGAAAAACAACAACTTCAAGCCGTTTTTGTTCAAAATCCATGCAGAATTTCATGGGTTGGCCTTTGCAAAAGTTGAAGCTGGCTAGTAGATCTACAACTTTGGTTTTTGGTGAATTTCGAGTTCAATTTGAAATTTCTGAGTTCGCACTGGTCAAACGGGGCTTCGCTGAAATGTGTTGGACACCGGCGCCCCGGCCACGCGCTCTCGCACGCCGCGCGCGCACGCCGAGCCGCGCCGGCACCCCGTCCCGACGTCCGTGCCACGTGCACCGCCCCGTGGGCCCCACCTGCGCCGCTAGTACCACCTCGCCCAGACGCACCTCCCCAGGGCGCCTCCAGCCCCGTGGCCGCGCGCCGTGCCTGCGCGCCCAGTTCCTCGCTTGCGCGCGCGTTGGAGGCTGCGTCCGCGCCGTGCAGCCTTCCCGCCAGCACCACCACCTATTTAAGCCGGACCGCAGTGCCGCGCCGTCGCTCCCTGCCCCGTCTTCAGTGCTCCGCCGCCGCCATCAGAGCGCCGCCGAGGAACTCCCCTGCCCGGGCTACCTCGAGCCCGTCCAAGCACCCTAGCGCCACCTCACAGCCCCACTGCAACTTCCCGTGCTGCACATTGACGTGCACCGCCGTCCAGCTCGCCGGAGTCGAGCCTCCCGCGGCCGGGGATCCACGCCGCCGCCGAGCTCACCCGCCGGCCGCTCCTCCGCCCCGTCCAAGCGACCGAGCCCACCCTATGTGAGCCCCAGATGCTCCTCCGCACCTTCCCCAGCTTCACCGGAATCCGACCGGCGCGCCGCCTCTCGAGCCCAAGGGTCGAATTGCGATTCCAAAAATCTTCCCAGGGTTCAATCTGTGAAACCGAGGGTCTATTTGTAAATCAGAGGGCATGGTTATGAATACTTATCTTTGGCCAGGGACCTATCGGCAAAATGGATTCTTCAAAGTTTGGTTCTTTTCCCTAAATCTTGTAAAATCAAGAACAATTCACAGAAAAATCATAAAAATGCAAACTCAATTGTGTTGTGCTCCTTATGAATAGTAGAAACTTTTCTTCAAATTTCTGTGTAGTTTTTAAATAATTTTGAATTTACCTTTTTGGATAGATCTGAAATAATTCAAATTCTTTGCATGATCTGGAGCTCAAATTTGGATATGTTGTTTTCCTGGTCATGTTGGTTTTCTGGTTCAATTTTGGCACAAAGTTATTAAGTAGATATTTAGTTATGAATTAATGTTGATTTTCAGCATGGTTCCTGTTTATGATTTTTGTAAATTAATCTGTTGGTCTTTTGGATCCAATCTTTTTGCTATGACCCTGTTTTATGGTTTTGCATCCATTATAAATAGTAGAGATGTTTTTACCATGTTTAATAGGGTCAAGTAATTTTAGCACAAATTTACCCTTCCTTCATAATTTTGAAGTAATTTAAATTTTCTTTGCTGAGTAAGTGCATATCTCTTCATGATTAGGTGTTTTGAACCTCTACATGAATTTCTAGCTCAATATATGTATATTTATTTTTGTATGATTTATTCTTGTTTTTAATGGATGAATCTAGTTGTATTTTTCATGCTAAATCTATGGCTTGGATTGATCTAAATTTTTGGCAGGAGCTCATGTGTAGTATGTTGTGCCTCTCTGCAAAGTTTCATGGTCATCTTGTTTGTATTTCTTCCAGAATGAATTTTCGAAGTAAATCAAGCTTAATCCAAGAATTAAAAGTAAAATAGAAATCACCTTTTGTGTGCAATTTAAATCTTTTGTTTAAGCTTCACCAAATCACACCATGAACAACACCCTTAATTTTGGTGAAGAGAAATTGATTAATTAATTTAGATGTGCACAGAATCACCATCAAATAAGGAGTTAAACCCCGCACACATACCCCTTTCTTTGATAGGAAGAGTATGCTGGATATATCCTTATCCAGGTGAATGTGGTCACCCATACACCCCACGTTTACCATTTAATTCTAAGCTATGTTCTCACTCCTCATTCATAATTACATGAAGTTAATGCATATGCATGTCGTGTAGAACTTCCGGACGGAAACTACGAGTTGGTGCTGGACTCCGAGGGAGATCTCACTGAAGGAGAAGTGAACATGGTGGAAGTGCAGCAAGACTCGAACTAAAGTTCGAATGTTTTCTCCACTGACTTTGCTAGTGAAGGCAAGCCCCGAAGCATAACCCAGCTTTCTAACTCTTACATTTATGTTTGCAATGTTTGTGCATTTACGTTTCAGGAGTTGAATTGAAACCCTAGATGCATGATCCTAGGCTCCTATGCTCAAATACTAGCATGATAGATCGCTAGTTGCCATGCTCTAAGGACACGGTAAAGTCGAGTGATGTTCGTCACTCGCGAGCTATAGGTCTCTTATGTTGGAATCATAAGATTTTGTTAAATGGATATGCTCATGTGGTAAGAGCATGGGACCGGCTCCGGCCAGTAGGTCTGTGGTTAAGCGTTTGAACATACTAAACATTTGCCAGGAATGGGACCAGTAAGCCTAGTACCTTCTTGATCCGGTAAGGGATCTATGACCACTAATCTTGGGAAGAGTCCCCTCTGCCTGCAGCAGAGTGGTGCATGTGTGAAGCAGGGCGGCGTGTGTCTCCGTGACCAGTGTACCTTGTACTAAAGACTGTAGAAATGGATCCTGAGTCGAGGACGGTTGGGAACAGCCTGGTTGGTGCACACCCACCCACTGTTGGTTTCTAGTTGGATTACTTTTGGGGTGTGCATTCTTCCGTGTGTTTAGGTTTCTCTTGCAAGGTTATTAATCGATTGATCGTCGGCTTCTCACCGTTACCCGAGATTGCTTAACCATACACTCTATGTCCCGTTAATGATGGAATTGAGATTTAATTTGGATATATGCTTAATTGTTTGCACAACTTATGCTTGCAATAGTTGCTTACTTAGTAATGGATAATCAACTAGAATTTTGAGCTAAAACTTGAAAGTAAGGACATACTCTTTGTTGCTTTTCAGCAAAACAACCCACTAGCCAAAGAGCCTTGCATGTCTAGAGAGTTGGTGATTTTTCATCACCCGCCGGTTAAGTCTTGCTGAGTATTAGTATACTCAGCCTTGGTTTTGATGTTGTTTTCACGTGATGTGAATGATGACGGGTTCCCGCGGCCTGGTTGGGAAGTGGAGTGGGAGGACGACAGTGCTTAGTGACGTCATGGATGGCCTCCTATGATGTTACTTATGACTTTAGTTTTTTTTATTCCGCTGTGTTTCGAACTCTGAACTATTTACCATATGCAAAGGACTTGATTTGTAATATTAAAACCATATGGAGCTTGATGTAATAATTTGTGAAATGTTTATCTCTGGACTCGCCGTCGTGTGAGTTTTAATGTACAAGTCTTCGATCCTGGTTAAAGTGATTTACCGGGCTTGACCCGGCAGAAGCGATAAGTTACTTCTGTATTATTGCTTAATGACCAAATGGACCGGTTTAGGCAATAATATGGAATTAATTGGGCGGTTCTGTCACAGTTCTCCATATTCCAATTAAATCATATAATCTTGTAAATACCAAAGTTCATCAAAGTTACCAAAGTTACCATGATCAACATTTTATAAACATTTATTTAACCATCCCAAGTTAAATAATCTTGTAAAAGAAAAAGAAAAGAAAACGAAGAGGGAGAGAGCTGGGCCGGGTTAGCTGGGCTGCTGCGGGGAGAAAAAAAAGGAAAAGGGATATAGGGCCGGCCTGGCTGAGAAAAGAGAAGGGGGAAAAAGAGGGATAGGGAGGGGAGTTTGAGGTGGTTTAGCAGACTTGATCTTTTGATTTGAAAAACACACACAAACAATACAAATGCATAGACATGAATGCATTCAAGCACTTGGGTAAATTCTAAATTATTTAATTATTGTTTTAAATATTAAAAAGGCAAATTTATTAGTCAAATTATATAAACCCTTAGAAAATAAAATCTAACCATGTTGCTAGCAAAATTTTAATGTGATGAAATTTTGGGTGTTACAAATCCTACCCCCTTAAAGAGAATCTCGTCCTCGAGATTTGGAAAGATTGGGAAACAACTGAGGAAATTCTGCCATAAGCTCATCTTCTCTTTCCCAAGTAGCTTCATCCTCTGAGTGGTGACTCCACCGAACCTTGCACATTTTAATGACCTTGCTCCGAGTGACTCTTTGTGATGTGTCCAAGATTTTGATAGGATGTTCCTTATAGGTCAAGTCATCCTTCACATCAAGATCTTCCAAAGGTAGATTGTCTACTTTAATCTCACTCGAACACTTCTTGAGCTGGGATACATGAAACACATCATGTACATCTGACAATCGAGCTTGAAGTTCCAATTGATATGCCACTTCTCCCTTCCTTTCCAAGATCTGAAAACGTCCAATGAAATGAGGTGACAAATTCCCTCTAATCTTGAATCTTCGTAGGCCTCTAATAGGTGATACTCTAAGATATACATAATCTCCAACTTCAAACACTACTTCTCTCCTTTTGGGATCAGCATAACTCTTTTGTCGTGACTGTGCAGTCTTAAGATTTTCTCGAATTATTTCAACTTGTCTTTCAACTTCTTTTATGATCTCTGGTCCAAAAAGTTGACTTTCTTCTGTCTGATTCCAGTATAACGGTGTCCTACACTTTCTCCCGTATAAAGCTTCAAAAGGGGCCATCTTGAGACTGATTTGGTAGCTGTTGTTATAAGCAAACTCTGCATATGGCAAACTTTTATCCCAACTACCTCCATGCTTTAAGGCACAAGCCCTCAACATGTGTTCTAGAATTTGGTTTGTCCTCTCGGTTTGACCGTCTGTTTGAGGATGATATGCAGAACTAAAGTTAAGCTTTGTATCCATTGATTCATGCAACCTTTCCCAGAAACGTGACGTAAACTGTGTCCATCGGTCGGACACTAGACATATATAACTCTGCCAACTTAGCTCTGTTATAAGTCGTCTTGACTGGTATGAAGTGAGCAACTTTAGTCAACCTATCCACAATGACCCATATAGAATCATATCTATTTCTTCACATTTCCACTCGGGTACTTTCAACGGTTGAAGCAAACCTGCTGGCCTCTGATGTTCTGCTTTTACTTTCTGGCATATATCACACAAGGCAACGTGAGCAGCAACATCCTTTTTCATTCCATACCACCAATATTTCCGTTTCAAGTCTTGATACATCTTGGTACTTCCGGGATGAATTGAATAAGCTGAATCATGTGCTTCCTTTAGTATAGTCTCACGAAGATGGTTGATTTCAGGCACACAAATCCTGTTCCTAAACCAAATGGTTCCCTGGTCATCCCTTTTAAAATCTGGAACCTTTTCTGAATCAACCAACTTTCCGTATTCCTTAATCTTCTCATCTGTCAGCTGTCCTTTCCTGATCTCTTGTTCAAGTGTAGATTCTACTTCCAAAGTCAAGGCTTCATTCTGGGCAACAATGCCCAAATTGAGTCATGCCATTTCCCAACACAACTCCTGAGGCATCAAACGAGCTATGAGCATATTCGCCTGACTTTTTCGACTCAAGGCATCTGCTACAACATTTGCCTTGCCGGGGTGATACTGAATATCCAGACCGTAGTCTTTGATTAATTCTAACCATCTACGTTGTCTGAGATTAAGATCCTTCTGGGTGAAGATATAGTTCATGCTCTTATGGTCAGTAAAGATACGACATTTATTCCCAATCATATATTGCCTCCAAATTTTCAGTGTGTGTACAGTGGCGGCCAACTCTAAATCATGAGTAGGGTAATTCTGTTCATGCTTCCTCAATTGCCTAGAGGCATAAGCAATCACCTTTCCTTCTTGCATTAGTACACAACCAAGACCCTGAAGTGAAGCATCACAGTACACATCAAAGCCCTTGTGAATATCCGGTATTATCAGTACGGGGGCTGTAGTCAACCTCTTCTTTAGTTCCTCATAACTATCTTGGCATTTGGCATCCCATTTAAATTCTTTTCCCTTTTCCAACAAAGAGGTTAGAGGTTTTACAATCTTCGAGAATCCTTCGATGAATCGGCGATAGTACCTGCCAATCTAAGGAAACTCCTGATCTCGACCACATTCTTAGGCGGATTCCAGTTCAACACAGCTTGAACTTTGCTCGGATCTACAGCTATTCCACCTCTGTGATAATATGTCCAAGGAAATAAACTTCCTTTAACTAAAAATCACATTTGCTGAACTTAGCATATAGCTGATGTTCTCGTAGTTTCTGCAGCACAAGTCTCAAATGTTCCTCATGTTCTTCTTCATTCCAGGAGAATACCAGAATATCATCAATGAAAACTACCACGAATTTATCAAGGTACTCCATGAACACTTTGTTCATCAAATACATGAAGTATGCTGGTGCATTTGTCAAGCCAAAGGGCATGACTGTGAACTCATATAGGCCGTATCTAGATGTGAATGCAGTCTTGGGAATGTCTTTAGGTCAAATTTTCAACTGATGGTACCCGGATCACAGATCGATCTTAGAGAAAACTTTAGCACCTTTCATCTGGTCAAACAAATCTCCAGTCCTAGGTAATGGATACTTGTTCTTAATAGTAACTTCATTAAGGGGTCGATAATCTATACACATCCTTCTAGAACCATCCTTTTTATCGACAAAGAGAATGGGAGATCCCCAAGGTGACGAGCTGGGTCGGATATACCCTTTACTTAACAACTCATCTATTTGTTTTTTAACTCCACCAAATCCATAGTATTCATTCCATATGGCCTTTTATAAATAGGAGCAGTACCAGGTAAAAGTTCAATGCTGAATTCAATGTCACGGTCAGGTGGCATACCTGATAACTCATCTGGGAATACGTCGGGGTACTCATTCACTATTTTGATATCTTTCAAGGCCTTTCCTTCTATCACATTCACTGCTCCTTGTTCTGTTGATGAGGCATTAGCAGTGAACTCAATTCTTTCTCCTTGTGGGCTGGTTAGGAATATTGACTTTGTACGGCACTGGATAACTCCATCACATGCATGTAACCAATCCATTCCAAGGATCACATCTATACCCCATGATTTTAGGACCACTAGGTTAGCTAGGAAGTCTATCCCCATGATTTTAAGATTTACTTGTGGGCATAAATGACTGGCCTTCATTTCACCACCCGGGGAACTAACTAGCAAGGTTGTCTTCATAGGACTCATAGATATAGCATGCTTTGCTACGAATTGATCAGTTATGAATGAATGTGATGCTCCAGAATCAAATAATACTGTTGCTGGTATAGAGTTGATAGGGAACGTACCAAGCACAACATTAGAAGCGTCTTGAGCTTGCTCAACTGTTACATGGTTCACTCTGCCACGCATGAAGTTCTGTTGAGCCCTGTTGGCTTGAGGTGTTGAGCTTCCAGCACGAACTTGAGACGATGACTGCCTGGGCTTCTGGCCATTACCCTTCCGTGGGGTCTGCATACCACGCTTGGGGCAGTTGTTGGCATAATGTCCCAGTTCCCCAAATTTGAAACAACTGTTAGGCTGGACTGGAGCATTATTCCTCACTAGGGCTCCCGTGACGTTGCGGGGTGCACCATTGATATTGCCTGAGCGATTCTGCTACTGATTGAGTGTGCGGGGTGACTGCTGATTGAAGCACTGAGACTGTTGGAACGAGCGCTGTAACTGCAAATTTTGTGGATAGTTTCCACCCTGTCCACCAGAGCGAAACTGAGAATTCTGTGGTGGGTTATAGCGGGGACGAGTGTTGCTACTGGATTGCCCTTGGGATTGGAACTTCCCCTTCTATTCACCAAGTTCTTTATGCTTGCTCTCCAGGCTGATGGCCTTGTCCAGTAAGGTCTGGAAGTTAGGAAAAGTATGACTCTGAAGTTGGTAATTGAGTGGTCCAATGAGACCATCCAAGAACCGTTCTTGCCTCTTTGGGTCTGTGTCAACTTCATTTGGAGCATAACGAGACAGCTGGGTGAACTTGTCTCGGTACTCACTGACAGTCATGTTGCCCTGCTTCAAGGCAAGAAATTCCCTCTGCTTGAGCTTTATCACACCAGTCGGGATGTGATGTGTACGAAAACCCTCCTGGAACTCCTGCCAGGTGATGGTGTTAGGAGCAGCATGTGCGACGGTATACGCATCCCACCAATCAGCTGCTGCGCCTTCCAGACGTCCCGAAGCATACAGAACTTTCTCACGATCATTACATTGTACTATATCCAGCTTCTTGTTAACATTCTTAATCCAGTCATCAGCATCAAGAGGTTCCACTAAATGGGAGTAAATGGGTGGGTGGTGGCTCATAAACTCTCTATGCTTGTTTACAGGTGGCTGAGGTGCCTGAGGTACTGGCTGGTGTTGGGCTTGCATGTTTTGCACAGTAGTTGTCAGTGTCTGCAACAATTGTGTCTGAGTTGCCAGGAATTGCTGCATGGCAGGATCCATTGCTGAGTTATGTGGTGGAGGTGGTGCTTGATTCTGTTGGTTCAAGATATGAGCACGAACCACAGGCGGAACGTCTTGTCCTCCTCCTGACCTGGTGTTTACCATCTGATTGTTAGAAAAGGTATTTCACATAAGAAGTAGAACTGATAAGGATAAATTGATAAGGGGCAAAGACTTTAAATTTAACTTAATTATTTTATCAATGCAATTATGGCCATCACTCCATAATGCATTCCAAACACGACAAAGATTCAACTCAAACATGTTTCACCCAACAAACATTTTTACATCACATACGCCCTCGCAGGAACGGATCTGTCGATCAAGACTCAAGGGTGGGCACCCTACTCAAGGAGACCGATGGTAGCGGTAGAGGAGCCGTAGCGAAGCCTCTTGCAGGGCAGTGAAACCGTAGGGCAAGGAGTCTCGTCAGGCTGTACTGGTGGCTCCTTTCCATCGCGTTCGGCTTCCAGCTCCGCGATCCTAGCATAGGCCTGCTTTAGCTTCTCATGAGTCTCATCCAGCTCAGAAGTAGCACCCTCCAGGTCAGTGTTTAGCCCTGCAGTGACCCGGGCGAGGATGTTGAGGCGAGGGTCCTTAGAACCTGCCAGCGGTACCACTGTCTGCTCCGTGCCACTGGTGCGACGAGGGACGTGGCGGTAGTCGCTGATGCTCAGCTCATGGTGATGCCTGGAGCGGAGCGACCACAAAGCCCTTCTGGCGGCATTACTGACAGAAGCTCTGTAAGTGGAGTAGGGCGCGGTGGAGTCGTGCGCTGTGATCGTCGGATAGCCTCTGCCAGTCGGCTCCATTGCCCGGATGTGAACCCGGGTCATGTAGTAGGTACTGAGCGGCGGCTCGTTCTAGCTGTGAGTAACGTACATTGGCCTCACTGTATTCCCCAACTCCAGAAGCATTTCCCTAAGCAAGTAGGGGAAGTAGCCTAGCTCAATCTCCGACGAGTGAATGCGACAAGCCGGATTCTCCTCAAGAGGACCATCATAGTGGTAGCCTTCCCCATCGTCATCATCCCCATCTTCATCTTCATCATCACTACCATCGCTGGGGTCTGAATCCCCACCAGCGGCGGCAGGTGCTGGAGCAGGAGAAGCAACCAGTGGTGATGGTGGGTTGGCCACCACCAGGGATGCAATCGGGGTCCTCAGTTCTCCGTCTGAGCCGACCTCCATAATGCGGTCATCTTCCACTTCGACAAAGTAGTAGGGATCCTACTCGACGGGCTCAACCAACGGGGGCAGCTCTACTCCGTGCGGCTGAGTCCTGGCCATCTGATGGAACAAAGCTGAACTTAGAGCAGAATAAAACAAAAGGGTATGATTTTAACAAAGGAGAAATAAAATAGATTTTTAGATGGAATTAAGATTTATTTTGAAGAGCTGACATGGCTTTCTAGAAGTGAGTCCTTATTTCAGCCATTTCTATCTAAGGCTGCATCCTACAGTCAACATAGCTCTGATACCACTCTATCACACCCGTTTTTCCGAAGAAAATCGAATGCATCTCATATGTGTGCCAGGAACACAATATCACACATATGATAGACATAATGAGTGTAATATCAGAAACAATGCTTAAAATGTACAAGAAGAGGTTTATTAACTTTTATTACACTCATCGATAGACATGCAGGTCTTTACACAAACATCGATATCTAAATGATGCAACTCCGTCTTCAGCTCCACAGGCTTCTCACTGGGGGATACGCATCCTCAGAACTCATCAAAGTCGTCGAAGTACTCTTCACTGATGTTCTCCTCTGAACAGCGGTAAGCAAGGGTGAGCACACTTATGGTTGGAGCTCAGTAAGTGGGAGAAAAAGTATGCAAGGCTATCAAGGATAGGATAAGGTTTTGTAGCAGTTAGCATTTTTAAGTTGGTCAAATTTTGTTAGCAAGTATCTATTTACTAAGTGTAAGTTTATACCAATCCAAAATTAAGCATTTAGAAACATAAACTCAAAACCATATAAAACCATGATTTAATTCCATCTTCAAGTTCACTTATAATGTGAGGGTTCAAGCCGCTCTTAACCGTGAGCACGACTGATCGATCAGTTTTTCACTCTGCTGAGGTTGTACACTTTACCCACAGCTCGTGTTCCCCATGTTGCCTGGGTTAGCTAGACCCTTAAACACTTCCGAGGTGAGTGGCTAGGGGTCCACTACGAAGCCTTTACAAAGGCAGTGCAAAAGACCAACAACTAGCAACAATTACAGCAGCAGAGCGGACCATAACCCTCCCTAGTGGTCAGCACCTTAGCAAAGGCTGCTACCCCAACAGAACCGGGCTATACCCCTTCAACTTCGGCCCCCTGTGCCCCTTTCGGGAAAGGCTATCAGATAATTCACACACCTAATTAATTGGCTAAGCCAGAGCCATATGGACTGTGGTTGCACTGTTTTCTTGGGTGGTTCTCCATATTCCAATTAAATCATATAATCTTGTAAATACCAAAGTTCATCAAAGTTACCAAAGTTACCATGATCAACATTTTATAAACATTTATTTAACCATCCCAAGTTAAGCAACTATGCATTTCTACCCAAAACATTTATTAAAAAGGTTGTTCAAGGTAATAGGGGTAAAATTCTAGTCATGTCCTTAAAAAGGTGATTTTCCCATCAATTTATGCATAGCAACATTAAAAGTAAATTTTAATTATTATGGAAGTTGTGTGGGATAAAAATAGAATATGTTGGGGAGGAAAATCCACTTGCCTTCTTCTCCTAAAAAGTCTGGCTCTTCTTCTTCAAAAGGTTGTTCTTGCTCTTCGATCGGAAACTCGGTTCCAACCGGCACGATATCTACGATCACATCAAAAATCATTCAATAAATAAAAACAGTACATTAAACATTTTAAAAAACTAAAACAAGCTTCTAAAACTAAAGATCACTAAGAGACGGTTGCATGGACACCAAAAACGCCTAAAACGGATAAAGGATGCGAAAGATATGGCTTAAACAAGCTCTAGGGGCTAAACTGTGAGAAAAACTAACTTCCTGGGGCTTAACTGCAAGAAACTAGAGACCTAAACCTAATTATGATTAAAAACAGAAGGTTTAACTTGTAAAAGATAAAGGTTGGATTGCGGGTGAAAGAAACTTGAAAGCTCAGGGGCCTAAACATAAGAAAAATGACTAAACCGAGAGAATCTTTGGAGGTGGAAGGGCATTTTTGTAATATTAAAGATTTCAGGAGCTTTTTTGCAAAGAGGTGGCGGAGACTCGGGGTTGACCGGTATTGACTGGGCGGGGCTGCGATCTGAGTCGTCGGATTTGAATCGGGCGGCTGGGGTCGCACGCGAGCAGACGGCAGCGGCGGGACGGGCGGCGCGCGGCGGCAGACGGCGGCGGATCGCTAGATGCTCGCCGGAATTGAGCTCCCGGGCACTAAACGCGATGGGAAAAGCACCAAAACGAAGAGGAGGTGGGGATCTCACCTAAGACCTTGGGATGGCGAGCAAGGCGGCAGAGAGGAAGATCGGGGCGGCGGCGCAGCAGCGCAGCGGCGGTGGCGGTGCTTCGGCGGGAGAAGGGGTGCGCGGTTCCGAGGCGAGGGAGAGAGAGCAGAGAGGAGGTGCAGGTGGAGAGGGGGCTCGCCGGTGCCTTTTATAGGGTGTAGGGGTGCGGCGAGGCGGTGTGGCTCGGTGGAGCGGCCGTTCCGGGTGGGGAGGGAGGCAGTGGCGGCGCGAGTGTGCCACTACACATTTATGCGCCGCTGGTGGAGGAGAAGAGGGGGCGCGGGGAGGGAAAACGGCACCGGGGAGGTGGGTGGCCGGCGCGGCCATGGAGGGGAAGCAGGCGACGAGAGGTAGGAGACAAGCCCGACAGGTGGGCCCCACCTGTCGGCGGCTGGGAGAGAGGGGGAAGAGGGGAGTTGGGCTGGCGGTGTTTAACGGGCCGAGCGAGGCTAGCTGGGCCGGAGGGAAAAGACGGGCCGGCGGGAGAAGAAAAGAAAATGAAGAGGGAGAGAGCTGGGCCGGGTTAGCTAGGCCGCTGCGGGGAGAGAAAAAAAGGAAAAGGGATATAGGGCCGGCCCGGCTGAGAAAAGAGAAGGGAGAAAAAGATGGATATGGAGGGGAGTTTGAGGTGGCTTAGCAGACTTGATCTTTTGATTTGAAAAAAACACACAAACAAAACAAATGCATAGGCATGAATGCATTCAAGCACTTGGGTAAATTCTAAATTATTTAATTATTGTTTTAAATAGTAAAATGGCAAATTTATTAGTCAAATTATATAAACCCTTAGAAAATAAAATCTAACCATGTTGCTAGCAAAATTTTAATGTGATGGAATTTTGGGTGTTACACATAATTAATATCTGAACACAACTGAAACCAACCGGCCTTGCCACTCAGACATGCAGCAAGCCTAGAACTAATTGGCAAGAAAAGATCAATTTAATTCTAAGCAAACATGGATAACAGTAACAACATGATAAGAGCAGGTCCATCAGTACATTGAAATTGAAAAGCAGGACCAGCATAGCAGATTAAGATCATCACAAGGCATGAAGGGAAAATACAAGTCATTAATAAAGTACAACTGCAGTTCACATGAATGCCAATAGATAACCTTAAGTAATTCACCAAACAGACACTACAAAGTCCCTAAGGCCTCACAATCAAAACTCAAACTATAAGCAATCAGGGAGGAGTTGTGGTTAAAAAAACAAGTAAAATAAATCTATTACACCACAAACAGTTGACTTTTGAAATCCAAGCACTAACAATGAGCACAATGCTTCAAATAGAGCAACACAACAGTTCACCAAAAATCCTAGATAGCATCGTAATAGGGGAGAGCAATTACCCATGCCAAGGGCCGAGAGCTCCACCTCCTCATGTTGCTGCATGTACCTCTGCAACCATAGCAACAGATTAAATTATGTGAACATGGGCATCCATAAAATAATTCAAAATGTCAACTATTCACCATCTGTCATTTCATACCTTGAATTAGAGAGTCAAAAACAATATTCCAGGCAACACTGTTTGATCACATTTATAGATTAGTAATAGTGTTGAATAGTAGTACGATTCACTTGATAAAAACTAAAAGGATTGAGACTTGAGAGAGAAAAATAATAGCATGGCATCACAAGATCTATGCAGCTGCTGTTCAGTGCAGCAATCAATATCCAATCTATAAACTTGCATGCCCAATGTGCAGATATACAAGCAACTAAAAAACAACCAAAAAACAGTTATTGTTAAAAGGAAAGCATTAGCTATAAACTTGCATGCCCAATGTGCAGATATGCAAGCAACCAAAAACAGTTATTGTTTACTGCAAATAACCACCACAAAAGCATTAAGTAACAATACTAATCTCAAAGGTACTCAAAACACGTGATCGTTTGATTTTGACACAACCACATATACAGTGTAAGAAGAATGTATGACAAAAACAAGGTAAGCATACACCGTTCTGTGCCTTGCTTCCTAGAGATGCCACGGGTTTCTATTTTTATTAGTAAAAGTAGACAATGGTTTGCTTATTCCCTCCCAAACTAGCTATGTGCACAACTCATTAACTGTCTTATCAGGATTAAGGTAATGAGACAAAACGTATTCACCAATGTATGACGGGCTGTGAAGGAAACATAAAAACTACATTTACAAGTCCATGAAGACAGTGACATGTTTGAACTTGATACTGTCCCTAAGCTATCTCTAATAAGAACAAAAACCATTGTATCAACAAGAAAAGCAGCATGACAAACCTGACGAGCTAACAAGCATTACCAATCGGCAATTATAAATCGGCAAACAAAATGCAGTGCTAAACAAACAATGGTATTCAGACAAAAGACATCTCAGTGCTAAATTGGTTCATGAGAGCATGTCATAGGGCAAATAATTTAAGGAAAAAACATGCAAATAATTTCTGAAGAAATGAAATCACAGATAATCAAGTAATATTATAGCAACTCAATAATAGCATGAATAACAATCTCACAACTTGGAAAAAGCAAGGATATTATCATAACATTGGAGTGTCATCTCATTCACGATAAAGAACAATTATGTTGCTACTATTGGGGGCTTGCAGTATATAAAAATTCAAAAAACAAGCAGTAAGTAGTAGAGGCATGAATGGGGTTCAGGCATACCGGGCAATTGACTAATTGTCAGTAAACTTCACATAATTAATTAAGCATAAAAGCAATACTAATTAAGCAGATCATGCATATTTTTTTGCATCTGGGGAGAAAGAGGAGATAGAAAGGCACGCACCTGAGTTGGGGAAGAAGAGCCGCACGCCGGTGCTGAACTATCAGGAGTAGAGGCTGCTGAAGAAGGCTGGGGAAAGGAGCTCCGCCCGCGTCGCTGCTTGCCGTACAGCCGCCGGAGGAGCTGTTGTGCCCCGCAGCTGCACATGACTCCATGGCCAGCAGCAGATCTGAGGAGGAGAGCGGCGGGTGGATATGAGTGGATGCAGAGAGCAGAGCAAGGATGGGAAGAGGGAGCACGCACTGGACTACCTGCTCAAGCCCCCATGTGTGAGGAAGAGGGTCGCGGTCTCGCGGGAGCGGCGACGCGTGGAGCGGAGGGGTGCGGGCGGGTCGACGACGCGTGGGGGAGTACAGAGGAGAGGGAGTCACGCCGTCGCGGACGCGAGGCTCCATGGATGCGGCGGAGCCGACTGAAAAGGGAGGGGCCGGCCGGGAGGGAGGGGCCGCCGGCAGATCTAGCCAGTGCCTGCTCCTCCACCAAGCCGCCGTCGGACCGAGGAAGAGGGGCGCATGGAGGTCATCGCACAGGCCGCTGTCCTCAGCTACCACGCTACCTTCCTCTGGCCTGGCTGCCATCGCCATCCGCCCTCGAGGCCGCAGGGGAGGGAGAAGGGGAGGGGGTAGCGCGTCTTGGAGGAGGGTCTGGGCATTGGGCTGCTACGGCTGCGGAAAAGAAAGGAGACAGAGGAAATAGGGTTTCAAGAGTTGCCTTTATACTGCAAGAACGAGATCTGATCCGTTAGATTGAGGATCCGATGGTCAGGAAGAGATGGGCTGTAAAGGCCGCACAGACAAACCCAAAGAGATGGCCCAAGCAGCACGGGATCCCATTTTTCTTTTTCTTTTTCATTTTATTGCACCCTTGTGAAGTAACATACAAAACTATTATCTTACATATCCTTAAAATATTTTTCACATGTATAAGACAACATATGAGTTGCAATCTAGGAGTTTCAAGAATTTTCAAGTAGATTTGTTATTTTCTACGATATAAATGATTTTTTGCATTTTTACCAAAATTATTCCAAATTGACCTATATGTACCTCTAATAAGATTTAAAAAAATCAGAAAAACTATATTTAGGTGCATATGGTCCATTTTAGGCCACATCTAGGAGATTGAAGAAAAATTCAATTGACTTGTAGGGAAAACTCGAACTTTTACTAGTCATATTGTTATAAAATAATGATAATAATACCTAAAACTTATCAAAAAATTATGTAACTTGGCATAGAATTATTTTATGGATGTGAAGCATTACAAAAAAGTTTCATAAGATTTTGTGAAAATTGGAGTATATATTGTTCATAAACTAGATAGTTCATCACATTGTTTCATACAACTCAACTCAAACTTCAAAGTTTGTACACACTCAAGTACTTTTTTACCCCATGGAGACCTCAAATTTGGATGAAACCTCAACCTTGCTATCTTATTAGTATTTGGATATTTAGATTTCCAATTGTCATGCAAAAAAGTTATTTTTCTATTTTTTAAATACCTAATAAAGACACCCTTGTGAAGTAACTTGAAAAAACTATTATCTTACATACCCTCAAAACATTTTTCACATGTAAAATATAGCATAAAAGTTGTCACCTAGGAGTTTCAAGAATTTCCATGTAGATTTGCTACTTTTTATCATTTAAATGAATTTCTACGTGTTTACCGAAAGTAATTCCAAATTGACCTATATGTACCTCTCATAAGATTCAAAAAATTTTCCAAAAAACTATATTTATACGCATATGGTCCATTCTAGGCCACATCTGGGAGATTGAAGAAAAAATAAATTGACTTGTAGGGAAACCTCGAACTTCTACTAGTCACCTTGTTATAAAATAATGATGATAATACCTAAACCTTATCCAAAAATTATGTAAATTGGCATTGAATCATTTTATAGATGTACAAGCTTGACAAAAAAGTTTCATAAGATTTTGTGAACATTTGAGTATACATTATTTATAAACTAGATAGTTCCTCACATTGTTTCATACAACTCAACATAAACTTCAAAGTTTGTACACACTCAATTACTTTTTTACCCCATGGACACCTCAAATTTGGATAGAACCTCACCCTTACTATTCTATTAGTATTTGGAGATTTAGATTTCCAATTATGATGCAAAAAAGTCATTTTTCTATTTTTAAATACCTAATTAAGACACCCTTGTGAAGTAACCTACACAATTATTATCTTACATACCCTCAAAACATTTTTCACATGTAAAATACAACATATAAGTTGTCACCTAGGAGTTTCAAAAAATTTCAAGTAGATTTGCTATTTTCTATCATTTAAATGAATTTCTGCATGTTTACCGAAAGTAACTCCAAATTAACCTATATGTACTTCTAATAAGATTCAAAAAAAATCAAAAAACTATATTTATGTGTTTATGGTCCATTCTAGGCCACATCTAGGAGATTGACGAAAACTTCAATTGACTTATAGGAAAAACTCGAACTTCTACTAGTCACCTTGTAATAAAATAATGATAAAAATACCTAAAACTTCTCCAAAAATTATGTACATTGGCATAGTAGCATGTCTTTGGACCAAAATCTTGCCATAAAAAATTTAAGTGATTTCAAAAAAGTAGGCCCATACATTGTTCACAAAAGTATACATCCCTCTTATAGTTTTCTAAAACTCAAAGTCAAACTTTGAGATTTGAGTGGTGATTTACATTTTCAAAGTCGTATGCATCTCAAACTTGGCTACAACCTTATATTTATCACAAAATTAGAAAATATGAAGTTATGTTACCATTTGTTATTCAAAAATATCTTTTATTTATTCTCTTTCGGTATAAGAAAAGAAGTTGTATAAAAAAGATAAATGAAATAGCAATTAATATGAAAACGAACGATGTTACATGAAAGATCGTGATTTTACAAAAAATCAGAAAAAAGAATCAATGAATTTGGAGTTACTATGACCGAGAAACACTAGTTTCAAATTTTAATTATAGATTAAAAAGAAAAAACGATGGGGCAAACGAGCTCAGCGTGCACCACGTGGTCGCGGCGAAGCAACTCGACCAACCCATTGCTGCCATGTGGTCCCGAAGTTCAAACGATTCAAACGATATGTATATAAACTAAATTACCCTTAATTTACCACAACTCATGAAGTGTCCTAGTGGTAGCAAATGCGCTCTTGATGCATGAGGTCGTGGGTTCAAATCCCATCCTCGCGTGCTATTTTTTTCAACTTTCCTAGAGGCGATGGGTGAAAGGATATGGAAATAAACTTCTGCAAAGACACGTAACTTCACTTGTAGCTCAGTGGTAACACATCCTCCTCCTTTCCCCCACGTCGCGGGTTCGAGTCCCTTGTCCGCCCCAATTTAGTGCCGAATTATTTTTTGGAGGCGATGGGCCAGCGTGGCTTGCAAGTGGCTGGGCGCGATCGGTCGCGGCTGTGGCTGGCCGGCTGCGGCCGGTCGTGGCTGGCTGGGGTGCGTCTGGCCGTGGCTATGGTGCATCCGGCTGCGGCCGTGGATGGCTGTGGTGCAGCCGGCTGCGGCCGGGGTGCATACGGCTGGACATGGCTGGCCGGGGTGCATCCGGCCGTGCTGGTGCATCCGGATGTGGCCGTGGCTGGCCAGGGTGCAGCCGGCCGTGGCTGTTGTGCAGCCGGCTGCGGCCGGGGTGCGGCCGGCCGTGGCCAGCTAGGGTGCGGCCGCGGCTGGCCGGGGCGTGGCTGCAACCAGCCGCTGCCACTTTTTTTCAATTTTTCAATTTTTCCGTTCATATCATGACTATTTGCGGCCGGCCACGGCTGTGGCTGGCCAGCCGTGGCTGGCCGGGGTGCATCTGGCCGTGGCTGGCCGGGGTGCATCTGGTCGGGGCTGTGGTGCAGCCGGCTGCGGCCGGGGTGCATACGGCGGGCCATGGCTAGCCGGGGTGCATCCGGTCGTGGCTCTGGTGCATCCGGCCGTGGCTACAGTGCATCCGGATGCGGCCGTGGCTGGCCAGGGTGCAGCCGGCTGCGGTCGGGGTGCGGCCGCGGCTGGCCGGGGCGTGGCTGCAACCGGCCGCTGCCCCTTTTTTTCAATTTTTCAATTTTTTCCGTTCATAACATGATTATTTGCGGCCGGCCGCGGCTGTGGCTGGCCGGCTGCGGCCGGCCGTGGCTGGCCGGGGTGCATCTGGCCGTGGCTATGGTGCATCCGGCTGCGGCCGTGGCTGGCTGTGGTGCAGCCGGCTGCGGCCGGGGTGCATACGGCTGGCCATGGCTGGCCGGGGTGCATCCGATCGTGGCTATGGTGCATCCGGACGCGGCCGTGGCTGGCCAGGGTGCAGCCGGCCGTGGCTGTAGTGCAGCCGGCTGCGGCCGGGGTGCGACCGGCCGTGGCCAGCTGGGGTGCGGCCGACCGTGGCTAGCTGGGGTGCGGTCGCGGCTGGCTGGGGCGTGGCCGCGGCTGGCCGGGGCGTGGCTGCAACCGGCCGCTAGCACTTTTTTTTCAATTTTTCAATTTTTTCCGTTCATAACATGACTATTTACGGCTAGGGTGCGGGCGTGCGGCCGGCCGTGGCTGGCCGGGGTGCATCTGGCCGTGGCTATGGTGCATCCGGTTGCGACCGTGGCTGGCTGTGGTGCAGCCGGCTGCGGCCGGGGTGCATACGGCTGGCCATGGCTGGCCGGGGTGCATACGGCTGGCCATGGCTGGCCGGGGTGCATCCGGCCGTGGCTATGGTGCATCCGGATGCGGTCGTGGCTGGCCAGGGTGCAGCCGGCCGTGGTTGTGGTGCAGCCGGCTGCGGCCGGGGTGCGGCCGGCCGTGGCCAGCTAGGGTGTGGCCGCGGCTGGCTGGGGCGTGGTCGTGGCTGGCCGGGGCGTGGCTGCAACCGGCCGCTGCCACCTTTTTTTCAATTTTTCAATTTTTTCCGTTCATAGCATGACTATTTCTTATTTGTTGATCTTTTCAGATTTTTTTTCCATTCATAACATGACAATTTGTTATTTGTTGATCGTGACGAATCTGCTAAAACGTCACAATGTTTGGGCCGGATTGCGACGAATTTAACAAATCATCGTAGTGTTCTGGGCTTCAATATCCATCAGTGCACATCCGTGACGAAAAACAAGAATACGTCGCAGATGAAGTGCTCTTCGTGATGTTCTCTGAGAACGTTGTAGAAAGTTCGTCGCAGATTAAATAGTTTTATAGTGAAAGTTCACGCAGGGGGTCACTTCCATTTGGCATGGCTGCTCATCTCCACAAGTTTCAGGGTAGTGCGAGACAACGCGGCTCGCAAAGGGTCATAAGCCTCTTGATTGACTGAAGGTACCTACGAGTGGTCTCGTCGTTCATGATGTGGGCGACACTATTTGTGCAAATCTTCTCTCTGGCAGAACGCTCATGGATGCCCACCACAGTGACTCCAATAGGCCATGGGACATTGCCGATGGCCAGTTTGATGTATTGCTCCGTCGCTAGTTGATAGTCATGCCTCATGCAGCATTCAACTATATCAAGCAACGCTTGACGGATGTCATCAGGGAGAATCTGAACGTACAAAATAATAATTAATTCAAGAATGTGTCGAAAATACAGTGAGAAGATAAGGGAGTACATGACAGTCAGAACTTTAGCAGTACAATTAGCCAGTATTCAAGTATAAGCGGAATTAATGCATGGCAAAAGTATGGAAACAATTGATAGCGGTAATTAATTATGCAGAAAGTTCAACTGAATTGCAGCAAACAATTGATTTGAATGGTATATCCTGAAGAAGCAAGTTAAAATTCAGAACCTTGGAAACTCTAAGTGTGAAGTTAAAATTCTACATCGGCAGTGTTTGGTTGGAGTGGAAAAAAAATTCACTCCAACTTTGGCCATTAATTAGGGATATTAATTATGCTCATTAGATTCGTCGCACAAAGTTGCACTCATATGTGAAAAGATTTTGCAAATATACTTCATTTAGTACTCCATGCATGAAAGATTTCTTTGAGTGAAAATTTTCTCACCACCATCCAAACATGGTCATCATGAAACAACGGTTCATACTAGGTCTTAAATTGTTTCACAATGAATTTTGCCTCAAAAATATTAAACGTTACTATTGGACAGCAGAAAACAAGACTAAGTGCAGGGCCAAAATGTTAATGTTGCTACCTTGGGAAGCAAATATAGTGTACTTCTAAATGTCATATTATGCATAACTAGTGGCCTAAAAATATATTGCCTAACTAGTTTTTGAATTTAATCAAATGTACAAAAATCGAACAATTTGTGCAAAGCGAATGCATAAAAGCTTATGAACATTGGACATGTATATTTTTTAACCGAACCAACAAGGAAAACTCCAAGGACTCTCACCTTCTTCCTGCAGAGCTCGTACAGGGGGCCGAGATATCGTGCAGACTGATTGAACCTTGCAACCTCCGTCTTCCCGTTTGCTGTCCGCTTCTCCGGCTCTGACATGCCATCCACCTCGTGCTTCCACTCGTTAAGCAGCGCGTTGAAGAACACCAAAATCTTGTCTTCCTTGCAAAGCTCGTCAAACTTGGCCGGATCCATCCTCTTCTTCGAGTCCTTGTCTGCATCCGCTTCGACAATCTCGCTCCTGCTGCCGTTCCCATCACCGCCGACACTCTCGAACTTCTGCCGCTTGCCCATCTCGATCATGTCCCCAAGGAAGTCGTTGGTCTGCCCACTACGGGCCATGTCGAGATCGTCGATGTCATCGATGACGCTGGACTTGAGCGCGATCTTGAGGCGGTCGACGCGGGCGGCGTCGTCCTCCCCGAACAGCGTGACGGGCTCGCGCAGCACGCGGAGGCGCCGGATCACCTCGTGCCGTGGGAGGCTGGGCTCGGAGTCGTCGGAGCAGGAGGTAGGGTTATTGAGATTCCCCGCTGCGGCGTACGGGTCGCTGCTGGGATCGGAGGCGGCGGCTGCGGCGGATTCGAGCGCGCCGGCCTTGGGTTGCTCATCGCGGCGCTTCTGGAGCCGCTTCTGCTCCAGGTCCGACCGCCGCACGAAGCTTTTCCCCGCGAAATCCTCCCTCGCCGCCTTCCGCTTCTTCTGCAGCTCCCGCTTCAGAAGATCCATCGCCGCCGGCGCTTCGCTTCCTCGGAGAGAGGAGGCCGTGGGCAACAAGGTGGATCAGACAGAGGGAGCCCGTGTGGGTCTATTTGACGCCGCCCTCCCGACTTGGAGTTGGTGTTGCATGCGGTGTCGAATCGGAAACCGCGCGACAGAATTTCGTGGTATATCTCGCTGCCAACGCAATGTCATTCCAGAGACGTCACCGCCTGGAGATCGCGAACGCCCTTCGGCTCGCGAGACGTCACCGTGGAGCGCGCCTCGTGGTGGCTGCGGTTCGCCTCGCGGGTGGCCTCAAGCTCACGCTGCCCCACCCCGACCGCGCGCCGGACAAGGATGGGGTGATCGTGTCGTGCTCCCCGTGTGGGAGCGGGTCATGACGATCGACATGGAGTACGTGGGCCGCGCGCTGCGGTTCCAGCCGCTCCCCGCTGGCGGGTCGACGTCGACGTTCGCGGTGCTGTCGTGCTGACCGCCCTGAGGATAACGGACGCCCGCGAGCTGGGAGTCTCCACAAATGTGGTGGCCTAGTTTTTAGACGATTTGCATTTCGTAAAGTTCGACTCAGTCCCGATTAGTATGGTTCAGTTTGTTCATCTGGTTCAGGGCGTAGTAATGGTTCGTAGTATTGATTTGGCAAAATTTGCCCCAATACACTGTTAAAAGGTGGTATTTGCTGTGAACCATTGAAAAATTAAAACTTTGTTCTTTGCATTAAAAATAAACAGTGAAAAAGTACTATTACCTATCACATCTATTACCTCTTCTCTTATAAGAAATATTATTGCAGAATTATTCATTTACACTTTACTTTTTTTTTTCACCAAAAAACAGACCCTGAGTCACTGCTGCAGTACTAATGAATCGTGTATATTTGCGAGAGGATACTTTCAGTATTATACTAGTATTGAATTTAACTGAAGAGTCACCCGAAATGACTACTTTGCCTATAGATGTCCAAATGGGCTCAGCCCGCTGGGCCGGCACGGACACAGCCCGTTTAAACACGGCCCACGAACGACACGGCACGGCCTGCCCCGTGCCCGTGCCTGGCACGGCACGGCCCCCGTGCCAGTGTTGGGCTGGAATCCCAGCACGCGAACACGACACGGGCACGGCCCGCTCCAACGGCCGGCACGGGGCAGGCACGATAGCCGTTGGATCCCGGCTGCCCCTCCCTTGTGTGATCGTTGATCCCAGCCTCCCCTCCCCTCCTATATAAAGGCGAGCGTTTTCTTTCTGTGCTGTGACTTTGAATGAATGAATTTTTGTGTTTGAACACTTGGTGAATCTATGTTTTGTTTGAACCTGGGCACCTGCATCGTACCTGGGTTGGCACAGGCACTGCTGAGCTGTCGTGCCGAGTAACACGACACGACACGCTCCAGCTTCCTTAGTGTCGTGCCTGGGCTGGGATGCCGGCACGCTAGCACGTCTAGGCACGGCACCTGATAGTGTCGTGCCTAGCCGTGGCACGACACGGTCGTGTCCGTGCCCGTGTCGGCACGGCACGCACGTTTGGCCATCTATAACTTTGCCCTGCTGCCTTATCTTCTCCCCTCGTAAGTTCATCGCAGGAGCTTTTCTCCCCCGCTAACGGCGATTCCTCCAGGCGCGCAGCCCCTCCCCGAGGGCAGTAGTGCCCGGCAGGGGCCCTCCCCGACGGCAGCTGCGCCCGGCAGCCCCCCGCGAAGGCTCCTCTCGTCCCCTCCCGCCGCGTTGGGGTCTGAGGAGGCCCGTGCGGCCAACCCCGGCGGCGACCCCGGGCAGCCAATTCCGGCATCCTCAGCTGCAAGATGGTGATTTCCCCATGGCGACCCTTCCACTGTGCGCAGCTCCGGCGGCGGTGGGCGGTCAACCCCGGGTCCCCAGCAACCTCCATCTCCCCCATCGCGCCATGGAATGCTGGGCCTGCTGTCACGGAGCTTCGGCCAAGCTCCAGGCAAGGCAGGCCGCTGGCCCATGCCAAGGCCACGGGCGGCGTGCATTGCCAGGCGGCGGCGCAGCGGGGTGCGGCGGACAAGCAGCACGGGACGGAGCTCCGGTGAGCTTCTTTTCCTTTGCTGCTGCATCTGCTCTGACGCGCCTGCAACATTCAGGGAGATCGCTGCTGTGGTGCGCAGTGATTGCTCCGTGGCAGATTTGCTATGCTGCGCCATGTACTCATGCTACGGAATCTGATGTTGGCAGTCTTGCTTTCTCTTCCATTCTTTTCCCTTTTTCTTTCTTCTTATTTTTTCTTACAACGATCACGGTGTTCATCAGTATGTAAAGGATAGGGGTATGCTTGTCCAGATTGAAGCATTTGGAGTTGAAATTATTATTATATCATCTATAGTGTCTTCCAGGAAATGTACATGGTTTTGTAGTGTCCCCTGGCAAAGACACTGTTTGTAGTGGTCTGTGGCAAAAGCCACCTTTTAACGGTGTCCACGAGCAAATTTTGCCTATTGTTTTGACATATGAGGTAGCCGAAGATGCCTTTGGTGACTCGATGTGTTTTGTCTTGTATCCATATCAATAGAAGAAGTTTCGTTGTGTATTTAAAGAGTTTTTGGAGATACATGATGTGAGCAGGTCCTTGACCCAGTTTTTGGTTCAATTGTCATGTTTAGATTTTTAGATGCAGAGTATCTGCGTATACTTTAGTATTATTGCAATTTGTAAGTTCTGGGATTTTAGGAGCTGCATACTTGCTGCTAAAATTTTCTTGTAGATGAATGTAAGAAATTACAACCTGCCTAACCTGTCACTGGAAATATGAGGAATTATGCTAGAAGAACAAATTCTTTGTTGTTAGTTGGTTAGGCTCCCTTTCTGCTCTTAATGGGATCTGTTACTTTCATGAATGATCTTCACTTGCTCAGTTTTTTGCAGCTGCTTCTGAGATTATGATGTGCACTCTGACCTGTTCTTCATCAGTTAGCAAATTGATTTACATTTACTATGGTCATAGGGTGACAAAGAAACCAAACACGGAGCACCATTTGTGGATCAGGAAGGAGACAGCTGGGTCAGGGAAGAAGGCTCTGCGTCTTATTGATACTGTAAGATATAAGACATCTTTATCACACTTCAATTATCACTTAACATGTAAAGTAGATGAACAAATCACTTCTTCTGTTATCATTTCTCTTGGACTATGTGCTGATTAGGAATAATTAGTTATTCTGACATCGATCTGTGATGTTTAAGAAACTGATGTGTTCTCAAATCAGTCTGTGGAAACATATCTTTTAGGTTTCAAAGTTACCAAATGAAAAGGAAGCTATTTATGGTGCATTAGACAAGTGGAGTGCTTTTGAGCCTGAATTCCCTAGTATAGCAGCAGCAAAAGCTCTGGGGATGTTGAAAAGGCGAAGAAAATGGCTAAGAATCATCCAGGTATTGTTGCTGTTGACAACAGCTATTAGTTACTATTGTGCCAAGGGCATAGCTATTTCTTATTTGATTGGCGTTATCACTGCTTTCAATAGGAAGCTAGATTTCTCACACTCCTATTAAATTTTACTGCTTTTCGCAGGTGACTAAGTGGTTGATGAGCAAAGGCCAGGTGCTGACATGGACAACGTATGACACATTTCTGCTGGCACTTTTTATGGATGGAAGGGTAGATGAAGCTGAGTCTATTTGGAGTACTGTTATACAGACTCATACACGCTCAGTGCCCAAGAGGTTGTTCTCTCGGATGATCTTGATGTATGACATTTGCCATCATCCAGAAAAAGTTTTGGAGGTACATCTTAATCATTTTCACTTCTATGTGGTTTTTAGCTTTCTTCTGTTCCAACTGTATCTGTTGACTGGTTCATGAATGATTCTTCGGCAACAATTATAGTGATTTTTTTACCGGACCATAATTATGAGTTGATCGATGCTTTAGGGCTGAAAAGTTGGCAAATCATGTGCAGTTCAGTCTTGTTAACAATGTTAATCAGTAATCTTGTTCACATATCTAGTACTGGTTATCCAGCCTAATTTGCTAATTATGCAGCCTGACTGACTGGTAGTATGGGAACATGATGGGAGCCCATTCCTGGTTTGGTTTTTGGTCTAGCAGACATGTTCTCATTGCACTGGTCTAGTTGGCTGGTCAGAGTTGAAACTTAAAAGTTTTTTCTTTTTTGGGTTCAAAACAAGATGCTTGAAAATCTTACTCGTTCTTGTTTCCAATTTCAGATATATGCTGACATGGAGGAGTTAGGGGTGCGTCCAGATGAGGATACAGCTAGGCGGATTGGAAAAGCATTTGTGGCTTTTGGCCAAGAAGAGAAAGAAAAGTATGTCCTTGATAAATACTTGACAAAGTATAAGTACATCCATTTCAACGGTGAGCGTGTTAGGGTGCGGAGAGATGGGCCACTGGCGTAGCAACCATTATCTGAGATTCTTGGAGCCATCAATATCACCTCTCCAGTTGGGAAGATGCCCGTCACTTTCTCTACGATGGTCATACACACGGTTATGGGCATTGCTCCTAATGTGAGATGGGACAAACATGATACTGTACTAATTTTGGTATTGTATAGCATCCGCTAGTTGCGATGGTTTTAAATTGTAAGTGTTTGTGTAGGGTAGTTCATTGTCATGATCCCGTGCTACGGTCTAATTTTTATTTGCTGTGCTAACTCGTGAAGGACGATAAGCTGCAGAGCATTTTTGTTTATTTTACGATATAAGCTGCCAGGTTGCTGTATTCGTCAAATGTATCATCAATCATGTGCATATTTCATATAAATCTCTTGCTGTGTACCCCTTTGGTGCTCATAGTTCTTCAGCAAGTGATAATGTGAGTTGCATCGGTGTTTTTTTCGCTTGGCAGCCGGGAAATGAAGGCCACCCATTTATCTGTGCGGTGTTCTTGTCCTGTACCTTGATGATGTCTTTGTTGCCGAACGCCAGTTGAAGCTGCCTGTCTATGGCTACAAGTCTAGAACGCTGCTGTCTGCTGAAGTTCCTCCGATTCAGACAACAACAATGTCTGGTCTGGTGGTGCGAGCCATTTATATTGCCGAGCAGAGCAGATGGTCCATGCCAGCCCAGGTGCCGGGCGCTCTGGCAGATTCCAGGCCGTGAAAGTGTGGAACACCGGACAGCGACCACTGGACAGGAGGCTGCTGCCGACGCGGCGGCCTGACGGTGCTGGGCGGCCGGCCGCTCCCTACTTGGGATTGGGAACCCCTCGCCTCTCGGTTTCGACTTCCGATCGCCCGCGGCGGAAGCCCTGACGGCGACGTACACGCCCGCAAATCATCATCACGCGTCGGGGGAGAGCGTTGGTGGGTGGTTGTTCGGCCGCCGGCCGTGGCATATGACCATCATTCATCCGTCGCACGTATGGCATGGACGCGTCGACAGCGACGACCGCGACGCCGACGGAGACGACGGCGGCGACAGGTGCGGTGATGGCCGGCCGGTCGCCGCATCGCCGGAAGAGCACAAGTGCCTTCAGTTGCGGTGGCGCCCGCGCTTATCTCTATCCGGCCCGGCCTACCCCCTCGCGCGTCATCTCGTGGCCGGCACGGCACGACGGCAGTGACTCCGACGTGAGCTGGCCCCTAAAAAGCTCCTGGATCTCGGACAGCCACCACGACGGCACTACTCTCCTTCTCGCCTCGCGTTTTCTGTCTTTTTTTTTTTGGAGCATAGCTTCATTCATCAATTAACCAGAGTTGTTACAATCGAGCAGCAGGCTTGCCTGCAAGAAGCTAGGGGGCTGAAGCACCCAAACAGATCCTATGCCAGAAAGGGAGGCGTTTCTAGCACAAATATGAGCAGCTAAATTGGCAGACCTACGTACATGAGTGACTACGAATGAGGTGAAGGCTGCCGCAAGCTTCTGGACGTCCAAGAGAATTGAGGTGATCTCCGATCTTGAACTCCCCCTTGATCGCCACAGGGACACCAACTCCTTGGAGTCAGTCTCCACAATAACACCCTCACGAGTGCCCGCGGGAATGAGCCGGACACCATCTCTGAAGGCTTCCGCTTCAGCAATCAAGGCCGAAGCTATTGAATCAAGACGTCGCGCTGAAGCTTTAACAAAAGAACCATCATTGCTGCGGATGACGGCCCCTGTTGCACCAGTTGAGTTGGAGGCATTAAAAGCACCATCAGTGTTAACCTTGAGGAAACCACTAGGTGGAAAGTTCCAGTGCTCTATTTTCTGCCCAGAGGCATTGCCGAGGTGCTGTAGCTCGTCCGACAATAGCTGGAAACAAGTGTCCACCGCCCATTCAATTACCAGTTTCGGATCAATTGCTTCCTTGCCATGTCTTCTATCATTTCGGCTGTTCCAAAGCGACCACATACCACACAGAAGGATGCCTCGATCTGCAGCAGAGCACACTGAGTCATTCATCAAATCTTCAGACCAAGTTCGCGGGCAAAGCTTTGGCAATTTGATGCCTGTCAGCTCCTTCAGCTTTGACCAGAAGCTTTTTGCATAAGTGCACTCAAGCAAAGCATGGAAAGTGGTTTCTTTATCCTTAGAAAACGCACCTGGATCTTGGACGATAGCGCCAGCTTTGTGCGTGCCAGGCCGGGGACGACGGCAACGCATTCACGCTCAGATCGGATCGATATGGATCGGACCAGAGGATTCCGGGAGCCGTTTCGAAACTTTTGCCCCGGATCGATCTGGAAGGATGCCTTTGTTGCAACATTTCGCTTAAATTTTGCTGACACTTGCACTACAAGTGTATTAATCGGATTGAATTTGTTGTGGAAAAATTACGCGTCGACAAACGCTACACTGCTGTCACATGTGAGTTTTGCCCCGGATCGATCCGGAAGGATGCTTTGTTGCAACATTTCGCTTAATTATAATTTTACTGAAACCTGCACTACAACTGCGTATGAGCCGGATTGAATTTGTTGTGGAAAAATTTCGCGTCGACAAACGCTACACTGCTGCCACGTACGTTTTCAAAGCCTGATGATGATGAATTGATGATGATCCAGATCCACACCACGAGTGCTGATCCAACCATGTGGGTCTGACTCTGACCGACCTACCCGACCAAAGAACACGAGCCGGACCACCAGAAGGCACACACTGACTCTGGACCCGATCATGTGCGACGAGATTAAAAAAAAAACATTCCTGTTTTTTTAGCGCGAGTACCAGCCTACCAGGGGCAGATTGGTTTGGAACTGTTTTTCTTAAAAAAAACAAGTTTAAACCATTATGTACTTGCTACTAGTACGTTTATTACTTCAACAATGCTTGGCAGCATTGGTCGGATTTGGACATCTTTTGGTTTGCAGGCAATCTTTCCAAATTTGTCAGGCTGATCCTTTTGACAGATTTTGGGAGTGCTAGCCAAATTTGACTAGCATGTTGCGATCTCGAAAAGATTTTGTGACCTTTTGCCATGCCTCAGTTGTACAGAACCCAGCCTATGGATTTCCAAATCGGTGGGCACCAAATTTTGCCCGCAAGCTAAACGCTAATCAAATAGTATTTCCAGCAAAAGTGTACTAGCCAACTGTCCAACACTCCAACTCATGGATTTCCTTTCATGGAGTATCATCATAGTTTGTTTTTACCGGGAAATCCTGCTGCGTATGGCGTGACGCCTTCCACTCCTTTTTTTTCTTCTAATTTCTCCTTTTCCTTTTCCCCACTTCTTTGCCCCTCGTTCTCTTATCTTTCTTTAACATGCTCCTTGGCTCCTAGCTAAACAACTCATAGTGATCACTGATCTACAAACACTTTATTCCCCTAATTTTTTCCAAAAATAAGGGATCTTCATTTTTTTTAAAAAATAAAATTGATGGGTAGGGCCCGGAACTCGAAAACTGTGGGTGAAAAATCATCCCCGAATCCGAGCCTGTGAGACCCGCGAGTTATATTCAACCCGAAACCCGTTGCCATCCTCAATTTGCTTAGGTCCAAATCATTAGACTCAGGAGGCGACTGGTTGTTGGGTACCTTAAAGGTTTGAAGTACAAGACACTGTAAATATAATTTCACTTTGACACGTGGACGCAAGGTTTGTAAACGGTCAACTGTCTATTTATTTCCAACCACATTATACTTGAAAGTTTAATTGAAGATTTGGTAAAACAATTCTCTAGAGAAGTTTGAAAACATTTAAATTTGTGAAGAAGATAAGTTACTAAAAATGTAAAGCTAAGGAAGGTGAGGTGGATTTTGTTGTTTTCTGGTCAAGTCGTGTGCGCGCCAATTGAAAACTCATATATTTTAACATCCATAATTACTAAAAAGATGTAAATCTAAGGAAGGATACGTGGATTTTGTCGCTTTCTTGTCGGATCGTCTACGCGCCAATTGAAACCTCATGTATTTTTAACATGCATAGTTACTAAAAATGTAACGGTAAGGAAGAGGAGAGATTTTGTCGTTTCTGGTCGGGTCATGTGCGCGTCAATTGAAAATTTTTGTATTTTAATATCCCTCCGTAGCCAAATTTTAAACCGTTAGATCTCCATCAATATTTCATCCGACCGCTTTGGTTCTTTCTTCTTCCTCTCGCCTTCTTCTCCAATGCACCAACAACGCCGTCGTTGCTGCCGCCTAGATAGCGCGTCCCGTACCCACTCTCTCCTATCATCTCCATCGATGGTTTCCTCATCACTATACTAACCCTTCAAAATGAGTTCCGACCTTCTTGTCCTTTCATCGACCATCCTCCACCATCCTAGTTGGCGACCCATCTCTCATGTCTTATTGGCCTGCTTAATAAACCTCTCCTAAAACATGGGCAATCTTTCTTCCTTGGCCCTCATCGTCGAAAATTTTCATTGGAACCAAAGAAGGTAAAGAAAAATTCAAGTGTGTAGGACTAACAGTAGGACTTAGCAATTCCATCGCTGCCTACATTGGGTACCAAATTTGGTCCGGCACCATGTTTTGCCCGGGCGAGGGAACAGGGAAGCATATGGAAGTGGAAAAACCTGACTGGACCCGGCCGGGGATCTCCGCCCGGGCGCAGACTCGCCGACACGTGGGCCCCCCGCCACGCCGTCCGCCAGCGGCCACCCGACCCCTCGCCGTTATTTATTTATCTTCCCCCTGCTGACCCGTTCGCTGGCAACTCCGTCTCCGCTGCCCGCAGTGCTCTCTCTCACGCTCCCCACGCTCTCGGCACAGACGCCAACGCTCCTCTCTCTCCCCCCTCCGCGGCTCCGCCGCGACCCGAGAGAGGGAGGCGAGCAGGCATGGCCGGGGCGGTGGTCGACGACGCCGGGATGGACGCCGTCCAGAGGCGGCTCATGTTCGAGGACGAGTGAGCGCCTATTCCTCCCTCCCCACCTTCTTCTCTTCCCGTTTTCCTCCCCTGCCTCCTTCCCCTCCGTCGGGTGCGTCGCCGTCTGCGTTCGCGCATCCGCGATCTGCTTGCCCCGGGACGCGCATCTGGGTTTTGCACGGTTGCTATCGCCGCCGGGGTTCCGTTTTCTCGGCTGCCCAGTTGTGTGTCTCGCCGGATCTCGCGGGGGCGGTTTGGTTTTGTGCCCGTGATAGGGATCAATGGATGTAGTACTCGAGATGCCGGGGACACCGTGTTGTGGTCTCACGTGCTTGATGTCATGATGTGGAATCTCGTTCTGTACTTGCTGCCGGTTGGGGTAGTCGGCTACGACTGTGCAGAATTCCGGGCATGGCGTGCGTTCGTGCTGTAGTCAGGCTCAGTAGGTGATGGGGGAACTGGATTTCAATGGATAACGAAGGATAAATATGCTGTTTTTTTTTCTTTGGCATATCGAATTCAGGGTTTACTAAGTATTTTTAAGATGATTTGGTACTGAATATCTGAAAAGCTGACGAGTTTCAAAAATTTTAGAGTGTAAAATTTGATGTACAATAGTGGTACTAGAAGAAAGTCCTGGATGGTTGAGTGTTTTTCATTGTCAGGAAGATGTTATGTCTACTGGCTGTTCTTTATGGAAATTATTACAGTAGTAGTACACAACTACTATATTCCCGTGTGGGGCCTTTCTGATATAGTTATTTATTACGTGCTTGTTTGGTGATATTCAACTCAGCATTTATTTTCTAACCACGCTGCTTGGTTATTTCACAGGTGCATTTTGGTGGATGAGCAGGACAATGTTGTTGGCCATGAATCAAAGTACAACTGTAAGTTCGATCTCTGCTCCTCGTTTCTATTAAATTCTATGATGTCCTTCGAATTGGTTGCTCACCTGACTACACATTTGTACGGTATTGCTAGGCCATCTGATGGAAAAGATTGAATCTGAGAATCTGCTCCACAGGGCTTTCAGTGTGTTCCTTTTCAACTCAAAATATGAACTGCTACTTCAGGTTTGACATTCCCTCTTCATTCCGTGCTTGTATGATGTATTTTTCAATCTTGTCGCGCTACTCAATTTTTATCTACACATGGCAAAGGTTTTAAATTTCCATTTTTTGGGTTTAATGTTATGCTTGAAATGGAAACTCATGAAGTCCCAAAGTTACTCTGGTAGCTTCTAACACTAGATCTCCTGCTTGAAGTTGGGTTCATGCCTTGAATCACCATAAAGATGAACAACCATTGCCTTAGGAAGATGCATTAAATACGTGTAGCTGTTATTTCTCTGATCATATATATTGCAGTTAGCCCTTAAGTTGCATTATTGGATGCTGTGACTCCCTGTAGGTCTTATCGTTACGTATTACATAAGCGGACTTTCTCCCTGGGACAAACATGTCGAGTAGCTGGCTGGATGATGTTTAGGATAATAAATTGTCACTATCCTATTAGTCTTTAAAATGCTAATTATAAGCATGTTCCCACTTTCTTTGCAGCAAAGGTCTGCCACAAAGGTTACATTTCCTTTAGTTTGGACCAACACCTGCTGCAGCCATCCTCTGTACCGTGAGTCTGAACTTACCCAGGAGAACTACCTTGGTACGTTACCGAAAAGATTGCAAACCGAAATTATCCTCTTCGGTTTCTCCTTCTCTTTCAGTAATAATGAGTTAACATTTTGGTCTCCAGGAACGAGAAATGCAGCACAGAGGAAGCTCCTGGATGAGCTGGGCATCCCAGCTGAAGATGCCCCGGTTGACCAATTCACCCCTGTTGGCCGGATGCTCTACAAGGCTCCATCTGATGGAAAATGGGGCGAGCATGAGCGTAAGTTGTTGTCACAGCCTTGGTTCGTCATAATCATGTTTGTTAAAAGCCAGCTAATTCATTAGAATAGTCCATTAGCAAATCATTGTTGCTGGAAGGTGTTTCACCAGAACCACTCAGTTGCTAACGCTGGTTTCCTTTCTCGTCATCCACAGTCGACTCCATCCTGATCATGGTTCGGGACGTGAAGCTGCAGCCGAACCCAGATGAGGTCGCGGACGTGAAGTATGTGAACCGCGAGCAGCTGAAGGAGCTGATCCAGAAGGCTGACGCAGGTGAGGACGGCGTGAAGATCTCCCCCTGGTGCCGGCTGATCGTGGACAACTTCCTGATGCGCTGGTGGGACCATGTGGAGAAGGGCACCCTCAGCGAGGTCGTGGACATGGAGACCATCCACAAGCTGAAGGATTGAGGGCCGACCGTGGCCTCGTCGCCTGACGTTGCTCTGCCGCTTGCTCTTGTGTGCCTATTGGCCCTGTTGAGAACCAGATCGTTTGTTTAATCAGTGATTTATACATCGTCAGATATAAACTGCAATAAGTTCGACCTGCTCGTCCCTGCTGTTACTCTCTCCATCTCAAATTGTAGGTGGTTTTTAGAAATATATGAAATCTATAAATCTAAAAAAAATACCAAAACGACTTTTAATTTAGGGCGGAGGAAATACCAATTTCTGCAGTTGCAATTTTGACAGGATCACCTGTAACTTGAGTAGGCTGCTTCTTGGACGTCTGTAGCTGTGAAGATCGTAGCCACCGCCAGTCTGCGCGATTAGTCTGTGGACTGCAAGCAGCCATGTTGCTTTCTTTGCCTCTGATTAGAAGTTCTGTTCTGGTAGAGGATGTCTGTTCTGTGCAGCAGCAGTTGAACTCTCCACTCGACGAGGTCAGGTCAGACTAGCGATAGCAGCCGTAGACTAGAGTAGAGATAGCAGCCGTACAGTACAGAGGATGTCATGAACCATTGGTAGCACACGGGCACACGGCACATGTCTGACCTTCCATCCGATGAATTCTCAAAGACCAGAAACAGATGACAGTGACATCAGGGCATGGTAAAACCTTTTCAACAGGACGAGATTTTTGATTGCTTTTGTTTGGCACGAAGACCTGTTCAACCTTCAAGAGCAGTGCAGTGGGGAATTGGGGATGGAGGCGGAACCCTTCTCGGGCTTGTTTGGATTACAGGGGATTTGAGTGGAACAAAGTGGATCGAATCTAAAATGAACTAATTTTTCCTCAATCCCTCCTATTACACTTCAATCCATTACATTGTGCAAAGAGTACATGCGATCATTCATAAGCTGGCCCAGTTGCTTATTATTGTCCAGTGAAACAGTGCAGAAGATGCCGTACAGGGAGGTAGAGACCAAACACCAGACCAAGTCAGGAATCAGGCCACCATCAGAACAATAATTAGACACACGGATGGCAGCCGGCAGCCGGCAGGCCAGTGTTTTTCCCCAACAGAGCGCGTGCCTGGCCAGTTCACAACCTGCAAGTGCCTCCTGAAATCTGCAACTGTACGGTCCTGACAATACGAAAGATTAAAGTGTCAAGGGTATGAAGCCATCAACCGTATTAACAGTAAAACCCGGGTAACCCCGATAGTTAATGCCGCAGATGTTATGCCATATTGCTACTGTCAAATAGCTCTCGAGACTCATACTTCAATGGGCATTCATCAGTTACCCAAATACAATACCGTTCTGATACTTGCATCTTCTTTTCCCATGAAGATTTCTGACTGTACAGTCGCCCATAAATATCATTGTCCTTGCTCCAGTCAATCAAGCAAAACATGTTACCTTGCAAAATAAACATTGTCAGTCAATTGGGGCCCTAGATCTTGTGAACTCATCAAACTTCTATGGTCATAGATAATCAGATAAAATCTTTGCTTAGATTCGGTAGGAATTTTCTGCTGACATAACCCTGCATCGCTGAGGCGAGGTGCTCGACATTTGAGTAATGATAATGCAAATGGTGAGAGCATGACTGACTGGCAAGGAATTTGACACTCAACTAACTATGAATATTACAGAATGACAAAAGACAGGTAGATCACTAGGTCAAATAGCAACACGCCCATCAACAAGGACAGAACGATGGGTTTGTGCCGTTTGATGAATGGAATAGCAGCTCTACACTACAGAATAATACAGCATTGCGTGTATGCTAATTCTACACTAAAGAATAATACAGCAGCCGCCTTCAATGTACGAGCTGTCTTAAACATTTGCAAATTTAGCATGAACACAGCTGTACACATGCAACATTATCAAGTTAACAAATCTGTACAGCTGTCCAAACTAGTCCAAGTTAACATGGCCTGTCTACCTAAGTTTCCCTTTATATAGCCCACCTTTGTAGTGCACTTTCCATCGCCTACTTGCCTCATTAATACATTCTCGGCTCCCATCTCTTGCATTGCAAAAGAGAGACAACCAGAAGATGGCTTCTCCCTTTCTTGTGCTCATTTTCATGGTTGCACACGCCCTTGGTTGTGTTGCTACAAACACCATCACTTCCACCACACCACTGTCCGGCACACAGAAGCTGGTGTCCAAGAGCAACAAGTTTGAACTGGGCTTCTACTCACCAACACGAGGTGGTGACACCTCTTCCAATAGAAACTACTACATAGCCATATGGTTCGGTAACATACCAGAGGTGACAGCTGTTTGGACAGCGAACACCGAGGACCCATTGTCCAATCCAAGCACAGCATCCTTGTCCATATCCACTGATGGCAATCTTAACATCTTTGACAAAACCAGGAACCGACAGGTCTGGTCCACCAATGCAAGCATATCCTCCAACTCTACTGTTGCTGCCATTTTGGACTCCGGCAGCCTTGTGCTTACTGATGCCTTCGACTCATCGAAGGTCTTCTGGAGTAGCATTGACCACCCAACAAATACATGGCTCGCTGGTGGCAAGCTGGGACTGAACAAGATTACCGGTATGAGCCAGAGGCTCACTGCATGGAGAAGCAATGATGACCCATCTCCTGGCCTGTTCTCACTGGTGCTGGACCCAAAGGGCACGACAGAGTATCTCATGCAGTGGAACAAATCTGTGAGTTACTGGACCATTGGCCCCTGGAATGGTGAAGTTTTTAGCCTGGTGCCAGAGATGAGGTCGGACTATGCGGGTGGCTTCAAGTTCGTTGACAATGCCAATGAGAGCTACTTCACAGTTCACATATGGATTGCCAGATGACTCGATTGTATCACGGGTCATAATGGATACAGATGGGCACTTTAAGCATCTGATGTGGCTCAATGCGAGCCAGAAATGGATATTGTTCTGGTCCCAGCCAAGGACGCAGTGCGAGGTGTATGCAGTCTGTGGACCATATGGAAGTTGCAAGCTTGATGTCTTGCCATTTTGCAGCTGCATCAAGGGATTTAGTGTAAAGGATCAAAGTGATTGGGACCTCAGGGTGTACAGTGGAGGGTGCAAAAAGGTGCTCCTTTGCATTGCCAGACCAATTTGAGCTCAGAGAAATCGGAGACTGATAAGTTCCATTCCATGGTAAATGTGAGGCTCCCTGATCATGCCCAGACAGCAAATGCTGGGAGCCCTGAAAATTGCCAGGTGGCTTGCCTGAACAATTGCAGCTGCAGTGCTTACATGTATAATCACAGTGGATGCTTTGTTTGGCATGGGGACTTGGTCGGCCTGCAAGAACAGTACAGTGGCGATGGAGCAGGAACAATCTTTCTTAGACTTGCAGTATCCGAGCTGCCAGGTGCTACAAAACGCAGGACTGCACCAATTGGTGTAGTTACTGGTGGAGTTGTCGCAGTTTTGGCGATCCTTGCCATCATATTGTTCATACTAATTCAAAGGTGCCATGGAGATAGTGCTCTTCAGGTATTTGACAATACTGGTGATAGGTTGACCACCTACCGGTATAGTGATCTGCAGCATGCCACCAACAATTTTTCAATCAAGTTGGGAGGAGGTGCCTTCGGCTCAGTGTTCAAAGGTCAACTTCCTGTAAGTTCAACTCCTATTGCTGTGAAGAGGCTAGATGGGCTTCAACAAGGGGACAAGCAGTTCCGTGCTGAGGTGCTTACTGTAGGGATGATCAATCATGTCAACTTGGTACGCCTTCTTGGGTTCTGCACTGAAAAGAGCAGTAGGTTCCTTGTCTATGAGTACATGGAAGGCGGTTCATTGGACAGACATCTGTGCGGGAAAGATGGTAGCACTGTTCTTGACTGGAAAACAAGGTACAATATTGCGTTGGGCATTGCAAGAGGGCTAGCATATCTGCATGAGAAGTGTAGGGAATGTATTATCCACTGTGACCTGAAGCCAGAAAACATACTCCTGGACGCCAACTTCCAAGCAAAAGTTGCAGATTTTGGTTTAGCAAAGCTTCTCGGTCGTGACTTCAGCTGTGTGTTGACAACAATGAGAGGAACCATGGGGTACCTCGCACCTGAGTGGTTCTCCGGGCTGCCCATAACATCAAAAATAGATGTCTACAGCTTTGGCATTATGCTTTTCGAATTGATTTCAGGGAGAAGGAACACAACTTCATCCGAAAGTGAGATTGGACCTTACTTTCCATGTTGGGCAGCAACCCAAGTGATTGATGGCAATGAAAGTTTCATTTTGGATAATAGATTGGGAGGAGTCGCAGACATGGAGGAACTTGTCAGGGCTTCACGTCTGGCATGTTGGTGTGTCCAATATGAGGAACATCAGCCATCCATGGCACTTGTGGTCAAGATGATGGAAGGGAACTTGGATGTTGATGTGCCACCATTTCCAGGACCTCTTCGTTGTCTATTGGATAACAAGGCCTCATCTCTAACTGACATCAACCTTAAAGATCTTGGTCCTAGTAAAAGGTGAAGTACTGTCCTTCGACCTGCATTCATGTCCTTAAACATAAGAACGGCACACTGAGTCCCTACACTTGAAATTGTAAGGCTGGTGCACAGCCATTATATGTAACTGTGTGACTGATGGTTTGACATGGTGATCTTGCGTACGCAAACCTAAAGGGTATGGTATATTTCCGATTCGTCTCACTTTACAATGATTTGATCAAGCAACAATTTATATTAAGCCAATATCATCTGATCTTCTATAGACAGTTAAGCAAGACTTGACCCTTGTTGACATATTTAGATTTAGGACCGGAAAGTAATGTGTAACTCTGGACTTAGTTGACTCAACCACGAACATTTAGGATTCACCGGACGCATTTTAGGTTCACTAGTAATTCTACAACCCATTTCTTTTAAAAAAATTCTACATCCTGTTGCATGAGGTCCAAAGAGAAAAGCAAATGCACCCTAAAATATAGTGTAGCACTGAAGCAAGTCCTACAAAAACACGAAGTTGCTAAAGTTGGTCCCCTTATCCTTATGTTGCCTAAGCTGAACAATGATTTGAAGTTATGAAAAGCAAAAAATAGTGCCACTGCCACATATGAGGACCAGTCCGATAGTGCTCATCAGTCGCCATATGCAAAACAGCTAAATACACAAGACGTGTGCTGAACAATGGATCCGTTTTCTTTCCCTCGAATCGATCCACAATACTATTACCGATTTCCTACTTGACCGATTCGTCGGGAAAGATAGAAGTAATCCCCAATTATATGTGCTCCTAATGTCTCGAATTTCAGTCCCGAAATTCGCGTTCAGACAAAGTCTGCAGCAGGCAGGAACGCAGCAGCTAGTGAGAAATATAGCCTGCATTTTTGGCAAAGACTGCGCAGGAGTTGAGGAACTCTTAGTTCAGCGATGGAGTAGTTTTTGCCTGACCTGACGTAGCCTCGCTCGCCGACACCGTCGCCGCGCGCGCCGTCGCAAGTCGCAACCACCCGCCACGTTGCGCAATCACCTCGTGAAAACCGCCGCCCGCCGCCGAACACGACTAGGAACTGCTGAAGGGTGGAGTCCCCAGCAGAGCCCGGCCGTCAGTCCGCAGCAGGGCACCAGCTCGTCCTCCTCCCGCCGCATCCGTCAAGCAGAGAGCCCTGCCGAGCTCGGATCCATAGCTGCCTGTTCGTCTCTCGATTTGAGTGTTTTTTTTCTTCCTCTAGGAAGGGGCTTGAGATGGGTTATACTCAGATCGTAATATTTGTCGCCCTTGACTTTTTCTTGTAATTTTGACCATTCGTCATATTTAAAAAATTATTACAAATATGTAAATGGACAAGTCAAACTTAAAATACCTACAATACTAAAGCATGCAGTATAGAAAATATATGATACTTATATAATTTTTAATGATCAAAATTGTAAAAAAAGTCAATGACGACAAATATTTCGATATGGAGGGAGTACATTTTAATGTGGACTTACATTAGCCATTATATCCATCATTTGAGTACGGAGATGTTTCACAAGTTGTAGGTCTCGATCTACAATTTTAGTATAAATGTTGTCTGCATTTGAGTTCATATGAAATTATTATTTTTAAAAAATGTGTTGAATGAACTGATAGTTTTTTTTTGCTAAAACAGGTCGTCAGAATAAGTCACCTACCACTGTTTCATCAGATGATTAAAGACTATTTTTGCAAAATTTTATTAGGTACAATTATTTTGCAAAATCGTAAAAAATAAAATTAAAATTTTAAAAATCAGGAACTTGGAGGGCTTCACGGTTGGCATATAGTGGTGCATTCAATATTGAGGCACATTTCCTCCGTAAATGGGCTCAAAGAAGAAGAGAAAAAAACAAATGAGCTCAAAGAAGAAGAGAAAAAAACAAATAAACATCTAGTTGCGAACGACTTATTAGTGACATAGGTTCATCTTTTTTAATGACATATAGGTAAAAGATTTCTTCTTTTAGCTCCTTCCACACAGCCTAAAATTGGCTTTGCCCTTTTTTTTCAGAAAACGAACTGGCACGGCCCCTGAACTTGGGCTAGACTGGGCCTGATCTAGATTCAGGCCATATCCAATTCCATATCTAAACGATATCGGGGAAATGAAAAGCTCCTACCGTTTCCTCGCACCAGAGGAATTGGAGCATCGGTGTCTCATCCGCTGCGCAACACGTCGACCCCAGCGCGGGCGTGGTGGTTTTTCAAAAAAATCCTCCAACTTTCTACATATCGCGAAATAGTCCAGAACCGCCGGACCATGGAGTAACTTCATCAGTTTATTTTTTGTATAAACCCTCCAACTAATCTTTATTTGCACTCAAAGAAGGAAAAATCGATATGCAGTTGTTTTTTGCAACCAACCCCCGAAGGCATTTTACGAATGCACCCTCCCACCACCCCACCGGCCAACTAACACCCCCCCGAGCACCGCGACACGAACCCTAACCCCTCCTCCACTCTCCCACCGCCCCCTCTCACCTGCTCCGCTCCACCCCGCGCGCCACTCCCCTCAGGCTGCCATGCCGTGCCCCTCCGTCTGGATCTCCACCGATGCCTCCCCGCCTGCTTTCCGCCGCCACCCTTCCTTGCTCTTCGCCGCCGCCGGCCGCTCCTGCGGGATCCAAATCCGGCCTCAGGCGTGGCTCGGAGTGGGACCTCCGGCGACACCACCCGTGCTCCGGGGGCGCATTGCGGTGGCCCGGTCGGTCCCAGCCGGCGGCGAGGCGCTCCCAAACGGGCACATCTTGACGGATCCAGCGCTGGGAAGCTCAGCAGCGTGTGTGGGTCGGCTCGCACAACTGCTCATCCCACTGCCTCTTTCCGCCGCCGGTGCCCCGCCCATCGCTCCCAGTCGGCTTGGGCGTGGCGGCTCCACTTCGTCATGGACGCTGGCTTCGCTCCTCCGTCCATCTCTCTCATCTCCTTGGTGAGCAGTAAAAAGGAGATGCATCACCAACTCCCTCTCCTCTCTCTCAGGTGGTCGGATCCATGAATGGTGGCGGCAGTGGCGCATCGTCAATGGCGAGGAAAGGCAAGGTGGTAGCACGGAAGCCCCTCCTAGATTTTACTGCCATGAAGTAACTGACAGGATGCTGGTCGGCCTCCGACCGATGCCCGCCGCCGCCAGGGGTCGCACCCTCTCTTCTTAATCTCTCTCACGCTTCTCTTAATTTCACTTCTCATCTTAACATTTCTCGCTTCCTTCCTCTTGCTGCCTGTCTGACCCTCTGATGAATCTCTCATCTTTCTTCTTGCTGTTGCAGGTGTGCAGCTTGCCTGGATCTAGGAGCTTTCTGGTAAAGCATTCTTAGCCTAAGGTCTACTCCCTCCTTTCTATGTGTTAGTTACTGAGTTTTCTTATTTGTGTTGTGCCTTGACCTGCTGTTGATTGGCTGTTATGCATGAATGATGAATATGGAAATGTTGTTGATTGGTTGTTATGCATGAATGATGAATTTGGAAAAGCCAAACAAGATGCTTGCCTTAGTCCATTTCACTTTGTAATGTTCAGTGATACCAATTTCTCCAATGCATTATTAGTCCAGTCCAGTTTTTAATGCATCTATGTTGCTCATGTTCATGTTCCAGATTATGACATGAGAGGCTGTAAAATCAGTGTTGTGATGGCTGAGAAATCAGCACCAAGAGCACCCTCTTATGGTCATGGGTAAGTAGTTTTGTATTTGATCTGCTTTAGATGTGAATCAAGTAGTATGCTATATTGGAATTATATTACATGGCCTAGGGACTACAACAATTTGGGACTAACAACGGGAGTACAATCTCAGTGGACATCACAGTTTCATGAGGCCCCTCCTAGATCTTCCTACCATGAGGTAACTGCCAGGATGCTGGTCAATCCTCCTCTATCTCGCTCTCTGATTTGGTGCTGCCGAAGGAGGTTGCTGGAGGCCATGGAGCTACTGCGCGTGATACCATGGTGCTGTGCTTTAGCCAGCACAGGCCAGACAAGAAAACAATTCCATGTCCCTGTGCATTTAACTGCCCAATCCGCTTCTAGATTCACTTAAATAGATGAGTTCTTTTAGAATTCAACCTAGATTTGTATGTATGGTCCCCTTTTTATTCCTGTGCAATTTTTTTGTGTTTTGTACTTTTGTCCAGAGATGTTAGTGGAGATTTGTATGAGCTGCCCATGCTTTGAGATTTTGTTACTCATGAATTATATGATGCAGGAGCCAATTGATTTGCACAAAAAGCTTACTAGCTATTATTATTGCTAATTCAGATAGGAAATGGTTTAATAATCTAGGATCTTTAGCTTTTTTCTTAGAAAGATGACCAAACAAGACACACGTTAATAAATTTTCTAACCAAAATTGTTAATCCATTACCAGGAACAATCGTTTGCTTGCAGCATAGCAAGCTGGTCTATGCATGAGATGAACCATACTGATGACCCATTGGAATCAATACTATCTTACTCCTGAAAGTAATTTGTCCAAAACATCTTAGGAAGCTGAGCTTAGTATCTTCTGATAGAGATTAATTTTCCCCCTCGGTGGATCAGTGGAATTTCAAGATGCATCTCTACATTCTTGCTTGGGTTTTTTGTCCAATCCAGATGCAGACTTTTAAGGCTTAGTCATGTTCGTTTTGGTTTCACAAGATCAATAGGTTTGTTGCTTGTTTGTGCCACCATGTAGATGTAATGCCTATTGCTGGAGCTGCTTGTAAGTAAACTGAATTTTGCATCTTCTGTACATAATGGCAGCATTATTATGTACATAATGGCTATTGCCTTTATGTGCTAAGCTGAATATCTGACCATCTGATCAGCTTGCAAATGAAACACCATGGTTGTCAGGCCTGTGCTAAGCTATCTTTGACTGAGTTTCTACCCCAACCAAAGGCCCTTGTAGCTTAGTATACTGAGAAAATGTGGGGCATTGTACACCAGAACGGGTGTGATCAGTGTCCTCAGTTTGTTCACGCTGGTTGCATAAAACAACTAGAAGGCACATAATATTTAGATATTTTTGAAGGTTAACAATTGAGCCCTCTTATGTATTGACTGGAGTCAGGTAAATGACTACCCGATACAATTTTTGTTATGACTGGTATCTGTGTAGCCCGAGTTTTCCAGCTTCCTTTCTTTTATGTGCAGATTACCACATTCAATATTTCGTTAGTTGTTCATGGAACAATTGTTGAGAACATGGACTTCACGGAGGTAATTAAGTTTTACTTTTATTATGTGAACAATTTTTCTTTTGAACATACAAATGTTGCAACATTGATAACTAAACGTCGTTGCATTTATCAGGATGATTCAAATCCATATGCTGTTCCAATAGCTATGGGCATTTACCGCAGGCTGGAGAGTCCTTTGGATATCACTACAAGTACTATTATCAGGAGGATTGTTGCTAACCATGAAGGTTACCAGGTAGCTAACTTGATCGCTGGTTATGGTTCCTTTATATGCAGTATGCAGCATGTAGTACAATATATATTCAGTTACGCATGTGTGGTTTGATTTTGTCCTCATCATATCAGTGATGTCGATATGGGAGCTATTGTTTGCTTATATTGTGCTGATGCATTATTTCTTGAGTAAATCTTCTTGCATGTGTACACTAAATTCTGGCTTGGCAACATGTTGTTTGATGTTTGGTTGGTGTGGTTTTTATTTATTCTGGACCATGGATCTGGCGTGGTTTGTATTCATGTTTGCAAATGATCAGCTTGCAACTTCCTTCCAACTAGAGTGATTGACTCTTCCGACCGGTTGTGCTATTGCCTTTCAGTGCAAGCAAGGATGGTTAACACAAGAAGAGGATGCACACCTTTTATCAGATGAAACCAGTTGCTCGCTACTTTGGCCTGATTAGTACATGTATATGTTTATTTGGATTTATATTCCAAAATTCCAAACTAATGGCTGGAATGTTTTGTAGCTAAGGGTCTTGATCGGTCATATGAAATGGAGACCGCATGCTAAGACATATGCAGTGCATTTGTTTCTACCTATTCCTATTCCTGATCAGTCCTGTGAAATCAAGACATATGTAGTGTATTCATTTCTACCTTACGAATACAATTTGTAATCAATAATTCATAGCTCAGCAGTGGTTGTAATCATCATAAGGCGCCTCTGTGATTGTATATAAATTCTTGCTGCCATTGCACACAAGTGACATAGAAATTGTCTTTTGATTGATCAAATTAGTTGTTCATGCGATTGTAATCTGATACTTGAGAAATTGAGGACAAGTACCATCATTTCAATTGATGTTATGTAAACTGTTGCAAATTCTTTTTTTTATTATTACATTGTGATAGGACGCTCATCGCGCGCCGATTGTTGTGTATGTGAAAGAATCCGTAGCATCTCGTGGAATCGCATCCCTGAGGCGCGATCGCAGCCCATCCAATAGTGCAAGGTCCACGCCGTAAAATTCCCGAGCCTTCCTTTCCTTCCATCCAACCAACGCAAGACTCAAACCCTTCCCCTTCCTCTCTCGAGTCGAGTCCTTCGGAGCACGCGGGCGCGCGACACTCCGATCGGGCGCGCCGAAGCAGCTGCAGCAGCCGCTCATATTCCGGCGCCGGCGGAGCTCGACGGCCACCGCGCTGGCCGTGGCCATGTCGAAGAAGAAGGCGGTCACGACGATGACCCTCAAGGACTTCCACGGCGGCTCCATCCCCTCCGAGCTCCCTCTCCCCTCCGCCCCTGGAGTGTAAGTTTCCCACCAAACCCTAAACCTACTCACCCACTCCTCCGGCCCCTCGCTCCGATGTGGACCGACCGGGTTCAATCTCTCTCATCGCAGCACCCCGCGCCCGGCGGACCGCCCCGTCGCCTCCCCGTCCCCCGTCGCGGCCGCAGTCGCACGGCCCCGCGTTCCGGTCGCTTCCCCTACTGCCGCAGCCGCGGCGGCGGCCGCGATGCCTTCCTTCCTCACCACCCCGTCCCGCATCGGGCGCCACTTCGACGAGGACGAGCGCACACCCTTCGAGCCCGCCGCGCCGCGCCGCCCGGCGCCGTCACCCACGTCGTTCGCCCCCGCCCCCGTTGTGGTCCCTGCCAGATCCGGGCCCGGGAACGCCTGGGGTCCGAGGAGGGACGCCGCTCCGGTCGCGTCCCCGGTGAGTCCCGCCCCCGCCTCCACCGGCGGCCAGATCTGGTCAGCGACACGCATCGCCCAGGCGAGCGCGGTGGAGAAGGTGATCTCCGGGAGATGGCACCCGTCTAAGCTCTCTTCTCCGCCGGCGCCAGTGTCGGCTCCAGTGGTGGAGACGCCCGTGGCCCCGCCGCAGATGGAGAGGCCAAGGTCTGTTGGCGTGAGAGAGGTGGACGGTGGGGTCGAGAGGGGCGCAGCACCAGTGAGACCTGCGTCGCATGAAGGAAGGGTTGGGGAGGGGAGAGTCGCGGAGGTGGTGCCGGAGAGACCAAAGTTGAAGCTGCTTCCTCGATCCAAGCCAGTCGAGGCTCCTGAACCATCTCCTACCTATGTTGAAGATAAACAGGTTGTTACTTTTGTTCCTTGTTTTAGTTGATCCAGTTGCAAATAAATTTGTCAATTATTTTGGCCAATAGCAACAGTACTGTAGCCGGGTTAGCCTACCAGAAAACTAAATTGCTTTTTTGCAAATCTGCACATATAACAATAGATATGTCCCCATGCAAATTTTACTGGATTGTGTTACATAATATTGTATTTGTAATGGTTTTGTTAAATAGTATTAACAATGGTTTCGTGAAATCTACTAACAATTTATACCACATAATCAAATAATCATTTAATTCATCAGTAATCATTACCTAGAATGTAATATGCAAATGCAGACTTTCACAATGACGCCTCTGAAATCTAATACTTCTTCATTGGTATTGTGTATCGTGATTATATAGGTGCAACAGGTCCAGGTTACTGTGAATGTCATGAAGGTTGAGGCTGTTCATGATGTGAATCAGAATGTGGTGGCAGCTAAAACAGGAGTGTTAGGAGCAGATGCTGAGACTGAGAGCAGGGTACCAGAACGACCACGGCTGAATCTGAAACCTCGTTCGAATCTGACAGGACAGTCTGATGAAATTGGTGTAAAGGAAAGGTATGTTACATTTAGGTTTTAAATGTCCTTTCTGATGTTTTAAATTTAGTTGTGATAATTTGTTGTTGTAAATTGTAATCTGTTGCCTGTCGTATATACAGTAGATACAAACATGTCCAGGCACCTAATTTGGCTCCCATTCTTTTCCAGCTTGCATAAATTTTTCTGTTAAGCTTAAGCAAGCAATCTATGGTTACTGTGAATTAAATGTCAAACTACTCCGCTGTCCCAGTTTTGTCCCTATATACAGTTAATGATTTTCCACAGTTAGTTTGCTGCATTGCTCTGAACTGTATCCAGTTTGAATATTAAAATGACACCTACTATGTTCTCTAGGTTCAATGTTTCTGCATATTTTTTGCTTTATGGTAAATGCACAGCTAATGCCTAACTGAATACCATAAGATAGGTTTTGTTGTCTACATAAATAAGTTTCACAATTAAATAAGTTTACCGTCAAGCTTGTCAAATAATTAGTTTGTTGATTCAGTCTCCATGACATGTGAAAATTTTTAGTAATGTATATGGAGCAAACACTTTTGTATTTCACTTGAAATATAGTTCTGTGATCTGCAATAATAGTGGATATGGAGACTGTTGGTGGTTGGAATGAGTGGTTATAGCAGAATGACGTTTAGATTCTTTTACACATGGGCCTCATTATTTGTAGTTTATGTTAACAATTTATTAGTGATGTTTTTTCAAGCAAATTGATATCCAATAAGTTATCCAACCAGCTCCATATTGACTTACTTCTGTTGCATTCTAAATGCCTCAGGAAATCCCTCTTTGGTGGTGCTCGCCCGCGAGAACAAGTATGTAATCTACTTACCCTCTTCATGTGCCTTTTAGTGTTATATTTTATGTTCTCTTCTGTTTCCTGATGAATCAAAATCTGATATTGTTCTTTTACTCAGGTTCTCAAAGAACGTGGAGTAGATGTTTTGGCCAGTGATCTTGAAAAGACTTCACCTGTTGGCAGGTATGGTTGTGTGATGCTTTAAGCTACATGAATAGATGTATTTCCTTTAAGTTGTGATGACAGAATTTTGCTCTTTTGCCGTTTGAGATCTTGGTTTCCAACCATCACTGTTTTTGCAGCTATGAGTTCATTTATTGCTTGGAATTTGATATCAGAGGGGATGTTTGTATCTAAATTTGGTAGTTTGTTACATCTTATGTGAATGGAGCTGGAGGCGGAAACAATGAATTGTCTGTATTGGGGTAACATAGGGTAATTCATCTCTAATAGGTATTTGATTGGGCTTTCAATGATGAATTGACTAATGTAGTAGTTGAGTAGTTTGCTTCTAGAATCTGTTGGGGTTAGCAGATTCGGAGTGGTCTTATACATGATTTTTTTTTACTACAGAAGTACATAGTTTAACTTTTTTTTTTTTGAAAAAGATGATATTGTGTTCATGTCACAGAGACTCGCTTAGGTTGCATTTGAGGAATCATGGTATGTTACACTGAGAAATACTGTAATGCTTGATGTGAACCGGAATTTCTAGTTTCTTGACATTGTGTAAAATAATGCCTTGAATGTGTTATTTTCTTGCAGAGTGTTTTTTCCTTGAATGTATTTACTGATAGTCTCTGTGTCATTTATAGGTCTAAAGGTGAATTTGCAAAAGTTGAGCAGAAGGTTGAAGCTATGTCCATTAACCCTTCTTCTGTTCAAAGGGGTGAGGGTTTTCCAGCTGGTCATAGAGACCCAAGGAATGGTGATAGGAAAGATTACAAACGGGATACAGACAGGGCTGATGCATATAGGCCTACTCGTCGAGAGGACAACAGAAGGGTCGCCAGAGATGTGGAGAAGCCGCTGGAGCAACCACGCCCAGAGCCTGAAACCTGGCGTAAGCCAGTTGAGCCGCCGAAGCCTGAAGTTACAACACCTCGTTTCGGGAAGGCAGCAACTGCATTGGAGCTCGCCCAAGCTTTCTCAACATCCATGTCTGATACCTTGCCACAGAGCCGATTGACAAGTGTTCCTAGTCCGAAGGTTCCCCCGAGCCCTGGTGGTAGGGATCAGTCTGGGTTTTCCAGGCTCACTGACAACAGAGCATTACACTCCAGCCCTTCCCAGCGGAAGATAAACGGCTACTGATCCCTTGGCACACATATTACATGTGCCATGATGACAGCCCAAGAAGTATCATGGCCTCAATGAAGCGCCCTGCTGTATCTTGATGTTCAACTGTTCCTGCGTGGAGATGTCCAATTGCTGCTCTGTCAAACGATGGCACACGAGGAGCGCTAGTCTCAATTAGCACACAAAAAGGCTCCTCTCATAAGTTTCTTGTTGATTTATTATTACTCAGGGTCGTCCTCTCTTGATAGGTGAAGGGATGTGAATTCATGAAACTATTTCTGCTTGTGTTCTTCAGCCATGCTACCCGTGATTAAATGCTGGGGAATAATTGCTATGCTGCTCTGCTTTGATGTGCTGAATGTATTTCTGGCATGCCTGGGTTTACAATGTTGCCAGATTTGTGGTCCTACTCGTGCACAGCATATGTATTTAAATGTGCCCTTTCTATGGCGCAAAATTGTGGTTCATTGTATTGGTTTGTGGAAGATATCATTGTCATATACTGGTCATATGGGACTAGTGCAATTGTGCTATGATAAATAGTTCTTCAATCTTTGTTGTCCGCTTTGTAAAGCGTTCTGTCTGGATTGCCTTGTTATCTTTTAGGATTCCAGATGGAATCGTCAAAGTTCTTTAGGCCTCGTTCATTTTCATTTTCATCTGATTGAATTCCAGTCGGAATTGATTAATATAATAGGAAAATCATAATAGTTACTATAATAGATTTGGATTTATTTTGAATCAGAAATTTACTCATGACAAGTGCATCAAGAGATCGAGATCAATCCATTAGTCAAGAGCTGTGGAATCAATCTCGATTTTTGATCTCTTGTTGTACCTATCATGATGACTAAAATTCATTAAATTAAAGTCTCTTGTTGTACTTATCATGATGAGTAAAATTCATTAAATTAAAGTTCCTTTAACGTTCATGCCCCGCTGTTGTGTTTCGTTTATGTACAGCTTTTGTGTTTTCCGGATGACCTTAAATTGGTCTGAATCTGGCAAATCGGGTTGAATTGCTGAAAGTGCTGACGAGTTAGTGTCTACTCAGATTTCAGTGAAATGGAAACGTACACCTGGCAGGTATTGCTGCTCGATTCCCTAGAGCACACCGCGAGACGAATCCCAAAAGGCGATTGGGGAACTGAAAGGCACAAAAGCACAATCCAAGTGGCGGAGAATCTGAAAACAGCAGGGTTGTATGCACATCCTAGGAAATAGGGGAACAAGCTTTGTGAGCGTCAGGTTGGAGAGCACAGAGCAGAGCCGCCGTCGTCCGTCGAGCCACACCGACACCAGAGACCAGACACCACACACGCACCCACACGAACACGAGCTACCCCCACCGCCGGTTCCGTGCCGCCGCCGTCGCACCGTCCTCGGAGGTCGCCGGAGCTCAGAACAGGAACGCCGTCGGGGAGAACGCCGGCAGCACAGTGGGCGGCCCGTAGTGCCTGCAGGCAGAGAAGGTACATGCACCTTGGTCAGCGTCAGCGTCAAACAGTGAGTACTGATCGATTTGATCGATTAACACGAGATAGGCGAGTGCAACAAAAAAAAAAAACTGTTTGGGTTCGGTGGATCTACGCCATGTACGGAGCAGGGTTTTTTATCCCAACCGGTTGAACCAAACCGCCGGCCTCCGGTTCCGGCTAACCGGACCGGTTTGACCGGTTACCGGAAAAAACCGGTCAAATTCGAATTTCAAATAAAAAACGCTAGTTCAAACGGTTCGGACCGGTTAGCCGGCCGGTTAGCTCCGGTTACCAGAGTTTTGAAAAAAAACCCAGCATAGTGAAGAATTTGACGTGTTTTCAAATTTGAATTAGAAATAAAAAAAATTCTAAAAATATTTCAAAGTGTGTAGAATCTAATGGTGTTAAATTTTTTTAAATATTAGTGCATTTAGTATTTTTTGTGGGCATTAGAAGTTCAAATGGTCATTTTTTCCTCCTTTTTCATTTTTGGTTCAACTTCTAATGCCCGCAAAGTATACTAAATGAACGAATATTTGAAAATTTTTTGCACCATTAGATTCTACACACCTTGAAGTATTTTTGAGATTTTTTTGAGAATTTTTTATTTTTTTGAATTCAAATTCGAATTTTGTATTTGGACCGGTTACTGTAGTATCCGGCCCGGTTCGGGTTGGGATAAAAAAACCCTGGTACAGACGCCCTACTCCTGTTGGGTTTGGTGGAACGCGTTCTACTCCTGTTGCAATCTACGGTGCGTGGCTTTGCATATGCAGATCGTTTTCAGGTGACCGGTGGTGATCCCGGCGAGGGACAGGCGGTCGTGGTTGGCATCAGGGTCACAGCCTCCCACAGGTTCAGTTCGGCCATGCTGCTCTGCGTAGGACGGCAGGAGCACAGCCTTGTGTGGGGTGGCGTGACCGGGTCACCCGGCAGAGCGCAGCGCAAGCGCAACGAACGCATCTGAGTTTGATCATGAGTCCAGGACGAGGACTAAAAGCTTTGTTGGGGGGGGAGGTCTCGTTCTGACGCATGCACTACCGATAAGAAAAGTGGAAACAATGGCATTTGAGCGAGTTCTGATGATAACAAGGTTGTCCATCATGGTTCATGGAGAACCCCATCGGAACGGAAGAGCACTGCTCTACTCCGTCTCCGTGTGGCCCGTGCATGCAGGAGCAGTTACGGTTTTGAAGGTGTTTGAAACGCTGGAGAGGATGGCACGCACAATTCGCAAGATACCAATTGACCGCACAAGCTGCACCAAAAAAAAAAAAAAGTCTTTGACCCGATCGGGAGGCCGGTTGCTCGTGTGAGGCGGCCTCTAGTGGACTTTCTCGGATCGCCCAACTAAAATTAGGTGGCGCGAGTTGATCAACTAGCTAAAGCGCCTAAAGCGTGCACCATTTGTTTACAGGGTCACGTTCAACCATCTTCCGATCCGAACACCCCAAGGTCGAAGCGTGCGGACGAACTAGACTGGGCCCACAAAAGCACACCGCGGGCCCTGCTTGGCGGTGACACGTAATAACGTCCGTCCAACGCCACCAGTCCACCCTCTCCCGGGGGGCGCTGCTACTCGAGGTCAAACGGATACGTGTCCCCATCTCTCACCCTCTCCCGCCCCAACCCGGCGGCAAATCCGACGGCGACGGTCAGCTTCCTCGCACGCAACGCAGGACGCACGCACGCATGCACGCGCGCACGCGAGGGAGAGGGAGAGGGACTCACCGGAAGTCGTCGTAGCTCGCCACCGACCGGGTGGTGGCGCGGCGGGGCGACCTCGCCGCCTTGGCTCCCTGCTTGGCGGCCGGCTGCGTCGCCTGCGCTTTCTTCGCCAGCGCCGCCGCGGCGGTCACGGCGGCGTCCTCGGAGATGGCGCCCAGCGTCGGCTTCCACGCCGCGGACGACACCGACGACGACGACCGAGACGGCCTCCGCCGCCGCTTCTCCGTGGGCTCGGCGGTGGCCGCGCCGTCCTCGGGCGCCGCCGCGGCCGGCGCTGGCGACGTCGGCGCCTGCCGGCGCGCCGCGCGCCTCACGAACGCGAACAGATTCATGTGCGTGCGTACGTACTGCTAGCTCTAAGCAATAATCTAGCTCTAGCTCCCCTGCAGGTTTTTGCTTTACTACTGTTGAACGGAAAGCTCAGGTAATCTGCATCACGGGGGGAGTTTTGTAGTGGGCGGCTGCGGATTGGCGCTTATTATATGCACAACCGGGGAGTTGAACCACTTGTTAGTTGCGGGGCCAAATGACAAAACTGCCCTTGCTTCTTTCTTATCAGTATGATTTTTTTTAACTAAAAACACCTCCTAGGTAGTTTTGTAGGAAAAATTATAAGTACCTTTTAAATGAAATCTTTGCTTGGTTTTCTCTGTGCCTGTCCCAAGCCATCATGGACGCGAGGATATGCTAAAAAGTTAAAACCCTCATTCCTCAGAGTGCCAGAGTGGGAGTGGTGTGCATGTATACAAGGGCTTTGCACAACAATGATGTTCTCCACAAAACAACAGGAGGAGGCGATGATGGCGCTCAGGAATAACTCACAAATCACTGAAAGAAAATGGACCACGTTTTCTTTTCCTAGTAGCAAACAAAATGTGCAAATAAAGGGGAGAAAACAAAATTACTTGAATGACTTTCAAGAGGGACTTCTGCATTTGCTCCCTTTTAATTTGGCTGTACGAATTCCTTAATTTCAACTTCAAGTGTGCCGCCCATGATGTGCGTAGTTTCAACTTGCAATACGCTGCAATAGTCGATTTTCTGATACTATGTTGTGTCCGTGTGCCGTGCCGTGGCATGGTTTGACGGTGATCTGTCAACCACCACGCCACTTGTTCATCAAGACTTGTGACTAGGGCCGCAACTATTCTCGTTCAAGTGTGGTCATATGGCCATGTCATTTCTTGACAATTTTTTCATCGAAATAATCATGTACTACATACATATTTTTAGATAATTGATAAAAATCCGGCCTCTACGAAACGAATACGGCCACCTTATTACAATTTTGACAATTTATCAGCTTACATTGCTGAATACAAAAGGGAACAAGAGACATCAAAGAGACTAAAAAGACGCCAATCTATTAAAATGTTTCCATCCACGATTGGCATGTTCCAAGGCGATAACCTCTAGCATCGAGCTCGCCTTCCGGAACATCTCCTTTGAGTTGTCATCACGCTGTAGTTGCGACCAAGAGCGCAACCAATAGGTTCCCCTGAAAAGAGCCTGCATAAATGAAGTATGTTTGGTTTTGTTAAAAATAATGTCATTTCGACATCTCCAGATAGCCCAACATAGTGCAGAGACTCCCACCAAAATCATATTTTTAATGTTATTATCTTGGTTGGAAAGCCATCTCCCCAGCATATGTGAAACCGATATAGGCGGGGATAACCCGATAGTAAAGAAAACTAGGCGCCAGATCTCCCTAGCATGAGGGCAGTCAAAGAAAAGATGTTGTATTGTCTCATTATTATTAAAAAACAACACTTTTGACTGCCCTTCCAGTTCTTCCTCGCTAGATTATCCTTTGTTAGTATTACTCTTTTATTAAGTAACCAAAGGAAAATTTTTATCTTTAGAGGAATATTTAATTTCCAAATCCCTTTGTTACGGTAGGGCGCAATACTATCCAATCTATGAAGGTACATAGAGCGCACCGAGAAGGTTCCATCCCTACGAAGGTTCCATTTGAACCTATCATTTCCTTCTTGTAATCTGAAGTTGGAAATCAAAGTTACCAGTTTATGCCAATCTATGAGTTTCTCCTGGGTCAACGTTCTCCTAAAGGAAACGTTGATTGGTATAGTCGACATAACATTTGCCACTGTAGCGTGTTGATAATGTGCAATATTATATAGAGCAGGGAAAATATCTTTGAAAGGCCTAGTGCCTGCCCATGTATCCTCCCAAAATCTCGTTTGCGTCCCATCCATTATTTGAAAGGACCCACAAGCTAACACTTCATCTTTAACCTTCATCAATCCTCTCCAAAAATGAGAATCAGTTGGTTTTGCTTTAACTTGTGTTAGAGATTTGTTACTTAGATATTTGTTTGTAAGCATAGTTTGCCATAACCCCTGTGTATTAAGTAAGTTAACAATCCACTTACTTAGCAGACATCTATTTTGGAGTTGTAGGTCGATGATTCCTAGTCCTCCTTGATCTTTAGGACGGCACAAGATATCCCATTTTGCAAGATGATATTTTGTACTACATACATATACGTGCAAGAAATTATGGAATCTGTGTTGCACTTTTATTTTTGCGAGGGTGGTAAAATTTTAATTTATCGCAAGTTGGACACATAAAAATGAAACGGATCCTGCCTTTTTCAGTGATTTTCTTTCTGACTTTGATCCGGCAGCTGGGTTAGTCTTCCATTAGTCCAGGTTGTTGGGATAAAGGTCACGGCCGGAGATCACACCTGCACGTCACCTGTATCTTGAGTTCTTGACTCGTGCAGCATGGTAATTTCATTGTTTATCGTTTTTGGTGTTACCCCGTAACATGATTTTTTTTTGAAAATCAACCCCGTAACATGATGACCTTGAGGTTTGTACACATGGGCAGCCAAAACTTACTCCAATGTTCCAATAATGTATATATTAAGGATTTTTTAATAAAATTTTCCTCACAGTACACTTTTTCTCAACATTAGCATCATCAAACAGTTGAGAGGGAGCCAAGAGAAGAAAATCAGCTACCAAAGAAAGTTTAGCACAACTTTTCAGCATAATAGGCAAACTGAAGCTGATAAAGTTTCTTCTCGTGTAACCTGTCGTCCCGAGTTTGAATCCTCTACTCGATGCAAATGTGTGATCCTGCGATAGGATCACATTCAAGAAATATGTTGGGGCCTTTTCAATATAAATCAAAGCTGCCCATTGGATGAAATGATATGTATATAATATGTTTTTAAATATGCTTCTATCTGTTGAGCTGTTACAAGATCAGACACCATCCATGCCCAGCAGTTACAAAATGTTGGCTATCTTATCTTTTTGATTAATGAAGATGATGTCAAAACCTTGACAGTCGCATGCATATTTGTTTATGTTTCTATCTCTTTCGGATCACAAATCCCCACAGCAGTATCTGGCAGGATATGCATATGAGAAGTAAAAGAAAGACTACTACAGTCAGCACTGCCCATTACTGATCTCTTTAATAGATCAACGTAATAAAGTTAACTAAGGATACCATGACATGGCTTGCACTCAAACTTCGCTTATTAGCTTGACCTATCAACAAAGTCGGTATTGATTCGGTCTCAAAGAACCAAAGAGGTGAGGTAAAATAGCAGCAAAAAGGTATAGCGGTAGAGTTTTCTTACGGTGTTTTTTTTTTTGTTTTGCGAATTCGGTGCTTTTGTATCAGGAGGTACTATATCTATAGCTTGAGACATTGGGACAGATCACAGAATTGATTCACCGTCAATCTCATTAATCAGGCTAACATGAGGTGTTCAAAGTTAAATCTGCAATGGTTGTTCTTCTTTTTCATGATTCAAAGTAACACAACAAGCTTATTAATTCACATTCTAGTCACATAAAGAGAAGGGCAAACAAAAACTTTGCAATGCAGCATGAAGGAGTAGTAACGAAACATAACACTGAATCTGAGCGATGTCAGTTGGCACTTCAGGCAGAGGCTGCGCAAGCCGACCTTACCAAACCCAGAAGAGGAAAAGATAAAGAAAAGAAAAGAAAGGAAAGCGGCAAAGGTTGGAAAGCAACAAAAGAGAACAAAACGAGGCAAATGATTGTTAATTTAAAATGACAAGGACACATGTCCTATGATTGATTGATGTCCAACGGCCACCTTGTTTAATCTTTTTTTTGGTCATCTTTAGTTACATATCACTCACCCATTGCATTGGGAAGTTTCAGGCATCATTGTAATCTTACTGCAACGAAGGGAGTCAGACTTCATGTGGGGATAACTTTTTTGTTTGTCAAAAGGAACTGGAGAGGAAAGATATATGACAATTTTTTTTTCACACAAACAAAACTCTCAAAGATCGAAAAAGAAACCTAAGAGGAAACCGTCAAGAAAAAAGTAGGCTCCAAGGCAACGAGTGAAAATGAATAATAAAATCTTTAAAGTGACGAGAACCTTTTTATCCCATAGTACACCTCCCAAACCGTTCCATGTGGCTCTGCCTGAGTTGGCTGTGGCAACTAAAGGGCCTTTTGAGCCATCATATGACAGGGAGGGTGGGAAATATACCTGCTGTTTTGGTTCAAAGAATAAAGGGTGCTCTGTCCACCAGACAAGTGGGAAATTCAGGTTCAATCAAATTGAAATGAAGGTGCATGAGAGGACACCAACATGGTAGATACATTGGAGGTGATGCTGAATTGCATCTGAGATTACCCTTCTGAGCTGGTGAGGATAGTAAAATCCACAAATTGGAATTGAAGCTGCCTTTAGTCCTGACTAGCTCCATGTGCTAGTCTGATTTTGTTGTATTTGTATATGCAAGTTACCTTGCCCCTTGGGAGGGCTGAACAAGGCCAGTAGCATTTTGTTCTCAAGAACGGCACATGCTTGCCTGTACTTCTCATTATTTTTCAGATTGTCAACTCTTCATTAAGGTCTTTATATAAGTGTTATTTGTATCATATATGTACCTCTTGTGAAATTTAATTAAGAGCTCAACTTGTACAGCTGCAGGGCTCAGTGATGTTATGGTGCTTGGAATTTCCTCCCATTTCCTCCACCAAAAGTATTTTTCTACCGCAAAGGGTATTTTGGTCATTTCGCGTTTGAGTGTTGCCCCCCAAAACCGCGCCCCCACCCACGTCCGCCCCTCAGTCGACGCTCACGTAGCACGCGAACCGAGAGGCGAACGCCCTAGACTGCGGCGGCGGCTCCTCCGGCGAGGATCCCGAACGGCGGCCCTCCCTCGCGCCTCCCTGCTCCGTAGACAACACAACCCTCATCTCTCCCTCCCTCCAGCTGCCGCCGGCGCCCTCGCAAGGCGTCGCACCGGTGGCCCTGCCGCGCCGCCGCATCCGGACGCCGGCGACTACTCCCTGCCTCTCCCGACGACGAGCCCCGGCGGCAAGACATGTCGTCACGGCGACCCCGACACGGTCTTCTTCCATCAAGCGCCCATCCCCATCGGACCCTGTTCTTCTCGCCGGTGAGTCAAGCAACCACGCCTTTCTCCTGATCTCTCCCGTGCTTTTTAGGATTTCTTGAATCATGAAGAAGAACCTTGTCGATGTAGTATTTCTTGATTCATTTACTAGTTATTGATCTACTGTAGGCACCCCTTGTAGATGCAGTAGTTGTTGATTCCTTTACTAGATCTTGTAGATGTACTGGTAATTCATCTCTGTACATGATAATTCAGTGGGATTTTTCGTAGATAAGTGAGTGATATACAAGTGTTTCTTGATTCGCAATAATTGGTGGTGAATTTGAGTATTATACCTCGACACAAAAAATGGCAATGATTCTGTTGGTGTGAGCTCTGATTTCATAGGTGTTTGGCTACCGATGTCTGTATGATAATTATTTTGTTTGCCCGGCTAGTATAGGAATGGAAGGTTGCTAGTTATATTCAGTAGCTGCCAAATTAGTTGTTGAATTCATACTCTGAATTTATCAACTCCTGCAGGCAGCAACACTTGCTCTTAGTTCTTTTCTTTCCTGGCGGAAATGGCCAATGATAGTTCTTGGCTGGAGTACAATGAAATAGTTATGAAGATGTTTACCAGTGAGGATGAAGGATTTGAGTTTTATAACGAGTATGCTTATGAGAAAGGATTTAGTGTGAGGAAGGATTACTGCGAGTGGGACATGGACCACAATGAGAGGAACCTTCGCAAGTTTGTTTGCAGCAGTCAAGGTTTCCGCGCAGAGAAGCACCTGGCGAGGGAGATCAAGTTGCGGAGGTCGCGGAATATCACTCGCACTGGATGCCGTGCTAAATTTGTGATTGCACTGGATTATAACACAGAGCAGTGGTATGTGAAGGATTTCATCGACGAACACAACCATCCGATGATTCAACCAGACCTTTCTTGTTTCCTTCGTTCTCACAGAAATATTAGTGATGAGCAGAAAGCAGAGATTGTGCATATGCAGGTTTCTGGGATCCGCAAACACCAGATAATGGACAGTATGCTGAAGCAGTACGGTGGTTATGATAAGGTTGGATTTACAGTAAGGGACCTTTACAATTTCTGCCATCGCAATAAGGTGCAGACGCTCTCTGCCAGTGATGCTCAAACAATCATGAATTACTTGATAGCTCAGAAACACAGAGATCCAGACTTCCATTTCGACCACAAGAGAGATGGGGGAGGGCATCTGACGGGAGTGCTTTGGTGCGACTTTCAATCTAAGATGAATTATAGAGCATTTAGTGATGTCCTCGTATTTGATGGCACGTACAAAACCAATAAATACAACCTGCCTCTTGTTCCATTTGTTGGGGTGAATCATCATAAAAGCACAGTTCTTTTTGCTTGTGGACTTGTTGCTCATGAGGATACTCAGACCTATGTGTGGCTGCTTAGTGCATTCACTAAAGCCATGTCTCAGAAACATCCAGTATCTGTGATCACCGATGGAGACCTTGCTATGCAAAATGCAATCAGTATTGTGTGGCCGAATGCATCACATAGGCTGTGCGGATGGCATATTGAGAATAACATTGTGAGTAATATTAAGGACGACGATGTGAAGGAAGGGATTAGGTGCTTTCTTTATGATCGTTGCTCTATAGAAGAGATTGAGTTGAAATGGATAGTTTTCTTAAGTAAGCATGATGTCACAGATGAGAACTCCTGGCTATATCAGATGTACGAGAGGAGGGAATCCTGGTGTGCTGCGTATCATGCTAGTAAGCGCTATTTAGGACTGAGGAGCAACCAGCGTAGCGAGAGCCTACACTCTAGGATCCAGTTTAATCTAGATCGGAAAATGACACTGCTAGAGCTTTTTCAACACTTTGACAACTGTCTTGAAAAGCTGCGCACTAGAGAAGCAAATCTGGATTTTGTATCCAATTACAAGCCATGCTTGGAACCAGATGCTTCAATTTTGGTGCATGAGGCTGCAAAAAGGTTCACAACAAGTATTTTTTTATGGTGATGTGCTGTACAGTCTGAAAGCAGCCGATAAGTGTTATTTGATTGAGGAAATGGATGACTATGAAATTGTTGTGTATAAAGTTGCAAGGGTTGATAAGGGAGAAAAACGATACTCTGTGAAATGTCACATATGTGTTGTTGAGGACAAGGTCAAGGAAATTTCATGTTCTTGTCTAAAGTTATAGTCCCTTGGAACCCCATGCTCACACATCTTCTTTGTGTTAGGCCTTCGCGAAGAAAGTCAGCTTTCAGACTGCTGTGTTGAGGAAAGGTGGACGATGGGTGCCAAGCGTGGATTTCCTCCTACAAGGAAGAGCACAATGTATTACTATTCTGATCGTGTACAGATGTACAATGACCTACACAATATCAGTGAAAAGACAGCCTTTGCAGCAGCTCAATCACAAGAAGCATTTGAACGGCTCAAACGCGTTCTTGAAGAGGAAGCTGCTATGATCCATCAAAATAGAGGAGAGGGTGGACGCAAGACGTTTGGTCTTGTGCTCCCACAAGCCCTGGATGTCGATTATGCAGAGTGCTGCAATGTATTAGATCCCATACGTGTGCCTGGCAGAGGGATCCCGAAGAAAAAGTTGAAGTCAAGTTCTGATAAACCTGACAGGAAATGTACCCTATGTAAAGATCAGGGTCACAATCGGCGAACATGCAACTTGAGAGATGAGGTAAGCTAAGAGTAATTGTGATCAAAGTTAAAAATTGGTTGTCTGTGAGCCATGTGTACTTTTTGCTAATGTCCCTCTTCATTTGTAGGATAAAAAGCTCCCTGAGGATGTGTTGGATAAATGAATTGGCAAAGGTATACATTCCAACAAAATTCTAGATCCCTGTATATGACTTCTCTTTCTCCTGTACCTGTGGGTTCTTGTTTGGCTTCATGAAACCAACACCTTTGATTGGAGAGATGAATTCTGTATTATAGGTGTGCTGTGTTGTTATCAGTTAGTTTGGTGATAGATCACATTGTATCCCTGTATATGACTTCTCTTTCTCCTGTACCTGTGGGTTCTTGTTTGGCTTAATGAAACCAACACCTTTGATTGGAGAGATGTATTCTGTATTATAGGTGTGTTGTGTTGTTATCAGTTAGTTTGGTGATAGATCACATTGTATGACAGAACAATGTTCACGTACTGTGGTTATATGGTACTCAATAAAAGCACTCGGATGAAGCAAAAAGCACTCGGACGAAGCTAAAAGCACTCGGGGAAGCTAAAATTTTAAACAGGCGTTGCACAAGTTAGCTAAAATTTTTGGTACCTTTCAGCTGCTGCAACTTGAGAATTTTTACATATATACATGCCTTGGCTGTTGAGTTCCTTGTATAGATGATAATCTGTCACATGGAACATTTTCTGGCAAAAGAAAGTTAGGGTTTGTAGATCACATTGTATGACGGAACAATGTTCAGATTTTGTGGTTATTTAGTAATTTTAATCTCTTCATAATTTTCATTGTTTGTGGTTTTTATCATGGAGTGCTTGCTGTATCGAGTGTTCAAACTGAACCAAGATAAGATTTAACAAGGATTGGTTCATTATCCTGGTCCGACCAGTTATAAAGCATTCGGATGGATCATGGTACTCAATAAAAGCACTCGGACGAAGCTAAAAGCAATCGGACGAAACTAAAAGCACTCGGACGAAGCTAACATTTTAAGCAGGCGTTGCACAAGTTAGACAAATTAATAGTTAAATTATATTTTTTCAGTTCAAAATTCAATATATTTGTTTGAAACAAAAATAGTCAGATTAATTTTAAAAACCTTTTAAATTTATTATTTTTTTATCTCACAAAATACTTTTAATTTGAATGCGAATTTAGGTATAGGGATCTCATCCGTGCACACAAGTTCTAAAAAATCTAAAAAAAATAAAAAAGAGGATGGAAAAAATTGATAAAATCTTAAAAAAATAAAAAAAGAGGAGAGTGGAGATTTGAACTCAAGACCTCAAGTAATCTTCAGACCAGAGAAACCATTAAGCTACACGTGTCCTTGTGAAATTCTATGATCCTTAATTATTTTTGTACTTGTTCCTTGGACGCCACGTCACCAGTCCGCCCTTGCCACCTCACCCGGCCGCCTCTGCCACCTCACCCGGCCGCCCCCGCTGCATCAGTCTCCGACATGTGGGGCCCACGTGTGGGCGCCCACCCTGACGTTATGTTCTTCGCTGAGTTCATGGAATTCCACTGTTTTCGTTTTTGATTCGTATTTAAAATTTCAAACTTGTTTTTCTTCGTCATCCGAACTCCAAATGAGTTGATTTTTTTCCTACAAACTTCTAAAAGCACCCTCTACCAACTAAACGCATTCCATTTAGCTTTCAAAGTTACATTAAACATTAATAATGAAAACCATTTTGTGGTGACTCTTTGATTTTCTCAAATATTTTCTAAAGTCGCAATCAAAACGAATTTTGTTTTAATTTCTTGTGTAATGACTTACCTTGTTCATAGACACAAGCACAATTTTTGGTAACTAATTTGCAAATGTTTACAGTTGATTTGAGTCATCTCGTTGGATGCTTGTGTTCAAGTATCATATCACATGTAGCTCGGTGTCCCTTTAGAATACAATTTTTTTTCCCGAAATCTAAAAAAAATATCTAAATATATAAGCATGTTAGGGATGGTTTCAAACCTCTCCACAACAAATTTGGGTTCAAAATTCATTATATTTTTTGAAATAAAAATAGTCAAATTAATTCAAAAAACAATTTAAATGTATTATTTTTTATCTCCTAAAATACTTTTAATTTGAATGCGAATTTAGGTATACGGATCTGTTACATTCCTGAGGAACTGCACCAATTTTGGTTCATTTTTTTTGGAAATATTAATATATGTACAAGTTTTTAAAATTCATGGAATAATTTTGAATTGAGTCACTGGCATGTGGGGCCGTCGATTGTTTTGCGTGTTCTTGACAAGGAAACGTACTTTTCTGCTACTAATGACAAGTGGGACCTCGTCGGCTCCTCTCGTCCCATCCGTGCACACAAGTTCCAAAAAAATCTAAAAAATAAAAATAAAAAAGAGGATGGAAAAAATTGATAAAATCTTAAAAAAATAAAAAAAAGAGGAGAGTGGAGATTTGAACTGAAGACCTCAAGTAATATTTAAACCAGACAAACCATTAAGCTACACATGTTCTTGTAAAATTCTATGATCCTTAATTATTTTTGTACTTGTTCCTTGGAAGCCACGTCACCAGGCCGCCCCTGCCACCTCACCCGGCCGCCCCCGCTGTATCAGTCTCCGACATGTGGGGCCCACGTGTGGGCGCCCACCCTGACGTTATGTTCTTCACTGAGTTCATGGAATTCCACTGTTTTTGTTTTTGATTGGTATTTAAAATTTCAAACTTGTTTTTCTTCGTCATTCGAACTCCAAATGAGTTGATTTTTTTCCTACAAACTTCTAAAAGCACCCTCTACCAACTAAACGCATTCCATTTAGCTTTCAAAGTTACATTAAACATTAATAATGAAAACCATTTTGTGGTGACTTTTTGATTTTCTCAAATATTTTCTAAAGTCGCAATCGAAATGAATTTTGTTCTAATTTTTTGTGTAATGACTTACCTTGCTCATAGACACAAGCACAATTTTTGGTAACTAATTTGCAAATGTTTACAGTTGATTTGAGTCATCTCGTTGGATGCTTGTGTTCAAGTATCATATCACATGTAGCTCGGTGTCCCTTTAGAATACAATTTTTTCCCGAAATCTAAAAAAAATATCTAAATATATAAGCATGTTAGGGATGGTTTGAAACCTCTCCACAACAAATTTGGGTTCAAAATTCATTATATTTTTTGAAATAAAAATAGTCAAATTAATTCAAAAAACATTTTAAATTTATTATTTTTGTATCTCCTAAAATACTTTTAATTTAAATGCGAATTTAGGTATACGGATCTGTTACATTCCTGAGGAACTGCACCAATTTTGGTTCATTTTTTTGGAAATATTAATATATGTACAAGTTTTTAAAATTCATGGAATGATTTTGAATTGAGTCACTGGCATGTGGGGCCGTCGATTGTTTTACGTGTTCTTGACACGAAAATGTACTTTTCTGCTACCAATGACAAGTGGGACCTCGTCGGCTCCTCTCGTCCCATCCGTGCACACAAGTTCCAGCTGAGTCTTTCTCCTCCCCGTTCCAGTCGCCTCTCGCCGCCGCCAGTTAGGGTTTCGCCGCCGCCCCTTTCGCCTCCATCTCGAAGATGGGCAAGGTTGGGAAGAACCATGGCCAGTCAGCACACGCCTTTCGACAAAAGCGGGACGCATCCGGGAAGTTCACCCGGGGATCTGGCGTCGAGGTGGCGCCTGAGGCCAGAGCGGGCCGGGAGATCCCCTCCGCCGTCGAGCGCGCGCCTAAGGACAGCGCCGGCCGGGAGATCCCCTCCGCCTCTGAGCGCGCGCTGAGAGCCATCGCGCGGGGTAAGATGCGCTCCGACTCCGGCGTCGTGGCCAAGAAGACCATGGCCGGCGCCACCACGTCCTCGTCCTTGTCGCCGGAGCACAATGTGAGTACGATTTTTCTCCACCGCTGTCCCTCTCTAATCCGCATCCCACTATCATCTCCGGTGAGATTAGGGTTCCGGATTAGTGTTCCGACTAGGTGGGGCTCAAGACTCCGAAGGACAAGGTGAAGAAGGGTATGGAGAAGAAGGTGAATTAGTCCCCTTTCTTCACTCTTTCAGTTTCAATTTCAACTAAATCATAGGTTCATTCCTTAGATGAATTAGATGAGGCGATGGCGTTGTTATTTCGGTTGCAATGCGGTACTTACGAAATTAACTTGTCCTCTGTCGATAACAGTTCAAAACAAAGCATGGTATTTTTTGCCGTGAAAGCTTTTATCTCTTAAATCTTTGCTGAAATATAGAATCTTTTCAAATTTATTGAGCACTTGAACTAAATAGGTCTTATGTAGAGCACTGATCTGTGCATAACTCACTGTAAGTCCCTGTTGTGTCTGATTTATTTTATGAGTACTGGAACTAATTAGTTGTCTCATTCAACTTACAAAGATTGCTAGATGGTGTGTGTCCTGTTCCTATATTTGGGTGGTTTTGTGGGTCTAATGGATTACAAAAAATGATTTTGTTATTGAGGGGGGTGTGTCCTAATTCTCCATCTTGCATGCAGCTAAGAGCAGAAGAGCAAATCAAGTTGGACGCCGGGGTGGCGCGAGTCACAGAATGACTGATGCAATTTCAGGAGAGTCCGAAGGAAAAAGCACCGGTCGAGGACATCTTCTGAAAGGAGTGTAGGGGATTTAGCCTGTGCTGTCTGTATGATCCGTTTTAGTCTTTCCTGTTTTTGTAAGCTTTGGCTGGTCTCAGCCCTGGTTTTCTCTCAGTGATCTTTATGTGTGCCAACCCCAGCGTGTGTGAACTCTTGGTGACACAGATGGTCGATGCTTGTGGCTGTTGCTGCAGTCGAGAAGGCAACAAACAACAAGTAGTGCTTTTGTGCTGACTGAGTCTGTAAATAGGGATGAAATTCCAGAAGTTATGTGAACTACTTCTGAATCCAGTACTCATGTTCAAGTAGTTAATTACTTGTGGTTTCAGCTAGTGAATGGAATTGTCTGTGTCTGAAATTTTACAGTTTTGATCTTTTGATGTGAAATGCTTACGTTATTTGGTTCAGCTAGTACATATGCAAAATCATGCATGTACAAATGCCCGAAATCAGATGATATTTGTCGTTGAGATTGTAGAAATGGCTGTGACAGGCAATCGGTGCCTGATGGATCTCAAAAGGATATCATTCTGTCTGTTTGTTACGAGATAGTTCAGCAGTCGTTGATCTGATGTCTTTCCCTGAACCACTCGGCTAAGCCACAAATATAGGTTTAAACACTACCATTTTAGCACCAGCTACAAACAATTATGTTTCCAGAATGTCACAGATGAGATCGATCATCACGCAGAGCTGCAGACAGTTATGCTTCAACTCTTAGGTTTCTTATAACACGAGTTCAGACATAAGACCTGAACATAAAACAACTAGATTTCACAGGTTTCCATGGCAACCCTACAATCTACCAACACCACCTAACAAAAGCTCGTCACATGGTACCTCACTTAAAACTGAAATCTATAACATCATTTGCAGTGTTCATTCTTTTCAAAAAACAGGATTCATGGCCCAGGGATCACTCCACATTCAGTAAGCATAATTCATGGCATCAATATACTTCAATGCCAAGCCAGTTAAACTGAATGCAATTACTATTCAAATGATCTGTATTGTTTTGCAGAGTAATTCATTCAGCAAGAACAAGAAAAGAAACACAATTCATGAACCATATGTCATTGATCTGAACTTACACCCAAATAGACAGTATTTGCCATGACATTCAGTTATCGAAATATAACTCAGCCATCAATTTAGTCAATATCTGAACTACTACTAAATCACTGAAACTGAACTTGTCAATGTGCTATTTTCACAAGACATTCAAAACCTGAACAGATTTCAAAATTCAAAATTTCATTTCCAAATCATACTTCTTCAGCCTATGTGCTCCCACTCATCGTCGTACTCCTCGTTGTACATCTCGGGCGCCATGAAATGGAGCATGTTGATGACGTTGTGCACCGTCGGGTGGTGGCGGAGCACGGCCGCGAGGAAGAAGAGCGCCGATCTTGACCTGGCCATGGTGGCCATTGACGAGGATGTTGTCGCACTTGAGGTCGTGGTGGATCACCGGCGGGTCGTGGGCGTGGAGGTAGGTGAGGCCGCGCAGGATCTGGCACGCCCAATCGGTGAGGCCCCTGCCGCCGCCGCCGCCGTCTCCCCTCGACCGTGGGCAAGAGGAAGATAGGGATGGCAAGGTCGCAGCTGCTCCGACGGTGGTGGAGGCGCTCGGAGACTCTCGCCGGAGCTGCGGACTGCGGTCATCCCCGCGGGCGGTGGCTTCTGGCGGCGGCGGCGTCGCCCTTGACGAACCCTAGCCGGCCTGATCTTAAAAAATGAAAAACTATACTAGATCAATGATTTACATCTTAACTATAATATTCCAAACATTATCTTCACAATTTTTAAGTTACCATTCTACCCTTATTAAAAAATAAAAACTACGAAACTGCCATTTTTACCATCTCCTAATCCCCACATTTGTGGAGGAAAGTGGAGGAATTTTTTTCCTCCACTGCCCACTCGTCATAGAGATAGGAGGAGGAAAAATTTTCCTCCATCTCATTTCCTCCCATTTCCTCCTAGCTTCGTAGCCACACGATCGGAGGCTCTCGGTGAACGTGAGCCAATCAATTTTTCCCCAAGTATAATAAAATTGTTCTTATTGTTAGCTAGCTTACATACATACATATGCATTTGACGAAAAGGAGGTACACATTCATATGCTAATAAACCAAAATCAGCTAGAGAAACCTGCACGATCACTGACTTCACTTGCACCTACCTCGGGGTACCCCTCTCTATCAAGAGGCTACCCAAAGCGGCGATGCAGCCTTTGGTCGGTAAGGTCGCTAGGCGCCTGCCCCCTTGGCAGGGCAGATTGTTGAGTCGCAGTGGCCGCATCGTGCTTGCCAAATCCACACTCTCAGCCATCCCGGTCCACATTTCGATGGCGATTTTCACCTCCTCTGGGCACTGCGCGCGGTCGAAACACTCATCCATGGCTTCCTCTGGTCCGGCACAGAGGTGGCCTCGGACGGTCGCTGTCTGGTCGCTTGGGTGAACGTCACCTACCCCACTCGCTGCGGTGGACTCGGTCTGCCCAACCTTCGTATTTTTGGCACCGCGCTGCGCCTACGTTGGTTGTGGCTGGCGAGTACTGACCCGGACAGGACTTGGGCGGCGTTCCGCTTCCCCGTGGACAAGGCCACCCAGACTTTCTTCAACGCCTCCATTTCCGTGGAGGTGGGGGACGGTATCCGTGCGCTTTTCTGGGAAGACAACTGGCTCTCCGGGTGCTCCGTCAAATCCCTTGCACCTAACCTCTGGGCCGCGGTCTCGCCTAGGGTGCGTCGGGCACGCACTGTCGCTGAGGCCCTGCAGTCCGGGGCGGCCAGGATCCGTTGGGTCGCTGACGTAACCCATGCCCGGACTGTGCAGGTCATCTTGCAGTACCTCGTCATCTGGGACCTGCTGCAGGAGGTCAGCCTCACTTCCGAGCCTGACCGGTTCATCTGGAAATGGTCGCCCAGCGGAGTCTACTCCTCGTCTTCAGCCTACTCCGCCCTTTTTCTTGGTCGCGTCGACATCCTCGGGGCACGCCAGATCTGGAAGGTGCACATGCCAGGGAAGTGCAAGTTTTTTGCTTGGCTGGTCTTGCACGGCCGCTGCTGGACGTCTGACCGGCTGCACCGTCACGGGCATAGGGCCTCGGACACTTGCGCGCTGTGTGCCCAGGCATCCGAAACGCTGGACCATCTGACGGTGGACTGTGTCTTCTCTAGAGAGACTCGGCATATGGCCCTCAGACATATTCTCCTTCAGGACCTAGCTCCGGATCGCCCGGTAAAGTTCGCCGAGTGGTGGTGCTCCGCCAGGAAACAGGTCGCTAAGGCACGAAGGAAGAGTTTCGACTCCTTCGTCTGGTTGGTCTCTTAGTCGCTGTGGAAGGAACGGAACCGGCGCGTTCACGACAAGGAAGCTCTCATGCCAGTGGTGCTGGTTCCGACGATCCTGGAGGAGGCTAGGACTTGGGCGCGTGCGGGCTTCCTCCCGCTCGCTAGGCTTTTATGTGTTCGCCCGGTGCGGGCGGTGTAATCTTTTTATTTTGTCTCGTTAGGCCCCGTGCGCCTTGTGTTCAAAACTGGATGTTTCTTCTCCTCTCTTAATAAAAAACGTGCTTTGCACGTCGTTAAAAAAAACCTGAAACGAGTTCTCTACTTATTGGCTTACCAATATCCATGATGCCAAAGAAGAAAAGGAAACAGTTTGAACACGTTCAGAAATCGAGCAGCATGTCTACAAAGCAAAGCAAGCGCGTGCAGGATAAACACAATCGATTATTGGTTCATCTCAGTGCGCTCGATCTTTCATGAATGCACTGAACATGACGGACAAGTGCTTGACTACACTGTCATCAGCTATAGCCTCACTGTCATTATCCTCCTTTTCTTGCCTTACCATCATGGCCTCCAAGGATGATCGATGCTGAAAGACCGCAAACCCAAGAATTAAACCTCTGCGAATCACTCGTTAGCATGCAACAGATATGATCTTTCTCGGCCGATTCAGCTCCGATGGCAAAACGTGCGAGGTCTGGAATCGGATCGGCGCGCGATGCGAGATCCGTGCGAAAACGAAGGCGTGCGTCCTCTTTCCGCGGCCGGATCCTTTTCAGGCGCCCTTTTCAGATAGGCTCGGGACATCTTTTTATGTCTCTCTCTCTTTCTTCCCACAGGAATAAGGTCGATGCGCGTCCAGCAGGAGATCCATGCGCCGTCGGCCTCAGGAGCTCAAGTGGTGGATGCCCCTGACCATTTGTTAGTGTCGTGTGCGTTCAGATAGGAGAATGATGTATAGGGAGGCCTAGCTAGGTTAGTTTCTGCATCGTGTTCGATCGACAGTTCAGTGCTTTCTGATGAGGAGGAGATCGAAACCGACGCGTCGTCGAGGCAGCAGCTAGCGGGTGCCGCCGGCGTTACGCGTGGCGAAGAAGAAGCAGGACGACGTGACCGCGTCGGATTCGAGCTTTGCGACTGTACTCTGCAGTCAAAGCATCTGTGCCGTCCACGGAGATCCAACGGGCACCATCTTTCATGCCCTCACGTTCCTCCACGAGCTGGGCCTCGGCCCAATAAGAATGGCCTGTTTGTCCACAGATAGCTCGCTCCGGTCACGATGTTTTTTTAGCGCGAATGCCTGCATTTTTTTTGGCGCGGTGGCTCGTGGTTTTGGCGCGAGGGCGAACCGTGAAGCGGCGGCGACCATCAGACAGCAGTTGCTCATGCTCATTCATCTTCGATAGAAGAACAGATGAAAACAGGTGTGCAATCTGCGTTCCCTTCCCACCCGTCACTTCCTTTCCACCTCCTATCTGTACACCGTATATGTTGGAACAGGTCAAAGGGAACATCGACTTGGCTGCAACAAAAACAAAATCGACGTATCTGAGATGGAAGCAAATAGGTCCGTGAAACCATGATTGCTACTTTTTTTTTTCTCCATAAGATTAGATACATTCTAGCTGTCCGTGTTACCAATAACATCTTATCTTTTTTTGCCCTGTAGGGAGGATTTACTGCCTAGTTTATCACTACAAATTGGCATGGAATTCAGTACTGTTGGCACAACTAGCACCTGTACAATCAGCTTTGCGTCCACGCTCAGGCAGTTCAGTGGCTCTGTGGCCGTGCTTTGCAGCTGCAGGTCACGTATAAACAGGCTCTAGCAGTGCTTCTGTGCTTGGGCGTTGTAATCCTCCTGCGGTGCTTGGCCAGTTGGCCCGTCGTGGTGGGGAGCCTACGCTATGCCCGTCGGGGCCTTGCCGCCACCGCCGCTGCGCGCCTTCTTGAACTGCACCCACATCCGCTTCAGGTCGCTCGCTCATGGCAGGTCCTCCCGCCCGTAGCTCGCGCGCCACCGGCGCTCCTCCGGCAGGATCGGGTACAGCAGCGGCACGAGGAGCAGCAGCGGCCGCACCGTTTCGCGGCGGACAGGGGAGACGGCCACGGCGGCGGCAGCGGTGGCAAAGAGAGTCTTGATGAATCGAGCACTCTGACTCGCGCGTTCTATGGGCCGAGATGGGCGGCCACTCGGCCTGCTGTTTTGTGGCTTGCGAGCGAGGGTCGCTGTTGTTGGATTGAAAGGGGACGGCGCAGATGGATCGACTGCCGAGTGCAGTCAATTTTGCCGACTGCAGACGATCTGATTCCGACAGCGCCATGCAATTAATTAATTAATCGATTGTTGGGAATCAGCTAAAAAGACGTCACCCTCGGGAATTCTAAGAAGACACGCGTCCTCAGAATAATGGGCAAACAGGAAGTTCCGAGAAGTTCCGGAGTTTCACAGACTTCTGAATGTGATAAGAATCGTTGTTTTTCATGATTAGAGAAAGATTTTCTAATAATAAAATCAGATTATTATCTGATAAGATGATTCTTCATACCCAAATATGACGCGCTGACCCTCGGAATTCCTAAGAAACCAGGATTCCTATTATTCTTGAGTATTTTGTGCGATGTTCAGAAAACAGGGAATTCCGAAGATACTTCTTCACTCCGAAGAACTTATGAAAGGGCAAAAGAACAGCAAGAAATGATGGAGTCTTCTTCCGAGGCTAATGATTGAGGATTCCTAAGGCTTGTGAAGATATCCAAGAAGGCCAGAGTTGATTCGATCAATGGCGTAATCAGGAAGATACAAGGAAACGTGAGAAGCTTGGCTTTGCAAGGGGAAAGAAGCTGGAACACGCCAGGGCATATGTGTAATTTAGACGAAGTTCCCGTGATTGCCGCGGACAAATGTACCCTCAACTTTCCTTCTATATGTATCATTGCTAAGGGTAGAATTGGAATGTAAAAAGTGACCCTCGGGCACTATAAAAGGAGCCCTCATGCATCCGTGTAAAGGAATCACCTTTTTCGGAGAGAGACACCTTTTGACAGTTCTACTTTCGCTTTATTGTCTGGGGATTTCGGAATTCCCAACATCGATCGATCAGGGGATCGGAGGAGGGATTGGGATCCTTTGCAGTTGAGTGCAGCGGCTGACACGCGGGTCCCACGAGCACCAGGACCCGCCTGCAGTGGTAGCTGCACTCTGCAGTCTCGGTGGTTTGTCGTTGGGCGTGGAGATCTCCGGGGTTGGGTTTTAATTACCGTTTGCTACCGGCCGGTTAACCGCGATTTTTGCTCTTGCCGGTCCGGTCCGGTAGCAAAATTGGCCGGAAAAACCACCCCTGACCGAACCTAAAAAAACAGCCCACCTCGGTTAACCGAAGCGGTTTACCGGTTAACCGCCTCGGTTTTTCGGTGGTGAAAAACCGGACCGGTACCGGTTTGGTTAACCCTGCTCCGGGGTGCGTGCTAGCTTGTTAGAGCAACTCCAGCGAGGGCCTATAAATGGCTCTTTATTACAAAATTTAGAGTTTTGATAAAAAAAAATCAACTCCAGTTTCTAAATGGGTCCGCATTTTTCATTTCTCTCCAAATTTCAGCTCCAAGCCTCCATTCTCGAAGAGTTTCCAATTCTCCCTCCAAATGTGGGTTCCACGCTTTTTTTTCTTTTCGTTTTCCTCTCCGTCTCACTCGCGAGATCCCCTCTCTTCTCTCCCGTCTCTCTCCCGCGACCTCCCTGTCTCTCTCCCACGACCTCCGCCTCGTGCCATCTTCTTCCTCTAGCGACGGTGCAGGGCGGGGTAGGGCTTGGGGCCGGCGGCGGCGAGCCCGACCACCACAAATCTCGGCTTCCAATAAGCACTTGGGAATCATATGCCCTCCCCGGCGGTCGAGGACGCCACCGAGTGTCCCGACGTCCATGAGCTCGAGCACGTACGCGTGCACGCCGTTGTCGGAGAGGATGGCGTGGCAGCGCACGACGTGCGGTGAGCTGATGGACCGGCGGAGTGCCTTGGCCTCCTCGTCCGGGCCGCTGCTAGTGTCGGTGTAGTGGGCCGTCTTGAGCGCAAACTGCGAACGGGGCACCCGTGCGGCTGTGGCGCACCTTGGTGACGACGACGCAGGAACCCTTGCCGAGGTGGTAGACCCGCTCTAGGTCTGACAGCCGCAGCTCGTCGTCAGCCCCCGCCGACGCCGACGCATTCTTCGTCACCTCGCGAGGCGCGGTGGGGATCTGCCGCCGCCAGCTAGCACCATAGCTGAGGGAGGTTATCAATCCCGGATCTCACGTCCCGGATCCCTGCCGCCGCCGCCCCGACCTAGCGTCCCAGATCCCCGCCGCCTGTCGCGCCGAGCTGCTCGAGTGTCGAGTGGGAGTCGCGTGCCACCGCCACCGCACGCGCCGTCATGGGGCTCCTCTCCGAGGGGCTCAGGCTCGGCGCTGCTGCGCTGGAGGAGTCATCCAGCATAGACGTCGGCGGTCTGCTCCTCCTACCTCTGAGATCCGGCACTGACGGTACGTCCACAGTGCCAACAACCTCACCCAAACCGATGCCCCCATCGTGCGCCTCGACGGTCATCAACCTCGCCGCCGTGCGCGTGTTCCGGCCGGAGCACGTGGAGGAGACGTCGGACCGCGCGCACCTGCGCAGGCATCCGGGTCGCTGGAGCTCGCGTCTGCGGCAGCGGCGGTGCTCTCGCCCGCAGTGGTGAAGCTCGTGCCTGGCTCACCTCGTTCGCCGTCGCCTCCGGTTCCCATCACTGGTAGGTTGGCGGCGAGGTCGAGGTGGACACCGGCGGCACCGGCTCTCTCACTGGCACCGGAGTACGGTGCAGGCGCAGTTGGGGCACCCCAGGGTGCGTGCACGGCCGGGTCGCGCGGGCACGCCACAACGACATGCTCCACGACACCCCGCACGCTCGCGCCGCTCCCACGGCGGAGCTCGAAGTCGATGCTCGCGGTCTTACCGAGGTTGGAGCAGGGTTTTAATTACCAACTGTTACATTGTTACCCCCGGCGAGCGGTAACGGTATACCGCGGTTACCGTCGATTACCACCCAAATACAAATTCCTACCAAAACCACGCTAGTCATTCGGTAGCAAACGATATACCGGTCGGTAATACCGGTATACCGAACTGGTTGCGACGGTTACCAGTTGAAAAAACAAATTACCAGCTATTTTTGTATGGTTCACCGGTGCGAAATAAATACAAATTTTGACATGAAGTATGCACATATCAATGTAAAAAACCACACTAAAGTAACAATTTATAATTACGCATACAAAGACCATAGTCATCATCGTGCATACAAATACTGTCGAGGTTTGTTACCGCTGGCAAGTAAATTTATAAGAACGCGTGTGCTGGTCCGCACGGTAGCACAAGAGACACTCGAGATTATACTGGTTCGGGCCTCCGGAGAGTAATACCCTATGTCTAGTCTGAGAGGAAGTGTTCTTTATGCTCGGGAGTTTGTAGTAGGGGGTACAAACAAGTTGGGAGAGGGTTTCGAGCCCAAGTCCCTGGTGTGCGAGTGGTTCTTGTAGCAGGAGTCTGCGTACGTGAATGTGTGAGAGCTTGCGGTGTTGTATGAGATGAGATATCGATACTAAGTGCGTGTGGGGGTGAAAACGAATGTATCTTGTAAGTGTCCCTGTGCTTCCCTTTTATAGTCGCAAGGGAGAGGCCCAGGGGGGTTACATCGAGAGTGTAAGCTGGTCTACAGCCCAGGGCGTCCTTCTTCTGCGCTAAGCTGTCAGCAGTAGCGGTGAAACACTGTTATGGTGCTCCAGGTGACGGTGTAGGCTTTTCCTGAGTCGTGCGAGCCAAGTAGCCGCCCCGGGGCCCCCCGTGCCCTTCTCCGAGTAGTTAGTCGGGTACAGGAGGCAGGGTCCGTATCCTGATCCCGTCAGTGGATCAGGGGCTTGTCTTTTCTTGATACTGTGGAAACGGAGTAGTCTGTACTGCGACAATTGAGGGATAGGTGACGGCTTACACTGTGTCGTTCGTGGCACAGCGTTTCCCGTGCCGTCCATAGTACGACACGTACTGCCTCTGCTGAGGAGCTGTCAGAGGGATCCGCCCTCTGACACCAGATCGACCTGGTCAGGGCGGGCTGGCGCGGGGAGGCCGGCACGTGGCGAGTCATGCGCCTGGGTATCACTGGATTCCAACGGGGCCTGTGTACCTGTGGCCTTGGCGGCCAAGTTTTGAACTGGTCGGAGGCAGAAAACTACTCGTGCGAGTAGGTAATCTATGCCACGTCTTCCGATGCTTAGGGTGTAGCGTGTACTGCACCGTGCGCTGCTCAGCGTTCCTTACTCCATTAGCAGTACGACGGCTACTGTGTCGTTCGTGGCAGGGTTTGACGAATCCTTCCCCTGACACCAAATCGGACGGGTCCGGGCGGACCGTTGTGGTGGTGCAGACACGTGGCGTCACGCGGGGAGGTGTGCGCGAGAATCCCGGGATCTCGATCCGGAGGGGCTCACGCACTCCGTGCCTTCCCTGCGAAGTCTGCGCGGGCCGGCGACGGAAACTACTCGTGCGAACGAGTAGTCGTAGACGGGTGGCAGAGACTACTCGTGCGAGCGAGTAGTCGGAGGCGGAGGTGAAGACTTGTCGTACGAGCCGTCAAGTACTCGGAAGGGATGGCGCAGATGGCCGTGGGACGCCTGCTTCCCGGCCCATGACGCTAATAAGTCGTACGGGCCTTCAAATACTCAAGGGGACTAATACTCGTTGTATTAGTCGTCAAAATACGCCGTACATGAGTCTGTACTACGTTTTCCAGAGGTCCTGGTGGGCCCTGGTCCATGGCCTCATCAAATACCATAGTCACAAATGGTGCAACAATTTATAATTACACATACAAATACCATAGTCATCATCACTGCATGCATAGGCCATACACTTATAGTAAAAGTTAACACTAGTAAAAATGTTAATATCTATGACGATTTGGTAGTGACGTTCCGTTTATTCGTCATGGAAGTGGTCTCTACCGTGACGAATTTTGTAACTTCGTCACAGATAACGAGTGACAGTGCCAAACCACTCAAAATAATGACGAAACTCACAGGATGGTCACCGAACAACGAACCTATTTTGTCACAGATGAATCATTCCAGTTCTACCCGTGAGGAACCAATGACGAAAGCAAATTGGCGTCACAGAACAACAACGTTATCGTCACAAAACAACTTGAAAAAAAAACAAGGATCTGGTCCCACATGCAACCACGTGTAATTGTGGGTCTGAGTTCCCACCATCGCATGGCCCCACATGTGGGCCCCACCATCGCGTGCCCCCACACGTGGGCCCACCAGCACATGGTCCAATGCACACGTGGGCGACCACAAGTGGACTAAAATTTGCCAAAAAATTGTAAAGCCCAGGGTTAGAACCTGGGTCGTTGGAACTCCAACCAACTACCCCAAACCACTACACCATAACTAGTTATGTGTTTTTTCTTTAAAGTTATACATATTAGCCTCTTTCTAGCAGCAGCCCACGTCGGCCCACAATAGCAGCAGCCCACGTCAGCTCGGCCCAGTAGCGCCACAGCCCAGAGTAGCGGCGGCCCACGTTGGTTCAGCCTAGTAGCACGGCGGCCCACTTGTTATGTGTTTTTTCTTTAATGAGCGTGAAAAAAAGAGTGGCCGGGGGATTCGAACCCTGGTCTGCTCGGTGGGAAGGGAGGGACTTACCACTGAGCTATAACATGGTTTGTGTCCTTTGGTGTATGTTGTTCCTTTTATTAAATATTTTAATGGAACACGTGGCTTGTTCGAAGAACACCAAACAGTTCGTGTTTCTCATTTTGATCCGAAATTTAAATTTGTATCGAGTATTTCTCCTTCATAGAAACTCCAAATTTGACGATTCTTTTTTTCAATTTTTTCTAAAATCAAACCTTTTCATTTGATCGCAAATTTGTATATGTTAATTGAAACTTTTTAAAATTTTAGAGATTCAAAATTACTTTGAATTTTTTATGAAAAGTTTTAAAACTCAAAATACCAATATTGTCCATCATGAAAAGGTCCACAATGTTGCTTTTGTAACCAACATCAAATTCTTTTTATATTTTGAATTGAAACAGGGGTAAAAGTCTACACATCTATCTCACAGCTATGGATGAACTGGGATGAACAAGTGTGGTTTCTCTTTTTAATCTTTGACTAAAACTTCTAACTAGTTTTTCTCCCTCATACTAACTCCAAATCGGATGATTCTTTTTCCTAAAATTTTCTAAAATCATGCTCTATGAACATAATGTATTGAGTTTGGTCTTTTTTCATGTGATCAAGTTTGAGAATTCAAAATTTGAATTGTTTTTAAAAGTGACAATTTTAGACCAGATTTTGAAACCCGAAATGATTTCAGCTGAAGAAGTGATGAATACCAAAGTTTGGTAACTCGTCAAGCTCTACAAACTTTATGTAGGTCATTTTTTGATTTGAGAAAGTGATAGTGTACATCACTCATTAATCCTATGTTCACTCACATAGTTCAAGAAATTATGTGAGGGGTTTGTCAAATTTGAACTAAGTATTGTAACCACTTTCTCAAATGATAAAGTGGTCTAAATAAAGTTTGTAGATCTTGATGAGTTATGAAACTTTGGTATTCATCTTGTTTTGATTTGACATCATTTAGTGTTTGAAAAACTTGCATCTAGTTGTCATTTTTTGAAATTCAAATTTTGGATTGTTCAAACAGAGTCAGATGGAGAAATGACCAAAATAAAGTTTGTACATCTTGATGAGTTATGAAACTTTGGTATTCATCACTTTTTGATTTGACATCATTTAGTGTTAAAAAAACTTGCATCTAGTTGTCATTTTTTTAAATTTAAAATTTGGATTGTTCAAACGTAGTCGGATGAATAACTTTTTAGATGTTAATTGTGAAGTATTGATATCTTCTGTATAATATGTTTCCTCCCAACTTAATAGTGAATAGAAAAACTTGTTTTTTCATGATGTATGTAAGACAATTATTCTTATGTGTTACACTACAAAATGGTGCAATAAAAGGAAAAAGGAAAAAGAAAAAAGTTGACCATATGAGGAACAAATAAGGCCTATTTTGGCCCAAATAGCCCAACCTATTCTGACCGTTCATCATTTATTCGACGGCTCAGATCGCACTTCTTTGTAGTATAAAATTGAAAACCCTAGTAGCTGGAACCGCAGCCCAGTCGCGCGCAGCCTCCTCTTCTCCCTCATTCTCTCCTCTCGCACCCCAAATCGTCCTTCCACACCCGTAGATCTCCAATCTCCTCCTCCTCCTCCGCATCCAGCCACCACACCTGCAGATCGATTCGGCCCCGCCGCCGCCGCCGCTGGACGCCACCTAGTCACGGCCGGCCGGCCGGCCAGCCGCCGCCGCCCATCTCCTCGCGCGCCTTGCCTTGTATGGAAACACGCAGCACCAGCTGCAAGCGCGCAGCCGCAGCACCAGCCGCCTCCTCCTCCTCCTCCTCCTCATCGGCCTCCAAGCGCTCCCGCGCTTCCGCCTCGAGGGAGCGACTCGCCCTACACACACAACTCCCACCCCTGCTCCTCCTGACCTCTCCCCCGAACCCGTCGCCGCCGCTACAACCTCCCCTCTCTAGGGTTTCGCCGCGATGTCTCTCCGGCCGAGCGAGCGGGAGCAGATGGGGAAGGGGTCTCGATCTAACGCATGTGCGCTTCTCCCGGCGGCGCCGGCGAATCGACGCCTCCGACCGCGTCTTCATCTCTCCCTTCCCCGCTTCGCAGCGGCGTAGCGAGCCCACCACGGCTTGCCCGCGTCCTCTACCCGCTTTCTCCGAGTCTGCACAAGCACAAATCCTAGCACCCCGGAGGCCCGGACCTCTCCTGGATTGACTCTGTTTTGCTGGTAAGGTAGCGACAGCGACGCCTGGCTTTGCTTGGATGGGTTGCTGTACTAGTGGAATTTCTGTCCCGCGGGATCTTCTTTTTGCTGTGACCAATCAAATCCCAGTAGTTTTTTTTTCTTTTCTTGCTGCCAATGATACTCCGAGCCTTCCAGATCCAGATTGCTGCTGTTGTACCTGTGGTTTTTGTTCTTTTCTTAACAACAATAACACAAATTGAGCTTCAACCGAACCCGTACACCCCATGTTTGGTCGGACCCTATTCGAATACCTTGTGATGTAACTTGGATGAGCGAGCTAGAGATGCATTACATTATTGTGTACGTTGACTAAACTGGGCCTGTCAGATCTCTCCTGTGTGGTCTCGATCTAACGGTTTTGGATCTGATTTTTCTGTCCTTGTATGCGTGTGCAGCTCGACGGCTTGCCGGTGTTGGTGCAGGCAGTGCTCTCCAACGAACCCAACATGCAGCTGGAAGCCAAGCTGCTCTCCATTGGTGAGATTCGGATCTTATGTTTCCTTTTTGCGTTTCTGGAGTATCTATTTTGCGCCATAGTTTAGTGTGAGATTTGGGCGATTTGCCTCTATAACTAGACCGAGGGTTTGTCATGTTCTAGTGGCTTTTGCAACCACGTTCCATAGGATATTTGGAAAAAAGAAGCAAGTTATGCTCATGGTTTTTAACGCGTCCTTAAGGCGATGCCTAGGCGTCGCCTAGGCGTCCAGGCGGTAGAAATTTCTGGGCGTCGGCGTCGCCTAACCAATCGTCGCCTTGGCCACCGAAATCTGAGTCGCGCCGTCCGGGAATGGCCTCGCGCCGCCTGGGAACGAAGACGCGCCGTCGAAATCGAAGTCACGCGGCCGAAATCGGAGCCAGGCCGCTGAAATCGGAGCCACCCAGGGACGGAGCCTTGCGCCGCCGGGGGACAGAGCCGCGCGAACGGCCTGCGGCGGTGGAGGAGGCAAGAGCGGGAGGCGGAGGAGGCAGAGGCGGGTGGCGGAGGAGGCAGGGGAGGGCGGAGGAGGCAGGCAGGCAGAGAGGTGGGCGAACGGCAGCAGTGGCGGCGAACAGGGGACGGACGGGAGCAGGGGAAGGGGTACGAGTGGATAAGGTGGTGGGGAGGCTGGGAGCTAGGGTTAAGCAGGGGGAGTAGGGCTAGGTTGGGCTGGGCTGATTTGATGGGCCCTTTTTTCATCTTCAGGTCCATTGGTACTCCGTTTTTCTTTTCTTTTACAGGCAGTAAGGCGTCGCCTCGCCTCACGCCTTAGCGCCTAGGCGTCTGAGCGGTGGCATATCGCCTCGCCTCGCCTTACCGCTTTAAAAACCATGGTTATGCTCTCAAAAGCAATTGATTCTTAACCGTGCTGTTTTCCCAGTAGTGTCTGCTGTGAATCTGAGCCACCAGGTCAATTATGTCTCCATCCATGTATACTGTTTTAGTAGTTACAGATGATGCATGCATCCTTTTGTATTCTTATACTTATTAGTTAATGTTGATTATACTCATCTCATGTCGACACCCTTAATTTTGAACCACTCGATTGATATACTGCACTTGTACCTGACAGTTTTTGTGCAGAGACATTTTTGTTTTTGAAACGCTTGGATGTGATAAAAATGACAGTAAATACAGTTTGCATGTTGCTATGAAATCCTTGAGAGTTCAGATGTTTGTTTCCTTTGCATTGTTGTATTCGTGTTTGAGAGTCCACTATAATTTGCATTTCACTTCTGTCCTGAAAAGAGAGTGCTAGGCTCAAGGAAGAACCCTGGAAACATAAATAAACACTTCAGCGTAATGAGAAATCAAATAACAAAAATGTGAGTGTGCACCGACGACAACCCTGACTGATGTAATCAAATAACAAGATTCTCATAAGCCCTGCCAGACAAGTTGGGTAGTTCATCAATGGTGTAATCTCTGTGTTTTCATTATGATTATGGCCTAGTATCCTTGATAAAACTGCTGTCAAGCAAACTTAATTTTGAGTGGCATGCAACTAACCCGTGTTGTCTGGTTTACTTGCAGCTTCAGTTATATTTGGATCACTACTCATAGACGAGCTAGCTTCCTAAAAGCAGGTTCCTTGTTTTCCATCAGACTTGATGGCCTGTCACTCTTGATTAATATTCCTGAAGTCATAACAGAAATTTATTTACATCATTTTTGCCTGTTTTTCTTTTCATTTGTTTCTATACATGCCTAGCAAATTTATCTCAAGTAACAAAACTGATATTTAATTACATCTGTTTTAGAATCCATGAGGCTATTTTATATCTTGATTGAATTTGTGAACTTGAATACTATAGCCTCAACCAGGACACTAGATCTGATCCTATGGGATAAGTTTATAATCTCTGTACAACTTGTTTACTTGTCATCAAACTTTAGTGTGCTCTGGATATTTATTTGTAATTTGCGTATGATGAAAACTTTTCTTTATTATTTATTCCAGAAGAAAGGCAGCTCACTGCATGTTTATTATCATGGGTTTTCGACTTGTTTTGCTTCACTGCTGTGTCTCATATCTGACTGTGACTCTTCTTTCTTAAGTTTTGGTGTGCAGGTGGAGTTGAATCCTGGAGTTGCATCGAGTGTTGATTTGCCTTCTCTTTCTCCACTCCAGTTATTTGATATTGTCTGCGTGGTCAGTTTTTGCCACTTGTTACTGTGAATGTAATGAAAATGTGATGCTGTTGCAGTAGCTAAGATATCTGAACTTCTCCCATCACATGCATGCTAATTGTTCCTTGGTACATATTTGAAATTACTTCAGTTGCCTTCTCTCTTAATTTAAGTAGAAACAAACTTGCACATTGCGCCTTCTGCTCGAGTTCAAACCTTTTCATATATACAGCTATAGATTGTAACTTTCTGCTACAGACTCTAGGATTTGAATATCAAGCAACTTGTTTATCCATGTGGTTTTCACTTTTCAGTTCAGTGCTTGGAACAAGTTTATTGGATCCTCCTAAAGGCATTCTCGATAGTAGCTTTGTGATTGTTTGATGGACATGTAAATATATAATGCTGCAATGTGCTTCTGGTTACTACTCTGGTCAGATTTCGGTTAATGGAAGGTTCATTTTTATGCTATGCAGTGTGAAAAGTTTCTTGAAGAATGAGCACACCAAATTTCAAGCAACACATGATAAGTTCTTCAAAGACAAAGCTGCACACACAGAATTTCAAAGGTAAGCAAGATAAGAGATAATGCAGCCTATTGTGATATGCTATATTTCTTATCATCTATCTTTCTTTATCTAGCTTATATGTCATGCTCAAGCAGTAATATCCTTATATTTTCATCTTGCACATGTCATGCTTATGCAGGTCTCGAATAACCTTACTGTTTCATCTACATGGCTCCTAAAGCCCTGCCAGACAACTTGAGAAAACATTTTCAGAGAAGATAGCAAATGCAGAAGAATCTCTGAAGAAGATGAAGTAGGTGTATGTTAGAGCATGCATGATTATAGAACTGTAATATCCGGTACCTATATGTTCTGCATGTTCATTGTGGATTTGTTGTGAGATCTGTACTATGTAATTTGCTGAAATTATGTGTACCATGGGTTGTAACGTGTTTTGTAATAATTGGGCTTAAATTTGGCAAATTCTGGTGGTGCTAAATGAGAGGAATAAAAAAGTGAATAAGTGAAATAATTGGCCCAATTTAGGCCCATCTTTGAATTGTGTATGTTGTGATGATGTCATCATTGCCACATCAATTGCCACGTCATTGTCCATGTAGACAGCCACGTCATCATCCATGTAGGCAGCCACGTCATCGTCCATGTAGGCAGCCACGTCATTGTCGATGTAGGCAGCCACGTCATCGTCCACGTAAGCAACCAACGTGGCATCGAGCCATGTCAGCAGCCAGCGTGGCACCGAGCCACGTCAGCAGCCAGCGTCGCACCGAGCCACGTCAGCTGCCAGCATGCACGGCGCCACGTGGCGGTCACTTCCATGACGAAATTAGTGACGATGTTCACTAGTCATAGAAGACGAGCAGTTACATGACGAAAAACGTGTCCGTCACTGAAAAGGAGCAGTTCTGTGACGAAAATGGCCGATTCGTCACGGTGCGACAAATGTGACGCGCTTTCTATGACGATCTTAAAATCGTCATAAATTCGTCACAGAAGGTTTTCAATGACGAATTTAGCTTGTTCCGTGACGAAAGTGTTTTGTCATTGATGTGAATATTTCTACTAGTGTAAACCGCGGTGTAAGAATGGAAATACCCCCATTCGGGATGCCATCTCGTATTCGGCGGTGGACATCACATTCAAACCTCGCACTCTAAGTAACTCGGCCTTGTAATCTTGCCAAGTGTGACCCGTCCACGCTGATGTTGTCTCCCATTCGTGAACTAACATAGTGTAAAAATTGGGATCTTCCCATTCGTACACCCATCTCGTAGGTGGCTGCATACTCATGTCAGGGATGGGATACTGATAAGTAGACTGCGACGTATCGCTGTAGGAGGAAGAAGAGTACTGTGGAGTGTCGTAGTCCGTCGGTCCGTACGATCTCCTCTGCGATTCCGGTTGTCCATGGTCGCGGTCCTGAGTAGCATGTGTGAACTCAGTCTCCCCTGCAATCAACCATAATTAGTACTCATAGTCTGAAACATATTTGCATATATGTAGGTGCAAATTGCAATTGATACCTGTGAAATGAAGACCACAATCACCACCACCAGCAAGTGCAACACCACCACCACCACCACCTCCTCCTTTCTGCGTATGACAATAATTGCATCACCATCCGGGGAAATGATTTTCACCGTGTTCCCATACAACATCTTTCTCTCTACTTGACATTGTGTATCTGCAATCTACATAAATGGACAATATAGTAAAATTTAAGTCATTCTTAAAAAAAATACACCATGTTTGCATAATTTTTGAATAACACGGTGATCAAATCTTATCTCAATCTTATTATCTCATATTCTCTTTCTCAGTCATATCTCTCATACGGATATTACGGAATAGAAATTCTCAGTTCACAAATCTTTTCTACATCCTATTTCTAAATCACATCCTAAATCATACATAAATCTTATACCTAAATCTATATGATTCCTAAATCATACCTAACAGTCATTACGATTGCCGGTCGGTCCTAACCTAAATGCTAAATCTTATCTACGAAATCAAATAATTTATTCTACCTACATGCTACATGAGAGAGGAAGCTTACCAGTAGGCTGGGTCGGCTAACCAGCATTACCGGTCGGTTGACCGGCGGCGGCGGGCGGCATACCGCCCGGGAGGAGCGGTTAACCTCCTTGCGCCGCGCAGATCCAGGCCCGGGTCGGTTAACCGCGGCTCCCGGGCGGTTAACCGCGGGTCCGGGGCGATACCTGCCGTCGGCGGGCGGTAGGGCGGCGGTGTGGAGCGGATGCGGAGGGGAGGCGGCGCAGGGAGCTTCGCGACGGGGGCGAGTGAATACAGCCGCAGCGACTCACCCGTGCAGAGCCATATATTTTGCTGCGGGCGGATGGGCCAACATGGACCTTAATAGGCTGCGCATTTTTTTTGTTTTCTTTTTTTTTATTTAAGTTCAAATGTTCAAAAAAAATACTAAATGCAATTATATTTGAAAAATTTTGACACCATTACATTCTATAAATCTTGAAGTATTTTTAGGAATTTTTTTCTCATTTTTCAATTTTTTGAATTCAAATTCAAAAAAAAACCACCAGTTGGTAACCGGCCGGTACCATTACCGGTCCGGACTGGTAACACCGGTTACCGCGGTAAACCGGCCGGTTACCAACGGTAATTGAAACCCTGGGTTGGAGTCGCCAAGCACCACCGACAAGGGAAGTAGAGAACTTGGGTGGGTGATTTTGACTAGCTTTGTGGTGAAGTGAGATGGGGTTCACAGAAAAATAGAGGTCTAGATGAAGTTCTTACTCTTCGGCGCATAGGCAAAGAGGCCGGCTCGTCCGTATCCGGCCGCCCGCCCGCCTACAGCGGTGTGTGCGGTGTCGACGTTACAGCAGGAAGGAGGTGGCGGAGGAGGACCTGAGCCTTGGCAAAGTTTGGGCCTTTGGGCCGCCCATGTAGGACCACCGGGATTTTTTAAATTTTTTTTTCCATTTTTCAAAAATAAATGTCCATGAGCTCGAGCACGTACGCATGCGCGCCGTTGTCGGAGAGGACGTCGAGGCAGCGCACGACGTGCGGTGAGCTGATGGACCGGCGGAGTACCTTGGCCTCCTCGTCCGGGCCGCTGCTAGGGTCGGTGTAGTGGGCCGTCTTGAGCGTAAACTAAGAACAGGGTGCCTGTGCGGCTGTGGAGCACCTTGGTGACGACGCCGCAGGCACCCTCACCGAGGTGGTAGACCTGCTCTAGGTCCAACAGCCGCATCTTGTCGTCGGCCCCCGCTGACGCATTCTTTGTCGCCTCGTGAGGCGCGGTAGGGATCCACCGCCTCCAGCTAGCACCGTAGCTGAGGGAGGGTATCAATCCCGGATCTCACGTCCCGGATCCCTGCCGCCGCCAACCCGACCTAGCGTCCCAGATCCCCGCCGCCTGCCTCGTCGAGCTGCTCGAGTGGGAGTCGCGCGCCACCGCCACCGCACGCGCCATCATGGGGCTCCTCTCCGAGGCGCTCCGGCTCGGCGCTGCTGCGCTAGAGGAGTCGTCCAGCCTAGACGTCGGCGGTCTGCTCCTCCTGCCTTTGAGATCCGGCACCGACGGCACGTCCACGGTGCCAACAACCTCACCCGAACCGGTGCCCCCACCGTGCGCCTCGACGGTCATCAACCTCGCCGCCGTGCGCGTGTTCCGGCCGGAGCACGTGGAGGAGACGTCGGACCGCGCGCAGGTGCGCAGGCATCCGGGTCGCTGGAGCTCGCGTCCGCGGCAGCGGCGGTGCTCTCGCTCGCGGTGGTGAAGCTCGTGCCTGGCTCGTCTCGTTCGCCGTCGCCTCCGGTTCCCATCACCGATAGGCTGGCGGCGAGGTCGAGGCGGACGCCGGCAGCCCCGGCTCTCTCACTGGAACCGGAGCACGGTGCAGGCGCAGTCGGGGCACCCCAGGGTGCGTGCACGGCCGGGTCACACGGGCACGCCACAACGACACGTTCCACGACGCCCCGCACCTCGCGCCGCTCCCACGGCGGAGCTCGAAGTCGATGCTCGCGGTCTTACCGAGGTTGGAGTCGCCAAGCACCACCGACAAGGGAAGGAGAGGAGTGAGTGGGTTGGTGATTTTGACTAGCTTTGTGGTGAAGTGAGATGGGGTTCACAGAAAAATAGAGGTCCAGATGAAGTTCTTACTCTTCGGCGCATAGGCAAAGAGGCCGACTCGTCCGTATCCGGCCGCCCGCCCGCCTACAGCGGGTGTGTGCGGTGTCGACGCTACAGCAGGAAGGAGGTGGCGGAGGACCTGAGCCTTGGCAAAGTTTGGGCCTTTGGGCCGCTCATGTAGGATCATCGGGATTTTTTTAAATTTTTTCCATTTTTCAAAAATAAATGTCGGATTTGAAAATTTTCAAAACTACACATCCACCGTCGTTTGAAACGGCGGTTGCACCTAACAATCGTTTTAAATGGCGGTTGGTGGGCGAAACAGCTGCTCCAAACGGCAGTTGGTTACCCGGCTAACGGTTAGCTGGGGCACTGCCTACTTCCGTTTGAAGCGGCGGTTGCAGGCCAACCGCCACGTGGAACGGCAGTTGCGCCAACCGCCGTTCCAAATGACGGTAGGAGGTCCGCCCGCGCCTATAAGTTGGCGGGTGCCCCCTCCAGCCGCCGCCCCCCTCCCGCCCCCCGCGCCCCTCCAGCCGCCCGCGCCCCCACGCGGTACATTTTTTCTTTTTTAATTTTATAAGTATTAGAAATAGTTTAGAAAATAGTAGAAATATTAGAAATAGTTTAGAAATATTAGAAATAGTATATAAAATATTAGAAATTCTAGAAATAGTTTAGAAATTCTAAAAATAGTATAGATATTTCAGAAAAAGTTTAGAAAATCTAGAAATAGTTTAAAAATTTTAGAAATAGTTTAGAAATTCTAGAAATGCCTTAGAAATTCTAGAAATAGTTTTGAAATTCTAGAAATAGTTTAGAAAATCTAGAAATATTTTAGAAATTCTAGAAATAGTTTAAAAAATCTAGAAATAGTTTAGAAATTCTGGAAATGCCTTAGGAGCAGCCTCCTGCACTACTGGAGGCTGTTGTGCAGTACGTGCTTCCTGGCCTCTTAGACGAGAGGATTGACAAGGAGCACCGGTCGTACTACTCCGCGATTTGCTGTACGACCCTAGTCACTGTACGTGCGCGCACTCCGGCGCACTACATGCTGCTAGACGATCATTGGGTTCCCAAGTGCGTAATACAATACCTTATTAATGATAATATATCATTGCATTTTTCATTACACTAACAACTATTACATTCTTTTGAGCAGGTTACGCGCAGCAGGACTTCTTCCGCTGGCGCGGTGGTGGAGGGGGACCACATGCGGGGGGCACTTCGTACACAGGACCGCTACACGCGATTCGGGTTCGACTACGGTCTCATTTGTGCACTACTCGACCGAAGGCGCCCAGAGACACACACGTTCCACTTCCTTTGGGGGGAGATGACGTTGACTCTGGAGGACGTGGCTATGTTGCTTGGGCTACCGTGTGGAGGCGAGGCGATGAGGCCGCGGGACATCCTCGACACGTGGCGTCAGGATCTAATGTACAGGTTCACGCTAGTGGTTCGCAACGCTCACGCCGTCGAGCCAGTCGTGCCCTTCCACCACCCTCATGGACCGACCCCTTCTTGGTCGTAGCGAACTCTTAGTTGTGTATACTATTTTTGTTTTATCGATATCCGTGTTACCTTGCGTTCGTATTAGTATTATATTCGTATTCGTATTATATTAAGTGCCTCTCATCCTCGTGGAGCTTGAGCCCTTGGTACCTTTTCACTTCGTCCTCGTAGAATCAGAGCTCTTCCATGACAAAAACGTTGGGGACCAATGCCGTAGAAGAGAGTGAGAGACGCAAAGATGCTTTGTGCAAAAAATAAAAGAAAACAAAAAAAAAACTTCCAACCGCCGTTCGAAGCGGCGGTTTGCACTACCGTCATTTCAAATGGCGGTTGGTGGTCCTCAACCGCTGTATGAAACGACGGTTGGGGCTTTAAGGCCAACCGCCAGCTGAGCAGCTCAACCGCCCAGCCAAAGACCCAACCGCCGTTTGTAAATGTGGTTTGCTTGAACTGCTGTTTAAAATGGCAGTTGGGTGCAACCGCCGTTTCAAACAGCGGTGGATGTGTAGTTTTGAAAATTTTCAAATCCGGCATTTATTTTTGAAAAATGATATTTTTTTAAAAAAAATTCGACCACCGGCAACCAACACGGGCCATGCATGCGTGGCTCAAATGAGTAAACAAACTGTAACGACCTGGGTTTCCAAAAGGGGAAAACCCGTCATCCTGTACTTGCGATAGTCCCTGGATCAGACGCTATCACATACAGATTTCCATCACAGATAATTAGCACAACCATACAGAGGAAATAAGCATCAAAAGTATTAATATTATTATTACAAGTCCATTAAAGGAGTACAACATTACACGCCTCTTGGCGGAATAACATGAATAAGAGCCTACGCAATGGTAGCTAGCTTCCAGAAGATGTCTCCAGCATAATTCTTCTCTCCCACAGGCATCCTTGAGCGAAGCGACGCGCCTCTCAGTCGTACCATCCAACGGCGTTGTTGTCGAAGTCTGACTCGTACCCCGCAAGCTCAGGGGCTATCCCCAAGGATCGGGATATGTCCACGTCACCAACCGTATGCAAGCTTTAAGTGGTCTATTTCTAAAGGTAAAGAAAAGTACAAAGGGGAGGCTTGGTCTTCCTAAGCAGCAGCAACAACAATACAAAAAGAATAACATCTCCAATTCCCACCAATTCCCATATCTCTCAACCACAATCGGTTACACCTGGTCACCCAGATCACCATCACCAGAACCTATCTCCAACTAGGGTCGGTGCGAGAACTCCCACTCCTCGCACCTTAATGATTGCACCCGGATCCGCGAGGCAGAGGGAGCAACTCCCCTCTCCCCGAATGCAACCACGGTTCACCACACTCGAATCCTATAGGGGGAGGTAGAAATCCCAAAATGTAAGAAGCGGAGTAAACATCGGGCATGTCCATATCAGAGGACGTGGCTATACGTATAGATCTAAACTCTGCAGAGTGTGTACACCTGTACCCAGCTTGGAATAGCACCCGGACGGTGTACGACCGACCGAGCCTATCCAATCGAACGAACACCTAGGAGTTACGATCCCATCCTGCATCTGGGTCTCGATGTGGTCCCCCACAGAAGACCACCCCAGAACTGTGAAATAGCCCCCGTGTGGCCAAACGGGGACGCACCTCTCGGGTAGTGTTGACGGCTGTTAAGTGCTACTTTTACACCGTCAAATCCTAAAAAATATAATGGTAAAATAATCATCAACACTAGAATAGGGCTTGATACTAATGATTTCCACAAGTGTTGGTGTTTCTAGCTTTTGTTGCAGGATGCACCGAAATGCGTGCCAAATGGTACAGTTGAGAGCAATTGATCCAATGGCTATTAAAGGATATCATCATAAACAACCTCAAATGCCAATTTGGACTGCATCATTGCGACGGGCTCGTCGAGACGATCGAAATGGACATATTATATGCCTACATCAGAGTTCGTACGCACGAGACACGGAAGAGACAAAATAGCTTACGTCAGCATTGCGTCACTCGTCACCTGGTCGTCGTCTGCATGCGCGCCACGTGGTGACGTCTGGTTGGCGGGGTAGTGTCGACGCGGATCGCCAGAGGGGCGTGCAGGCGCACGCAGGACCTCCCCGCCCGCCACGCGTCGGCTCCTGAGCGGCCAGCTCCGGATCAGCCGCACGCGCGCACAGGCGTCGTGCGGGGGAAGCCGCCGCCAGGGCACGTGGCGGACGCGGATAGGGGCGGGCCGAGGCGGTGCCGGGGTTCCCGCTGGGTTGGCCTGGTCGGCCAGCCTGGTTCGCCCGGTTCTCCATTTTTAGCGCCGGTTCTTGCCTCCAGACGCCTAGGCTTCCCCGGTTCTTCACGGTTCTATCCGGCTCTTGCCCCAGGAAATCGGTTCTGCGCGAGACACGTGTCACCACGCGATGGAGGGTGCCCAAAGCCGCTGCACAAGCCTCCTACCTCCCTTGGCCTATAAATATGAGGAGAGGGGGCTAGAATAGAGGCATCCCCTTCTCCTCCTCATCTTTAGAAACACTTGTTTCTTCTCTCATGGATCAAATGAGTTGATCCATGTGGGTGAGAGTAGGTGCTAGGTAGAGTGTGGTGTTGGTGAGGGTGTCATGTTCTTCAATTAGAGCAAAGTAAGTATTCTTGTATTCTCCAATTAGACTAAAGTGTTATTCATGCAATAGTGACATGTTCTTGAGTTCTTCGTTCGTTCATCATTTAGAGGCCGTGTTCTTCATGAACACGCTTCCTCGATCTAGTTGACAAACAAGTTAGTCAAGCTTTTGTGTTTGTTCATAAGTTAGACTTTTGTGTTTACTCAAGCTTTGATCTTTTGTTACAAGTGCATAAGTTTGCATCCTGTTTGTGTGAATTAATCTCGTTAGATCTTGTTGGAGTACATTAATACGCTGGCATTCCTTCTTCCTACCATCTGTGTGATCCTGTGGTAAGTGAGATTAGCTTGAAGCTCGCGGGTTCGTCGCTCCGTATTTATACAGAGTGCTATAGTGTTTCTACGGGATATCAGACGTAGCCGTGCTATAGTAGTAATCGGTGGTGTGGACGTGGTGTCTAGACTACGGGTTATCCTTCGAATGCCCTATATCCCACGGTTTGTCTTGGGGTAGGCCGCGGTAGTGACAGCCGTTGGACCCTCTGAAATCCCCCACGTTCGGATACAGCGTGTAGGCAACCCTTTGCCGTGAACCAACTGTTATAGCCAGGAGGGACCGGTGTCCGAAGTGAGCATAATTGCTTGCTCTTCTCCTCTGGGATCAGTATTCATAGGAAGCGCCTCATCATCTCTCAACCTTAGCTAGGGGCTTGGACCATTCGTCTAGGATAGCAGGTAGTGCACATCGTTCCTTGGATTCGATACCCTTTGGAATACTCCTTTGGGGAAGTGCTACAGCGGTATTTCCGTGCGCTTGCGGTATACCCGATTGCTCTTATACGTTCCCTCTAGGTGTACAACTAGTGGTGACGTTAAGAAATGCCAACAAGCATTTCTGGCGCCGTTGCCGGGGAACGGTTGTTGTATCTATCTTTGAACCTAGTGGTCCTCGTATCCTTTGTTTTTCCTTTTTCTTCTACCTTCACCCCCATTACCCATCAAATATCCTTTTTGTTTCTTTCCTTCTACCTTTACCCCCGCTACCCATGGAGAAGCTTTCCTGTAATAGCATCTCTACCCCTAGGGGCGAGTTCATCTTAGAGAAACCATCAACTTCTACATCTAGCTGCGAGCTCCGTCCCGGCTTTATAGCCATGGTTCGGAATCGACCTTTCTCTGGTGCCATCAGTGATGATCTCCATGATCATCTAAAGGAGTTTGAAGAACTGTGTTCATGCTTGGTAATCCTAGGTACGACACAGGAAACTTTGAGGTGGAAGTTGTTCCCTTTTTCTCTTGTAGACAGAGTGGAACAGTGGTACACCTGCACGATAGAGAGTGTAGACAATTGGGAAGAACTACGAGATGACTTTTGTCACTCGTTCTCCCCTTTTGAACACTTAGATTTGCTACCGTGTGAATTCCGTGAATTTGAGAAACTAGAGTGTGAGTCTATAGGTGCAGCTTGGGCTAGGTTCTCACACCTGTTGGAGCTTAACTCAGACTTGTCTATACCCGATAATGTGTCTTTGACCATCTTTCACGGGATGATAGACATGGAATCTGCATTTGAGCTCGACCTTGTAGCTGGAGGTTCATTTAGAACCCAAACTCCAATGGAAAGAAGAGAGACCCTAGAATACTTCTTAGAAACCTCTTCTTCCCATCCCAGATACAATGATCTCCATCAAGAATCAGAGTCGATCCAAGAGAGTCTCCTGATAGACGAATTTGAGCTTTCACCTTGCACATCCAATGATTCGTCTAGAGAGCCTTCTCCCGAACCACGAACACCAAAGGGAGAAGAAATTCAACCTTTGGAGTTCTCTTCTCGATTTGAGGGTGAGCCTTCTCGGGACATCATAAATACCTCAGATCGTTCTTGGCACGAGAAGCCTACGGCATCGTTGGACTTTGATGAGGTTCTCGATGAAGTTTGGAATCATGGTGCAATAGTGGAATGGTCGCCTTGGAAATCAGAGTCTGTTGCCGAAGTAATTCAGGTCAGCTCGACTTCCCCGACCATCCATTGCTCCATGAGGGGCAACACCATAGATGCTGTTCATGACCCTGCTGCTGGAGTTTGCATCATATCGGAGTACCTTTTGGACACTCTGGTGGGTGACATGCCCCTCACCCCGACTGATAGATATTTCCGAAGTCCGAAATATAGAGAATACATTTTCCCATGTCGAGGGATTGCTAGGGACGTGCCAATTATCATAGACAAGATCGAGGTGCACTTAGATTTTCACATCTATGACATCACGGATTTCGATCTTCTTCTGGGTTTCCCATTGGATTAACTTCTTGCTAAATCTGAAGGAAGCCTAGATGTAAAGCTTAGGGAAGCCGCTCCTACCACGTCCATCTCTTGTCATGAACATTCCATGGTAGAGCCTCTTCCCGAGCAAAACCCGCTCGAGACGATAATGCACGTATCTCCGTTCGCATCATCCGAGCCTGTTTCGATTGAGGTTGTAGACTTCTCTACTCCTCAAGGGGATGACTCGGGAGATCCTCTTCACCTCTGTGGAGGCGAACAATCATCATCTATCTCGACCAAGTTTCAGCCTCTTCTCGCTGGTCCGTACTGTGTTGCTTTCGATTATGATCGAGAGTCAACATCTTGCCTCCATGATGCATCTCTTGGGATGGGGAATTCATGGGCCATGGAACCTTCTGAGGCACTGACTCTGGAGTCCGGAGGAAAGAATTCCACACACGAGCATGGTAGCTTCATTCTTGATCTACCATACAAACCATGCTCGCATCATGTCCCTCCAGAGTCAGACTTGCTTAGTGCGCTGAGCACACATGAGGGCTGCAATCACCTTATGGTCCTCTTTTGTAGGAAGTTCAGAAGGTTGGTTGTAGATGTATATGTCTATCATAAGCATATCAGATTTCGTGCGTGCATTGTGGCACTAACCTTGCAGCTAAAGCTCACCGATACATCAAGACTGGTGGTGAGACGGGAATGACACCACCAACGGTAGCTGCAAGATGAAGTTCCCAGGGTCGAGCTTATGACCAATAAATAAACAAAGCACTACCAGGAGATAGCCTGGAGTAGTATAGGTTTCATTTCCCTTTTTGAATAAAAGCAAGAGCATGTTTTTAGGATAAGTTGTCCTTCGGGTATTTTTGGTCACTAACCTTTCAGGTGGAGATTGAAAAGAAAGGTGGACAGATGATGCCTACGAACATGTGAGCCACATCATTTACAACACCTAGATACGCCTTGGTGAGGGAACGTTTACAAAGGAAGCTTGATCACCACGCACTTGAGTTTTGTTGCCTAGCAATGCAAACTTCAAGTGTGGGGGAGGTATGTGAGCATCCTGAGTAAAGTTCCTCCTCTACCAAATCTTATCCTGGTATGGTGATGATGTCAGCTCTTACATCTTGCCCACTAGCTAGGTAAGTCCTGCTTTTGACGTTAAACAAAGCCCTTCCGGGAGGTTGCCCGAGGTTCACCGTCTTATGTTCATGCTTATGTTCCTTTTCGAAAATGGCTTGATCATGCTTTTATGCATCCTTCATTTATGCTCATATGCTCTGGTTTGAATGTTTATGAATTCACACATTCATAGACTGCTTTAAATTAAGCGTGGTGCTTAGGTTAAAACTGTCTTCTTCAGTCAAAACAAGACATGGTGTCGAGTTTTGATTGATGAACTTTAGAGTTATATTTTCATAGATCTTGGTTGCATATATGTTGACTAACCCCTGCAGAAGATTGTCAAATTTGAATGGGTAAGTCATTGAGCTAAATTCAAATGGGAAGGTAAGTTGAGGTGTCAGATTCATATTGCACAACATGCAAAGGTGGTACATATGACCTCTCAAAGGTCCAAGGTAAGTATATTCCCCTTTGTGCATGAAGTGTAATTTTGGTCTAACCCTTTCGAGCAAATGACATGGTGATAATAAATTAAAATAAAAAACTACAAAAATATTTGAATTTGAATAAAGGCTCTATGGTTCTCGAACCAGTAGAGTCCATCTCTTGTTTCCACTTTTGCTTGAAGAACAGCACCAGTACAAGCACCAGTGTGGGGGAGTTCTCTCAAGCTCATCATCGACATATCCACCGAGAACTCCCACACAAAGGTTGCACGACATCGACTATGCCTTCATGACAAGGACAAGGTAAACTAGGGTGAGCTGGCTACCCCACGGGTCAACCGAACCACCACTAGTCTTCCTTGTTCCCTTATCCTTCAGAAGCGATGGTATGTGCACCCTTCACCTCACTCTCTACCTATGAGTCTGAGTGATCTTCGAATTCTTATCCAGTAAATCAAACTCAAATAATGGTGCTATGCTTGCTCTACATGATTCCTGTGGTTGGCTTGCACATGTTTTATTCCTTACTCATCATCTTGATGCTTGTGAACAAATATCATTAGGGAACTCATGCTTATCTAAGTAGTTGGTGTTTGTGATATGGTTTGATGATATGATCTTCGCTCTTTATGTTTGGGTGCTTGGGAATTTTATTTGAAAACTTGAAAACCCTTGCGAGGCTCCTCTTTTGATATGCCACCGTCCAACTAGAGCCATATGATATAGTTGAAAACCCTATACTCATATGCTGCTTGTTATGGCATTGAGCTTTGCCAAATTCTGTGACCCTTGTGAGAATTCTCTTCACTACTTTCATGATCAAGATTCATGTGCACACCACCATTTTCCCCTTGCTATGCTTCTACACTGGAAGTTAGCATTGTATCATTCATCCATTCCGTGAAAATAAGGCTCCATATGTGTTGATCTCTCCCTCCTAGTTTTCGTTACACAAGAGACATGGCTATCGAAAAAAAATATGGACACATGAAGGTCCAGGTATTGAGAAAAAAAGAAAAAAAGAGAGTTGGACACATGAAGGTCCACAAGGAAAAAAATATATAGAGATGGCCATGTTCTCAAAAGATTTTTATACAAGAGGGAGAATCATGTGAAAAGGAGTTCCATATCATAGATGGTAATAACTAGTATCCATTCCGGAGCTAGTGTCCACCTTACCATCAACCAACACTCATCATATATGTATGGTAATATCTAGCACCCATTCCGGGCCTAGTATACACCTTACCATACCCATCATATCCATACACGTGCACATCTTGATCTGATTGTATGAATTGCTTTTCTTTATGGATCCAGTCTTTGACTTTGCAAAATATGTGATACAAGTATGCCTTATTCTTTGTCCTACCTTGAGCTCCACATATAGCCATCATTAGAAGTAGGGTGAAGAAAGGCAATCTAATGCCTCGGTGAGGACATATACACATTGAGCGACCTGAGAGAATCAAATGAGGAGCTAAGCAAGGTTTGTTTTGAAAATTTATTGCAAAACCCCAAGTTACTTGACATGATGAGCAGGAGTGATTTGATTCCTGACCATTCCGTTCTTCAACTACCCAAGATAGCATGATAGACACTTCATAAGTTCATGAGTACAAGGTATGGTTTGGAATATCTCTTATGTTTGCCTCATACCTTTGGATATCATGTCTCACCTTGATCTGACTTCCTTCACTCGGGACGAGCAAAGGTCAAGTGTGGGGGAGTTGTTGACGGTTGTTAAGTGCTACTTTTACACTGTCAAATCCTGCATAATATAATGGTAAAATAATCATCAACACTAGAATAGGGCTTGATACTAATGATTTCCACAAGTGTTGGTGTTTCTAGCTTTTATTGCAGGATGCACCGAAATGCGTGCCAAATGGTACAGTTGAGAGCAATTGATCCAATGGCTATTAAAGAACGTCATCATAAACAACCTCAAATGCCAATTTGGACTATACCATTGCGACGGGCTCGTCGAGACAATCGAAATGGACATATTATATGCCTACATCAGAGTTCGTACGCACGAGACACAGAAGAGACAAAATAGCTTACGTCAGCATTGCGTCACTCGTCACCTGGTCGTCGTTTGCATGCGCGCCACGTGGCGACGTCTGGTTGGCGGGGCGGCGTCGACGCGGATCGCCAGAGCGGTGCGCGGGACCTCCCGCCCGCCACGCGTCGGCTCCTGAGCGGCCAGCTCCGGATCAGCCGCACGCGCGCACAGGCGTCGTGCGGGGGAAGACGCCGCCAGGGCACGTGGCGGACGCGGATAGGGGCGGGCCGAGGCGGTGCCGGGGTTCCCGCTGGGTTGGCCTGGTCGGCCGGCCTGGTTCGCCCGGTTCTCCATTTTTAGCGCCGGTTCTTGCCTCCATACGCCTAGGATTCCCCAGTTCTATCCGGTTCTTGCCCCAGGAAACCAGTTCTGCGCAGGACACGTGTCACCACGCGATGGAGGGCGCCCAAAGCTGCTGCACAAGCCTCCTACCTCCCTTGGCCTATAAATATGAGGAGAGGGGGCTAGAATAGAGGCATCCCATTCTCCTCCTCCTCTTTAGAAACACTTGTTTCTTCTCTCATGTGATCTCTCATGGATCAAATGAGTCGATCCATGTGGGTGAGAGTAGGTGCTAGGTAGAGTGTGGTGTTGGTGAGGGTGTCATGTTCTTCAATTAGAGCAAAGTAAGTATTCTTGTATTCTCCAATTAGACTAAAGTGTTATTCATGCAAGAGTGACATGTTCTTGAGTTCTTCGTTCGTTCATCATTTAGAGGCCGTGTTCTTCATGAACACGCTTCCTCGATCTAGTTGACGAACAAGTTACTCAAGCTTTTGTGTTTGCTCATAAGTTAGAGGCTCGTGTTCTTCACGAACACGATCCTTTGATCTTTTGTTACAAGTGCATAAGTTTGCATCCTGTTTGTGTGAATTAATCTCGTTAGATCTTGTTGGAGTACATTAATACACTGGCATTCGTTCTTCCTATCATCTGTGTGATCCTGTGGTAAGTGAGATTAGCTCGAAGCTCGCGGGTTCGTCGCTCCGTATTTATACAGAGTGCTATAGTGTTTCTACGGGATATCAGACGTAGTCGTGCTATAGTAGTAATCGGTGGTGTAGACATGGTGTCTAGACTACGGGTTATCCTTCAAATGCCCTGTATCCCACGGTTTGTCTTGGGGTAGGCCGCGGTAGTGACAGCCGTTGGACCCTCTGAAATCCCCCACGTTCGGATACAGCGTGTAGGCAACCCTTTGCCGTGAACCAACTGTTATAGCCAGGAGGGGCCGGTGTCCGAAGTGAGCATAATTGCTTGCTCTTCTCCTCTGGGATCAGTATTCATAGGAAGCGCCTCATCATATCTCAACCTTAGCTAGGGGCTTGGTGTCCTTAGACCGTTCGTCTAGGATAGAAGGTAGTGCACATCGTTCCTTGGATTCGATACCCTTTGGGGAAGTGCTACAACGGTATTTCCGTGCGCTTGCGGTATACCCAGTTGCTCTTATACGTTCCCTCTAGGTGTACAACTAGTGGTGACGTTAAGAAACGCCAACAGGGAGCCGAAGGGTCCAAAGCCTACTCTCCCCTACACTGATTCTCCTATCCTACAGCAGGTATGGCATCACACTTGCCAGGGTCGACTCGGCCCTATCCCCACTCTCGGCGAGGTGGTGTGTACGAAAGTACCGTGTAACAAAGCAACCCGCTCGGTTTCAGACCGGGGCGAGCTCCTATCCTCCAAGTCGTCACAAAAACCCCCAACACCTGTGCTCCTAAAACGGTGTACCCACCATAGGTACGAAAATGGGAATCGCCCGAGAAGACGAACCCCTGGCCCCCGATCCCGGATCGGGTTGTCTTGAGCTCACCCCCGCCAAGTCACCCAAAACACCTTCTCCTGCTAGTTTTTCCCCACACACGCCAAGAAAACTACCACACATTCCCAAAACACATGCACAACGAAGCTCAGCGTATAATCACACATAAATATAGTAGTAATAGTAGTAGGTCAATCAAGGACAAGGTAAATAAAAGGGGCAGTGCACGGTTCGTCATATCCATCATCATGCATAAAGTAAAGCGCTAGCAGTTCTAATAGCAATGCCTAATGGGCGTTCAAAGTTGGTCGGGCATGAACCTGGGAGCGGGTAGTCGTCGTAGCCGAGGTCGTCGTCGTAGTCCTAGTTCAGCTCTCTGGCTCCGGCAGCTCCTAAATTCGTAAATAAATAAATAAACACGGCTGCTAATGCAATAACTCCAGGAGAAAAACAATTAAGACCCAAAAAGGAGGCAAACTCTAGCCTAGCGCAGAGTTTGAGATTTTAGAAGACTTTAGGAAAAGGTTTTGTATTTTTGGAGTTAAAACGGATTTAATATGAATTTTCTAAAGAAAAATACATTTCTGAAATAAAAATACGCATTTACAATAATACAGACTTTAGGCTAGCTACATGCCAGCTCTAGCTATCTCTAGCAAGACTCTAAACCGGCTGCTGGCTGACTCCACGTGCTGACGCGGCAGCCACGCGTGTGGCTTTAAGCCAGCGGTAGCCCGCGTGGTAGCCGAGGCGGTGGCGCACGTGGCGGGGTGCACGGGATCCCGCCCGGCGCTGCTGCGGCACGGCGCGGTGCTGGCCGGCGTGTGGCCCGGCCGTGAGTGGTTGGCCGCACGAGATCCAGCCGGATCTTCCGCAGTGAGTTGTGCGTGTGGGCGAAGGTGTGCAACAAAACCCCAGGGTTTTGGCTTGGGCTGGCAGGTGTTCGGCGCAATGCCGCAGAGGAGCGGCGGCGAGGTGCGTCGAGGGCTGGCCAACAGATGGCACGGCTCGGCTCGGGAATCCCTTGCGAACACATAGGGGCCAAGAAAGGTCGGGCCTTTGGCCGGAGCAAGGCTCGACGGCGACGGCGCGGTGAAGTGCGCGGCGGCGCGGTGCTGTTGGTCACCGGCGCGGGCGCGTGAGCGCGCCAATGCGTCGGGGTGTGCGTGCGTGCGACAAGTGAGGCAAAGTAGACCCAAAAATTGGGGTTTTGCCCCTTGCCCGAGTGCACAGGCCGGACTTGGCCAAAGCGGCGCTCTGGCCGGCGTGCGTGACGGCGGAGAGCGGGGCTCCGCGGCGAGGCGAAGGCGCGCGTGGGTGCGCGGTCGTGTCGGCGGGTGTGCGAGCACGGCGAGACCCCAAAAGGCGAAGTCTTTCCCCTTCTGCGCACGCGTGCACGAGGGCAAACCGCGTGGTCATGGCCACGGCAGCGCGGCGAGCAGGACGGCGGGGGTCATCGGCGATCAAGGAGAAAAGGATCAGGGCCAAGCGGTGTATGCGCGCACGTTGTCGACGGCAGCGGCACCTGCAGGCATAAGGCACGGCTCGATGGCCGGCAACTCAGGCGACGGCGGTCTGCGGTGGCGGCGCGGCGCGAGCAGAGGTGAGCACGGGGTCGTCACGGCGGGGTCCATTCCCTCACGGCGCGAAGGCCGGCAACTCAGAAGAGAGGGGAACAACGGGCTCACCTGAAGACCCCTGGTCGAAGCGAAGAGCGGCGGTGAAGGGGTGCGGAGCAGGACGGCGGCGGAACGGACCGGAGCAGAGGAAACAGAAGCGCGCGACGCGGCTTCAGCAGGGACGGCGCCGGCTTCACGTCGAGCAGCTGCTCCCGCGGACGGCCTCCGGCTTCGCGGCAAGCTCCCACGGGCGGCCTCCCCGCCTCCTTCTCCTCCTCTCCTTCTTCTTCTTCACGGGCGGCGGTGGTGAAGGGGAAGACCCCAGAGGCGGACTAGGGTTGGGAGGAGCGGCCGCGGTGGTTCTTATTGGCGGGTGCGCGAGGCGTGGACGGTTGGATGGGGCGTGACCGAGGTGGCGCGCATCCAGGGCTCTGCCACGAGCGAGTACGGCGAGCTTGGCCGAGGTGGCGGGCACGGGCTGGACGCGGCGCGGTGCGGAGAGGAAAAGGGGAAAAAGCAGAGAGGGGAGAAGACGACGTCGACGTGGCGTCTGACGCGCGGGTCCCCGTTGTCGGCGAGAGGGAACAAGAAAAGCGAGCGGGCCTTGCTGGGCTGCGGTTTGCTGGGCTGACGGGAATGCGAGGTGGATCAGTGAGCGGCGGGGATTGTTGAGGGGCCTCGAATGGACTTCGTCGGTGGACTTCGAGGCCCAGCACAGGTTTGGTCTTTTTCCTATTTTCCTTATTCCTTAACCCCTATTTCTATTAGATTCAAATTTGAATTAGAATTCAAATTTTATTCTCACACAAAACAAATTCAAATAAAAGCCAAAGAACTTCAAAGTTCACACACTAACATTATATATTTCCTAGAATTTTTATTTGGCTCAAAAATAATTCTAGGAATATTGGGAGAGAAAAGAAGGCACTCTTATTCAAATTAACCAAGCTCTTCAATTAATCACCCAAAAATTTTAAAATCCTCATTTTCATAAACTAAACATTCTGTAAAAATTTACGGGATGTTACACAAACAACCCGTGTTTGTTCAAATACGTGCAGGGCCTAATCGAACGGCTATGTTGGGCTGGGTTTGTATGTTGGTACTGTTGTCTTAAATTACACATCAATAATTTTTTTGAGGGAAAATTACACATCAATAATTGTTAATATAAGAAATAAACGTATACCATTTTATAACAAACCATGCTATCGGACTTCATAGGCGCAACATCGTGCTAATATAATACATCTACGATTCAGTTGGGAAAAGATTCAGGATTTTAAATTGGAAAAAATTTAACGGTGGGAAAAAAGCAAGTACCTTGAAGTAGTACTACTATGCTTAACTGGTATGGGACCAAGTATAAAAATAATCCTTAAATTAAATTTAAATTTTTTTTATATCAAGCGAAGGATGAAAATCACACACATAAGTACTAACAAGTACAGGTGAGTACTTTAAACTACTTAGGCTGCCATGGTCACATCATTTTTTTATTATATCACGATCTCACCATTACCACTAATCCCCCCCCCCCCACCACCCCACACACACAAGAATATATGAAGAGCTTGTCAAATCATAAAGCCAAGCTGTGTCCGCGTGAAGCATGAGCTAGGCATCGTGGGTGCAACGTTATAAATTTAATGATAGCTATCACGATGCATATGGATTGCTTCGATAGAATACTAATACGAGTCACGTACTTATTCTGTAACTATGGATATATAGATAGGTTGATAGAAAGTAATGGTGCAATAGTATAGAACATAAGTTAAAAAATAAAGCGCAAGATACAAATCACAGACAAAAGTATAAAAACAATCCTTAAATTTAATTTTTAAAATTATTTTTCATATCAAATGAAAGGATAAAAATCACAGACAAAAGTACTAACAAGTACAGGTGGGTACTTTTAAACTACTGTAAAATAGGTTGAGCTGCCATGGTCACATCATCTTTGATTTTATCACGACCTTACTATTACCGCTAATCCCAAGAATATATGAAGAGCTTGCCAAATCATAAAAGCCAAGCTGTGTCCGTGTGAAGCATGAGCTAGACGTCGTGGGTGCAACGTTATACATTTATATGACAACTAGCACGATGCATATGGATTGCTTCGATAAAATACTAATTATATATGTTTTTAGAGTCACATACTTATTCTATATATACATTTACATGAGGTATGGTAGTGCTTTTTTTGTTGTTGCTATATCTTCTATTCATGATCTGGCTTCCTGCTTGGCACTCCGCAAAAGACGCAAAAGATTATATGCTGCTGCCTGCTCTAAATTCCTGTCTATGACTCTGTCCGCAAAAGACTCAAAAGATTATACACTTCTTTTATTTTTTTGATATAGAGGCTACTCGCTTTAAAAATATATGTAAAGAAGTGTTGCATCGGAGGGATGCCAATGCAAACTGAGTTAGCGAGATATGGGATCGTAGAAGATCTTGCCATGTGTTGTGAGGGTGCAGTGCAAGCAACAACATGCTAGGGCATCGCATCGATCTAGTTACAACTATATAGTGCGTGCAAAACACAAAGAAGCATAAGCTGGCTTTGTGGAAAACACGAGGATCATATCATATACAAAACCATTAGGAGATCATGTTTATTAGTTCTCAGCAGGCAGCATGGGCGTATCGATCTACAATTAAATATAATATTTAATAAAAAATTCACGGTATCAAATTCAAATGTGGCAGTGCAAGGTTATGGATATGCACTACTTGTCAATGCAAGCTGAGTTAGCGAAATATGGTACCATATAAGATCTTACCAGGTGTTGCGAGGGTGCAAGCAACAACATGCTAGAGCATCACATCGATCTAGTTACAGCTATATAGTGTGTGCAAAGCACAAAGAAGAATAAGCTGGCTTTGTGGAAAACACGAGGATCATATACAAAACCTTGTCAGGAGATCATGTTTATTACGTCTCAGCAGGCAGCATGGGCGTATCGTTGTGCTCATTGTGAGCGTATCGATCTACAATTAAATATAATAATTAAAAAAACAATTCACAGTATCAAATTCAAATGTGGTAGTGCAAGGTTATGGATATGCACTACGTACTTGTCAATGCAAGCTGAGTTAGCGAAATATGATATCATAGAAGATCTTACCAGGTGTTGCGAGGGTGCAAGCAACAACATGCTAGAGCACCGCATCGCATCAATCTAGTTACAGCTATATAGTGTGTGCAAAGCACAAAGAATAATAAGCTGGCTTTGTGGAAAACACAAGGATCATGTACAAAACCTTGTTAGGAGAGCATGTTTATTAGTTTTCAGTAGGCAGCATGGACGTATCATTGTGCTTATTGTGCGCGTATCGATCTACAATTAAATATGATAATTATAAAAAACAATTGACGTTGTCAAATTCAAATGTGGTTGTGCAAAGTTATGATATGCACTACTTGTCATTGCAAGCTGAGTTAGCGAGAGATTTTTTATTTTAACCCTTTTTAAATTAAAATTTTTAAATAACCCCTCCTAAACTATATTTCCAAGAACTAGCTCTTTTGGTCGCGTCAAACTCCGTGGTGCGACTAATAGTTGAGTCACGTCACATGAAATGGCGCGACTAATGTACACGGTGGCATTAGGAAAAGTCGCAGTTGACGTGGCGGACGGAGTCGCGCCAGACGCCATGGCGTGACTCGGTCTCCCACGTGGCTAAACTAGGAGTTTCAGGTCTCATTTAGCCGTGTTTCATTGATCATTTTAATTAGCAAATGAACTCTTAAATTTGTGAAACTCGAGGTGTATAATCTATAGAGTGTATACGTTTCATTTTAACTATTTTCACTCCAAATCATGGTGGATAAAATGAGAAATCTATTTTCAAAATAGGCTAAGTATTGTTGGATTAATTAATGCGTCAAATGTGCTAGGTCTCAAAACATAGTCAACTAGTCAACTTTAGACTGACTATTTGAAAAATTTTACACTAAAACCTTGAACATTTTTGGACTACAAGTGAATTTGATGTTCATAGGGAATTTTGGATAAGTTTTTTTTTTGTGGAACGAGGGAATTTTGGATAAGTTGTTTGTCAAAAAAAATAAAGATTTCATAGTTTAAGGGAGGCTTAAATTTGAAAAGTTGTGATGTTTTTTAGTGTAGAAAAGCAGCACAACTTTCCAACTTCAAGCCTCCCTTAAACTATGAATTCTTTGCTTTTCTTGACCAACAACTTATTCAAAATTCTCTATGAACGTATAAATTCACTTGTAGTCCAAAAATGTCCAAAATTTTAGTGTAAAAGTTCTCAAAAAGTAGGTCTAAAGTTGACTAGTTGACTCTGTTTTGGCCTTTTGGGACTTGGCACATTTGATACTTAACCCAATAATACTTGGCCTATTTCGAAAATAGATTTCTCATGTTGACCACCATGGTTTGGAGTGAAAAAAGTTAAAATGAAATGTATACACTCTATAGATCATACTCCTCGAGTTTCACAAATTTAAAAATTCATTTGCTAATTAAAATAATTAATGAAACATGACTAAATAAGATCTGGAACTCCCGCCTCAGGCAGACAGTTCAGGCAGGTGTGCTGCCAATAACATGATACAATCGAGGGCCCCCGAGCCAGGAAGCGGATGCTTCCCAACGGTCGGGCTTAGCTCCCTCTCCTTCCGTTGATTTGCTTTATTATTTCTCCTTTAATTTCCTTGTAAACAGCCCGTGGCGTGCATATGTATTGTTGTGTACTAAGTTTTTTTTTATTATGTGTACTGTTCTTTAGTATGCTTTTAATTAATGCGTCTGTCTTTTTTTCTAATTTGCTTTTCTTGAGCTTCCAATTAGCTCTCTCTGTTCTTTTATGACGTTTATGACAAGAAATTTAGTTTATTTTGAACTATTTTTCTTGTCCTAAACGTCATATATTTATGGACGGAGGTAGTATTTGCTAGGCAAGCTTGGATACAAGCTCGCTAGGATCTTTCTTCTAGTCATTTTTACACGATTACAAACTCCATCATCCCGGCTAAAATCCATCGTGTTTTTTCCTCTGGTTTTGTACCCACATTGCAAATATAACTATGCAAAATTCACATGTTCCAAACAATGCTTGCATTATTGCTTATATTTCCTTACATTAGAGGAAAGGAAACAATTTACATGTGTTCATTCTCAATCAAGCGACACTTAATAGAAAGATTCCTACTAGTTGATTGGCACGACGAGGGTTCCCGTACTTCCGTTGCTGCAGCTAGCGTTGAAAAAACAAACCCACCATATATTCTTAATCATCAAATTAATTAATCAATCAAGCTTGCCCAACCCCTGTCAAAGACGACGCATGAATTTTTTCTCTCTTTCTTTTTTTTAATGATAGAGACGTTAGACTATCTGCACTCGTCAACCTCTACAACTTCCTCAAAAACAGAATATTCTTGCCTGGTCAGCGAGATTCTCTCCTTTACATTCGATTTCTCTGCACTCGTCATTCTTTATATCTCTTCCTCTATACCAACTACCCATTAACGGACCCATATGTCAGTCTCTCATCTTTTTCTACCCCAAGACCTCCTCTCTCTCTCTTCCCACCCACCCTTTCTCTTTCCTCTGTTCTCCCTCCTCTGATTCTCCGTCGGCGGTGCGGCACCACGCCCTGCGCCCGGCGGCGGGCCTCCCCTCCTCCCCCACTCCTCCGGCGCCTCTCTCCCCGACCTCCTCCGGCGGAACGGGCCTCCCCTAGCGGCGCTGGTGAGCCCTCGACGGCGGCGCGGGCCTCCCCTGCTCCGCCGGCGCCGGAGGAGAAAGGGCAGCGGCTCCGGTTCCGGTGCAGCACAGGTGCGGAGCTACGCACGCGCGACGGGCGGCGGAGCTCCGCACGCGTGGCGAGCCCAGCGAGCCCGCTCACCGTGGCGGCCGCCCTCTCCTCCGGCATCGCAACTCCGCCCCAAATCCATCGCATTCGGCGGATGGCGGAGGAACCCAGTGGCGGCGACGGGCCTCGTGGCGGCGATCGGCGAAGCTCGAGCCGGCCTCGATCTGGTCGAGCAGAAGGACGAGGAGAGGCGGCTGGCCTCCTCGCGCTTGCCGGTCGGGGATCTCTGTGTGCCGAAGGTCAAGATCCGCGGCGCGCGTCTCCCTCCTCGCCGGAGCCTCCCCTTCTTCCTTGCAGAGGCCGCACAGAGCAGAGCCGTCGGCGGGCCTCGCGACGGCGGCGAGCACGGATGAGGGGCACGGACGAGCAGGCTCCCGGTGGCCGAGCTCGCAGTCGCCCTCCTTCCCCGGTGCCCGAGCTCGGGCGCGCGGCGGAGACGGAAGACGTCGACGGCGACGAGCTCCTGGCGGCGGCTCCTCTTCTCTCTCCCCCTTCCCGCTGCTGGCGCAGACCAACCAATCCCCCGCGCGGGCCCACGCCACGCCGGATCGCGGAGGGCCGCTACCTCCACTGGATGTGGAGGAAACGGGGGAATCTTTTTGCGTCCAGGATGTTATCGAGGATGCCGCTGCGGCGCTTTTTCCTCAAAGCGCCTACTGGAGGGAGGCATCGCGTACACCAGTGCGGATGGTCTTACCCACTTTAGAAATGAAGTTTTTTAGGGTACACAATACGACCCAACGGTTATATGGTCGTATTATCGGTTTCTTCGGTTTTTTTCCCTATGGGTAAAGTGGTAATTTGATGAATATATATTATTTGGGGAAAAAATTTCCCGCGGCCCCTTATACTATCTAAAACATTTCATATATTTTATTTCCTATATTACAACAATATCATTTTACATTCTCGATAATACCTTTATACTACCCATACGACCTTTGAATACTACCGTACGACAGTTAAAAAACCAATCGTATAGAATTAATCTCAACTGTCGGATCCTTACATATAGGTCTTTTCCTATTACATACGAGTCCTTTTTCAACCGGTCGTACATGTCGTATTGTGTACCGTAAAAAACCTCTTAGAAATATATATGTAAAGACGTGTTGCATCGGAAGAATGCCAAGCTGACTTAACGAGATATGGGATTATATGAAGAAGATCTCTTTAGGCGTTGTGAGGCTGCAACAATATGCTAGGACATCTAGTTACAGCTATAGTACGTGCAAAGCACAAAGAAGAATAAGCTGGCTTTGTGTGGAACAAGTACAAGGATCAAATACAAAACCTTGTTAATTAGGAGAGCAGAGCATGCTTATTAGTTTTCAGCAGGAAGCTTGGGCGTATCTATAATTAATAGTTATTGAAAACAATCCACAATATCAAATGCTGTCGTGCAAGAGTATGACGACTAAGCACTACCTACTTCTCAAAGCACAGTGTTTCTTCGGTGTTTAGTGTATTAAATAATTAACCACGCATCAGCTCCGTTTGCCTATAAAACACACACACACACACACACACACACACACACACACCTGCTCTCATGGAGCCCAAGCCCTTGAAGCTGCTGCTGGAGATGCCCAAGGGTCGTCTGATGATTCTGGTGGCGTTCGTCCTCAGCATCCTCACCATGCGAGGCTGCATCGCCCAGCAAGACGTCATCGACATGCTGCTACAAGCGGAGCCTAGCCGTCTCATTCAATCCTTGGCCGGGTGTTCGAGCGACACAGTCAAGGCAGTCAATCTTGCCTCTCAAAGGCGTTGTATTAACGTATTAGAATCAGCACTTGTTGGTAATCTCACTGTGGTAGAGAAAGCAGATGGCAGGTCTCCGAGCCAATGCTGCACAAGAATCCTAGCGGTTGGTAACGAGAATTGCTTGTGTCATAACGTGCGGTTTTTCTCGAAGGGGATGGACGCCCTCGAGAAAGTGTGCCTGCATACTGCTCCAATATTGAGAAAGCAGTGCGCAGCTAAGAAGGTACTGAGCGACGGTGATGCCTGCGACAAATTCTTCGGGGCGATCGTTGCCGGTGAGCGACTCAGCCTGAATGAGGCGATGGCCTGCCGCCGGGAAATGAAGACGTGCTGCAAGCAGTAGGAGTAACCAGCGTCGTCCAACGGGATGGATACCCCTGCCTGCCCAACAGGGTGCTATATATATTGCCTGCCAATACTAATGATACAATTTCCCAATTTATTTATATTGCCTGCCTGCTGCCAATAATAATCGAGGGCCCCCGCGCGCGCCAGGAAGCGGATGCTTCCCAACGGTCGGGTTTAGCTCCCTTTGCTTCCGTTGATTTATGCTTTCTCCTTTAATTTCCTTGTATGTAAACAGCCTTTTTTTTTTTGAGACGTATGTAAACAGCCTCTTTGGCGTGTGCATGTACCCCATAAATTGAACCCCAAATATGAGGGGATTATTGTGTACTAAACTTTTTTTATTATTTATACTGTATGCTTTTAATTAATGTGCTTGTCTTCTTTTCTAATTTTCTTTTCTCCAGCTTCCAATTTGCTCACTGCTTTTATGTTTGTAAAACAAATTCATCCCTGTAGATCGAGAATAAATGTTTTAATTCGTAACCTTTATTAACATTAGGAAAAAGTCTATTTTTGACCATTCAACTATTGCTAAAGTTTGGTTTTGGTCATCGAACACCAAAATCGGGTATCTTTGGCCATCCAACTGTCAAAACCGTTCAATTTTGACCATCAGACTGTTTTGATGAGTGATTTTAGCTTTTTTTATTTATAATTTAGTCCTTAGATCTTAGAATAATTATTACTTTTTGCCAGTACCTCCAATTTAGGTGATTCTTTTGACCATGGGTTCATAACGATGATCTTTTTTAAAATGTTCCTTATAGTATTTTGTCACTATTCTTTTATAAGAAAAAGTCCATTTTTAAACATCCAACTTTTTTCTCAGTTTGGTTTTGGCCATCGAACTTCAAAACCGGGTATCTTTGACCATCAAACTCTTAAAATCGTTCACAATTGGTCATCAAGCGGTTTTGATGGGTGGTTTTAACTTTTTTATTTACAATTTAGTCCTTAGAACTTGAAATGATCATTACTTTTTCCTTCTACTTCTGATGTAAGTGATTCTTGTAGTCACACATTCATAACGGTGAGATTTATCTTTTAGAATGTTCTTTATACAACTTTATCACTATTTGTTATATTAGTCTAATGTTGTTGTGTAAAAACAACAATATAAGAAAAGTAAAACAAACAGTTACAAAATAATATGAGCAACATATTAAAGGATAAAGATTATCGTTATGAACGTTTGACCACAAGAATCACTTAAATCGGAGATACGAGAAAAAATTAGTAATAATTTGAAGTTTCAAGGACTATTTTTTATTATTTATTTTACAGTTTAGTCCTTGAATCTTAAAATAATTACTATTTTTGTCGTATCTCCGATTTAAGTGATTCTTGTGGTCATACGTTCATAATAATGAGCTTTATCTTTAAAATGTGTTCATATTATTTTGTAATTGTTTGTTTTACTTTTCTTATATTATTGTTTTTACACAACAACATAAGAACAATATAACAAATAGTGATAAAATAGTATAAAGAACATTTTAGAAGATAAAGCTCACTGTTATGAATTCGTGACCGCAAGAATCACCGAAATCGGATGTAAGGGCAAAAAGTAATAATCATTTGAAGATGTAAGGACTAAATTGTAAAACAAAAAAGGTAAAACTACTCATCAAAACCGTCCGAGCACCAATTGTGAACGGATTTAAGAGTTGAATGGTCAAACATACCCGATTTTGAAGTTTGATGGCTATAATCAAACAGAGGCAAGAGTTAAATTACCAAAAGTGGACTTTTGATGGTCACAAGCTTTCCCTTGGTGTATGTATGGCCGCGAATTTCGTTTCGTGGCGCCGGCTACGTACGTACAGCGCGTGGGCGGGCTGGATTTGGGGACGGGGTCTGTGCCTTGTTGAACAACGACGTAGGGGATATAGGAATTTTTTATATTATTTCGTCTGATTTTCAAAAATATACGATGGATCTTAAATTTAGTAAAATTATACTACAACCGTCGTACCCCATGGCGGTAGGGACCAACTGCCATGAGTCACGGCGGTTGGAGGTGCTACAGTGTTCAACTGCTGTGGGCTACGACGGTTGGGAACGTACAGTACTCTCCGCGCGGGTACTTTAGCGCCTGCAACCGTCGTGCCCCATGGCGGTAGGGTGTTGGGGAAATTCAATTCGTACCTAACCCCAGGTCCCATTTCGGCTGAGACCTTCGGGCCAAAGGACGGTAACTCTGCGTTTTCGGTGGTTGTGCAGGTGTGGCGTTTCCAGGGCTCAGGGAAGCGAAGGTCCGAAGGCTTCGGGCGCCCGAAGGTGGGGGAGATCTTCGGGCCGAATGCGAAAGCAGCGCGAGAAGCAGTACGCGAGTGCGAAGCAAAACAGGCGGTCCCTGGGCACGAAGGCCTGGACGCAAAAGTGACACAGAGCGGGCGGCTCCACGACACGAAGGTCACGCGGGCGAGCACGGGGCGGAGCGGGACGAGTCCCCACGGATGACGCTGTTTCACCGAATGGGTGCGAGGAAATTGATGCTCACGTGGAAAGCGCCACGCTGTAAAGTGATGAGTTGTAACAAAGGAGTTAGCAGGGTCGGAGTGAAAATACTGTAATGTCCTCTAAGATCCTTCGCACAATGTAAAAAGCAAGGGCAAAATGTGTAAAGTGTAAATGTTACGGGCCTATTTAAAGGGCCCAAGAGGAATGGAAAGGGGGGACGAGTCGGAGGAAAAGCTACTCTAGCTTGCCCGAAGACGAGTGAGGGTTTTCAACCGAGTGTTCGAGTGAGAGTTTTCATTGTATTTGTTGGTCCCTCTTCGGGGACGAATTTCTCCCCAACATCTCTGGAGCCCACCGTGTTTCGTTCCACCACAGCTCAATGGCACCGAAGAGGGCACCAAGGAACACCAATACCAATCCATAAAGAGCTACCGATGATCCGTCGGGAGCAGAGTCTGAAGGTCCAGCCAACGAAGGGGCAAACGCAAACACAGATAGAGACATGGTGCTAAGTCATGCACCAGCCGGTCAAGACGGAGCCCTCGAAGACATCGCAGACAGCAACTTCGAAGTGGACCTCCTAGATGCAAGGATCTTGGATGAGGACATCATTTCACTGAGGAGGGTAGAAGCAACTATAGCAGCAAGATTGAGTCAGATGTCAAGTTCGTCCAACATCCAGACAAGAGCTCAAGCAGAAGCGGCGCTTCTCAAGGCCAAGGGACCACAGACAGGTGATCCATCCCAAGATCAACTAAAGTATCAACAGATGCTGAAAGACATCCAGAAAAAGAGATCTCTCCTAGAACAACTTCGCAAGGAGAAAGAACAGCAAGCAGTCAGGCAGAAGACAACTCAGCTCCAGGAACAGATGGCAATTTTGTAGGCACAGCAAAACTCCTTGCAGGAGCAATTAGCACAGTCTGAGTCAAGGCCGGAGCAGCAACAAAAAACATCACCGCATCAGGGGAAGAAGCGAAGCAAGCCAGTTGTTGTGGATGAGTCTTCATATGAGTCCGAGGAATCATGGGCATTCGATTCCGACAAAGAGGCGTTCGTGGAACGTAGACCACGTTACAAGCGCAAGGGTCCACAATCTTCTAAAGATAAACCATCGACACCACTCACGTTTGAGCTCGAGCAAGCGGATTGGCCACCAAAATTCAAACTACCATCTTCGCTGCCAGAATATGACGGTGAGTCAGACCCGCGGCAGTTCATCCTTCAGTACAGCGTGGCAATCTCTTCGGGAGGGGGTGATGATAGAGCGAAGGCGAAGGCTATGATCATGGCATTGAAAGGCTCGGCCCAGTAATGGTATGCATCGCTGCCCAAGGGAAGCATAAGTTCATGGAATCAGCTTCAGAAAAAAATCGAAAGCAACTTTCAAGGGTTTCAGCCCCAAGAACTGACGGCAAATGACCTTCATTAGATAAAATAAGGGGAAAAAGAGTCGTTGCAAGAATACATAAAGATATTCACAAAAGCCAGAGCCAAAGCGCCACACGTTGAAGAGTCAAGTGTAATTGATGCCGTTATAGGCGGACTCAAGGTGGGACCCTGTGGGGAATACTTGGACAGGCGTAGGCCAGCTTCGGAAAAAAGGTTGTTCGAAGTCTTGCAATCATACTGCTTGTCCGATCGGGGAAAGCAAAGAAGAATAGAGGATTATCACGCCAGGAAAAACGCAACGAAAGCTAAGGAAGAATGGAACACAAGGCCAAACACGAACAACAGAAACAGAACAAACAGCCCAACGTACAACAGGGGGTGTGAACAATGTTTCATCCAAAGGGACAGCAAATAACCAAGCACCTTCGCAATCCAATCCGCAAGGATCCGCGAAATACTCAACACCGCCTCCGCTGACAGTTTGTTCCATACATGGCAGAAACAAGGGTCATTGGACATATGAATGTCGGGTGGCAATCAAGCAAAAGGAGGAAGAGGAAAAGAAAAGAGCTGCGCAGAATCAAGTGGGTTTTCTCAATAGGGCTCCGTCCGCAGCACCTTCGGTGGCAAACAGCTCAACGTCAAACTGGCAATCTATGTACCAGCCACCACCACAATATTTCCAACCCTTACCATATCCACCCCAGTTCCACCCAACTTACCAGCCAACACAAGTGCCAGCATCAAGTGCACCATATCAACCGAAGGAAAACCCACCGCAATCCCAGCAGCAAAATGCCCGAAGGGCAGAACAAGATGATAGATACCAAAGAGTCAACGTTATAAACAACGACTCAGATGATAGGTATCGGAGGGTGAATGTTATAAATGCGATAACAGGGGGATACTGTTTCCCTGAGTTCCCATCGTAGAGGCAAAGGAAGGATGGCCGAAGAGAAGTCTGTCACCTGTCTTCGGGAAAAGTATTTCAAACAAGGTGGTCGCACATCCCAATAACCTTCACAGAGGCTGATTTGAAACTGAAAAGGTACCCCCATGAGGATCTGCTAGTGATCAGAGCAGTATTGGGAAAGAACACAAAGTACATTCTGGGAAATGATGTAGGAGGAATTCTGGTAGACAACGGCAGTTCTGCAGATGTTCTCACCTATGACTTGTTCAAGAAAATGGAATTCAGGGACGATCAATTGCAAACATCCACAAAACCATTGTACGGCTTCGGTAACAAGAAGGTCGAAGCCCTGGGTACAATTGAAATGAATGTGACATTGGGCGAAGGGGCACTAATGAGAACAGAGATGGTCAATTTTGACGTGGTGGATATCCCTTATTCCTACAAGGCAATCTTCAGAAGAGGAGTGATAAACAAATTTGCAGTAGTAATTCACATGCTGTTTTTGTATATGAAAACCCCAACGCACACTGGAGTACTGTCAATCTATGGTGATCAGGAAGACGCATGGGACAGGGAGTACAACATAGGCACGAATCGCAAGCCGGTACACTTGGTGAGATTAGATGAAGGCAAGCAAGAAACCGAAGATGACATGCAAGAGTCACAGATCTTGAAGCAGAAAAGGAAAGAGGAAGAAAACAGAATCAAACCCATGCAGCACACTAAGGACCAGGTGTGTCCGAAGACCAGTTGAGGGTTGCTCCTTAGTGATGAGTGATTGACAACGTTGTGTGGACTGATGCTTGGCTCAGTGTGCAGGTATAGGTTGCAGCTTGACTCATGTTGGTGCAGGTGAAGAACAAGCGCGAAAGGCCTTAGCCGTGGTGGCATCCGGGTGATGGAGAGGCAAGTAGGCTTGGTTCGGTGGACCCGGTGGCCGATGGGGTCAAGTGCGAGCCGTGTGGTGCAAGACTAGCAAGTTGAAGTCATGGACATGGGTCGGTGCAAGGTGGCGGTTCGAGGCCGAAGCTTGCACGCGAGGTTTGGTGGTTTGCCCAAAAAACCATCGGTGGACAGTTTCTTGGTTTGGGCCTCAAAACCAAGTCCGGAGGCCCGATGCGACGGAGACGGTGATCCAGGAGCGTCGGGAAGCTTCGAGGCGGGTGGCACGTGGCGTGATCGCGGGGCTTGCGTCGAGGCTAAGCAAGTCCGCGGTGGAAGCGTGTCCGCTCGATGGGAATATCCGAAGACTTGACCAAAATGGCCCTGAGGGGTGTGTATCTTTATTTTAAGTTGTAGGGGTGGCATGGTCATTTGTCTCCTCCGGTGGACTTCATATATATAGCGGAGATGTGGATGGCATCTCTCTCTCTCTCTTTCTCTAGCTCTAGGGTTTTCTCCCCCGGTAGATCGCTCTGGACTGCTTCTTTTCTCTGCATTTCCTTAGGCTAGATTCTTGTATAGACTCTGACCTCTGGATGTATGGAAGCATTCGGCGTTGTGATGATTTCCGTCTCTTAGCTCTTTGTGATTTTCGTGTCATTTTCGGAGCTATTTTTGGGTGTTTTCGTTTGTCACTTGATTCGTCGATTTGAAGGTGTTTCTCTCCGGATTTCTTTGAGGCAATCATGGGTTGATGTCTTGTGCATCTTTGTGGATGATCTTGACCTCTCAAACACCGGGATTTGCCCTCGATTCGTGAGTTTTTACACGAACCCTAGTTCATAGTGTTCTTGGCCAAGATTTGCGATTCCGCGAGATTGAGTGGGTTTGGGGCCATGAAATTTTAGGAATAGCTTCTCCTAGAGGCAATACTACTTGTCCTAAAATTTGGCTGCAATCCATTAGGTGAATCGGGAGATCCATCGATCGAAAGTTTGGAGTTGACCCGTGGGCGATTTTTCTGGGCTGTCCCGGATGATCCGATGTAAAGTTCGGATGATCCGGTCATCCTTTTGCGCAGAGTTTTTGGGATAAGTCTCTCTAGGTTATGGTGGAGTTGTGGTTAAATTTTCGTGATTTTTGGAGCCCGTTTGATCGAGTTTTGGTATTTTCCTTCTCCTCCAACTCGCTGTTTTTTTCGCTCTGCTTCGGGTGATCCGGCCGGGGACGGATGATCCGAACTTTAGGTCGGATGATCTGGTAGGAGCCGGAAGATCCGATTGGATGATCCGATCGTGCTCGGTGAGTTTTCGGATGATCTGAACTTTAGGTCGAATTAGGGCTGTCGAAAATCTCGTGGCTCGTTAGCTCGCTCGACTCGTGGCTCGTTAGATCGCTCGACTCGTTGCTAGCTCGGCTCAGCTCGTTGCATTTTCCTAACGAGCCGAGCTAGCATTTTAGCTCGCTACTTATAACGAGCTGGCTCGAGCTGCTCGTGAGCAGCTCACGAGCTGAACGAGCCGAGAAAGCGTAGCAGGCCGGCAGCCCACGATCGGAGCGACTAAGCCCAAACCAGCGCTCCGCATCTCTACCGCTCGTTCCACGATTCAGAATTATATATATATATTTTTTTTTTGTTGATTTCCAAAAAATAAATGACGAAAACAAAAATTATGAGAAATATACATCTGCCGCCGTACCACACGGCGGCAGGGACTCCTACCGCCGTGTGGCACGGCGGCAAGGGTGCCGCCAACGGTCGGGGGGACTGGCTTGTGGGGCCAGGTTCCTACCGCCGTATCACACGGCGGCAGGAACCCTACCGCCGTGCCACACGGCGGCAGGAGCCTGCCGCCGTGGGGTACGGCGGCAGCCTCACCCCTATATAAGGGGCCGACGGCTGCCGCCACCCCCTCCTCCCTCCCTCCCTCCCTCACTCCTCCTAAACCTTCGGCTTTAAACCTTCGGAGCACTTTTGACTCAGGTATGTTTCTAACTTTAATGTAGTTTAGTTAGTTAGTGTTGTTAGTTAGTGTAGTTTAGTTAGTGTAGTTAACTTAGTTTAGTTAACTTAGTTTAGAAATTTTAAAAATTTTAGAAATAGTTATAATTCAAATAAAATTCGTAGAAAATAGTTATAATTCATAAAATTTGTTTAAATTGATATAAAATTCCTAGAAAATGGTTATAATTATCAAATTTCGTTTAAATTCATATAAATTTCGTAGAAAATAGTTTTAATTTGAATAATTAGATTAAATTGGCATAAAATTCATAGAAAATAATTATAATTCAAATAATTTGATTAACTTGATATAAAATTCTTAGAAAATAGTTATAATTCAAATAATTTATTTAAATTGATATAAAATTCCTAGAAAATGGTTATACTTCAAATAATTAGATTAAATTGACATAAAATTCTTAGAAAATAGTTGTAATTCAAATAACTCGTTTAAATTGATATAAAATTACTAAAAAATGGTTATAATTCAAATAATTAGATTAAATTGACATAAAATTCTTAGAAATTTGTTGTAATTCACATAATTCGTTTAACTTCATATAAAATTCTTAGAAAATAGTTTTAATTCACATAATTCGTTTAAATTGATATAAAATTCTTAGAAAATAGTTTTAATTCACATAATTCGTTTAAATTGATATAAAATTCGTATAAAATAGTTATAATTCAAAAAATCATTTAAATTGGTATAAAATTCCTAGAAAATGGTTATAATTCAAATAATTGGATTAAATTGATTTAAAATTCTTAGAAAATAGTTTTAATTCACATAATTCATTTAAATTGATATAATTCAACTAATTGATTAAAATTTGTTTTTTTTTGCAGTTATGGCTCAGGCACCGTTAGAGTACGTACAGCCGGTGTTGTTCGAGGAGGCGGTGGACCGGCACCACCGCTCGTACGTCTCGGCCGTTCTTGGACAGACGGCCGGTAGTATACGTTGCTGGACCACCCGCACGTTGATGCCGATACACCAGCGATGGATTCCGAAGTACGTAATTCATTTGTTATATTTATTTTTGTTTCTTTACAATAGTAATTGCGTTAAGTATTTTTTTTGTTTTTTTGGTTACAGGCTAGCGGCTGCAGGACTTCTTCCTTTCACGCGGTTGGTCGAGGGGGACAAGCTACGAGCTGAGGTTCCCCGGGCAGAGTGGTTGACGCGGTTTAGCTACGACGCCCCTCTAATCGCCGCGTTTATGGACCGGTGGCGACCAGAGACGCACACATTCCACTTCCCCGTCGTCGAGATGGCGCTCAATCTGGAGGACGCCGCATTTTTGGGAGGACTCACGTGTGCGGGCGAGGCGATGGGGCTTATCGACATCCCCGCGACGTGGCATGCCGACTTCCTTGCTCGGTTCGCGAACGTTCCTCGGAACGATCGCGCGCCTCAGCCGTACGTGCCTTTCGCCAACTCCCACGGTCCCACCCGGACGTGGATCTAGCAGTTCAGCGTACGTGCTTCTAACTCTTATTTTCAACATTTGTATGCATTTTAAACGAATGTGACGATGGACCTTTGTGTGCAGCCTGACTATATGGCGGACGAGGCCGAGGACCAGACGTCGGACAGGTTTCTGGAGGTGTACCTGCTCTAGCTGTTCGGGTGGGTGATGTTCTGCGAGTCAACGGGAGACTCGGAGTCGAGGTACCTGCTCCCCTCGGCTCAGAGGATCGCCGACTCCCCCCTCGACGAGATGCCCGAGATCAATTAGGACAGTGCTGTTCTGGCCGCTACCTACCGGGGGTTGTGTTCGGGCGTGGCGAAGCCGACGAGTAGGGAGGGGATCCTCCTGGGTTGTCCTCTCTTGCTGCAGATGTGGATCCACGAGCGGTCCGACATCGGTCGGCCCAAGGCCGACCTCTCGGAGTACGAGCCGCTGCCAGCTGACACCGACCCAGCGGACCTCCCCACCATGGGTTCTCTGTGGTGCCTCCGGAAGGTAATGACCTCCCTTATCGTTTTCTTCGCTTAATGAGTTCCTTAGTTCGATTTAATTAACTTTTCATGTTCTGTGCAGCACGTTTGGGCTGGGGAGTAGGCAAAGAAGGCGTACATGGACTTCGTGGGTCAGATCGATCGGATGGTCGATGCCCAGGTCCGGTGGACGCCGTACACTCCTGCCATGGTCGCTGCCCACGCACCACAAGGCCTCTCGTCGCTGTGCTTGTGAGACCAGGCGTACTGGATGACGCGGTGATGATTGGTGTTCGACGTCTACGTCGAGGAGTACGCGGTCCACCGGGTGATGAGGCAGTTCGGCCTCTACCAGGAGTCGCCTGTACCTGTTGCGCCACGTCTACCGCCCACAGCGCATAGGTGAGCTACCATGAGCCAGTTATTTTTTTCCGTTACAAGTAGTAAGTTGCAAATAATTTTTTGTTTCATCTATGTTAGGTGGACGCCTAAGGGCGTGTCAGCGGCGACGTCGTTCGTCGACAGGTTGCAGCCGTACGTGGACGAGTGGGCATCCGCGGCGGACGAGGATAACGTCGTCACCGAGCACCGCCTTCACGACGGCGCGGCCTGGGTAGCGTACCTTAAGTGGTACCTCCCGAGGACGCGGACGCGGGTGTCGTACGTCCCTGCTGCCCCGCCACTGCCATCGGTCCCGGACCACGACAAGCTACTACCGAACGCTACGTACCCGGTGCGACGAGACCAGACCGCCGACACAGCGGTAAGCTACAATACTGCGATCATATTTAATTCATATTACTATTCATTATAACATGTGCTACTAATTTCGTGAGCAGCACGACACGCTTGCTGAGAACGTGCGGATCGCAGCGGACGCGAGGGAGGTGTGTTTTACCTGGGGACCTCAGCAGCACCGCCACAAGTACGACAGGATCCTCGATGTTGCCACGAGGTACACCGCCGTCGTGAACTACGCCGGGGCCGCAGACATTCCTCTTCTTCCGCGCCACCCAGCGCCGTCCTCGAGCTCCGCCTCGACAGCTCGTTCGTACCAGGCGCCTTCCACCTTTGCACGTGCTGCTTTCTCTGCTCCGATGGCACAGCAGCATCCACAGCCGCAGGGCCCGCACACCTACGTGCAGCGGTCGTTTGTTTTCCCCGGCTCAGGTACTTTCACTGGACCTTCTTTTCAACTAATGCACGGAGTTGTTGTGTGTTTTTGTTATATTATATTTTAATCGTACAGGGTGACCGCCGGTCTTTCCGACGGGACTAGGAGGTTTCACCGGGGCTCGACAGCCGGAGACGACGGCACCTAGACCGCCGGTCTTTCCGACGGGACTAGGAGGTTTCACCGGGGCTCCACAGCCAGAGACGACGGCACCTAGACCGCCGGTCTTTCCGGCGGCAGATGTTCCTTCCTTGTCCACTGCACCTGTCTTCCAGCATGGTAACGACCTTAACTATTACAGTAAAATTCGATAAGTACGATATGTGGAAAACTAATACTATTCGTTGCAGGTTTCGACCCGACCACGGCCTCGATGGAGTCCCCTGACGACCAGCTGGGGTGGGATGAGTTTAGGTTCCACGACTTTCTCGCGCCCATGGATGCGACGGACGGTGAGGAGCTTGGCGCATCACAGTTCACACAGGCGCCGCCTCTTGGGACGCAGGAGACACAGCTGGTGGGTGGAGCGACACCGGCGGCCGGCGGAGCGACACCGGCTGGTGCAGGGTCGTCGCCGGCGGGCGGAGCGACACCGGCTGTTGCAGGCTCATCGCAGGCGGCCATGGCGACACCGTCTCCCGACCAGCTCGGACCCTGGGTCATCAGGCCACCTGACCCCTTGACGTACGCCCGGGACCACACCTGGGCTGGTGCTAGAGCTGTTAGGCCGAAGAGGAGCCGACGGATTTAGATGTATTAGTGTTTTCTGTCACTGCAGTACTTTTACCATGATCTTGTATAAACTATTTTGCATCTACTTGTTGATTATGATCTTGTGATTATGTTTAAATTGATCATTTTCTTGTTTTTTAAGAAATGAAAAAAGTGTTTTACAAAATGAAACAATCTCGAAAAATTAAAAAGGTTGTAACCGCCGTGTGGCACGGCGGCAGGACGCTGCCGCCGTGCCACACGGACGTGCCGCCAGACCTACTGTCCTGCCGCCGTGTGGTACGGCGGCATAGGTATATTTCTGCTAATTTTGGTTCGCGTCATTTATTTTTCAGAAATCAGCGAAAAAAAATATAAAAAAATTCCACGATTCACCAGAAATCTTATCCACTTGCCTACCTGCGTCGCGCATCCGCAGATCGGCGTCCGCCGGCGCCGCCGCTCCAAACTCGCTCCCACACGCCGCGGCGCCGTGCTAGCTTCTCCCCAGCCACGAAATCAAAGCAGGCAGCGACGGAGAGAGGAACCTGAAGCCAACTACTTGGTGGAGCTATGGAGTGAGTCGCATAAGGCGTGACCTCGTCCCCTTCAAGCCAAGCTCGACCGAGTTCTGGGCGATGTTGCGCGAGCAAGCAAACAAGACAAGCTGCAGCGACTCGCTGCACCCTGTGCCTCCTCACGGGCATCAGACTGACTCCAGCAGAGTCTTCATCCCCTGTTGCATCTGCAAAATGCAGAATGAAAGGCTACTGTTGAACCTCCAGCGGTTGCTGCATCTCTTGCTGCGAAATGCAGTCGCTGCCTCCCCGAAGCGCAATCCTGGGATATCTCTCTCCATGCTGCATCGCTCCCTCCGCCAACGGTCGCTCTCTCTCCCACCTCCGCCCCGCTCGCTTTCATCCGCTTCGAGAAGGCCTCCGCCCCCTCTCCCTCTCTCGCTCATCCGCCTCGAGCACCAAGATCCGCGGAGGGGGTGGCTGCACCAAGACCCTGCCATCCGCATCCATTCCGCCGCACCTGCCCCCGCCGCTAGTCGATCCTCCCCCCGTCATGGATCCACCTCGCACCTGGGCACCCCGCCGGGCGCCGGCTGGCCGCAGCACCTCGGCCCTGGCCCCAGTCGCCGTCCACCAGCACCATCCATCCTGCTCACCGCCGCCGAGCCTGGCCACCCGGTCTTCTCCTCCTTCCCCGGCTCATGTGGCGGCGCGACGGGATCCAGGGCTGCCGGCGGCAGATCCGCGACGGGATCCAGGGCTGCCGGCGGTGGATCCCCTCGGCACGACGGGATCCAGGCGACCTCAGGCCCCTGCGGCGACCTCAGGCACCTGCGGTGGAGGTGAGCTGCAGCCTCGACGACGCGGGAGGAGGCCAGCGCCGCCACTGCGTCTTCTCCCATCCTCCGTCCCCGCCTCCGCCAGCGCCTCCGCGCCTCCGCCTCCATCCCTGGCTCTAGGCACATGTAGGGGAAGGAGGGAAGGTTCGAGGCCTGCGCGCGTGGAGCAACTGCAGCTGGAGTGCGCGACGGTATGTGGATGATGCTGGAGGCTTCACTTTTTTGCGAGATGAATTTGTTCTCTTTCTTATGCGCATAGCGGCTATTTGAAGATGCAGATCGGCATCATTGTTGGAGTCAGACTCAACTCCAACGCCCAGGAGGTAGTCAGTAATTTGCATCTCGCGTCTGCAATACTCCAATCTCTCTCTCTCTCTCACGTTTCTCCCATAGTACCATTGGTGCTGAGTTAAGAAATCTTTGACGAAAAATGCTATGAGTAGAGTAATCTTTGGCGAACTGCATACAAATTGGTTCAGGAGATTATACGCAATGTGGATTTGGTGCAAATATTGCAAAAGCGCAGCACATGTTGCCATTGTTGCGTACCTGTGTTCGTGACCGGCACAAGCTCGCGAGCTGAAACGAGCCAACTCGAGTTTTTAACGAGCCGAGCCGAGCTCAAGTTTCAGCTCGGTATGTTAACGAGCCGAGCAAAGCCAGCTCGTTAAGGACACGAGCTGGAGCGAGCCGAGCCGAGCCGGCTCATTAACCAGCCCTAGGTCGGATGATCCGGTAGGGCGCAGCAGCACCCTGTTTTGCTCTGTTTTGTTTGTGGTTGCTTCCGTAGTGCCTCTTAGATTTCGATCTTTGTTCTAGGGTCTGTAGAGAGGTGTTTGTTTCCTTCCGCTTGTTTGTGTGCGACTCTTGGAGTTGCAATTGGGACATAGGCCGAGTTCTTTGAAGAAGAATTTTTATCGGCTCCCATTCACTCTCCCCCCCCCACTCTCTGGTCGCCTATTCGGTCCTTCACACACGAAAAGAGTAAAGCTGAATGACAGTACAGATGAGAAAATAGTCATAATCGCTAAGGACCTCAGCGAAGAAGAAGAGGTAGAGTTGCTCAATTGCTTAAGAGACAACCAGGATGTCTTCGCATGGAGCAAAAAAGATCTCAAGGGCATATCGCGTGACGTGATTGAGCATAGCCTAAACTTAGATCCAAAGGTACCACCAAGAAGGCAAAAGTTAAGAGTGATATCACTAGAAAAAGAAAAAGCATCACGTCTCGAAGTCCAGAAGTTGCTTGACACGGGGTCATACGCGAAGTGCATTTCACTACTTGGCTATCTAACATCGTTAGGCAAAAGTTAAGAGTGATATCACCAGAATAAGAAAAAGCAGCACGTCTCGAAGTCCAGAAGTTGCTTGACGCGGGGGTCATACGCGAAGTGCATTTCACTACTTGGCTATCTAACATCGTTATGGTCCCGAAGAAAAATGGAGATCAAAGAATGTGCATAGATTTCACATCTCTCAACAAGGCTTGCCCGAAGGATGATTACCCGCTCCCAAGAATTCATGTGCTGGTCGATGCGGCAGCCAGATCCGAAAGAATGTCACTTCTGGATTGGTTTTCGGGATATCACCAGGTGTGGATGCGAAGACAAGATGAGGACAAGACAAGTTTCATAACGCCATTTGGGGTTTACTGCTTCGTAAGAATGCCCGAGGGTCTGCGTAACGCAGGTCCAACTTTCAACAGAATGGTCCAGATAGTTCTTGGCCTGCAGTTGAAGAGGAATGTATCTGCATACGTTGATGATGTTGTTGTGCACAGCAAATATAAAGAGAGTCACATCGAAGACTTGACAGAAACTTTCAAAACATGAGAAAGTATGTTCTCATGCTGAACCCAGAGAAGTGTATCTTCGGTGTGTCTAGGGGGAAGTTGTTGGGCTGCATGGTTTCAAAATCGGGAATACAAGCAAACCCGGAAAAGGTAGAAGCAATAAGAAACATGAGGCCACCAAGAACCAAAAAAGATGTCCAGAAACTCACTGGAAGACTCGCAGCGCTCAGTCGTTTCATTTCCAAATCAGCAGAGCAAAGTTTGTCATTTTTCAAGCAACTGGCGGGGAAGAAAAACATCACATGGAGAGAAAATGAGCAGTTGGCCTTCAAGGAACTTAAAGCATATTTGGAACAATTGGCGGTAATGGCAACCCCAGGGCTCGAAGCGAAGTTGTTGCTGTATGTGGCCGCATCAAACCACGCGGTAAGTGCAGCTTTGGTTGAGGAGAAGCAGGATGGCAGAAATTTGAAACAAGTGCCAGTATACTTTGTATCAGAAGTGCTCAATGGAGCAAAGAAATTTTACTCAGAGTTGGAGAAAATGGCGTATGCCATTGTAATGGCAGCCAGGAAGCTGAAGCATTATTTCCAAAGCTACAAAGTGGTCATTCCAACCAGTTTCCCACTTCGCGAAATGTTTGACAACAAAGAATCTTCGGGAAGGATTGGCAAGTGGGCAATGGAATTATCCCAGTATGAGATAACCTTCACACCAAGAATAGCAATAAAATCTCAAGTGTTGGCAGATTTCGTAGCAGAATGGGCTCACGCAGACGAAGACACAGTGAAGCCACTAAACGAGGAAAAATCATGGGAGATATTTTGTGACAGCACATATTGCAATGATGGCGCAGCAGCTTCTGCAATCCTCAAATCACCTTCGGGGATAAAAATGAGATATGTGGTAAGGCTAGAGTTCGACGGATACACAAATAACGTCGCAGAGTACGAAGGGTTGCTACTGGGGCTCCGAAAGGCAAAGGCAGTAGGGGCACGAAGATTGGTGTTGAACACAGATTCAGAGCTCATCACAAACCAAATAGGCAAAGCATACAACGCAAAGAAAGACAAAATGTCCTCATACCTAAAAGCAGTTAGGACAATGGAGAAACACTTTTTTGGGTTCACAGTCAAGAAGATACCAAGGGAGCAGAACAAGGAAGCAGATGCTTTAGCAAAAGCAGGGGATACGAAGCAACCACTACCACCAGATGTGTTCTATGAGATATTGAGAAAAATGACCACACACCTCACATAAGTGCAAACGAAGCTTATTAGCGTGTGATCACCAGCGAAGATTGGAGGGCACAAATAGTCACATACTTGAAAGGGCATTACGACACAGAAAATGAAGCTGACAGGAAAAGGATGGCAGCAAGAGCAAGGTCATTTGTCTTGAGAGGGGAAAATTTGTACAAGGCAGGCGTGTGCGCACCATTACTCAAGTGCGTTTCGCGCGAAGAGGGAAAAGAGTTGCTCAGAGAAATACACGTGGGAATTTGTTCCTCGCACATAGGAACAAGAAAGCTGGTAGCCAAGGCATTTCGCGAGGCATTCTATTGGCCAACAGCAATAAGAGACGCCGAAGAGATTGTAAGAAAATGCGACAACTGCCAGAAGCACATAAACTATTCCAAGTTCTCACCATATGAAATCCAGCTCCTACCTTCGGTATGGCCATTTGCAAGATGGGGGATGGACATTGTTGGGCCTTTGCCAACAGCGCCGAGAAATTACAAGTACGCAATAGTGGATGTAGAGTACTTCTCAAAGTGGATTGAGGTGAAGGTAGTGCAGACAATAACTTCGGGGGTAGTACAGAAATTCTTCTGGCAGAATGTGGTCTGCAGATTTGGAGTCCCATATGAGTTGACGGTGGACAATGGCAAGCAGTTTGATTCAACAGACTTTCGCAAATTTTGCTTCCACCTAGGCACAAAGTTGTGTTTTGCTTCAGTGTATCACCCACAGTCCAACGGAGCCGTGGAAAGGGCCAACGGGATAATCTTCACAGGTATAAAGAGAAACATCACTGGCATGCCAAGAGGCAAATGGGCAGAAGACATACCAAGAGTCATATGGTCTCACAACACCACAGAGTCAAGAGCTACAAAATTCACGCCTTTCAGGTTATTGTATGGCGAAGAGGCAGTGGTACCCGAAGAAATAAAACTAGGGTCCATTCGCACTAAAGATGCACCAGAAAATGATGACACGGCACCAGCACTAGATACATGCGAAGAAGCGAGGCTACAAGCACTGCAAAACATTGAGTCATACCAAGAAGAGACTAGAAGATGGAAAGATAGGAAAATCCGAAGGAGGAACATAAAGACAGGGGACATGGTCTTAAGGAAAAAGACAAGAGGAGTGGGAAAGTTGCAGGAAAATGGGATGGTCCATTCATAGCAACAGAAACAAGACCAGGGGCTTTCAGGCTGACCACACTAGAGGGGCTGGACGACCCGTACTCATGGAACGAAGACATGTTACAAAAGTACTGGTTGTCAAAGGTGTAACGGCGAAAGGGGAAAATTTTCGTTGTATCTTAGCTTATTTTTCGTAGTTTCTTTTCGCTTAAACATTTGTGTAATATACATTTTCATTTGAGTTCCCGAAGCTGTACTCTTTTCCTTGCGGGGAGAATCCCTAGTTGTGTATTCATCGACACGACAGGGATGCGAGGTTTTTAACGAGGTGGTCTTCTTGTGTAATATCTCCTTGGAAATTATAACAAGGACTCCCCAAAATATTATCAGTGTGCATCAGGAAGTCCGAAGTGACACAACTCAAATAAAATGAGTTGTCACTTTCGGCACAGGGTACAAAAACGAAAAATATTGCATGAGTGAACAATTACGTTTAGCTTCAGGGAAGAATGCAAAACGTAATTGGTTCACTTAAGGTGCTCGCGGTGAAGCCGAGCTGAAAAATAAAGAAAAAAGCCTTCGGCGGCCAATGCGCGAAGCCTCTCAGAAAAAACCCGCAGGGATAAGTCGACTCGTTAAACGGCATAGTCGCAAATCATCTCCTTCTTTAGCAAGGAAAGAAGCCTTCGACAATTTATGCGCGAAGCAAAACGCGAGACATGACTTACGAGTCATCTCGAGGACAAAAACCCTCCTACTAGCGCGAAATAAAAACGTCGCATTGTGGCATTTCACGCATCGTAAGTACGAAACTGTGCGAAGGTAACACGTGAAAGTAAAAAACGTGGTCGACGCGTCGCAATAAGAAAAATATGTAACCATGACAAAATTAGTTGTGAAACGCGAAAAAGGAAACTAGGGGGAGGCGCTTCGTGGTATGAGTTCTCTTTCTCCCGAGTTCCAAAACCAATTCTTTGAGGAAAATGAGACAATTCATTACATCCCAACAAACACAGAAGTAGTAGCAAGGTTACAAGCACAGTAGTATACATCATTTCATCCAACACACCCGAAACAACTTGTTAATAAGAGCGCTTGTAAATATACTCATGCGCGTCATCTTCGGTAAGGTCGACAATTTCAACCTTCGGCATCACAAGAGAAGATTCACCACCAGCCGAAGGGCTTGTTAAAGGTTGCACAGAAACAGAAGAATCACCTCCACGAAGGCGTCGTTGCGAAGTCGAACCATGAATTAGACGTCTTCTGGTATGCTGTTCGAAGAAACCCTTAGACGCAATATTACGATCATCGTATCGCTTGATTTTATAGGACCAAAAATCATCAAAGGACACTTGAGGAAATTTAGAGTGAAACTTTCACCATATGGAACCAGACATGAAGTAATCACCACGATTTATAACAATTGGGCAAACATCTTCATCTATCTGCGCAGGGCACAACTCCGGCACCTGCGCAGATTCGCAAAATATTTTAGTTACACAGGCAAAATGTATACTAAACTCCTCGCCTAACGCTAATCACCGAAGCCTCACTCTTCACACCTCTTCGCTCGTGTGGGGTACAGCCGAAGAAGGTTCCACATCAGAAGAGGCGGCGCCCTGAGTTCCACCAGCCAAGGAGGAAGGAGCAGCAACTTGACCAGCAGCACCAGAAGCACAAACAGCCGACAAAGGAGTGGAAGAAGGAGTGGCCACAGTGCCGGAGGTGCCCAAGGCTTGATCAGAAGCAACGGGGCTGGGGCTCGTCTGGAAAAACCAATAGTACAACCGAAGGTAAGGGACATCAATACCAAACAAAATTGCAAGAGAAAGTAAATTAGCAAAGAGTAAAGATAGATACCTCGCGAAAAAAACACGGCGGGCCTCAGCCACCGCGTAGGCAAATCCAAATGCGATAAAACTCTTTAACAAAGTTCTTCGCAATGTTCTTCGGTAACGCGGGAATCCGGTCAACGTTAGTTTCTTGGGGCCATGCGAAGGAACCATCACGCATTTGCCGAAGAGCAGACTTAGTGACAACTGCCTCAGATCCATCAGACGGGGTGCTCAAAAGAGAATACACAGAGTGACAAATGGTACGGGCAGCAACTCCAGCACTTAGCTCGCCAAAAGAGCGACCAGTCGAAGCCAGGGAAGAAACGCCATCAGACAGCCACTTGAAAATGTCGCTGATAAATTGATCCTTGATGCAATAAGGGCCAGGAGCGGTACCAAAGTCCACAAGAAGATCGTGAACCTTCTTGCTGACATGAACAATGTGTTTTTGAACTTCGTCGCAGTACTCATCATGTTCCTTGACGAGAGCAGCATGAGTAGTCTTCAGATCATCCAGCTCTTTCCACTTCCCTTCATACAAGCCCTTAACACCTTCACTTTTCTTTTTCTCGCTTTCAATAGCCTCTTGCAGTTTCGAGAATTCATTTTCAAGCGAAGTGTTTTTCTCAGAAAGAGAAGTTATCTCCGAAGATAAAGCGACGCTTTTCTTTTTCTCTTCTTCTAAGGCAGCGACAAGGGTCTCTTTATCCTTCTGCAGATTCTTAACCGTAGTAATTTCTTTCTCCAGAGCAACAGAGGTAGTCTGGTTGCGAAGGTTGAATTGACGGACATCATCACGACACAGACGTTGAGCAACTCTGCAAGCAACAAAGGTTTTCATGCCAAGATCTTGCGCTTGAGTTAAAACTTCATCAGCGCCTTCGCGGCCCAAATCCTCTTCCATGATAGGGAAGCTGAAAGACTGGCTAGCCTCTTGAAGCAGGGCGCGTTCGCGGTCATCGCTGCAAAACTGAAGAAGTTTCCGTTTACGGTCGCCAAAAAATCGAGAATTTTGTGGAATCCCAAGACAGCGCGCAACGACAGAAGGAGAATCAGCGCTAACAAAAACACCAGCGCTTCGGCGGCCACTATCAGAATCAGTATCAGAACTGCTATCACTTTCACCAGCATCAGCAGAAGAGGCGGCAACAACTTTGTGCGAAGAGGAGGGCGCGAGCTGACCAGCAGGAGCAGAAACCACAGTCGTACCTTCGGCAGAAACAGGTGCTTTGCCGCTAGGTCTAGGAGGGGGAGCCAGCTCTTCGTCACTTTCAGGCTCGCGGTCACTAATATCAATATCGAAGGGGCGAGCGAGGGTCCCAACAGCTGCATCTCGAGGAGGGGGGACAGCGAAGTAACATCAACTTGCTCGTCTGTGTTCCCAGGGTCAGACGCTCGGGTGCTTCACCCAGACAAAACTGGGTCACCAGCATTCCCATCACTCTTATTGCTGTCACTTCGGTTTCCGTCACTGCCATCTGGACTAGATGACACAGTCTCGGCAGACACGGATCTCTATTTGCGGCGGCGCTTAGGCTGGCGATGACTTGCAGCTTTGCCTTGTCTCTTCCCAGGACGTGAAGAGGCAGCAGCAGCCGAAGGTTCCACTGAAGTGCCACATCTTTTCTTCGCGGCACGCTTGGCAGCAGCTTCGCGACGAGTAAGAGTGACTTGGCGCCTGCCAGCGGCAATAGCAAAGAACTGGAAGACACGATTGTCGCGACGACCACCAATCCGGTTGATAATGTCGTTATCTTCTTTGAGGCTGGCAGGGCCAAGTATTTCATTGGCAGCATCCTCAATCAGGAGAACATCAATATCCAAAAAAAATGCGAAGACAGGTAAGGGAAATGTACAACGAGGAAACGCAGTATAACAATCAAGCAAACTTATAAGACGAAAAATACCAACCTTCGAGTTTGAGGCTGAAGCTTTTCGCAAAGTCAGGAACCTTGATGGGGCTCGTGAAGTCGCTCCACGCAGCGACGGACCAACCGGATTTGACAGGAAAAACCTTGCAACAGCAGTACTCTTCGATAAGGTCGCGACTACCCATGACCTTCGCGATCTCCCAGAAAGCAACCAAAAACAGCCAAGACTGGTTAGAGTCATCAAGTGCAGTGCCAACACCTTTCGGCAAATCCTGCAGCTCCTTACAAACCAACGATTTGGCACTATCATCCACCTTATGGTAAAACCAGAAAGTGTTCCAATCATCCTCCCATTTATTATTGTAGCAGACGACAGGGGGCTCCACATCAGGCCTATATCTAAAGTTCAACGAAGCAAACTGGGCTTCCTCCTTAATGTATGTGTCACCTTCGGTATGCTCCATATAGAGGGGTTGGTGGTGGATGGTGTGAGTGCGAACAAAGTTAGCCACAGTAGGGCTGACACCCATGGTCTTGCATACCCACATGAACAGACTAGGCCGAAGAATGGAGCTAGGAGTGAGGTGGTGTACGTACATATCGAAGTTGCGAAGAATAGCAACGACGATGGGGTCGAGAGGAAACCAAAGGCCAGTAGCGAAAAGATCACGAAAAACAACAACCTCATCATCCCTTGGAGTCGGAATCACTTCGTTTCCAGGAGCCCTAGCTTGGCCGCTCTCGAAGTACTCGCGTTTCTCATACTCGGCAAGAAGCCTCGGAGTCACGCGACTTCAGCCAAAAACCTTAGTGGTAGCCTTCGGGGGCTTCGGCGCAGCAGCTTTGGGGGCCATCAGAGCGCCGTGAACAAACAAGCGAAGCAAAGTGCAAACTACAGAACGAAGAGGATAAATAATCTAAGTGAGTAGCAAGAAAAGAGACGCAGGAAAAAACGAAACGAAGAGGTAAACCTAAATTCAGAAACGTTTACCGAGTGAAGGAGCCGACGGAGCAGGCAAGTAGGTAGCAGTAACAGCTAGGGTTTTGACCGCTGGGCGGGGGCTGGCTTATATAGCCTGAGCAGCACGGCAATCTAGGAATACGTGGCGCGAGAATATAGGGGTATGCAGAGCGACTATTACGGGAAGCATATCGCGAAAAAACATGAGAATCACGCTGAAAAATCAGGAAAAAATATCACGTCGTCGAAGGCAATCGTATCACGAAAAAATAGGAGATCCAAACGAATACGAATCAGCGACACGTGTAAAAATATACGACTCGACGAGCCGAAATGGGGAGGTGCTTCGGTACGAACAAAATTCTACCCATTTTTGTTTCGCTAGTTCGGCTCATCAAAGAGGCAAACCTTCGCTAGCGAGAGGCTAATGTTGGGGAAATTCAATTCGTACCTAACCCCAGGTCCCATTTCGGCTGAGACCTTCGGGCCGAAGGACGGTAACTCTGCGTTTTCGGTGGTTGTGCAGGTGTGGCGTTTCCAGGGCTTAGGGAAGCGAAGGTCCGAAGGCTTCGGGCGCCCGAAGGTGGGCGAGATCTTCGGGCCGAATGCGAAAGCAGCGCGAGAAGCGGTACGCGAGTGCGAAGCAAAACAGGCGGTCCTTGGGCGCGAAGGCCTGGACGCAAAAGTGACGCAGAGCGGGCGGCTCCACGACGCGAAGGTCATGCGGGCGAGCACGGAGCGGAGCGGGACGGGTCCCCACAGACGACGCTGTTTCACTGAAGGGGTGCGAGGAAATTGATGCTCACGTAGAAAGCGCCACGCTGTAAAGTGATGAGTTGTAACAAAGGAGTTAGCAGGGTCGAAGTGAAAATACTCTAATGCCCTCTAAGATTCTTTGCACAATGTAAAAAGCGAGGGCAAAATGTGTAAAATGTAAATATTACAGACCTATTTAAAGGGCCCAAGAGGAATGGAAAGGGGGGACGAGTCGGAGGAAAAGCTACTCTAGCTTGCTCGAAGACAAGTGAGGGTTTTCAACCGAGTGTTCGAGTGAGAGTTTTCATTGTATTTGTTGGCCCCTCTTCGGAGACGGGTTTCTCCACAACATAAAAATCGTAACTTTTTGTATGAACTCGGATAGAGATAAACTTTATGTAAAACTTGTAACGAGATCTACAACTTTGTAGTTCAAACAATTTTCATTTGAAGTCATCTTGTGGCTCAAATATACTGTCCAGATCCGAAAACTGAGATCTAGACCCTTTTTTTTTCTACCTTCGACTTGCCATATTTTGGACGGGATCTGGGGCGTCGGGGCGTCGGGGGATGACGACGACGGTGTACCTTGGGCTGAGCTAACACTTTTTTGGTGGTCTGGGAATGCGCACGCAGACTAGGGACCAAATGAATGAATGAAACATGACAGTGTACCTGGGCTGGGCTGGAATGCAATATAGACGTCGATGGCCCATGACAATTCATCGTACGACATGGGCCTGTGGCCCGACGTCAATCCTACCGTTTCACCTGGCAAGTCGCAACTGTCTGACAAGCTCGTTCGTCTTCCCCGTTGAGGTCGCCGGAAAAACTTCTCCATGGCATTCTCCAAAAAAAAAAAAAACTTCTCCATAGCTCGAACTCGGTCCCGGTGACCTGCTTGCTGTCGAAACCAGTCACCCGACCACTTGGATGCGCCGGCCGGCCGGCCGGTTGCGGTTGGACATTGCCGACTTGTCGTACGCCTTCGCTCATGCATGATTTTATTCCTCTACAGTACCTCTCTCTCCCGCTCTCCGCCGGCACGCTCGCTCGGCGACCAGCTGGGCCCGCTCTACAATCACCCTCCCAGCAGGCAGGCTCCCCCAGTCCCACTCCCACCCAGGCGCTGTTACGTTACGTGAATAGTGATCGATCGAGAAAGTGGAAAGCGAGCGAGTGGCCATCTCCTCGAGGTCGCACAGGATTCAGGGAATCATTATCGTGCGCTCGTTCGCTGCTACATGCCAACAACGAACAATCGTCGGCAGGTACTAGCGGCGCGCGAGTGCTCTGGACGCACACCAAATCAGTAGTTAATGACGCGAATAGCTAGCTGGGGTTGTGCGTGGTCCCGCCCGGTCATTGCTATCACGTGCACATTTCCATTATTGCTTAGTTCCCCTTCTAGCTTTCGGGGTTTTTTTTTTTGCTTCTTCTACATTTTCTGTAGCTTTTGACGTTCTTTTCTTCCAGCTTTTGGCGTAATTTTTTCCCTTTCAGGGATAGCGGATGAGTGGGTAGAAAATAGGGCGGGGGAGTGACTTCCACATCCATATGAATGCAAAAGCTCTACATAGAAAAGATATTTCGTTTGTTCCCAATGAACTTGAGTAAATCAACTCAACTAATAACTTTAAAAAATAATAAAAAAAACTATCTGACATCATAATACAAGCCCATATCATGTACATAGAAAATCATGTCAACAAAAAAGAGGCAGGAAAAGACAACTATTTTTCTGCAATGGATATCGACGTAGACAAGGCAACATTATTACTAAATAAACAAACAAGTTTCATCCACAGCATGATAGAAGTCCACTGACACCCTGAAAATAAAAAGGGAAGATAAGCAAATGTAGTCACTACAAAAAAAACCTAGCTAGAAACTAGAAACTCAAAATATTATTGAATGGCTTTTAAATTTGTAATCTTGTGGCACAATTTTCAAAAAAAATAAATATAAATGGACTCACATGCGTAGCTAACATTCTCCTTGCGTCTAAGGTATTGTGCTTTTTTGTTAAACTGATGGGCCAAAAGATAGTAAGTGAAGCATTAACTGAATCCTCCTTCTCAAAGAACATACAAATAAAAATTGAATATATGCTAGTTTGTTAAACAAAATAAAATAAATAGAGAAGAAAATGAATATGTACTCCTGTCATTTGTAAGAATAAATACTTCCTTTCAGTATCATGACTTAGAATAAATTTCATGAAAATATAACACATTATATTAGTTGTTTTGGAACAAAAGAAAACGAAGAAAGGACATCGCATGCTTGTATCAAGGGAGACATGCTTTTGAAAAAAATAATATTTCGTGAACTTTGATGTCACTCACCAAAAACTACAAACTGGACTACAAATCTACTAGAACATTTCAAACATTATACTTGTAGATTCAAAACTTTGTTATTATAAATTTTACACTCAAGATTCAGGAACTAATCGCACATTTCATACATTGTACTACAATATTCAAGAATTTGTTACTATAAATGAAAACACTTTGAAGTCAAGCAAATAAGAAGAAAAATGCACCTAAAAATCTAAAACTTGCAAACCTGGAACTTTCTACCAGGACATCTCAAACACTGTACTTTATAATCCAAGAGCTTTATAATTGAAAACATTAAACTCTGATTTTTGGAACTTTCAACTAGCACACCATAAGCTTTCTATTCCTAGGTTCAAAACTTTTGTAATTCTAGACATTGCACTCTAGAAGTCAGGAACTTTAAACTATCATATCTTAAATCTTTAATACTATATATAAACTTTACATATAAAGTTTTTCACTCTCGGTCAAATATCTTCTAGGACATTTGAAAAATTGTACTCTTAAAACCTAAATTTTATAATTTAAACTTTGAACTACAACTTTATGAACTTTGCACCAACACAATACAAACTTCTATTCCCACCTACAAAACTTTGTAATTCTAAAATTTGCACTCTAAGTTCAGAAACATTGTATAAGAATATCTCAAACTTTGAAGTCCGAAACACAAAAAATTATAATCAAAGTCTCCACTGCAATATATAAAAATTCCATTTCATATGGACTTTATACACTAGGAACTACTACTTTGTAGTTGCAAATCAAAAACTTTGTATGAAGAAACTAGAAAACTTTCATGCAACTAGTCACCTGTCGAAAACTTTGTAAATAAAAATCAAATAGCTTTCATATCTCATATTAATAAACTTCATGTCTCAACCTTTGAAGCAACATTCTAAAACTATGAACCCACTACTTTGAAAACTTTGAACGAATATCCTCAGAAGCATTCAAAACGTATATACATAAACTTTGGAAAAACAAATCTGAGACAAAGCTCCTTACATAATGTTTTCCTACATCTAGATAAGAAATTTTCCCTATATTTAGCTAGCAGTGTACAAGACAGGATTAAGCTTTTCCAATATTTAGATGGTAATGTACATGACAGAATTAAATGTGATGACTCTATGATGAAATTATGAGAGAACTCCTACATATGCTCATTTTGAAACATAAACTTGATGGAAGCATGCTATCCTTATCGCTGAATAATAATATTTTTACATGGCTGTATCAAATCGATAATGTTGAAAACTTCCTACAAACACGTTTAAAATTTTGCACACCTAGATATAAAGACTTTGTACACTGTAAAAAACTTACTACAATCACATTTCAAGCTTTACACTCCGAATTTATAGTGAAAAGTTTTACACTCCCAAATACAAAAGTTTATAGTGAAAAGGCTTTCTACAAAAAATTGTAATAGGACATTTGAAACATTGTACTGTTAAATTGGAAACTTAATTATTGAAACTTTGAACTCTAAACTTTGAAACTTTTTTCTCACATTAAATACTTTCTATTCCCATATTCAAACCTTTGTAATTTCAAATTGTGCACTCGAAATTTGAAAATTTCCATAGCTTCCCATTTGAATGCTCATGTAGTGTTTAAAACGTTGTTGGGTCCTAGAAAAAAGGCCAAGGCTTTATAATTTTGAAACTTTACGCTCTAGAATTGGAAACTTTAAGTTGTGGCATTATTAACTTTGTGCTCTAAAATTAAGAACTTTATACTATAACATTATTAACTTTACACTCTAAAACTAAAAAGTTTTATATTGTAGCATTATTAACCTTATGCTCTAGAAATAGGAAATTTATACAGTAGCATTATTAACTTTGCTCTCTAAAATCAAAAAGTTGGACTTTGGGCTCTAGAACTAGGAAGTTTATATTGTGGCATTATTAGCTTTGCACTCCTACCAATAAAGTTTGACCTACACAACTATGTGAGTCCAAAAACTTTACTTTAAAAAATCCTATAGCTTTGTACTAAACTATTTGGAACTTATAATTCCCTGTTCTAAAACTTTGAGCCTGCATATTTGGATTTTTCTACTTGAATACTGAAAACTAGTGGCTCATGCTTAAAACTCTCAAGTCATGTATAGCACAAAGAATGATTGAATGGGGCACGAGGGGGATTTAAAAAAAAATCTGACCTCAAGCCCTCACCCCAGTTTGTGTCCTAGGCACCATGACACAAAAATTAAGTCTCACAATTTAACATGGGGCGAGAGAGGTGATTGAAAAAAAATCTAACCTCAACAAAGATTTCCAACACATGTGACTCAATTTTCCTTCTACGCCCCACCCGCTACTCATAGATCAGCCTCAAGCGGAACGAACGACTTCGAATTACCTGAAAAGCAAATCCATTGGATATGAAGTAACACGACAAAATGATTGAATGGAAAAATGAGGTGACTACACGTATGGCTGAAGAAAACACTCTTTCTTATTTATAAAATGAGAAATACATGCAATTCCTGACATATTAGACTCTTTTCACAGATTTGTTGGCAGCCATGATGGTAGGAACACCATGACAAGTTACTAATTCGTAAGCATTTCTCAAAACAAAATAGTTGGTTTAATCAACTCAATAATAGAAAGTGTACTTCAAAACAATACGAAAAGTATCCAATCAAAATGCATGTAGTATGATACCTAGTTATCCACCTCACGAGTCACGTCGATTTGATTCCTCAGCTCTTGAATCCAAACTTGAAGGCTTTTTGCAAATCCTATCAACTGCCAGTTGGTGAATTCGATTTGAGCTCGATCCATTCCAATACTCCTTTGATCCAAGCGAAGCAACGCGATGGACAATGAGGAGGCAATATCTCGACCCCCCTTACCCCCAAGCAGACAAAACAAACAATTAGGCCCTTATTCTCTTATGTGGTAGGGAAACCTACAAATCAAATAACTTTGCACTTTGAATTTAAGATTTTTGAAGTCACTAGTCAAAACAAACAAACTCCAAACTTTGTGATCTGAGTTTAGTAGCTTTCTACTAGCTACTTACAAACTTTGTGCTCTCAAGTTTAAAATATTTGTGTGTAAAAATTTTATACATGGATATGTAAACTCTCTACATGAAATATTTTTACACAATTAAAAGAACTTTGAACTCAAAATTCAATGTTTCAAATTTAAAATTTATGATCTTTCAAGTCATTAGTCAAAAACTTTCTACTAAAAAATTAGAGATCAAGAGTTTTATACTATCAAATCCAAAACTTTGTAGCCTTGAACCCAAAACTTTGTATCATTGATAAGAAACATCAAGTAAAAAAGCTTCATAGCGCTAGCCTACATACTTTATACAAAAGGACAAAGAACTTTCCACCTAACAGATAAAAACTTTATTTGAATTGATAAATATATTTCACAAAACTCTAAACAGGGAAGAAGTATCTTTCTGCTAGTTATCAGATTCAAAACTTTATACTCGAGTGTGAAAAAATCTGAAAAATTATAAATTTTGTATGAAATATTCAATATCCAAAACTTCCATCCTACATATTAGAATCTTTCTACTTGAATACAGAAAAAATAGAAATCAAGAATTTTATACTATCAGATCCAAAACTTTGTAGTCTTGAAACCAAAACTGTGAATTCATTGATAAAAAACTTTGAAGTAAAAAAGCTTCATAGCACTAGCCTACGTACTTTATACAAATGGACAACGAGCTTTCCACCAATAAATACAAAACTTTATTTAATTTGATAAATCTATTTCACAGAAATTCTAAACCGAGAAATAAGTATCTTTCTATTTATTTACTACAAACTTTCTGGTGGTTTTTAAAGAACTTTGTACACCCCTTAACCTTCAAGCGGAATATATAATAGTTTATATATAATGGTTATAGATTTCAAATCATTATTATTAGTTAAAAAATGTAAATATATGATAAAAAAATAATTATCATGTACATTCAACTTCTATGCATAGAACTTACTAAAGAATGTGGAAAACTTTTGAATAGAACATTAAAAACTTTCAACTTCTATATATGTAACAAAATATTAATAATATATAGAGCACACCGGTAGGCAAGCATAAAAATGGATATTATGTTATTATTTTTATTTGCCTATGTAGAAACAAGTCGCACCCCTTATTGGATGGATTGTTCATAGGCTGAAACAATGACCACATGGTAATTTTGAATGTCTGAAATGGGCAATTAATATTAGCTTTTGGCAATTTAATGGGCCCATCCAAAAAACATGATGTATTTTTATGCACACAAAGTCACTATCTACTCTAAACAGCAAGAATTTTCCCTGCATAAATCCTCCTATGGGTTCGTCTAGGCCTACAACCCTTGAAAGATGCAGAAATCCTGAACATACAGTTATAAGTTATCATTGTCGTATCAGCAACCAGACAAAAGCCAATGCCAGTAAGTGGATCAATAAATTAACAGCCCATATCAAACTAATAGTTTATAATCACTTATCAAAAAATTTTACCCAGTATAAATTTGAATTGGAAGGTAGGACAATCTTGCTCTTTCTACAACATGGCAAGAATTGTCAACAACAAGCTCGGATGCATGGATCAGAAGATGAACTCACCTCGACAAAAATATTGCTACTGCTTCTGCACTTCCTGGCCTTTCAAGCCCACCCACCTGCTGATGAATAATATGACCTAGAAGGAATTGTAGATGTCAATTGCTTCGTCAAAGCAAGAAGCTTAAAACTTTATATACCATTGACTTCCAAATTCTATACACATGAGTTTAAAATAGAATATGTAACCCTTTGGACTAGTTTAAGCAAAACTTTGTAGAACCAATCTCTTACACATACAAATTTAAAAAACTTAATATTAGTATTTTGAAGAACTTATAAACCATGTGCATATTTACTTTGTTATTCAAAATTTGCACTCAAAATTTTAGGGACATTCTACTGGCAAACTATGAATTTTGATGCATGTAGAAATAAATTAAGCACAAGCTAGCATGTTGTCTGAGTAGATCTCAGTCAGAATTACAGACCTACTACTTGTACCTTTCAACATCGTAGTCAAAAAACATCATGATGGTGTACATGTGTTTTAGTACTTCAGCCCATGATTGAATAAGTCATAGGTGCAAAATCCGTGCTCATATTTGTCTAATGGTAGTGTCCACACACCGGAAAAAACATGCTTGCCTGCATCGAATTCAAATACGTATATGCAGAGACACTAAGCCAAGCACAGGCAGGTAGGTAGGCACATTTGAAGGTTAGGGAGGAATAGCAAACATGAGCGGTGGATCTATTTCAGCTGTGACCATGGGAGGTGACGCAATGATACTGGAGAAGGCAGAACATGGTGTGCTGTGGAGGGCACTGTAGGAGATTAGATGGCTAGGGACAGAGACCAACATACCCTGCAGCAGAGTTGACCCTGTCAGACGACAACAACCTGTAGGATCCGGCGTTGATGCTCCGCAGCAGCTCGCGCAGTAGCCGCACGTCCGCATCTGCAGTACCGGACAGGGAATTGGTGCCCCTTCTACTTCTCCCCAATTGATTCAGGCAAATCAGCGGACAGTGAGTTGATACGGCACCAGATCCCCTTCTCCCTTTGCTGCCGAAATCGGAGAAGAGATGGCGGCGCTTAGTTGATACGGCACCAGATCCCCTTCTCCCTTTGCTGCCGAAATCGGAGAAGAGATGGTCGGCAAGCGCCGCCATCGATTGATCCGCTTCTACATTCCCAATCCCCCTTCGAATCTAAGGGCCTGTTTGGAACGAAGGATTGAAAAACGCAGGAATGAAAGGAAATATAGGAATGACATGTAGCGTTTGTGGCAAAATAGAGGAATGAAAAACAAAGGAACGAGATGAAGATAGTTGTTTGGAACGTAGGATTTGAAACACAGGAAACCCATGAAATCCTTGCATATTTGAATTAGTTGTACAAATAGGTTTTATGTTTAACCCTCATTATAAAATGCAATTTCGTATAAATAAATTAAAAAGATCATTAAATATAAATTCTAAATTAACAAATAATTATTTATAGAGTTTAGATGGGAATTATGGGCTTTAGGCCAAAAGACACCGTGTCACGGGTGTTTTTTTCTCTCCTTTCATTTCTCTTTTTTCTCTCTTTTTTTATCCATCTCATCTGTTACGGCCTCTGCTTCCTTATCCTCTCCGTGCGTGAGGCGTGCGCTCTCTCTATCTGACTCTCTCCACCCTGCCTCCGATGCGCCGCGCCGCCGCCCCCTCCCCTACAGCCCCACCGCACTTGTGCCTCCCATCCTCCGTGTGGTCGCAGCCTCGTGCCGGCCGCACCCCACCGCGTACCCCTTCCTCTCCGCGCGCGACGGCGGGCGGGGCACGGGGCACGGCGGGAGGAGAAAGGGCCGTCGGCCACCGCCGGCCACACCTCCTCCACGCTCCCTTCTACATCCTCCAGCGGTGAATCGAGTCCAAAGCCGGCGGATTGGTCATCTCCGGTAAGCATGGTGGGAGAGAGCAGGCGGTAAATCGAGACCGAAGCCTGCAGATTGGTATCTCCGGCAAGCATGGCGGGAGAGAGGTGGCAAGAGCGGAGGTAGAGCGAGCAAGTTTCTTTCCATTGGATCGGAGTGGATGTTTTGATTCCCGTGTTTTGAGTCGAGATTGCACCCATTCCTCCGGAATGGAAGGCGTCGTTCCCGCGTTCCAGACGCTTTCCTCCGTTTTCTTTCCTCTGGAATGGTTTCCTGCGGTTTTCCCGTGAGATTCCTACGTTCCAGACGGGGCCTAAGGCCTAGGGTTGCCAACGAGCATGGCGAGATGCCGAGATGTGTCTCGAGGCAGGAAGGGGAACGGGAGGAAAGAAATGAAATGAGGGAGCCAGGAAGGGGAACGAGAAGGAAGAAATGAAACGGGGAAAGAGACGTGTGGACCCTACTTTTGACCCTCGCATGAGCTTCCTTGCACCACGCGTCCGTTCGTTGCTATAGGATGGTAGCGCTCGCACGTCAAATAAGGTCGCTCTCTCCTGAGGAGATTTCTTTACGGTGTTTCCTCAAACTCCGCTACCTAGGTCTGACTTCGCTGCAGCGAACGATCGCTCGGCAAAAGTCTAGTCTTAGATGGCTCCGTGAGGGAGACGCTAACACTAAACTTTTCCACCTCCATGCCAACCACCGCAGGAGAAAAAATTTCATCCCCTCCCTTTTGGTCGATGGTCGCCCTGTTTTTCGGGAAGAAGATAAGGCTACTGCAGCCTTTGACTACTTCGACCGAATTCTGGGTACCAACCATGAGCGTTCCTGCGCCCTCGACTTCGAGGAGCTGGGACTCCCGCGGCTGGACCTCGAGGACCTCGCCCTTCCCTTCTTGGAGTCCGAGGTCTGGGAGGTGATCAAAGACCTCCCGCTGGACAAGGCCCCAGGCCTGGATGGTTTCACGGGTCGCTTCTACAGATCCTGCTGGTCGATCATCAGGGGTGATGTGCTTGCGGGCGTTCAACACTCTCTCTGACATGGACTTCCGCAGTTTTCACCATCTGAACGGTGCTCTCCTCACGCTCCTACCCAAAAAACCAGACCCGGTCGCTCTTTCTGATTTCCGACCCATCAGTCTAATTCATAGCTTTGGGAAACTTTTTTCCAAAGCAGCTGCTAACCGCTTCGCCCCGCACCTCTCTTCTCTAATCTCGCCCAACCAAAGTGCTTTCATCAAAGGTCGCCTCATCCATGATAACTTCCGCTACGTCCTGGGCACGGCGAGAGCACTTTCTAGTCGAAAGCTTCCTAGGATCATGTTCAAAATTGATCTAGCCAAGGCTTTCGACTCGGTCGGCTGGGTTTTTCTTCTTGAGCTACTTTCGGCTGTCGGCTGCCCTCGCAGATGGACCGATTGGATCTCGGTCATTCTGTCCACCGCTAGCACCAGGGTGTTGCTTAATGGTGCCCCGGGGCAGCGGATCTGCCACGGTCGAGGCCTGCGCCAGGGAGACTCCCTACCCCCCATGCTCTTCGTGCTGGTCATGGAATGCTTCCATGCCCTCTTCCGCAAGGCGGAATCCCGTGGTCTCCTTCTGGATCTAGGGAGGAGCATCCGCTTTCATGCCTCTCTCTACGCTGACGATGTGGTCGCTTTCTTCTCTCTGGTCGAGCTCGATCTGCGGGTCGTCAAGACGGTGTTGTCGCTCTTCGAGAGCGCGGCTAGCTTGGCGGCAAACTACACCAAGAGCCAGGTCTACCCCATAAACTGCTCCGAGGATCACTTGTCTTTGGTCCGCTCTTTCCTCTCCTGCACGATCGCCGACTTCCCTTGCACCTACCTTGGGGTACCCCTTTCTATCAAAAGACTACCCAAGGTGGCTCTGCGGCCACTGGTCGATAAGGTCGCTAGACGCCTGCCCCCTTGGCAGGGCAGACTGTTGAGCCGCAGTGGTCGTCTCGTCCTCGCCAAATCCACTCTCTCTGCCATCCCGATGCATATTTCGATGGTGATTTCCATCTCCCCTTGGGCACTATGCGCGGTCGAAACTCTCATCCGTGGCTTCCTCTGGTCCGGCACAGAGGTGGCTTCGGGCGGTCGCTGTCTGGTCGCTTGGGTGAATGTCACCTGCCCCACTCGCTGCGGAGGTCTCGGCCTGCCCAACCTTCGTGTCTTTGGTACGGCGTTGCGCCTTCGTTGGCTTTGGCTGGCGAGGACTGACGCGGACAGGACATAGGCAGCGTTCCGCTTCCCTGTTGACCAGACCACTCAGGCCTTTTTCAACGCCTCCATCTCTGTAGAGGTTGGGGCGGTACCCGTGCACTCTTCTGGGAGGACAGCTGGATCTCCGGGTGCTCCGTCAAGTCCTTGGCACCCAACCTCTGGGCCGCGGTCTCGCCAAGGGTGTGTCGATCCCGCACTGTCGCTGAGGCCTTGCAGACGGGGGCGGCCGGGATTCTTTGGGTCGCGGATGTCACCCACGCCCGGACTGTGCAGGTGGTCTTGCAGTACCTTGTCATCTGGGACCTACTGCAGGTGGTCAGGCTCACGTCTGAACCTGACCGGTTCATCTGGAAGTGGTTGCCTAGCGGAGTTTACTCCTCGACTTCGGCCTACTCCGCTCTCTTTCTTGGTCGCGTGGACATCCTCGGAGCACGACAGATATGGAAGGTTCACATGCCAGGGAAGTGCAAGTTCTTCGCATGGCTGGTCTTGCACGGCCGTTGCTGGACATCTGATCGACTACACCGTCACGGACTTAGGGACTCGGACACCTGCGCGCTCTGCGCTCAGGAATCCCAAACGCTGGACCACCTGACTGTGGACTGTGTCTTCTCTAGAGAGGCCTGGTTCTTGGCTCTCAGGCACATTTTCCTTCAGAACCTTGCTCCGAATCATCCGGTGAGGTTCGCAGAGTGGTGGTGCTCCGGCAGGAAGCAGGTCGCTAAGGCGCGGAGGAAAGGCTTCGATTCCTTCATTTGGCTGGTCGCTTGCTCGCTTTGGAGGGAGCGGAACAGGCGCGTTCATCACAAGGAAGCTCTCATGCCGGTGGCGCTTGTTCTGGCGATCCTAGATGAGGCTAGGTCTTGGGCGCGCGCGGGCTTCCTTTCGCTCGCTAGGTTGTTAGGTGTTCGCCCGGTGAAGATGGTGTAAACCTTTTGCCTCCTTTTCGTTAGGCCCTGTGCCTTGTTGTAATCTAAACCGGCTACTTTTTCCCCTCTCTTAATGAAAAACGTGCTTTGCACGTCTTAAAAAAAATTGGCCATCTCCTCAATGGAAAATACTTCAAGAGAAAATAAAGCTTACTGGTGGTTAAGGCTGGACAAAAAACTCGAAACTCGTTAGTTCGCTCGGCTCGGGACTGGCTCGGCTCGGCTCGGCTCGTTTGGATAATGAACCGAGCCGAGCTAAGATTTTAGCTCGTTTGCTATAACGAGCCAACTCGAGCAGCTCCAAACGAGCTTAGTCTAAACTGTAGCCACCCCCTCCGAATGCTGTCGGCCCATGGTCTCTCTACCAGCCCACGCTCTCCATAGCAGCCCAGTTTGCCAGCCCACATGCACCTTTGCTGAAAAAAGACTCAACCCTAAGTCTAACCCTCCGGATTCCTCCCCTCCCCTCCGGGACAATTCCTCTTCCTCCCGTCCTCCGTCTGACCGCCGCCGCCCGCCAACTCCGGTCGCGACCTGCACCGAGCAAAACGCGAGACAGGGAAGCCAGCAGCGCCTGCGCAGCCTCGCCCTCCGTGAGTTCTTGACTTCTTTTCCTCACTCGATTCCTCCCCTCTCCTTTCTCCTCCGGATATTGCTCTGTCGATTGCTACTGACCTGTTGTGTGCCTGTGCAGCAGGCCCGTCCTGCAAGTTTGGAGAGGAGTAAGCTCCGTACACAAGGAACTAGCACTCGGTCTTCATCAAATCCCTCTTAGTTCAATTGTGTTTCATGGATAAATATGCGATGTACTCACAGAGGTCAGCGCATGTTTAAGTATGTCTGTATAATTCATCCTTTCCCATGTTTAAGTGCCTGGCTCACGAGCCAAATGAGCTGGCTCGAGCTTTTTTTCGAGCCGAGCCAAGCTAACTTTTGAGCTCTTTAACATACCGAGCCGAGCCGAGTCAGCTCGTTAACATTCCGAGCCGAGCCGAGCCGGCTCGATATCCAGGCCTACTGGTGGTTAATAACGAACGGTGCCGACCCATCTTCCATCCAACCAAAGCGAAAGGTGCATCATTGATCACACTAATCACTTGCGGGCCAAAAGCTTTTTTTTTAATGGAAGTTTGGACCCAGAAGAAGGTGTGTGTGTTGTGGCGCGTTGCAGTTGCGATTGGTGGTCAACCATAACAACATTCCAGAGGTACAGTACAGTATTATAGCCCATCCTCTTCTTTTACTGCTGCCACCGGTCATGGGTTTGCCCATAACACAAGCAAAAACAAAGAGCATCGGTTGCTAATCAGGTGGCGGTTCCGTTTAGTTGGTGGAAAATTTAGTGAAAGTGATGAAAATTTTACATTGAAAAACGTGTTCTGTGAGAAGTAGCACGGTCTGCAATGCAAAAATTTTAAAAACTTTTGAAGAACTAAACAGGGCTACTGATCAGAACCATTTGCGAAGTGCATGCACGCACGCCGCATGCTGCTGCTGTGTCGTTTGACCTGACGAGCAGAGCCGCTACAGACAAACGAACGCGTTTGATTCTTCCTCTCTGTGCAGACGACACAGCATGGACATCCACCACCCAACCAAAGCAGCAGGAGCAGGGCAGTCAGCAACCGAGAAAGGCGAAGGCCAAAGGGTACCCCGAAAGGCAAAGGGCTTGCAGGTTTAGTTTCTCAAAAGCTTTCAAAATTTTCGCATCGCAGACCGTGCCCAGGGCCGGCCCTGTCAAATTAAAGGCCCGGGGCGAAACTACAAACAATGGGCCCTTAGTACAACTCTAATCTAATAATATAATGGCTACTTTAATAAATGTAATGCATAAAAAACATTCTTATTAAACAAGTAGTACATCCGATCTTACTTTAAAAGTTTCTTCTAACATTGGCTGCTGCGAAGTAATTGATGATCGCCTCAATATCAATTTCATCTAATAATTTCTTCTCGATGCATAAAGTTGCCAAACCATTTAATCTTTCTTGGGACATTACGAACCTCAAATAATTCTTCAATAGTTTTAGCTTTGAAAAGGTCCTTTCAGCTGAGGCCAAAGTCACCGGCATAGTGAATAGGATCCGGTAAGCAATAGAAATATTAGGATAACAATCCGCCTCTGTGACAAACTCAAAAATCTCCATGGCAGACATTGGCTTATCTGGCAGAGTAGACTGCATAACAGCTAACTCAGAAATCATGTCATTTGCATTAACATCCGATGAACCACCTGAAGAGAAAGTTTCTGCAAATTTAATGCAATGCTCTCTTAGTTTGGCACCATCCAATGCCTTCAAGGATGTTGAATTAATTAGAAATCCAAATTTTTCATTGAATGACTGGAGTTCTTTAAATCTGCTTTTCAATGAACTAATTGCCATATCAACCATAACCAAAAAATAGAAAGCTTCAAAATTCTTCTCAGCTTGCAAAATAGATCATTGCATTAAGTTTCATCAAATTGCTTCTTCCTAGCAGAAACACGCTTTACTGGAAAGGATGCCTCTACTCCCATTTCAAGTGCAATTTCGGTGGCAGCAACCACACTATCAGCAAAACCAGTATTTCTGTAGCTCTGAAAGTAATTCACCATACCTTTTATATGCTGCAAGGTAGAATCAATGCACATGGATGGTGACTGCAACTTTTTGCTGACAATATTTACAGAGTATAAAATGTCATGCCAAATAACCATGCCAAGTATGAACTCAAAGCTGCCAAGCACGTCATATAAGTTTTTTGCATCACTTCTATCCTTTGCTTCAGTATCTGGATCCTTACTGAGCCACAACAAAGCTGACCTTAGTCGAGGAGCTTGATATCTAATTGCTCGGACACTTTTGATGCGACTCTCCCAACGAGTATTGCTTAATGATTTCACAGTCAAATCGTGAACATGTTCAAGCAAAACATTCCATCTTTTGGTAGAACTTGAAAATAATACATATATCCTCTGCACAATTCCAAAGAATGTAATAGCTTTACTGCATGATTTAGCCATATCACAGAGAGTCAGATTAAGACTGTGGCATGCACATGGCATATACAGAGCTCTTCGATTTACCTCACACAAACGGCTTTGTACACCCTTGTGTTTTCCTTTCATATTAGAGCCATTATCATAACCTTGACCTCTAATATCATCAACATTAAGACCAAATGATTTGATAGAGTCAACTAATACATTGAAAAGCCCCTCACCGGATGTGTCATCCACCTTCAAGAAACCAAGAAAGTACTCCCCAACTTTTATTTTCCCATCAGACATATCAACACATCGAACCAACAAACTCATTTGTTCTTGGTGACTCGCATCTGGGGTACAATCAAGGATAACTGAGAAATATTTGGCCTCTTTAACAATCTTTATGATGGATTTTGTAATGCTAGAAGCAATAAGAGAAATCAACTCATTCTGAATTTTATGACTAAGATAATGATACTGCAACTCTTTCTTTTGAATGCGTCTAAGGTGGTCTTGCATTACCAAGTCAAATTCAGCAACCATCTCACAAGCAGCTAAGAAATTACCATTCACATCATTGTAAAGTTGCTCGCTAGATCCTCTAAAAGCTAAACTGCGTTTACCAAGAAACTTGACAATGGCAAAAATTCTTATTAAAACTAGCCTTATGCGTTCTTTCTCCTTTGTGATTTCAGATTGCAACTCCTTATCAATTGTTTCATGTTTGCTTAATCTTACTCTCAATTCATTCCAAGAGTTCATGTTTTTCATATGATCCATGCTAACTTCATGCTCTTTTAGTCTCTCACCAACATGGCTCCAATCTCTATACCCATCATGCCCCAGTAAACTCTTGCAGTTGCTAGAACCAAACAACTTACAACAAAAGCAAAACACTTTGTCAACACTTCTTGAATAGACCAACCATTTCCTGTCACAGACCTCTTCATTGCTCATTTTTCTAGAATAATAAGTGTATGCAAAATGTCTTGATCTGGCATACATAGGAAACACAATATTTTCTTCTCTAATAGGCCCCTTTTCCACTAATATGTCCCTTGCTTTGTTATCAATATTGTCCCAATTTACTGGATCATACATATCAATAGTAAAAGCTGGTTCTTCATCAACATGAGTAGATTCCATCATAGGAGAATTAATTCTTGGCTGATGATCACTCACATTATTATCATCCGTATTGATGCCACCATTATCCTCTACAGGGTCTTCATCATTTGAATGTGTAGTTTGTTCCTCCACAGGAACAATTGCCCACTCATCTGGATTTGTAATTGTTGTGGTGCTTGTATCTCTCTTACAAAATTTCAGAAGAGCTCCTCTTTGCGATTCTTTTAATTCATCTATCCTTCTCTTCTTTTTTCTTTTCGCACTTCCAGATTCATGCTTTTTGGGCAACATGAGGTCTACAAAAGTAGTAAGTAATTAAATAAAATTATGCCATACTTGCTGCAACACATGCGATCAGAAATCTAATGAAGTAAAGAGTAAAGAACTAAAGATTGGGGATTTGTTTTGACAAGCAAAGATTGGAGATTTGGGGCCAATTAGCTTTTTACCTGAACCTGATGGCCGGCAAGCAGGCACGAACTGACGAACACAGCCAATCAGATGGCCGGTGAGGAACGATCGTCGATCTGATGGATTCGATGTCGATCACTCCTTCACTCGCGTGTGCACTGCAGGAAGGAGACGCGGCAGTGCGGCGCCGGCGGTAGGGCACGGGAGTCAATGATGAGTCACGGACGACGAACGCGTACTCGCGAAGGCACCGAGGCAGCTGAATCGATAATTGTTTCCTTTGTTCTTATTAGGGTCTGTTGGGCTGAATACTATAGGTGATCACATATTTGGGGTTGGGCCCCCTAGCCTCATGGGCCCTGTGCGGCTGCACTGCTGGCACCCTCTTGGGCCGGGTCTGACCGTGCCACCTCTCACAGAACACGTTTCTCAATGCAAAATTTTCACCAAATTTTTCGACAACTAAACGGTGCCTAACCGCCAGTAAAATCCCACAGACAGCGCGGTTCGGGGCGCACGGGAATTCCGAGGCCGGCATGCATGGGCACGCACGCACGGATGGGCATGGGCCACCCCTTTTACGTCACCTGCAAGCTAGAGTAGGCTTGTTGTGATGAGAATCTGAGAGCCGCCGGCCGCTGCCCTGGCTTCTCCGGTGGACCAACGCCGCCGCTGCTGCTGCATTGCCCATGCTTCTTGCTTCTGCAGGCTGCAGCTCCGGCCGGCTTCGGGGCCCCAGGCACGCAGGCAGAGCAATGTCTTGATTTTGCTCCCTTCCCAAGCAATATTGGTCTGTTTTCGGGTCCTTCAAAAACCTGCCCCTACGTACCCCCACTACTGCGATGAGGCTCCTTGCTTGACTGGTGACTAGCATGTATCATGGCCTTGGACGGTAGCGTTGGCTCTGGGAATCTAACCTGGAGCGGTAGTGTCACTCACAAGTAACAGGGTTTGGGTTATGTGTGTAATGCATTTGTTTTTTTCTCTTGGGGGTGTTTAGTTGGCTGAAAATTTGCAAAATTTTTGCTAAATTTTCAACTCTCTCTCCATCACATCACATTAAATACACCAAAAGACATATGTTCGGAGTAGTAAATGTAGGTAAAAAATTAACTAATCACACAGTTCTGTTGTACATCACGAGCCGAATCTTTTGAGCCTAGTTAGTCCATGATTGGACAATATTTACCACAAACAAACGAAACATGCTACAGTGTGCTACAGGAGTTCGAAACGTTGAAAAGACAAATTTTCAGCCAACTAAACAGGCCCTTGGTCTGTTCTTTGGCATTTCAAAATGGGAAGCTTCCATGCAGTCATTAGGCCGCTAGCTACTACTCCCTCCGTCCCAAAATATAAGGTCCTGCAGGGATATAATAAAATTAAATGAGGTTGGTGAGTAGATAGATAGTTGGTGGCTAGTGTAAAATGAGAGGTATAGAAGTCATTTCCTCCGCTGTTATTTCTTGAGTTTGAACCTTTCAAAATCTTATATTTTGAGACGGAGAGAGTAGTTTAACTAACCATGCATAGTAGCGTAATGCATGGTGAGCATATATATAATGGCAATGGAGAATCTATCCACCAGTACGACACTGAACTGAAGTCGTGCGAGAATAGGTTAATCGCTAGCAGCATGGCGTTTGAGTGGCAGTGGTCATATGTGTCCACTACACACAATTTGAGAACATGAGTGCGCTCTAAGGAATTAATTGAGCAATTGTGTATCTCTGCTAGTGGCACTATAACTTAATTCTCCGAAGAACCCATCTATATATTTTGTTAGAATAAATAGGTCTAGAGCCATTTATTTTAATAATTAAAGAATTAAAGTCTATTGTTTTAATGCTTAGGAAAAGTGAGAAATATTGTACGGGTAACTGAGAAGTCTTTTGTTCGACTTATGAGGTAGACCTTTGGTACATCTCTTGCAGCGACGGAGGCAGCGAGGGGGCGGAGGGGGCTCCAGCCCCCTTACTGCCGTCAAACTCCAAGAAATCTCCTGTAATTTCTCTAATTTTTTTTGTCATAGATACGTAGAAAGACTGTTTTCTGAAGTAGGAGAAGGTGATTTTGTGATTTTTGACCAAAAAGATCATTAGGCCCACATTAATTGTATTGGGTCTTCCTATTATGTATAGTTCAGCCCCCCTAAATTTTATTCTAGATCCGTCACTGATCTCTTGTGAAGTTGAATAAAGGAGAAAGGCGTGCCACACACGCGCGCGCTCGCTTGCCTCACCGAGCCGGGCCGAGGCCGTGGGCGTGACGTGTCGAGACGAGGGCGGTGCGGAGCGGAGCGGACGGACGACCGTCCAGGTTCATCCACCGCGTCCTCTCCGCGTCCCTCACCAATTCACAACCCAGGTACTCCTGCTTAGGAGACCTCTCCCTTCTCCCTCTCTGTCTGCTGCCTTTGCTTTTGCATTCCCATCGCTTGCACCGCGCGCACGGTGTTGGCGAGAGCAGAGCCTCCGGAACCTCGTCCTGCTGCTGAGATCCTGCTCGGGGTAGGCGGGCGATAAGGTTTTTGGGGAGTGTCTTGACGCGACTGCTCGCTCCCCGTACGACTACTTCATCTACTTCCCGGCTGCTGTACAACTACACTGCGATCATCTTCCTGCACCAACTTCGTACGACTACTTCAAGCAAGGTCCGCCAACGACCATGACTGGTCCAGCGGATAACAGCGCATCGGGTGTCTCCGACACTCGTACCGCTTCTGGGTACATTCTCAAACTAATACGGTTTCTCATATTCATGTTTAATAGTTGTTTAAACATGAACACATGCACATGCTTTATATCACTCACGATAATCATTTCTATGAAATATCTATTTAATTATGGAATTAAAATATGCCAAAATATTGCCTATCATCTAACAATCCAAAAACCTTATTATGTTGATAGGAATATGTTTGGTGTCACTAGCTTTGCAAATGCAATTAAGCCAAAGCCTTTTGATGGTTCTAACTTTAAGAGGTGGCGTGAGTTGGCTACCCTGTGGCTCACCGCTATGAACGTGATGTACGTCATCACCAGAAAAGCTCCCGAGGGTGTCTCGGGGGAAAAGTTTAATTCAGATGATAATCTATTCTGGGGTGCCGTCATCAGCGTTCTGGTTGACAACCTGGTGGACAACTATCTTCGTTACAAGACGGGGAAGGACATTTGGGAGGCTCTTGAGGCTCAGTACAGAGCTTCTGACGCCGGCGGTGAGCTGTACGTAATGGAACCGTTCCTAGACTACTGGATGGTTGAAGACCGTCCTGTAGTGGAACAGGCCCATGAAGTACAGGCGTTAGCTAAGGAGCTCGAAAACTACAGTAAAGAGGCTCCATGTGTGTTGCCCGACAAGTTTGTGGCTGGAGCTATTATCGCTAAGCTGCCACAGTCTTGGAGGGACTTTGCTACCTCTCTAAAACACAAGAGAAAGGAATTCACTTTTGATGACCTTGTTGCGACTCTTGATGTTGAAGAGAAAGCGAGAGCAAAGGACACACGTGGAAAGGCAATAGCCGGTCCCTCAAGCGCAAACTTTGTGCAGAGGGGTAATCCCAAGTTTCAGAACAACCAGAACAACAGGAAGAAGCCTTCACAATACCTACCCAAGGCTAAGCAAGCCGATGGGCCTGACAAGAAGAAGAGAAAGTCGGGGGGAGCTTGCTATACATGTGGCAGTACGGATCACTTTGCTGCAAAGTGCCCGGATCGCAAAGATCGCAAGGCCCCCAAGACAGCGAACATGGTTGTTAGCGAGGGTGGAGGAACATCGGGGTACGGTAATTTCTTACCTACAGTTCTTTCAGTATGTTCTTCACCAGAGTGGTGGATAGACACCGGTGCTAATATTCATGTATGTGCTGACATTTCTATGTTTTCTTCTTACCAGGTCGGGGGGACTACATCCTTGTTGATGGGGAACGGTGCTCATGCGCATGTTCTTGGTGCTGGTACGGTCACTCTGATGTTCACTTCGGGGAAGACCATACAATTGAAGAATGTGCAGCATGTACCTACCATCAAGAAGAATCTAGTCAGCGGGTCTCTACTATGTAGAGACGGGTTTAAATTAGTCTTTGAGTCAAATAAATGTATCATTTCTAAGTTTGGTACTTTTGTTGGAAAAGGCTATGATAGCGGAGGCTTGTTCCGCTTTTCTTTATCGTTTGATAATAACGTTGTGAACCATATGATGAATGATGAATCAAATGTTTCGCATTCAAGGCTTTGTCATGTTAATGTTGGTTGTATGATACGCTTAGCTAGTTTGAGTTTAATTCCGAAGTTTACCTCTGTCAAGAATTCTAAGTGCCACGTGTGTGTTGAATCAAAACAAACTCGCAAGCCACATAAGGCTGCTGAGGCAAGAAACTTGGCACCTCTAGAATTAGTTCATTCCGATCTGAGCGAAATGAATGATGTGTTGACAAAAGGTGGTAAAAGATATTTCATGACTTTGATAGACGATAGCACTAGATTTTGTTACATCTACTTGTTAAAATCAAAAGATGAAGTGTTACATTACTTTAAGATCTATAAAGCTGAAGTAGAAAATCAACTTGAGAGAAAGATTAAACACCTAAGGTCTGATCGAGGTGGCGAATACTTCTCAAATGCTTTTGACTTATTCTGTGAGGAACACGGTATTGTTCATGAGAGGAAACCGCCCTATTCACCCCAATCCAATGGGATTGCCGAAAGAAAGAACCGCACGCTGACTGACTTGGTAAATGTCATGTTAGAAACCGCAGGACTATCTAAGGAATGGTGGGGTGAGGCGATATTGACAGCCTGTCATGTCCTGAACCGTGTGCCTATGAAGAATAAGGAAGTAACACCATTCGAGGAATGGGAGAAGAAGAGGCTAACCCTATCATACTTACGCACTTGGGGTTGCTTGGCCAAAGTCAGTGTGCCAATTACCAAGAAACGTAAACTTGGACCAAAGACGGTGGATTGTGTCTTTCTGGGGTATGCTTTTCACAGCGTCAGATATAGATTCTTGGTAGTAAGATCTGGAGTGCCTGACTTGCTTGTTGACACAATTATGGAGTCCAGAGACGCAGCATTCTTTGAGAATATTTTTCCAATGAGAGATGAAATAAGTTCATCTAGGCAAGAGTCTGTCGAGAAGGACAACTCCACCGAGCCGATGGAACTCAATGAGCCTACAGTTATTGAGCATCCTGAGGAGGTTAACGATGAGGCTCCTAGGAGGAGCAAGAGACAAAGGATAGAGAAATCCTTTGGAGACGACTTCATCATATACCTCATAGATGACACTCCTAAGACCATTGCAGAGGCCTACTCCTCACCTGATGCTGACTATTGGAAGGAAGCAGTGAGGAGTGAAATGGACTCTATCATGTCAAATGGTACTTGGGAGGTCGTTGAGCGTCCCTATGGGTGCAAGCCAGTGGGATGCAAATGGGTGTTCAAAAAGAAGCTTAGGCCTGATGGTACCATTGATAAGTACAAGGCTAGACTTGTGGCTAAGGGTTACACCCAGAAAGAAGAAGAAGACTTCTTTGATCTTACTCACCAGTCGCTCGATTGACTACTATTAGAATACTACTTTCTCTTACGGCCTCACATGGCCTTCTCGTCCATCAGATGGATGTTAAGACAGCTTTCCTAAACGGAGATTGGAAGAGGAGATCTATATGGATCAGCCGGATGGATATGTAGTAAAGGTCAAGAAGGTATGGTGTGTAAGCTGGTGAAGTCCCTCTATGGCCTCAAGCAAGCACCTAAGTAATGGCATGATAAGTTCGATAGAACTTTGACCTCTGTTGGCTTTGTTGCAAACGAAGCTGACAAATGTGTGTACTATCGCTATGGTGGGGGCGAAGGAGTGATTTTATGCTTGTATGTAGATGACATACTTATCTTTGGCATGAGCCTTGATGTGATCAAGGAAGCCAAAGACTTTCTATCTCAAAAGTTTGAGATGAAGGACTTGGGAGAGGCTGATGTTATCCTTAACATAAAGCTAATCAAGGGAGAAAATGGTGGGGTGACTCTGTCACAGACTCACTATGTTGAGAAGATGCTGAGTCGGTTTGGCTACAGCAATGCTAAACCCGCCTCGACTCCCTATGATGCCAGCTTGGCTCTTAAGAAGAACTTAAGGATAATGGTAGATCAGCTGAGATACTCCCACATTATTGGTTCCTTGATGTATCTGGCTAGCGCCACGAGACCCGACATCGCATATGCAGTTAGTAAACTGAGCCGGTTTGTTTCAAACCCGGGTAGTGAACACTGGCATGCTGTTGAAAGGGTGATGCGCTATCTAGTAAGAACAATGAACTATGAAATTCACTATTCCGGAGACCCCAAAGTCTTGGAGGGATATAGTGATGCAAACTGGATTTCTGATGCTGATGAGTTAAAGGCCACAAGTGGGTATGTGTTCACACTTGGAGGTGGCGCTGTTTCCTGGAAGTCTTGCAAGCAGACCATCTTAACGAGGTCAACAATGGAAGCAGAACTCGTGGCATTAGATACTGTCACTGTTGAGGCCGAATGGCTCCGTGAACTCCTTATGGACTTGCCGGTAGTTGAGAAACCGATACCGGCAATTCTAATGAACTGTGATAATCAAATTGTGATTGTCAAGGTGAACAGTTCAAAGGACAACATGAAGTCATCCAGGCATGTCAAGAGGCGGTTGAAATCTGTCAGGAAATTGAGAAACACCGGTGTTATAGCCCTGGACTATATCCTTATAGCTAAGAACCTGGCAGATCAATTTACAAAGGGTCTGTCACGTGTTGTGATAGATAATGCATCTAGGGAACTGGGCTTGAGACCCACGTGTGTCCTTCCATAGTGGTAACCTGTCCTATGTGATCGGAGATCCCGTGAATTAGGATGGTGAAACAAGCTATGGTCTAACTGAGAGAAGAGAACCTTTCAAGTGGCTCTATCCCTGGAAAGATGCATTTCTCTTCAACACTGTATGGCAGGCTGGTATGCATACCTTAATGTGGTTTCAAGTGGCCTCCATGAAACAAGGCAGTTGTTTCTTTGAAGCAAAGACATAGTCCTACAGTATGTCTTGGAGGAGCACACCTATATGAGTCAGACTACTGGTCATAGTCTATGAGATGTGGGTAATCTCTAGAAAACTCATGAAGAGGCCAAGGAGTATGACTCATAAGCTCCAACCCGCGGGGATGCTATGTGCAGCCTAGTATCAGTAATGGGCTCGGGCCAAGCTTAGATGCACGAAACTGGCAATTCAAGGCATAGTCCATTATTCAGTTGCAAATAAGTGTAACCTGAGTTCCTAGTGGATGTTCAACTTAACAGTCTCCACCGCAGTACTGGTATATCAAAACAGAAAGGGAAAATGAGAGCATTTCCAATGTGACTTGTAATTCTTGGTGGGCATTTAGAATAAATGGGCCTGGAGCCATTTATTTTAATAATTAAAGAATTAAAGCCTATTGTTTTAATGCTTAGGAAAAGTGAGAAATACCGTATGGGTAATTGAGGAGTCTTTTATTCGACTTATGAGGTAGACCTTTGGTACATCTCTTGTGAAGTTGAATAAAGGAGAAAGGCGTGCCACATGCGTGCGCGCTCGCTCGCCTCGTCGGGCCGGGCCGAGGCCGTGGGCGTGACGTGACGGGACGGGACGTGTCGTGACGAGATGAGACGAGACGAGACGAGACGAGCGGTGCGGTGTGGACGAACGAGAGCACCTTTTTGCCATTGGAAGGGAATAATCCTTTGGCATATTCTCAACGGTGATTTGGTTTCCTTAACCGCGACCGTCCAGGTTCATCCACCGCGTCCTCTCCGCGTCCCAGATCTGGATCTGGGCGCACCCCCTCCGCCTCCACCCGCCTATATAAGGAGGCCCTCCTCCTCCTCCCCCTCAACTCACCAATTCACAACCCAGGTACTCCTGCTTAGGAGACCTCTCCCTTCTCCCTCTCTGTCTGCTGCCTTTTCTTTTGCATTCCCATCGCTTGCACCGCACGCACGGTGTTGGCGAGAGCAGAGCCTCCGGAACCTCGTCCTGCTGCTGAGATCCTGCTCGGGGTAGGCGGGCGATAAGGTTTTTGGGGAGCGTCTTGACGCGACTGCTCGCTCCCCGTACGACTACTTCGTCTACTTCCCGGCAACTGTACAACTACACTACGATCATCTTCCTGCACCGACTTCGTACGACTACTTCAAGAAAGGTCCGCCAACGACCATGACTGGTCCAGCGGATAACAGCGCATCGGGTGTCTCCGACACCCGTACCGCTTCTGGGTACATTCTCAAACTAATACGGTTTCTCATATTCATGTTTAATAGTTGTTTAAACATGAACACATGCACATGTTTTATATCACTCACGATAATCATTTTTATGAAGTATCTATTTAATTATGGAATTAAAGTATGTCAAAATATTGCATATCATCTAACATATTTTGGCCAAATGACAATACTATCTAGTACAGACCAACCCCAAGTCCTCATCCGTTAATAAGGCTGCTGCAGACGCTACGACAACGCCATGAGCATGACGCAGTGGAGTTTTTTAAAAATGGCCCTTCGTGCAAACTATTTCTACAGATAGACACCTGAGGAAACTATTTTCGAAAATGGACCCGAAGCTCGGCGTCTTTCCCCCTCACGCCGAGGTCAGTTACTCGGCGTTAGAGCCCCTGGTGCCGAGGTCCCGCCACGTCAGCGCAGAGCTGGCGAGGCCTGCCTGCGTGGCAGGTACCTCGGCGTTAAAGGACCAAACGCCGAGGCACGGACCTCGGCGCCCCTCCCGCTCGCGCCGAGTCCGGGACTTAGCAGATGCTTGTTCCAACCTCGGCGTTAATATCAGGAACGCTGAGGTCTTGGTTCTTGGCGTTACATCACTTCACCCCGAGTTTGTGTGCTGCTTCTTCCAACCCAGCACAGATCGAGAGAACCAAGCCATCATAGCTAACTAGCGGTAGAACTTAAACATAAAGCGACAAGAGGAAAAACTGAAAAGTGAGAGAGATATTGTTGCAGTTAACACATATTTCAAAACGACTTGTTTCATTCTTGTTGTTTCACCAATCAAACAGGTCTACAGAGACCATAAGGACAACAATTAGGATGAGATGGTCTTTGCCTAGACCAAAGATGACAGAGACTATTACATCTTAACAGTGCCAATGAGAACTTGAAAACAAAATCTTGATGTAGGTGAAGCCACCATAGAGTACTGAACACAAAATCTTGATATAAGGACAACAATCAGATCATAGAGTTCACCAGAGCCAGCGGCGGAGGTCAGTGGTGGACGACGGTGACACCACCATGTTCCCGTCGAGGCTCTCCGCGCACGACGATGACACGGTTGACCGCTACTCGGACGAGAACCGCCCCGTCGCGCTCTTGAAGCTCGGGCTCCGCAGCAGCTGCGCGTACGCCTCCGTTGCCGTTGCCTGGGGCGGCACCGCCCCGTGCTGAATCCGAACTCGAAGCCTCCACCGCCGCCGCTGCGAGTGCAGGCTCGGCGTGTAGCTTCCCCCCGCCGCCCACGGACCGCACCTGGATCGGCGGCTGCACTATCACTGGCAACGGGTCGGAGCAGCTACACGCCCCGGCCGCCGCGGAGGAGTGCAGTGGAGCCGAGGATTGCGGAGGACCCGGTCAGGGACCGGAAGCCGTCTGTCCGCCGCGCAAGGCAAGCCAGTCGGCGCCTGGGACGAGGGGCGCAGAGATAGAGGCATCGGGAAGCGGGAGGAGGGGCCGCCTCTCCGCGCTCTCCAACTCGTACGCCGGAGCAGGTGAAGAGGCTCTGCGCCGAAGCGTCTTCCGGGCGCGGCGGAGTAGCCGAGGCAGTGGCGGGTCCGGATCCGGCGGAGGAGCCTTCGCCGTAGATGTACCGCGGCGAAGACGAGGGAGGAAGGCCGGTAGCCGTCCCGCGTGGATCCATCCCGCCGCCCGTCTCGCCGTCGTGGCCCTCCCGGACGGGTGAGCGATGAAGAGAGAAGGGGGCCGGTGGAGCTCCTCTGCCGCCTCGCGCCTCTCGCGACGGAGGAGAAGAGGGTTCGACGACCTGTGCTGGCCCTGCTCCCGCCCCGCAGTGCCGGATCCGGCCGCCACCGGAGTCCGGAGCGCCACGATGGGCCGAATCCGGCCGCCGTCGCCGCCATCGGGGCCCTGCTGGAGGGGAGTGCGGATAAGGTGAGGAGAAAGTGAGGAGGAAAGGAAGAAATGGGAGAAGAAGAGGGAGCTGCGGAGAGATAAAGTTGAGGAATTGTACCTTGGCGTCAAGAGAAGCAACGCGGACCAAATATACCTCGGCGTTAATAGACTCAACGCCGAGCTCTGGCACAGCACGACACGCAAGTCCACGTTGGAACTGACGTGGCAGGCTCGGCGTTTGGCGGCTTCACGCCGACGTACGTACCCTCGGCGTTAAGGGCACCCACGCCAAGGTAAAGGGTCCATTTTTGGAATAAGTTTCGTCAGGGGTCCAAATGTAAAAATTGTTTCCACAAAGGACTATTTTGAAAAAATTCCACCGTGATGCATGCGTGAGGCTGTCGCTCGCCAACTTGTTATAGTTTGCTCCCGGCCGGGCATCCACGATCGGCGAAGGTTATAATCCGGCCCTTTTCTTTTTGGATTAGTTAACTAGACTACTAGCGGCGAGAGTGTAGTGCAAGTGATCATTTTTTCTCGATCGGCAAACACAAGATAGGCAGGCAGGCTTTGGAAATGCACGCGCAGTGCCACTACTCCAACACGGCGCGGCCGGTCCCAAAAACTCCGAGTCCGACTGCCGGGCTAGCTCTCGATCGTATATACTCCACCCCCGGCCCGATCGTACTGTACGTACGTAGGTAGCTCAACCACACTGGCCTACCTATACCTACTGTACCTCGGTTGACAGTTACGGATTCGTACTACAGCTCGATCGTATATCCTTCCTCCGAGTATATGCACTGCTGCATTCGTTTCATCAGGCAGCAGTGCAGGCAGAAGTGTGGTTCAGGATGGCGCAAGCCACTGATGGTCTGTTGTGTGTGCCAGGTAGATTTGTTTCCATGGAAACATGGTGGAACAGAGAAATGGCAAGGGTCTCCGGCGGGCAAAAGCAAGAGAAGGCCTCGGTATTGATATACACGGTCTGGAACATTTGAAAAGAGCGAAACCGACGGATTTTCGATGGTAAATCGGCAACGGCGACAAGAGTAGTGCAGCTGATCAAGGATGAGATGAGCGTCCGGGCGGCGGCGTGTTGCAGGGATGAGGCTAGTGATGTTTAATAATGTTACTCTCCATGTTGAGGCTAGAGTTTTTCGTCTTTTTATGTAATCACAACTTTGTAACAAACCGTATGCTTTCCCTTCTTATATGACATAGCAGTGCTCCTGCTTTCACTTAAAAAAAATCAGGCAGCAGCTGTGCTGGTAGCAGTTGATTTGATCGCCATCGCCTCCGCGCTGTCGGCCGGCGCATGTCCCTATTGGCCGTGTTTGGTAGGGGGTGAAAAAAATTTCACCCCCTATTAAATGCAACTTTGACTACTAATTAAGAGAATTAAATAAAGTCAGTTTCAAAACTACCTTCACAACCCCGAACAAAATTGCGAGACGAACCTTATGAGACCTTTGACCGCATGATTAGAACATGGTTACTGTAGCATTACTGTAGCAAATCACTAATTAATTATGCTTATTAGATTCGTCGCGCAAAGTTGCACTCATCTGTGAAAAGGTTTTGCAAATAAACTTCATTTGGTACTCCATGCATGCAAGATTCCTTTTCCATGAAATTTTTTTTCATCCCAACCAAACACGGATATTATCGGATCATATCATATCGCCGCGTGCACGTACGCACGCACGGATGTGCACACACCTCACTCGAGGAATTTTTTTTATATATTTTTTTCTCTATTTTGCAAAAATAAATGGTCCGTTAGAAATTTTGCAAAACTATGCATCTGCCGCCGTGGCCCACGGCGGTAGGAACCCCTACCGCCGTGCGGCACGGCGGCAGGGGCCTTGGCCCACAGGCAAGGGCACATACCGCCGTGGCCTACGGCGCTGCGTGGCGGTAGGAGCCTACCGCCAGGCGGCAGCGTGGCCTCCAGGTAGCACCGTAGGTCACGGCGGTATGTATGGACCTACCGCCATGCCCTACGGCGGTAGGATTTTTTTTTGTAAATTTCAATTTTTCGAATCATTGATACTTAACGACGAACCATTGATACTTAACGACGAATTACAGAAACAAGCAATGGCACGTACGACACAACTACCCTAATTTTGTGCCGCTGCTAGTCCTAACGTGCCTTAGGAAATTTAGATAAACGATTACAACATTTGTAATCTAGTTGTACGAATAGTACCCGGAGAACCCGGACATCGTAGACCCGCCGGAGTGCTGGGAGAGCATGTAGTACCCGTACCCCGACGGGGGTGGAGTTGGATCAGATGGTGGCGGGGGTGGAGTTGCTGGTGGAGTGTTGTCCTTCTTCTCGTGGCACGGACAGCAGCAGAACTCGTCCTCACACCCGGTGTTCGTCTTCACCACCATTGGTCCAGTCACCGGTCCGTCGTCGTCGTTGGTAGATGTCGGATCTGGAGAAGCCAATGCCGACGCGAGCTCTTTCCTCAGGTTGAAGATGACAACATCCTCAAGGTAGTCGATGTACTGTTGATACAGGTCAATAGCTGGAGGATCCACCCATTGCACGAAACCGTAGTTATATGGTTGGTCGGAGTACTGCAGAAACCGTGATTACATTAGTAAATCATAAAATGATGAAGGACAGAGGTCACGTAGTTTTGCTTACCCATACTCGTGAGCAATGCCAGAAGCGTCGACCAGAGTTGTTCCATCCCTGGTAAACCTGCATCACACAGAACTCACCGTGTGCACACCTTGGCCAGTTCACCGTTTGATTTGGTGCGTACTTTCCAACATCACGCATGGATTTGAAATCTCTCTTATCTAATACCGGAAAATTGTTGTTGAACTCTAGATCTTGCTGGCTCCATAGTGCTGGACCGAGGGAGCCATCATCATCCCCAGTTCAGGAACTCATTGGTGCTTGTTGTGTTGTGAAGTGACACTGGAGAAGAGTGCTCATATATATGTAGGCAATAAAGCAGACTGGACGGTGAGTCATTCGATCCGGGGTAAGAAAAACGGGCAGTGACTCGGAGGAAACACACCCTAGTACTAGGTTCACTGTTTGGTGCAGTGACTCACAGAAAACACACCCTATATGTTCACTGTTTGGTGCAGTAACTCACAGAAAACACACCCTAGTACGAGTTTTACTGTTTGCATCTGAAATGCATCTGAAATCAAGTTCTTAAAGATACAACCCGACTCGAGAGAATGATGAAATGAAATCATAATTTTTTATGGATACAGTAGCACTCGGCGTCTAGTACTCTACATCTACTAGGTACAACGGGGGTATTTTCCCTTCCTCATAGCATCCGGCCCAGCTTCCTTAGCCCGGCGAGCTCTCTCCCTCTTTCTCTCTCTATCTGCATCACGGGCCGCAGCCGCCTCACGTTCTTTCATCTCCCGGCGAATGCGAATTTCCTCCTGCTGCTCCTTACGTTTTTCTTCTTGTTTTTCTGCCTCAACCATCCTTTGCCACCTCTCACGTGCTGAACGACCCATCGCCTCGACGTAACGCTTGTCTTGTTCGGACTGCTCACAATCTAGCCACTGCATAAAATCACAGAGAGGAGGTGGAGTCTTTTTTCAAAGACAAGTTAGCACATAATAAAATAGCAATGACATATTATTTATTTAGTAATGCAGTTTGTTCTTACTTTTGGTCTAACATTGCGACATGGTGGGAGGGGGTCATGCTCGTAGTTCACGCACATGAAGAACCTCATCCCGTAGCAGTACCCGAGAACGTTGCACTTGACAAGCTTACAGTTATCACCGCAGTAGCACATAGGAGTGTGGATCCCCTTTGGCACCGCAACCTTGTCCTTCCTACTGGTGAGCAACTCCAAGTCCAACTCAGGACCCGAGGAAGCCATTGCAAGCCTGAAAAAAGATGAGAAATATTAGAGAACAATACATAACAGGATATGATAATAAATTTGACGGCAAGAAGAAAACAACAAGCAAATGAAAAGGTAGTTCAATTATTACAACACGATAACATGAATAAGTTCAAATATTACAAGACCTTGCCAAATGAAATGGTTCAAATATTACAAGATGATAACATGCAAAAGTATTTCAAATATTACAACACGGTAGCACAAACAAGTACGATCACTGCATTCCTTCGTTGTAGCGACGGGAACGACGTCCACGTGCACTAGCTGAAGGTGCTGGAGAAGTGGCAGTGAAAAAGTAAGATGCTTCGGTGCATTTCTTGTAGGAGTGTCCTGGATTGTTGCACTTAGATCATATCTGCACCAGAGGTCCATCTTCAGCCTCATCCATGAAGTTCCTAATCCTCTTCTTCTTGCGTCGACCGACACCTTGGCACATGGTTGGATCTGGATTTGGTATGTACAACGCATTGTCTTTGGGGTCTTGAGTGAAAGTTCCAAGATGCAGGTAACCCTCAATAGTGTGGTTCCAAGTGTCTAGAATGGTTTGCTTCAAAAAGTATTTAGGCACGTAGTGACCCCAATGGTTATTCTTTGTTGCAAGGCACGCAGCGATCACATGTGAGCAGGGGTAGTGTAGCAGCAGTGGCTTCTGACAAGAGCATGAGCATGTCTGATTCCCAATAACTATTTTTTGTATTGTTATTTCACCATTCGCTTTTTGTGATTTGGACTGGCAACTTATCTGATATTTCCACTGAACTTCCTCGCCAGGATCACGACGTAGAGGTTGTGGGTAAGCTCTGTGAGCAAGAGTAGCCTTCTGTTTTGTGGTCAAGTACTCAGTCATCCATGTTGAATACACCTTTTGACAATCCTGCATAGCTGCATGTGCTGCAGTAGCACGCTCAAGAAAGTACTTCATTGTGCGGTACAAGAAGAACTCAATGATACCAACAAGAGGGAGAGCTCTGGCACCACGCAAAACAGCGTTGTAGACCTCAGCAAAATTTGTTGTCATTATCCCATGCCTCACACCTCCCTTATCAAACAGGAGACACCATTTCTCCTTAGGCTCATTCTGAATCCACTAGCTGAAGGTCTTCACAGCACGTCCCCTTCTCCTTCTGACATTTGGAGCATCTAGCCCCACGTCCTCCAGAGAAACTGGCTCTTCCCCGGGTTCAGTACTTATTGGCTTCTTAGCTATCTCTTCTGATGCTTTCTTCGTCAGATCATCTAATTTTTGCCATAGCTCGTAGAACTTTTTCTCCTGATTGGTCGAACATAAGCGCTTGAACAATTGTGTAAGTTCTTTGTTCTTGAACTGGCTATGAAAGTTTGCTCTCATATGCCTCATGCACCACCTGCTATGCACATCTGGCCATTGTGCTGCTCTGTTACGTTCTTCACTACCTTCTTTGATGTCATTAATGGCCTGCAAAATACCTTTGTGTCTATCGTGTATCACACACACGTCTGACACATCTCCCACCACCATCTGCTTCAATCTCTCCAGAAACCACTACCAACTATCACCATTCTCTCCCTCTGCAAAAGCAATTGCCAATGACAACAACAGATTGTTGCCATCTGCAGCCACAGTTGTAAGAATTGTGCTCTTGTATTTTACTGTTAGAAATGTGCCATCTATGCAAATGACTGGTCGACACTGTTTGAAGACAGCAATAGTTGGACCCAATGCTAAGAATGCCCGTTGCAAGACTTGCTTCCCTGGTCTTGATACAAGATTATAAGTCTTGATATCATAATAACTACCAGGATTTAGCGTGGCAATTGTGTTCAGCAATCGAGGCAGATTGTCGTAGGATGCTTCGTAAGTACCCCACCTCATCTCCAATACCTTCTTCTTCGCCATGTATGCCTTACCATAACTTATCAGGTACCTAAATTTCTCCTCAATTACCAAGATAATGGACTTGGGCTCATAAGCAGGATTTTTCACAATCTTAGCAAACATCTGGCTGGCCACAAAACCGGCCGACAAATTACGATGGCTTGCATCTAGCTGCTCAAGTACACAAGTGTGATCCACAACAGATCTGATCTCCCAGTAATTTTTCCACTTGCCCTTGGAAGCATACACTCGAAAAGGACAGTTGGGCTTCACACATTGTACATCATATATGTGTGGAGAACTCTTCACTACCCTGAATTCTCTCTGCGGAGTAAGGGTGGCCCACCTCTTCACTGCATCCTTCACCTCTACTGCACTCTTATACATGGCGCCAACAGAAACCTGATTGTCTCTATACTCCCAGGACACATTCTCACCAGGATTGACAGATAGCTGTGAGAAATTGTAACTGTCCCAGTCCCTTGGAACTAGCGGGTCATCCTCATCATCTGAGGAGTCCTCTTCCAACCCACGTTCATCCTCATCAGCCTCCATTTCGTACTGCCTGAGTACTTCTTCATTAACTTCCCCCTCGTCAATTTCACCACAGGCCTCAAAGGGTGTGTCACCATCTCCTTCTTCAGCCTCAGTGGCAGCACCATCTCCTTCTTGTGGCTCAGTTGCAGGACCATCTCCTGCTTGTAGTTCAGCCTCACCCTGGTGAGCAGCACTACCCTCCTCATGCACTTGACTACTAGACCCAGCCTTATGAACAACTTGGATAAACAACATCACATGCAAACCAATTTCACATGCTGTTTTGATATAACTCCTCCAATGTTCAGTGCCTTGAAGTGGCATAAGCTCCCAATATACTGACTCACTCCTGTTGATTAGAGCCATAATGAACAAGTCATGTTGCTCTGAATCTACATGGAATGCCCTATAAAAAAAGTTGGTAATGGACCCCCAAGTTCTTTCGGATGCTCTTCTAATCACATGGTCAACCGAATTAAATTCTGACAAGTCAACTTCATGTTCACCATATCTAATCTGCCCATTACCGAAATACAACTTGACACTGACTGCATCCGACATGTCTGACAGCATGAAAAAAAACGTTATTAACAAGTGGATCTGCAACTACAAAATATATCTACTCAGAGCTACACTAAAACTATAATTTTACTAATCCATCTACACTAAAACTATAATTTTACTATGTAGGTCTACACTAAAACTATATTTTTACTAAGCAGATCTACACTAAAACTATATTTTTACTATTATCACAGTTCAAACTATTAAGTACCAGAGTATTACCTCTAACGAGACGAAAAACCGGCAGAGCTTCGCACCTTCACCACCTCCTCCTCACTCCCTTCTCCTCTTCCCCCTCTCTTTCTTTTTTTTCGAATTATTATGACATTTTCGGCTGAATTTCGGCTTTATATAGCAGTTCCTAGCACCGTGGGGCACGGCGGTAGCAGGCCATCTGCCGCCGTGGCCCACGGCGCTAGGACCTGCCGCCGTAGCCCACGGCGGTATGTCCTTACCGCCGTGGGCTACGGCGGTATGTCTGTCGCACGCTACGGGCCCACGTCTGGCCGTGGGCCACGGCCCCTGCCGCCGTGCCGCACGGCGGTATGTCTCTGCCGCCGTGGGCCACGACGGCAGATGTATAGTTTTGCAAAATTTCTGACGGACCATTTATTTTTGCAAAATAGAGAAAAAAAATAATAAAAAAATTCTCACTCGAGACTCGAGAGGGTGAGGCCAGGAGAACACGCCGGCGCCCAACACTGTCTGAACAGGAGAACATGCCTGGGCCTGCGATATGTATCCCGCCTGCCGTGCCGCCAGCAATTAATGCCAGCAGCAGCACGATCGATCAGCGATCATATCATCGGCCGCCCGGCCGGCCGGAAGTGGCCGGCGTCGCGCCGCGCGGACATGCGCGTCCCGTCCGCCTGGATCACCAGTTCACCACTGTCAGGGCCCAGGTGCCGAGAGCGAACGCCATGTCGCCATGCATGCTGCTCTGTGCTCGATCGGCCACCGCCGCAGCCGCAACCCCGCAGTGGCGCGCTGCCTGCGTCTGCGTGTGCCGTCCACCGATCGCCAACTGCCGCCACCAAACCGGCGTTCCCGGACCACGGACGGGCTCCATCGGGGACTACTCGTAGCACGCAGTGCACGGAGGCCGGTTGGCGTCGCGTCGCACGTGGTGGAGTGGAGCAGCCGATCGAGGGGGTCCCTGTCCCGGCCTCATGGCTGATGCAGATTGCAGAGATGCAGGAGGGAGGCCAGCGAGCGAGCAGCCTTTTTGACCACATGATGATTTTTATGGGTTGTGTGCGGATGAACAGATAGATCGGGAGGACCGGGGGGGTTTGTCACGGCTAGGTGACGAGCATCTCCCCCTCTGAAACGATCCTCCTGCCACTCAACTCCAACTTGGCTTGCTGGTCACTGTGTCGACCGCAGAGTGGACCAACAACTGTAAAGGAAAAAATAAAGTTGATGGTATTTAGGAAGTGGGGCTGTGCCTTCATTCATCTCTTGCTTAAGTAATTACGTACTTACTAGGAATTTTCTCCCGTGCTCCCAAGCAAAACGTTCGTCGACACTAATACTATCACGACTTTCGTTTTGGGTATAAAGACGAATAATGTGTGCAACAGGAAATGGAAATAGAATGTTCCGTCAGCGGTCAGCAGTTCAGCACACACCACACAAACACATAGAGCTACTCCTGGATTGCCTGCTGTAAGATCAACACCATCATGAAGCAATTCGAGGCGTGACTAGATCACCACAGGTGGTGTGGGGAGGTAAACATTGTTTAGCGATGGGTGCTCTGCTGCGCACTTTGCTCGCTCCTTAATTTAACCCATCGTTTTAATTACCCCTCTCCAAGAGCATCCAAAAAGCACCGAGGTAAAAAAAAAAAGTTCCCCAGCCTAGATAGAAGGGGACTCGAATAATGCCCATGTCTTTCTTCTCTCTGGTAACTAAACCGTGCCTATCAGGCCGTCAGAGCTGGGTGTCTTTGCAATCTTTTTTTTTTTGAACGAAGTGTCTTTGCAATCTAAGTGCTGTATATCTAAGGTTGATTTAGTCTACAAGTCAACTACTGTTGCCCCGAGACAGTGGCACTTTGAAGTTTGAACATACTATACATTACTACCTGGCACTGCTGATGTCATTATTCATGCTCCTTGCCTCCTTTTTTTTTAAAAAAAAATCTTTTCCAAAGGTCTTCTCGTGCGGCCCACGGTCGAGGTAGACGCCGCCGCTGAGCCCACAAACCAATCGAATTCCTTTACGGCCCAGAAACAGTGAAACGGCAGCAAGCAGCAGCATCCCGTGCTGCTTGTACGTGTGGATCCCTGAGATCAATCAACAGCAGCGGGCACCATATCTTTTCTCCTACGTACGCTAGGGGAGGGCCGAATCGAATTCGAATCAAAAGGACCACGACCACCGGCCACTGCGAAATGCTGCTTGCCTCCCTGTACTGTAGTGTAGTGTACTGCACCGTCCCGTTCCCATTCCATGGAATGTGGCGAGGAGCAGTGCACAGCCACAGCGCACAGGCTACACCTCTCGCATGTGATGTGCCGTTGCAACTATAAGGGCCTGTTGTTCTTTTGTCACAAATGAACAGTGAAAAGTACTATTTACCTATCATATCCATCCCATCTTCTCTCACAAGAAACACTATTCCAGCACTATTTATTTGCAATTTTACTATTCCTTTTCACACAAAAGAACAGGCCCTTAAGCCCGTTTAGTTGCCAAAATTTTTGGCAAAAAAATTTTGGCAGCCCCTTCGAAGGTCTATTAGAGGTAAAAAAATATAGACTAATTATAAAACTAATTACACGAATGGACGGGAAATCGCGAGACGAATCCATTAAACCTAATTAATCCATCATTAGAAATTGTTTACTGTAGCACGACGTTGTCTAATCATGGCATAATTAGGCTCGTTAGATTCGTATCGAAAAATTAGGTAGGGGTTATGAAATGAGTTTTGTCATTAATTCACATTTAATACTCCTAATTAGTGTCCGAAGATTGATGTGACGGGTAGTTGGGAAAATTTTTGGGAACTAAACAGGGCAATATATATTCCTAAACTGATGTGGAAGAATAGTAGTTGTGGGAGATCATGGTGTCGTGTGGTTCGGAATGGGGGTTTTTGGGCACATATCTTCCTTTTTTTCTGGAATTGGTAACGTGCTGCTCTGTTTTGTAGGTGATCTGAAAGAAGTGATGCCAGACTTGGGACCAAACTGTTGTGCTGTGGGGCTCAAATTTCCCAGGCTAGGGCTGAAATTTTAGCTTAGCGTGTTTACCTCTGTTTTGAAGTGTAAATTATGATTTCACCCTTATTTTTTTTCAACTTTTGTGATTTTGCCTTTGACAATTCACAAGTCAATACGATTTTGCCTCTAGTCAATATTCAAAACAGGAGCAGATATGTAAAGACCAGAGGTAAAATCACAATGACTTGTGAATAGTTGAGGGTAAAATTAGAAAAATGAGGGGAAAACACATTTGCAATCCAAAGTAGGGGCAAAATCACAAAAAACCTATATGATATTACCACAGTACATGGCTCAAGGCAAAATCGGTGTTTTTTTTTCTTATCTATCTGTATTAATTTATAAAAAATACTATTAAGCGAAACAACGTGTTACATGCATGAGAACCAAAGCGAACCTAAAATAAGAAGGCATCATTCACCCCTACATAGGCAAAAGAGGGGCAATGATAATCTCACATCGGCCAATTAGAGTGTCACGTGGAAATGACCAACTCAGATGCTGTTTGCTTGCAATCTCAGTCGACACAAAAACAAGGGAAAATTGGTCTCATAGCATCGAAAGATCGCGATATCCGTGAAATACCATCGAAAGATCGTTGCTCCGAAAAATACCATTAAAAGGTTCGACCGTCACCGGAAAATACCATTCCGTGACGTCTCTGTGTAAATGCTCTCAACGCCGTTACTCTTGTACATCTCGTTCCCAGTTCGGCAGTACAAAGGCCGTTCCTTCTTCTGTAGCTCCTGCCCCTTCAAATCTCAGGCCACCGCCTGCCCAGGTTCGCCGCTTGCCTTCCTCTGCACCAAGCTAGCAGAGCGTAGCATAGCGGACGAGCAGAGGCCAGCACCAGCGCGGCTCCGGTGGCGCAATCCCGGCAAATGGAGCAACAGTCCGTTCTCGGTGCGGTCCCGTACTCCCGTCCCCAGCGAGTTGTATGGCGACAGCGGCGACGGAGCGGCCAGGATTCAGCCCTTGCGAATCAAGCAGCAGGCTAGCAGCAACACCTGCGGCACGACCCGGCGAATCCGGCGCCAAGTGCGGTGCGGGCCTCGGCGACCCACCGGTGGCCGGATCTATGGCGGGGCGCCCCAGCGCAGGGACCCCACGCGACGGCGTGGAGGTGCGTTCGCTCGCCGGAGCGAGGCGGCGCACAGTCGGAGCTAGCATCTCGTGCAGCCCCGGACTACCGGCGCAGGACTAGGACCCAGGCGAGGCGGGCTAGCCGGAGTACGGTACCGCCGTCTCTTTCGCCCAGCGGCGCTCCCGCTCACCCGCTCCTCCTCCTCGTCGTCGTCCTCGAGCACCGGCGACGGCAAGAGGAGTCGCATCGACGCCGGCGATCCAGAGCGACCAGCTTCTCCTCCGCCACGGCCCCGTTCGCGTTCTCGCATGCTGCTGGAGTGCGGGTCCTACTGGAGCGGCGCACTCGCCTGTCTGTCTCAGCAAGGAGAAGGAGACGAGGTTGACGGAGTGGACGGCAAACGTGACAGAGTGCTATTTTCAGGTGACGGTTGATCCTTTTGATGGTATTTTACGGAGCAACAATCTTTCGGTGGCATTTCGCGGATATAGCAATGAGACCAATTTTTCCCAAAAACAATAAATCTCTGTCTATACCTAGCTACCCCCCACCCGTACATGCAAGCAAAACCACCACCTCCCTTCTCTCTCCCACCATCTTTGTGCTCTGCCCGTATCTTGCTCCAGAAAAGGACTCCCGCAGCAGCCCTCCATATATGATACGTGTGCAAAGGGGAGGCAAAGAACTCCAGACTCCAGAGGCTCCAGAGGGAGGGAGTAGAGAAAAATCAGGAACAGCCTTACATATTCCCCAAAGCTCCCCTGCAAAAGCTCCACTCGGCAGAGGAGGATCCACCACCAACTTCGCCTGGCCCCCCTCGGAGCCAGCCAAAGCCATTGACTGCTCTGAGCAGATGCCCGGCTCGGGCGTCTAGCCGTTTGGCGGCTTGGGCTTTTCTGCGTGGGTGCCGAATCGTCTCTCACTCCCCACCTTTGCAATCCATCCATCCATCCATCCATCCCCTGCTTCCATCCCCATCATCGCAGCCTTTTTTTTATCCGTCCCTCCATCGCCGGCCGCCATGTTGCTTTAAAGCTCAAAGCTCGTGGGATTGGGGACGATGAAGCCGTCTTTTGCCGGAAAGATGAGCCGCGTCATCCTTCTTGAGGTGGATGTGAACGGCGAGGAGCTCTTCGTCGTCGACATGGTACCGCGCCCCTTTTCCTCATCTCCTCCGTCCTCTCGCTCGCTCCTCTCTCCGCCATGGATGATGGATCAAGGTCTCTCCTTGCTCTCCTATGCTCTGCTTTGCTGTAGTCTAGACTGTAGTAAGTGTTCCTCCATGGGTGATGAATGGTGATGTCGATGTTTTTGTTGCTGTATTCTTTCCTAGATTGGCAGCATGCTGTCTACAGCCTAGCGTCCCTCCCTACCCTTTTCTGTTCACACTGTTGTCCAGCCGCTAGGCGCTTGTTTGTTGTTTCTAGCGGGCACCCGGTTCTTGGGGATGAGCGAAGCTCGCTCGCCGCATCCTGCTGGAAAGGATCGGAATCGAAGCCTGTTTTCGGTTCTACCTCTTGGAATTTCCTCTGTCTGAAAATCGCTTCGTCAGATAGTCCACTGCTTTTTTGGCGCCACCTCGGCATCCTCTTCCCCAATTCGGTCTCTTCCATCCCCTTCCTTCCGAGGCTCCCGCGGTGTTTTCCCCGTGATTTCTACCCCGGCCCGCCGCATGTTTTCGGGCCGTGTGCCGGCGTGTCAGATCACGGTGGTTCCATTCCCGTCTTCGACTGATAGTTCCTGATCCTTTCCCCTGCAGAGGTTGATTCACCTGCCTCAAGTACCTCACGGCCAGAAAATCCTTGCCTTCTGTGTCGCTTCTTCCTGCTGTAATTTTGCTGCCGAGCTCTATCCTGTCTTCTGTGGATGGTACTACTGGTAGATGGCTTGTTTGTCACACGTCAATGGAGTCGCCTTGATTCCACTCATTATCTTCACTTGCAGCTCTGATCCCACATCATTTCTGTCCATGTATCACCCGGCGTCTGAAATTTTACTGTCGGTAGTTACTTGTTCAGAGGAGCCGATCAGCCGAGCACATCGCGGCGCAGTTCGAGAGCTCAACTGCAGAGCACAGTGACGCTGTGTCCGTTTCCCCATCACCATCATCAATGAGCTCGCCCCATGCCTGGTCCTTGCCCCCTCTTATTAATGGCGTAACTGTACCGAGCATGTCCCGCACCTGCTAATGTGCTTCGGCACCGTTTAGTTCAGTGAAAAATTGACGAAAGTGGTAAATTTTTTGTATTGAGAAGCGTATCCTGTGAGAGATAACATGGTCTGTGATGTGAAAATTTTGGGACTTTTTTGGAACCAGGACCTTCGTCCTCCTCCCGCCTCATTCCTCCACTGCTCGCGTTAACAGCTCCACCTCATCTTCTTCGCCCTTTTCTATGCGAGGTTTAATGCCCGTTTGGTGGCGACTGCTATAGCTTCTTCCCCCCATTGAAAAAGCTTCTTGTGCATTCCTCTCCGCAAAGAGAAAGACCTGGTCTTCCTTTCCGCCTGGCGTCGGCGTTAATTTGGATTTTTTTTTGCAAGTGGGTGGAGCCTCGCATTCTTGAGGATGTGCGATTCTTTAATGTGCTGACGTTTCTCGTTTTGAATTGATGTTTGCGTTTATAAATTGCAGGACATTCTTGCGCGCTCCTGTGGTAGGATCAGGGGGTTGGTGGCCGCCGGCGCAGCGTCCGCGACGCCACGGCCTCAGAGGGTAGCGCTGCACGGCTTCCCCGGCGGCGCCGAGGCGTTCGAGCTCGTCGCGAGGTTCTGTTACGGTGCCGACGGCGGCGGAGTGGTGACCGCGGCCAACGCTTGCGTGCTCCGCTGCGCGGCGGAGTTCTTGGATATGGCGGTGGACGCGCCCGACGCCGCGTCCACGGCCGCGACGAGCATGGTGACGATGACGGACAAGGCGCTCGAGGAGATGCCGCACTGGCCGTGGCACGCCGTCGTGGACGCCGTGAAGCAGTGCCAGCGCCTGCTCCCGCTCGCCGATACCACCGGCGCGTTCGACGCCGCTGTGAACGCGCTGGTGTCCCACATGGCCGTGCCCCCGCCGGCCGGGGACGCCACGCCGACGACCTCCTCGCCGGAGAGCTCGGCGTTCCGGTTCTCGTGCGACACCAAGAGCAGCAGCCTCAGCCTCCGGGGCTCCTGCATCAGCCGCACCTGGTGGTTCGAGGACCTCGTGCCGCTCCGCCCCGCCACGGTGGAGCGCGTCGCCGCGGCGCTCGTGGCCAGGGGCGCCGACCACGGCGTCGTCGCCCGGTTCCTCTTCTACTACCTCAAGTGTCGCATCGCCGGCGCGAGTGCGGAGGACAAGAAGGCAATGCTGGAGGCGTCGGTATCCGTCATGTCCGGACTCGACCGGGGCGCCGTCTCCTGCAAGGGCCTCTTCGGCATCCTCAGGATCGCCGCGCCGCTGAAGCTGACCGACGCGTGCCAGGAGCGGCTCGTCGCCATGATCGGCCGCAAGCTGGACCACGCGACGCTGGACAACCTCCTCGTCCCGGCGCCGGCCGGGACGGGCAGCCTGTACGACGTCAGCTTGGTGCTCAGGTTCTTGGGGGCCTTCCTCCGCGGCGGCGCGCGCGACGAACCCACTCGGCTGAAGAAGGTGGCAAGGCTCGTCGACCTCTACCTGGCCGAGGTCGCCCCGGACCCGTCCCTGCGCCCGGCCAAGTTCCTGGAGCTCGCCACGGCGCTGCCGGTTCCGGCGAGGGACTGCCACGACGCGCTGTATCGTGCCATCGACGTCTATTTCCAGGTACATACTACTAGTGGTGTACGTACATTCCCTTCCGACAACGTCCTAATTTGGACAGCATTTTGCATCACTCCGCATTAACTTTCTTCTAGAGAACAATTACTTCGCATTAATTGCGAACGTGTCTGTACCATAGTTTTTATTATCGAAAATAAAAATTTATCAGGGTCAAGGATAAAGAGGAAAAGCAAGATATATCAGAAATATTGGACCAAATTAAAAAAAATTAAATTAATTTTTAAAAATTTTGTAGAATTTGACTTGAAACTATTCGTAGACTATTAAATATTACTTGTTCATAGATAAAATTAAGAATAAAACATTATGAGTACGAGATTATTACGCGGCTGAATTTGAGTTGTCCGTGTAAAGTAGGAAAAACAAGAAAAATTTAGCAGATATCTAATTTTATCGGACCCTACGGATATATGGGAAATTTCAGAAATATCGGTGATTTTCGGCCGATAAAAGAAACTATGGTCAGTACCCCTCTGAAATCTTTTGGAGCATGCAATTCTGAATGTTCTCTGAATCGACTGATTGGTCAGAAAAAAGAAAAACACATACTGTTACTAGTTCCCCAATCGGCAATCGGCTTGTTAATTCGGAGCTCAATTAAATGCTGATCGCTGTTAATGGTGGCAGGTTCACGGTCGCTTGACGGACGAGGAGAAGATGAAGATCTGCAGGGGGCTGAGCTACGAGAAGCTGTCGCCGGAGTGCTGCAAGCACCTGGCACGGAACGGCGGGTTCCCGACGAGGGCAGCGGTGCAGGCGCTGGCGTCGCAGCACACGGTGCTCAAGAGTCTCGTCCTCCGCGACCCGGCCCAGCTGAAGCCAGTGTCGCCGTCCCCTCCCCCGTCCACGGGGAAGCGCCGCGAGAGCTGCCACGACGACGATGCCGGCGGCGGCGGCGTGGAGAACGACGGGCAGGTGATCCTGTACGCGGGGCGGCTGGACCTGACGCTGGAGAACCAGAACCTGCGGTCTCTCCTGGACGGGATGCACTGGCGGGTGATGGAGCTGGAGAAGGTGTGCGGCCGGATGAAGACGCAGATGACCAAGATGAAGGCCAGGAGGGGCGGCGGCCGCACCGCCAGCAGGTCGCTCCCCAGGATGTGTTCTTGATCCACCAGCCCAAAGTTGCTGCCATCCGTGGTGATCATAACCTCACTGTGCCATAGCGCGATGTACATAGTGCTAGAATTGATCAAGTGCAGGTCTTAGCAGATCTGCATGCTGCATTTCATCTTTTTTGGCTTCATTTTTGCCAAGCTTCCTCTGTGCATGCATGTATGATGTGGTACGTGGTGATTGGAAAGGAGAGCCAGTTTGAGTGGTCCTTCAGTGAATCTTATCTGAAAAATATATGTGACATGCCTGAGGAATCTGTAGCTTGTGTACAGAATAATTGCTTGACCATATCTTATCAGCATAAGTACATTGCCTGCTGATTATGCAGGGCTCTATGACCTTGTGTGCTGCCTGATAATCTCACTTTCTTTAAGGCCAGTCTCATGTAGATGTAGAAGACCAGGAAGGATAAAAAGGATTTAAAAAGTCATGAGCTGCACGTCATGGCTAATCTACTAGTTAACCCCACATGTTTGCAGTGTAAAAAGCACGATAAAGGCAGGCAAGGAACATGACATCATGGCAGGTAAGGTCTCACGGGAACAGTTGACTTGGACTCTAAATTAACCTCCCCGACCTGATAATTACAGTGCTTAGAAAGCAAAAGACAGCTCTGACAGCCTGATAGTGGCCAAAGAAAGATCATGGGCATTCGAGTCCCTTTCTACTAGGCAGGTTAACTTTTTGGATGCTCTTCGAGAGGGTAAAAACAAAGGGTGTGCAGTGTCCAACCGTAAACAAAAATATTACTTCCCACATGCGGTGATCCGGTGACACTTCCAATCGCTTCGTGAGTTCATGATGCGATGATGGTACTGGTCTTACCACCTTTGTTGGATTCCAAGCAGTCTCTTTGTTCTTTGGGTGGGTGCCTGACAGAAACTTTGTGTTCCCTTTTTGTTAGTATATGTAGAGGAGTATAAGCACTAGAGTCATTCGCCCTGTTCGTCAGGCTGACGGCTGATGACTAGTGCTGATTTATTCTGAGAGAAAAGTACTGCTGGCTGGTAGCTGGTGGCTGATTTGTTTTGAGAGAAAAGTACCGCTGGTTGGTGGCTGATAAGCCAGACAAACAGGGCGATTAGTAACTCCAGAGTCCAGGTGGCTCGATGACAAACGTGTGGAGGAAGAGGGATCTCGCTGAAACTTTTTTTTTTGGATATTCGAAACAGTTCGTAATCCTGGATCGGAATCACATGGACACGGGGGGAAAACTTTTTATTTACACACTGGTGGTATTTTTACTGACGGGTGACTTGTGACTCAAACACAGAGTGTTGGTTAAGCAGTGTGTCAGGAGGCCGATCAGCAGGGGCGCAGCAGCAGCAGAGATGCTCGTCACCTAGCCAGGACAAACAATCCCCTTTTCCTCCTGCAATCAAACCTTACAGGGGCCATCAAGCACACACTACTCATGGTCAAAAAGGCTGCCGGTCTCGTGTCCACAAGCTGAGCCTGAGATGAGATGAGACCCTGTTCCGCGGCTACAGGACGGAGGCCACGCACGCACCCACGACAGCGCCAGAGGCCCAGAGCAGCCGGCGGCACCGGCGGCCAGGGACCGTGCCGGCCGACGCAACGGCCTCTCCGTGCACCGCATGCGGAACACGGCGGCGGTCCAGCGGCGAATGGGTGGCACGAAACCTGAATAGGAAACATGCCATTAGGCTCTTCCAATCCCACCTCAGCTGCTCTGCTCCGGCGGCCGTTCCAGCTCGCCCCATGGCCCGACCGCGGCGCCGGCAGACTAGCATTTATTAGCTGCTCGTCGACGGCACATTCTTCTGGCCTGTCATCGGCGTGGGCAGGGCGGCTGCTCGGTGACATCCTGATCCGGACCTGGCCGATCGATCCATCGGCCAGTGGCGAACAGTGAGCTTAATCCAGTAGCATTAATTGCTCGCAGTCTCGCAGCGCGGCAGGCGGGATCGCGCGGCCGGCCGGTTCGCCCATCTCCTCACGTGCACGCGCCACGCGCAGGCACCGGCGACATGATCCGACGTGGGGAAGCCACAAGGGGCGGGTCGCCGTGCGCGATGCAATTCCGCAATGCATGATGCCGGCGAGGTGATTGAATTTTTTTAACCCTTTTTAATCTATAAAATTTTAAAAATAACTCATGCCGAACTAAAATTTCAAGAAGTAACTCTTTTGGTCGCGCCAGTATGTGGCACGACTAGGGTGCCACGTCGGCCGGCGCGCGCGAGCGCTGACCTCACTGACCGCCGACGTGGCGAGTGAGTCGCGCCACATGCTCTGGCGCGACTGAGTCGCGCCAGGCGGCGTGGCGCGACTCACTTAATATACCCCGGCCGCCGGGCTCTCCTTTCTTCTTCCTCCCTTCCTCCTTTCTTTCTTCCAGAGCTCCGCCCGCCCCCGATGGTGTCCGCCCGCCCCCTCCCCCTCTAGATCCGGTCCGTCCTCCACCGGATTCGAGTGGATTTGGGTGGGAAATTACTTCTTGAAGGTACCTCCTCCACTTTAACCGGCTAGTTTTTCTTGATTTGCTTGTTTACCTAGGGTTTGAGCATGGCTAGGGTTTGGTGATTTTGTGACTTAATAGTGGATTGAGTACGAATCGGACATCGTTAGGTGGCTTGTATCGATGTATTGGTTGATTGTAATACCGATCTATCGTGTAGTTTGCAATGCATGTTTCAGTTTGGATGGATTTGGAGGGTGTAGAGGTTGAACTCATTATGAATACAAATACCATGTCGGTTTATGCATTTTTTCACTAGGTTTTAGTAGTAGTACCTTTGAGTAGTATACATTAGCTTTTATTCACTACTATTATTTCACTAGCTTGTAGTATTGAGTAGTAGTATTTATTTATTATGTATGTTGAGAGCAAGTGAGCTCATTATGGTATAGATGTGGACCTTTGTTTGAGAGCATGTGTACATATTATGTATGTTGTGGAGTGCTATGATTTTGCTTGTATGGTCCTTTGCTCATATCCTCATTTAGTTCATATAAATGTTGGTTTTAATTAATTTAGTACTATAGTTGGAATTAGTAGTTTTATTTCACAACTTGTGTATGATTCACTCACTTTGCTCATTTGCTCATTGACTAGCTAGTTTTTTTTTTGTCACACTAGTTTGTCACATGACATTAGAATTAGTAGTTTTGACTATATAAATCCTTTGCTCATTTGCTACTACTAAATGATTTACTAGGTTTGTTCATTTGCTCATTCACTAGTTTTGTCACTAGTTTTGCTCATTCACTAGTTTTGTCACTAGTTTTGTTCATCCCATTTTTTCTAAATTTTGTTCTCTTTATTTAGGATCATGGCTCAACCACCGGAGCATCATCCACGGTACCCACTTCTTGAGACCTACTATGATGAGAGTTACCGTGGGAGAAAGCTTGAAGAGCGCTTGGAGGTAGGATGAGAATCACTTGTCATTGTGATTAACTTTGAGTTTGATGGAATGATATTGGATTGTCATGTACTAATCTTGTGTGTCAACAATTATTTGTTTGCAGGTGCTTACTCCTTTACGACCCCGCACTCACACTCTTCTACAATGGGATGACGGATACACTCCATTTCTTCGACGAGTTGGTTTTCTCCCGCTTGCCACATTGATCAAGACGGGGCTGCCGAAGATGGATAATGCTGCTCTCATAGCGCTAGTGGACTGGTGGAGGCCCGAGACACATAGCTTCCACCTTCCCTGTGGTGAGATGACTATCACACTTGAGGATGTAGCCATTTTGTTTGGTCTTCGTGTTGATGGGCGAGCGGTGACTGGTCACATAAACCCACAAGGATGGAGGGACACTGTCGAGGGTTTGCTTGGAATACGGCCTCCTGAACCCCAACAAGGTGTGAATGATAGGAAAATCACGGGAGTGAATTCATCTTGGCTGGCCCAGCACTTTGGTCATCGCCCACCACCACATGCAAACAACCTTCAAGTTGAAATGCATGCTCGTGCATGGTTGTGGCATATGGTGGGTGGGTTTCTATTTCCTGATTCTAGCGGGAACACTATTTCTTGGATGTGGTTAGCAATCATCGGGCAAGAATGGGAGGCTATTGCAACTTATAGCTGGGGGAGTGCAACTCTTGCATGGTTGTATCGGCAGATGTGTGATGCATGCAGAAGAAGTGGTCCCAACGTAAATCTTGGTGGGTGTGTTTACCTTCTCCAATTGTGGATGTGGGAGCGGCTTCCAGTAGGTCGGCCAGAACGCTTCGCATATGGTGTACGTGATCTCTCTTGTTCACAATTAAGTGTTTGTTTTATGAGAAATTTTTCATTTGTATTTGTTTTTATGTCGCAGGATTTGCCATCAGACGGTGTCGTACCCTTGGCTACAGTGGGCTTTCTTTGGACCAATATCACAAGGGTGCACGGGAATCCTGGACGGCGCTACATTGACTACATGAACGCCTTGGACTGTCTTAGACCAAGCCATGTAAGTGATATACTATATCACTACTCGCTTCTATGCTATGGATTGTTTATACCCTACAATATTTGCTTAGACAAATCAATTTGCATATCTAGGTTAATTGGCAACCGTATATAAGGGAAGAAGTTCTTGAGATGGATCTTAACCCAATGTGCACACATGATGAAGATTTTTGGCGTAATATTTGCCCCCTTATCTGCTTCTACATTGTGGAGTACCATCTTTCAAATAGGGTGATGCGACAATTTGGTCATCTCCAAATTTGCCCTCCAGAGTACATAAACACCAGCCGGAACCTCCACGAGTACGTATTTTGGCCCTTTGGTCCATACCCTTCATGTTGTTGATTTGCTAACCATTTATGTTCTGAACTTGTTGCTAAATGTAGAACTGATCGTCGGAAGCAAAGGGGTGCCAAGAATTGGGAGGAGCATCACATCCATGCTGTCAATGCATGGAATTTGAGAGCTAACAACTTGGTGTTTGGCGGGGCTCAACACCGTGATGGTCCGTTCAACTAATACTTGGATTCGCTCAAACAAAACACGCGCTTGAAGCTAAAGGTTGCAATGGATGCAGCCTACATTGAGGACCTACCTTCATATCCGGAAGATGTTTTCCCCGAGTATGATGAAATCACAAGAGGTGGTACGCAGCCAGAGCGTGGTCCCTTCGAGGATTACATTGTAAGTTATCGTGCTCCTATGATCAATTTCATATGCATTTTGTTATTATTTTGGAACTTGAATTTATTCGTAACCTCATATAGGGCCAACAACTTGGAAGATTTGCTAATGAGGCTGAGCAAGCTTTGGCGGTCCCCATAGGATCTCCTGAGGAGGCGGGCGTGTTGAGGGGGTTCCTGCAGAGGATCTGATGGGGGTGTAGGAAAGCGGCGTTCAAGCTGAATTGCTTGGCACGACCGGCACCGACACCTGAACATGGTGCCGGACCTTCACACTCCGCCAAAAGGACCGCCCAAAGGACGTCGACTTCAGGTGTGTGGTGTGCATTCTCATGAATTTGTGTGTAACTCATGTTTGCCACACCAATGATGGTTACCTTGTTGTAGGAGGTTCTCGTCGTCATGCACCGGGGATTGTAATTAGATCCCCTCCAGGTTTGCCTCAACCCAATACCCCATCTGAGAGCAGTGAAAACTCCGAGGAACGAGATCCAACCTTCCAAGAGGAAATTGGACCTTCTCAACTTCCTGATGCTCCCTCCGGCACACAAGGAACTCCACCAGCACCAAAGCGGCGGATGAGGTCACGAGATCGTGCAGACGTTGGCATCCACAACGTCGTACCCACCGAGCCTCGCCGGATTCGCAAGGCGAAGAAAGCCTACACTCCGCATCCAACTCCCCATCCTTAAGATTTGCGCTTATGTTGTCGCATGTGTACAACTATGTATCACTTATGTGTTGAACCATTTAGGATTGCACAAACTTATGTGTTGAACTATGTGTGAATTTGTGTAATGAACTATGTACGACTATGTATCACTTATGTGTTGAACTATGATTTGTGTAATGACTTATGTGTGAATTTGTATCATTTGCTCGGATTGTTCATGTGAAATTGTGGTCGTAATCTGTGTGAAAATGTGCTTATAATTATGCGTGAAATTGTTCATGTGTAGCTTTGGTAAAAAAAAAGTTGCTCTTAGGTGTTCCAGACTTAGCCAAAATTTCATGGATACGTTATCAGAAAAATGTACTACAGCAACACTGAAACTTGACTTTCGCTGGCGCGACTCCTACATCAGTCGCGCCGCGTCACTTGGCGCGACTAACACATGAGTCGCGCCAAGCGTTGTGGCGCGACTCCTTAGGTCAAATTTGAACTAGGGCAAAACTGTATTTCGAGTTGCGTTGGAGTGACTCCTCCTTGAGTCGCGCCACGCGCTTTGGCGCGACTCATGTGGGAGTCGCGCCAGGAGACGTGGCGCGACTAAGGAAGGAGTCACTCCAATGCAACTCGAAATACAGTTTTGCCCCAAGTCATTTCTCAGATAGCGAGCCGGGCCACCTCCCTTGGCGCGACCCACACATGAGTCGCGCCACGTCTCCTGGCGCGACTCACACATGAGTCGCGCCAAAGCGCGTGGCGCGACTCCAGGAGGAGTCACTCCAACATACCTCCAAATACAGTTTTGCCCTAAGTCATTTTCGTGATAAGACGACCTCGAATTTTTTGCTAAGTCTGGATCCGCTGAGAGTAAATTGTTTTGTCGTAGTTCCACATGAACATTTTCACACATAATCGTAGGAAAATTTTTGCACAAAGTACAACCAATATTTTCACACAAATTAGAAGCATAATTTCACACATAAGTCCGCGCAACCAACATAGTTCATCATACACACCACTTTGTTCATCAAACGGTGAATTGACTACATAGTTCATCAAACACCACATAGTCCACGACATAATACATAAATTGGCTACTCCGAATCAAAATTGACCAAAAGTTCATCATCACCCCAATCATCATCGTCATCTTCCACCTCGATCACTTTCGCTTTGCCCTTTGCGTCCACAACGTTCCCTTTGCTTATTGCCTCCACCTCTTGCGCCTTGTTCTTGCCCTTGGGATCCACCTCTTGTGACATTCTTGCAAGCGACCTTATTCCCTCCCATTGCACCTTTGTAGCCTCACCTACAAATTTGTCCACATTGTTCCTAGGCACTTTGACACCTTTAAATTTCGGCAAATCATTAACAAGAGTTTTCATTGCCTGCAATTGAGCAATCTTTGCCTCAATTCTAGCCTCCTTCAAATTAATCCCTCTTTTCTTTGCCTCCGCCATTTGGAACCATTCTTCTGCAGAGTTTTTAGGAAAAATCCTTGTTGGATCAAACTCGGAGCAATCACAGTTGAATTTTTCAATCATCAAACGCCTGCTTGTCCCTCTTCTCTCCTGCTCCTCCTCCTCTTCCCTCAACCTCTTCCTCCTCCTCTCATCAGTAGTCAGTGGTCGTGGATAGTTCATCCTATTCCTCCTCCAAAAGTCAATGAGGCCCTCTCGAATCCCCTCTCCAACCATAGGAAGTGGACGATCCTTCTCTTTAGCAAGCTTATCTTTGCAAATTGGTCCAAACAACGCTCTATTGGATGGAATAGGGACATCATACTTGGCTCTCAATATATTTCTCCTTTTGCAAGTTTCCTCAGTTTTCAAAGGTTCTGAACACTTGCCCAAATAAATACGGAGAGCTTCTCTACCGGCAAAAGTCTCCCAATTACAAGTCCTCCCCTCCTACAAGAAGTAAGGACCAAATTTAGGAAATTTAGTAAACCAAGGCACTCAAAATGTAGACAACAACTTAACCAAAGAAAAAAGGAATTGTCAAAGTGAGTTTACCCAATAGTCTCCAAATGAGTTTCCACAATACCATCCATAACCAAGCTCGGATGGAACCACACCCTTCCTAGCAGGTATCCCGCACTTGCAGCGAGGCCTATAAGGATCATCACATGGCCATGGATGTTTCCCACTCTCGAATGCTTGCACCTCTTCTTCTGACGGCCACTGACCCTTTGGCCCGTACATATCCTCTTGAAAATCACATAGCGGCCATCCATCCTGCACAACAATTGAAATTCATTTGCAAATGACCCCAACTCAACCACGGTAAAGAATAGAGGTTCGATGCTTACATGTGTTGTTAACTTGCAACGAAAGAATGGTGTGAACTTGTCGGTAAGCTCAATGTTAGGACCTTGCAAATAGCTTCGAACTCCACAATGACACAATGGAGGGTGGTCTACACGCTTGCATGCAGCCTCTTGTTTTTCTTCCCATGTCATGGAAGGTGGATTTGGTGGTGGTGGAACCCACCTCTTGAACTCATGATACGGCTACACCAACGACGGCTGCCACCGAAATAGGCGGATCCTAGGGTCAAATTTGTCGGGACCATCAATCCACTGGTGCAAATAACAAGGTCGCTTGTTGTATTGATCAGGGAAGCCATCTTTGTCAAGTGACCACTTTGTTGCACATGTGTAGAACGCTCTTTCTGCTGTAGTCTCGTTCCTGGATTGCTGCACCTGAGCTGGAATGCCACACTCACACAGAGGAACGGGAAGAGGAGGTGGGACGGGATCATCAGGCCTGCCTTGGACCGCCATTGTCCTGAAACAAAAAAAGAAACATGATTAGTAACATGAATCATATGTTAAGATAAAAGAAAAAGTAGAACAATATTACTAAGATGACTCCAAAAATAACAACAAGCAATCCTAAGTAGGTATCGCATGGCCGCTCGCACTAGTACTAGGTTCTTTATGACGTTCCTTCCGGTGACCCTTCTCGTGACAGACACTGCATCGGTTCTTCATCTTTTTTTGGTCAAACTCTCCCGCACCATAAATATCGATGTCATACCCACTTGTTTGGTCCATCTCATTGCGGAGCCATTTTTTCTTCCTCCTTCCAACACCTGTTTTCTTCTTCTCGTCATCAGGAACATAATCAGGGCCATTGTACTCTGGCCAATGTGTCTCATCTAGTATAGGCTCAAAGCGAGCCGCCCATGTCTTTAATATTGTATTCTTGGAATACAATTCTGTCGTGTACAAAGGTGAGAGCCAAGACACCCCTCGAACACTGCAAGCAGCCATCATATGAGAGCAAGGAACATGTAGCAATTGAGGTATACAACAAGTGCAAGTCACTGCTGAGAGGTCGACCTTATATATGCGTCCGCCCGTCATCTCACCTCCCACATTCAAAGCGGACGCTGTCCTGACCGAGTACACATACAACGTGGGATCAAACAACTCAGCCCTCATGCCCGCAGCTTTCAAGCCTTCTGTGTCTAAGTGCTTCTTTGCTGCCTTCCCAAAATTATTTACATTCCGTAATCTGCTATCTATGTGGGCTCTTGCTTTTTTTCCACCTGTGCACAAAGTATGAATTTATCTTATAGAATGTGAACTCCACAATAGCCGATACTGGCATAGCACAGACGCCTTTGAGGACCTTGTCGAGCACTTCTGATAGATTTGTATTTTGCACACCATATCTCCAACCACCTTCATCAAATGCATTTGCCCACTTGTGCTTATTCACCATTTGCTCTTCCAACCACTCTTTTGCTTCTGGATTCATCATTTTTTTTAATTTATCTAGTCTGATGTTAAATGTCCTCTCCGCTTTTGCTGCACATACCAATTTTAGCTGACTTCTCACTTTCTTGTTAGCTTGCCTATGCCATACGTTCGCTGCAAAGTGTCGCATGCACCACCGACTGACGATAGGTTCGTACCCTTCCATATAATCCTCAACCGCACTTAGTATTCCTTGATGGCAGTCCGAAACTATGCACACCTTCCTTAGACGTCCCACAACATCTCGACGGACCAAATGTAAGAACCAGGACCAACTTTCATTATTCTCACTTTCAACTAAGGCAAATGCAAGGGGTACCAATCTATCCTCACCATCAACACCAGTGGCGATCAACAAAACACCCCTATACTTTCCAGTTAGGAATGTGCCATCAACACTTATCACCGGTCTGCAATGCTTGAATGCCTCTACACATTGGGGGAAGCACCAATACGCCCGCTCCATAACAGGTTTCAATACACCTTTGTGAAGCTCTGTCTTTCCCGTTGTATGAGTGCACCACTTCGTACCTAGGTTGAAGTGTGTTATTGCTTGTAGGATTTTTGGGACCCTACCGTAAGCATCCTTCCAATCACCCCACAACATGGATATTGCGTGCTGCTTAGCCCTCCAGGCTTTCTCATACTTCACCATGTAGTTGGTTAAACCTTTGATGGCTTCAATGAGGGTAGCTATGGAAACATCAGCATTCTTATAAACCATTGCAGCAATCCGTCTAGCAATGTAACGAGCCGTGCATTGAGAATGTTCTTGTGCCACTTCCGACGTCCCACATGTATGGGGTTGGACAACTCTTGTGATTCTCCATTTTTTCTTATCATCAGGAAGTGGACGCGCCCACACCTTCCACTCACAACCGTGTTGGCAATCGTGTACCTTATTTTGGCCGATGAATGAATCACATCATAAGGCCTATGGTGTCGCACCGAGTAATCCCTTAAGAAAAACTTCAATTCTTCCAAGCTATCGAATTGCATTCCCTTCTCTATAAACAACTGACCACTGTCCGGATCAACTTCAGAAAGGAGTAACCTAGAATTACAATATGCCTTCTTTGGAACCGAATGGAATACGGAAACTTCAGGCACATCAACATGTACAACTTCCAATTGCCTCAACTCTGTTCGAGTAAATTCCGGCACTCGAAATCCAGAAAGAGTATACATCGATCCTCTGGACGCCTCATTTTCCCTCTCATCAAATGATGGAATCTCTTCACCCAAAGGATTTGCTTGGCGTATAGGATTAACTCTAAGCATAGGTGTCGGTTGGGTCACACGAGTTGGTTGGCTAACTGGAGTTGGAGTTGGTTGGCTAAGTGGAGTTGGAGTTGCTTGGTTAACTGGAGTTGGAATTACTTGGCTAACTGGAGTTGGAGTTCCTTGGCTAAGTGGGGTTGGAGTTGCTTGGCTAACTGGAGGTGGTTCATCTTCTTCGGAGCTCACAGATATATCATCCTCATCCTCTTCCTCTTCATCCTCATAATCACCAAAATTATTGTTCAACCTACACCTATCAAATTCATCTTCCCCATCCGAATCATGAGAACTTTCATCATCATCACCACCCTCTTCATCATCATCGTCGTCCTCATGAACCTCATTGTGTGCTACCATATCTTCCTGAGTTAAGTGTTCCATAGGCTCTTCACTATGAGGTGACATTACCGAAGAGCAAACATCAACAACTAACTCGACACAACGAACTTGAGATTCTTTCACACACTCTTTGTAAAATAACCAATCATCACCACATGTAATAGGCATCATCACATAGTGGCTTCTTTTGTCACCGGAATCAAACCTCCCATGAATCCTAATTTCTTCCCCCTCATTTCCAACTCTGAACAAAGAATTCACTCGGCTTTTAATATCTTCAAATGTTGGAGCACTATCAAATCTTACTACTTGTTGCCTCATGCTTGCAAACTCTCCATTGTCATCAACCATGCCACCCGAAAAAATACGAACTAAACGTTCCATCTACACACAACCACAATTTAAATGTATATGTTCAATGCATTAATCAAGAAAATGATAAAATTCTACCATACAAGACAAACTACACGATAAGAAGGGGTTAACATCGGCCACTTACACGATACACCACACTTAATCATACCCGATTCTTACTCAATCACCCTATCCAACTCAAATCATACAGAAAACCAAACCACCTCACATCCAACGAAAACGATGGAATCCACGAAAACTAATTGGTTAGAGTGGAGGAGTTACCTTCCCGGAGAAGTTTCCCACTCTTTCCCCTTCAAAATGGGTGAGGGATGGAGCGGATCTAGAGGGGGAGGGGTGGGGGCGGCACCATGGGAGCGGGAGAGCTCGGGTTAGGTCAAGTGGAGTGAAGAAGTGAGGAGGAAGAAGAAAAGAAGGGGCCCGTCGGCCCTCGGGTATGTTAAGTGAGTCGCGCCACGCCGTCTGGCGCGACTCAGTCGCGCCAGAGCATGTGGCGCGACTCACTTGACACGTAAGCGGTCAGCGGGGTCAGCGCTCGAGCGCGCCGGCCGACGTGGCACCCTAGTCGCGCCAGGGTATGTGGCGCGACTCAACAGGGAGTCGCGCCACGCGGCCTGGCGCGACCAAAAGGGCTACTTCTTAAAATTTTAGTTCGGCATGTGTTATTTTTAAAATTTTAGATTAAAAAAAGCTTAAAAAATCGAGGTGAATAGTACGCCAGGCCGAGACTAGTAACGCAAGAATCCCGACGAACGAAACGGACCAGACCACCACTGAACCCACAAGCATGGAATGGGCTTGAGCATCCTAGGGTAGGGGGCAGGTTTTGAGTGACCCAAAGCGAGACCAAGGCCTTGTTTAGTTCGTGGGAAAATTTGCCTTTTCAACGTTTTGAACTCCTGTAGCACACTGTAGCACTTTCGTTTGTTTGTGGTAAATATTATCCTACCATGGTCTAACTAGGCTCAAAAGATTCGTGTCGCGAAGTACATCAAAACTGTGTAATTAGTTATTTTTTTTACCTATATTTAATACTCCGAACTTATGTCTTTTGACGTATTTAATGTGATGTGATGGAGAGAGAGTGGAGAAAACGTTAGAATTTTTAGCAAACTAAACAAGGCCCAAACATTGCTTTGGAAGGGGGCATAATCAAAACATTGCTCGCCTGGAAATGCATCGGGTTCAGGAGCCGGAGCAGAAAGGCACGAGCACGGGCACCTTGTTCCGCAAACGGCAGCATCCATTGCTCCGCCGGAGAACCGAAACTGCTGTGAGATTCTCCACAAATTTCGCAGTGACGTAAACGGTGGCCCATCCGTGCCGTAGGCCTCGGAGTTCCGGCGGCCCCAAAAGCGCTAGCGTGCTGTCACTGGGATTCTTAATTAAGGCGGTTATAAACTAATCCAAACGGGGGATCTGAGCTAATCTACAAATGTAGGAGCGGTATTAATAATTAGCACATTCCAAATTACTAGTGCTACTCGATGTCCTGGTGGTGGATGGTGTCCATGTGTCTGAAGTCTGAACTGTACTGAAGCAAGCGCATGTTGTCTGTGCTCGCTGCTCCGATTCTCTCAGCTCAAACGACACAGCACAGCAGCATGCACATGCTAAGTACTTGGTGTTACTGCTCGGTAAAACAATGTTTAGGAATCACCTCGGTTTTTGTCACCGCTTGCTGCTGGTGCTGCTTGCATTGCTGGTGCTTGTGTTATGGGCAAGAGAGCAAATTATACAAAGCGCGGCGGAGGCATCGGTCAGCGGATGGGTTAATTCTTTGGAGTTTCACCAGGAGAATCTTGACAATGGTAGTACGTATATGGCTGCAACTTGCTTTTTAATTGAGAAGCGTGATTAGTGCTCTGCTCCGGGGATGGTGGCTATGAACTCACAACTCAGGATGAGAGATGGTCGTCAGTCGTCACCTAGCCCGACAAAACCTAAACCCCGCGTTCGGTTGGCTGGTGCTGATTGGTTCTAAAAAAATATCGTTGACTGCAGGGGCGTAGCCAGGATTTGAGCATAAGGGGGGCCGAGACACCAAACAAAAACGATATAAAAAAAATTAAGTGCTTAATATGTATGGATGAAAAGTTATTTTACAAATGAGATTGTCAAATCATATATTTGATTGTACATGTACAATTTCGCAAAAAAAATGTATATGTAGAAGATGGGGAATCCTACATGTTACCATCATGCCGTGTAACAACGGTTAATTATGTTATATATGATTCAAATATGCATAGATTGATTACACATTGATGCTACTAATTGTGACCACCGATCGAACACTTGTAAAAGAATCTTAGATAATAGAGAATAAAGATGGATTCGGTGAACATGTGAAACACTAAAACATGAAAATACTAGAAGATAGAATGAATCATTATGACCTCATCGGTGGGTTGGTGGGCTGACTATGCTTCGTAGGGGCTCTAATCCTGTAATTACCAGAATAGTTTAGTAGCTCGGGTACCACGTACCAGTAGTGTACACGGCAGAGCATAGGGGGGCCAGGCCCCTACCCGCCCCCTGGCTCCGCCCTTGGTTGACTGGTGATCGATGTTAATTTATTCTGAGAGAAAAGTATTGTTGACAGGTGACTGTTCGCTGCTCACGAGCTCGATCACAGTGGTGGTAAAAAAGGCCGGGCCTCCACCACGATCCACAAAGGCACAAACACTTGGGCCAGCCAGGGCTGCTGCGCATGACGCCGGCCTACTGGCTTAGTACTACGACTAGTACGCAGCGGTTTCCCCGTCCGCCACACATGGCGAAACGCGGCGTCTGCTGCTCATCATGCTCTCCGGCGGCGAGAGTCTCGTGCTTCCGATGGGCTTCAGTCTGTTGTCGGCCGCCCGAAATTCCCATCCGGGTAATGCAGCATTCAATGCTCTATCCACATTCTTACCACGAACCAGATCGATCCGGACGCATGGACGACGACGTGGGCGCGAGGCCGGCCGGCGGATGGATCGGGCCTCGGGCGCTGCCGCACGGCACGAATCATCACAAGCCGGAACTGCTCTGCACCGAGGCTGACGGGATCGGTGATCGGCGCTGCCGCGCGTGTCCTGCTTGACTCACGTGAAGCACTGGATCGATCGGAGCAACTAGTAGTGCAAGACTGGGATCCTACGGAAGCGATCGCTTCGACCCCACTCATCATCGATCGCTCGCTCGCTATCGTTGACAGTCTAAATTTTATAATTTGGCTGGAGTTGGACTATAGTATTTAATCTGGGCAAAAATTAGATAAGGATCAGAGAATTTATTACGTACGCCACTAGGGATGATACCATAGGGCATACTCATGCTGTCAGCTGTGGGGATATGTACAAGTACACCACGCAAGCAACCTAATTAATTAAGGGCATCTTATATTAGTTAATGATACGAGTAGTACTAGTGATTATCCTAAACTCTATCCAACGGCTTCGGTGTCGTCTTGGATTCTCCATAGACATTTTATATGTGGTTTTTAAAAAAAGCACTACTGGCACAGTAGTCAGCTAGTGTCTGGTTATACTGATCATTCTGGTCTCAGTGTTTGATGTGGCTGCATTCTGTATTGTTCTATATGTGGTCCAGTGAGTGGAAGTTCCCCATTAAGAAATGCCAAAGTAACCGTGCAGAAGAACAGTGTGCAAGAATCCCAACGAAAAAGACCAATAAAACAATGAAAACTCTACTCCTACGGCCCCATGCACGCTCATGAGCTCATCTCTTGTGGTCAAGCCAGCCGTCGAGGAGCATCTTAGGGTGGTGTATGATGTGTGTAATGGCAGGTTTTGAATGAATTCAGGACCCAAGAAGGGACCAGAATTTGGTTGCTTGCTGCTTGGGAAGGGAGCAAAATAAAAACATTGCTTTTCGCATAGCTTGCCTCCTGCACTGTTCGTTGGTGTTCCCAAACCTAGCTGGGAAGAAAGGCAAATAGAGCATGGGCAAAGCGGCGACGCAGTGCTGGTACGGCAGTAGTGGCTTTGAGCTTGTCAAAAGCTTTGCAGGTGACGTAAACGGTGGACCATCCCCGGAATCCGCGCCGCAAAGCGCTGTCAGCGATCGAGAGTGTTTGGGGTTAGAGTAAATCTAAACAGGATTACAGGAGAGAGAGATCTACGCATCAATGGACGTACTAGCAGAGCAGTACTTGTTATTGCTTGTGTTACAGCAGGCAGGCAATCAGGCACCCACCAGAAAACGATCGAACTGGTCAAAAGCCATGCAGTAGCGTTGCTTGCATCTCGAAGCACCGCGATCTGATTTAAGACAAGCTCGCTGTGAGTGGTTACTTACATTATATTGTGAGTTTGAGACTGCATTGCATTTGTTTAAGCTTGGTAATTAACTGAGCACCGGCACACGTGCAAAGGCACGGGCTAGACTGTGACTGGGATCCTACGGAAATGATCACTTGGACTGCACTCATCGCTGCATCGCGAATCCGAGGAAAAATGGATTTCGCCGCCCACCACTATCGGTCCATATATGCATGCATCGTGGAAGATGCCCTTGGCCGACCGCAATTTTGATAAGAACCAGAGAACCGATGATGCGCAATTACTTGAGGGTGTCGTGTTGGATTCCTCGCAACACCTACAACTGATTCAGCTCCTCAGACTGCTGACTGATCAGAATTAGCATCAACTTGTGTATGGAAGCAAGCACTGTATCTTATGTTTCGTTGTAGCACCTCCTTAATCAAGCATTACACACTACATGTGGAGACAGTGGGTATGGATCGGAAGGTTCCCATTTCGAAATGCGATTCAGAGTTGCTATACTCTGGAGAAGAACAGAACTGCATGCAGGAATCCCAATGAAACAGAGACGACCAAGTAAACAATGATGAACTAACTACACGCATGAACCTGACTACCCTGCGTTATTGGCTACTCATCCAGATTCCAAATTAGAGAGTGCTACTGTGGTCAAGGAGCAGGGTGGGGATAGGGGGCAGGTTTTGAAGGACCCCAAAAGAGACCAAAATTGCTTGCATTGCTTGGGAATGGAGCAAAACGAAAACAATGCTTTTTCCCTGTTTCCCAAGCCCGGAGCAGAAAGGCCGGAGCCAGGAGCAGCAAGGACGGCAGCTATAGATGGCACGATATATAGATCATGTGGTAACAATGCTTGAGCTGGCACGATGACGATACTATGCATAGTAGTGTAGTGCAGTGCCACAGCCCACAGACACACGAGTCTTGACCAGGTACTTATATGTCACGATTATCTCGATCGATCGTGCTGCTTGGGACGGGATCGAACGAAGTTTAGTTAGATTGCATAGCAAATTAAAGTGCAAAACATTGGCAGCCTATCTATGCCGCCCAACTCGATCTGAAGCTGGAGCAGAAATATAGCACAAGCACGGGCGCGCAGGTCCCCCAAACCGCTGTCAGTGGGATTGCTAGTAAACAATGGCTTAGGATCACCACCATCAGTCAATCTCCTCGATTCACCTGTTGCTTGTGTAATGGGCAAGCAATGCGGCCATGCCCCAGTGATTCTTTCGATAGCCACTAAACGAATGGGGGAATGGATACTTATAATCTTGGGAATGTTATGGTTGACCAATTGCAAGCAGCAACTACGACAGGCAGCCCCAGCAGAGGCTGCTGATGGATGCCACCCCTTTTGCTTTGAGCGACAGGTCGCCGTTCGTCAAGCGTTTCAGGCTTGGCTTTCTACTCGCCTTCATCGGGCCGGGGTAACCGGAGGCCGAGTGGCATCAGCTGCGCCTGCGCGAGCGAGGACATCGACGACGACGGCGTCCTCCTCGCGAGGGCGCGCCACGGGCCCAGGGTTGCCGGCGAGTGGGCTCCGCATGCTGGATCTGGACCGACGACGGAGCGCCACGCTTTTTCTCTTTTGATGATAGAAGACGACGACGACAGCCATGGCGATGACGACGTACGGCCAGGTCCACCAGGTCGGGTCCGCCAGGTTGGTTTACCAGCGAGGCGGGGAAAGGCGCGGCGGCGCAAAAGCTGGAAGTTGGGCCGAAATGTAACCGATTCCATAGTGGGCCGACACTGCACTTAGTTTAACAAGACATTCGTCGTCGTCGTCTTCCCTATATGTGGGCTTCCCAAAGGCCGCCCAACATCCTTACCAGCCCACAGCCTCCTTCCGTCCCCAATCGCCCGCCGCTCTCTCCGATGCCTCGCCGCAATCCCTCTCTTCTCTGGCGGCGCTTCCCACCATCGTCGCCGGCGTGAAGGAACCCTACCGCAGTTCTATTTGTCGCGCCCGCCACCCGCCCATCTCTTATCAGCCCACCAAACAGGGAGACGCGCGATGGCCGGAAACCGCAAGTTTGCAGCTGGCGGCGGCGGCGGCGATGACCGGCTCAGCGACCTCCCCGACGGCATCCTCGAGCACGTCCTCTCCTTCCTCCCTGCCGCGGACGCCGTGCGCTCGTCCGTTCTCTCCAAGCGGTGGCTCCGTGCCTGGGTCCACGCCCCCGCCCTCAATCTCTCCGACAAGCACCACCGGGGCGGGTTCCTCGGATTCGCGAGCGAGGTCCTCGCGCGGTACGGCGCCTCCGACGTCCCCGCGCTCCACGTGACCCTCGGCTGCGAGTCCAACCTCGGCCCCGCCGCCGCCGCGTGGCTCCGCGACGTCATGGAGCGCGTCGTCGAATCGGTCTCGGTCTCGGTGACGGCGCCGCGGCCGCTGTACCCGCTGGCCCTCCCCAGCGGCCTCAGAGCCAAGTCGATTACCCTGGGATTGAGCGGCATCTCCTTCCAGCACGGCCAGCTCGTCCTCCCGGAGCCCGGCGCTCCGATGTCTTTCGGGGCGTTGACGGAGCTGAGCCTCTCGAGGGTGCGTCTGCAGGAACGCGTGCGCCCGCTCGGCGAGTTCCTGTCGTCGTGCTGCCCCCGGCTGAGGAAGCTGCGCCTTGCCAAGGTGAGTGGAGGCCTGGTTGCAGACGGAGGGCTCAGCGTGTGGCCGCTCGTGCTCCATCTGGACACGCTCGAGGAGCTCGTGGTCGATCGTGTCGAGAGCTTTAGCAAGCTGCAGGTGGTGTCAGCTAATCTCCGGGTGCTGGGTGTGCACTCCTGCTTTGGATGTGTGTCGCAGTGGGGCATTGACACTGAGGTTGAGATCTCAGCGCCGAGGCTTGAGGCTGTCGGTTGGTCTGGCTTTCTGCCGAAGCACCTCATCTTCCTGAACGGCAGTCATTGCATCCGGCGTCTGTCTGGTCTCCTTTTCCACTTGCCCGGGAATGAGTTCCGGTCGACCAGCTCTGTGCGGTTACTGGAGATGTGCTCGAGTGCCATCCATCTGAGTGCTTGCATTGACATTCCAGACTTTACTACTCCATCCATGTTAACTCAAGAGGTATCAGCACGTGTTTAAGCTTGTGTTCTGACTTCTGAGCTTCTAAGCTAGAGCTCTGTAGCCCAGACTCATATAGGCACATGTTTTTTCTCATGCTAATTTTTCGTGTCTGCAGGAGTTGGACCATGTACCTCAGCTTCCTAACATCAGGGTACTCTCCCTGCGGTTAGTTGCGATTTTGGGGTTTATCAGCTGTCCCATTGCCCCAATTATCTTCTCATTCCTCTGGCGATGCCCCAACCTGACACGGCTTCATATTGACCTGTCAATGCTGCACCAGTTTTCAAGAATGGATCCAGAGTATCTTATGGTTCCGGTACGTATATTCCTCTCCATAGTTCATACATTTCTATATGAGATAATCTTACAGTTCCGGTAAGTATCTTCCTCTTTGTAGTTCATAAATTGCTATATGAGATAAGTTACCTAGGCAGTGGTGAGTTCTACCTCATTAAAAAAATTCAAACATAACAATTTTTTTCCCTGAGTTCCATCAATCACTTCATTTTAATTCACCATGTTGTGCTGCACCTTTCTGAAGATTAAAAAGTATGAAAACCGATGCTGACATAGGTATATAGATGATAGGAAGCTCTTTTAGTTTTTTTCTTATTGGTAACCTATCAAATTTCTCCTTTTTATTTAATGCCTAGTTACATTAATTGTGTATTTAGGAAGTTTCAAATTAGAAGTACATTTATTGTGCTAGCTTGATCAATGAAGTTTACAAACCTCCTCCAAATTGATACATCAGGATAACGAGGACACTGAAATGAAGAAGCCATGGCAAAGCACTGACTGCAACCCGTGGAAAGCATGTAGAGATCAACTAGAACTAGGCTCGCTTCAAGAAATAAGGTTCAGCGGGTTCATGGGAACGGACCGTGAGATGGAGCTTGCCGATGTTCTGTTCGGGGTTGAGGCTGCACGCCCAGCACTCAAGAGGATATCTATAGCATTGTTTCCTCAAGTAAGGCAAGGTATGGATGGCAGTCCAGTGTGCAGCGTTGGAGCCACATCACCAGCATTCAAGCGGATGTCTATGTCGTTTCCACAACTGTTGCGACATATGGATTCCATTGGGACGGAGACGAAGGCTCGATTCCCTCTGGTGGGAGGATACTGGGAAACTGTTCCAAGGAAAGAGCTCACGTGGACCAGAACATGTTGAATTGCTAGGTAAATATGGTGGGGAAAGATGGGAGATCAACAGGCAACAGACATTGTTGTAGTGGTATTGAAGAGTCGAATGTCATGACATCCAAACTTACTTGGCACCTAAGGAAGCTAGTACCACTGGGACTAATCCGCAATCGGTTTGGTATCACTAAATTACTGTGTTGTGTTAGCGTTTTGTTTATTTGGCCTGATTGCTGGTGCTATATATTGGAAGTTTGTGGTATCAACTGACTTGTGACAAACGTTATCATGTTTTGGTGAATAGCACTCTGTATCAGCATGCTTGAAAATTGGCGGCCCTATTTGTGTATTGGAGTGCTAGTGAATAAGCAATGCTTGCAATGCACAAATTTGTGCAGAGTTGACATGGTTCCTCACGAAATTTCCCGCGGCAGTGCTGCGCGCTTTTTTTTTTTGTCATCTGCGCTAAACGTGAGATTAGACATGTCATAAGCCTGGGATAACCTAGGCCTGTTTGGACGTGAACATGACTTGCAGCAGCTATGGAGTGATTTTTTTTTGTACACTTCTTTTCTCTATATGCTTTGGCCCAGACCTTGTTAAACTCTCGTGTATTAATTAATACAAACCTCGCAGTACGCCGGTTTCACGTTTTAAACAATATTTGAATGATTCTTGAATCTTGATATTGAATTTTGAAATGCAACCAAAGCCATCCGCAATCTTCAGAGAAGACTCAAGGTAAGGTGCAAAGCGCGAATCTATTTTGGTTTCATCTGTTACGATTCCTAATTCAAGAAATAAGATGCTACTGTACTACCACGGATGAAAGTCTGCTACATCAAGAAAAGGGGGAAAAAGGAAAGAAACGATCTTTTGCACCAAAAATGGATGCTACTGCATAGGGGACAGTCGCTTGTTGCTTTGTTCCTCAACATCAGCCAGAAGCTGCTGCAGTGAGCTTGTACTTGAGGTACGCTTTGATAAAAGGATCGAGCTCGCCGTCCATGACGCCGGTGATGTCCGAAGTCTCGCACCCTGTCCGGACGTCTTTGACGAGCTTGTAGGGGTGGAAGACGTAGTTGCGTATCTGCTGCCCCCACTCTGCCTTCACCATGTCGCCACGGATCTGCTTGATCTCCGAGGCACGCTGCTCCTCCTTGATCACCAGCAGCTTCGCTTTGAGCCGGCTGAGAGCCTTTATTTTGTTGGCCAGCTGACTCCTCTCCTCTGCAAAGTTGGGCATCGCGAAACAAACCTCAGGTTTATCTAGTATAACCTGCAGTTGCTTGTGTTTCCAATTTGTGGTTTTAAACATATCTCTATGCCATCCTGGCTGAAGTCGTAAATATCTTATTCAGCAAGACTGACAATCCAGTATTGGGAGAAGCTGAGAAAATCTTCCCCATGAAATATGCTCACGGTTCAGCAGTACGAAGATCAGAAGATCAACATTTAGTTTTTCACATGGTAATCTTACCACCAATCATTACTACATCTTTTGCTTTTTCATGAATACACTGTATCAAAGTCAACTTTTTTTTAGCAAAGTATCAAAGTCAACTTAAGACCTAGTGCATACACGAAGCAGAGTGATTGTGTAATTTGTTCAGCTATGTGATGCAAAGCTGGTCAGAAATGGTACCTGAGCAACGAACTGCAATGCCAGTAGGAATATGGACCATGCGAACGGCTGTTTCCACTTTGTTCACGTTCTGGCCTCCTTTACCTCCAGCTCTTGTGAAGCTTATGTCCAGGTCCTCTTCAGGTATTTCCACAGCCATGGATTCCTCCGGTAGAAGAGGCATAACCTCAACACCAGCAAAGCTTGTCTGCACAAAGTAGTACATAGAGCAGAATACTAAGAATCAGAAAGGGATAACAGCGCTATCCCATTAGCTCATGAAAAAGTGTTGACAAATTTACAGAACTAGAATTGTGAAATGCAAACACTACCTGCCGAAGCCCTTTCGCGTTGAATGGTGATTGTCGGACAATCCTGTGTGTCCCTTTCTCACCAGAGAGATAGCCATAAGCATATCTACCCTCTAGTTCTACTGTTGCTGATTTTATACCAGCCTCTTCACCCGGTGATTTCTCAACTACTTTTGTCTTGTAACGCTGCTTCTCTCCCCACCTTGCATACATCCTTAGTAACATGTCAGCCCAATCCTGCAAAGACCAAACAAAGTTTTATCAGAATGCAAGCACACTTCGTGTAAGCAAACACATGCTTTCAAATGAAAAATTCAGTCATTGCTATTCTTACATGAAACCAGTACATAACATGTCTACATATATATAGCATAGATGTAAAAACATCATATTACAAGCCAGTGACATACTGCATGTAGTAGCCATCATCAGTGGCATTTCTGAATCATGAGGCATTGTTTGTAGTTTTGAGAACAGCCAAATTTCCAATACTCATCGCTGGATTAGTTTTGTTTTGTTAGTCTCTTTCAATTCATAGTATCAATACAACCTTTTTTAAGGGAACAAATAAGACCAAGATTTGTATCAGGGAGCCATTGCAAAGCTCTATAGTTGATAATACAAAAACCAAAACTTAAACAAGCTTAATTTCGTCCTATGCAAAATTGCAAACTACCAACTGACTAATAAATATGATATTAGAAAACTAACAGTACATTTCAATCTTTGTTAGGAATAAACAACCATCATGCCTAACAATAGTGAGTTTAACTAAGATTTATTCTTAATCGATACAAAAAATATGTAAACATAGCGAATGCTTACCTGAGCGTCAGTGCCACCAGCACCAGCAGAAATATTAATCACAGCACCTTCCTTGTCATATGGTCCAGAAAGAAGCTGTGTCATCTCAAAATTATCTACTGCCTTATTTAATGACTTTATAATCTTTGAGGCCTCCTCAAGAAGACCAGTATCTATGGAATCTAATTCCTCAGTAAGCTTCACAATTGTCTCAGCGTCTTCAACCTACAAGCAGGAAAGGACCACCACAACTAAGAACTACTAGTGTTCAAAGCAAATTGTTGTCATATGGCATTCTTCTCCCACCAAAAAGCGATATCATATAAATTCAGAACAGTTGCAGGGATATCTACAGCAGATTCTTGTTCTTGTTAATTAATTATCATGAATTGCATAAATATGCAGGTGCAGCAATTGTGTCATCGTTATTATCAAAGAAAATGTGAAATAGAACATTCAGTAATGCTGTGAGGGCTCAAACCTGTGACTCGAAATCATTGAGAAGCTTGACTCTGTCTTTGAGCTCTGTCAGAGAAACAAGTATCCCCTGTGCCTTGGAAGGATCATCCCACAAAGAACTATCTGCTGACTTCTTCTCTAGCGAAGCGATCTCCTCCTTAAGCTGTTCCAAACCTACAGACTGCCTGACTTCACTGACACGCTCCATAGCCAACTCAACCTCCTTCCGCAAGGCGTAGAAATCTGCAACGTTTTCCAAAGCTATTGGTAGAATCCGGTGCGTTTATGTACCATAACAATAAATGGCCTCACTCATAGCAAATGCAACAAATAAAGAATGAGCAGAAAGTTTACCCTGCATGGCCCACTCGGCAGCCTCTGGTTCATCTGCAACGCTTGACTGGCTTCCGGTCCCAGCGGATGCAGATCGCACTGTGTTGATCCAAGTCTGTCAACGTTTCATCCAAAGGATAAGAAAACTAACGCACAAATCACCAGCTGTACTTCTTCTCTTGAACTAAATCCTGATTCAATCTCTTGTAACTTGAAATTAAGAGATTTGGTTGCAGAAATTTCATGAGCCAGATCACATATGCTTGCTTGCACGAGGGAAGGAGGAGACAGACTCACCAGGAACAGTGCTCCGGCGGCAGGGGCTGAAACAAACGGAGAAGGGGGAGCGCCCCGGGCTGAAGCTACTGCGAGCGGTGCAGCGGGGGTAGTTAACGGCGGCGGCGACCCGCGCGCCCGGCAGAAGCAGCCGCGGGCAGTCAACCATGCCGTTGCGAGACGCGTCGGGGTCCGCGCAGGGCCACGCACGGGTAGGGACGCCGGGGGAGGATGGAGGAGGCGCGTCCTCGGAAAAGCTTGGAAGCGGAGGGGCGGCGAGGTCGCAGCTGCTGGCTAGCCGAAGAGGATGGGGGAAGGGAGGGATTAAAGAGATAAGGATCTGACGGTTCATATTAAACCATTCAAATAAAATATATTAAATTCTATTTGAAAGTTATTCCCTCTTTTTTTAATTCTCTCATCTTAATCCATTCAAGAACTTCAAAACATACCTGATACATTCTTGATTCACTGAACAAATGCTCCAAACTGTAGCATCTTCGGCTTATTAGTTGGTCTTGTGGCCATAGCTAACGAGAGGAACAACAGCATTATCTCTAGATGACAGCAACTGATGTATCTCTTGATCATCTCCATGAGCAACTCGGCATAGCTTTGACCTTTTCGCATGCAACGTGTGCAATGTCATCTCCACTTGCTTCATAGTAGGCCTCTCTTCACCTTGGAGCCTTAGGCACATCTTTGCAAGATCTGCAACACTATTAATTTCTTCCTCAGTTGCTTCCTCGCGAATTTGTGCAGTAACTCTCTCTTTTATTGGCCTTGACTTCAACTCGCAGAGAAAGTAACTCGACAAGTTCTGTTTGAAGGGAAAAGATTCGATGGAAACCACCCTCTCGGTGGAAACGTGAAAACCACTCTAAAATTCATATTTCGAGGTTTAAAAAAATTTGAAACCACGCATATTTGTTGTGTATCTATAGATTTACGTTGTTGCAAAAGTTGAGATACAAACTCAATGTAGAAAAATTCGTAGGAAAATGACAAATTTGGAGTACAAGTGCACTACAAGACAAATTTCTGGGCATGTGTATTCCAATGCATATGCACTTGAATTTTGTCATTTTCATATGATTTTTTATATAATGAGTTTGCATCTCAACTTTTGCAACAAAGTACACATATGGATAAATTATAAATTTGCATCGTTACAAATTTTTTAAAGACTTCTAAGTGTGTTGCTTAGAGTAGTTTTCACGTTTCCACCGAAATAGTGGTTTCCACCAAATATTTTCCCCTGTTTGAAGCCTGACTGAGTTGTAAAAATGGGCTCCTTTCTGACAAGCAACTCAACAAGTACAACACCAAAACTACATGTCCCTCTTTTCGTTAAGCTGTCCAGTTCGGTAATACTCTGAATCTAAATAACCAAATGTGCCTTCTACATTTGTGTTAACATGAGTCTGGTCAATGGGAACTACCCTTGAAGCTCCAAAATCTGAAACTTTAGCAGTGTAGTTTGCATCATGGAGTATATTAGATGACTTGACGTCACAATGAAAAATAAAAATAAATCAAAACAGAGTGGAGATAGCAGAGAGCGCTTGCTACTTCTAGGGCAATTCTTAGGCACTCATCCCATGACAAGGAGAATTTGCTCTCTGAACTTGAATGGAGAATATCATATAATGAACCATTGGGAACAAAGTCATATACCAGCAACGGGACCTTAGTTTCAAGACAACATCCAAATAGTCTGACGATATTTCTGTGGTTTATGTGTGAAAGAATAATTACCTCATTAATGAACTGGTTGATTTCACTTTGTTCGATAGCCTTAGAACTTTTAATGGCCACCACTCCCTGATCAGCTGAGCAACTCCAACAGTTTGCTATTTTAACTTGTCATCTATCTAATTTTGACAAAACATGAAAAATTAGCCTCCAACGGTTTGGCAAAACAACTTGACATCAATAGCAACTTGGCATCCATCCTCTCGTCGCGCGTATATATGCGCGTGAGTAACAGAAGAGGTGGAAGGACCTAAAACTAATTTTGTTTCTATCTCAGGATTCCTGATGTAAGTTTTCAAGAGGTTGAAGGACATAACATGATTTTGTTTCTCTCTCAAGGTTCCTGATGTAAGTTAGATCTGGATTTGGCAAATGAATTATACCAAATTGTTAGAGATGAGTTCCTTTTTACTTGGCATATCCTTTTAGAAGTTGACAAAAACACAAAATTTATCAAGTAAAATTTGGCAAACTCTTAAAGATTTGCCTTTGTACATGACGGGCAAACTCTTGAAGATATGCCTTTGTACATGATTCGGCAAAGGATTTGTGTTTGTGTTTTCTCTCGAATCTGTTTCGTTGTACTTCTTCTCTTCTTAATAAAAAATATGATACACACGTTTTAAAAAAACAGCTGCAACATGAGAGAAAGCAAGCACTGGGGCTGTTTGGCTGGTCTGAGTTTGGTATATTACGGTTTGTTTCGATTTATTTCCTCTCACATAATAATATTCATCCTCCCAACCGAGTACTATTCATTCTACCAGCCGAACGGGCTCCCTGCGTTCCTACTAGAAAGTACTCCCTCCGTTCCTAAATATAAGCATTCATTGACTTTTGCTGAGCACGTTTGACCATTCGTCTTATTAAAAAAATTATGATAATATTAGTTATTTTGTTATGACATGTTTTATCATCGTATATATTTTAAGTATATCATAAATGTTTTTACATTTTCACAAATTTTTTGAATAAGACGAATGGTCAAACGTGCACCACGGAAATCGGAAAATGCGAGCAACTCCAAGAGTCTAAGCTAAATCTCACTCTTCATTTTCTCATTTAGCTAGTCATTTAGCTAAGAATCTCTCTTTATATTTGGTTGCATTCCAACAGACTAGCAAAAGTTCCACTCTTTATATCTAAATCTCATCTCTCCTGCCCTCTTCCCCTCTCACTGACGCGTAGGCGCCACAACCTTATCCCCTCCTTGCTCCTTCTGCTCCCCGTGAACCGTCCATGGCGGCGACCCAAGGCTCCTCCATCGCCAGCCAGTCCCCGATCTCCTCCGCCGGTGACCCCGGGCTCCTCCCGCCTAAACCGAGCTCCTACCACCACCAACCAAGTGCGTCACCACCTCAAGCACCGCCACGCCCCGAGCACCGTACCTCCAGCCACTGGCCTCCTCGAGCATTGACCCTCCATGCACCCATGGTCACCTTGCTGTAGAGTCAGTTCGCCATCAAATCAAGCTCGCGCGCCCTCCAATTGAACACCGACGGGGCATCCACGGCCGCACTAGCCGCCGTCGAAGCCAGCCGCAGCACTCCTACTGCTCCGCGTCGTCGCGCGAGGAGTCGATGGCCGCGGCGCCCACTGCTTCTCCCTGAAAGTGCATCTAGGCCCCTAAGTGGATTTTGGTGAATTGAATGACAAAGCGATTAAAGGTCTAACATGTTTATCTAAGATTATGAGCAACTTTTATTTGTATATTCATGAGTTATTGTTGGGATATATATATATATATATATATATTGGTGAATGAATATTGTATGGCTCACATTGGAGAAGACAAATATATGTATGATCCTAAGACATAGTGGCAAATATCAAGCAAACGAAAAAAGATGGATATCGGGAATATTGTAAGGAGGTCAATTCATGATCTCTGATGAACATGGTAGCTTGATTAAAATAAACGGGTCATAGAAAGAGAAGATGATGCTTCTTCACAAGTTGAATGCAAGGCTTCATGTCAGAAATGAAAGAGGACACAAGATTGAGTATATTTTTTATGGTCTTTTGTTGGAAGCTTGCATATTCGTTGTCAATCAAGAACAAGCATTTGAAGCGGGATTTCAAATGAAGACTAATTGTAAATGAAGCAAAGCTTAACTCAACGTGGATTGGATAAGTGATGAAGAGATCAACCGAGATGTCTAGGGTGAGGGACTAAGCAATTTTTGGGGCTCTAGCTAGGCCGCCATTCCGTGTTTTGCTAAGATGAAGTTCTAGCATCCGTGGGGTCTTCAAGTATCATATTCAAACCTTAACCGAAGGAAGCATTGCATCAAGTTCACAAGTTGAGATTGACAATATGGAGTGATTTAAGGATCTAAGTGTGCATTTCTATGCTATATGGAAAGATCTTAAGCCACTAGCTTAAGTATGGATGTGCTCAAGACATTGGTCTAAGTTGGAAGCCCTCAAGTGGAAAGTGATCAAGTATGGCAAGATTGAAGACATTCAAGCTCAAGAGGTTGACAAGGTGTTTTTATTTAATCTTGAGTATAGGTTTGCCGTACTATTAAGAGGGATGCAACTTTCGCTTTATGACCAAGTCAAGTGCTCTTAGGAAACCTAAGTGAGAAACAGCCTCAGAGTGTGCTAACAACCCCTCCTAACCTAACCTGAGACACTTCATCTTTTAGGTGAAGTGTTAGTTTAATAGAAAGGGTTTTGGGGGTTTCTCGGGCTCCACCGGTCTAACCGGTGGAGGCACCGGTCTGACCGGTGCAACTAGGCCCAACGGCTAGTTTTTCAAACACCGGTCTGACCGGTGCCGCCCGACAACTAACGGCTAGTTTTCTTCTTCTGGGGTATAAGTACCCCAAGCCCTCCTCTTGGATGGGCTGCTGTTCTTGGCTAACTTGTTGAGCTTCCAGGTCATTTCTAGCAAGCCTAAAGCCTTAGTGGCTCTCCCTAACCTCTCTCTTTGTGAGATTTGTGGATTCAAGCCATATCTTTGAGTTGGGTTGAGTTAGTGAGATCTTGAGAGCCTTTGTGAGCTAACAAGAGCATTCCCATAGCTTGGGCACTTGAGTTTCGCATCTACAAGCATTGAAGCATTTGTTACTCTTGGAGGTTCGCCTCCTAGACGGCTAGGCGTCGCCGGCTAGCTCCCAAGCTGTGGTGAGCAGCGGCAAGTTTGTGAGGGCTGTGATCTTGCCTCTTCGTGGAAAAGATCGCCTTAGTGGAATCGAGGAAAGTGGTTGAAAGAGACCCGGCTTGTTGTGGGAGACCTCTTGTGGTTCCCTTACAAGATCCTCAATGGAGACGTAGGTTCCTTGGTGGAAGTGAACTTCGGGAAACAAATCCTTGCATCTCTTTGTGGTTTGCATCTCTAAGTTGTTTTCTAGCATATTTGATTTGCTTCCGCTTCGATCTACTTGGGTGTGCATATTTGTGTGTGCAGGGATCATTACCCTGCTCGGGATCATCTACTCAGGCCACACACCAAGTTTGGTTCGTGCTAGAAGTCAAGAGAAGTTTGAAGTTGTTTTTGCAGGTTCTCTGTGCTACACCGGCCTGACCGGTGTGGGGTAACGGTCTAACCGGTGCTCTCCTGTGAAGCAAAGCCAGCACCGGTCTGACCGGTGAGGCGCACCGGTCTGGCCGGTGGAGCCTGGCAGTTCAAGTTTGCGGGGAATAAAAGTTCAAATTGGTCGTCCGCCTATTCACCCCCCTCTAGGTGACATCAAGGTCCTTTCAATTGGTATTAGAGCCGAGTGCTCCGATTCGAGCTTAACCGCTTGGAGTTTGACGATGTCGACAACGCGTGAGATACCTTTTGAGCTTCTAGCTCTAGATGGCTCAAACTATGCTTCGTGGTCAATTCATGTACTCAACTATATTAGGACCATGGGTCCACTTGCTGAGAAGATTGTTATTGCTAGCATTCTACCTTCTCACCTTAGGAAAAACAAAATTGACTTGTCAAAATCATCCCTAGAGGACTTAGAGCGTTGGCAATGCAACTCTCGAGTATTTAACTACATTTGTAGTATGTTGAGTGATGATGTGCAGGAACTTATCTATGAAAAGATCGAGATTGATGCACACAACATTTGGGAAATACTTCGAGAAGAATATGAAAAGCCCAAGTTGATTGATCAAGAACAAACCATGGAGAAGACACTTGAGGAGTGCTCAAAGTCTTCACTCAACTGCATTGAGCCTCAAGTGTCACTTCCCAAGCAAGGAAAAGGCCAAAGAAGCGAAGGCCCTGACCCTCTGCAGGGACCGGTCAGACCGGTGTGTCTCGCTGGTCAGACCGGTGCCGGCATGGGCACCAACATATGCTTGATGGCCAAGAAGGAAAAGAAAAAGACCAAAGGAGGAAAGGTTGAGACAAATGAAGCTTCAAGCTCCTCGACTAAGGAACTTGAGGCTCTCAAATCTGAAAACGCCTCTTTGGTTTGTAAGTATGATTCGCTCGCTAGGCAATATGATAAAGTGATAAAATCCTTTGCTTGCGTAGCTGCAGTGGATCAAGATAATGAAATGCTTAAAGAAAAAATAGAGATCCTCACTAGTGAGCATATGGCTCTACAAGCAAAGCACAAGGAACTTGAGTGTTCTCATGAAAAGTTTGTAGATTCTTATGCTTCACTAGAGATAGCTCATGAGGTTGTTCTTTCTTCCGTAAAATTTATGCAACCTCTATCTCACACGTGCACATGCTCACGAGTTCAAATTGATTTGTCTTGCGCTAATGATTGTTTTTCTCAAGCAAGCCAATCTAGCATTGAGCATGTACTTGTAGAATTTTGTGATGACCTCATTGCCAAAGAAAATGATGAACTCAAACAAGAGGTCGAAAAGCTTAAAAGAAACTTGTATGTGTTGAAAGGGAAGAGTCAAGTGCAACCTTCTCAAGATAACCGTGATGACATGGTGAAGAAGCTTGAGAAGGGATCAAACGTCACTAGCTCAACTCCCCAACAACACACCAAGACCTACAAGAACAAGATTCAAGAAAAGAGCAAAGTTGGGCATGACAAGTCACTCCATTGCCCAACTAAGCAAAAGGTACAAGAAACACTCTCCAAGAAGACAAGAAGATCAAATAAGTGGAGAGTGTGCTACAAGTGCAGAGAGAAGGGACATCTAGCGGATACTTGCCCCAATGATGCAGCATGCAGCAGATCTGACCGTGACCGGTCAGACCGGTGCATAGCACCGGTCAGACCGGTGCATAGCACCGGTCAGACCGGTGGCGACCAGGTCAGCCACTCCTCAAGGCAACAGGGCGAGAAAGACCCCTTCTCCCAAGATGAGGCTCAGAAGCAAGCAGGGACAAAGAATTTCAAGAAATGGTGTGGCTAACAAGGACAAAAGCCGCATTTGCTATGAATGTCGTCAAAAAGGTCACATGGGCAAAGATTGCCCGAATGATAACACTCCTAAATCAAATCTTGTCCATTATGATTTCAAGAAGCTTAGGGAAGATGAAAATAGTACTTATGCTACTAGAGTGGTCAACTCACCTCAAACTAGCATAAGAGCCATTTGGGTCCCTAAGCATCTAGTGACTAACCCTATATGACCCAACAAGCTTTGGGTACCAAAGAATGCTTCTTGAGCTTGCAGAAATCTAGAGATGCATTGAAAACATGGTTAAGAAAAAGGGAATCTTAATTTGATAAATTGACCATGTGAAGAGCTCAAGAGTCAAAATCTCACATTCAATGACATCTCGGTAAATTGTACTTAATATTGAGTCTGAGTCACTCTTAGTTCTTACGTGAACCCTCATGTGTCACAAATCTTGGATTAGTGAAACATGAGGAAGTGACTTTGACTATTTCTATAAAATTTACCCTCTCATTCCATTCGATGCCTTTAATGGCTCTCTAGTAGAGCAAATGTCTTGCTGAATTTGCAGGTACTAAAATGTGATATGTTCACAAAATCACAAAGCAAGGCAAACATGATCATCAAGGGTGCTGGGACAGTCATCACCGGTCTGACCGGTGCTAGGCGTGTTCCTACAAGTGCCGGGTGATCCGGACCACACGGTCGGGTGACCCGATACGTCTCTGGATACAGCCGGGTGACCCGGACCCAGTAACCAGGTGACCCGAATCCTGGTCGAGGCTGAGCAAGAAGCCACCGGTCTGACCGGTGGGGATAAGATGCCTCAAGACTATTAGTAGACATCTTCTTGGTGATCATGAGTGAATGGTATGAGTATTTTGACACATTTCAACAGTGTTATCATTTATGTGTCATGACCAAGTACGTGAGTGAGCTACTCCATATTCTTAATTGAATATTGTGCAATGATCGAGAAATTCAAGACATCTCCATGCATTAATTTAGGGGGAGCTCACGTCATTACTTGTGTCACTTGTGGGACTAACAATTTCTTCTAGTGATCTTGTAGTCTCATGTATCCGTGCACCTTAAGCAAGCTCTTAGAAATCATCTTTCTCTAAAGAACTCAAGTAAGAGCTAGCAACTACTAAAATAGAAAAGATGCACAAATAAAATGGCCTAAGGCAAAGGTATGTTCTCCGAATCTCCTTTATTCATTGAAATGCATCTAGGCCATATTACCATACTAGTGTGCCTTCTTTAGCGTGTAATTGCTTCAAGTGAATTTTGTGTGCCTCTCTAGATATTTGGTTGATACCGTTGCGTTCACTCGACTTTGTGTCTTGTGATCAAGGGTATGAGTCAAATATACTAGAACGGCTATTTGTTTGAAGTGGATGCATACACTTTGTGTTGTAGGATAGTTTTTCTAAAAATCAACTAGCATGTGTAGGAAGTGTGAAATTTGAAAAATATTTGGTCTTTGTGACCCGATCGACTTACTTGTGACTATTGTTCCCAATGCTTGATTGATGGCTAGTCACAAATAAGAAGATTTTCTCAAGTCCATAATAATCTCTTTATCTCTCTCTCACTTGGAAGAATCAAGTTTGTCAATTAAATTGGATAGCTCTATATTCTTCTGAGATCTGTGAAAAGTTGGATTATAATCTCGTAAATATTCTTTATCCAACCTGTGTGAAGGAGTAAGGATTTCAGATCAGGTTGTGTCTTAAGGGAGCACCGGTCTGACCGGTGCATAACACCGGTCTAAAGCCACATCTTCCATCTTTTTGAATCCTAAGGGGAAAGAAAGAAGTTAAAATCATATCACGTGAAGTTTTCAGAGGCAAAATCTCAAATTTTTGGAAGGATGGCTCGAAACTTCCGAGGCTAGGGCGGAACTTCCGATAAAGACTCTCTGTTTGTCGTCGGAACTTCTGACCCTGGACTGGAACAACCGAGCAGGGACGCCAGTTGGACCAAAAGGGGTCACCGATCTGACCGGTGCCCCTCACCAGTCTGACCGGTGTCGCCCGGGAGCAACCCGTGGGGCCTCAGTAAAAGAATCTATCCTTTTACCCCCTCCATCTTCTCTCTCCTCCATTACTCACCAGCATCCATCCCCTTCCCAAACCGTGGACTCCTCCCTCTCCCCTCCTTCCACCTCTCTCATCTCCCATGGAGACTTGAAGATTGCACCAAGGAAAGGGTTCAAGATTGGATGGAAAGGATTCTCCCAAGGATCCTCTACTGATTCCCCTTCGAGTTCTTCGAATCCCATTCAAGTTCCTCTCTCAAAAGGTATTCAAATCTTCGTTTTGCCCGATCTCTTTACTCCGTGCAAAGATTTGAATTCCCTTTGGTAGAACATCATCTGAGAACCCCTAGAAGACATTCCTGTAGATCCATAGCTTTTCGTTGGACACATTGTGAAAATCTAAGATTTGGGGTCGGACGGCTTGCACCGGTCTGACCGGTGCTCGTCACCGGTCTGACCGGTGGCGCCCGTCCAACCCTAAATCCTGTTTTCTTCGTGTTTTCGACACTTGAATGTTTCTAGATCACCAATCTTCATATCTTGTCATCCCAGCTGCTGAGATTGGCATTTGAGGCCATTGGCTTAGTTCTGGATGGCACCGGTCTGACCGGTGCCCCTCACCGGTCTGACCGGTGACGCCCAGAACCGACTCAATTGTCCAAACTGTGAATTTCAATTTAAATTCTTTGCAAATCTCAATCCTGGTGTCTTATACAATCTTGTCATATCCTTTGTGACTCAGGACAATGGCTATGCCAAGGATGAAGCAGTCCGGGAGCAAGAAAACAAGATTAAAACCTAGAGAGCTCCCGCATGATCGTGAGGCAGGTGGGAGTGGCAGTGCAGCTGGTTGGAACCTGAGAGAGCGTGCACCTAAGAGAAGGACTGAGGAACAAGAAGACTTGGGTGGTGACACGGGGACAAGCAGCGATGACAATGTGGAGGATGAAACATTTGTTGACACTGAGAGTGTTGATGATGAGATTGAGGAAGAGGACCTAGGTGGTCAGGAAAGAGATGAGGATGAGGATCCTATGGATGAGGATGAGGATGACGGTCCGTGTAGGCTAAGGGTCGTCAAACCTATCTACATGTACCCACACAGAGCAGTGAACTATCATGGTACAGGGATGACAAAGAAGCTGCATAAGTTAAGGGATGTGAATCCCTATGCCAGTGAGAGGACAGCTTCGGACAGGAGGTTTTGGGCTACCTTCCAGCAGGATTACTACTCCACAGTGATAATCAAGAAGCCCAAGATCACCCATCAGGCACAGTACGTGGATTGGACCTTCATGGAGAGCAAGAATGACCCTATCTTTGATGAGATCAGCAGTGTGTGTGAACACCAGCGAGTAAAGGGTCTCATGGGCTTTAGGCAGGATTGGAACAGGGAAATCATTGCTCAGTTCTACGCCACAGTACACTTTGGTCACGTGGATGATGAGAGAGCTATGCAGTGGATGACTAATGGGAACAAGTATGGTATTCGCTTTTCCCGGTTTTTGTCTCTCTTTGACTTAGGGCAGGAGGATATGACTTATCCAAAGTTGCATGATGGTGGTCTACTTGAGCTAGAGGCGTTGTATTTCATGTATCCTAGTGATCAGAGGGCTAATGTTGGACACGTGAAGGGGCTCTACACTTACTTTTCAGTTCTTAATAGGCTTCTGCGGGCGTCCATAGCACCAAGGGATGGAAATCCCTCTGACATATCCAGGTACATGAAGAACTTGATGATAGCACTAAGACCAGGGGCACCTCCATTTAGTGTGGGGGATTACGTTTGGCAGGAGATCAAATACCTTTCAGAGGATCCGAAGAAGATCTGTAGCTACAGCCCGTACATCATGTATATGATCGAGAGGGTGACCAGAATAGAATTTCCAAAGGATGTCACTCACAAGCCTCTCAAGCCAAATCTAGTGAAGAATCCCCGCATTCCTTCTCTTGAGCATGATCCGGAAATTAGAGAGGAAGAAGGAGAAGGATGGGAGCAGCAGCAGCCTGCTGCTCAGGCTGCCACCGGTCTGACCGGTGGAGGCCTGAGCAGCAGTACCGACCCAGAAAAGCTACCTCTCCAATGCGCAAATTCATAAACTTTCTTTTTGGTATGTGCAAGAGCCAGCATGACATTGAAGTAGCACAACAAAGAGAAAGAAGAGACCGGAAGAAGGAGAGGGATTCTATGAAGATGCTGCATGCACACTTTGGGCTTCAGCCACCTCGCTCACCCATATCTCCCGTTCCACCTGAGGTTCCTATACCTACTTTTGAGGAGAGGATAAGAAGCATGGCAAATTCGGGATTGGTGGATCAATATGGCAGCTTCTTATTTGAGTCAGGCGGGGGGAGCTCTTCTGCACCACCACCTCCACCTCCTCAGTTTGATTCAGCGGGGACTTCTCAGCACGTTGAGGCTCCAGAGGCTCCTGAGGATTTTTTTTGTGAAAAAGAGGCTCCTGAGGATTGGGCTAGTCGCATCTCCACTGAAATATTTCAATGGATCTATCCTCAACCTCCACCTCAAGGTATAGTTGATCTTTCCCTTGATCTTTATCCATCATCAAAATTTTAAGAATTTATTTCTTACATCTCCTATTCTTTGTCTCGCTTATCTTTAAAATAGGGGATGGATCCGGATGGCCAACTTGGCGTTGATCGGCTGCAGCTACACCTTCTCCAGGCCCTTCTTGGATGCTTGATGACAAAGAGGGAGAAGATCAGATTGAAAGCTTACCGTTTCAGTAGCTAGTGCAGCAGGGTAGTGGTCACCGGTCTGACCGGTGACCGCACCGGTCTGACCGGTGCCGGCTGATGAGAGCAGCCGTGTAATAAAATTTGGAATTATATTTCTTTGGACTTGAGAACTTTGTATGAGTGCTTGTTGGTGTGTTGAACTTATTTATGTAATAATTAAGTGACCTTATGCTAGTTTGTGATGCATGATTTGTATGGTGTATTGTTTGTGTTGGCTAAATGGGGTATGGTGATCTAAACCGGCTTGCAACCCCGGTCTGATCACTTTAGCCCAAATAGCACGCACTGTTTTGAGTTTTGTGTGCTGACTAGACCTGACCGGTCTGACCGGTCAGGGTCACCGGTCTGACCGGTGACCGCCTGGTTCCTGTACTGGTTGAGCCTGACCGGTCTGACCGGTCAGGAGCACCGGTCTGACCGGTGGCATCCAGCCAGAACACTTGTTATTTTTCTGTGTGCTTATCTTGTCATATGCATCACACATGTCATTTTGTCACTCACACATGTTGCACTCCACTGATTCTAAGATGTAAGGGGAGCTCTTATGTTTTTCTCCCAAATTTGTGCGTTTGGCGTTTGAGGCCAAATCTTTGAAATTCCATTCAAAGCACAAATTAAGGGGGAGCTCTAGCTATATCTAAGGATTGAATTGCGCTTAATTGTTATATTTGTAAGCTTTAATCGAGTTGTCATCAATTACCAAAAAGGGGGAGATTGAAAGTGCATCTAGGCCCCTAAGTGGATTTTGGTGAATTGAATGACAAAGCGATTAAAGATCTAACACTTTTGTCTAAGATTGTGAGCAGGTTTTATTTATATATTCATGAGCTATTGTTGGGATATATATATTGGTGAATGAATATTGAATGGCTCACATTGGAGAAGACAAATGTATGTATGATCCTAAGACATAGTGGCAAATATCAAGCAAACGAAAAAAGATGGATATCGGGAATATTGTAAGGAGGTCAATTCATGATCTCCGATGAACATGGTAGCTTGATTAAAATAAACGGGTCATAGAAAGAGAAGATGATGGTTCTTCACAAGTTGAATGCAAGGCTTCATGTGGGAAATGAAAGAGGACACAAGATTGAGTATATTTTTTATGGTCCTTTGTTGGAAGCTTGCATATTCGTTGTCAATCAAGAACAAGCATTTGAAGCGGGATTTCAAATGAAGACTAATTGTAAATGAAGCAAAGCTTAACTCAACGTGGATTGGATAAGTGATGAAGAGATCAACCGAGATGTCTAGGGTGAGGGACTAAGCAATCTTTGGGGCTCTAGCTAGGCCGCCATTTCGTGTTTTGCTAAGGTGAAGTTTTAGCATCAGTGGGGTCTTCAAGTATCATATTCAAGCCTTAACCGAGGGAAGCATTGCATCAAGTTCACAAGTTGAGATTGACAATATGGAGTGACTTAAGGATCTAAGTGTGCATTTCTATGCTATATGAAAAGATCTTAAGCCACTAGCTTAAGTATGGATGTGCTCAAGACATTGGTCTAAGTTGGAAAACCTCAAGTGGAAAGTGATCAAGTATGGCAAGATTGAAGACATTCAAGCTCAAGAGGTTGACAATGTGTTTTTATTTAATCTTGAGTATAGGTTTGCCGTACTATCAAGAGGGATGCAACTTTCGCTTTATGACCAAGTCAAGTGCTCTTAGGAAACCTAAGTAAGAAACAGTCTCAGAGTGTGCTAACAACCCCTCCTAACATAACCTGAGCCACTTCATCTTTTAGGTGAAGTGTTAGTTTAATAGAAAGGGTTTTGGGGGTTTCTCGGGCTCCACCGGTCTAACCGGTGGAGGCACCGGTCTGACCGGTGCAACTAGGCCCAACGGCTAGTTTTTTCAAACACCGGTCTGACCGGTGTGGAGCACCGGTCTGACCGGTGCCGCCCGACAGCTAACGGCTAGTTTTCTTCTTTTGAGGTATAAGTACCCCAAGCCCTCCTCTTGGATGGGCTGCTGTTCTTGGCTAACTTGTTGAGCTTCCAGGTCATTTCTAGCAAGCCTAAAGCCTTAGTGGCTCTCCCCAACCTCTCTCTTTGTGAGATTTGTGGATTCAAGCCATATCTTTGAGTTGGGTTGAGTTAGTGAGATCTTGAGAGCCTTTGTGAGCTAACAAGAGCATTCCCATAGCTTGAGCACTTGAGTTTCGCGTCTACAAGCATTGAAGCATTTGTTACTCTTGGAGGTTCGCCTCCGAGACGGCTAGGCGTCGCCTGCTAGCTCCCAAGCTGTGGTGAGCAGCGGTAAGTTTGTGAGGGCTGTGATCTTGCCTCTTCGTGGAAAAGATCGCCTTAGTGGAATCGAGAAAAGTGGTTGAAAGAGACCCGGCTTGTTGTGGGAGACCTCTTGTGGTTCCCCTACAAGCTCCTCAACGGAGACGTAGCTTCCTTGGTGGAAGTGAACTTCGGGAAACAAATCCTTGCGTCTCTTTGTGGTTTGCATCTCTAAGTTGTTTTCTAGCATATTTGATTTGCTTCCGCTTCGATCTACTTGGGTGTGCATATTTGTGTGTGCAGGGATCATTACCCTGCTCGGGATCATCTACTCAGGCCACACAAAAAGTTTGGTTCGTGCTAGAAGTCAAGAGAAGCTTGAAGTTGTTTTTGCAGGTTCTCTGTGCTACACCGGCCTGACCGGTGTGGGGTAACGGTCTAACCGGTGCTCTCCTGTGAAGCAAAGCAAAGCCAGCACCGGTTTGACCGGTGAGGCGCACCGGTCTGACCGGTGGAGCCTGGCAGTTCAAGTTTACGGGGAATAAAAGTTCAAATTGGTCGTCCGCCTGTTCACCCCCTCTAGGCGACATCAAGGTCCTTTCACTCCCACCGCCGCATCGACCGGATTCGCCAAGCTCGAGGTGTCTCCGCCACCCGTTCGCCCCACGCTGCTCGCTCGGCCGCCCCGCACGGTTTGCTTCGTTGCTGTCGTCGCCGACCGACGGTGCGTAGTACGATGAGTATACATCCGCCGAGGTGTTCCTGTGAGGAGTGCCTCCGCTCTCGGCCGGCGACGTGGTTTGAGGAGGGGAAGCGGAGCTGGACGTGGTTTGAGCAGGGGAGGCAGAGCTGCTCGACGCCGGCAGAGCGCTCCCCTTCTCTGGTCCGGCGGGTGGGGGCGGGAGCAGAACGCGAGAGGGAGGTGGGAGCAGGAGCGGACCGCGCGGGAGGTGGGGCCGCCAAGGATACCGAGCAGAGGGTGCTGGCCATATTTGGCTAGCGAAGGCACACTTATAGCTAGCGAGGATAGCTAGCGGGGTGTTTGAAGAGTCTGTTGGATCCGGTTTTTAGAGAAATTTTCTATTTTTTAACTAAGAAGGTCAAGATAGCTAGTCTTTTGAAGTTGCTCTTGTATGTAGGAACGGAGGGAGTAGCAACTAGCAACTCACGAGAAATTTTTTGGAGAAGGACGATCGTAGGCCCGACGACCCAATCGCCATCTGGTGCGCGGTGAGTCATCGCACCAATAATTGCTTGCCCATCCGCGGTTTCTGCTCTTGTTTTCTCTCAAGCAATAGCTAGGCACTACCGCCGCAGCAGGCACCCATGGCGACGGCTTACCAACCATCCAACCGTGCCGGCATCGCACATCCTCGTGGTCCCGTGCCCGGCGCAGGGCCACATGCTCGCGCTCCTCGACCTCACCGGCCTCCTCGCGTCCCGCGGCCTGCGCCTGACTGTAGTCGCCACGCCCGCCACCGCCCCGCAGCTCGCGCCGCTCCTGGCCGCACACCCAGCCAGCGCCGTCCGCGCGCTCACGCTCCCGTTCCCCGCCCACCACGCCCTGCCCGCCAACGTCGAGAGCGCCAAGCACCTGCCGCCGGCGCTGTTCCCCGCGCTCATCGTCGCCTTCGCCGGCCTCCGGGAGCCTCTCTGCTCGTGGGTCCGTGCGCGGTCGGATGGCCCGGACCGCGTCGTCGCCATACTCTCCGACTTCTTCTGCGGGTGGACGCAGCCGCTTGCGGCCGAGCTCGGCGTACCGAGGTTCGTCTTCTCGCCGTGCGCGGTGTTCGGCACCGCCGTGCTGCAGTCGCTGTTCCGCCGGATGCCCAGGCGCGAGGACGAGGGTGACGACGAGAGCCCCATCACCTTCCCCGACATCCCGGGCGCGCCGGCGTTCCCGTGGTGCCAGATGTCGGCGCTGTACCGGACGTTCCAGGAAGGCGACGACCGACGACGTCTCCGAGGGGCTCAGGAGCAACTACCTCTGGAACCTGGAGAGCTCCGGGTTCGTGCTCAACACCTTCCGGCGCCTCGAGGAGAGCTACCTGCAGGCGCCGCTCGCGGACTTTGGATTCAGGGTCTCGCGAACGGTCGGCCCGCTGGCTCCGATGGCCGACGCCGCCGGCAACCGCGGTGGGGAGACGGATGTGGCCGCGGCCGACCTGTGCGCCTGGCTTGACAAGTTCGACGACGCATCCGTCGTGTACGTCTGCTTCGGGAGCATGGCGGTGCTGCAGGAACCCCATGCGGCGGCAATGGCCGCGGCGCTAGAACGGACCGGCGTGGCGTTCGTGTGGGCGGCCGGGCCGGCGGCGCCGCTTCCTGAGGGGTTCGAGGAGCGCACGGCAGCTGGCGGCAGGGGCATGGTGATTCGCGGGTGGGCGCCGCAGGTGGCCGCCCTGAGGCACCGCGCGGTGGGGTGGTTCGTGACGCACTGCGGGTGGAACTCGGTGCTGGAAGCAACAGCCGCCGGGGTGGCCATGTTGGCGTGGCCCATGACGGCCGACCAGTTCGTCAACGCGCGGCTGCTCGTAGACGACCTGCGCGCGGCCGTGCCGGTGAGCTGGGGCGGGCTCAAGGCGGCGCCCGGCGCGGACGAGGTCTCGCGGGTGCTGGACGAGGCTGTCAATGCCGGGCGCTGGGGTGATAAGACGACTCGGGCGAAGGAGCTCGCCGAGGAGGCGGCGGCGACGGTGCGTCAGGGCGGGGACTCGTGGCGCGAGCTGGAGGACCTGGCGCGGGACCTGCGGCAACTCGGGAGCGGGCCAACCGGCAAAGGCAGCACCAATCAGTAGGTGCTTTCATTTTATTTTAGCGTGGTGTCAACTCTGCCCTCTCACGGATTTGCGGATCTATGTTTGATTCGTAATTCGTTTATGTGAAGTCTTCGTGCTAATAAGGCTAGCTACAAGGGAGGGAGGTGCCGGAGAGGAAGGAGATGAACATGACATGCATACTTAACAGCCCATGGGCCATGGATGAAAAAAAGGAATGGTTTAGCCTGAAATTTTTACGGGATCAATATTGAATACATTACAACTATATTTCGAACAGTGAGATATGGAAAAAAATTATAGCCTGAAAACGCGCAGCTTGCAGGTACAATTATAAATTAAGATGGGCAATTCAGACTTCGCAAATTGGAAGGGAAGTAAACGCCACAGAATTCAGACTCAGTAATATGATAGGCCATTATCTTGTTCACAGGGGAGTACCATTACACCACAGGATCATAGGTCCAATACACCACTTCCAACATTGCACTTTTCAAACTCAAAACTTCATAATTCGCTTGAACATGGTTTAAGCCACATACTACGCATTATACTACAGTGATACAGGCGGACGACATCTCTGAAACCCGGTATATCATGTTCACTCAAGTGGGGCTTGCTACTTAAATCTCCTCAACGCTCAAGCCTGCAAGAAGGGAAAATCACAATCAATATGTGTAAAACGGCCACGCGGGGCAACTCTGCTAATTGTACACATCAATCATATAAGCAATAAAATAGATCCAGAACACTAGTCCGGACATCAAAATGACTTGGCATGACGCATGTGTAAATTTCAGGACTCACAAAACATGTACTGTACACAGTATGATCATATCTGCAGCATGAATCTAGGAATTTATTCTGCACAATTTGTCCAGACCAAGGCAAAGTTTTTACAGTTACAAACTTACAATAATCTGAAAGTAGGATAAACGCCAGCCCAAGGTTACAGTAGTCATGCATAGGTAGAAAGCATTATGTCATACACAGCGACAGCTACAAACTAGTAGAAGTATATCATGCACAAGGACCAATCATCCTATTTATGTAATACACCAACAACAAATCGAGTATACCCTAATTGCAGATGAAGAAATAGGAACATCTAGATTGTAGACTATCCAAAATAACATACTCCCTCCATTCTTAAATATATGACGTTTAGGACAAGAAAACTAGTTCAAAATGAACTAATTTTCTTGTCCTAAACGTCATATATTTAAGGACGGTCATATATTTAAGGACGGAGGTAGTATATGGCTATCCACTGATTATATTTGTCTGTAATTGTCCTTATACTGAATGTGTCAGATAAATGGGCTCAATCAAATGTCTATGTCACACAAATGTGTAATGGTAATGTGTACACATATACATGAAACTACCAGGATTTTGCATCCAAACAGTAACAGTGCAGTATGGCAATCAAGTACTTTTTCTTCGCCAAATTACCCGAAGCATCAAGTACAGGTATTCGGCCGTTCAGGCACTGCTACCCCTATCGATCTCGCACACCGGCAAAATGGCCTACACCCCGTCCGTAAATGATTCATCTGATTCCACCCAGACAGACACAATCGACTGGCAAGCAAGCAAGCAAAACGAACGAAAGGTGTAGCAGCCGATGGATGCGGGGGGTCATGGGAGGAGCAATGGAGCACGAACCTGGCGGGAGCGACTGCTTGAGTTTGTTGGCCTTGTCGGCGTCGTGGACGCAGAGGGTGTAGAGGTACCTGGAGCAGCGCACCTTGAACTTGACGGCGCCCTTGGCCCGCTTGATCCGCACCGACCGCGCGTCCTTCCGCCGCGCCGTCAGCAGGAAGTCCTTGATCTCGTGGATCTGCTTCGGCTGCCGAGAAAAGAGGGGGGAAATCGCGAACGAGTCAGCAAACGCAACCATCATCCTGCCGGCGCTCAAGCGGGCAGCCAGTCTTGCACTCTGTGGCGTAAGAAGGAGAGGTGGTCTCACCATGGTGGCAGCTTGGGTTGGGTGGAAGACGCTGCCGATGCGAACAAACCCGCCGATACTGAGCGGCGGCGGCGGAGAAGAGGAGGATGGAGAGACAAGTCTGGGGCGAGATCGCCTTGTATGGGCTATCCTCAGGCCCAGTTTCACATTAGCAGGCCAGCCCAATAGAGTGTTCTTCTATGTATACTCTTTTATCTTTTCTTTTCTTTTTCTTAAAAAAATTACGAACTGCTTTATCTCTATGGCTTGCGAGATGCTGCTTAGTGATTCAAAATTTTGTGCAACCCAAGTAAAAAAATGTTACCCGGTCATAAGGAGTTTGTGAACAAAATAATAATCATCAAGAACTCGATTAGACCATGTTGAAAAGTTTGTACAGATAACAGATGCACACCAGATTGAATTCCGAGGGTCAATGAATTGAAACCCCTGTTGCCGGCCCGAATCGTGGTACCAGCTTTTCAAGACAAAATGGTTGTAACGTCTTTCCCTCTTGTCTACAACATTACTGCTTTGAAGTGCTTACAAAAGAAAGATCACATAGTAAATAAAACCATTTACTTGTACAGCATACATTTCAATGACGGTGCATCCCTGAAACTCTGTATGCTAGTGTATAATGTCAGCATTCTATGTAGCTAATATAAGCTCACAATCATATCTTTCAAGAAGGGGTCTAAGCTGGCAATTGTAGCGTGCGTAAAACAAAGATAGTCTGCCAACTATATTAAAAAAAGATTAAGCACTGTAAGCTAAAATAATATATTGTAATAGGTATGAATGTTCTGTTCAGGATGCCAACACATGAACATAGTTGCATATATATAACACTGGTGCTTAGCATGTAGATTTGAAATACAATTCGTGGATTAATGGTAGAAACCTATGCTACTATGCTTTGGTTGACTGTGTTTCTCTCAAATTTGAAACACCATAGTTACTTCAGTAGAAGTAGCAAATAATTAAATCTAGCTAAAGTTACAGATGGAGGTGGAGGTAACTGACAGATCAATCTGCAGCATAAAAAAAAAAGATATGATTTGCTTCAAAGCATACTGGATAACTGGAATTATGATGGGTGTTAGAATAAAGATCAGGAAAGAAGTTTCCCATATTGTTAGTTTCATGGTACACTTTTAGTTAGTCCCAAAATACTTTTGAATCATTAACTAAACATAAACTTGATTAACTATAAATAAAGGCAAAGATAATGAAATTAAAACAAGATTAACATGAGACATGCCAATGATCCACACAATCACCAAAGGATATGGCAATTAATTTAAACTACGAAGAATTATTTTCGCTCATCACCAGATGGCCCAAATTTCTGCCAAATATGATCAATTAAGTCCTCACTTATTTGGGTTTCTGCTGGTTGAGCATAAATAGTATCATTTCTCTGGAGTACAGTGGCAAAGCAATCAGCAGGCCCATTGTTGATGTTTGATGGTAGAATAGCAGATATGCTGGAAGGTTCGCTTGGTTCAAAATAAGAACTTGCAATGTCTTTCTCATCTTCAATTGTCATGTTATGGAGTATGATGCAAGCTTGAATGATTTTTCCAAGAGTAGCTCGTTGAAAAAAACGTGTTGGGCCACAAACAATGGGAAAGCGTGATTGCAGGACTCCAAATGCTTGCTGGGTACCTTTCCTTGCCTCTTCTTGATATTTTGCAAACAATCGTTCCTTTTCTGTTTGAGGGTGAGGTATTGTCTTCACGAATGCAGTCCATTCTGGGTAGATCCCATCAGCAAGATAGTAGCCCACATCATATTGTCTCTTATTGATGGAAAATTGCACCCGGGGAGCTTGCCCTTTCACCACCTCAGTGAACAACAATGGTTGATTGAGCATAATGATGTCACTGTTGGACCCAGCAACACCAAAGAAACCATGCCATATCCAGAGGTCTTGCGAAGCAACAGCTTCAAGGAACATTGTTGCTCCACCATGATCACTATGATTAAGTCGGCGCATCCATTTAGGTGGGCAATTATCCCACTCCCAGTGCATACAGCCGATGCTTCCCAACATACCTGGGAAGCCACAGCCCTCACCAATTTGTAGTAGATGCTGCATATCAACACTAGTAGGCAATCGCAAATATTCACTGCCAAACTTGTCAATCACCCCTTCTGCGAACTGCTCCAAACACTCCACTGCTGTACTTTCACCAATCTGTACATATTCATCAACAGCATCTGTCGGTGATCCACGAGCTAACATACGAATAGCTGCTGTGCACTTCTGCAGAGGTGAGAGCCCTTGGCGATAGAAACCATCTCTCCTTCTGGTGAAATAGGGAGACCACTCACCTAGGGCATGGACGATACGTAGAAAGAGGGGTCTTCTCATCCGGTACCTTGTTCGGAAGAATTGGTCGTCACAGACTGAATTTTCAGAAAAGAAATCAGCCACAAGTCGTTCATGGCCCTGTTCATGATTTTTTCCAACACACCTCCTAGTACCACTCCGGCGGCGAGATGTACCATTTTGTTGACCTTCAATTTTGGCTTGAATCTTCACAGTGATCCGCTCAAGAAAATTATGCAATACACCTTGCTCAGTGATGAATTCTTCCATGGTGTATATGCCAGTTGGGTCAATGGTGTCGCTATCTTCAGAATCATCAGAGCAAGAAGGTGTGTCTGATTGATGGGGCATACCTGCAAAGATAAACAAATGGCTAATGTTTCCCCTCAACAAGTGCCATGCTCCGATGATCCCAAATGTGAAGGAAGGTAAGCTTTATTTATGATCATTTGTTTGCTAGAAAGGAATGAACAAATCCTTCTACGTGCATGTGCAATCAATCAATATAAACTAATATCCAGGTTTTAGAAATTGACCAATGATCATCATGTTACCTCCTACTTGCAATCTATATGCTACTATTCTCCAAGCACACTTGTATTTGAACCAGTTGAGTATTGAAAAGAAAGGATAATAAACGGCTGTGCAATAGCCAACATTACGAAGATTACACTGCCCCTGAACTTAATCCACCATCCATGCTTGCATGGGGCCCCTATTCTGTAGATTATGGATTATACTTCCAAATTGCCTGGATACACTACACAGGAAATGTAAATCTATATGCGCTTTATGGATGCTATGCTACCATCAGTATACTAGTATAACTGTATAACCTTGATACGATCCATTTGTTTTCGAAATTAACCCAATACCGTGTCTAATCTAGTTCATCAGCTACTGAAGCTGCGACAGTAATGTTCTGTGGAAGCCAACTAAATAAGTAAATGGACACCACACTAACTGATACAACTAATCGAAATCTGAAGCAAAATAGGCGGAAAAGGGAATTGGATCAGACATAATCCCACTACAGTAAAATGTAAAAAATGGTTACCTGCTTCGCCGCCCATCAAGGACTAGAAGTCAAACACAAAATGGCCGGTCCCGGCTGGATCACCCGTTCACCGATTTCAGGCACCGGCGCTGACCGTCTTACGGAGAAGCGCGGCGAGCCGAGAGCGACAGTGGCTGGAGAGGAAGAGGAGCGGCCGGTGGCGGAGGACGCACAGGACGAGGGGCTAGTTAGGGTTTAGTCCCGTCACCAAGACTGGCGGCGTCGGCGTCGGCGCAATGCAAGGTCTGGTCACGGACTCACGGGACGAGAAGCAGGATGTGCTCCGGCGGACAGCGTTAGGTTAGGGGGCCGCCGGTGACGGCGACCGGCCGGCGGGCGGCGAGGCAGGAGTGCGAGACGACGGCCCGCTGGTCCGAAGAGAAAGAGAAAGGTTTAAGTCCTTTTGACCCCCTCATGTGTTGGGTGAGTTCGATTTCCATCCCTACTGTCTGAAACCGGGTATTCGAGGCTCCTTATCTCTCGAACTCGTGCATTTTTCTTTTTCCTCCCTCGGCTGTTTTGCATAGCGGTTTTGATGATGTGTATGCCACGTGGTGGTGGGCCTACTTGTCAGCGTTACCCTATCTCTCTTTTCTCTGTTTCCCTCTTTCTCTCTCCTCTCTCGTCTCTCTCCTCCGTTCAGATGGCTGTCGGGTGGAGCAGGGACCAGCGGGCGAGCACCCGGTGGGCGCAGGAGCCAAGAGCGGGCCACCCTGCTCCTCTGTTGCTTGCCGCTGGAGGCCCACCCTACCCCGCCCCGCGGCACCAGAGGACAAAGGGCAGGGAAGTCATGGATTCGCCCGTCGGCGGCTCAAGCCTCCATGGGGAGCTCCACGGTGACCTCTGCTCCATTTTCCCTGTCCCTCTTGGAGACGTCGGCGGCAACATTATTCTTCTGTTGCTGCTCCTCCCCGACGCTGACCGCTGCGCGCCACACTCCCTGAGTCGGCGTTGGTGGGCCTCCGGTGGTGCCGCGGGGCGGGGTGGGCCTCCGACGGCGAGCAACAAAGGAGCAGGACGGCGAGCAAAACAGCCGAGAGAGGGAAAACACACGGGTTCGGGAGATGAGGGGTCTCGAATACCCGGTTTCGGGAGATGAGGGGCCTCTAATACCTGATTTCGGACAGCAGGGAGGGAAACCGAACTCGTCCAATACATGAGGGGGGTCAAAAGGACTTAATCCAAAGAGAAACAAGGCCAGAAATGCCAAAGCCCAGCTCGAGCAGTGGTGGTGCTGTGCGTGCGGCTGGGCCGGCTAGCAGGCCGTGCGAGGGGAGGCGAGCTGGGCCAGGCGGAGCAGGGGTTGGCGGGCTGGCGGTGCAGGTGGGTTGGCGCTGGGCAGAGGGTAGCTGGGCCGAGGGTGGTGGGCTGAACCGTGCACAGGGTTGGGCCGGGCTGTGCTTAGGGAAAAGAAAAAGGGGCGTGGGCTGGTGCTAAGGGAAGGAATCTAGGGGGGTCTGATGGACTTTAGATTAAAGAGGCTTTTCTAATGTTTAAAAGTGAATTTGAAATAGGATTTCAAATTCAATTTCAAACTCAAATCCTTAAGAGTTTATTCTAGGGTTTGAAAGGTCAACTTGAAATAAAATTTCAATTTTATTTTCAAACAACAAATCCTTAAGGGTTTACACTAGGGTTTTAAAAAGTAAATTTGGAATAAACTTCTAAATTCATTTTCTACCCAAAATCCTTAGGAAAAGGAAGAGGTTTGACTATGGTTTGAAAGGTGAATTTCAAAGGTGTTTTCAAATTCGAATTCAAACGAAAATTCTTAGGGGTTCAACTAGGGTTTTATTGTGAATTTGAAATGAGATTTCAAATTTGTTTTAACCCAAAGTCCTTAGAGATTTATACTAGGGTTTTGGAAAGTCCTGTCGACCGAACATCCCTGGGTCCATCAACACATGTGGGCCATACCCGGGAGATGAGTTCCTACACACTTGGACTACTCGACTAGTGGGCCACGGTGCTGGTACTGTGGACCACAAGGCAAGACAAAACGGACAAGGACTTGTAATAAGACTAGGATAAGCTTTCCATAACCTGTATAGGCTACTCCGAGTCCTACTCGAATAGTACTCTTGTACCAATCCGACTTGTAACCCTGCCTCTCGTGGCATATAAGGCGAGGCAGGGACTCCTTTCAAAACATACGCAATCAATACAGAGCCACGCAGCATACAGGACGTAGGGTATTACGCACATTGCGGCCCGAACCTGTCTAATTGTGTGTCCCGTGTCTCACCATCGTGTTCCTGATCTCGGCGAGCCCTACCGCACAATCTACTACTTCGGGTACCCCATCGTAGGCTCAGTATCTAAAACACTAACAGCTGGCGTGCCAGGTAGGGGATCTCGTAGTTGATCCACTAGCGAACTCGATGGCTCTCGTCATCATCAAGCCGACCGTCGCTTTCCAGCAAGGCGACACCTTCATTTTCGGCTCTTGGGTTTGCGTTGCTGATGGCGCCGGATCGTTCCTGCGTTTCTTAGCGCCAACTCCGGAGTCAAAGCTCAAGTCCTCGACGCTTACGAAAGCTTCGATGGAAGAACTCATCAAAAATTTCGGCGAAATTTCGATCTCTGACCCGCTCAGAGAACTCGAGTCGGAGCCCGAGTACAACTCGACTTCGTCTCCTATTCAGCCTGAGCTGCTTTCTTCAGTGTCACAGCTTGCGCTCAGCCTGGATAACATTCCAGCACCACCTCTCTTCGGCCATCGTCATGTCAGTGCTATTTACCAAGCCGCATTGAAGCGCCTCATGTGCTCTGGCTTGAAGATCGTGCTCGAGTACTCTTCGGATTCAGACGTCAACCTCGACTACTATGATTCAGATTCATCTGAATTCGAGTTCGACTACGGTTCGGATTCTACTGAAGTACAGCAGTTGACTGGCCCTGCTCAAGGACTGGTGATCACATCGACACCTGAGGGTAGATCCGTCTACTGGCCTGAGCATGTGCCTGCTGATCTCACCTTGGATGATTAGGAGCGCTTTATCGCTTGTCTCGACAACTTACCTTTCCAGGAATGTGTCAAACTTGTTGATTATGACACCGATACTGAGCTCATTCAGAGTACGGGTACTTACTCATCATATCGAGAAGTTTTCGTCGTTGATGCAACTACTCCGCAAGGGCATCGTGCCAATTATCACTTTTCGGATGATGTATCTGATGATGAACTCTCTGCCAATGCTCCTGCTGAGGAAACTGCGGAGGCCAAGACTGCACGTCGCCAACGTAATGCTGATCGTGCAACCCTTCGTCGGGAACTCGCGGAAGCTCTACCTACCCGTAATCTTCAAGAAGCTCTGGATGCGGTAGCTACTCGTGAATATCGCACTCCAGAGGAAGCTATTAATGCGATCAACCTGCTTGGTCGCTCTATGCCTCGTGACGGGGCGGCTGCTGAAGTCGCAAAGCTGGCTGAGCTAGCTTACACTATGCTACACCAGAATACCAGTGCTCCTAGTCACCACAGCAGTAGTGGAGGTGCTCATCGTGCCACACCCACTCCTCAACGTACCTGTCCGAAAGCTAGCAACAGGGGCAAAGGTGGTGAAGGCAGCGTTACTAGTAAGTCGGGAGACTCTCGCTATGATGCTCGTACAACCATCAACACCAGACGTGCTGAGCGTGAGAAGCAAAAGGATACAGATTCTGATTCCTTTCCTGCTCTCTCCGCTCGACTTCAAGCTCTGCTTCTTCCGGAGAAATTCAAGCCTTACGGTATCGCTAAATATGATGGCAAGCAAGATCCTAGGCAGTGGTTGCGCTGTTATGCTCTGTCCATCACCAATACCGGGGGCAACGATGATACCAAGTGTATCTATTTCCCTTTTGTCTTAGAGCAAGAGCCTCTCACCTGGTTCGAGTCTCTCAAACGCGGCTCCATCGACAACTGGGGACAACTCAAGCATCGTTTCACCAGCAACTTCGCGGGTTCTCTGGGCCGTCATGGTACTCAGATGGACCTTGCCCTGATCAAGCAAAAACAAGGCGAGACTCTTCGCGAGTACATGCGCCGCTTCTTCGAAAAAGGGCTACTGTTGTTGATGTCACCGAGAAAGAAGTCATAGACACCTTCCAGGATGGTTTTTATGACGACATGCTTTTCCAAGACTTCGGTCGTGCTCGCCCAGCCAACATCACCAAGCTCAAGGAGATGATCACTCACTGGGTGGACGAGGAAGACAAGGCTTGTAATTGGTTCAAGCATCTTCTCAACAACCAGAACAACAACGGCAACAATAATGCTGGTGGAAGCAACAGTGGCAAGCAACAGCAGGGCAATCGCACGGGTAACAACTACTAGAGCAATCCTAATCGCAAGCGCAAGCCCGACAACACTGTTGCATCCATAGAAACTACTGCTAAGACTGAAGATGATTCTCACTGGGCAACATTGACCAAGCAGAAATGTCCATGGCACCCAGAGGGCGATCATACTACAAAACAGTGTTATCAACTTCGTCGTGCGCTGAAGAATACACCTGAGCCAACACATCCAAACCCAAGGTTTCGTAAACACAAGGGGAAGAAGGCTAATACCGACAAAGACACTAGATTTCAGCACCCCTCCAACACTGTCAATGTCATATTTGGTGGGATTCCAACCAAGCGCATGCAGAAGCTCGCACTCAGGGAGATTATGTCCATCCAATCAGCAGCTCCCACTTTTCTAAAGTGGTCTGAAACCCCCATTACCTTCTCAAGGGCGGATCAATGGACTAGTTTCTCTGAGCCAGGACGATATCCTCTCGTTCTGGATCCAGTGGTGGCAGGCTCCAGACTCACTAAGGTTCTCATTGATGGTGGCAGCGGTCTCAATGTCCTGTTTGCCAAAACCTTGAAGAAGATGGGCCTGGATATCACCAATATGCTTACCAAGACCAACTCGCCGTTCTATGGTATCATCCCAGGCAATGCAGCTGTTCCTTTGGGTTCAGTTATACTACCCGTTACCTTTGGGACCAAGGATCACTACCGCACTGAGTACATCAAATTTGAGGTTGCTGACTTCGAGACTTCTTATCATGCCATCCTTGGCAGACCTGCCTTGGCCAAGTTCATGGCTATTCCACACTATGTGTACCTTGTACTCAAGATGCCAAGTCCCAAAGGAGTTCTTTCATTGCAAGGGGATTTGAAGCGTTCTTACGACTGCGACACTGAAGCCGTAGAACTCGCTTCGACAACTCAGGTACCCAATGCTATGATGGAAGTCTTTGCTGCAGCCAAAAAGCTTGCTCCGAGCGAGCTGGAGGTTCCTGAGAAGACAGACAACAATAACAAGCCTGCACCGACTGGTGATGTCCTGCTCAAAGGCATTGACCTTGGTACTGGTGATAGCAGCAAGACGACCATGATCAGTGCACAGCTTGATCCTAAATAGGAAGACGCGCTCGTCAACTTCCTTCGGGCTAACCATGATATCTTTGCGTGGAAGCCATCTGACATGCCAGGTGTGCCCAGGAGGTTGATCGAGCACTCACTCAACGTCGATCCTAATGCTACCCCCAAGAGACAACACCTTCGTCGCTTTGCTGATGACCGCAGGGCTTCTATCAAGAAAGAGCTTGCCAAACTACTCGCAGCTGGCTTTATCCGAGAAGTTTTTCACCTGCAATGGCTTGCTAACCCTGTGCTCGTCAGAAAGAAGAACTCTAATGATTGGAGGATGTGTGTCGACTACACTGATCTTAACAAGCATTGCCCCAAGGATCCTTTTGGGTTACCGCGGATTGATCAAGTCATTGACTCTACGGCGGGCTGTGCTCTACTCTGTTTCCTGGATTGCTACTCCAGATATCATCAAATTGCAATCAAGGAATCTGATCAAGAGAAGACCGTATTCATCACCCCGTTTGGTGCTTATTGTTACACAACAATGTCCTTCGGGTTGAAAAATGCTGGTGCTACATATCAAAGGGCTATCCAAGCGTGCTTCAAGAGGCAGCTTCACAAGAACGTGGAAGCATACGTGGATGACATCGTTGTAAAGACTAGGGATCCAGACATGGTTATCGCGGATCTTGAGGAAACTTTTGCTTCGCTACGGGAGTACCAATGGAAGCTCAATCCAAACAAATACGTCTTTGGCGTATCATCTGGAAAACCCCAAGAAGATTACTGCTATCTCCAACATGCAAGCTCCGACTACTATCAAAGATGTCCAGAAGCTTACTGGTTGTATGGCGTCACTCAATCGCTTCATCTCACGACTTGGAGAACGGGGTCTACCTTTTTTCAAGTTACTCAAGCGGCAAGAGAAGTTTACATGGACAACTGAAGCTGATCAAGCTCTTTCTCAGCTCAAAGAGTTCTTATCCAAGCCTCCAGTCCTCACAGCTCCTCTGCCCAATGAAGAGCTCTTGCTCTACATCGCTGCGACTACTAATGTCGTCAGCACTACTATTGTCGTTGAACGGCAGGAGGATGACCATGGCTACCCTGTCCAGAGGCCGGTATATTTCATCAGTGAAGTACTTTCAGAGTCCAAGGCTCGCTACCCTCCGGTACATAAGCTACTATATGCGGTTCTGATTACTTCACGGAAGCTACGCCACTACTTCGACGAGTACAAGATTTTTGTGGTTACCAGTTACCCGCTTGGCGAGATATTGCACAATTGGGACTCCACAGGAAGGATTTCAAAATGGGCTGTAGAGCTTGGCGCTCTATCGCTCGAGTTCAAGCCTCGCACTGCTATCAAGTCTCAGGCCTTGGTTGATTTCATGGCTGAGTGGCGGGAAAATCAAGTCTCAACTCCAATTGAGCGTCCAGAACATTGGGTCATGTACTTCGATGGTTCCCTCAAGTTTGAAGGCGCTGGTGCCGGGGTACTTTTGATTTCCCCCAAGGGCGAGCAACTCAAATATGTTTTGCAGATCTTCTGGAAGGTCTCAAACAATGAAGCTGAATATGAAGCTCTACTGCATGGTCTTCGCCTTGCAGTCTCTCTTGGCATTACACGACTACTCGTCTATGGTGATTCTTTGGTGGTCATCAATCAAGTCAATGATTCTTGGGGTCGTAATGCTGAAAACATGGATGCATACTGTCAGGAGGTACGCAAACTCGAGAACAAATTCCATGGTCTCGAGTTCCATCATGTGGTCCGCGACAACAATGTTGCTGCGGATGTCTTGTCGAAACTGGGATCTACACGAGCTCAAGTGCCAGCTGGAATCTTCGTCCATGAACTCCACAAACCATCAATTCCAGAGCAATCATCTGTACCTACGACTACTTCAGTTCAACCTGATCGAGAAGTGCTTATGATTGATGTGGACTGGAGAACTCCTTTTATCGACTACATTAAACATCAGTTGATTCCTGAAGACAAGTCAGAAGCCGAGCGCATCTCACGCCGCGTCAAGGCTTATGCTCTAGTCGGAGATTAACTCTACAAGCGAGGTGCAAGCTCTGATGTACTCATGAAGTGCGTTTCTCGCGAAGAAGGTAAGGAAATCTTGGAGGAGACACACAAAGGAATCTGTGGCAATCACGCTTCTTCCCGCACCTTGGTGGGAAAAGTGTTCAGACGTGCTTTCTACTGGCCTACAGCTCTTGCTGATGCAGAGGAACTAGTTAAGAAGTGCCAAGGATGCCAATTCTTCGCCAAGCAACAACACGCTCCAACCTACAAACTCATCACGATACCACCAACTTGGCCTTTCGCTTGCTGGGGGCTGGATATGATTGGTCCTCTCCCAAATGCACCAGGAGGATTCAACAGAGTTCTAGTGGCCATCGACAAGTTTACCAAGTAGATTGAGGTCAAGCCTGTTACCTGCCCCAAGGCTGATAGAGTCCTCGACTTCTTGGATGAAATTGTACATCGCTATGGGTTCCCTAATCGCATTATCACAGACCTGGGTTCGAATTTTAGTAATCACTAGTTCTGGGAGTACTGCGAGAACAGTGGAATTAATGTCCGGTACGTCTCCGTTGCTCATCCACGTGCCAATGGACAAGTGGAACGCACCAATGGGATGATACTCGATGCTCTCAAGAAGCGACTGTATGATGCTGCAAACTCCAAGGGTGGCAAGTGGATCAAGGAACTACCCAATGCACTCTGGGGGCTACGCACTCAGCCTACTACCCCCACAGGGCAGTCACCTTACTTCTTGGTCTACGGCTCTGAAGCCGTTTTGCCTGCTGATGTCATGTGGCGTTCTCCGACGGTTGATCAGTACGAAGAAGGCATAGCTGAAGAAACAAGACAAACAGATGTCGACAGTCTCGAGGAAGCTCGCTGCAACGCACTTGTTCAATCCGCTCGATACCTTGAGAAGATTCGCCGCTACCATGACCGCAACGTTAAGGAACGCTCCTTCAACGTTGGTGACTTAGTCCTTCGTCGCATCCAGAATACGACAGGACTACACAAACTCAACTCGCCATGGGAAGGTCCTTTCTCTGTTGCAAAGGTTACTGGCCCAGGCTCATATCGTCTTCAAACTCTTGAAGGCGAGAAAGTCGACAATTCTTGGAACATCGACCAGCTTTGTCGCTTCTACCCGTAGGGGGTCTCAATACCCTCTCCAGATGGCTACGGCTGTAAACAACTCATAGAGGGCTTCAACAACCCTCTCCACGCAGCTTCAGTTGCAACAACTCAACAGACAGCTACGATTGCCACCACTCGTAGGGGATCAAGACAATCCTCTCCAGACAGTTTCTGCTGTATCTACTCGTGTCTTTCAGCTGCAATCATTCGTAGGGGATCATGATAATCCTCTCTAGGTAGTCTCATTCTGCGACCTCGTAGGGAGTCATGATAACTCTCTCTAGACGACTCCGTGTCGTGTAGAGCAATAAGTGGCACATGCTGTCCATGTTTCTACTTCTTAATAAGAGGCTTGGCCTAGAGTAACACCCTTCTGGTAGGGTCTCAGTGGAACTCTCATACATGTTGCTGCTGCAGCAAGGATGAGTTCATCACACTGTCCCCTACGGTCTTACTCGTTCTTCGGAACATCCTTGCAAGTACTCTCTCACTAGGCTCATAGCCTCAGAGGTACTTAAGACATTGTAAACTCTGTACAATGTATTCAGTAATAAAGTTGTTATACTATATTTCGACTTGTTACTGTCCTTTACTTATTCACAACAAAGCCTTCTTTCACGCTGCTAGCTAAGGTGTTCAACTCGTTGTGGATAAGTTCTTTTCGAGTACTCTCTCACTAGGCTAATAGCCTCAGAGGTACTTAAGACATTGTAAACTCTGTACAATGTGTTTAGTAAAAGTCGCTACTCTACATCAACTTGTTACTACTCTTAACTTATTTCATGACAAAGCCTTCTTTTACGCTGCTACAGCTAAGGTGTTCAACTCGTCATGATTAAGTTAACGTTCTTCAGAACATATCTACACTTGAGTACTTCTACTCGTATTTCGTATCTCTTTTTTGCAGTCAAACACTCAATACCAACTCGAGTACATGGCCAACACATAAGCATACAAGGGATCCAGATAATTGACTGACTCAAAGTTTTTTAATTATATTACATAAACACTTGTTTGGGATTACACTTGTTTTTCCCTAGTGTTCTATTCTACAGGTACATCTAACGGAGATCGATGAACTTGGAGACTGCTTCCGCGATTGGAGAAGTCTGTTGCATTAACTCATTGAGCCTGTCGTTGGTGCAATCTCCAGATCTGCCGTTCATGATGACCGTGAGATCCACCTCAGCGTAGAATGACTTGATGAAGCTCAAGACTTGATTGGGAATAGTGCAAGCTAGCCTTTGAGCGTACTCCAGGATCTTCTTCGGCGTGTCCTTCAACCTATCCACAAGTGGATGAGGCTGAACTCCAGCAACCCTGGGCTCGAAGAGATTGGCTACCGGCTCAGCTGCTTCCGTCAAGGCTTTCAACTCTGAGCGCAGGCCTTCGGCTTCCTCAATCTTGGTCTTGAGCGACTGCATGCAAGTCAACAAGTCATTCCAGCCCGCAAGGCGCATCTCCATCTCACGCTCAAGTTCAAAGCACCGCACCTTATAATCCGCCTCAAGATCCTTGCGAGCTGATTCTTCACGGTTATAATCCAGCTGCCAGTCCAGCACCTTGTTCTTGAACTTATCAACCTCTTCAGTCAGCTCTGCAGAAGATCGCGATTACTTATTAGATGCAGTGCTCAACGGAAAAGTACTCAATGATGAAATCAGAAAGGGAGATTACCTTTATTCTTTTGGCGCAGAGACTTGTTCTTCCCAACAACATTATCCTTCTGAGCCGTCAGCTTCTGGATTTCGTTGTGGTACTCGGTGGTGTTTCCATCAAGTTTTTCTTGCAGCTTCAAAGACAAGGCTCTCTGCTGTTTGAGTTCTTCTCTGAGCTATGACACTTCTTCGATGTCTGCCGCATATTGCTCAAGCAGGCGAGTCTTGCGCTTCGATTGCTTGACTACTTCCTGCAAGAGCAAGGCAATTCAAGAGTCAGAGACAAGATATCTGTCACTATAACTACTCTACAAGAGATTACAACTTACCGCAAAGAGCTTCTCAAAGCTGTGGAACATTTCGTCGTGCGCTTGCAAGTTGTCCTCATCCAGGCAGGAGTCGTCATACGGCATTAATCCTTCAGCCATGGATTGGGTACTTGTGCTTGCTGCAGAGTATTTCGCAGCGCTGCGCAGAGGAGTCGGGTCTTCAATGATTGGCTCATGTGGTACTATGCGATCCTCCGGGTTGTCCTCCAGTGCCAGCTGTGCATCAGTCTGATGCACAGGGGTTTCAGCAACTGGAACTTCTTCATGGCGCAGCTCGGCTTCTGGACCAGCTTCCAGGCCCTCATTCACCACGGCTTCAATATCCTCGAGTTGTTGAGCCCTGAGCTTGGAACCTGCTTCCACCGCTGCCTTGACCACGTCGCTCCAGAGGAGGCGCAGTGCCTCTGCAGCATAAGCTTCAGCGGGTACTTCTTAGCGCTCTGGAAGTACATCTTCTTGTTGCTCTTGAGGATTTTGCTCTTCCTCAGCAAGACTACTTCCAGAGGTGCCCCACTTCACATCAGTAGATTTTCTGCATCAACAAGTTGGTCAGCAAATTCAGAGTAAACAATATTAATAAGTACTCGAGTACTTGGGTACTTACAGAGCAGCTCGAGGCACCGAGACTTTCGGCCCCAGCATGTCGAAAAATGAAGGCGCCGCCGGCACCTCTGGCACACTTTCCACCGGCGGCACACTTCCTGGTACCGCGGCTTCTTGTTGCTCGTGCGCCACTGTCTCCACGGTCGACGCTGGAACCACCTCGGGTTCTGTTGTCCTCGCGGGACTACTCGAGAGCACATTGCCTGCACTCTCGATTATCTGCGCAAGACAAAATTCAAGACATTACAGCAAGCAAACAAGTATTCAACATGATATTGGCTACTTAAAGTTCTCAGAACTTACTATAATGGATGGTGGGGCCGTGATCTTTTTCACAGCTCGCTTTCCCACTGTGGTTCTCTTCTTCCGCGGCGGTAACGTCACATCATCTGCGATAGATGATGCTGGCCTCTTCAATGCTCCTGCGACGAGGCCACTGGGGATTGGCGCCCCAGAGTACCCGTAGCAACTTTTCACTTCAAAACGCTGTTGAAGTGTCTGGTCGTCATCGTCGCTTGAGGAGGTGTCCTCCACCAAGACTTCTTCTTCTTCCCCTTGAGCAGATCGACTACTCTCGGGGGCTTGAGCCTCCACTCTTGTTGGCTCTCCCTCCAGCGCTTGTAGTGGGTCCTGGGGACGAGGAGGGGGGGTTGGACACAAACTTCAAGACATCCTCCTGAGCAAAATGTTAGCTATTCGACTGCTTCTCAAAAGTACTCGGGGGCTAGTTCTTGAAAACTTACCAGACACGGAGGGTTGTCAGCACTATATTCCTGGACGGCTGCAGGAATTCCGTGAAGATTCTTGAAGATCTTCTGCAACCTCTCCATCACAAGATCATCGCTGATCTCTTCTGAAGACAGCCTCGAGCCATCATCAGCTCCAGTGTACTCGAACCCGAGATGCTCCCGCTGCATCAAAGGTTGTACCCGTTGCTTCATGAAGTTGAAGGCTACTCTCTCAGCAGTCAAGCCTTGCGCCTTCTTCTGCAATCTTCGCCAGCAACTCTGGAATCTGAATGCACTCTTGCATTGTTGGTTCGTCCTTCCAGAGCCTGTCATACACTGGCACGAACATGCTGGGCTTTGGCAGCTGAGGCGGGGCGTTCTCGATGTAGAACCACTTGTTCTTCCAGTCTTGATTTGAATCAATCAAGTCGTACTTAAAGTACAACTCCTGAGCCTTCTGGCGCATCTGGACACCGGCTTCACCGACTACTACTGGGAAGTTGGCATTGGGCTGCGGTTTCAAGCGGAAGATCTTCCTAAATAGAGCCCAATGTGGGCGGATTCCAAGGAAAGCTTCGCAAAAGTGCACATAAACTGCAATCTGGAAGATGTTGTTTGGATTGAGGTGTACGTGCTCGAACTTGAAGAAATCCAGGAAGCCCCTGAAGAAGTCAGATGACGGCAGTGTCAACCCACGCTCGACGAAGTGGCCGAACATCAGGATTTCATTCGGGCTTTTCTCCATTGGCCATGCATCTCCGGCAGCAGAGCTCCAGCCGGCAATCGCTTTCTCGCGCAGCAACCCGCCGGCTTCGAGGGCCTTGATGTCATCTTCCCTCATCTTGGACTTCTTCCAAGAGACGGCCTGGTTTGGTGGCTTCGTGATGACCACCGTCTTGTACTTCGGCTCCGGCAACTAATTTTTGCCGCGGCCGGACTTCCTCTTCTGATCCTTGGACGGCGATGACTTCATCCTTTCAGTCACAAGAGTCTTCTTTCGCATTGACTCAAGGGCTGTGAGGGGGTGGAGGTGGAAGCACTTGGCGATTTGGACGCTCGAGTTTTGCGGCGGCTACGGATGCTAAGGCTTTCTGGATCTAAGGGCGAATGGGAGCAGTGAAACCCCAAGGGATACCCCTTCGGGTATTTATAAAACCAAAACCCTAACGGTTCGACTTGGTGACCCTTCATATTCAACAGATTGGTTTCACATAGTCAAAATTTTCGGCTAAGTCAGAGGACTTAAATCCAAGACCTGCTCAGCTCCATCTCGGGGGCTCGACTACTCGATGGAATTGGATTTTATTCAGCTACAATTCACTGAATTCAGGCCACTATTCTACAGTCAGATTGGACCCTTCAATTCGAGAAAGTACTCGACTCAAGGCTCGGGGGCTTCGTGCCACGTGTCCTTCAGTTTTTCTCAGGATTTTATAGGATTATTTGACGAAGACTACTGATTGACCCTCAGCTTGAATTGTCAATTCGAACTAAGGCTCGGGGACTACATCCATATAGGATGCGATTTTTGCAAATCGCATTCCTATATTTTTTTCTTCGGATTGTCTACGGATTTTTCAGAGCAAGATCAAAGATTAGAAGATTGACCCTCAGCTTGAATCCTGGATTCGATCTAAGGCTCGGAGGCTACATTCCATATGGAATGCGATTTCAGTAATCGCATTTTCATATGGATCTTTGATGCAAAGATTTCAAGAACGAAGCGGGTATTATTGAAGACCTTCAAGGGAAGTACTCGGGGACGCTTGGAAACAACTCGAGAAGACTTCAAGACTACTCGTGGAGTTAGCTGGAGTACCTTCCAGCCTCGTGATGATTCAAGTACTATTGAAGATTGAAGCTTGTAGAACTCGGGGACGATTGGGAACTACTCTTGGAGACCTTCAAGACTACTTGGAGCATCGCACTCGACTACAAAGTACTCGGGGGCTTGTCGACCAGGCATCCCTGGGCCCATCAACACATGTGGGCCATACCCGGGAGATGAGTTCCTACACACTTGGACTACTCGACTAGTGGACCACGGTGTTGGTACCGTGGACCACAAGGCAAGCAAAACGGACAAGGACTTGTACTAAGACTAGGATAAGCTTTCCATAACCTGTATAGGCTACTCCGAGTCCTACTCGAATAGTACCCTTGTACCAATCCGACTTGTAACCCTGCCTCCCGTGGCATATAAGGCGAGGCAGGGACCCCTCTCAAAACATACGCAATCAATACAGAGCCACGCAACATACATGACGTAGGGTATTACGCACATTGCGGCCCGAACCTGTGTAATTATGTGCCCCGTGTCTCACCATCGTGTTCCTGATCTCGGCGAGCCCCACCGCACAATCTACTACTTCGGGTACCCCGTCGTAGGCTCGGTGTCTAAAACACTGACATTTCCATCCCAAAATCCTTAGGAGAAGAGAATGGATTTGACTATAGTTTGAACGAGGAATTTGAAATGTGATTTCAAATTCAAGTTTCAAACGAAATTCCTTAGAGGATCACTCAGCAATCAAATGCAACACGATGTATTTTAAATGTAGGGTTTATTTAATAAATTTTTGGAAAAAACTAGAGAAAGAAAATTAACCTATAATTAGAGAAAATTTTTAATAAGTTCATGTTTTTAAAATGCCTTAAATGAGCGGGATGTTACATTCATCCCGTGTCTTGACTTGTGACGGGCTTCATGATCTTCTTGTAAAGTGCTCGATGAACTTTACCCGGAAGTCCTCATTTAGGCTTTTAATTCCCATGTAAACAATAAACTCCAAAAACCATGCGCGAGTGCGAACTTGACATATAATAGGTGTTAGGATCGTTAGTGTGAATATCAAATTAATACCAACATTGAAGGTAAACTCATGGCTAGGTTGACGGAAATCGACCGCCAACAATGGTGATGTAAGGATACAACAACCTACACTTTCTGAATATTTGTTCCTTTTCCTCTTAGTTTGGAGGACTTCTCCATTTGTCAGAATAAACTACTCCCTCCGTCTTCTTAAATATATGACGTTTAGGACAAGCTAGCTAGTTAATTTTTGAACTATTTTTCTTGTCTTAAAAGTCATATATTTAAGAACGGAGGAAGTATGTACTAGCTCGTCAAACTCTTAAGTAGGTGAATTGGAATCACTAGTCCATTTTCTGAAGATTCCTTCCCTTACCAATGTGCTGTGAGCTTGTTGATTTTAGTAATCAAGCATCATGGTTACGTATAACGAAGTTTCCTTGATCGGCTGATAATCTTTTTTGAAGGAATTAAAACTCAAGAATTTTGAGCAAGAAAAACCATCTGTTTTAGTTATGTTGTATTTTTTATGAGTGTTCGTTTAAATAACATGTTCGTTTTGTTCTGCACTCTCCATTTTGTACACAATTTTCCTTGCAAACCAATAATAACTTTTGGTATTGCTAGGCACAATCGGACCATGGATCCTATATTTTTTTTTCAGGAACCATGGAGCCTGCACTAATAATAACTATAGTAAAACAAACTGGTGGAGTGGAACAATCAAATTCATATAACAGAGAGGCCCGGGTTTATAACAATGCAAAAATTACAAACACAATGGTAATATAACCAAATGAAAACAGCAGACTGAATGATCATTTTATCATACGATGTCACACCACACGATGATTTGTAACCGCAAATAAGCATGGAAAGGTAATAAAATAAGGAAGGATGCGCCGATGCTTGAGGGAGCATGCATGAATGTGGGAATTATTAGCAGGGAAATAAAACAGAGAACCCGGTTGTTCAATTCGGCGCCGCGCGCGCGGAGTTGGTCACTGCTGCACCTTGGCCTGGCACTTTTCTTTGGAAGTAGGAAGCGTGCATACTTTGTCGATGTCGACACTGTTCTCCTCAAATACCTTCCGAAGACCACAAGCGCAATCATCTTTGCTTTTGCTCGTACCAATGATATCTTTTACTAGCAAGCTACAGCACTCTCGAAGATCTTCCTGCCTGCTAGTGCTATTGTCGCTAGACAACGAGCCGATGGCACGAAATATGGGTCCGCTACATTTGTCACGACTGCCCGAATTCAGACGTGTCTTCACCAACTCATCAAGACCCTTGGCACAAGGTTCCAGCGGCAGCGTGGCTGCGCTGCCGGGCACTGGCAGAGCAAGCCCCAAGAGGAGTGCCGCCAACAGAAGAATCGGGGCCTGCTGCTTCCAGGGCTTGGAGTTGGCGGGCGCCATCTTTTTTTGTGGGTGTGGTGTATACGTGATACTGTACTGTATGTGGTGGTGTACTATGTGCCAAGCTGAGATGTGATGCGATGCTATGTGAGTACGCAGCTGGGCCTTTTATAGGCTCAAATTTGCCAAATTGCAAATATAAACAAAGTGCGCGCTTCAGACGTGCTATTTTTCGTTTAATGAATTATATATGTTGATTGATGCGTTGGAAGATCTTATACAATCAGGTTGCACGATATATAAATATAAACCACTGATATGAGATAACATAAACAAAATACACTTCATGTGTAGATAAATACATACTCCTTCCGTCCCGAAAAAAAGTGTTTGTTTAGCTTTTCAAAACTTATCCTACAAAACAAAGACGATTCGTTTAGCTTTCAGATCATCCAACAAAGCCTCTCACAATATATACCTTCTGACCCACTCTTAACAAATCAATCGTTTAATCCCAACATCAATGTCTGAGCCAGATTCCGTAAATAAGAAAGGTTATTAGAGATATTTTGAATTTTGAGCTTGCTACTATCTTATCTAAAATTTGCTAATCGAACAATCTTTAGGAGACAGAGGGAGTATTTTGTAATGCCAAATTGATACGTCTACAGGAGTACCGTTATACATACTATTAGTGCGTTAACATGATGGGTCATGGTGCACTAAGTAGTACCTGTCTGATTAGAGCACTAGCTTGCACCTTTGAGCAAACGTGCTTACATGTTGTATATTAAGTCAACTCTTCGAGTTCTATATGCATCAAGTTGCAGTTACAATTATTCTTTGCACATAGTATAATAGCAAAAGACATATGAATCACATGGGATTGAAGGGACCGACTAAAACGTCTTGGCCGATCCGCCATCTGCAAATAAAACTAGCTATGTGAAAGGCGTTCGATCTTGATCCGCTTTGACTTCTGCATGTATGCTCCACACGTCCACAATATTATTACAGTAATATACAAGATCGTATTACTGAAAGATAAGGTTGTCAATAATTGCCAATAAAAATGAAACACGAGGTGGCTAGCTATGCCGGCCTGCTCAGACACCTTAGCTAGAGCTAGCTGCTGGCTGCCATGGAGGCGGCGTGCAGCTGGACCCAAAATTCGAAATGTCAGGTGTTGACAAAATTGATTCATCGTTATTAGAGGTAGCTTGATCACGGAGCTAATTAATTAATTAACATTTTAGTTCATTCTTGATTTTGGTCCAAGTTAGCACGTTCTAATGTCCTGGTATAGTGGAACGCATTTCCTTGATGCCAGCAAAGCAACAAATATTGCTTCAAATCTGCATTGCTGCTCATTGGAATCAAAACTTACAAGTGTCTGAATGCGTGCATGCATGTAGTTTTGCTATTGGACGAGATGAGATGTACAAATACAATCTTTCGGGTCAAGTTGAGGTGAATACTTGTTCATAAATTTAACCACAAGCCAATTGTAGCTGTTGACACTCAAATTTGGCAAAAGTCGGATCAGGTTGGGCCAGGCGGTCAGACCGGGTCGCTCAGGCGGTCTGACCGTGTGCCCTGTAGCCGGTCCGACACGAAGGCCGCTAGGCGGTCTGACCGCCTACCCCGGGCGGTCTGACTGGGTCTCCCCGAGTCCGACTCAAGTTATGAGTTTTTGGCTAGTTACGAGTTGTAAAGAGTTCCTTGCAGGGTAAGACCTCCCCCCTATAAATATAAAGGGGCGTGGCTGATTGAGAGGCTATCATCCAATCGAATTATCAATTTATACTTTATTTTCTCCAAACCCTAGCTTTTCCAACCCCTTTGCTCTCCTCCTTCGTCTCCACGGCGGTTGAGTAAGTTCTGAGTGGCCTTGCCGACCTCAGGACAACCCTAGGCGCGTTTCTCCCGACGGGGTCCCTCCCGGAGCGACGAACTTAGGTTTTCGGCGACGTTCCTGTCCAAGGCGGTCAGATCGCGTCTCCCAGGCGGTCAGACCGGCCCGTGTCGGGTGCTTCGACGAGTTGATTTCGACTACCGCGCGATCCAACGCACTCGTGTGTTCGACCATAAAAGGCGTCAACACACTTTTGACGACTCCGCTGGGGACAGATCTGGTTTTTACAATCGTTTTGTCAATCGTTGCATGGGAGCGCGTTGTGAACTCGATCCCAATAACCTCATCATGGTGAACATCGAAGAACTCAGCGAGGAAGACCAGAGGAAATACACGGAGCTTCAAGAGTACATCAAGAAGTAGTTTCTCTCTAGCGCCAATAAAGATCGTGCAGGCAAGGTGACCTTAGCTCAAGACTTTGAGATGTCTGCGTTCAAGCTAAACAACAACAAGGTTGAGGTAATACCCACTGTAAGCCAAATTTCACCTGATCTAGTAACGCAATTATCTTCTATATCTGAAAAGTTTGATCATGCATTTAGTGATCAGAATAATCTAGTGACTAGTGTTATTACTCGCTTTGAAAAAGTAGAGGGTAAACGTGTTAGTACTGATATTACTGATGATTCAATCCTTCAAGTTGATACACATGATGTTCTGCACCAAACCATGTCGGCAGCACCTAATTCTTCAGGTGATACATTTATGTACGGTATGCCGACAGAATTTTATCCTGAGCAAATGCCATCCACCCAGCCGACCGCGATCAAACCGCCCTGTTGGGGGAGAGGCCCAGCCCATTTAAGGCCCATGTGGGATTAATGGGTCTGATGCGATAACCGGGGGGCTGATTGTAAATATTGTATCCACTAGGGGCTCGGTGAAAAATAGTCTGCTCCTCCTATCCCTATAAATAGGAGGGCCTATAGGGCCATTGTAGTTGATGGGACAGGTTGGGAGCACCTGAATAAGAAGAGAGCTCCGAAGTTGTTGTTTGTTTCGCATTTATATTTCTGTAGTAGTAGCTTTGGTTAGAGGAGAGTACAGCTCCGAAGGGGCATCCCCACTGTTGGTTCGGGTCCTCCTTCGATCTGAATTTCCCCAACAGTTTGGCGCCCACCGTGGTCGTCCCTCAGACCACAAGTCCCAGCGAAGCACATTTTCAACTCAGTTCGCTTCGGCCCACCGAAGCTCCTTCGGGCCCAAACCACCGAAGTCACTTCCGGCTCCGACCGAAGCCCAACCCCACATTACACTTCGGCCCATCCACTGCACCTCGATAGCTCAATCCTTCGGCGCTCCTGCGAAGGTCCTCCGAAGCTCACTTAGCGGCGTCAGTGCGTACTTCGGCCCAGCGCTTCGGCCCAGCTCCGTCGGGGCTTCCTATATAACTATCGGAAGTTACGTAAGCATGTGAACTATAGAGCCCATTTAAGCCCACTAAAGCCCAGTTGCATTGGCCCGTTCCGTTCCGTTACAGCACGCGTGAAGCAGCAGTATGATGAGGGAGCGCGGAAAAAAAGGGATGCATACTTTTTTTTTGAACAACACATACTTTCCAGCGCTGTTAGACTTTTTGGACTTTTTTTAAACTTTTGGACGCGGGAGGAAAAGGCACATGCAGACTTTTTTGGACTTTTTTTTCTTAAACTTTGGGACGCGGGAGAAAAAATCAGATGCAGACTTTTTTGACTTTTTTTGAATTTTTTGCTGGGCATGTGGTCGTAAGTGGGATAACTACGGGTAGGCACTTCAAAGTTGAAGTTTGAAGTTTAAAGTCAGATTTAAAATTGTATTTGGAAGTTGACGTTTATAATATATAATATTTACATGTCAAAAAGGAATTATTGAAGGGATCGAAGCATGTAAGCACTTCAAAGTTGAAGTTTAAACTTTGAAGTTGGAAGTCAAACTTAAACTTGTCTTATGAAGTTTAGGTTTATATATTATTTAAAAGTTTGTCCAGAAAACACATGTCAAAAGAAAATTGTTGAAATGATTGGAGTATGTAAGAAGCGCATATTGTACATGCAGATATCATTAATAAATCATACTCATTTACAGATGAACCAAAAAGCTTTCCAACAGAAGAAGAATCATTTACAGATCAATGTCTTCATATCCAAAACTCTTTTATTCTACACTGGAGTATCTGATAATAATAAACATAGAGTAACCCTTAGAAGTGTTGAGATGTTGATATATGTTTTCATACTCTCCAATAATTTATTATATACGCATAAATCAATATGTTTTATGTTTTCATACTCTCCGATATTTATTTGACTTGGACAAACATTTATTGTTCTTACAACAACATTTACTTCACAAAATTCAACATTTTTCGTTCAACAATTTCACAACAATTTCAAAACTTTTCTATTATGCATCAACTTTTATGCAAGGATACCAATATTTCCTAATCCAATGTTCAACATTTCCGTCTTACACAAACAACCACCTCAAATAATTCAACATTTTTTGCCAATAATTTCACAACAAATTAAATAATTTACGTTCTAAGTCAACTTTTATATACATATAATAACAATTTTTAACCCACAGTTCAACATTTTTATTTTCCGCAATCGTGAAAATTTATAGTTTAATTAAATGAAGACAAGATTTCTCAACACTTATCACATTTTCCGATCATTTATAATTTCTCAATATTTATCATTTGTCAACAATTACCATTTCTCAACATTTATACAACAATAACAACAATTTTAAACCTAATGTCCAACATTTTTTTCATAAACATGAATATTGATAGTTTAACTAAACGAAGCCCAACATTTCTAAATATTTATCATTTTTATAATATATTAGACAAATATGCAATTTATTACAACAACATTTACTTAAAATAATTCAACATTTTTTCAACAGTTTCAAAACAATTTTAAAAAATTCTATTCTAAATCAACATTTATATAAGGATACCAATATCTCCTAATCCAATGTTCAAAACTTTTGTTCTTCATAACCAACATTTCCTAACATTTTCTTCTTAGGTTCAAACATTTCTATTCTAATTCAACTTTTATGTTGTGAAAGAAATAGTGTGGTCAATATTTTATCAACATTACTTAAAACTAACCAATACTTTTGTTTAATTGATTCAATAATTCTTTCATTCACAAAAACTTCTACACATTGACCAATATTCTATATGCATAAATCAACATTTTTTGTCGATGATTTCACAACTATTTTAAAATATTTATATTATAAATAACCTTTTCGGTACGAATATCGACAACTTTTAACGCAATCTCCAACATTTCTGTTCTTCACAAATATTTATTTTATTACAACAACTTTTACTTGAAATCTTCAACATTTTTCGCTCAATAATTTCACAACAACTTCAAAACATTTCTATTCTACATCAACTTTTATGCAAGGATGCCAACATTTCATAATCTAATGTTCAACATTTCCGTCTTACACCAAAAACTACTTCAAATAATTCAATATTTTTTGTCAAAAATTTCACAACAAATTAAATAGTTTATGTTTTAAATCAACTTTTGTATACGTATAATAACAAATTTTAACCCAGTGTCCAACATTTTATTTGCAATCGTGAACATTTATAGTTTAATTAAATCAAGTCAACATTTCTCAACACTTATCACATTTCCTCGATCATTTATCATTTCTTAATATTTATCATTTGTCAACAATTACCATTCAAGAACATTTATACATCAATAACAAAAAAATTTAACCCAATCTCCAACATTTTTTTATTTTTCATAACCATGAACATTTATAGTTTAAATAAATGAAGCCCAATATTTTTAAATATTTATCATATTTCTAATATATTAGACAAATATGTAATTTATTACAACAACCTTTACTTAAAATAATTCAAACATTTTTTGTCAACAGTTTCACAATAATTTTAAAATATTTTTATTCTAAATCAACTTTTATATAAGGATACCAACATTTCTTAATCCAATGTTCAACATTTTTGTTATTCATAACCAACATTTTATTCTTAGATTCAAACATTCATATTCTATTTCAACTTTTCTTTAGATGATTCAATAACTCTTTCATCCAAAAAACTTCTACACATTACCCAATATTCTATATGCATAAATCAACATTTTTTGTCAATAATTTCACAACTATTTTAAAATATTGCTATTCTAAATCAACTTTTCTTTACAGATGTCAACAATTTATAACCTAATGTCCAACATTTCTGTTCTTCATAAATATTTTTTTCTTACAACAACCTTTACTTGAAAACTTCAACATTTCTCTCTCAACTATTTCACAACAACTTCAAAACAATTCTATTCTACATCAACTTTTGTGCTAGGATACCAACATTTCGTAATCCAATGTTCAACATTTCCGTCTTACACCAACTACTACTTCAAGTAATTCAACATTTTTTGTCAACAATTTCACAACAAATTATATCATTTATGTTCTAAATCAACTTTTATATACATATAATAACAATTTTTAACCCAGTGTCCAACATTTTTATTTTTCGCGACCGTGAACATTTATAGTTTAATTAAATGAAGTCAACATTTCACAACACTTATCACATTTTCTCGATCATTTATCATTTCTCAATATTTATCATTTGTCAACAATTACCATTTCTCAACATTTGTACAACAATAACAATTTTTAACCTAGTATCCAACATTTTTTTCATAACCATAAACATTTATAGTTTAACTAAATAAAAACCAACAATTCTGAACATTTATCATATTTATAATATATTAGACCAATATGTTATTTATTACAACAACCTTTACTTAACATAATTCAATATTTTTTATGAATTCATCAAAAAATTGTTATAGATAAAATGTTGGTGGGTGTTCTAAGAATGTGTTAAACAAAAGAGTTAGTGTATGTGGGAAAATGTCGATCATCTAAATATAATGTTAGTGAGTGTAGAAAAATGTTGGCAAACAACTACAAATGTAGTTCGCGTAAAAAATGTTGCATTCATGACAAAAAAATATTGGCAATTATCATTTATTTCTCATAGGCATAGTTATCAATAGAAGATGTACGTAGTAGGGCTCCAACATTTGAGCATCCTTCTAAATACTCTAGTCTCCAAGGGCTTCCTTACCTTTTCCATTTTGTAATAGGCCGAGCAGCATTGTATTTCTTAACACCAGATCCTTGTTGGTGCCCTGTTCCATTAAACCAAAGCATAAACCTCATCTTACCACATTGGCAAAAGTGAACTCAGTTGGAGCAACACCATTTTGTGAAGATGCCGCAAAGAGGTTGCAGGCTTCTTCCATTAGGCCGCTCCTTGCATAGCATGAATTGGAAGGTTCAGAGGCCCATGTTTGCATTCCTCTAAAATGTTGATAGCATGTCAGACAGGTAGAGGAAGTTAATAAAAACACTACAAACAATGAAATTTGTTAGAAAACTCATTTTAATGCAAAGATCCAACATCTTGTCAACTTTGGTAAAATCCTTGATATTGAGCGGACACTGAGCACGGTGGACACACTGAAACCATCAAGTGAGAAGCCCTTTTCTTCTCATGGACAGGAAACACTCAGACACTGAGAGCCTGGTCCTTACATGACGGAGTTCCAGGAAGTAACATTTGGCTCTTCGATGCACGAGAAGGCACCACTGCATACTGCAAGAGACCAATCCGGTGATACATATCAAGGGGGATTTGCCAACTATGACATCAAGGTGGTACCAGGCCGTAATAAACAACAGCGCCATGAAGCTTATGGTCGTGAGTGTTAAAGGCAACCGCCGATGATACTATGGAGAAGGTGAAGCCAGTTGGCCTGACGCCACACTCCCTCATGGAGGGAAGAGACGGAAGGCCTCGTACAAAAGCACAAAGATATCGTACCTACAGAGCATGGCATTATTGTAGGTGACCACGTCCGTTTGGGCCATACCGTCGAACAGCTTGCGAGCGTCGTGGAGGCCGGGGTCGAGTAGCTCGAACACGTGGATCGTGTGTGAACACCTTGGGCCTGGCAGTGGCGCATGGGAGCGCGACGACGGACGGGGCGGCACCGAAGCAGGATTTGGGAGTAGGCGGCGGTGAGGCCATTCGAGAGGTATACAGGGAATGGAAGAACGCACAAAAGTTGGGAGATGGGTGCTAGGAGAAGCGGAGGAGGAGGCAGCACAGGAGGCGCAACAAGCAAAGAGCGTGGCGGCAGACCTTGGGCTGAGGGTTGCAATGGCGGGCGAGGACGACGGCATCGGCGGCGCGACTTGCCGCACGCGCCGATTGGAACGGAACGGGAAATTCACTTGAACGGAAAAGAAAAAGTCCATGCACCTGAGCCTGGAGATCTGACGGTGGAGAGAATCTGCACCAATCTCAAACATTGGAAGGTAAGATAAGAAAAATCTTCCGGAAGATGTATAGGACTCCTGAGCTCCGTCCGGCTCCGAAGTTGCTTCGGCCTGAAGCTGCTTTGGCCCAGCTTCGAATTCAGCGTGTCGGCCCAGCTTTCGCTTCGGCCCCGTCTCCGAAGGTCCATCGCTTCGACCTGGCTCCGAAGCTCTCCACGCTTCGGTCGGTCCATCTCCGAAGACCGCTTCGGCCCATCTCCGGAAATCTACACCTGCTTCGATCCGGCTCCGAAACTCACCGATTCGGCCCACCTCCGAAGCCCAGCAGGCTGGCTTAGCTCCGAAGCCCACCATGACGAGGCCCAGGTTCGTTTTAATCACGCAAAAATAAGTTGCCCCCCCCCCTGGGGTTTCGAACCGCGGCCTCCCCGCACCTGGGAGTCTTAGCGAAGGCTGAGCTAGCCAGTAGAGCCGCGGCTGTTTCGTTGTTTCTTTACGTTTCGTCTTTTATCTATTAAGACGGCACGGTCAATAGAGTTAGCTTTTGGTTTTTTCCGTTTGATTTTTTGGACCACGAACAAAGCCAGGTGTGCTTTGCTTCGATGTTTTTTCATAGGCTGACCTGTTCCTTTGTGGTGTGTTAAGTTCAAAACCTCTTGTGACTAGCTAGCAACATGCCTCCCTTTTTTACTCCAAACGTGTGTCAACCACCACTTTTAGTTCTGTTAAGTCAGTTCAATGCGCCGAAGGGGCCTAGCAAATATCAGTGTGTTTCCAATTCATTTGTATCGATCAGTTAAAGCTCTAACCTCTGTTTTGCAGAAAGTATCCTTTGAATGTCTTATTATAATATATTTCAACACTGATATTTTTGCTTGCTAATCTAATATCAATGTGTTATACTGATACTCCGAAGGGAGTTCATGTCATGTGCACCTTCATGTATTTATTCTATTACTTTTATTATTTTATAATATCGTTATCTGTATGCGGAGGAACTTGCTTCGCATCACTAACAAGCTTTATCAGATAAGTGAATAATTTATCATGTGATCAGTGGGTCACCTAAGTAGCCCCTTTGTTGGATTTATATGAGCTTAATAGGATTTCAGCCATTCATGAGCATTATGATAATGAATTAAATGCTTATATTATCTGGACTCTTCGTCAGCACAATCACGCCGAATTTTATGACCTTCGTAATCATATCAGTGCAATTATATCCTTCGATATAATCTTGGCGGGATTTCACGAGATTAATTTTTCACCTTCGGATTCATCTCGCGTAAAATTCTTCCATCCTTCGGAATCATCAGAGGGATTTCTCGAGACGGAGTTTTTCACCTGTCGAGATGATTTTGGCTAGTTCACCCTTCGGATTGGATTTATAGGTGGAATTGCATTTTGAAATGAATCGGAGGCTTCGACGGCCCATCTCGGCGGTTTCGTGATTCATGTCCCAACGCTCCCCAAGCTGCTTCGGCCCAGCTCCACGGCCGGTCCGGCTACGAAGCCGCTTCAGCTTCGCCCTAGTTCCACGACCAGCCCGGCTACGAAGCCGCTTCGGTCCAGCTCCGAAGCTCGACGCCTCCTTCGGGCTCGGCGCACGCTTCGGCCCAGTGTTCTATTACTTCGGAATCATCTTGTCCGGTTTTCGCGAGACGAATTGTTCGTGCTTCGGAATCATTTCGGCTGGTACTTTCGCGAAATAAAATTTTCACCTTCGGAATCGTCTCGGTGGGATCTTCGCGAGATTGATTTTCACCTTCGGAATCGTCTCGGGTTTTCACTTTCGGAGGTAGCAACGAGGGTCGGGCAAGAAAAAGTTTTTCATGGCACAAATCAACGAAGTACCTTCATCCAATGTTGCTCAACCTCGGGCTCAGCTTCGGTTCTTTGGCTACTGCCGCGCCAAGGATTTATTTGGTCCACGAAATCAGCACCTGTTTTCGGGTCTTTTAGAATAAATTTCCAGCATTTATGGCCCCGTCGGAATTCAGGCGCACAGGTACCCCTTTGGGTTGATTCTCAGTCATTTTGATGTTTTATTTATTATCTTACTTGCTGTTAGTACCAAGTGCTTCGGTCAACAAAGGTTTCGCTCCGAAGCTCGCTGCTTATACCTGATACTTGCTTCTTGCACTTTAAAAATAGAGTATGCACTAGGAATATTTCCTTGAAGTATATTGCTATGTTTCGCTTACTAGTGCTACCTGCATACCACCTGCTTGCCTTTCGTTCTGTCTGACGAAGTTAGAAACTTTTTCTTTCGATGGAACCTCATCTCTTTACGACATCAATCCCGCAAGCGATCTACGCCTCGTATATGAAGCCTATTCGCTTTGCGGTTATGCGTCTATAGAATCAGGGTAGGTGGAAGTTGCACGTTTCCTCCTTAGTGTCAAAAACTGTAACTTCCACCAACTCCGTAACGGTTTTAAGTTGTAAATTTTCTAACCCTTCGAGCATTTTTAATATGTTGCTTTTTCTGGAGCTAAGGCTCCGAACTTGCACTTCGGGTGCAAGGAATCACCGAAGTGTGCGGGAAATGCCGCTTCGTCGTAGTGCGTTGTACTTCTCACTCTTCGCTAGTGGTCGAAGAGGCTATGGTTATGCTTATCCCGTGTTGCTTTTTCGCTAACATGCAGGTTCAACCAATCACTGTAAGTACCTCTTCACCTTCGTAACTAACCCTTTATGCGAAGTATTTGTATCTCTTGAATATAGGGTCAGCTAGCACATGTGAGCATATTGCTATCAACTGAGTCCCATTTCCGTGTAATTGCTTCCCTCTCGTACCCTTCGTTTCATGTATTGCTTAGCGGGTACTCTAACCCTTCGCATTTTCATATGCTCATGCGCCTTCATCTCAAATGTGCTAAGTGTCTGTTCTCAATTACACTTCGGATCATTTTCGCAACGACTGGATGCATGGAACTACTATGTTTCGCATGTGCACTTCGTCACATCTTTTGCAGGTTATAACTTTATTGGTTTTCACCCCGAAGCTAATGTTTTCGTGCTTGTCTTGCTCCATTGTTGACTTGGAAATGGCTAGGCCATATCAATTGGTTTCTATGTCTATTGGACTTCATCTGGATGTACCTGAGAATTCTATATTGGACTTCGGTGCTTTTGGGTTTCGGTGACATCACGACTTTTCATCACAGGAAGTTGAGAATATGATCTATGGGTGTCCTTCACCTCATTTTGGTTAACCTTTCACCCTCTCCTTTATGCAAAAGCATACATTTATGCGCACATACATACTTACCTGCAGCATATTGCATTGTAATGCATATCACCGAAGCGTGGAGCCAAGAGCGCTCACGCTGAAGGCCCAAGATTGGCCAAAGGTTCCGTTTGCACGAAGCAAATGACCGGTCTTGTGATGACCGGAGTTGAGCTTGAGACCCCGAAGGCCTGAGTGTGGCTTCGGCTTTGAGACCCCGGAAAGCACCACGAGATGCTCCGGATTTGAGATACCCCGAAGGCCTGAGTGTGGCTTTGGGTTTTGAGACCCCGGAAAGCACCGCGAGATACTCCGGATTTGGGACACCCCGAAGGCCCGAGAGTGGCTTCGGATTTGCTTGCGCGATGCAATTTGAGATAAATTGTTTATTGACTAACAATTTTTTTGAGTCTTTCGAATAAGAATGATTCGCCTTGAGTGCAGTATTGAATGGAAAAGCAGGGACTTCGCCTGTTTTGTATACTTTGTCACTAACAGGTTCAGCTCAATGAGCATCTGGCACGGTGGGCGTCCTCGACTACTTCTGTAAGCGACAGGAGTCTGGCTTGAGGGGCTTCGTCGTCTACTCCGTCAACATAGACTTCGACTCCGGCTTCGCCTTCGGCAACTTGCACCTCATCGCCGACACGTGCTCGGCTCGAGGGGCTTCATTGTGTACTTTGTTGACATTAGCTTCGACTTCGTCTTCGTCGTCTACTTCACTGATGATGACTCCGGCTTCGCCTTCGGCGGCACTAATTCGTCGACATCAGCTTCGACTTCGTCTTCGTCGTCTACTTCACCGACAAAGACTCCGGCTTCGCCTTCGGTGGCACTACTTCGTTGACATCGGCTTCGACTTCGTCTTCGTCGTCTACTTCACCGACGATGACTCCGGCTTCGCCTTCGGCGGCACTACCTCGCCGTCGACGTGTGTTCGGCTCAAGGGGCTTCATCGCCTGCTTCATCGACGACGACTACGGCTTCGTCTTCATCAACATGTACTTCGTCGCACATGGTGTACGCTCGAGGGGCTTCATCACGAACATCAGGCAAGAGGGGCTATGGTGGCATCGGGATGAGCGACGTCAACCCGAAGGATGAAGCTTTGCCCGATGCTCGTGACCAAAGGAGAGGGGTTCATCAACATCGACGACGTGCGAAGTCCGCTTCGTCATCTACTACTACATCGTCGACTACTTCGGCATGGTCTGCTTCGCCTGAGGAGAGCTTCGAAGGCAAAATCATCGACGACGACGAAGCTGATGTCAGCATCGGAGACACCATTCATCGTCAAGACAACGCCAAAGATGAGTATTACTTAGGCTAGCTGCTAGCTTCGTATGCAAATCCGCGAAGCGTATGTGCTCTTTTCTCCATTCTGGTTTTTCCCACGGGGTTTTTCGGAATGAAGTTTTTAGCGAGGCATACGGGCGGAAGGTCGTGAGGGTGTTCCTCAGGGCCGAAGTCATAGGAAAGGTCTGGGCCACTTCTGTATTCAGCTACTTCGTTTTGTTGTGCCGGCCAAACCGAAGCAGCTGAGGGGCTACTGTTGGGGGAGAGGCCCAGCCCATTTAAGGCCCATGTGGGATTAATGGGTCTGATGCGATAACCGGGGGGCTGATTGTAAATATTGTATCCACTAGGGACTTGGTGAAAAATGACCTGCTCCTTCTATCCCTATAAATAGGAGGGCCATTGTAGTTGATGCGACAGATGGGGAGCACCTGAATAAGAAGAGAGCTCCAAAGTTGTTGTTTATTTCGCATTTATATTTATGTAGTAGTAGCTTCGGTTAGAGGAGAGTACAGCTCTGAAGGGGCATCCCCTTAGCACCTTCGGAGGAGAGTCACTGTTGGTTCGGGTCCTCCTTCGATCTGAATTTCCCCAACACGCCCCTTATAGGCGGTCTGACCGCCCAGTCCGGCCAGATGGTTTTGCTGCCAGAACAGCCGGTGCCTTTGTCGGTTGCGCCTAATACTCAGATTCCTGGGCGTAATAATGTTGGTATTGCACCTTATGCGTTCAGTACTATTGCTCGCACATCACCACATATACCTAATGTTGCTCCATCTTATGGTGTGCCCAATGATGTGTTTTCCGACTTGCATCGTGTTCAAAATCCTAATCAACCCTATGTGAGTAGATTTAATACATCAGCTCCAATGCAATCTCAATTAGCTGCTAGGAATGAATTTGCTCAATTTAAAGAAGAAGTATCTAATATGATGAAAAATAAGCTCGGCATTGACTTTGGTAATTCTAAGCTTTATCAAAAACCCTATAGAGCTGAGTTTGATTATGTGAATTTTCCCCCTGGTTGGCGTATGCCTGATTTTGTTAAATTTAGTGGTGATGATAACCGCACAACCTGGGAACATATTGGTCAATATACTGCTCAACTAGGTGAAGTTGGTACCTATAATTCTCTGAAAGTACACTTGTTTTCCTTGTCATTAACTGGTACCGCTTTTGCTTGGTTTTCTTCATTAGCTCCTAATTTTATTGATTCGTGGGATCAATTAGAACAAAAATTTTATGATCACTTCTTTAGTGGGAGCTATCAATTAATTTTAACAGATTTAACATCAGTTAGACAAGGCAAAGATGAGTCAGTCTCTGATTATCTTAAGCGCTTTAAAGAAGTTAAAAACTGTTGTTTTAATCTTGCACTTTCTGATTCTGACCTTGCTGACCTTGCTGCTAAAGGTTTAAGATCTGCTCTTAGAGAAAGGTTAGAAGGTGTAGAATTTTATTCTCTTGCTACTGTTCTTGTAAGAGGTATGGCACAAGAATTAAAACTGAATAAAGAAAAAGAAAACTATAAACCTCGTCGGTCTAACATGCATTTGGTTGAATATGATTCTGATAGCTCGAACGACGAGGGTGAGGTTTATGTTGCTGAATTTGTGTGGTCTTCTAAGGCTAATCCTAGTTCTTGTGCATCACTTAAGCTGGCTACTAAAGGTCGGTAAGAAGAATTGAAATTTACCTTTGATGTTTCTAAGTATGATCGTATTTTTGATGAATTACTTAAACTTGGAAATATTAAGATTTCTCATACCATGCCTCCACTTGATGAAATTAAACTACGTGCATATTGCAAATTTCATAACTCTTATTCTCATGCTACTAACGATTGTAATGTGTTCCGTCGTCAGATTCAATCGGCCATAAATGAAGGCCGTTTGATGCTTCATGAGATGCAAGTGGACAAGCAGCCATTTCCTATCAATACCATGGATCTGCAGCAACCTAAAGCGTTAATTCGGCCACACGAAGTCGAAGCAACTAAAGGCAAGAACGTGGTAGTCGGGGAAGCTAAGCCCGACTTGAGGGGAAAAGAGTTGGTGAGAGAAGTTTCATGTGAAAAGACTCCTGATGGCAGAGAGACATTCAAGATTACTATCAAAGCTTCTGGACATGGGGGGCAAGGATCGTCCACGTCGTCTAGTCAACAAACAACCGAGCATGGTCAGCCCAGGGCGGTTAGACTGGCGCCCCAGGGTGGTCAGACCGCCCCTCCCCATGGTCGGCCAAAAATGCTTATTTTGAAGCGACCAGAAATTGGAAACTGGAAGCTTAATATTGCCAAGAATCAAGGGAGTATTTCAAAGTCAAAGGTCTCATTTGATATGTTATTTGACAAATACTCTAAGCAAAAGGCCGTTACAAGCGACCAGCCATTAAAAAAAAGGATGAGATCACCTCCACATCAAGAGAGGCCATCGTCACCTCCAAGAGCAGCTACAAGATTCAGAGGTGAATCATCACAGCAGGGGCAACACTTTACTTCGCAATGGGCGCCTTCTTCAAATCAACCTCGCCCGGTTTATGATGATAATGGAGTGATGTGGGTGCCTTATGAGCAGTCCTTCCATCCTAGATGGGGAGGGGGATCGGATTTCACGACCTACACAAGATCGTTGGGCTCCACGTTGGTCAGGGCAGCATTAGCAGGCCAACGCGGTCAGACCGCCCCCTGCACGCAGTCAGACCGCCCTGCTCAGAAAAAGTGTTCAATCTCCTCCACGACAAGTGTACAGGCCCAAGATCAGAGAGGAGGAGGTTCAGAAGATGGATATTGATCCAGAAAGGACTACTGGCCAAGACATCATACAGATTGGGACAATGGATGTTCCTATTGAAAAAAGTGGCAAAAGACCGATTGTGCTAAACAATCAGGTTATGACACCTACTTAGAAAGGATGTGTTGCTGCTAATGATCATGAGGCCAGTGGGAGTGGTTCCAACTCCAATAACTTCTTGCCAAGGTGGTGTCCTCCTGGTTTGACCCATACACAAAGGAGAAATCTTCAAAGACTAAGGTTCCGGGAGAAGAAGGAAAAGGAGATGGAGGCAAAAAGAGATGAGATGTTCAACAACTAAAGACCCATGGTGCCACAAGGGAAGGAGTGGAGAGCTAAAGCTGCATCACAGACCGAGGCGGTCAAACTGCCAGAGGATGCGGTCAGACCGCATGTGGAGGTTCAACCGCCAGTAGAGGTGGTCAGACCGGCTGACCAGGCAGTCAGACCGGCCCCCGCGGTCAGACCGGCCCTGGAGGCGGTCAGACCGGGTTCTCCAGAGACATCACCCGGTTTCACTTCTTTGGTTTCCATGGTTTGCAATGATGGGTTGTCGTCGGTGCCTGCATCAGAAGACGACGAGCAACTCGTTGATTACAGTTCTTCTCCAGAGCGCATGAACCTTGACATTAATGTGGTTCATTTATTCGTGGATGGCTCTGCACCTTCGGAGGAGGACTTCGCTCATCTTGATTTTGGGCCAAAGGATGCTGTATTCTAGAAGCCTAAAGACACTGATAATCATCTGAAGGCTTTGTACATAAGGGGTCACATCAATGGGAAGCCTATCTCTCGGATGCTGGTGGATGGAGGTGCGATTGTCAACCTGATGACGTATTCTCTGTTCAAGAAGCTTGGAGGTTCAGATGAGGAGTTGATCAAGACCAACATGACCGTCAGTGGTGTGGGAGGAGACGAGCCGATAGGTGCCAAAGGCGTTATCTCCACGGAGCTCACCATTGGAAGCAAGACGCTAGCTATGGCCTTCTTCATCGCTGAGACACAAGGTAACTTTAGCTTAATCCTTGGTCGTGATTGGATTCATGCAAATAGATGTGTGCCTTCTACCTTGCATCAATTTTTAATACAATGGATAGGCGATGAGGTAGAAGTTGTGCATGGAGATAATTCTGCTTGTGTAGCTGTAGCTGATAGTCATTCTATAAATGTGCATGATGATGTAAAATGTCTATCTGGCTTAGATTTAACTGATTATGAGTTTGTAAGCTGTTCCAAGGATGGTTTCATCCCTGTTGTCATAAAGCCGGTCGAAAATCGGCTAAACCACTTCATGTGAATCAATGAGTTCAAATAAAGAGTGATTGCAGCAAATGATTGATCACTATCGGGCGCATAAGAATGATACGTGTGAAGCCATCGATGATTTGGATGATTTGGGAAAGTTAGGACAAGGGTTCACATCGGCTGATCCTCTTGAGGAGGTAGACATTGGTGATGGCACTATACCTAGACCGACATTAGTAAACAAGAGTCTTGATCCTGTCTTTAAATCAGAATTAATAAAGTTATTGAAAGAGTATGTCGACTGTTTTGCATAGAATTACACTGAAATGCCTGGTTTAAGTCGTGATTTAGTTAAACATAATTTGCCTATTAAACCTGGTTTTAAGCCTTATAAGCAACCACGTAGGAATTTTAATCATGATATATATGACCAAGTGAAAGAAGAAATCAATCGGTTGCTTGTTGCTAATTTTATAAGGCCTTGTCGATATGCTGATTGGATCTCTAATATTGTGCCTGTTGAGAAAAAAGGAACTAAAAAACTTCGTGTTTGCATAGACTTTAGAGATCTTAATAAAGCTACTCCTAAAGATGAATATCCTATGCCTATAGCCGACTTTCTTGTTAATTCTGCATCTGGATATAAGATTCTTAGTTTTCTTGATGGTAATGCTGGATATAATCAAATCTTTATGGCCGAAGAGGATATCTCCAAAACGGCTTTCATATGTCCAGGATTTGTAGGCTTGTTTGAGTGGGTAGTCATGACTTTTGATTTAAAAAATGCTAGTGCTACTTATCAAAGAGCTATGAATTTGATTTTTCATAACTTGTTTGGTATAATCGTAGAAGTCTATATCGATGATATTGTTGTCAAGTCGGCTGGTTTAAATTCCCATTTAGCCGATTTAAGACTAGCATTTGAAATAATGCGTCGATATAACTTAAAAATGAATCCACTCAAATGTGCTTTTGGTGTGTCGGCTGGCAAGTTTTTGGGTTTCATTGTGCATGAGAAAGGTGTGGAGATTGATCCCAAAAAGATTGAGTCAATTAAAAAGGTTCAAGCTCCTACTTGCAAGAAAGATTTGCAAAAGTTCTTGGGCAAGGTAAATTATTTGAGGCGATTCATTTGTAACTTGTCTGGGAAGGTGAATGCTTTTACTCCTTTACTTCGGTTGAAAGTTGGATCAGGGTTTACTTGGAGGGCAAAACAGCAAGAGGCTTTTGATGAGATCAAGAATTATTTGACTACGCCGCCTGTTCTTCAAGCACCCAAGAGTGGTGTTCCTTTTAGACTATATATGGCGGCTGAGGAAAGCGTTATTGGGGCTGTTTTGACTCAAGAGACCGATGACAAGGAGTATGTTATTGCTTATGAAAGCAGAAGATTATTGGATGCCGAAACAAGGTACACTTTTTTTGAAAAGTTGTGTTTATCTTTATATTATGCTTGTACCAAGTTGAGGCATTATTTATTATCAAGCACTTGCTATGTGGCCTGTCAAACCGACATAATTAAATATATGTTGCAAAAACCTATTCTAAATAGTAGAGTCAGCAAATGGGCTTATGCTCTTGTTGAATATGATTTACATTATGAACTAATCAAATCAATGAGAGGTCAAATCATGACTGACTTTATTGTAGAACATAGAATTAATGAGCAACCTAATTTAGATGTCGATTATTTAACTTTTACTCCATGGAAGTTGCATTTTGATGGATCGGTTTGTAGAAGTGGTTGTGGTGTTGGAGTTATTATTATTTCACCCAATGAGGCTGTTTTTTAAGCTCTTAACCATTTGGATCAAGATTGCATTAACAATCAAACCGAATATGAAGCTCTCTTGTTTGGTTTGCAAATTTTACATGATATGGGAGAAAAGCATGTGGAAGCATATGGTGATTCCTTGTTGGTGGTACAGCAAGTATCTAAGGTATGTCAATATTTAAATGGTGCTTTAAATGCTTATCTTGATAAATGTTTAGACATCATATCTTGTATGGATGAGTTTGTGATTAATCATGTGCCATAGGAAGAGAATCCAAGGGCAAATGCTCTGGCTTAGCAAGCATCTGGTTATGATGTTCAGAAAAGAAATTTTCAGGAACAAAAACCGGTGTTTGGCAAAGCCGAGAGTTATGTCCTGGAGGAGCCGGTCAGACCGCGTCCTCCACCCGGTCAGACCGCCCTACCCGGTCTGACCGCCCTGCCAGGCCGGTCTGACCGCCCTGCAGAGGAAAAAACTACTTCGACCGTTGTTTCTTCCAAAACTGTTGAGGACGAAGTAGATGATTGGAGAAAGCCTTTGATTATATATTTTAGGATCCTAAAGGTACAAGTGACCGAAAAGTCTGACGATGGGCTCTAAAGTTTGTTTTAGATAATGATGAGTTATATCGTCGCTCCACAGATGATTTGCTTTTAAAGTGTTTAGGTCCTGATCAAGCAAGACTAGCTATGGCGGAAGTTCATGAAGGGATTTGTGGTACTCATCAATCGACTCCTAAGATGAAGTGGCTCCTCAGGAGAGCTTGTTTTTATTGGCCAACTATGATAGCTGATTGTTTTCGGTACTACAAAGGATGTAAAGAGTGCCAAGAGCATGGGGATATTCAGTTGGTGCCTGCTGCGTTGATGCATCCGATTATTAAGCCTTGGCCTTTTTGAGGATGGGGTTTGGACTTTGTTGACAAGATTCATCCACCTTCGTCAAAAGGGCATTGTTTTGTGATCGTGGCTACTGATTATTTTACCAAGTGGACTGAAGCTATACCTCTCAAGAATATGACACATCGGGAGGTAATTGAGTTTATTACGGAGCATATTATCCATAGGTTTGGCATTCCACAAACTTTAACTACGGATCAAGGTACTTCATCCATTGCTAAAGAGGTGCGTGATTTTGTCAATTCTTATGGTATTAAGTTGCTCAATTCATCCCCATATTATGCTCAAGCTAACGGTCAAGCCGAGTCTAGCAATAAAACTTTGATTAAGCTCATTAAGAAGAAGATAGAAGATAATCCTAGGAGATGGCATGAGGTATTATTTGAAGCTTTATGGGCTCATCATATTTCTAGACATGGTGCTACTAAAGTTACTCCATATGAGCTTGTGTATGGTCCAGAGGTCGTTTTATCTGTTGAGGTGAATCTAGGCGCATATAGACTTGCAAAGCAAAATGATCTTGATTTTGATACATATTATGCTTTGATGATGGACAATATTGATGAAGTGACCGATAAGCGATTGGAGGCTTTAGAAGCAATTGAGAAAGATAAAAGGCGAGTTGCTAGAGCATACAACAAGAAGGTAAAAGCCAAGTCTTTTCAGGTAGGTGATTTGATTTGGAAGACTATTCTACCTATAGGATCTAAGAGTAACAAGTTCGGCAAGTGGTCTCCAAGTTGGCAAGGACCGTATAAGATTGTGAGAGTTTGCTCTGGGAATTCTTATATGGTGGAAACTTTGCAAGGACAGCACCTACCTCGGGCTCTTAATGGAAGATACTTGAAGAAGTTCTACCCAAGTGTATGGCAAGACGCTTGAAGGGGATATGGCCGATTTCTAATAAGAATCGCCCTAAGTTCAAAAAATGGCCGATGAAGTGTCACATCGTCCTTAGATTTATTTTTTAGCACGCAAGCTTTACTAAAAAATAGGGGGCATATGTTGACACTCAAATTTGGCAAAAATCGGATCAGGCTGGGCCAGGCGGTCAGACCGGGTCGCTCAGGCGATCTGACCGCGTGCCCTGTAGCCGGTCCGACATGAAGGCCGCCAGGCGGTCTGACTGCCTACCCCGGGCGGTCTAACCGGGTCTCCCCGAGTCCGACTCAAGTTAGGAGTTTTTGGCTAGTTACGAGTTGTAAAGAGTTCCTTGCAGGGCAAGACCTCCCCCTATAAATATAAAGGGGCGTGGCCGATTGAGAGGCTATCATCCAATCGAATTATCAATTTATACTTTATTTTCTCCAAACCCTAGCTTTTCCAACCCCTTTGCTCTCCTCCTTCGTCTCCACGGCGGTTGAGGAAGTTCTGATGGCCTTGCCGACCTCAGGACAACCCTAGGCGCGTTTCTCCCGACGGGGTCCCTCCCGGAGCGACGAACTTAGGTTTTCGGCGACGTTCCTGTCCACGGCGGTCAGACCGCGTCTCCCAGGCGGTCAGACCGGCCTGTGCCGGGTGCTTCGACGAGTTGATTTCGACTACCGCGCGATCCAGCGCACTCGTGTGTTCGACCGCAAAAGACGTCAACATTAGCATACACAGGACACTGTCAATAACAACGATGAGTGGCCATTTCATAATACGAGCAACGTAATGTTCTCTTGCACACTTTGATAATTTTCTTAACAGCACATGAAAGACTAGTAAAAGGCTACGCTTTAAAAGAGTATTATTGCTACTGAAGAAGTAATGTAGCATTTTTCAGTCTGATATATATTTTTTCTCGAACTGCGCAGAAGAACTGAGTATCATTGTATTAATAGAAGAAAAAAAGTCATATATAGACTCGCACCCACACACACAGGGTGAAGCGTCCCCTCATCAGAGGTGACTAAATGTGACACAAATACCAGTCCCAGGAGGCTGGCAACACATTTATTACAACAGGTGGATCAGTCTTTTACATCACGGCGGCACAGAGGGCACGGAAGTGCCAACGCTACAAGGAACAACACAAACGCTAACGACCACACTACGATAGCAAAGGCTTCCAAAGCCTCATCAGAGTACCACACCATGGAAGCTCTCTGTGGAGGCCCTGGGTACACAGGCACGGTTGGGTGTAGGGCAGCGACCTACTCGACGTCTTCGGGAATGTAATCGGGATCCTCCTCTGAAAAAAATAGTTAGTAAAACAAGGGTGAGCACATACGTACTCAGCAAATCCAACCCCACCCACGGAGGGGCTTATAAGCAGAATCATGCATAGAGTATGTCAAGGATCAGGTTAAGGTTCATTTTGCAAACACATTTACTCATGCAGGGGTTCATTTCAAAAGGTTTTCGCAAATCATTTTATAACTAAGTGACTCAGTTGTTTTTAAGAAAACCACTGTGGAACTACCGGACTCCCCGTCCGCAGTAGCCCAGGCACACAGCCACACACTTTACCCGGAAAACAACTCACACCAGAAAACATCCCAAACCCAAACACTAGTTTTTGTGACCACACCGTGACTCGTCCAATACCGTGGACACGGCTATTCGAATAGGTTTGACACTCTGCAGAGGTTGTACATCTTTACCCACAAGTAGGGTACCGTCACACGGACACCTTAGTGCCGGTGCGGATCCTATCAAAGCCATTACCCACCTTAGCTAACCCTACGAGCCACCACGGGAGCAACCAAGGGGTTCTCTCACATAACCAGGGCGTACCTCACACAGAGCGTACCCCTACTCCTTGGTCTCCCGCTGCTCACCCGCACTCCTGATGGCAAGTAGATTAACTAGTGGGATTTATGCTAAGCCGTTGCCACATACAACGGTCGAGTGATAGTACGATAATTGGGTCAGGTGAGATGTCACGCAACCCGGTCCTTAATGACAAGATGGACATCTCCAACACGCTCAACCACAAAGGTACGAGCTCACCCTTACTCCTGACACACACGTCCATCCCGTCTACCCAGTGCTTTACTCATTTTCCAAAATATCCCATTCCCATCTTTAAAGCACTCACACATTTTTAAAGCAATCATTTAGACCAAACCAAGTTCAATCATAGCAATCAAGGGTGGCTATCCTACCGGGTTTTAACAGTAAAACAATATGCAATTTATAAAACGGGTCATAGGGTTGTATTTATAAAACTGGGATCAAGGCATGCATCAAAGGATGAGATTGAACTTGCCGTCTTCGAAGTCTTCGGGGAGTGCCGGCTCGGCGTTCGGGATCTCGGGCTCCTGCTCGCAGTAGTCGGCTCCGATCTCCGGCTCGGGGTACCTTCCTTCGTTTACTTCGTCGGCTATAGCGCACACACAGGCAAGCAAGCAATCAATATAAGTATACACAATTTCTCCGGCTGAGCTCGAGGAAGGTAATTAAATAAATGTTAGGTGGTGGGTTTTGGATGAAGGACGGGTGGCGGTATACCCGGTACGGGTGTGAGGAAGGTTGGGCGGGGTTTGGATTAAAATCATGCATGGAATGACGGGTTAAGGGAGGTGTTTTCGGGCTAATTAGGGCTTGTTAGTATTTTATTTTAAAAGAAAAGACCTAATTGTAATATTTATATCCAGCGGGGTCTAACTATAATAGCCTTAGGGATTTATTTGTAAAGGGCAGGGGGTTTTGGAAAAAGGAAAAGAGGCAGGGGGTTTTGGCCAAATGGCCATCTTCTTCCTCCCTCCCCTGATTCAGAACAGAGGGGGAGGGACCGAGCGGCGGCCGGCCAGGGGGAGGGGGCGCCAGCGGTCCCGCCCATGGCGGCGGCCGGGAAACGGGTCAAAATAGAGAGGAGGCCGAGGGGAAACGATCCCCGTGCTCACCTTGTGCTAGGGTTGCTTGTGGAGGTGGCTCCGCGGCGGGGTCTGGGCGGCGGCGGAGGCTAGCGGCGGCGGCGCAATTGGTGGCGGTGGTGGAGCAAGGGAGGGCTGTGAGGGCTCAGTGGTGAGGCGAGGGGCAGCGAGGAGGCCCGAGGCCTATTTATAGGCGGCTTAAGGCGGTTCGTGGGGGGGATATTTCCGGCGGGGAGGTCGCCGGCGGAGGCGGTGCTTGGGGCCGGCCGGGACCCCGGTCGCCGGGCGACGGGACGGCTCGGGCATAGGCCAATTGGGCGGCCGCGGTCGTCGGGTGGCAGCCGTTGGGTCTTATCGTGCCCAGGCGCGCGGTGCTTCGTGGTGGAGGGGCGGCGCGAGGGTGGCAGGCCGGCGGGGCCGGGCGCGGGATGGCCGGCGGCGACGGCACCGTGGTGTGACGGCTCGGGCAGGCGGAGTAATGGCGACGCGCCAGGGTGTGGTCACGTCACGGGGCCGGGATGGCGTGCTGAGGAGGAGAGGGTGCTGGCGCGGTCGTCGGGTGGCAGGCGCGCGGCCAGTTGCGGGCCGAAGCAGGGGAGCCGGCCGAAGGAAGGAGAAAGGAGAAGAGAAAGGAAGGAAGGAAAAAAGAGAAGTGAAAAAAAAGAAAAAGAAAAATAGGAAAAAGGGAAAAGGAAAAAGAAAATAGGAAAAAGGAAAGGGAAGGGAAGGAAGAAAAGGAGAAAGAAAAAGAAAGGAAAGGGGTTTAGAAAATTAGGAGAAATCCTAGGAACAAATAGAAGGGAGGGGAAAAAGGAATTTTGCGGGGTTTTCTGGTTTCGGGCGTCAGCGTGATTTTCGGGATGGCGGTGATGGCGAGGCGGACCGGCCGGCGGGACCGCGGCGGTGCGGGATTCCCGTCGTAGTGGCCGACCGCGGCGCTGGGGCGACATGCGACGGGCGACGGCCCGAGCGCAGGCGGTGCCGGCGGGATTCGCGGCACGCGCGCCGAAGGAAAAAGAATTGTCCGGGGTTTCGGAAGGGGGTAAAATGAGCTCAGCGGGAAAGTTTTGAAAACACGTGTGATTTATTAGGTGGTTTATTAGGAGCTAAAAACGCGGGCGTTACACAGGGTCACCAAGAAAACTCCTCCATGCCTAAAACACATAGGAAGGACTTGAGACCACTAGACCAGTCTGTCTGATATATGATGCAGCACATTGATGTAAAAAAAAGAATTGATGGATCACCAGCCCCGTTGGAGATAATAATAATAATAATATGTGTATCTTCCTTTTCCCCAGTTGGAAGCATCAAGAATATCAACATAAGGGCAGTCCCTATGGTAGAAACCATATGCGAAGTCCAAGAGAGCCACATCATCAAAATTCATCTATAGACATACCTCTCTCCAACAATTGGTGTCTTCACCTAATAAATGTCGTTTTTCTCTCTCCCTTATCTCTACCAATGGATGGGAGGAGCAAACTCACAAGACTCTAGTCAGGTCTTCCCAATGGCGATTTTGCTGGGCCTTGCGGCCTTGATTCGCGTGAGGAGGCCAAGTCTAGAGGAAGAAACCAGGTCTTGTGTTTTCCTCCTCTTTCTTTATTAACTATGCTGCCATATCACCAATTTGCTGATGTGTCACCTCATTTATTAGGGATAAACTCCATCCTACGTGGACCATTGGGACTGCCCTAAGTTAGTGAGCTTTGGTTGGCTCTGATCTCTAGATCTGACAAGGGGGCACTAACACTCAAGTTCAGAGATCAAGTGCACATGACAAAACAATTTGACCTGATCTGCTTGAAAGCAAACCTTGAAGACTGATCAGCATTAAAGTTATTTAGTTTCAAGGTCCTCTCCTGCGTACTCCCTCCGTCCCGCAAAGACTGTTCATATAGATTTCAAAATTTGTCCCACAAAGAGTGTTTTTTTAGCTCATATTAAATGCTCTTCTCATTAAACTAACATCAAGTACCAAGGAAATATTGCATTGAGAAATGCATGGAGCCAATAAAATATTTATTTGATGTCTCTTTTCAAGTTCCAATGCATGATTAATTAGGGGTAACAAGATCATTTGTCACAACTACTAGTATGTCTTAAATTTTCTAAACGAACGGTCTTTGTGGGACGGAGGGAGTATTAGAAAAAAAAGAGTTCGAAGGTCCAGTTTGAATTAATTTTCAAATATAATCTTTTTCAAGATGTGAATGCAGAAATTCAACATAGCTTAGCTACTTATAATGAATTTTAAACAGAATGGATTTTCGAGAATGGCTATAGTTAAATATCCCCTACTACTGGTCTCTTAGTCTTCTTCCTCCTCAGCATCACGTGGAGTGGTGGAGCTTTCTTCATGCTGTGCGCTGATGTATGACTTTTCCCTATCTTCGGCGCTCCCCACCAGCCTACCCCCAGCTTCAGTGTGATACCACCGCCAAATCCACCACCACACACCCCGCCGTACGAACCGAGTCGCGCATGATGGCCCCACCATGGCCTCAACCACCCGCGAACGATGGTGGCTCCGCTGCCTTACCGCTTCGCCTCCATCGACCTTGGGTGCCCTAAGCAACACAACTCCTCACCGTCACCACCTACTTTGTCCATCCGGTTGTTTTCCTCCACCCCGAATAGTGGTTCTCGCCGTCATCTCGCCCACCTCACTGCCAAACCAACCGGCCACCGGAGATACCTCAAACCCGGAAATCATAAACGATCCACGACGGTGACATTGGTGTGTGCACTGTGTGTGCACGTGCAGTGGATGAAGATTAGACAACTGCAAGTGCTTCTTTGCATGAATCTCTAATGTTTGATTTTTTTTAGAAACCGGGATTATATTCATATAAATTTCTGATAGTTTACATCCCAAAACTTACAAAGACATCTATGAAAGTAAAACAAATTACAACCAAGCCTTTGCAAGTTCCTCCCGGTCGTCGATCGAAGCTGCCGCCCGTGAAGCCGACCACCTTCCCGACGAAGGACATCAGAGAGTTTCAGTGGCACCATGAGTAGCACATCGGGGAAACCAACATGCCTTTTGAACGCTGAACGAACAAGCCGAATCACATCGCCGGACAGCAAGGGATCTGGCGCTTCAATCACCAACAACCCCGGTGCACCGGACAACGAGCCATCCCGAGCGGTGGGAGGGAAACTACCAGAAGCGGTGGGAGATGAAAACCAACCCGATTTCTCGTGTTGGTAAATTAACCTCACAAGGCAGCCATCAACTTCACCTTGGAGGAAGAAAAGACTCCTCTGACCTCCTGTAGCAGCATCGATGTCTTCAATGCTGATGAAGCTGATAAGAGCATGGACACTCCCAGCAACAAGAAATCCATAAAGGATTAAAGCACCAACGCATATGAAAGATTCAACAAAAACCTCGCCAGTGCCGAATCCTCCAGTAAGTGAAACACCGAGGCAAAGCACCACACTTTCCTCAACCATCACCAGACACCAAACACCTTCGACACCTATGCCACCAGAGACATTGAGGAGGAACTTTATTCTCCATAGACCACCACCGGAGGAGGGAGCTTCAGATACACCAACACTGACGCCGGATCCGCCATCGCTCCACCCTCTAGCGCTGCTCCAGAGCACCAAAAGCACCGGCATCCATCTGTCATCCACCGGGAAACATACTACTATACAGGCCCCACCCAGATCTCGAGCTCCGACTCGGTCTCCAAATCCGGCGAGGAACGATCCCCCAAGCTCATCGCCATCAATAAAGCAAAAGACGGCGAGGTAGAGAACGAGTTGGAGTACCTTATTCCACTCAGACGGCGCCGCCTCCACCTTGCAATCACCGCCAGGAAACGGGATCCTAATCCTAAGGAAAACTACTCTACATCGCCGGGCATAGATCCACCAGTCCCCTTCACATCCAAGGCCAAGAAGGCCATCAGAGGCAAAGGGGAACGGCGGTCTCGCTGATGAGAGGACTGGCTGCTCTCTCCGCCTCCGCAGTCGCTCGTCGCCCAGAGGCCAGAGAAGGAGAGAGGCTTCTCGAAACGGATTCGAATGTTTGATTTGTGCTCTCCACCTTCCGGAAGATGGATACGATCTCTGGCACTGAGGCAGGAGCGCGAGACGGCCCACGGGGCCGAGTAAAGAGAGAAACAAGCCAAAAATGTCAAGCCCAGCTTGGTGTTTTGTTTCTTCCAATGTGTCGTGAACCTCCTACTTTCTTGGTCGTGCAGCCCAAGTGGAGACTGGGGAGATTTTCCTACAAAGAATACTTTCTGAATATTTGTTACTTTTCACCTTAGCTTGGAGGCCTTCTCCATTTGCCAGAACATATTATGCGCATATCAAACTCTCGAGTTGGTGAACTGAAATCTCTAGTTCATTTTTTGAATATAGATAAACTTTTTCTTAGTGCAACTCCAACTACATCTTCCACTTTCCCGAGTAAGAGTTGTCCCAACTTTCTAGGTCTTTAAATTTAACGCACAACTATAGCAATAGCCCCTTCTTTACAATCCCTACTCTTATACGACAGGTGGGTCCCATTTGACAGTAACTCGGTTTGTTTTTTGTCCCCTCCTGTATCCTCGGTGCTCCTCTTTCTCTTTCCCCAAGCACAATGATGCTCCCTTGCCCTTGCATGCTCTTGTGTAGTGGATCCCACAATGTTGGAGCTCGCCAAGCTGATCCGAGTGGTGCCCCTTCCCTCACCCTACATGGTCCCCCACTCGATTCTTGTGTAGACAGCATAAGACGAAGAGGGCATGGAACGGTTGGCCCATACAATGGTGCGGAGAGGGTGTCGTGCGGCTGGCCTGTGCGGTGAGGCTGGGTAGGTGTGGTGTGTTCAGCCATTGCGGTAGAGTAGATCGAAGGCGGCATGCCTTGCTTGTGTGGAGGCGTGGAGAAGAGGTCGTGCAACCAATCTGTGTAGTGGAGCGTAGCAAGAGCAAAGTGGCAAGTGGAGCAGTGCGGCTGACCTAGGTGGCAGAGTAGGAAGGAAGAGGCAAGGCATCCCGAGCTTTGAGCGATCGAGGCATGGCGATCTCCTCTGCCTCTCTGGTGGCTCCTGCCTTGATTCACTTGCATTGGAGAAATCAGCCAGGTGGCGGAAGAGTCGCCTTGATCCGTGGAGGAGGCATTGTGGTAGTGATGCATCTTGGGAATGTAGATCCGGGGACAGCGGCGACAGGAACGGCTACTGCCATGGCTAGCAGACAGAGAAACTCGCACGCAGTGGGTGACGGTGCTCGTGCACGTGCGAGAAAGAAGAAAATCACATGAACATGAGAAACTGACAGCCTGTTTAGTTCCCAAAATTTTTCTCAACTACCCGTCACATCAATCTTCTGACACTGATTAGGAGTATTAAATGTGAATTAATGACAAAACTCATTCCATAACCCCTACCTAATTTTTCAATACCAATCTAAAGAGCCTAATTATGCTATGATTAGACAACATCATGCTACAGTAAACAATCTCTAATGATAGATTAATTAGGCTTAATGGATTCGTCTCGCAATTTCCCGTCCATTCGTGTAATTAGTTTTATAATTAGTCTACATTTTTTACCTCTAATAGATCTTCGAAGGGGCTGCCAAAAATTTTTTGCCAAAATTTTTGGCAACTAAACAGGCTCAGCAGAAGCCTCCCCAGCCACCCATGCATGGTAGAAGGGCAGGGATGGGGGAGATTTGGGTGCCCTCCCTACTTTAGGAATCCGAGTAGAGACCTACTGGAGTTGGTTTTTTTAACTCGATCCCTACTTTTGAGTCGGGGTATAATTGGCCTCACTTCCTACTTAAAGCTTCTACTTTTTTTAAGTAGGGACTCCTCCTTTCTGAGCCAACCATCACTGCTAGAAAAACAACCATTAGTATCGGTTCCAAAAGGCCATTAGTACCGGGTTTCGGAACCGGTACTGGCCAGCCGGTACTAATGTGGAGGCCACATTAGTACCGGGTGGGGACACCACCTGGTACTAATGTTGGAGGACCCCGTCTGCTCCGTTTCCTCCGTCTCTTTTTTTATTTTTTTTTCATTTTCCTTTTCTCTTCTTTTTCTTGTCTCATTCTCAAGAACTAGAATGCATCTCACCAACACAAAACACATCTCACAAGAACAAAATCGATATCCACATACAAGATTCACAAATCATATTGGAATCATTCGCACAAGTTACAGCACCGATTTGATTTAACTAGATAAGCAATTACAGAGACTCGATTCAAGATTCACACATCATTCCAGAATCATTCTCACAATTACAACATCGATTCAAGATTCAAGAGAGAAACAAGATTCACAGACATTCCCACAGATTCACAGAGACTAGATAAACAAGAATGACAAACCCTACCGCCATCTCACGTCCGCCGGCCGAGGCCTCATCCCGTGGTGCCTTCAGGGCGGCCGCCAGAGCTGCGGCCCCAGAGCCCGCCGCCACGGCCACAGGACGGGCAGGCCGCGGCCAGGCCGGGGAGACCGTGCCCCAGGCCACGCGCTGTGCCCTCTCTCCGCCGCGCGCCGCGCCTGCGCCATGCGCCCGCCCTCCCGCCGCCGCGGCCTACAGGGCGGCCGGGAGCCCTTGCCGCCGCGCACCTGGGAGACCGTGCTGGCGGCCGCGCTGGCCTGGATCCGCCGGCCTGCTGCGCCCCGCACTGGCCTCCGCCTCCTAGACCTAGATCGACTGCCGCCCGCAGAAAAAATGAGAGGATGAGAGAGGAGAAGATGAGGGAGAGAAATAGATAGGAGAGGGAGATGGGTGGATGGGGTGGCGTGGGTGGGAGGAGAGATAAAAGGAAATGGTGGGCGACATCGTGGGTTGACGTCTGAATATTGGTACCGGGGTTAGAAACTACCCGGTACTAATGTGCGGCTGTCACATTAGTACCGGTCCCCCACACCGCCCGGTACTAATGTAACACATTAGTACCGGCGTCAGCCTCGGCCCGGTACTAATGTGTGTCTCTGGGGGCGCGTCGGACTTCCCTTCCCAACCGGTACTAATATGCACATTAGTACTGAGGCTAAAAATAACCGGTACTAATGTGAAATCCTCCCCAGGACCAAAGGTCGATTCCCTAGTAGTGCATCCTCTTCCTTGTGTTCGTGCGTCTTCCCTGTGAGGCCGCACGACCCCGCAGCATCCTTTGCACTCCGGGGAGGAGCTTTGTCCCACAGAAGAGTGTAGGCCCCGACCCGAAAAGGAGCTCGAGCCCGGTGGAGCAGCTTGCCCTGCTGAGGATGATGAAGCGACAAATAAACTACTAAGTGTGCTTGCTTGATGCTTCAGGCGTGAATTATGTATGATTGATGAGTTGGAAAATCCGATAGAATCAGGTTGCACGACATATATAAATATTTTACGGTGCAGCATACCACTTTATACCACCGTTTGAAAAGGACTAGTATGAAAAGATCCTACGGTTGAAATTAATTGTATACCACTAAAACTTGCACTTGTGGTATAGGTGTTATACATGGGTGTATAAGTGGTATATGAGTATTATTGGAACATTTATCTCGGTGGAAAAGTGGAAAACATCGTGCTTGGAAAAACGGCGTTCAGGGAAAAAATTGTAGTGCCCAAAATAACATTTTGTATAATTGCAGATTTACCCATTCCAAAAAAAATTATACTTATGCCACCACTTCATGGTATGATGCACCATAAAAGTGCCCTAAATAAAACAAAACCACCGGTATGAGGCCACATAAACAAATACTCCTGTATAGTGAGATATATATGTTTTGTAATGCCGAATTGATACTTCTACAAGTGTATCAATTATTGATAGTGCTTTAACATGATGGGTCATCGTGCACCTTAAGTACCCATCTGATCAAAGCACTAGCTTGCACTTGAGCGAGTATGTTTACACGTTAGTAGGGTATAAAGTCTAAGTCCCATGCATGTGCTGTACACACTAGTATAGTTTAGCAAAAGGCATGAAATTGACATGCGAGTACAAACCTACACTAAATTTACATGTCAAATTCTTGATGAGTCGGTGAACTGAAATGTCTGTTCTTTTCCGAATACAGATTCCTTCTCCTAACCGATGTAATGTGAGCTCATTGATTTTAGTAAGATCGATCAAGCATCCTGGTCACGTACATAAGCGTTTCCTAACTTTTTTGCAGGAATTAAAACTCAAGATAGTTGAGCCACCCGGTGGCGACGGCACCCCCCGAGCAAGAGGTCGAGGTAGGACGCGTGGTCCACGAGCAGAACAGAGGTGGGAGGGCGGCGGTGGCCACGAGCAAGGCGGCGGCGACACATGCATGGGGTTAGGGTAGAGTGAGGTGGCGGGGGCGCATTCACAGACGTGGGAGGGCGGCAGTGGCCACGAGCAAGGCGGCGGCGACACATGCATGGGGTTAGGGTAGAGTGAGGTGGCGGGGGCGCATTCACAGACATTAGACTAACTAATACCCCAAGTAATTACAATGTGAAGCAACACAGGAAAAAGTAGAATTGGATCAGACATAATTCCACGAGAATAAAATGTGAAAGGTCTTCGACCCTTCACTTTTCCCCTTGCTACAGTAAAGAGGGGCGGAAAGGGCGACTTCCGGGCGACCGCCGTTTCCGACGGCGATTCCGGCGGTCTTCCTCCTCTCCGACGGCCGGTGTGGCGTCGGAGAGAGGGATGGACCACGGAATCGCCGTGCGGATGTACATAGGGTAGATAGTAGCCTATCTAAGCCTAGGGTCTCCTCGTCGTCGGTGTCCGGCGGTGGAGGTAGGGTTTGCTCGTCGTCGGTGTTAGGCGGCGGAGCTTGGGTCTGTGAGTGGTGGTCGATCGGAGCCACTTTGCCGGTGAATAAAGTTTGTACTTGGGGGTACCGGCGGCTGCTGGATCTTCTCCAGCGAGTCTGCTGCAAGGTATGGCCCCCTCTCTTTTGCTGTGAAAGGGAATCAAATCTTTCCTTTCCCTGCGTTTCTCCTGGGTTGCTGCTGCGTCGGCGACCGCAGGTTTCTTTTCCGACCGGTGATTCGGTTGCCGGGGCGGATCCTTCTCTTCTTTCGTTTGCGCTGCAAGGATGGCTGTGTGCTTTCATCGGAATCAAGGTGCCTGGGGTGCTCCCAGGTGCTGGCTTCTGCAGCAGTTACCAAGCGATTGGAGTTCTTCAGTGCGGCGGGAGGAGAAGCTTTTCCGGTCACCAGTTTCTGGCCTGGTGGCGGCGGATGTTGTTGTCCCTGTTTTTCTTCGTCGGTGGAATGGTCGATACTCTTTCAGCGGCTTCGGTGCGTCGTGGATCTGCTACGGCGACGGCTCTTGCGACATATCCAAGGCTTTGGGGTTCCATGGCGAGGAGGACGGTGGACTTGGTTGGATTCCGGCGGGCTGGAGGCGCCGCCGTTCAAGAAGAAGCTGGAAGCATCTTGGCGTGTGTGCGTAATTATCTTGTATACCAGGGTGGTTCCTGCAAATACGCAGGGTTGTACTGTACACCGGATTAATACAGTCTTCCCTTTCGCAAAAAAAAAAAGTGAAAAAAATGGTTACCTGCTTCGCCGCCCATCAAGGACTAGAAGTCAAATGCAAAATGGCTGGTCACGGCTGGATCACCCTTTCACCGACTTCACTACTTCAGGCACCAACTCCATCCGGCTTACAAAGCAGCGCGTACGGGGATCCGAGAGCAACGATTGCCGGAGAGTAAGAGGAGCGGCGGGCGGCGAAAGACGCATCAGCACAGGCCCAAGGGGGTGTCAATAGTGATATGAGACATTTCTTTTTTACTTTATGCAGTAAAAAAATTATTTGTGACAGTGGATGATGACTAGTGAGAAAAGGTGTACGTGCTTGTATAATACTCCCTCCGTTTCATATTACTTGTCGCTTTAATTTTTCTAGATATATTTCTTTTATTATGTATCTAGACATAAGTATATATCTAGGTACATAACAAAATGAATGTATCTAGAAAAGACAAAACGATAAGAAATATGAAACGGAGGGAGTAGATAGGAAAGCATATAGAGCATCTATCTTTTTCATGCCTGTTGATAGATTTTTCATGGGCTATATATCAAGTGGATTTGTGCTGATATAATGATACAACAACCCACTTTCTGAATATGTGTTCCTTTTCCCCTTTAGCTTGGAGGCCTTTTCCATTTGTCGGAATAAACTATGTACACGTCAAACTCTTGAGTTGGTGAATTGGATTCACTGGTTCAATTCATTTTTCGAATATAGATTCCTTCCCCTTATATATTAGCAATGTGATGTGAGGACCAGGTGTGTCCAAGGACTAGTGGAGGGTCGCTCCTTAGTGATGAGTGATTGACAACGGTGTGTGGACTGATGCTTGGCTAAGTGTGCAGGTACAGGTTGCGGTTTGACTCGTGTTGGTGCAGGTGAAGAACAAGCGCGAAAGGCCTTAGCCGTGGCGGCCTCCGGGTGATGGAGAGGCAAGTAGGCTTGGTTCGATGGACCCGGTGGCCGATGGGGTCAAGTGCGAGCCGTGCAGTGCAAGACTAGCGGGCTGAAGTCGTGAACATGGGCCGGTGCAAGTTAGCGGATCGAGGTCGAAGCTTGCACGCGGGGTTTGTTAGTTTGCCCACAAAACCATCGGTGGACAGTTTCTTGGTTTGGGCCTCAAAACCAAGTCGGAGGCCCGATGCGACGGAGACAGTGATCCGGGAGCGTCGGGAAGCTTCGAGGCGGGGGGCACGTGGCGTGATCGCGGGGCTTGCGTCGAGGCTAAGCAAGTCCGCGGTGGAAGCGTGTCCACTCGATGAAGACTTGACCATATTGCCCCTGAGGGGTGTGTATCTTCTATTTGAGTTGTAGGGGTAGCGTGGTCATTTGCCTCCTCTGGTGGACCTCGTATAAATAGCGGAGAGGTGGATGGCATCTCTCTCTTGGACTCTAGGGTTTCCTCCCCCGGTAGATCGCTTTGGACTGCTTCTTTTCCTCTGTATTCCTTAGGCTAGATTTTTGTATAGACTCTGATCTCTGGATGTATGGAAACATTCGGCGTTGCGGTGATCTCCTAGCTCTCTGTGATTTTCGTGTCATTTTCGGGGCTATTTTTGAGAGTTTCGTTCTTCGCTCGATTCGTGGATTTGAGAGCGGTTTCTCTTGGATTTCTTTGAGGGGATCATGGGTGGATGCTTTGTGTGTGATCTTGACCCCTCAAATGTCGGGAATCACCTTCGATTCGTGAGTTTTTGGTCGGAACCCGAGTTCTTGGCGGTGGTTCGTGTGATCCGCGATTCCCGGTGTTTTAGGGAGTTAGAGGCTGAGATTTTTGGGGCATAGCTTCCTCTTGTGACGCTTCTCATCTCCCCAAAATCTTGTCTCAAGAGCTCTAGCCGTTTGGGGGATCCAGTGATGGAAAGGGGGAGTTGACTCCCGAGCTCGAGCAGTTTTTGGTTCTGTTTGTGCGTGGCGGACAGTCCGCCCGATACGCGCGGACAGTCCGCAAGGGGCCAGTTCGTCGCAGTTCGTCACTTGTTCGTGCATGTTCGTGTTTCGATCTGTGTGACCCCTAGGGTTTTGTCGTAGGCGGTTTGCGGACAGTCCGCGAGTCCTTCACGAACGGTCCGCGCGGCCGAGATTTTGTCTGGGGGTAGGGCTGTTTTGTCTGGGGTTTCCAGCGAGTTTTGCCGGACAGTCCGAGCGGCTCTCACGGATAGTCCGCGACACTGGCGGACGGTCCGCGTGGCCCTGGCGGACGGTCCGATTTTCTCGATGTGTCTCTGGTGGTTCTGCCGAAGTTTTCGGACAATCTGCATCGACGGTCCGGACAGTCCGCCATAGCATTGCGGACGGTCCGCCCGTACCAGCCGGACAGTCCGCGCCTGGTTTTCCAGAATTGACTAGGTGCTTCGTTTCTTGTCTTGTGCTTCCGCGCTTTGCTAATACCCCAAGTAATTACAATGTGAAGCAACACACGAAAAAGTAGAATTGGATCAGACATAATTCCACGAGAATAAAATGTGAAAAAAAATGGTTACCTGCTTCGCCGCCCATCAAGGACTAGAAGTCAAATGCAAAATGGCTGGTCACGGCTGGATCACCCTTTCACCAACTTCATTACTTCAGGCACCAACTCCAACCGGCTTACAAAGCAGCGTACGGCGATCCGAGAGCAACGATTGTCGGAGAGTAAGAGGAGCGGCGGGCGGCGAAAGACGCATCAGCACAGGCCCAAGGGGGTGTCAATAATGATATGAGACATTTCTTTTACTTTATGCAGTAAAAAAATTATTTGTGACAGTGGAGGATAACTAGTGAGAAAAGGTGTATGTGCTTGTATAATACTCCCTCCGTTTCATATTACTTGTCGTTTTGACTTTTCTAGATACATTTCTTTTATTATGTATCTAGACATAAGTATATATAGGGATGGAACTAAAACATCTGAATTGTATCATAGATTGATTTTTTTAGATCACAATAAAATAAATTTGGTGCTAATTTTTTATGCATTATAACCAGCTAATTACTGGAAAAAATAAAAAAATTAGCTACAATTTTTTTATGGATTATTTTCTTTCGATAGAGGAAAAGGTGAAAAAACATCCGTATCCGAATCCGAATCCGAATTTCTTTTCATCATTTAATCAAAATATAGCACACATTTGGGGTTTATTTTGTATGAATCTTAACAAGGACAATACCAAGAATAAGAATATAAATTTTTGGATACAAAATATTATGCCTAATTTAGCTAAAATAAAAAAAGAACAGTTAAAAAATAGCATCCGAATTACTATCCGTTTCCATCCCTAAGTATATATCTAGGTACATAACAAAATGAATGTATCTAGAAAAGACAAAACGATAAGTAATATGAAACGGAGGGAGTAGATAGGAAAGCATATAGAGCATCTATCTTTTTCATGCCTGTTGATAGATTTTTCATGGGCTATATATCAAGTGGATTTGTGCTGATATAATGATACAACAACCCACTTTCTGAATATTTGTTCCTTTTCCCCTTAGCTTGGAGGTCTTCTCCATTTGTCGGAATAAACTATGTACACGTCAAACTCTTGAGTTGGTGAATTGGATTCACGGGTTCAATTCATTTTTCGAATATAGATTCCTTCCCCTTATATATTAGCAATGTGATGTGAGCTTGTTGATTTTAGTAATTAGCAACGTTGGTCGGATGATAATATTTTTTACAGGAATTAAAACTCAAGAAATTTGAGCAAGAAAAACCATCCAATTTAGTTATACTTTTTTTGTGCGAGCGTCCGTTTAAGTAACGTTTTGTCTAGCACTCGCATTTTATACACAACTTTCCTTGCCAACCAATAATAACTCTTGGTATTGCTAGGAACGATTGGACGATGGAGCATGTAGCAGCAGCAGCAGTAATAATAATAATAATAATAATAATAATAATAATAATAATAATAATAATAATAATAGTTGTTGCTGTAGTAGTAGAACAAATTAATTAGCGGTGTGGAACAACCAAATTCACATCAGTGAGAGGCCCGGGTTTATAACAGTGCAAATTACAAACGCAATGATAATCAAATCAAAACAACAGACTCATCGAACAAGGAACAATACAACAAGTCCACCACAAGCTGGCAGAGGTAGGGAGCTAAGGCCTCACATTTTATCATACTTATTTGTCACACCACACGATTATTTGAAATCGACAATAAGTACTACCTCCGTCTTAAATATATGACGTTTATGATAAGTAAATTAATTTATTTTTGAACTACCTAATTTATGCTAAATGACATATATTTAACGGAGGGAGTAAGTAATAAGAAAATCTCTAGCTAATATTAAAGTAAGGACTGTTTCTACCACTTTTTTCGTCCGTCCTGACAGGTGGGACCCACTTGTCAGAGGTTGTGTACACGACCGCACCGCGCGGAGCCGGAAGCAGGGAGCAGCAGCGGCGCACCGGGGATGATGCCTCGCGGGCGGGAGCTCGGAGTGCCGCGTGCCCGCGGCCGCACTCGTGAGGCCCGCCGCCGAGAAAGAGAGGCCGGCAAGGCACAACTCGACGACGCGCACAAATCCGATCGGCAGGGCACAGCTCGAAGCCGTCGGGCTCATCGAGGATCGAGCCACCGCGCCACAGCCCACTGCAACCCGTTGAAGCCGTCGAAGATCCGTCCTTGCCCTGGTCCTAAACCGGCGCAGGAACGAGCTCGCCGTCGTCGCCGGGCGCCCGGGCGGTAGGGAGCCGCTCCTCACCGCCTAAGATCCTGTGTTGCGCAGCCGCCCGCACCGCATCCTCCTCTGCCGCCGGCCTGAGCTCCACCCCGTCCTGCGCTGCCGCCGGCCTGAGCTCCACTCCGCCCTACGCCACCGCCGGCCCATGCCGAACATGGACGCGCCGAAGGAGCAGTCGCCGCACAGGCCCGAACTAGGGACCCCTGGTTCGCACTGCCGTGCTAGCCGACCAGATCTAGCGCGGGGAAGACGGGCGTGTGGCGGACGGCGTCGAGCTCGAGTAGCTGTCGTCCGCCGCCGCGCGGGTCGCCGTGCCGTCCTCCGCCGCCGAGCTCAACCAGTGCGCCGATGGGGAGGAGGGGCCCGCAGATCTGCGCCACCGCTCCCCGATGGAGGAGCTACCCGCCCACGTGCTCGCTCCCAACGGAGTTATGGCGGAGCTCACCACCAGCCTGGCGCCGACGGGAGATCTCGTGGGGGAGCTCGCCCACCCACATGCTCCGCCACGGCCGTCGGTGCGGGCCGATTCGCCCCGACCGCGGTTGCGGACCGCTCCGCCCTGGCCGCCGCGAGCGCCATCCCCGGGAGTAGCTCCCTAGGGAGCCGGCCCTTTGCTCCCTGCAAGCTGCTGGTGCGGTGGCTGACGGATGGGGAGGAAAGCTAGATGGAGCTCGATGGATAGGAAGAAGCTGCTGGGATCCGGTCCTCCCTTTCTTCTGCTGCGTGAGTGTACAGGAAGAAGATGGGACGAAGATGTATGGATAGAAAGAAGTTGAATGGAGGTAGAAGACTCTACTGCGTCCTCCCTCCTTTTCTTCTCTGATTCCCTCTCCACGGCATGTGTGGTGGCACTCTGGATTCTCTGACTGTGTGTAGAGAAGTCACCAAATCACTGTACCAGTGACTTCTCCCTCCTTGTGAAGCGTCCGTTCGCATGTGGATGGATAGGATAGACCGCTACAGTGAGCATGCGAACAGTATCAGTCGGCACAGTATTTTTCTAAGTGTTTTTGCTACAGTGAAAACAGTCAGGCTACTGTTCCTATAGAAGCTGCAGGTCTCGAAACTTTCATTTCATTGCGTGCATGGACAGGAAGAAGCCACGTAGCTTCTGGAGCAAAACAACAAGTCTATCTTACATAGTACTACTACGGAAAGAAATTATGTTATTATAACTATATATATGATATAATTATTATATTAATGTTTTCTAAAAATTATCTTAATCATGTTTCTATTATTATGCTTGGTAATATTCAAATAGTCACACAATGGTATACACAAATGCATTTGTAGTTGATCTTAAACTACATGCAAATCATTAAACTGCTTACAGATGACACCTCTGTCTATGGGCCATATGAGTTTTCTTCACATTTGTCTGTATGCTAAAATCAAGAATGTGCAGATGACCCGCCGTCGTTGTACATGCCCCGAGGGAGGGATCGGCCGGCCAGAGATAGAGGGGGCCCGGGAGAGGTGGGAGAGTGGAGGTAAGGTTGGTTCTTTTCTGTTTTGATTCTTTCATATTTTTAAAATTTATTTACAAAATCTATCTAAAACTTCTATTTTCTCAAATTTTAGTCTCTCAGTGACAAATAAAATTTTAATTGAATATGGAGTAATAGGAATGTAGATAGTCTTAGGGTGTTATGAATTTTTCATATTTATCAAACTTTTTTTCAAATAAGAGTTGGAACAAGTTGCTTCACCAGGTACGTAGTCATTTTTGCGAGAATCGAACGTGCCGAAGTGAAGCCGTTTTGGTTTCTCCCACTTGGGAGGGCTTAGCACAAGCTGTTGGAAAGGTCCAAGAAAACAAACCCCACCAAGCTCCTTTTTCTCTCTTATGGAGATATTCGATTTGTTCGCTAATAGGCCTCGCCAAGTAAAACGAACTCGCTAGCGGTGAGGCTATTCGATTCGCTCGAGCGAGCAAGGGAAAATCTTACATTTTAAGAAAATCAAGACATCTGACAAGCTATCCAAACAAGAAGATATTTTGCTCTCCTTGCTCAGCTAGCCAGCTAGACAAATCTGGTTAATAATCCAAATGCATCATAAAACCCGTAGGAACGCACGGGCATTAATGCTAGTAAAATAAAAAAGGAAGAAACGATCGAACGAAATAAAACTGCGTCGTTGACGCTATGTGGGAATTATTAGTGGGGAACAAAATAGAACCCGACCGGTTATTCAACTCGGTGCCGCGCGCGCGCGGAGTTGGTCACTACTGCCCCTGGCAGCTGTCTCGGCACGTCTGTATCTCCTTACGGCACGTACGCCTGGTGTCGTCGTTCTGGCTGAACTCGCCGTCGTCCAGCTGCTCGAACATCCTGTCGCAGGCAGTCTCCTTGGCCTGGCACTCTTCTTTGGTCAGAGGAAGCTCGCATACTCCATCGTCGACGTCAACATTATTACTCTTCGCAAGTGCCTTCCGAAGAGCACAAGCGCAATCATCTTTTTTGCTTTTTCGCTCCTTTCAACGACACCTTGTAGCGAGCTACAGCACTCTTTAACATCTCCCTCGCTGATAGTGCCATCGACACCTTTGAACACGCCGAGGCCACGCACTAAGGTGCTGCTACATTCGTGGGTGCCCAATCCACTACTCTGCTTCAACAGATCAAGACCCTTGGAACAAGCTGCCAGCTGCGGCGGGTCTGCTGCGTTGCCTGGCACTGGCAGAGCAAGCCCCAGGAGCAGCGCCGCCACCACAAGAATGGGGGCCTGCTGCTTCCAGGGCTTGGAGTTGGCGGGAGCCATCTTTTTTGTGGGTCTGGTGTACTATGTGCCAAGCTGATGCGATGCGATGCTAGGTGAGTACGCGGCTGGGCCTTTTATAGGCTCAAATTTGCCGAAATTCACGTATAAACTAAGCAACCACGTACACATCAGGCGTTCTCATTTTGTTTAATGAATTCTGTTCATCGATGCGTTGGAAGATAAGTTCAGGTTGACCATATATAAATATAAGCAGCCAACACGAGACCACATAAACAAAACACTCCTCCTGTGTAGCTGGATGCATACTATTTTGTAATGCCCAATTGATACTTCTACAGGAGTATCATACATATACTATTGGTGTGTCAATATATATGACGAGTCATCGTGCACCCAAGTAGTAGCAATGTGATCAGAGCATTAGTTTGCACTTTGGGCGAACGTGTTTACACGTTGTATATCAAGTCAATTCTTCGAGTTCCATGTGCCTCAAGTTGCGATTGCAATTACTCCTCAGACATAGTATAATAGCAAAAAAGATGTGCGAACCACATGGAATTGTTAAGCCGATCTGCCAGCTGCAAATAAAGTTAGTTATGTCAAAGGCCTTTGATCTTTGATCCGCTTTGGCTTCTGCACACATGCTCCACGTCCACAATATTATATTGTTATTATTGCAAGATCCTACTAGTGGAAGATATGGTTACCATGCAATAATCGCCACAATAAAAATGAAACACGAGGTGGCGCCTGCTCGGTTGGCCTGGACCACCTAGCTAAGTAGCTGCTGCCCCGCCGTGGACAGGGATGGAACCGGATACCAATTCGGATATCATTTTTAGCTATTTTTTTTATTTTAGCTAAATTAGGTATAATATTTTGTATCTAAAAATTTATATTCTTGTTCTTGGCATTGTGCTTGTTAAAATTCATACAAAATAAACCCCAAATGTGTGCTATATTTTGATCAAATGATGAAAAGAAATTCGGATTCGGATTCGGATACGGATGTTTTTTCACCTTTTTCTCTATCGAAAGCAAATAATCCATAAAAAAATTGTAGCTAATTTTTTTATTTTTTCCAGTAATTAGCTGGTTATAATGCATAAAAATTAGCACCAAATTTATTTTATTGTGATCTAAAAAAATCAATCTATTACACAATTCGGATGTTTTGGTTCCATCCCTAGCCGTGGAGGCATATGTAGCTGGAGCCAAACTGTGAAATCTCAGGAGTTGACTAAAAATCGATTGATCGTTAGAGGTAGCTTGATCGGGGAGATAATTTATATTTCGGTCTATTTTTCTGTATGATTTCTGGGCCAAGTTAGCAAGTTCCTAGTAGTGGAACGCATTTCCTTGATGCCAGCAAAGCACGTTCCTAGTAGTGGAACGCATTTCCTTGATGCCGGCAAAGCAACCAATATATTGCTTCAAATCCGCATTGCTTAGGCTCATTTTGGAACTAAAGCTTACAAGTGTCTTAATGCAGCAATATATTGTAGGTTATCCCAATGTTCAGTTGTAGACTTGTAGTCCCCCCGTTTCAAATTGTAGGTCATTCTATAACTAAATATATTGTAAAGATAAAGGTTTGAAAGTTTCTGTTCAGGATGACAACACATGAACATACTCAGATGGAGGCGGAGGGTAACTGACAGATCAATCTGCAGCATAAAAAGATTGATATGATTTGCTTCAAAGCATACTGGAATTATGATAGGTGTTGTAATAAAGATCAGGAAATAAGTTGCTCATATTATTAGTTTCATGGTACACCAAAATATACTTTTGAGTCATTAACTAAACATAAACTTGATTAACTTTACATAAAGGCAAAGATAATGAAATTAAAATAAGATTAACATGAGACATGCCAATGATCCACCAAGTCACCAAAGGATATGACAATAAATTTAAACTAGGAAGAATTATTTTCGCTAGCTCATCACCAGATGGCCCAAATTTCTGCCAAATATGATCAATTAAGTCCCCACTTATTTGGGTTTCTGCTTGTTGAACATAAATAGTATCATTTCTCTGGAGTACAGTGGCAAAGCAATCAGCAGGCCCATTGTTGATGTTTGATGGTAGAATAGCAGATATGCTTGAAGGTTCGCTTGGTTCAAAATAAGAATTTGCAAATTCTCATCTTCAATTGTCATGTTATGAAGTATGATGCAAGCTTGAATGATTTTTCCAAGAGTAGCTCGTTGAAAAAAACGTGTTGGGTCACAAACAATGGGAAAGCGTGATTGCAAGACTCCAAATGCTTGCTGGGTACATTTCCTTGCCTATTCTTGATATTTTGCAAACAATAGTTTCTTTTCTGTTTGAGGGTGAGGTATTGTCTTCACGAATGCAGTCCATTCAGGGTAGATCCCATCAGCAAGATAGTAGCCCATATCATATTTTCTCTTATTGATGAAAAATTGCACCCGAGGAGCTTGCCCTTTCACTACCTCAGTGAACAACAACGGTTGATTGAGCATAATGATGTCGCTGTTGGATCCAACAACACCGAAGAAACCATGCCATATCCAGAGGTCTTGCGAAGCAACAACTTCAAGGAACATTGTAGCTCCACCATGATCGATATCATTAAGTCGCCGGATCCATTTAGGTGGGCAATTATCCCACTCCCGGTGCATACAGCCGATGCTTTCCAACATACCTGGGAAGCCACAGTCCTCACCAATTTGTAGTAGATGCTGCATATCAACACTAGTAGGCAATTGCAAATATTCGCTGCCAAACTTGTCAATCACCCCTTCTGCGAACCGCTCCAAACACTCCACTGTTGTACTTTCACCAATCTGTACATATTCATCAACAGCATCTGTTGGTGATCCACGAGCTAACATACGAATAGCTGTTGTTCACTTCTGCAGAGGTGAGAGCCCTTGGCGATAGAAACCATCTCTCCTTCTGGTGAAATAGGGAGACCACTCACCTATGGGCATGGACGATACGTATAAAGAGGGGTCTTCTCATCTGGTACCTTGTTCGGAAGAATTGGTCGTTACAGACTGGATTTTTAGAAAAGGAATCAGCCACAAGGCATTCATGGACCTGTTCATGATTTTTTTTCCTAGTACCACTCCGGCGGCGAGATGTACCATTTTGTTGACCTTCAATTTTGGCTTGAATCTTCGCAGTGATCCGCTCAAGAAAATTGTGCAATACACCTTGCTCAGTGATGAATTCTTCCATGGTGTATATGCCAGTTGGGTCAATGGTGTCGCTGTCTTCAGAATCATCAGAGCAAGAAGGTGTGTCTAATGGATGGGGCATACCTGCAAAGATAAACAAATGGCTAATGTTTCCCATGAACAAGTACCATGCTCCGATGATCCCAAATGTGAAGAAAGGTAAGGCCCGTTCTTTTGTGTGAAAAGGAATAGTGAAATTGCAAATAAATAGTGATAGAATAGTGTTTTTTGTGAGAGAAGATGTGATGAGTAAATAGTGCTTTTCATTGTTCCTTTGCGACCAAAAGAACATTTTTTCGATAAAGGAAGCTTTATTAATTTTCAAGGTCATTACATCGAGATGATACGACGTCTTGAAAATACTTCCGGCCTCTGCATAACGGGATGCACACAACCTATAAAAGAAAATAAAAAGAGCCAAGCACACTAATGACTATCAATCCGTAGACTAGACCGCCACCCATGCGCCTAGGTAAAAAATTCCTTGGCCACATGCGCCAATCGTTGAGATGCCACAGTAACCAAATCCTGTGAAGCTGGCTTCTGTAGAATAGCCCATGTACGGAGGCAATGTATAATCGAGAAGATAACCTGCAAAGGGGAAGAGTTAAGTGTTTTGTCAAAAATTATACCATTTCTACATAACCATAACGACCAGCAAGTAGCTGTCGCTCCTAGCAGAAGTAACGATTTCAGTTCCTTTCTAAATTCTCATAGCCAAGTACCAAACATATGAGATATACTACGAGGCTGAGAGAGGCCTGAGGCTGCATATATTATGGACCACACTGCCCGTGTGAAACGACAATAAAAAAACAGATGCTTAATTGTCTTAACTTTGTGACAAAAACAACATTGTTTACTGCCTTGCCAATTTCGTTTTGCTAAGTTATCTTTTGTCAGAATTACTCCTTGTCATAAGTACCACATAAATATTTTAATTTTCAAAGGGGCCTTTGTCACACCCATTTTTCCGAAGAAAACCGAATGCATCTTATATATGTGCTAGGATATCAATTTCACACATACTATAGACATAATGAGTGTAATATCAGAAACAATGCTAAAAAACGTACAAGAAGAGGATTATTAACTTTTATTACACTCATGGATAGACACGAAGGTCTTTACACGAACATCGATAGCTAAGATGATCCAGCACCGTCTTCAACTCCACAGGCATCTGACTGGGGGAAACGCATGCCTCAAAACTCATCGAAGTCACTGAAGTACTCCTCTCCAGTGTTCTCCTCTGAACGCGGGTAAGCAAGGGTGAGCACACTTATGGTTGGAGCTCAGCAAGTGGGTGGGGGGGAATGCAAGGCTATCAAGGGTAGGCTAAGGTTTTGCAGCGGTTAGCATTTTAAGTTGGTCAAATTTTATTAGCAAGCGCCTATTTACTAGATGTAAGTTTATACCATCCCAAAATTAAGCATTTAGAAAAACATTATCACAAAACCATATAAAACCATGATTTAATTTCATCTTCAAGTTCACTTATCATGTGAGGGTCCACGCCGTTCTTGACCGTGAGCACGGCTGATCGATCAGTTTTAACTCTGCAGAGGTTGTACACTTTCACCACAGCTCGTGTTCCCCATGTTGCCCGGGTTGATCAGACCCTTAAACACTTCCGAGGTGAGTGGCTAGGGGTCCACTATGAAGCCTTTACAAAGTTATGCAGAAGACCAACAACCTGCGACAGTTACAACAGCGGAGCGAACCATAACCCTTCCTAGTGGTCAGCACCTTAGCAAAGGCTGCTACCCTAAAAGAACCGGGCTATACCCCTTCAACTCCGGCCCCCTGTGCTCCTTTCGGATAAGGCTGCCAGATAATTCCACACACCTAATTAATTGGCTAAGCCAGAGCCATATGGACTGTGGTTGCACTGTTTTCCTGGGTGGTTCTCCATGTTCCAATTAAATCATATGATCTTGTTACTATCAAAGTTCACCAAAACTTGCTCATCATTCATCATTTTGTAAAGTTTCATTTCAAACCATCCCAAGGTATAGCAACTAAGCACTTCTACCCAAAACATTTAATTAAAAGGGTTGTTCAAGGTATGGGGATAAAATTCTAGTCATGTCCTTAAAAATGTGATTTTCCCGTCAAATTATGCATAACAATATTAAATGTAAATTTTAGTTATTATGCAAGTTGTGTGGGACAAAATAGAATATGCAGGGGAATAAATCCACTTGCCTTCCTTGCTTAAACACTGGGATTCTTCTTCTTCAAAAACTTGCTCTTGATCCGCGATCGGTAGCTCAGCACCCACTGGCACGATATCTACGCGCACACCAAAATCATACAATAAATAAAAACAATATATCAAACATTACAAAAGACTAAAACAAGCTTCTACACTAACGAGCACTAAGAGACGATCGCAGGGACACCAAAAGCTCCTAAAACGGATAAAAGACGCAAAAGATATGGCTAAAACAAGGTTTAGGGGCTAGATTGTAAGAAAACTTGGAGTCCATGGGTTTATCTGCAAAAAACCAGGGACCTAAACATAATTACGTATATAAACCAGAGGTTTATAACATAAAAGGGAAAAGATGGACCTCGGCTGGAAAAACTTAAGAATCCAGGGGTCTAAACAAGAAAACCTGGACTTGATTGTAAGCATCTTTAAAGGTGGAAAGGCATATCTGTGATATTAGAAACTGTAGGGGGTTTTTTTGCAAAGGGGCAGAGGAGACTCAGGGTTGACCATTATGTGGCTGAGTTTGACTTGGCTTGGAGCGGATCTGAGCTGTTGGACGCGCGATCGACGGCTGCGGTGGCCTGCAAGCGGCGCGCGGCGGCGGGACGACGGCGTGCGGCGGCGCCGGGCGGCGGCTCGCCGGCGGACGGCCGGATTAGAGCTCCCAGGCACCAAACTCGCCGGGACAAGGACCAAAACGACGCTAGAGAGATGAGCGACTCACCTAGGGGCTCGAAACCACGGGAGGAGAGGCGGTGAAGGAGATCGACGACAAGCGGCGGACGGAGCTCCGGCGAATCTCCTTCGGGGCGGCGGTGAAGGACCGGATTGGCGACCAGAGAGGGGGGGAGTGAATGGGAGCCGATAAAAATTCTTCTCAAGAACTCGGCCTAAACCCCAATACCACTTCCAAAGAATCCCGCACAAACTTGCCAAGATCACGTAGTCACAACGGACCTACTGACCCTAGGAACAAGTTAAGACAAGCCTAAAAACAAAGCGGAAGCAAGCTCAAAAGGAAACTAGAAAAGAACGAGCTCAGGACAACCTACAACAGGTTTTGTCGGAACTTCCGGCCAAGTATCGGAACTTCCGATAACAGGTGCTCTGTCTATCAGAAACTCATTATCGGAACTTCCGGTACAGGGTCGGAACTTCCGTCCATCGGAACTTCCGGCCTAGGGTCGGAACTTCCGAAAAAGACTTTCTGTCAGCCCGTGAACAAGTTATCGGAACTTCCTGTACCGGGTCGGAACTTCCGACAGCCCCCAGAAAACTCTGAAAAACAGCCCGTGAGAGAAGGAAGGAAAATCCAAAACTCGATCAAACGATCTCCAAAAATCACGAAACTTTAACCATAGCTTCTTAACAACACAAAGAAGCTTTGCCCAAAAGATCTCCTCCAAAAGATCACAGAAACACCACCAGAAAAATGGTTTAGGCTATGAACCCTAAAGAGGAGACATATCCTCAAATCGATGGATCTCCCAAACGGCTAGAGCTCTTGAGACAAGACTTTGGGTAGATAAGAAGCACCCCAAGAAGATGCTATACCCTAAAAATCTCAGCCTCAAACACCCTACAACTCCCGGAATCGCGAATCTTGGCCAAGAACACTATGAACTAGGGTTCATCCGAAAACTCACGAATCGAAGGCCAAATCCGGCATTTGAGGGGTCAAGATCATCCACAAAGAGGCACAAGGCACTCACCCATGATCCCCTCAAAGAAATCTGGAGAGAAACGCCCTCAAATCGACGAATCGAGCGACGAAAGAAAATCCTCCAAAAAAAGCCTCCTAAAATCGCATAAAAGAAAAACGCTCGGGAGCAAAGGATTTGGCACGAGATTGAGAAGGAAGATTTCACTATGAATATCTTAGCCAAATTCGGATACAAGCCACTCACAAGAATCACAAATCTTGGATGGCAAAAATCTCAAACAAAGAGCCAACTCTCTCCTATCTCCTTCTCTCCCAAGAGCACCCCAAAATGAAAGAGCACTCCCACCTCGAGCCTAAGAGCTAGCTGCCCAAATCAGCCACTCCTCCTATATATAGGCCCTCCGGACAAATGACCAAAGTGCCCCTACACTAGGAGTTACAATTCAAGCCCACACAGGGGCATTTTGGTCAACATGTTTATAGACCCATTGAGCAGACACACATCCACCAGGCCTCGCGTCCTCCCGATGCAAGCACCACGATCACGTCGCGTGTCCCCCGCTTCGAAGCTTCCCGACGCACCCGGATACCGTATCCGTCACACCGGGCCCTCAGGCTCGGTTTTGAGGCCCAAACCGAGAAACCCTCCTCATGATGGTTTTGTGGCCAAACCACCAAACCCTGCGTACAAGCTTCGGTCGTTAGCTGGTACCTTGCACCAGCTCGGTGTTGGTTTTGTGGCCAAACCAACAAACCCCACGTGCAAGCTTCAGTCATTAGCCGCTACCTTGCACCGGCTCCATGTCCACGACTTTGTCTTGCTCTTCTTGCACCATGCGGCCCGCACTTGATCCCGTCGGCCACCGGGTCCCTCGAACCAAGCCTACTTGTCTCTCCACTCCTCGGAGACCACACAGGCATAGACCTTTCGTGCTTGTTCTTCACCTGCACCAACGCAAACCAAGCCGCAACCAACACCTGTAATACTAGGCCAAGAGTCAGTCCACACAACGTTGTCAACCACTCCTCACGAGTGCATTGACAACACACCACAACACATAGAAAGTTACACAACCGACAACACAACCCGACGAAACACACTCAACACAAAGCCTCAAAACATCCGGTCAATCGCTCATCATATACAAACCAAGGCACATCTCAACTTGGTTTCTCAATCTCCCCCTTGATGAGTGCATTGACAAAAGATGGTTTGAAAGAAAAAGGAAAACTCATTCAAGTGCCCGAAAGCCAAGAAAAAGCAAACACAAGGCAACTTGAAATGAGAAGAGCTCCAACCAAAGACTCTCGGAACCAAAGGAAGCACAAAGGCTAAACACCACTGAAGAGTCAAGCAACCCACAAGAGCTACAAGCAAATCCAAAAGCCATCAAACCAATTTCAGCTCTTAACAAAGCACTTGTCAACCGCTCATCACCATCTCATCACCATCAAATCAAGGTTCATATCAACTTGATTTTCCAAAATTTCTCCCCCTTGATGAGTGGGTTGACAACATGCGAGCACAAAGACATGGTTTGAGAGGGCAAAGGCCGAAACTCTCATCCAAGTGAACAAAAACCACACAAGGGCAAAGAACAAAGTCACTTGGCATGAGAGAAACCACAAAGGCCAAATCAATGTCTGGGTCCCCAAAGACATGGGCAACGGCTCGACACAACCGAGACAATGATCGCTCAAGAAGAGGCACAAAGGGCTCAACACCGATCATGGACAAACGAGAGCTCAAATCAACCGCCGGCTCCTCAAGAAGAGGCAAAGGGGCTTAACACCACCGGCAAAAGAGCAAAAGAGCACAAACCTCACAAGCTCCCCCTAAACACATGCATTGGGGCCAAAGAGCATACAAAGCTCACCCTAAACACATGTGATAGAGCAAAGAGCACACCAAGCTCACAAGCTCCCCCTAAGCACATGCACTAGGGCCAAAGAGCATACAAAGCTCACCCTAAATGTATGTGATAGAGCAAAGAGCAACCACCAAAGCACAACTCAGGCAAACAAAGGAAACTCACCAAAGCTCCCCCTACACAAATGCATACTTCCCCTGAACATGTGCATGCAAACTCTAGTTCTCCCCCTGAACTGAGTATCCCTCGGGATGCAACAAATGCATGAAAACTGAAACATTTTCTCCTCCAAATGCAACTTTCCCTTCTTGATGACAATGCATGAATCAAGGAAATTTTGCAAAAGATTCAACTACTAACTTCTCAAATATACATTGAGCACCACAAAATGCTACAAGTGAGCAAATGAGCAAGCAAGACATTCCACAGTTCCGTAAAAGCATAGCCTTCAAGATAGTAGAGCTATATAGGCATATGACAAAGGCATGATCATTTCGAGCAATTTTGACAAAAAAAATCCCTCTCATGAGCAAAGACCTAAACATGAGCAAAACATGCCAAAGTGAATCTAGATCACACAAACTTCATGCTAGGTCACATATCCTCATCACAAGATCATTACAAACACCCATAAGCATCTCATGTCATGTTAAAGCCATCGAGCCATGTGTCTACTTCTTAAAATGAGACTTCTCATGGTAGACATCATGCAACGGTTTAGCACCCAAATTATTGCAATTTTAAAGCACTTTATGACATGGAACAAGTGAGAGCATAACTTCAAGCAAAGCATTTCATACCAATTTTATTTTTGAATTGAAGCACAAAATGGTACATGAAGTGCCTTTGCGGCAAAAAGAAGCTTATGCTCCCCCACAAGGTATCACATGGGCTAAACATTCATAATGATAAATGGGTCTTTGACCCCAAGTGAAAAGCACATGATATCCAAGCACAAATTAAGCATGATATAGACCACCAAGGCACACTAAGATCATGCAAGGCCTTAAACTCACAAGAGAGAGCCTATCCTAGCATTTTTCAAAAATAGTCATCTCAACATACACATATAGCAAAACTATCAAGAGCATAGCTATCCATCACCAAATCATATCAAACATGCTCAAAAGCTCACAAATAGCATGTCATAGTATTCATGGTATATAGGAGAAGCTCAACCTACCATGCATATGATAGAAATGCAACAAAGGTAGATATGTACATCAAATGCAACATGATATATGACACAATGCAAGACACGAATGTCAAACCTACCGAAGTCTATACATCATGATATGTGATACATATGCAATGCAAAATGCATGGGGAGACACGGAACTTGTCTTATCATCAAGAAGGCTTACAAGGGGACACACCCACTAAGAACCGCTCCAAGCGAGAGAAGAGTCACCAAAGATCCCAATTGAGTACCATAAGAAAGATACCAATTGCAAGATCGCCAAAGATCCCAATTGAGTACCATAGAGGGGATACCAATTGAAAGACCGCCAAAGATCCCAATTGAGTGCCATAGAAAGGATACCAATTGAAGGATCACAAATGACTACCAAAATCCAAAGCACACCTTGAAACCAAATTCCCCATTGAAAGAAGCCAAGCTCTCCGTCAACCAAAGACAACTAGCAAAGCAAAAGCTAAGAAAAGAAAGAGCAAAAGAGAAGCTCTAAAACCAACCTAAAAAGGGAGAAAACCAAAGATGGAACAAAACACAACCCGAAGACACGACAAGCCCGAAACCCAAAGCAATCTCAAAACATGCTACACAATGCATTGATAATACCAAACAAGATAAATAAAGTATTGTAACATGATTCCACATAAATGAATAAGCATGGGCTAGCAAGCATGTCAACAAGGTGCATAACTATACAACTAGCCTAACCAAAATGATACCAAAGAACAACATGCCAAACATGATACAAGAACTGAACAAAGGCATGATAGAAGTTCATATGGATCATCCACCAACATATATTACAAAGCTAGCATGACAAGATATACATGCTAACATAAAGAGGTGTCATGGACCTAGACAAAAAAGATATGGATGAACAACATGACATATCCAAGCAATCAACCATAAAGCATGACATGATGTTCATAAATATCATCCACCACAATATCATACAAAAGATAGCAAGATAGGTATACAAGATCATAAAGCTATCATGAACAAGGTGGCTAGCCTACCATGGTTTATACACAAGCATGACACAAGAATAAAGCATGCAACAAGTATATACAAGTGAGCACAAGGGGAAAACAAAACTCACTATACATGTATACAAAGACTTTCAAGAGCCATCCAAATCGGTGTGGAGAACCATCTTGTCTTGATCACCTCACGGGCAAAGATCAAGCACCATCCAACCCATGTTCTCCAACCGCGTCTCCATACCTACACACAAGGAGATGAAAAAGACCATGTCTTGGATCCCAAAGGGTTAGCAAGAACATACTTGGGAATCCAATACTTGGTCACACAGGTAAGTGATGCACTCAATTTATCATGTGGGTTAGCATGATGCAAATGTCGGTTTGAATGAAAAGATTTTTGAACACCCTTAGAACCATGCCTCAAAGGAGCCACTCGCGAAGAAAACCGAGTGCTACCACAAGCAAAAAGGCAAAGATCCTTCGGGGTCGTAGGAGAAGAACCAACACAAGCACCATGGAAAGCATGTCGTGGACCAACACAAGAAACACTAGAAACATGTCCACGAGCATGGCCTAACTCACTAGAAAGAGTGTCATAAAACCCGTCCACAAATCGTGCCTTCTTAGGCTCACAAGTGTTCATGCCATGAGATGGGTTATGAACAACCAAAGGCCTAGAAGCACCTCCTCCTGCTCAAGGAACCACCTAAGGACAAAGAGCCAATCGGACAAGAACTAGGTGCCATAACTCAAAGCACCGGTTAGGATTAGTCGAAATCAAGCTCAAAGCGCACAAACCAAGGCCGCGAGCAAAACACCCCTTTTCTCAGTCACCTTGTGGATCTTAGACTGGTTAGAGTCGCAACAACCCGTAACCGGCTCTGATACCAATTGAAGGACCGGATTGGCGACCAGAGAGGGGGGAGTGAATGGGAGCCGATAAAAATTCTTCTCAAGAACTCGGCCTAAACCCTAATATCACTTCCAAAGAATCCCGCACAAACTTGCCAAGATCACGTAGTCACAACGGACCTACTGACCCTAGGAACAAGTTAGGACAAGCCTAAAAACAAAGCGGAAGCAAGCTCAAAAGGAAACTAGAAAAGAACGAGCTCAGGACAACCTACAACAGGTTTTGTCAGAACTTCTGGCCAATTATCGGAACTTCCGATAACAGGTTCTCTGTCTATCAGAAACTCATTATCGGAACTTCCGGTACAGGGTCGGAACTTCCGTCCATCAGAACTTCCGGCCTAGGGTCAGAACTTCCGAAAAAGACTTTCTGTCAGCCCGTGAACAAGTTATCAGAACTTCCTGTACCGGGTTGGAACTTCTGACAGCCCCCAGAAAACAGAGAAAAACAGCCCGCAAGAGAAGGAAGGAAAATCCAAAACTCGATCAAACGATCTCCAAAAATCATGAAACTTTAACCATAGCTTCTTAACAACACAAAGAAGCTTTGCCCAAAAGATCTCCTCCAAAAGATCACAGAAACACCACCAGAAAAATGGTTTAGGCTATGAACCCTAAAGAGGAGACATATCCTCAAATCGATGGATCTCCCAAACGGCTAGAACTCTTGAGACAAGACTTTGGGTAGATGAGAAGCACCCCAAGAAGATGCTATACCCCAAAAATCTCAGCCTCAAACACCCTACAACTCCCGGAATCGTGAATCTTGGCCAAGAACACTATGAACTAGGGTTCATCCGAAAACTCACGAATCGAAGGCCAAATCCGGCATTTGAGGGGTCAAGATCATCCACAAAGAGGCACAAGGTACTCACCCATGATCCCCTCAAAGAAATCCGGAGAGAAACGCCCTCAAATCGACGAATCGAGCGACGAAAGAAAATCCTCCAAAAAAAGCCTCCTAAAATCGCATAAAAGAAAAACGCTCGAGAGCAAAGGATTTGGCACGAGATTGAGAAGGAAGATTTCACTATGAATATCTTAGCCAAATCCGGATACAAGCCACTCACAAGAATCACAAATCTTGGATGGCAAAAAGCTCAAACAAAGAGCCAACTTTCTCCTCTCTCCTTCTATCCCAAGAGCACCCCAAAATGAAAGAGCACTCCCACCTCGAGCCTAAGAGCTAGCTGCCCAAATCAGCCACTCCTCCTATATATAGGCCCTCCAGACAAATGACCGAAGTGCTCCTACACTAGGAGTTACAATTCAAGCCCACACAAGGGCATTTTGGTCAACACATTTATAGACCCATCGAGCAGACACACATCCACCGGGCCTCGTGTCCTCCCGACGCAAGCACCACGATCACGTCGCGTGTCCCCCGCTTCGAAGCTTCCCGACGCACCCGGATACCGTATCCGTCACGCCAGGCCCTCGGGCTCGGTTTTGAGGCCCAAACCGAGAAACCCTCCTCATGATGGTTTTGTGACCAAACCACCAAACCCCGCGTACAAGCTTCGGTCGTTAGCCGCTACCTTGCACTGGCTCGGTGTTGGTTTTGTAGCCAAACCAACAAACCCCGCGTGTAAGCTTCGGTCATTAGCCGCTACCTTGCACCGGCTCCATGTCCACGACTTCGTCTTGCTCTTCTTGCACCATGCGGCCCGCACTTGATCCCGTCGGCCACCGGGTCCCTCGAACCAAGCCTACTTGTCTCTCCACTCCTCGGAGGCCACACAGGCATAGACCTTTCGTGCTTGTTCTTCACCTGCACCAACGCAAACCAAGCCGCAACCAACACCTGCAACACTAGGCCAAGAGTCAGTCCACACAACATTGTCAACCACTCCTCACGAGTGTATTGACAACACACCACAACACATAGAAAGTTACACAACCGACAACACAACCCGACGAAACACACTCAACACAAAGCCTCAAAACATCCGGTCAATCACTCATCATATACAAACCAAGGCACATCTCAACTTGGTTTCTCCGGCGGCGCTGCGCGAGCGGAGAAGAGAGGAGGAGGAGGAGCTGTGCGAGGATTAGAGGGAGCTCTGGGCATCTTATATAGGGTAGAGGGGGGAGAGGAGAGGCCGGCAAGGCGGTGCTCGGTGGAGCTCCGACGGCCACCATTAAAGCTCGGTGGGGAGCGGTTTCGGGAGTGGAAGGGGAAAGGGGACGGCGCCGGGGTGGCCGGCGGCGCATTAACGGCGCACCAGAGGGAGGGGAGGAGGCGCGGGGGAGGGAGACGGTGCCGGGAAAGGCGGGCGGCCGGCGCGGCCATGGGAAGGGGCGCGGCTGCAGGTAGGAGAAGGGCCCGACATGTGGGCCCCAGCTATCGGTGAGAGAGAGAGAGGGGAGGAAAGGCAGCTGGGCCGGCGGTGTCTGTTGGGCCGGGGGAGCTGGGCCGGCTGGGAAAAAAGAAAAGAAACGGGCCGCGGGGTTTGGTGGGCCAGAACGGGAAAATGGGCCGCGGGAAAACAGAGAAGAGAAAAAAGAAAAGGTCGGCGGGGAGGTGGTTTGGGCCGGTGGGAAAAAGAAAGAGGAAGAGAGGGGAAAGAGCTGGGCCTCGGGCTTGCTGGGCCGGGAAGAGAGAAGGGAGAGAGGGGAAGGGAAGGGGTTTTGTTTTTTTTCTTTCTTCTTTTTTTTCATCACACATCAAACAAAAACAAATGCATACAAATTATGATGCACAATCACTTGGGTGTTCTAAATTATTTAAATTATATTTTATTTAAAAGGCAAATTTAATTAGTCAAATTATTAAAACCCTTAAAAAAATAAAAACTAAGCCATGTTTCTATTATTTTATTGTGATGGAATTTTAGGGTGTTACAACCTTTAATTTCCACAAAAGTTTGTTCAAGTTAGGGACATTGGTGTGTATCATTGCTAGATAATGAGATTTCACTAAGAACTTTCCATTTGGATGTAAGTTCCACTGAAACTCATCTTGTTCATGGCACAGAACAATATTAGCAATGTGTGGAATCAATTTGTTCCATGCTGCTAATTTGTGTCCTATGAGATCCCTACGCCATGAAAAATTTGGGGATGATGTGCTAAGAACTTCTGCAACAGTACCTTGTTTGTGTCTGGCTATATTATACAAACAAGGTTATTGCTCTCGCAAGGTTGTATTCCCCAACCATTTATCTTCCCAAAACCTGATTTGTGACCCATCTCTAATTATGAAAGTTTCAAAGCGTAGAAATTCTCGCTTGGCCATCATGAGACTAGCCCAAAAATGTGAGTCTCTGTTTCTCCACTGAACCTGTGATACCGGTTTAGAATGAAGATATTTGTTGCGAAGAATCTGCTGCCAAGTTCCATCTGTTGTTAGTAGTTTGTAAAGCCATTTACTGAGTAGAGCTGTATTTTTTACATCAAGATCATGAATTCCTAAGCCCCCTTGATCCTTGGGTTGACATAGAATACTCCATTTGGCAAGCCGATATTTCCGTTTCTGGTCATCACTCTGCCAGAAATAACTTGAGCGAAAGTAATCTAATTTCTTAAGTACCCCCTTTGGGATGGCAAAGAAAGACATCATGTACATGGGTAGACTGCTTAGCACTGAATTAATCAATGTTAGTCGTCCACCTGTGGATAAGTGTTTACCTTTCCAACTACTGAGTCTTTTCTCAAACCGCTCCTCTACTTGTTTCCAATCCGCATTCGAAAGTTTCCTATAATGAATATGAATACCTAAATACTTTAGAGGAAAGTCTCCTGAGTTGCAGCCAAACAGTTCTGTGTATTGATCAATTGCATCAAGTGCCTCCCCGAAGCAGAAACTTTCGCTCTTATGGAAATTAATTTTGAGCCCTGATAGTTGCTCAAAAGCATAAAGCAATAGCTTCATGTTACGAGCTTTCTCTATGTCATGATCCATGAAAAGTATTGTGTCATCAGCATATTGTAGAATAGATAAACCATCATCAACTAGATGGGTACCACTCCACTGATCTGACCATCTATGTTGGCTCTTTTAATCAAGATTGCTAGCATGTCAGCCACAATGTTAAATAGTAGAGGTGATAAGGGGTCACCCTGTCAAAGGCCCTTCTTTGTTTTAAAATAGGACCCAACATCATCATTAACATTGACAGCCACACTTCCACCCGAAATGAAGGACTTAACCCAAGAGATCCACTTAGGTGAAAAACCTTTCATTCGTAGTGCTTGTATTAGAAAAGGCCATCTTATTTTGTCATATGCTTTCTCAAAGTCTATCTTAAGAATAATTCCATTCTGTTTTTTCGATGTAGTTCCTGTATGGTCTCATGCAAGATAACGACACCCTCTAGGATGTTACGTCCTCTCATGAAGGCTGTTTGAGTTGGACTGATTATGTGGTCCGCAATTGAATTAACTCTGATGGTTGCCACTTTGGTAAAAATTTTAAAGCTAACATTAGGTAGACAAATTGGCCTGTATTGTTGGATTCGATTTGCATCTTTAGCTTTTGGAATCAAAGTTATTACACCGAAGTTAAGGCTAAAAAGTGGTAGGGTCCCCGCGTGAAGTTCATGGAACATTTGCATCAAGTCCCCTTTAATGACATCCCAAAACTTCTGGTAGAACTCAGCTGAATGCCATCTGGGCCTAGTGCTTTATTGTGTTCCATATCAAAAACAGCATCTCGGATTTCTTTCTCTGTGAAAGGAGCTATCAGGAAATCATTCTCTCCCTGGGTCACTTGAGGGATGTCATCTATCCTTACTTCATTTAGAGTAAATGAATTTTCCTCAGGCTCCCCAAATAAGTCCTTATAGAATCGAGTAATATACGCTTTTATATTCGATTGTCCCTCAATCTTTCCATTTTCATGATCTAGGGAAAATATCATTTCTTCCTATGTTTGTCATTGGCAATCATTTGGAAATATCTTGTATTGTTATCTCCCAATAGAATATCAGTCACTTTTGCCCGCTGAAAATATTTAACTTCCTCTTCTCGAAGGAGTTTGGTCAACTGATCTCGAGCACAAGCAAGTTGTTCTCGCTCTGGTTTTGTCAAGCCACGAATCTCAGCGGCAATGTCCAAATCATCAATGGAACATGGCCTAAGCTTTATTTATGATCATTTGTTTGATCGAAAGGAATGAACAAATCCTTCTACGTGCATGTGCATGTGCAATCAATCAATACAAACTAATATCCAGATTTTAGAGATTGGCCAATGATCATCATGTTACCTCCTACTTGCAATCTATATGCTACTATTCTCCAAGCAATTGTATTTGAACCAGTTGGGTATTGAAAAGAAAGGATAATAAACAACTGTGCAATAGCCAACATTACGAAGATCACACTTAGGGATGAAAGTGGTACAGATATTATCCGTCCGACCGACCGACCGAAAGAGTCAGACATTCAAATGATAAGACCGTATCCGAATCCGGACATTTAGTATCCGTAATTATCCGTACCACATTAGTATCCGGAAATTCAAAGTTGAATTTCTATGATCCAAATATGATGAATATCACTATTCGACACAAAATATATTATCCGTATCCAAATTCGGTCTGAGAATTCAGTCCGAGAAACAAAAATTATCTATATCTGTATCCACAGTATCCGATCTGTTTTCATCCCTAATCACACTGCCCCCTGAACTTAATCCACCAGCCATGCTTGCATGGCCCCCTATTCTGTAGATTATGGATTATACTTCCAAATTGCCTAGATACTACACAGAAAATGTAAATCTCTATGTGCTTTTGGATGCTATGCTACCATTAGCATACCAGTATAACCTCGATACGACCCATTTGTTCTCGAAATTATCCCAATACCGTGTCTAATCGAATTCATCAGCTATTGAAGCTGTGATAGTAGTGTTCTGTGGAAGCCAACTAAATAAGTAAATGGACAGTGGACACTACACTAACTGATACAACTAATCAAAATCTGAAGCAAAACAGGCGGAAGTGGAATTGGGCTAGACATAATAATCCCACTAGAGTAAAATGTGGAAAAAAAATGGTTACCTGCTTTGCCTCCCATCAAGGACTAGAAGTCAAACTCAAAATGGTCGGTCTCGGCTGGATCACCCGTTCACCGACTTCAAGCACCGGCGCCGACCGGCTCACGGAGAAGTGCGGCGAACTGAGAGCGACGGCGGCTGGAAAGGAAGAGGAGGGGCCGGCAGCGGACACTACTAGAAATCCGACCTTCTGTACCGGGTGGCAACCCACATTAGTGCCGGGTGGCCACCCGGTACAGCTAAGGCGGCACTAATGTGAGCGGCCACATTAGTGCCGGGTCGTGTGACCCGGTACTAATGTGGCCACCCACATTAGTGCCGGACCATGTTACTAGCCGGTACAGATGTGGGCTCACATCTGTACCGGTTGCTAACACGGTCCGGTACTAATGTTTTTTTATTTTTTTATTTTCTATTCAGTTTCTTTATTTCTAATCCCAATCGTATTTGTTTGGTATACATATACTAATATGCTTATCGTATGTGTTTGGTATATGTATACTAATCCTAATGTGAAGCGTATAGATTGCATACAACATATACAACATATAATACATATATAAGCATATTGTGCATATGGAAATACGATAAATATTTACAACGAATCAATTGTCAGAGAAGATTAAAGTTTGAATCCTTCTAAGCCCATTTGCTTGAAGATCCTTCTCGTCGTTGCTGACTCCTAGTACTAACCCTAGAAGGAATTTTCTTCGGCTTCTCCTTCACCTTCTCCTTGTCTTTGTCCTTCTCCTCCTCCTTGTCATTGTCGGCTTTCTCCTTCTCCTTCTCCTTCTCCTTCTCCTTGTCCTTGTCCTTCTCCTCCTCCTTCTCATTGTCATCCTTCTCCTTCTCCTTCTCCTTGTCCTTGTCCTTCTCCCCCTCATTGTTTTTCTGACCGGTTTCAATGCTAGGACCTGAAGTGGTGTCAGTGGTCCTTGTGAACCTTGATGCACTGGAAAAAAACTCTCCCCTGGATTGATCACCTTGTCTAGAAGAAATCTGCACAATTGTTCTTGAATTGGCCGGATTTTTTTCGTCTCGAGAAATCCTTTCTTTATGCGCTCAATCTAGAGAAGAAGTTATTAATTGCATAAGTATTATTGGTAGAACGAAGTATATAAAAATTAAGAACTAGGGATAAGTACGTACCGATCGCTGGCAGCTTCCACCCAAGTAGTTACTTGCAAAGGTATGCATGAACTCACATACGTAGTATGGGCATAGATTGGTACCCTTCGGCTGCTTCATGCACTGCACATATGTGAAAACAAAGTTAATAAATATGTTTTGTTGTATTCAGAGAAGAAGTGACATGAGATCGACGAACAAAAAGACGTACCTCGATGTCATGGAGGTAAGTAAGTTTCTCTTTGAATTTCCCTTTGTACTGTACGATGAGCATATCTCATGCTAGGTTCAACTGTTCGAGGAGAGAAATATACCAGTCTTTATATCCGCCAATAGAGTCATAGACCCAGACGTGGCCCGTCTTTGGATAGATAACAAAGAGAATCCAGTGGAAGCTGCCATTACATATACAAGTATATAAGTATATTGTAATATTGAGTGTAATTCGGAAAATAAATAAATAGATATGTGAAACAGGTTGCTCACTGGCAGTTGTACGGCAAAAGTATCATAGTCTTGTCCTGTTGCCTGTCCAAAAACTTATACAAATGAACCACTGTATCTGTTGCCTGATCATCCACATTTGCCTCATTTATCTGCATAGGATCCATGAAGCCGACGTCCATGATTCCATGCTTCTGGCAAGATTGCATCTCCATGCTGTATGATACAAATTAGAAGATTAGACATACGGTAGTAAGGCTACAGCGGTAATTTTAAGCTTATAGTAAAATAAAGACTTACAGCGTCCAGCAAGACATTAATGTGTAGTCAAGTGCATCTTGATTGAATAGCATATGGAACTCTTCGAAAGGCACAAGGAAAGTGCTTATACCTTGGAAAAATGTTCCTCTCCATTTCTAACTTCGAGCATACGGGTCCCGTTTCTTGACTCTTCCATGTACCAATTGTGGAACTCGTACATTCTAGTTGGAAGATCGACCAACAATCGCTCCCACAGAAGTGGCTCACCATGCACATATCGACGTCTTTGAGCCCCTGGATGAATTTCTAACTCTTCAATCCCTTGAATTTGACCCGGTGTGAGTCCATCATCTGCACCAAATACAAGCAATTCCTGGTCCTTGCTTGAAATAACTTTGAGGGGTGAGATAGATTGCTTCGATTGGGTTCCTAGTTGTGCAACAGTTGACCCAACTTTCTGTTTCTTCTTGTTGATCTTGACTGCCGCGCGATCGTAGTCAGACAACAGAGGAGGCACTGGCACTCTCAATTTCTCTTTCTCCTTGCCTGCCAGGAAATGCTTAAATTTAACCATGTCAGTTTTTTTCTCAGGTGGAGGCTTCGGGCCATGAAAATGATCATGCACTTGTTTGGCCACTATCTCATCCAGTTCCTCCGAAGTCTTCTCGTAAGATTTTTTTCTCTGGAGTCTTGACTATCTTCTGCTTCTTTGGACGCAGAGGAGGAGGAGGAGGTCTTCGTTTGGAACCCTTACTCTTTGCAGGAGGAGTTGGACTCACGCTTGGATCCCTGTCACCTGCTGGATGTCCGGGACTGCTGCTGCGTTCCCTTCTACCTGGCGAGTCTTGTGCTCCCGGCACGACGGATCGTGCAGGAGATGATGCTTCCACGGGCTATTGTGTTATCCTTATGTGATCCTTGGGCCACAAAATGCAACGGTGCACCGCTTCTCCTAGAGTCTCTTCCCCATCAGGTCCTTCTGGTTCCAGTTCTAAGTCATCCCAAGAGTCAACCACTCGGTCCACAAAGACTTTGGCTAAATCGGCAGTTATACTCGTAAGGGGGTACTCCATAAATGTTTCCCCTGGGGTAGGTACCTCAGCGATACCGTAAGCCACCACAAGCATCTTGTTTCTTACTTTAGTCAGAAGTTCACATGTGGACCTCGCAGTGATGTCATCCACGGGGTAGTGGGGTCGTCGCTCCTCGACAACAGGGGTGCCTGCATCCGTGGCCACTGGGGCTGCTTCCGTGGAAGTGACACTGCTCTTACGCTTGCTAGATGGGCTCATTTCATCATGAGGCCCTAATGTTGCTGGTGCTTGCTGACTTGTTGAGTGCTTGCTAAGAGCGAGCGCCACACGTTGATCGATGACTTTCGCCATTTTCGCCTCATGCATACTGACGCGTTGTTGCAGATCTCGTATCTCTCGTGCTTGTTGGTCCTTAGTTCTTTTGCGACTTCTATACGAAACAATGTGCTGCAGGAATGCTTCTTTCCATGGTATGACACCCTTGCCTCTGCAACGTCCACTGTGTTCTTTGGTACCTAGTGCCATAGTAAGCTCGTCATTCTCTCAATCAGGCATGAAAGATCCTTCCACTGTACGCCTAATTAAATCAACATGCCTTCCAGCTGTCTCTCTCGGCAGTAATGTTCCATCTTCTGGATTCAGTTTGCCACCATATGCAAAATAGTAATGCTTTGCTCGCTCGGGCCAATCTAGAGTTTCCGGTACGATTCCTTTAGCCATTATATCTTGTTCATTCTGATCCCATTTGGGAATGGCCTTCTTGTAACCTCCCGGTCCGAGCTTGTGAAATTCTCTCTTATTCCTGGCGTTGGCGGTGTTGGTTTCTCTCAACTTCTTGGCCTCTGTCGATTCCTTGTGTTGCACAAAGACATCCCAGTGATCTCTTAACTTGGCCAATCCCTTCTTCATGAAGTCTGGTGTAAGCCCAGTCTTGATGTAGTCTGCGGTCAGACGCTTCTTGTACGACTGAAAGGCATTTGCAGCCTTTTGCATCGCCCAATATATGATGTTAGCCAAGTTTGCTTCAGCTGGGAATGTAAAGTGTTCTGTGATCTGCTCCCATATCATGTCCTTGTCTGTGTCCATAACCACATCTCCCCCGCACCTCCAGTGCCTCATCATTCCCATCTTCGTAATCGGGAGCATCAGAAGCTCTCCAATACGGAATGCTTATTGGGATGTTATCCCTGACAATAAAACCAATGTGGTTGACCAATTTCGTCACATTTTCTTCTGGAGCAAGTGGTCTCCCTGATTCAGCGACTTCTGTGATGATGAAACGACCCTCTAGCTTCTTCTTTGGGCCGCGTTTCCTTTGAGACGTTTTCCTGCTCTTGCTCGAAGAAGGAACCTGGAAAAGATAAACTATTATTAATATTTGAGAAGTCGTGAACGATGTCAAATCTTGAATGTCATCATCCATATTATACCTCCTCTTGTTGCGTCTCGTTGCTTTCATGGGCAACTAGTTGCTGATCTTCTTGCTCTTGTTCCCTATCACCCGCATGGATGTTGAGGAAGCTATCAGCATCCCTTCGAGCGGTCTCGTCATTGTTTTCATTATGAGCGATCATATCCATTAAGATTCGCTCCTGTTTTTCGAACTCATCCTCATTTGGATCCATCTCGTAACTATAATAATTAGACAAGAATAAATGTGACATCAAATAACTATTTGAAATAATGACTACAAATAATTAGACAAGAATAAATGTTACATGAAATAATGACTACAAATAATGGGAGCGAGTCAATCGCGCGAGTGTGTCGGGCGGGAGCGTGTGTGGAGCGAGTCGTGCGAGCGAGCGAGTCGGGCGGGAGCGTGTCGGGCGGGAGCGTGTCGGGAGCGAGTCGGGCGGGAGCGTGGCGGGAGCGAGTCGGGCGGGAGCGTGTCGTGCGAGCGGGCGAGTCGGGCGGGAGCGTGTCGGGCGGAAGCATGTCGGGAGCGAGTCGGGCGGGAGCGTGGCGGGAGCGTGTCGGGCGGGAGCGTGTCGTGCGAGCGAGCGAGTCGGGCGGGAGCGTGTCGTGCGAGCGAGCGAGTCGGGCGGGAGCGTGTCGGGCGGAAGCGTGTCGGGAGCAAGTCGGGCGGGAGCGTGTGGGCAGGAGTGTGTCGGGCGGGAGAGTGTCGGCTACCTAAATTCAAATCTAAATTCAAATGTCCATAAATACAAATTTAAATATCCATAAATGTCCATAAATAGACATTTAAATATCCATAAATACACATTTAAATATCCATAAATGTCCATAAATGCACATTTAAATGACCATAAATACATATTTATATATAACATTTACATCCACATATAAATCTAAATTATAAATCTAAATTCAATTCTAAATCTAATTTATAAATCTAAATCTAATTTATAAATATAAATCTATATTTCTAAATCTAAATCTATATTTCTGAATCTATAAATTCTAAATAATATAAATTCTATAAATTCTAAATCTATAAATCTAAATCTATAAATCTAAATCTATAAATCTATATCTATATTTATAAATCTATAAATTCTAAATCTATATTTATAAATTCTATCAATTCTAAATCCATATTTATAAATCTAAAAATAAAAAAGGGGGCTGACGTCAGCCACCAAATCGGGGTCGGGGCGCGCGCGCAGCGGCGCGGCTGGCGACGGCGGGGCCGGGGAACCGCGCGTACCGGCGTTGGAGGGGCGGCGCGGCGCGGTCGACGGCGGCGGCGGGGTGGACGGCGCACCGCGGCGGGGGACGGGGGACAGCGAACGGCGGCGGCGGCGGCGTCGCGTGGCGCACAGCGGGGGAAGACGACGGCCGGGGGACGCGCGCGGCCGGGGACGACAGCGGTAGGCCGGTCGGCGTCGACGGCGGTGGGGATGGCGCTAGGCGCGGGTGTGTGGCCGGGGACGACGACGTACGACAGCGGCGGCGTGGACACCACCGATGCCGGGCGGGGCGCGTGGTGCGGGGGACCGGGCCGGGGCTGGCGTCACGACGAGAGAGATGGCGGCGGCGTCGACGACGGTGTGGACGGCGTGGACGTCAGGGCGTGGCGGACCGGCGGGCAGCGATGGAGACGAGACGACGACGATGGGAGGTAGCACCGGCGGCGTTAGGGAGAAGAATATGGGGGCGAATTCGCTAAGTGTTGGGGAAGAAGGGGGCCGGGCGCCTTATACCTCCCCACATTAGTACCGGTGCTCAACTAGCCCCGGTACTAATGTGGGCATTAGTACCGGGCCTAGATGAGCCCCGGTACTAATTTGCCTTTTCATTTCGCGCCAAATGGAGAAGCACATTAGTACCGGGGCCAAACTAGAACCGGTACTGATGTTCTTTTGTTTATTTTCGTTTTCCTTTTCTTTTCCTTTTAAATTCCCAAATCTATTTGAATTTGCTCTTAAATTTATTATAAATCATATTGAATAATAAGTTATTTTGGTCAAAACTCTTATGTTCACTTTAAAAATCGAACATGAATATTTTTTGCCATGCAAAAATTTACATGTGTAAGACTTGTCGTGTTATTAACATGTATATATCGATTGCATCACATCAATTGCATTGCGAACCTCAAGTACTTCCCAATAAGGTAGCTCCCAAAATATCGACTTCTTCTTCCACATGGGTGCATGTCCGTCAGCGTCGTTTGGTACATGTTGGCTACCAGAACCCTTGCCAAACACTACCTTCAAATCTTTCACCATAGAAAATACAATTTTACCAGCACAGTGCAAGGGCTTCTTACGTTTTTCTCCAACACCTTCAAAATGCTTTCCCTCTTCTCTTAACGGGTGCTTAGGAGGAAGAAATCGACGATGGCCCAAATACACGATCTTTTTACTGTGTTTTAGATACATGCTGCAAGTATCATCTAAACAGTGGGTGCATGCTCGATATCCCTTGTTTATTTGTCCTGATAGATTACCAAGTGCTGCCCAATCATTGATGGTTACGAACAGTAATGCTCGTAGATTGAAGATCTCCTTTTTATCCTCATCCCAAACTGGTACACCTTCTTTCTTCCACAACTTTTGCAGATCTTCAATCAACGGTCTTAGATACACATCGATGTCATTACCTGGTTGCTTTGGACCTTGGACGATTATTGGCATCATAATGAACTTCCACTTCAGGCACAACCAACCCGGAAGGTTGAGCATGCATAAGGTCACAGGCCAAGTGCTATGACTGCTACTAAACTCACCGAATGGATTGAATCCATCCGTACTTAAACCGAACCGAATGTTCCTTGCTTCCCCTGCAAAGTCTGCAAATTCTCTGTCAATTAATCTCCACTGGGACCCATCAGCGGGGTGCCTGATCTTTGCATCTACTTTGCGTTCTTTTTTGTGCCAAGTCATCAACTTTGCATTGGTCGCGCACCTGAATAAACGCTTCAGTCGTGGTATCACTGGAAAATACCACATTATCTTCGCAGGAATTTTCTTTTTCTTACCCCCCTCAACTTCATCACCCTCATTGCGAGGGATCTTATAACGCTTCGCTTCGCACACAGGACAAGCCTCCAATTTCTCATAATCGTCACCTCGGTAGAGGATACAATCATTAGGGCATGCATGTATCTTTTGTACCTCCAAACCCAAAGGACAAACAACCCTTTTAGCTTCGTACGTTGATGCTGGCAATTCGTTTCCCTCGGGAAGCATATCCTTTACGATCTGCATCAAATCATCGAAGCCCTTGTCTGAAAGTCCATGTCTAGCCTTCCATTGCAGCATTTCCAGTATGCTACCCAACTTCTTCTGCCCCTCTTTGCAACCTGGGTACAACAGTTTCTTGTGATCTTCCAACATACGCTCAAACTTCTTGGACTTCTTCACATTTTTGCAATCTTCCTTTTCACCGCGTAACATCTCACCGAGTTCGTCGAGAGGCTCATCGGCCGGAGCAGCTCCTTGAGTGTCGCTCATGTAATCCTCTCCCATTGGATCATCTGCAAAGGCACCTTCTTGAGTCCAATCTGGAATCTGATCATCTTCTTCTTCATTGTCTTCCATTATGACCCCCTTTTCCCCATGTTTTGTCCAAACTAAATAATTTGACATGAATCCCCATTTGTATAGGTGGTCGTGAAGACTCTTTATCGATGAGTAATCCTTCAGATTTTTGTACTTTTTGCATGGACAAATAATGAAACCAGATGGGGGCTTGTTTGCTTCCGCCACATCTAGAAATTCACGCAACCCATTAATGTATTTCATGGAGATTCTCTTATCGGAGTACATCCATTGCCAATTCATCTACAAAGTATCACCAAAAAATCTTAAAGTGTTCATATCCAACCCACAGTACACAATACAACAAACTTAAATGACCGCCTTACAGAAATTTAAAGTGCGACATATATATGAAAAATTAATTAAAATCTATACTAATTAACCGATGTTTCATATTTCCAGAAGAGTAACTGTAGACAAATTTCTAATATTTCTAAACTAACTCTAGCATTTCTGAAAGTATCATTTCTAAAATATTATTTAATACAAGAATTAATTTAACTATCATTTCTAAAATATTATTTAATGCTAGTTTAATTTGAAAAAGTAAATCATATGTTCAAATAGATAAAACTAAAAAAATTCTATCATCACATACAACATCTCATCCAACTAACCTCTACAACATTCTAATTGAATATAGACATAAATGCATGGAAATAAGAAAAAATCCCCATCTTTTGCTCATTTTAAATATCACAAAATACTCCTATTTGAACCATTAAAACTCGAAATAAGTTGCATATATCGAGGGAGGATGAAGTAACTAACCTCTACTTTAAATATCAATTGGTGAAATCGTCGAGGAATGGTCGTAAATCCGGCAAAACCTCCTCTAGGGCGCCATGGAGATGGGGAAGCTCGAGTTGGCAAGAGTGAGTGAGTGGCTCGAGCAGAGGAAGAAGAAGACTAACATTTTTATATGCGGGGAGATTAGTACCAGTCCGTGGCTGGCGCCGGTGCTAATGTGAGCCGCTCCACATCATTACCGGTCCGTGGCTGGCACCGGTACTGATGTGGCCCACATTAGTACCGGTCCGTGGCTGGAGCCGGTACTGATTTGGCAGCTCCACATTAGTGCCGGGGCTGGCCACTGCCCGGCACTGATGCGCCACATCAGTACCGGCTCCAGCCATGAATCGGTACTGATGTGGCTCTCTGGGGCACGTCGGGGCCCTCCCTTCCCACCCGGTACAGATGTGGACATCAGTACCGGGGGGAAAACCCAGTTCTGATGTCCAGGATGGAAGCCCCTTTTCTAGTTGTGGGAGGAAACGCACAGTCGCACAGGACGAGGGGCTAGTTAGGGTTTAGTCCCGTCACCGAGACAAGCGGTGGAGTTGACGTCGGCGCAATGCAAGGTCTGGTCACGGACTCACGGGAAGAGAAGCAGGATGTGATCCAGTGGGCAGCGTTAGGTTAGGGGCTCGCCGGTGACGGCTACCGGCCGACCGGCCGGCGGGCGGCGAAGCAGGAGCACGAGACGGCCCGCGGGGCCGAGGAGAAAGAGAAACAAGGCAGAAATGCCAAAGCCCAACTGATCAGCGCGGGTTCTGTTTCTTCGTATTGAGCCAATGTGTTGCGGGATTGGGGAGGGGGCGGCGGGCTCATGACTACGGGGAGGTGGATAAACGTATGAACTTCCGGCTCATCAAAGTCCATCTAAATGTATGTTTTTATTTTCTCATCACCTCACCTCATAACTATTAAATAAAAAAATGCTGCAATATTTTTTCAAAAATGTTAGAACATTTTTTCTTCAACATTGTTAGTCATTTTTCGTCAATATTTTACAAAATGTTGCAACATTTTTGGGATCAACATTTTTTAATCAACACGGGGGCGACACGCCGGCTGGGCAAGGTGGCGCGGGGGCGCAGCCGCGGTCGCGGCCACCAACGACGTCACGCGGGAACCGCAGCAGCCTCAGGTCGCAGCCATGGCAGGGCGCGCGGGCCGGCCGGCCACAGCCACGGCGGGGCGCGCGGGAGGCTGCGGCGGGCGGCGGCGGAGGTCGGCGAGAGCTCGGGGAGGCCGACCATGGCAGGCGCGCGCACAGGGAGGCCGGCCATGTTGCCGCGACGGGTGGCGGCGGCGGGCGTCGGGGTCACGGAAGGCACGGGGAGGAAGAAAGGATGGTGTTAGGATGTCATGTTGTTGGGCCAGATGGGTTATTGTTGGGCTTCTGGTGGATTATAGTTCAATTGCTTACTACCTTTCGGAAGATATATAGGATTTCCGTTGGGGAGGGATGATTCCTCTGATACGATATCATACATTTCTTTGACTTTGTAAAGCAAAATTTCAATTAGGACAGTTGTTGATAAACTGTGAAAGGAAGATGCACGCACTTATGGGCCTGTTTGGGAGAGCTCCACCTTAAAAAAAACTCTACTCCACAAACTCCGCTCCACTTCAACAATTTTGAGCATCATGTTTAGGACAGCTCCACTCCACAAAACCAAAGGCCCACTTCCCTACTCCCCCGGAGCCCAGTGTGCAAATAGCAGCCCAGATCGGCCCATCTAATTTCCGCTCACTGCCACGCGGGGCAGAGTCTGTGGGATCCCGGCGAGCGGGCAGCGGCGAGCCACGGTGGCAGGCGGCGGGGAGCCCAACGACCTAGACCAGCGGGGGCGGTGGAATACCGACGAGCGGAAGCGGCAGGGGCGGCGGGATCCCGGCGAGTGGGAAGAGGTGAGCCACGGCGATGCCGCGATGACGGGCGATGGCGAGCAGGGATTTCACCGAGTGGGAGTGGCAGGGGTGGTGGCGGCGAGCGGTGGTGCGTGGCTGGGAGCCCCGGCGACGCTGCGATGGGCTACGATGAGCAGGACCGGCAGGGGCGACGGGATCCCCGCGAGCGGGACCGGCAGGGGTGGAAGCGACGAGCCCCAACGTGCTGAGGAGGAGGCGAGCCCCGGTGGCGGGTGGCTCCGGACGACGGCGAGCCCCGGTAGCGGGTGGCTCCAGGCGACGGCGAGCCCCGGTGGCGGGTGGCTCCGGGCGACGGCGAGCCTCGGCCACGGCGAGCCTAGGGATGGCGGCCTCGGTAGTACAAGCAGCGGTAGGTGTTGACTTTTTTTCGAAAGGGTATGAGAAAGTTGTGTAACCAGTGGCATGGTGAGTAATTTCCCCCCAACTCTACCAGCTCCAAGAATTGGTGGAGTGCCTCTTGAGGAGCTTTGAAAAAAAGTTGGAGTGGAGCTAATTTTTTATGGAGTGGACTGGAGTTAGTTTAGGTGTTTGGATTTTTTTTTATGAAGGGGAGCTAAAGTTGGTAGAGCAGAGTGCTCCCAAACAGGCTCTATATAAGAGATACGAAAGTATAGAACATATCTGCTTATTCAGGGCCGTTGATAGATTTTTCATGGGCTACAGCCTATAGCAAGTAGGTCGATGCTTTTGAATATATATTTGTTCCTTTCCCCCTTGGCTTGGAGGCCTTCTCCATTTGTCAGAATAAACTATGCACATATCAAACTCTTGAGCTGGTGAACTGAAATCACTAGTTCATTTTACCACTACGGATTCCTTTACCGTACCGATGTGATGTGAGCTCATTGTGATTTTAGTAAGATCGATCAGCATCATGGTCACGTGTATCGGTGCTTCCTTGTACACAACTTCCCTTGCCAACCAATAATAACTCTAGGAACAATCGGATCGTGAAGCCTGAAATAATCGCCCTGTTCGTTTAGCTTATCAGCCACCAGCCAGCAGTACTTTTCTCTCAGAACAAACCAGCCACCAGCAACCAGCCAGCAGTACTTTTCTCTCAGAACAAATCAGCACCGGCCACCAATAGTAAAACAAATAAACTGGTGGAGTGGAACAATCAAATTCACATCAGAGAGAACGAATTTATTTATCATGTGTCGTCACACACACACCACACAATTCGAAATAATTGAAGCGCAAATAAACAAGGAAGGAATTACAGTATAATAATGAGGAATGAAGGAAGGAGCAATCCAAGGAAGTAAAGCCGGTGCGTCGATGCTTGATGAAGCATGGATGGGAATTAGTGGGGAAATAAAACAGAACCCCGGGTTCTTCGTTCGATGGGTGACGCGTGGAGTCGTTGGTCATCAGTGGTCAGTCACTGCTGCGCGTTGCAGGTGGCTGGGCACATCTATAGATGGCCAAACGTGCGTGCCGTGCCGACACGGGCACGGACATGATCGTGTCGTGCCACGGCTAGGCACGACACTATCAGGTACGCGTGCCTATCGTGCCGTGCTTAGACGTGCTGGCGTGCCGGCATCCCAGCTCAGGCACGACACTAAGGAAGCTGGAGCGTGTCGTGTCGTGTTACTCGGCACGGCAGCCCAGCAGTGCCCGTGCCAGCCCAGGCACGATGCAGGTGCCCAGGTTCAAACAAAACATAGATTCACCAAGTGTTCAAACACAAAAATTCATTCATTCAAAGTCACAACACATAAAGAAAACACTCGCCTTTATATAGGAGGGGAGGGGAGGCCGGGATCAACGATCACAAGGGAGGGGCAGGCGGGATCCAACGGCTATCGTGCCTGCCCCGTGCCGGCCGTTGGAGCGGGCCGTGCCCGTGTCGTGTTCGCGTGCTGGGATTCCAGCCCAACACTGGCACGGGGGCCGTGCCGTGCCAGGCACGGGCACGGGACAGGCCGTGCCGTGTCGTTCGTGGGCCGTGTTTAAACGGGCCGTGTCCGTGCCGGCCCAACGGGCTGAGCCCATTTGGACATCTATAGGCACATCTTCATCTCCTGAAGGCACGCCTTCATGTCCTCGTCCCGCCTGATCTGGGACAGCTCCCCGGCGACCAGCCGCTCGAACAACCTGTCGCAGGCACCAGCACCAAGCTTGGTCAGCTCCTCCTCCCGCCGCTTTGCCGCGTCGGCCTTGGCCTTCTCGGCAGCCTCCTTGGCCGGGCACTTTTCTTTGGTCATATGAAACTTGCATAGGGCCTGTTATTTTGGGCACAAATAAACAGTGAAAAGTGCTATTCACCTATCACATCCATCACATCTTCCCTCACAAGAAACACTATTCTAACATTATTCATTTGCAACTTTACTATTCCTTTTCACACAAAAGAACAGGCCCATAGTCTAACGACTTCAATCTTCTTCTCCTCAAGTGCCTCCCGAATCCCACAAACGCAATCTTCTTTGTTTTCGCTGGCACTATGCAAGTTTCATATGACCAAAGAAAAGTGCCAGGCCAAGGCGCAGTGAAAAGTTTCGCTGGCACTAGAAACGTACTGTAGCGCCTTACAGCACTTGCCAACATCTTCCTCACTGATAGTGACTCCGCGACCATTAATGTCGGGGCCAAGGCCATGTTGTATGGTACCTATACATTTGCCGTGAAGATATATCGCCTCAATACTAAGCCTTGTTTAGTTGTTAGAAAAATTTACATTTCTAACATACTGTAGCAAAAGGTAAGTTTCGGCTTTTTGTGGTAAATATTGTCCTACCATGGCCTAACTAGGCTCAAAAGATTCGTGTCGCAAAGGCCATCAAAACTGTGTAATTAGTTTTTGATTTCATCTACATTTAGTATTCCGAACATATGTCTTTTAACGTATTTAATGTGGTGGAGAGAGTGTGAAAAAGAGGAAAAATAGCCAACTAAACAAGATCCTAGTCTCCAACACTTCAAAACCCGTGGTGCAAGCGCTCACCGAGGCTGCGCTGCCTGGCAGCGGCAGCGCGAGCCCCAGGAGGAGGAGCAGCGCTGCCACCACAAGAATCGGGGCCTGCTGCTTCCGGTTCCAGGGCATGGAGTCGGCGGGCGCCATCTTCTTTTTGTGCGTCTGGTGTACGTGGTGCTCTACTGATGTAAGTATTGCGATAAGGCCGATAACGCTACTAGCTAGTATGTGGTGGTGTGCTGTGCTGCCAAATTAAAGCTGATGTGTGCGATGGATGGATGCTACGTGGTTGGGCCTTTTATAGGTTCAAATTTGCCGAACTACCTATATGAAGTTATAAACTACTAAGCGTGCGTTTGCTTCAATCAGGCGTGCTCCTTTTTGTTTAGTTGATCGTGCTGATTGATTATATATATGCGTTGGAAAAATCTTATAGAATCAGGTTGCGCGATATATAAATATAACCCGTCGGCATGAGGCCACATAAACAAATACGGGTGCATTACCAGGACGGGTTGTTATTGTTCATCCAAGTATGTACCCCACTAGGCCACAAACGATTTGTGCTGACGGCTAAAACGTCTCTATGCTGACGGGCGCAGCACCCGTCAGCAACTTAGAGTCAGCACAAATGGCCCTCAGTGCTGGCGGGCGACTTACATCAACCGCCAGCACAGAGGATCTCAGTGCTGACGGGCGCCTTAAACCAACCGCCAGCACAGAGGACCTCTATGCTGGCGGCCTACTTAACACACCCGCCAGCACTGAGGTTTTCTCTGCTAGCGGTGACGTTATGCCACCCGCCAGCACAGAGCATTTCTGTGCTGGCGGGTGGTTAAGCTGCCCGCCAGGAACTACTTTTTTCCATTTCTCATTAGTTTTTGCTGCATTTGTTTATTATTTGTATTTATCCGCTAATTTCACCTGTATTCAATAGTATTCGTATTTGTAGGCCAAATTCACCTGTATTTATTTGTATTTGTCCCACAAATTCAAATGTGTCTATCAACCACATAATCCAAACTAGCATATAATACTACATAAGTCTCACATATTATTAATCCACATTAAAAATAGATAATCCTTTACTACACCCATCGACGTAACTTTTCGTGCTCTTCTAGAATCAACACTCCTTCGTTATCGAAGAATTCTCCCAGCTCGTGGCAAATCTCACGTTGGAGGAACCTTGCCAGATCCGCACAAATGTTCTCGATGTCCTTGTCTCTCAGGTTCCCCCACGAAGTATCTATAGTAGGGAGCTGCACATACGCACAATAATTGAAGATTATTATGCATAATCATTAGAAAGTAAATTAGCATATGGTTGTGTACCAGAGGCTTACGTCTTCGGGATTCGTCCGATACCTTCCATTATTTCTCAACATCTCACACGCGTAATATTCACATAAGATACTGCCAGGAGGTTGCTTGTAGCACTGAAAAAAAAAATAAAAAGTGATGAGAAATTATTAACGAACTGCACAACTATGAATAATATCAATTTGTTATGTTCTTACGTATTTGGCATGTCGTATTAACATCTTTTCCCTATTTGCAGGGTGCTCCCCATCATTTATTATGTATAGCCGATACGCGCTTTGAGGATACAAAGCCAGAAGTTAGTTATACAATTTCTAGTGTTTACATGCATTATTAAAGTACTACAATGGGTTTCCTTACTTTTTTAGAATTTTAATGAAATCCCCGTAAACGTTCTCTTCGTAGTGTAATGAGTCGAAGATCCCTACTTCTCCAAGCTTTGGACAGATACATAAGACAATGAAATGGTCTCTGAAAATAATTATGTTCCAATAATTAATATAAATAAACCACATATTAAATATATTTATCTATAGTAATTAGAAATAGCTTACTTAAAATTGTAAGCACACATGATGTGGCTCTTCTGCTTCATCCTTTTCTTCATTATCTTTGCAATGTATACAGTCACTTCATGTTGTCTAGCAGCATGTAATTTCTGTATTACAGCTTGTTTCTCCTCTTCTGTCTTTGTTTCTTGTTCGATTTGTTTTTCAAATGCTTCCCTGATTATGTACGTGTGCGCCGGCTCGCTCACTTGTTGCGGGTCAAGGTATGCTACCTTCCACCTCCCGCCGGTCTTCCTTTCATCCAAGGCTTGCATCCTACAAAATATATAGATCGCTTAGGATGGTTATACCAAAGTAAAACTACACATATGGATTTGAAAATTGGTATGGGGTACATGCATGTTGACTTACATGCACCAAACGGTGACGAGATTCACGTCAAGGCGTTCACGACGGAACATCACGTGCAAATCCTGGAGATCAATTACCAACTTTCGCGGTATCGGGCTACCGAACACCCACGTTGGGACATTAGCGGTAATAGTATGAATGCCTTGCTTCATGGCCAACATGATCCATCCATGCAGCTTATTCAGTTCCGGCGGCCCCTCCAACAGTTGCCACGTATAACAGAATGGTTTGCCATGCACAAAAACCTGGGGCACCTCTTCCGAATCAAATAAATTGAGTTCTTGCTTTTTCTTTCGAACAGAGGAGCGAGTTGCAATTTTATCACTCATGGCTGCACCTTTTTTCACCTTCAGTGCATGTAAGAAGGTGTCAACTTGTGCTGTTTTCTTTTTTGGTTCGTATGAGGTTATCATATGGGGTACCCTCTTGGTAGGTGAAGCTGGCGGGGGGAAGATGAATTTGGTAAATTAACTTCAAAATTATCCACATCTGCATCCCTTTCTTCATCGTCATGGACAATTTCATGGATAGGTGATAGCACTGACAGCTCGGTCTCATTGTTACCTCCCTGCCCAACATCCATAGTCGTCTGCTCCTCGGTCTCATTGTTACCTCCCTGCACAACATCCATAGTCGTCTGCTCGGTCTCATCGTTACCTCCCTGCCCAACATCCATAGTTGTTCGTGCTTCTGTGTTCTCGACTACAGGCTGCTGTGAGGGATTTGGCGATACATTAAGAATGATATCTCGGCGATGCCATAGTATGTATTGGTTCCTCGCATCACCAAGGAGCTCGATCCCCTCATCGGTAGGGATATCAATCTCGCACGCCTCATCAGACACTGAGACAACTTGCACCCATGCATACTCTGGCGGGGGTGGATTCGGAAACGTATGACCCACGGGTGCCATGGCCATTGCAACCTCGCGAAACTTATCTTGTTTCCTTCCGTAAGGTATAAACAACTTGCATGGGGTATCCTCTGTTATGTCATCAACAGGATACTTGGCATTGGCAATAGACCCAGCACTACTTGGAGGAACGACGACAGATCCACTCTGGGCAAGTAGCAGGTTTGGTAATACTCCATGTCCATGAGCATCGGTTGCAGCCGATCCGGTGGCCTGTTGTTGGGTTATGAAGAACTGTACCAGCTCTTGTTTGGCAATTTCTCTCATCTTGTTTTCAAGATTTTTCTTATAACGGTCGCGCTTCTTATACCTTCCTCTATCTTTAGGAAATGCTTTACCCCAAGGTAAGGTAGATGACATCCCTCAAACACGGCCAGTGTGCTCAGGGTTCCGATCGCGGTGGTTAGCATATCTTTCTCCCTATCGGGCTTGAAAAGGCCGTGCTTTTGCAAATCGGCGAGTTCTTCCAACTTCTCATAAATCTGTTCTGTTGTGGGTTTCTCGAATACAACCTTGCCGTCAGGTGTTTTTGTCGGAATTCGAGCAAGGCACCAATTCTTGTTACGCTCATCCATGCCTTCAAACAATTCTGGTAAACTAGCTACCCTCCTCTGTTCTTCCATTTGCCTCCATTTTTGTAGCTTAGCAGCATATCCTTCCGAACCCAGGCGATGGGGGTTCTCAACAGCTTTCTTAGCCTTCTCTATATATTCTTTACTCTCAGCTATTGCTTTCTCTGTTGTCTTCTGTTCTTTGAATTCTTGCCACACCGCTAGCGGGATGTTACCATACACTGCCCTAGCATCCTTCCCTTTCTGAACGGCGGGTCTTGGGGGCGGAGGAGACGGCGGTGCTTGGGATGGATGCGGCGGCCGGCATCTTCGGCGGCGGCGCGGCTCGGGGAGGAAGACGGCGGGAGGCGGCGGCGCGGCTCGGGGAGGAAGACGGCGGGAGGCGGCAGTGCTCCAAGGGCGTACGGCGAGGAGCGTCGACGCGGCGGTGCTGGGGGAGGAGGACGGCGACGCGGTGGCGCTCGGGGAGGACGGCGGTGAGGTCGGCGCGAAATTTCGGCAGCCTCACGGCGTCTTTTCGTTTTTGCGCCGGGACTTAGAAAATTTTCAGCCCCGCGGGCCGCTATATGGTCCGTAGCACCGCTGACGGGCGGTATAAAGTGCCCGTCAGCACTGAGCTTCTGTGCTGGCGGTCGTCTTACGCGACCGCCAGCGCTGTGCATTTCCAAAAAATTCAAAAAAATTGAAAAGAGCCCAAAATGTGTTCAATTTAGTCCCAAATTTCTAGAACTATTGTAAAATGATTCAAAATAAATTAGGGAAGTTTTTTTTCTCATAGAAAAGTTTTAGTTTCAAAATTTTAGTTCAAATGAGTCTCTTGGGTGAAACACCCTCTAACTCTTGGGTTGTTTCACCCAAGAGTCACATTTGAACTAACTATGAAACATATTTAGTGTTATGTGTCAAATAATAATTTTCGTAGTTACTATTTAATATTTCAGTAAACTTGTAGAAGTTTCGAACAATTTTGAACCAGTTTAGGCACACTTTCATTTATTTTTATTTTTGGGGAAAAGCACAGTGCTGGCGGTCGTCTTAAGAGACCGCCAACACTGTGCATTTCCAAAAAATTTAGAAAAATTGAAAATAACCCAAAATGTGTTCAATTTAGTCCCAAATTTCCAGAACTATTGTAAAATGATTCAAAGTAAATTTCAGTAAACTTGTAGATGTTTCAAACACTTTAGTGAAGGAAATTTGACATTAATTCAAATTTAGCATACTCAATTTCATTACCAACATTGCATACATGCTTACAAAACCATTGAAAGGAAGCATGCCATTACAACAGAAATACACAACAGGATACATATGCAACTAAGTTGTTCATTACAAATGGCTTTCAATTTGTGACATTCTTGTCTTGCCTCATGTCTGGAACCAAGCAAAACGTCCTATTGCCCATGAAAATATTGCACAAGCTCTGACAAACTTCCATTCATAGACACCAGGTCCTGAATCACTTGATTTGCTCTCCCAGAAAATTCAAGATCAAGCCAGTACTTGAAATCACAAGGATTATCTACATTTGAGCATTGCAAGAACCTTCTCCCTGCATCCACTCCAGACCAGCAGCAAGCCAACCGTGGGTACTGTCCATGGCGGCATGTAAGCCCCGTCCTCACCACCATGCCTTCTTCTGAGTGTTGTTCCAGCAACCACTCGAGCTGGCATTAACCAAAGAATTTATCATCATAAGACGCAAACAAGAACAATATTGATTCAAACACCAAATTTGTGGTTGAATGGATGCCTCACCCCCATCTCTGGAAGCCGGTGATCCGATTCATAATCGTGGCTAGTTCTTCCCTCCATCCCGTGCCTTGGCGTGCTCCTGTGCCTCCTTCCTCGAGCCATCTGGCCGCCGGGCCGAAGCGGTGGGAGCAACACAACTCTAGGGCGGGGAAGGTCGGCGAGGCTCTAGGCGCGGGCGGCGGGAGCAGAAGCTCGGCGAGGTTTAGGCGCGGTCGGCGGGAGCAGCAGCTCGGCGAGGCTCTAAGCGCGGGCGGTGGGAGCAGCAGCTCGATCTAGGGCGCAGCCGAGGATAAGGTAGCACGGGGCATGTATGTGCCTCCGGGGGCCTTAGCGCTGGCGTGCGGCCTTAGTGCCCGCCAGCAGTGAAGGGGAGCGCTGGCGGGCGGCCTTAGAGCCCGCCAGCATACACTTAGAGCGCTGGCGGGCGGCCTTAGTCCCCGCCAGCAGTGAGCGTTAGCGCTGGCGGTCGGCCTTAGTGCCCGCCAGTAGTTTAATTCTTCTATATAGCTCGCCGAGCACCTGAAAAATTTCTAAGTGTTGGCGAGACCTCGAAGCTACGCCGTCAGGCTGCCGAAATTTCTCCCCACCGCAGCTCCTCCGCCACCGCCGCAGCTCCCTCCGCCACCGCCGCAGCTCCTTCCCTCCGCCGCACAGATCCATCCATCTTCAAGCACAGATCCCCTGCCACCGCGCCGCAGCTCCCTTCCTCCGCCGCGCCGCCGCAGCTCCCTCCCTCCGCCGCGCCAACGCTCCCTCCCGCCGTCGCCACCGCCACCTCCACCGCCGGCTGCCCTCCCTCCGCCGCGCCGCAGCATCTCCCTCCCTCCGTCGCGCCAATGCCCCGGCCCACGCCACCACCAGATCCGGTCCACCGCCGGCCAACACCACCGCCACCGGCCAGGGGAGAGGAAGTGAACGAGGAGGAGAGGGAGGAGGCCCGTGGAGAAGGAGACGGAGGAGGCCGAGGGGGAGGGGTAGGAGACGGCCGAGGGTGAATAGGAGGGGTGTGGTCTGGCCGGCGCTGTCCTCCATTCGACTGCACCCGTGGTGAGTGGTTTGAGAGCCTCCTCAAGATTTCAGTTTTTTAGTTACACTTAGTGATCAATTAGTGATGTTGGATCAAAATTTTATTTAGTTTTTGATGAATTAGTGATGCTAGATGAAATTTGTGATGAGTTTGTTGAACTAGAACAATATAATTTATTACCAACTCTGTTTTGACCTTTGTGATGAACTTGGTTGAACTAGAAAATTTTTGTGTGGCCCGCCCTTCGTGTCGTGGCCTTTACTTGCAGATTTCTGGAAACCTCACCGTACAGGGGAGGTGTTTCAAAAATTTTGAATATACAATAAGCATTGGTTTATTTTGGCAGGGAAGGAGAAGTAGGCATTGCTGTTGCCTTGGAGGCCCCCGTCTTGTTTCCGCCACCGGCTCCACACAGAAGGTGAGTTCGAACACATGCAACTCAGTGCAACCGTTCTATGATCGTTACTCTACCCTAATACAAATGTCAAGTTTGATTGTTACTGTACCCTAATACACTCGACTATTATTTTACAGGAGTAGAGGCCCTCAGAGCTGATGGCGGGGAGTTTCCACCGTCCAAACCTCGTTCTCTTTGAGGAGGAAGAGGTCAATGCGTATGATGCACGCTACCTTGGCATCATGGTACTTTTTAGGACCGGACGTAACTTTGATAACATCGGTCGCATGAAGATACAGACAGCCATTCATGATCAGATGGGTGTGGCGGTTGAATGGCAATACAGACCGTGATGGCAGTGCAAGGCTGCATGCAAATATTAGAATATGAGATGTTAATACGGTGCAGGATTGCAAACACCGACGCAAGGCAGGAAGTCGGGCAGTGTAGCAATTTGGAGCAGCTTAGAAACTCCGAGCTGAGGTTGGAGGAGCACCATGGCAGGCAACAGGCGCAACACAACACGGCGGCGATTTGGAGCAGCCAGCGTGCCCTCGAAGCGGCAACATTTACAATTCCATCGATGGTGTGGAGCACTGGAGCGGCAGGAAGGAAGCAGCGGCCTTATATTTTCTTTTTTGAAGGTGGGTGGAGGCGTTTCTATGTACTCCCTCCGTCTAGGAAAGACGGTCGTTTTGGCTCCGACCCGCGGACCAATGAAGATGTCAAATGACATGTCTACCTCTACATTCTCTTTCCTTACTGTTCTTTCGTTTCCCATCACACAACCCATCCAGATCATGTCGCCGCGGAGAAGAGGGGAAGAAAAGGAGGACGAAGTGATAGCCAGCGCCCGGCGACATATCCCTCCCGTCCTCGTCTCCAGCGAACGCTCGAGTGGCACAGCGGACCTCGCCGAGGGCTGGATGGCGCTGGTTCCGCCTCTCCTTGCTGCCTTAGCAGCTGCAGGGAATCCAGCTACCGGAGAAGCAGGCCGAATCGAGTAGATGCGGTGTCAAAGAGGAGGAGACGGAGGCCGCCACCTCGCCGCCGAGCTCCACCTTCCGGTCGTTGCCGCCAAGATCCACCTCCATGTCGTCCCTGCGCTGCCGGAGCTCCACCCGCTGTGGCCGCGACCGGCCACGCGGGGAGCTCGAGGTCGTCGAGGGAACCGACCCAGCACCTTCGCCTTCCCGTGCTGGAAGAGCAGGGCTCGAGGGGAGGTGTCGCGCCCCTCCTCCACCACCACCGCCGCGGGATCCGGCGCAGGACTGGCCGGGAGGGAGGCGCCGCGCCCCACCTCCACCATCTACGCCGCGGGGCCGACCGGGAGGGAGGCCCCTCGCCCTTCTTCCACCGCAACAGCCGCGCCCCCTTCTCCTCTGCCGCTGGGACGGAAGGACGGGGGGCAGCGCCGCGCGCCTCGCCGGCGTCCGCGCCCACCACCGGCAAAGAGAGGGGACGCGTAGATCGAGAGGGAGAGAGGATAAGAGAGGCGGCGATGTTGGGACGGGGAGCCACCGGCCGGCGCCCCCTGGGAGCAGTCGGAGGAGGCAGATGTCGTGCGCTGCCGGTGGACTCCGTGTGGTAGGGAGAACTCGCGAGGGGAATTGAGATTTTCTTTTCTTTTCTTTAGTATAGCGAGAGGAAAGGGGATGGGATGGGCCAGCGGTGCAGTACAAGCGTACAGCTAGGCTTACCTACCGGAACGACAATGATTTTGGGACTTGCTTCTGTAGCTAAAATGACCATCATAATGGGACGGAGGGAGTAGGCCCATTTACGGAGGAGGCAACAGGGCGGTAGTTTACAATCAGGTGTCAGATGTGGGTGGACTTTCGCTTAAAACTCTTCACCACTCCTGAGCGGTTTCTGGTGGCGTGGCTTAAGGAGAGAGCAGAGAATTAATTAATTAGTTTAGTGGGGAGATTAAGTGCAAATGACGTGGCGTGCTGAGAGTTGAGAGAAATAGTTAGTGGGTTCCATCTATATAGTTTTGTATGATGATGATGTCCCCCTTTTGTCAGGATTATGGATATCCATATATATATAGCCAATAATGGGAAAAATCAAACTTAAAAACAACAAACTAAAAACATTACACATCCTTTTAGTATATATTCATATATATGAAAAACTAATCAGTTGGTTAAATGCTAGCTTCAGCAACATTTGTTTGAATACCCATGATTACAACTTTTATGCATTTAGCTATATTAGATGCACAATGATTATTACCATAAGCTGCAATAGTAATGAATCAAATATCACGACAGAAAAATTTTCGTATAACCACCAATAATAAATAGCACAGCTGCACAAATTGATGTTTCAAACTGATTATCTTCAACTCTTAACATGACACTTTATATAACTGTAAGAGGGAGCTAGTTTAATAAATTGAAACTACCAAATGCTAAGGTTGACTTATGATCCAAAAGCTTGCTCCAAGTATCATATTTATAATATGAAGTTCACAATCAAATTACTTAGCCAAATACAACATTAAGATCTTTTTTCTCTAATTTTCAGCAACAGATCGAGAAACGTATTTGAGATTATTTATGTGCAATTCAGAATAAACATGCATGCAAAAGAACGAGAGATCTACTATATACATGCATGCACAATTCGCAACAAAACTTTTCTTCGGAAACTGACCTGCCAACGAGAGGATCTTGAGCTGTGATGTGTGTGTGGTGTGTGTGTGTATATAATCTTTTCCGAGCAGCAATCTTGCCTGCCTACCCAAAGCTAGCTCTTCCATAAGGATGGCAACGGATCGGATTCGGATCGGATATAGTGTCAGGGCACCCAAACTCATAACCCAAACTTAAAACCCAAATTCAACTCAAAAACTAGTTCAGGTGAAAATTCAGATCCAAACCCGTGGATATCCAAAACCCAACGGATAATCCATAACCAAAAAAACTTCATAAATCAGCAACTGTGATTATTACAAACAAGAGTACATCACACACATTATCCAGATTATTTCAAAAATATACAATTCAACACACTATAAGTTCAATATAAGTGAAAAACAACAAAAATCAATATTCATAGTCCTTATGTGGGCTTATTGGGCTGGGGGTGGGGGGTTAGGGTTATATAGTTATGGTTCCTTATGTGACTTATTGGGCTCAAATTTTCGGAGCTCCAATGGGCATCCGCAGGTGAAATCTAAGATCCGTCCCAAACCCGCAGTGTTGCGGATATCCGAATCTGCGAACTCATGGTGCGAAAATCTGAATCAAACCCGTAACCCACAAACCTAAAATCTGTGGATATCCGCTCCGAACCCGATCCATAGCCATCCTTACTCTTCCGGCGCAAAAATTGACACCGGTTGGCAAGATAAGGCACTCTGATGGCTTCCAGTTGTGTGTCGTTGTCTGCCAAGTGCCAAATACACAAGACTAGGAGATAGGTTGTTTGCTCTACTAGATCTAGTGCTCTGTCATGCTTGCTGACGTCCACCACTATTTTCTCGCAGACGAATATACAGTACATATACCCACAGGCCACAGCTATACCAGCTTATCCATTTTAAAACGGCGCCAGTCACGAGTTTATGCACAGAAAACAGATCATGTCGAAGTCATATATATGTATGTAAAACATATATAAGAATATAATAATTTAATCATCCGATCCTCATTATTGTTTTATTACTGGATGCATTGCATACTGACCCCTATCACTACCGGAAACGGGCTTGTTGCCGTGAGCTGGTTCCTCACGGCAAAGCCCGGTTTACTCACAGCAAAGGCTTTGTCGTGAGTAACCATCAGCAAAGCATTCACGGCAAACTTTTGCCGGCAAAGAGCTCATTGCCGTGAGTTACAAAAAGTACTCACGGTAAAGGTGTGCCGTGAGTCCTATCTAGCTCTCGGCAAAGATTGGGAAAAGGAATAAAAAAATCAAATCCAACAGCACGGGCCCACTGGCCGGCCGTCGTGGCGCTCCGCCGCCGGACCTCCGTGCTCGTCACCACCGCCACGACCACCTCCACCCGGCCGCCGCATGTCATCACCAGGACGCCACCAAGACCCGGCCGCCGCCGCACGCCACCACCAGGACGCCACCAACACCCCGTCGCCGCCGCATGCCACCACCAGGAACACCCGGCCGCCGCCGCTGCGACCTGTGGGAAAAAAATGGAGGACCGAGATGAGAGAGAGGGAGGAAGAGAGATAGAGTGGCACCGAGGAAGGAGAAGAAGGCGTCCGTGCCGGAGGAAGAGGCCGCGCACCCACGCCTCGTAGATCCCGCCGCCGCACGCCATCCTCATGGATCTCGCCGCCGCACGCCATCCTCGTGGATCCCGTCGCCGGATCTCGCGCCGTCCGCCGGATCTGAGGGAGAGAAAGCCGCCCGAGGGAGAGGAAGCTGCGCCCCGCCGGAGGGAGAGGAGGCGCGCACCGCTGGAGGGATATGAGGCGCGCCCGGCCGGAGGGAGAGGAGGCCACGGGTCCCCGCCGCTGCGGCTGCCTCCACACCTCGCCCCGCCGCCGCTCCTCTCTGCCAGGCCGAGAGGTAGCGAGCGGAAAGGGGGAGAGGAGGGGAGGTCGCCGTCGCCGTGGGGGACGGGGAGGTCGCCATGGGGGACGGGAAGGCGGCGGAGAGGGTGAGGGAGGTGGATCTGAGGAGAGGAGGAGAGAGGAGGCGGCGGCGGTGTTTAGGATAGGGTGAGAAGAGAAGTGGGGCAGGGTGGGTGGGGGTGTTATGTAGGTTAGGTTTTTTTTGGAGGGGCCGCTGTGTTAATTGGGTCGGCCGGCCCAAGTAACCTTTGTCGTGAGCTCCTATTTCGGCCAACGGGAAAGGAACAATTTTTAAATAATTGCAGCAAATATATTTAATTAGTTAAAAATAGCAAAGGACTTCAAATTAAAAAGTTGTCAAATACAAAGTTTCTCATATCTTTTTGAGATACACAACTTTCATATTACGAGTTTCTCCATTCGAGGTAGTTTACAAAATTTAAATTTCAAATTTGAAACAATCAACTTAGTTTTTCATTGACAATATTTTCGTTAACATTCATAAGTTTGTGGACAACAAAGTTTCATAACTTGTCAAGATGTACAACTTTTATTTACAATGTTTCTCCATTCGATTTCGTTTCAAAAATTCAAATTTTCGAATTTGAGAAATTCAGACGTACTTTTCGTTGACCAAAGTAATTCAAATTAGAAATGGTTCAACTACAAAGTTACATAAGTTCTCAAGACCGACAATTTTTATTTTGGTCATTTGACCATCCGGTATTGTGGTACTAACAATCTTCACAAATTCTATACATCTCTCATATAGTTTTGTGAAACTATATAAGAGATATAGGATTTGTGAACAAAATTATTTCAACTTTGTCAAATGACGAAATGACCCTAATAAAAGTTGCTCATCTTGAGAAATAATGAAACTTTGTAATTAAAAGTTTTTTTATTTGAATTAATTTAATGCTTTAAAATTTGATTTCAATTTACGACAAAGATCATTTTCCCGTCGGCTAGGACGGCCAAAAAAGCTCAGGGCAAAACAATATTTTGCCGTGAGCCGCTCTCGGTAAACTGCTTTTTGCCGGGAGCCGTGATTTTTGCCGTGAGTTTACAGTTGGCCGTCGGGAAAAGGGTATTTCGTCGTGAGCCTGACTTTTGACTCAAGGCAAAATTGTTGGCTCACGGCAACTTTGAGATTTCCGGTAGTGACACAACAACAACACAATGCAAGCGTCCACATACACAATTAAGCATCAGCTGCTTACATCCAATGATAGTGTTTCAATACGCGCTTGCACAGTAATTTAAGGTGGCACGGAATTATCTCTAATTGAAGCACCAATAACCACACTAGAGCATTGTAGACTCAACAGTAGTCAAGCTCTCGTCAACAATCCAAAAAATATCAATATATAGTTGCATATATGTCGACTTTAGATATAGAGCAGTACATTTTTAATGAAAATTCGATCTTACAGTTACCAGCAGCTATCATTGCTGCCCCACCAGTAAGCAGCAACTGTAACAAAAGGAATTGAAACAGACAGAAGCTATATTGATCTTGCACTCAATCCTTTGTTTTTCAGCATGAGTAGAACTCGATATTGCAGCCTGACATGGATAGTTTGCAGAGCTTGGGTAGAAATCTTCTTGGATTAACACCCGGTGAGAGTACTAAAGAAACCCTGCGGAGGCCTTTTGCCTTTCTCATAATATAGTATATGAAGCTCTTCTCATCTTGTGTGCCGCTAAACCCATACATAACCACCCATTCTAAACAGATTAAGTCGACTTCTTTGTCTCTCCAGATTGACAGTTGACGGCAATTGCAATCAGATGCGCATGGGATATACCCAGTCTGCTGAAACACAAAATAAAATAATCTCTTAGTAACGATCCAATTTTGACACACATAGTTAGCAAAAAGGGGTCGAATATGAACTAACCCTCATTCCAAATTATAGACTTATAGGTCGTTTTGACTGTTCTAGATGTGTATATATTATAGTTATGCATCTAGACATAGGGTGTATCAAGTGCATAATAAAATCTACTCTCTCCGTTCATAATTGTAGGTCGTTTTGATTTTTCTAGGTACATAGTATTTGCTATGCATTTAGATATAGAGTATGTCTAAATGCATAATAATATATATGAACTTAGAAAAACCAAGACGACTTACAATTTGGAACGATGGAGTATGAATCAAATAAAGTCAAAACGATATATTAGTAGTAAGACAATAAGTATACCTCTCTACGGAACATTTGAACGGACAACTTTCTCACACAATTGCTTTTCTTGAGAAGGCTTATAATTGCTGGTCCAAATTTGTGCTTAGTTTCGTTTGCAATGAACTCCAACTCTGAACAATAAGGAAGATTCACATTCTCTATAGGGTTGTTTTGACCTGCATTATCCTGCAGCAAAGTGAGGTACCCAGATGAACTATCATCGATCAGAGAGAAAGAAATTCCAGTTATGCCAAATATCTTAAATAAATTCAGTAAGGTGTTTTCTTGCTAACCCATTATGTATTTTCATCATTGAGATCTACTGATCAAATGTTCATGTCATGAAGGAAAAACATTTTTGAAAACAATAAACAAAAATAATTTCATATTTTCCTATTTTCATAAAAAACAAGACATTTTTGAAAAAAAATAAACAAAAATAATTTCATGTCATGAAGGAAAAACATTACTAGAAGCTAGTGCAAAATGCAAACTCTCTCATGAGCATTATTGTAGCGAACATGGCCTCATACGCCATTAGTTCGAGTATGATTTTGGTGATTCATGACAACATGATCAATGGGACTAACCATATTGTTTAGCATGTTTTTGTAGACATTTCTAGGTCCCAAGGATGCAAAAATACCACATGCCAAAATGAGAAGAAAGGAAAAGAAAACACACCGCCAGATGAACCGACGGTACCCTAGAGGCGAGCGTCGGTGTACTTGGTACACTGCGCAGAAGGCCAACTGAATTGGCACCGTCGGATGAACTAACGGCCCACATTCTAGTTGCGTCGGACGAGTTGCAGAGTTGAAGCCGCGAAGACAGAAGCGCCGGATGAACCGACGATCCATTGGACCGAACCGTCGGTCTATTCGATGACCAAGTTTGAACAAGACAGAGATGCGCCAAGACGAACCCTTCAGCACCGGATGAATCGACGCCATGGTCAAGTGGAAGCATCGGTCTATCCGACGGTCACGAAGCAGCATACAGAGGTGTTTTGGCCGCAAGGTCTTCAGCACCGGATGAACCGACGCACCGTCGGTGTATAGCGTCGGAACAGTTGTGTCAGCAGAGCTGCAACGGCTAAGTGACGTGGAGGGCACCAGATGAACCGACGCCCTGGAAAAGCATAGCATCGGTTCATCTGACGCTACCTTTTTCAGTGGCCGTTAGCCAACGGCTAGCTAAGTGCCTTGGGCTATTTATACCCCCTCCACTCACCCATTTGAGTAGGCTGGATTGTGTGGAAGTGCAGGAGAGTGCAAGACACCTAGAAGATCATATCCAATCCATCCAAGTGCTTAATTGCTCATCCATAGACTTGCATATGCTTAGTGTATGTGCTTAGTGCTAGGCTTAGCTTAGAGCTGAGTGAGTGCAAGATTGTGCCAACCTTGTGAGGTGATTCTTGAGTGAATCAAGGTGTACAAGGTTCGCCGGAAGCCTTGGGGCCTAAGTGGCTCACCGGCAATCGCCTTCGACTCTCCGGCTTGGTGTGGAGTGGCGAGGACACTTTGTGCGGGGGACGTGGAGACCCCCTTCCTAAGTGGAGAAGCTCCTTAGTGGAGGCGGCATCAAGGTGACCAAGGGAGCTTGGCAAGTGCCTAAGTTGCTAGCCTTTGTGGCAAGTCAAGTGGTGCTCTTGGGAGAGACTTGGTGACCGGGAAGCACTACTCTTGTGTGAGTGCTTCAACAACGTGGACTAGGGGTGGCTTAGTGCCTACCGATACCACGGGATAAATCGTGTGTCAAGAGTTTGCTTCCTCTCATCCCCTTTACGTTTCCGCATTTACTCTATTGCAATCTTTGCTTGCCTTTACTTTCCTAGAGTAGTATCTTGTTACGATTGGCTATATGTTGCAAACCTTGTTTTTGGGATGGGAGTTTCACACTAGAACAACCCTAATTGCACATATAGATAGTATGTTCTAGTTTATCTTTGTGCAAAAATAGTGAAGCCATAGGTTAAGGTTTAAGGATGCCTAATTTGAAACGAACCAGATTTCCAAAACTGGAAACCCGATCCTCTGCACATCTGTGATAGTCCCAGGAAGTGGCTATCACGTGCAAACCCTGTCTCAAGTGGTACAAATCCATACAACACAGGAAAAAGGGGAAATTACATAATCTTAATAATACATCAGAGTACAACATTTCGGCATAAGCCGGGTACAAGTCCAACTGGACTAACAAGAAAGGTAAAACATCTACGCAGCGGATTTATCGAAGCGATGCGTCTCCAGCTCCACAGACAAACTTGAGTGTAGGACCAGCTCTAGTCTTCCCATCATTTGTCGTCGAGGTCGTAGTCAGTCGCCGAGTCTGAAAGTCCACCATCTACCCGATAAGCGGGTAGGTCATGTCAGCTTCCCAACAAAGAGCAAAAGTGGTGGATGAATTCTAGTATGCATGGATAGGCCTATATATGGCTGTAGTAAGTTTATGCAAGCAGCGGTAGCAACATCAAGGTAAGCGGTTATGCAAAGAGGTCACCATCTCCGAGGAGATCCACACCTCCGAGGCCAACGCCTCCGGAGTCAACACCCCAACCGAGAAAAGAACACCAACACACTGGATCTCAACCGAGTCACAGCATCCCACTCTCATCTGCGATGTGGGGTCACCAACTCCTATCCCCACATCTCAACGGCACGAAGCCGGGCTCACACACTCGGGGGAGAGAAGCAGCACAAGAAAAGTCTAGCCAGAGTAACAGACCCAGGGGCTGTCCATACCAGTAGACACGGACTATAGCTATAGGTTTAACACTCTGCAGAGGTTGTACAACTGGACCCGCCGGATAGGGCAGAAACGGGGATCAGCCGTTCCACATCCCTACCTAACGGCCGGAGACCTAGCAGTGGGTGGCACTCTCCTGCCTCTCCAAGCCTGACTCGTCCTGAACTGGGGCGCGAAACTTGCCAGCAGGGCCTCGGAGCTGTGAGACCATCCCCGGAGGAGCCGGGGCGACGTCTACTCGGGGGGTATAACTCGTCCCCCTCACACGACCACACCGGTCCGCCTACAAGCTGAGCGCCAACCACCAACTAGTTCTCGGACCGAACCCCGCCCATACGTGAGCGAACGGTTTGTACGAAAATAGCCCAAAGATCATGGTTAAACTGTCGATCGGTCCTTAATTGCAAGAGCGAGCACTCACCAACTCCATCCGAACGACACGCCGCTGGGGCGGGAGGCCAGGTCGCATCCCCCCAAGACAGGTGTTCACAAGTAACCAAAGCGGCTCGCTCCCGCGGTAACACGTCAAGGATACACACTCACCCAAAACACACGCTAGAATACCGGGATATCCCAATCTCGGTCCAAACCAGAGATCCATCCATATCACGAAACAGGTAAAAAGTACAGATAGTATATATCGGGGACTAGCTAGGGGTCTGTAGCTAGTCCCAAAGGTAGGAAGTTCAAGGAACAGGGTATATCAAATCCAAGGCATGGCTAAAAGATTGTCTATGCATTTCAATCATCCAAAGCATCATAAATAAAGCACTAGCAACTAAATAGCATGCATGGGATCTACATGGTCGGGAGTGACATGACACCTGCGCGGTAGTCGTCGTAGAGTAGTAGAGGTTGGGCCCTTCCTTCGGGTCGAAGGTCTTCCCAATCATCACAGCTCGGGTCGTCGTCGCAGCTCGGGTCTTCGAACAGGGTTACAAGCCTACACGAGATGCGACGCGAAAATAAATAACGACAATCATCTAGGCAATAACTCCAAATAACATCAATTGAGAAGAACCAAGTAAATCCGAACTAGCTACAAGCAGCACTAGTTTAATTTAAGGAAATCAAAGTAATTAGTTTTATATTAAAATAGTTTTAAGCTACTAGCTTTATATACTAGAAAACAAGTTAGAGAGAAGGATTAGTTCAAGGTTGGGTTGCCGATCAAGGCTAGAGGTTTGGTGATTGCGCCTGCAAGGTATTAGCGCAACCGATAGGTGCAACGAAGCGAATGCTCAGAGGATGAGGAGAGATGAGAAAGGAGAAACGAGCTAGGCAAGGCATTATCAGAACAAGGTGTGCGGTAGCAGAGCAGAGAGGTTGAAAGGGGTTGACTTACGGTCGGCCAAAAAGGGTGGCGACACGGTATAGCGTGCTCAGGAGCACGGCGGAGCAAGTGCTAGCAATATGACGATAACCACGGCGTAGTGGCTAGGTTGCAACGCGGGGTTGCCGTGCTTGTAGCAGTGGCCACTGCTCATGGCACGGCCGTCCATCACGCGCGGCCTCCCGGGTTACTAACGCTGGGTACGTCGCGTGCTACACGGCTCTATGCAAGGCAGAGAGAGCGGGTATGCGGGTTGCGGCACAAGGCGGTGGAAGCAAGGAAAATAATGAAAACATGACTCGGGGAAATATTCGTGTCCGCAGCACGTCAGTGGCTAGTTGCGAGACTCCGGCGTCCCAGACCCACAATAGCGCAGTAGCTGGCAACGGCCACGAATCCTTCTCCAAGTACGCGAGGCAACCGAGGTTTGGTTCAAGGGCAAGAGCGGGTAAGGATAGGATAGCAGCGAGCGTCTCGGAATTATGAAACCAGCGCAAGTGGTTTCATAATTTTCGGAGCTCCGGATAATTAGTTATGAATTTTTAAAGGAAAAAGGATTTATAAAACATTTATTAAAACCTTTTATAAAATCAGAAAATAATTTTATTAAAATATTGCTGACGTCATCATGACGTCAGCGGTCAGCAGATTAGTGGGCCGAAAGTGTTGGTAGCCCATTGGGCTGGCCCAGTACGGCCCAAGATTTTAGAAGTCTAGGAATGCACCCATAACTCCTACTTAACTCGGCCTGGTTTACCTTCGGTCCAAAAGGCCTTCATGGGCCAAAAGCCCGGCAAGACTCCTTAGCAGAAGTCTAGCTTTTCTCCCCATACTCTCCTGAGGTCCGTTCGTCATGGCGGCTAGAGGATTCTCTGTGGCTTGTGTGGCCAGGTGTGTGTGTGGTTCAGCGTGTGGCTCCACACAGTGCTCAGAAAAAAGAAAGCGCACAAGTTGTTCGGCAAAATGCCCCAAAGGAGACGGCGGTTCGACAAGGGACTTGCCGGCGATGCGGTTCGGTTACGACAGCAACGCGTGCACCTGCAGACAGATGACGCCACGGCGCGATGGCCAGACCTCAGTTCTTCAGCATGCGCGGCTTGTCATGGGCGTCCACGGTCAGGGCGGAGCGGTCGCAGGGATGAGCGGCGGTGCGCGCGACGGCATGGTGTGGAGCAGCGCGGCGCAGCGCGGGGTGGAGCGGCGTAGGGCAGAGCGGTGCGGCGCGGGTTCAAGCAGCGCGTCGCGAGCTGAGGCAGCGCGACGCGGCGTAGAGCATGCGGTGCGGCGTGGCGAGCAAGGCGGATGCGGCGACGCGACACAAAACGGAGGCGGTGGCGCCACGCAGTGCCAGGGTGCGCGCGCGGCGGAACGGCGAGGAGCAGCGCGGGATAGCAAGGCGGCGACGGCATGCTCGGCTCCTGCAGGGACTCGCGCGGCACGAAGGCCGGTCAGAGAGCAAGGGCGGCGCGCGCGATTCGGCCCCTACGGCACGAAGGCCGGTTCCCAGATCGTACACGGGCTCACGTTCTGGTTGTGGCAGAACGGCGCGACAGATCACAGAGCAGAGCAGAACGAAGCAGAGGAGGATGGCTCGGGGCGTTGCTCACCGGGGGCTCGAGGTTGGTCACGGTGAGGCAGGTAGGAGTCGATGCCGTGGCGAGGCGAGGCAGGCTGGCGTGATGTCGTGGTTCGTGGCGACGGATTCGCGGTCCTGGGCGGCGGCGTCGTGGTACCCAGCGACGCGGCACGGCTTCAGGGCGAGCACGGACGCGACCTTGGGGCGACGCGGAGCTTTTGGTCTTTGTCGGTGGCGTTGTCCAGGCGCGGGTCAGCTCCTCCTCGGGGTGGCGCGGTTTGACGCGGTGCGGCCCTTGTTCGGCATGGCGTTGACGACGCGGGCTCCGGAGCGGCGACGCGTGAAGGGGTCGGGGCCGTGGCGACTTGGCGCGGTGCAGACGAGGCCGGTCGTGGTTCAGCTCGGGTCGGCGTCGTTGTTCCCGGTATGGAGGACGGAGTTCTCGACGGCGATGATGTCGTGGACGTCCCCCAGGTCCTTGGTGTCGGTGCGGCGACGGCTTCACGTTGTGGCATGGCGCGGAGCAGCGCGGATGTTGGTGTTGCGCGCCGTGGCAAACCGCGACGGCGGGTGGCACACGCACGGGGAAAGAGATCTCCCGCGCGCGGCTCGGCTGCGGCGATGGCGCGGAGCAGCGGAGCGGTGCCGCGCGGCTCAAAGGGCAAAGGCGGAGCAGAGGATTGGGGAAGAAGGAAAGGGAAGGGGAAAAATCCCAATTGAGTTTGGCGAGTGCGCGCGGGGACTTGGTCCTCTCTGGCAGGCAGCGGCCGTGGCACAGAGCAGGAGGATGGTCCAAGTTACCCCTTGCCTTGGCGGCGAAGGGACATGGCGTGGACGCCCCCATAGCCGCGCGAACAGGGGTGCAGAGGGGCACAGCGCAGGGGTAAAGAGGGGATTTCCCCGGGCGGAGTGCACGAGGTTGCGTCTGGGAGTGCGTGCGGCTCGGCGTGCGCGCCCGCGCGGTCCAGGCCGGCGAGCCTGTCCCATCGCGGCCACATGCGCGCGATGCGGTGAGGCGCTCGGGCAGAGGCGAAGGAGCAGGAAGATGCACAAGAGTGTGGCCTGACCAGCGGGACCCAGCAGCGGTGATGGAGAAAGAAGGGAGAGGCTGGCGGGCCGGTTGGGCCGTCTGGTGGGCTCGCACAAGGGAAGGAGGGTGTGGTTTGATTTGTGGCCCAAAGAGGAAGGGTGTTAGATGGACTTTGCTGGAATGGACAGGGCCCAAGTCAGCAGATAATCTTTGAAATATGTTTTGTATATAGGTTTGGTTTTATTATATAGGTTTGAATTTGAATTTCATTTCAAATTCAAACTCCACACATTGAACTCCAAATTAAAATCCAAAACGAACCGACTCAATTATTTAAACCATAATTTGAAAATAATTAATACTTGGTTTTAATTTATATGGAATTTGAGGTGAGAGGCTAGCAAATTAGGATCAAATTTGGTAGCACACATGTTCACACAAAAAATTTTAAATTTTTGCGAAAATTCACACATGGAAAAACATTCAAAATTCTGGGATGTTACATAATTCACCCCCTCCCCCTCTTAGGCTACGAGCATCCGATTCCTTACAATTATTTATCTCATATATATCAGAAGTGTGTATAATGATAGATACGTACTGGAGCTATAGCTATAGGCACTTCGAGCCGTAGAGTGTGGACACGTGGGAAAAGCTGCAGAATCCTCATGAAATTTGACGAGCCTCCAGCGGCATCCACCAGACACTCAACAAGCTTGAGCCAGGTGACGACGAGCATCCGGAGGTACCCTGGCAATTTCCGTGGGCGAAGCTGGCCGGGGCAGCAGTCTTCCCAGTGGAGCTTCTCCAGCGCCGGCACATAGAGCAGCAGCAGCGCACCGGCGTTGTTCAGCACAAAGCACGTGTCCACCATCATCTCGCGGAGGTTTCCGGCCACCACCCCCAGCCGCTCCAGCTCCATGACTGCGGAGAGGCGCAAGCTCAGGAGCGACTCCGAGGCGACGGTGAGCACCCTCAGGCCGTCCACCATGAGCAGCTCCAGAACCCTGATGCGAGGGCAGCGGGACGACACGACGTCGCTGATCCCCTCGCCGTCGTCGGTGAACCGAACTCCGGCGAGGTACAGCTTGGTCAGCATGGCAAACGTACCTGTCTCGGGCATCCTGAGGTCAACCCCCATGAAGGTGAGCGAGAACTCCGTCGCCCTCGGGAAGCATGGCAGCTGGAGCGTCGCCTCGCCCACCATGTAAAGGTTCACCGCGTCAGGGGACAGGAAGATGCCAAACCTGGCGGTGACGCGCGGCGCGGCGAGTGCGGCCGTGGCGGCGGCGAGGCGGACGGGGTCGTCGACGCTGGTCGCAACGTCGTCGACCGAGATGAACAGGTCGTCTATGTCGACGTCGTCGGCGTAACCGCGCAGGACGCCGTCAACGAGGTCAGTGAATCGCCGGACGCGGGGCGCCGCCGCCGCGTCGACGTCGTCGTGGAAGAGGAGCCGTGGGAGGCGCGTCCAGACGCCGCGCCAGCGGCGGGAGAGCACGCAGGTGCGCACGGCCTCGATCAGGGGTATCAGCACCAGGATGTGATGGAGCAGATTGTCGGGGAGGTCGCTGATCCGGTCGCCGCCGGGATGGGAAACTCTCAAGCTACGATTGTCAGCCATGGCGAGGTGAGGTCAATCTATTGAATCCTCAGATGCCGCGGTGGGGAGATTCTAGGGTTTCTTGACGGCGGCTTGCCGCTGTAGCGGAGGAGGAAGACCGCGCGCGGCGCTTTTGTAGCGGAGGCGTCCGAGCAGAAATGGTATGGGGGCAGTGCTAACCAGCGACCGGTCGCTAGGGGGGCTCCTAGCGACCGGTTCCCTCCCCTTGCAAAGTTTCCTTTTCTGGAAAGTTTTTTCTTCACACGAGTTTCTATTTTTGGAACATCATAACTTATACACACAACTTTGGTGCATAATTTCGACTTATAAATTTTGTCAGATAATTTTTAAACATAAGTTTGATTCGCGCAAAACTTGTGCGTACAACTTGTATGCACAACTAATTGAAGAATAACTTATGCGTATATTTTTTTTCTCTAACGATAAGTTATGCGCATAATTTTTTTGTAAACGACGAGTTGTACGCATAACTTTTTACGTATACAACAAGTTATGTGCATAATTTTTTCTGTAAGACGAGTTGTGCACATAACTTATGAAAAAAAATTGTTGAAGAAAGAAAAAAGTAAAAAGTAAAAAGTAAAAAAAAAACAGTATCCGTGGCCCGCGGGGGAGCACGGACGCCCCGCCCCACCCCCGATCGATCGGACCGCGGCACCGGTCGCTCGGAGCGACCGGTTGCCAGATTGGTTTTGCGAATGGTATGGTCTGAAGCGCATTGCTCAAGGTCAAGCTGGGGAAGAGAGGGCAACCAGAGAGAAAAAACCACTTGTACAAGCGGCCGGCGAGTCTATCCAACCGCCGGCGTGCACCCGGTTGCGTGGAGATGCGTGAAAAGGTCCCACCTGCATGCGAAAAGTTCCAGCGCATCCGGATTGTTTATTCGTGTGGGACCCATTCAGTCAAACCCTGCAGTGCCTGGATTCAAGGCTTCGCCCACAAAAACTTGCCTCGAGTTATGGAAGGGGGCTGTATTTTTTGCCTCACCTAGCGAGGCACGAAAGGAGCTGCCACAACCGGCACAAAAAGGTCCCCTACCTCATCCACCACTGACCCACCTTCCTACATTGCTTCCCACACGCATCTTCTTCCTCCAGCCACCTAATAGGCGTTCTTCGAGATGGAGCACTGCCCCCAGCCCCTTGGACGGGAAGTCACTTCTCCTGCGAGGGTACGAGCTCGCACACTTCTCCTGCGAACACCATTCCACTGGTGTGTTCTAGATCTGAAAATTGTTGTTCATTTGTTCATTACCTTAGATATGAGAAACAAACTGGAACTTCTATGGCTTTGACGATTTGGTCTCTTATTTCCCCAAACTAGAGCGCAAGGTCCCCGGCGAGGCTCCAGAGGTCGAGCTCAAAAGGTGAACTGGTGACGATTTGCTCGCATGCTGCAAATCCAAGCCAATCGTCCCCATTAGAGATGCTTATCCAGGTCTGTTCATTTTCAGAACTGTGGTACTGATCTTTCTTCCTATATAGAAACAAGCTAATTGTGTTGGGACTCTGCTGCCGTTGATTTTTCTTGGTGACATCGTGTTTATCCATTCTTTCCTTTTACAGTACTCCCACTCATTTTCCATGTTCTTCGTCTGGATGATGCTCCTACGCGACACCTCTGACCTCTCTGCCATTTTGCTTGTTCCCTTCTGGATCGAAAAGGTTCGCCCATTTCAACTTCTTTATATGGGTTCCTACTAGCTTCTAAACCTGGGAACTGAACGCTTCTTTTCTATTTCATTTTCTCATTTCCCCTTTTCCTTCTTCCAACTCCAAAGAAACTACTGCTTGCAATCCTCGCACCCTCTTCTATACTTATGCAGCCCGTGAAAATGTTCTACATCGTGTCCATGACTTGCAATATTCTGGAACTTTTTGTGTGCAGGGATGGAGACCCGTGCGAGAAGGGCAAAGCATTGGGGTCGGGGGAATAGTTGGATCCAGTGCATCTGGGAATAATCCAACAGGCAGCACTGCAGCAGCTGCATTTCGGCTGGGAGTGGCACCCGAACGAAAGTCAAGTCATTCTGTAAGGTAGAGAAATCTGCCGGTGTGTTTTGTGGGTTTGATGATGCAAAGAGGCATTCTATAGATCCTTTAAATGTCCCATTAGTATGCCTAATGGTGAGAGCCATCAGATCGAGGACTTTGATTTATCTGCAAGTTTTTGCTATCAGATCTAGGACTTCTGATTTTCAAAAAAAAAAAGATCTAGGACATCGATTATCTGGTATTTACTGCAACAGTAGATGATATTATTTGTTTCTGAAACTTAGCAATGAACCATTTAGTTGTAATGGTAGCATTCTTTGCACTTGCACACTTTTTTTTTGTTAGATGAAACATTTTGAATTTGTGTCCAGGGTAACAAAATATTTGCTTGAGCTGACACTACAAGGCAACTATTGTGAACACTGCAATGATGCAAGCTAAAACAAACCAACACACACCACAAAGAAGTCTGCCATGACCTGATGTGGTGCAAGGAACATTACAGTTCATCATTCAACAGTTTTGCTGCTATTTCTGAGCATTGGATGGAACGTGATTAGTTCAGTACAATTTCATGTGTTAGAATATATCCAGACTTGAAGCATTCCAGTACTTTATTTTGCAGTGGCATGTAACAAATTGTGTTCGCACTCCTAGCTTGTGTCATTGCCATTGTGTTCGCAAATGAGGAAAGCAAGAAGTTCCTGCTTACTTTGTGTACTACGGTTTCTGCCTAGGAACATTTCAGCTTCTTTACTTCCAAAAAAAAACATTTCAGCTGCTACTATAGATCTGAAATGTACGAGTACACTTTGACTGCACTACCAGAAATGTACAGTCACTTTGACACGCAACCAAAGCCTCTCTCTCCACCAGGATGGGGTATACCGTATACTGCCGCACTCTTCTGCAACTTGCAGATACATGGATAACAGTGAACCTAGTAGTCAAAAGAATACAATGCATAGATGTTATTAGCAGGTACCTGCCTGCCTATCACTAGTGCACTCCAGCCATTCCTCCCTGCTGTTTAAAAAAAAGTGCACTTAAATGTATTTTGTTATGAATTTATTATCACACCAAAACTGTTTATATGAAGCTAATTAAAATCATTGTGGGTATCGTGACATATATTGCCGGCTTCATAATATCACAAATCACAAATAATAATTTTATAAATTACTTCTGGAGTTAATAAAACAAAATTGAAAAAATACTAATGAAAATGTTTTAATTGCCTAGATGACATCTGGACATGTGATGACCAATTTATTTCCTGTGATCCAAACAGCTCAAATAGTCTATTCCTGTGTTTTCCAATCCTGTAGTTTTCCGGTTTCCACTCTTCTCGATTCCTACATTTTTTCATAATCCTATGTTTCAAAATCCTTTGTTCCAAACAAGCCCTTAGTGTTGTGAGAGAAAGCCCTTTTGCTGAAATAGTTGTGAAAGCCCTTTTCTGTTGATATATGTACAATTTTTTTTTTGAAAAATGGTTTTTTCTGTTCTACATTTGTTGAAGTACAAAATGAACTCTTGATAGAGACATTTCAATTGATATATGTAGTGGCAAAAGTACTGCAACAAAAAATTGTGGTAGAGCAACCAAAAAGGACCTAGAAGGGGAAAATGTAACAGATGGCAAACAATAGTACTTGTGTAACTAGTTGTGTAGGTTTGCAGCCCTAATCATGCTGGAACATTTCATACTTATTAGAAGGTTCTCGTTTATCATATTCAAATTGTGTGGACAATGTTGAAGCATTTGAAGGACCTTATATGTCATTGATACACACCTTCTGATTCTAAAATGTACCTAACTCTCAAGTCTCGATCAAGTAGCAGGGGATGCAATAGTAACGTATACCAAAGATGGTGAATTGGGCTGGTTTGTCGCAACACATCTTGTGAACGGTTCTGCTCCCCCTAATCCCTTGGACTCTAAGCGAACAATAATAACTAGATTGAAATGCAAATAAAAATGCCATCAACTGAACCATGCCATTTGGTAATTTGGATAGAAGGGGTACTTTAAAACTAAGCCAACTCAGTTATGGCCCAGCGAGGACAATTGGTCAAGTATTTACACAGCATGTGCACCTGTATAAAGTTCTCAGATATTATTCAACATAAAAAGGCCTAGTAATGTCGCCACTGAACTGATACTGCTGTATTATCTTCTATTTTTCCCACTAGTTCAAAGGTACCACACATTATAAACCTGATAAATGTGGTACATAAATGAAATGTTCAAGTAATAATACTTAAAATGTTTCAGGCAGTGGTGCCTTATCATAAAGTTTATGCAAGACGCTGAAAGTCTGAAACATAATTGGCAATAACAAAAGTCAATAATACGAAGCAAAACATTGAAACGTAATATTGCAGGCTCTTAAATTCAAATATTTCAGTTAAGTATGTGCCCTAGCTATTTTATTTCCAAAGTAGTCAAATAAAAATAGTGAACAAAAGAGAAATTACATGAACTATATAGCACATCAAATTCAGAGACCCCATGGCAAGACAAGAATCCTTCAGGCACCTCTATTTTTTGAATGCAAGTACATATTAAGAAAATTGGGTAGCATTGTTCATGGGCAGAACTTTACCTAGATGAAGCATTGACATGAATTTTAAATATTAAGGAACATCAGCATTTACAGCAATATAAAAATATACTCGGTAACTTTCATTCCCCCCTTGCAGGTGTTGCTGTTAAATTAGACAACGCAAATATGGTAAAAATGAACAAAAATGTTCCAATGAATGCATATACAAAATAGGCATCAGGACTATAATTGTAAGACATCACCTGATGAATACTTTGTGCCAAACAATTGTGTAAAAACTAAGTGAAATGCTGAACATTCGTCATCAACAAAGCAAACTATCTTGATGGGTAGGAACATTTCAATATGTTTTTTACACAAAAATGCTCAAATGGATGCATATACAAAATAGGCATTGATCAGGACTAGAATTGTAACTAGGCATTACCTGTTGAATACTTTGTGCCAAACAATTGGGTAAAAATTAAGTGAAATGATCAACAAGCAAACTCCAAGGAACTAAGTTCAATATGTTTCAAGCTGTGACCTGCAGCAGTGCAAGTAGCTTTAATAGTTTGCACCAAGCATTTTCAGTCCTACATGGCTACATCAGTAAAATTCGCAAAAAAAAAAGACCTACATAAGTATAGGTGTGCTGCTCCAGCTGCAACGGCTACCTCTATTGTTTCGCGGTAACTAGCAGCAGCTACTTAAAAGCCAACTGAGTTATATTGCAATGCTCATGTTAGGAACATTTCAGTTATGTACATATGCACTAATTCTTTCTGTTATATCACTAACTGAATCTGCACTCTTGTTCATGTATTAGGCATGGCCATTTACAACACCCAACACAATTAACATTGTCCAATCAATATATGTCCTTGGCTACCAATGGAACAATATTGCCACAACAATCAATCAAGTGAAAGGAGCTAATAAATTTTTATTCAAAGTTAGGGATCCTCCTGCTCATTGCTACAACTTCAAATAAGTAAACACTGAAGCAACACTTTCAAAATCAAATCAAGGCATATCATGGCACTAAAAAGGTACCAAACATTTCAAAAAGTATAGGGAGAGTGTTTATATTTCCAATCCCTAATAGTGGTATAAAGTCTCAAAGAAAATCTTACCACTGATCCTGGTTACACCCTACATAGTAGGAAGTCTTGATCGTGACAGGTCAGGAATTTGTGGGAACACTAACTAAAAAGATCAAATTGCCATCATAGAGCAGTTTTACCATATAAAATAAAGAGATTCGGGTGTTGAATATTCTAGCAATAAGAGGGGTCTAAGAACATGTTAAAGTTATAAATCAGTTTCCCAGGTACCATGTTAAATTACATTTCCTAACCAGGTGAATGCAAACAGAATAACAAACCTTGCACTTTTCGTCTCAATGTGTCATACTGACCTAGGAACTTTTCAACAATTATGCTAGTCGTCAAATGTGCCGTACTTTTCATCTCAATCGATCTATAGCCTTAATGCACATGTGTATTCCAAACAATACTGTTTATCCAGTAACGTAGTGATCTAGCAATGTTTAATTTTTAAATAACATAGAACCCCCATAGATCTGAATATAGTTATTCACTGTTTGGGGGTGCGGAGGGGGGGGGGGACACTTTCCCAAACATACAAACATATCTGAACCGAGAACTCTTCTCCATTCACGGTAAAAAAAAATGACATCTACCAAAGGATATGTACAAAGGTGCATCCATTCCCACAGTTCTTGACAACAATATAATTGTCCTAGTAAGGTTAGCCAACTGATTACGACATAACAGGAACTAATATCTTTAGCTTAAAATGGAACTTCTTTCTCAACGCGTATGACATGATGGTAATATCTTTAGCTAGAACATTTCACTATCAATATTACATAATGACATGCTTTCGTATCTAGAAGTTCAAAACTGTATGCTATCATGAGATTAACTATTATTAACAACCATTTGGCACCACGATTCATAAGTTCTTTTTTTCTCATCAGCATTTGAATGTGGAACGAGATAAATAACCAATCACAGAACACAGTTTCAACTTTCAACAAATGGACTGCATAGGCAAACATAATGGACAACTCTATTTAATATTTAGGAAAAAGTCCATTTTTGACCATCCAACTTTTGCCTCAGTTTAGTTTTGGCCATCGAACTTCAAAACCGGACATCTTTGACCATCCAACTCTTAAAACCGTTCACAATTGGCCATCGGGCGGTTTTGATGGGTGGTTTTAACATTTTTTATTTACAATTTAGTCCTTAGAACTCGAAATGATCATTAATTTTTGCTTGTAGCTCCGATTTAGGTGATTCTTGCGGTCACGTGTTCATAACAATGAGCTTTATCTTCTAAAATGTTTTTATACTATTTTATCACTATTTGTTATATTATCCTTATGTTGTTGTGTAAAAACAACAATATAAGAAAAATAAAACAAACATTTACAGAATAATATGAACACATTTTGAAAGATAAAGTCCATCGTTATTAACGTACGATTACAAGAATCACTTAAATTAGAGATACAAGAAAAAAATAGTAATCATTTTAAGATCTAAGGACTAAATTGTAAATAAACTGATTAAAAATAGTCCTTGAACCTTAAAATGATTACTATTTTTTTCTCGTATCTCCAATTTAAGTGATTCTTGCGGTCATGTGTTCATAAGATGAGAACTTTATCGTTCAAAATGTTGCTCATATTATTTTGTAACTGTTTGTTTTACGTTTCTTATATTATTATTTTTACACAACAACAGAAAAATAATATAACGAATAGTTATAAAAGTTGTATAAAAACATTCTAAAAGATAAAGCTCACCGTTATGAACACGTGACCGCAAGAATCACCTAAATCGGAGCTACGAGCAAAAAGTAATGACATTTCAAGTTCTAAGGACTAAATTGTAAATAAAAAAAGTTAAAACCACCCATCAAAACCGCCCGATGGCCAATTGTGAACGGTTTTAAGAGTTGGATGGTTAAAGATGTCCGGTTTTGAAGTTCGATGGCCAAAACTAAACTGAGGCAAAAGTTGGATGGTCAAAAATGGACTTTTTCCTAATATTTATTATGCATTTATGTGTAATGTTGTGATAAACATAATGCAACAAGAATAGAGAGAGAAATAGTTCTAGTAGTTCAACAATGCATGACAGATTTGGATTGAAGTACATCTACAAATCACTATAATGGAGAGATTTAGGACTTTTTGTGATCAGGACTGGCATTTTGGCCAATATCTAAACAGTTCAAAATGTTATATTGAGGACAAAGTGGTAACTCAATAAAAGGCACATTTAGTTTGTCCACATCTTGATTAGGACATTTCAGTCAATATTCGAACATTTTAGTTTGTCCACATCATGATTAGGACATCTTGTGAACATGAAATGTAACTTCACAATGGCGCCGCGTCCAGAACATAATAAAACAAAATTCATAATGAGCTAACTGCAAGAAAGGAAAACTATTTGCACCTTTATGCTCAAACACACTTAGTGACAATGCTACAAAAAATGGGGGACCGTTTGCAACATTAGATGGGAAAGAACAACAGTTTCAGAAGCAAAAGTGGCCATTCATACAAACCTCCTTTTGCAATATCTTTTTTTATTTGTTGGACATAATCAAAACATGAAAGCATAACTGAGAAGTAAATTTGGCCTTTTCACTATTAGCTTCTAGACAAATTACTACTTTACTAGACATGGGGGTTTTGGCAAGATGCTATTATATGTTATATGTTACATCACTAACTGAATCTGCACTCTTGTTCAATAATAAATAAATACCAGAAGCACAGCAACATTAGAGAACCAAAGTGTCATCGAAAGCAAACAAATATGCTTACACTTCCTACTATATGCAATGGAAATAAATTATTCCTATCATTTTATATGATGCTGGAATCGATTATGAGTTAGTTGATTAGGACATTTTAGTCGGTATTCAAGAATTTTGTTGTCCTATATAGAGATGAAATGTAACTTCATAATGGACACATTATGGTAGTTTTAAAGATGAAATGTAACGTCTGCCACCACCAGTGGCACTCACGAGGAGGGTTTAACATTCAGTACCTGATAGAGTAGAATGGCAGGCAGTTCCTGCAGATAATTGGGGACTTGGCGACTGAAAACATTGTTTCTAGAGAAGACGAAATGCCTGGAACAACTTGAGATGCGGCATTGCTGGCAACCCCATGGAGTAGGGACTGATAATAAGAACCATCTAAAGGAACAACGGATGGTCAGAACTAGGCTAGATTGGCAGCTGGTTAATGAGCAGCCGGAGAAGATATCCCTGCACTTCCGAACCATATATAAAGATCATGTACTACTATATACGAGAAAAAAAACTAAGGATATCTTTGTGAATATAAACTGTGTCCCAGCCACAATAACAAAACAACAATATTTAAGTGCATAATATACTTATTTGACGCCTGAATCATATGTTTGTAGGTACAAACTATTTGAAAAAAAAATTCTAGCAGAATAAACCTGTGAATCTACAGGAGTAATGGAGAGGTGGGGATTTAACAGTCAGTACGTAATGATTGGGCCTTGGAGACTTTCCCGTGCCTTCTGCAACATTGCTGGAGAACCCATGTGGTAGGGAGTGGTAATAACCGTCTAAGAACCCAAGAAAAAAAACAGATGGTCAGAACTAGTTAGAACGGAAGCACATCGAAAATGCAATAATTGAGAAGAATGGAAGACGCAACTAGTACCTGCTGGATTCACAAACTGGAATCTACCAGCAATGGACGGACCTCCATTCCCAGCTAAGGACGGAGCGGCATCTCGGAACCGAATGGGGCCTGATGGAAGACACAAACATGAGGAGTGATGGTCGGAGGAAATCCACTGTGATCTGTAGATCCGGGAGGACGCAACCTCCAAATCGAGCAGGCGGACAGGCTCGCGTCGAGATGTGGCGGGCACCACAGTTCCTTGCAATAGCTACAGGATCCGTTGGTGGCGGCGAGCTCTTGCTAGAGGGCGTGGTGGCAACTTCCTGTGGCGACTGGTCGGGTTGCAGCGTCATGGGAGGCAAACCGAGGCGAGGTCTGTCGCCGCCGCCGCCGGAGCTCATGGCGAAGGAAGGTGCGCTCGGGCTCTTGCTAGAGGACATGGCACCACCTTCCTAGCGCGACCTGTCGCGTTGCAGCGCCATGGGAGGACCACCGAGGCACCGAGGAAAGGCCTGACGGCGGCGCTCATGGGGAGATGCTTGGGCGGGGTGTGGTTTGGAATTAGCTGGGACTATTCGAATCGAATCTTTTTTTTTAATATAGCCAGAAGCACTGACCCGTCATGTAAGAACTCAGGTGGGCACCCGCATGGACCGCACGCTCACATGCGAATGAGGCTGCCCGAGAAATCTCGGAACGCGCGGGGACTGCACACTCACTCACACACACCCGCACGCACACACCCGCCTGCCCGGCCCCCTCGTGCGACACCCGGTCGATCCCGATGGGATTCGAACCGCGGCGGGTGGGGTGGCCACTGCCGACACCCACCACTGAGCTATCAGCTCATTCGCCGAATCGAATCTTAGGGTTTGAGCTCAGTACCATGTCTTTTGTGCCTGCCATGACGCGAGGCAGTGTGCCTCGATCTTTCGAAAAGGAGGGGAGGGAGGATTTTGCATTCGGCGCGAGGCAAAAAATTTTGCCCACAGGCGCTCGAGCGCCGACGTGGGGCCCGCACGAATAAACAATCCATCGTTTTGCATGCATGGCGGGACCGGCAGTGCAGCCCGAGGCGAGATGAGCGGTGCGGATAGGCTCCGCGGCCGCTTGTATAAGTGGACAGGGCAACGCGCGAAAGCGAGCCGTTAGGTTCATCTAAGGCGTCCGTTCTGAGATGCACGGCCGAGGCTCGTCGGCGCTGCGTCCAGATGGGTACGAGCGTATCTCTCTAGACGAAAATGGAAGGTACAAGCTGTGGGGTGATCGGGAAGCTTATGTGCGGGGATTATATGGAATTGCGGATTATATACGTTAATACACCATATATAGTCCTCTTTGCTGAAAAAACAGGTATTTTGACGTAATAAGAAGTATGTAATAATGTGCATAAGTGTTTGTGGCTATGCAGGCAGAGCAGATATGAGATAATTCTTCCTCTCTGTTATGTGCGTGTGTGTTTCACACCCGTGCACCTAAGAAGAGACACCCTCGAAGTAGTTCATCCACTCCACTAGCTAGTTGATAGATCTAGATATGTTTTTGGTATCATACCATGGAGAACATGTAATGCATGCATAGATCAGGGCGAGGCGACGCTCCAGATATGCATGTCTTCTTTTTATACTTCTTGGTGCACTACCGGAAACCTTGTCGTTGCCGTGAGGCAAGGTCTTTGCCGTGAGCAAATATTCGGGCTCACGGCAAAGAGCTTATTTGCCGTGAGCAAAAAAAAAAAAGCTCACGGCAAACCTTTGGCTCACGGCAAAAAAAACTTTACCGAGAGCGGCTCACGGCAAAGAGGTACTTTGCCGTGAGCCAAAAAAGCTCACGGCAAATAGGTACTTCGCCGTGAGCGGCTCACGGCAAAGGTTTTTTTTGCCGTGAGCCTTTTTTCTGGCTCACGGCAAATGAGCTTTTCCATAAATTCAAAATCAAACTTTAAAGAAGTAAATTTATTCAAATCAAAAAATTTTCAATTACAAAGTTTCATTACTTCTCAAGATGGACAACTTTTATTAGGGTCATTTCTTTATTTGACAAAGTTGAAATAATTTTGTTCACAAATCATATATCTCTTATATAGTTTCATGAAACTATATGAGAGATGTATATGATATGTGAAGATTGTTAGTACCACAACACCGGATGATCAAATGACCAAAATAAAAGTTGTCGGTCTTGAGAACTTATGTAACTTTGTAGTTCAACCATTTCTAATTTGAATTACTTTCGTCAACGAAAAGTACGTCTGAATTTCACGAATTTGAAAATTTGATCATTTTGAAATGACCTCGAATGGAGAAACATTATAAATGAAAGTTGTAGATCTTGACAAGTCTTGAGAAGTTATGAAACTTTGTTTTAGGGTTTAGGGTTTTAAGGTTTAGGGTTTAGGGTTTTAGGGTTTAGGGTTTTAGGGTTTATGAAAGTTGTAGATCTTGGCTGGGTTCGCTCGGTGGAGTGCCCACCGCCCACAATTCAAGCTCCGCTCAACGCGGGTTTCACACCTGGGAACAATAGGTTCCCTTAATAATTGTTGTTGTCTCTTACGCGTGGTGTCACAAAGGGACTGCGACGCGCCCGTCGCATATGGATGACTCCGGTGATCTCAAGAAGAACACAGTTGATCTAAATGTAGTAATAGATTTGCTGGTACACAGGTGGTGTGCATGTGTTGAGTGGGTGTGCGTGTGTATGAACATATATATACTACAGTTGTACCCAGATGAGAGGTGTTAAAAAATTGGGTGAGCACTGGTGGAGATGAGGAGCTCAATAAGCAAGGCGAAGCAAGAGAGGTTGACAAACGGGATCTACTGGCCACTGCCATCATGGAATGTTGATGTGGTGCTACATCATCGGACAAAACTAGTGTGGAATCGGATTAGGGAGGTCATCACATGTCTGGTTAGTAGTCGGGGATCGGAGTCAAAACAGAGTTTTTTAGTCCACGGTTAAAACCGAGCCCTGTCTCCATGCCTTTGAGTATTTACCATCTTCGAGGATGATAATGCATAAGCCCCAAGTAGAAAACCAAGCCAACTAAAGTCATTGATGGAAAAAAAAAGAAATGAAATAGAATAAGATTCAAATAGCCTCCAAAGTCTTTACTCACAAAAGTGAGAATATAAAATGTATAAGGAAATTAACAAAAATTAACATGGTTGCTTTCGAGGAAAACCAACTGACATAATCTATCTCAACACTAACTAATAACCATGATTGACTTGCAAAGTCATTGCGCACAACCCATTAACACTAAGACTCTATGAACCACAAATGCCAATAGTTACTGGTCCATACAGTAATTTCAAGTTTGTCATTTGGAGGATATATTGACAGAGTCGCTTCATCTACCTTCTGTCCTTCTAACATGCTATTGACACCTTTTACCGGATCCTACTGATTTGCACAACAGTTCCACAAGTTCAACTTTACCACAGCCATTTTTACTTCTACTTCGAATGAATCCAACGCAATGTTGTTTGGCATGTGACTCTCTAGCTGACTGAATAAACATCTGGATGAGAACTCACATGGATGAACCTGAAGAGAAAGTTACAAACCAATGAACACAACAAAGATGTTGAATACATTGTACCCAACATATCTAGCAACAATTAACATAGAAAGATGCCAAATACATTATTGTACACTAGTTAGATTCCATTCAAGGGATGAGATTGAGTTTTTGCATATGTACAATAATGTACTCTTGTGCACCTGATACTTCCTCTATTACAGTTATAATAAGAAACAATTTCTCTACTGTAGTTTGTATATATTACATAAGTTCAAATGAAAAATGACTTACAAATAAAGAACTAACTCTCTTTTATTATCTTTAAATCGATATTATAGACACAGCATGCTCACCCTATTTTTCGAAATATTATCTTACAATATGATTCACAATAATGTCTCCAAAGTACTTACCTTTGCAAAACGAAAAATATAACATATACAGGAAATCAAGGCACGTCATTTTCAGGGAAATAACTCACATCATGTACATCGAAACCTAAACTGTAGTTTTGACTAGCAAAGTCATCAACACAGAAACTTGAGGATGGGCTTGTAGATTGCGTGCAACTCACCATTACACACACCATGAATCCCAGGTCCCAAGAGTTATTTGGTCCACGCCGACTTTGTCATTTCGAGGAGGAATGAAGGTGGCAGATCCTCTTGCACACATAATCACTTCGTCTACCTTCTAATAAGGTAACGGACACCTTTTTCTCAAAAGCCCAGCTGCATTCGCACAGCAATTTCACAAGTTCTGCTTTGCGACGTAGTGCTCTTCCATAGTCCATTACCTCTACTTCTTCCAGTGAATCCAACACGATGTTGTCTGTCCTGTAACTCTCTGACTGACTACATAGACATATCGTCAAGTCGCATGGATGAACCTGTACAGAAAATTACAGACCAATATAAGACAATAGAGATAGTGAGATACACTTTCTAGCTAGAATAATTGTACTGGGGCGTACTTTAACTGTTTAACCGTTCAAATCTTAATCGCACGTTTCAGGAATCATGTATGTAGGTGTAAGTATGCAACTTAGGATCTCTAGCAATAGAAGTAGATGTGTATTAACTTGATTAACAAAGATTAACTTAAACCTAAGACTAGAACGCATCTACCGATCTGAACCCTAACCTAGAACCCGAACAGAACACTAGCAACAACACAGAGGGGTTTAGAAGGGCCAACCATCAGCGAGTGCGCCGTCCTTGACCATGACGTCGAGGGCAGCGGCGTGGCGGCGGTGAAGGAGTCGCAGGGGCGTCGGTGGTGGTACTTCCCGGCGGCCAGGTGCTCCCTCGGTCGGTAGGGTGTGTAGGTGGGGTTGTGGCGGCATAGGGCAACCTCGTGCTCCGTCCTGTGGCCCCCACCTCATCTATATAGCACTGGCGCCAGGGGCCCACCAACCATGGTTCGATTGGGCGCCCCCGACTAGGGCGCGAGATCGATCCCGATTGAGCCTTAGGGCCGAGTCGGAGAGGAGATCAACTAACATTCTCCCTCTCGATCTTATCTTAACTTTCTTGCACTTCAGCCTCTCGCTGGGTATCCACTTCATCACAAATAACCATACCGAGCATGGGTCATCTTAATCGTAATGATAATCAGATTAACCAGCCACAATACACTTATCCATTCTGAAGGATCTTAACTCGGGCCCTATCCAGGAATCATAGGCTTTCCCTTAAACCCATACCGGTAATGTGTTCTTTAAACACACTGGGTGGTAAGCCTTTTGTGAGCGGATCCGCAAGCATCTCTTTTGTTCTTATATGCTTCAGACTTATAGTATTATCCTGGACTCTATCTTTCACCGCATAGAACTTAATTTCTATGGGCTTGGTAGCATTGCTCGACTTGTTGTTATGTGCATAACATACTGCTGGTGCGTTGTCGCAGTACATCTTTAGTAGTCTATTTATGTAATCTACCACTCTCAAGTCTGGTATAAATTTCTTTAGCCACATGACCTGTCCTGTAGCCTCAAAACATGCTATAAACTCTGCATACATCGTAGATGTTGCAACTAGTTCTTGCTTAGAACTTCTCCATGAGATAGCCTCTCCTGCGAGAGTGAATACATATCCATATGTAGACTTTCTATCATCTCAATCTCCTGCATAATCTACATCTGAATACCCTTTTATCTCTAGAGTATCCGATCTTCTATAGGTTAGCATGAGGCCTGTTGTGCCTTGCAAATATCTTAATGCTTTCTTTGCCATCTTCCAGTGCTCTGCACCTGGATTAGACTGATATCTTCCGAGTACTCCTGTAACAAATGCTAAATCCGGGCGAGTGCACACTTGTGCATACTGTAAGCTACCTACTGCTGAAGCATATGGAACCGCTTTCATTTGATCGATCTCATACTGGTTCCTTGGACACTGATATAGTCCAAACTTATCGCCCTTCTGAATAGGAACAGGTGTGGCTTTACTCACATGCATATTATACTTCTTTAGAACCTTTTCTAAATATGCCTTTTGCGATAGACCTAAAACCCCATTTCTTCTATCTCGGTGAATCCGTATGCCTAAAACATACGAGGCTTCACCTAGATCTTTCATATCAAAATTTGAGGACAAAAACTCTTTTGTCTCCTGTAGCAATCTGACATCATTGCTGGCAAGCAAGATATCATCCACGTAAAGTATTAGGAAAATAAATTTCCCTCTCTTAAACTTTACATAAACGCAATTGTCCTCAATATTTGCTTTGAACCCAAACTTCTTAATCGTCTCATCAAATTTGATGTTCCATTGTCTTGAGGCTTGCTTTAAGCCATAAATGGATTTCTTCAAGTGACATCCCAAATGTTCTTTGCCTTTCACAACAAAACCTTTGGGTTGAGTCATGTAGACATCTTCATATAAATCTCCATTCAGGAATGCCGTCTTTACATCCATTTGATGTAATTCTAAATCATAGTGTGCCACCAGAGCCATTATGATTCTAAAAGAATCCTTACACGAGACTGGAGAAAACGTCTCATTGTAATCTATTCCTTCTCTTTGAGTGAAGCCCTTGGCCACAAGACGACCTTTATACTTTTCTATATTCCCTTCAGAGTCATATTTAATTTTGTAGACCCATCTGCAGCCTACTAACTTGGCTCCTTTAGGAATTTCTACTAAGTTCCAAACTTTATTGGTACTCATTGACCTCATCTCATCCTCCATGGCTTCTTGCAATTTGGATGCATCAGGGCGTCTCATGGCTTCTTCAAAAGAAGTGGGATCACCCTCTACGTGAACTTCTTCACTATTATAAACTTCATAATCGTCAGGGATAGCTGATCTTCTAGCTCTTTGAGACCTTCTCAGGGCTTCAGTGGTTGGCACTTCTGGTTCTGGGGACTGTTCTGGTTCTTCTTGTGCGACTGTTGTCTCTGTAGGATCCTGAAAAACAGGTTCGTCATTATCACTCATTGTTTGCACTGGTGAACTAGCAACAGGTTCTGGCACTACAGTGGGCTGCACTGCAGGTGTCGAAACAACACGTGGGAAGAAAACTGGTTCATAAGTCATAGGAGTACGTACATATACCCACTTCTCTTCAAGATCAATTTCTCTACGCATCATGCTCCCTCTCATCATTTCATTCTCTAGAAAGATGGCGTGTCTCGTTTCCACAAACTTTGTGTGTCTGTCAAGACAATAGAAACGATAACTTTTTGACTTCTCAGTGTAGCCAATGAAATGGCAACTCACTGTCTTGGGATCTAATTTCCCGATATTTGGGTTAAATACTTTGGCCTCAGCCGGACACCCCCACACACGCATGTATCTTAGAGAGGGTTCTCTACCCGTCCATAACTCATATGGTGATGTAGGTACTGACTTAGTTGGAACTTTGTTTAAGATGTGGGCGGCGGTTTTTAATGCCTCCATCCACAAATTTACTGGCAGAGTGGAATAGCTTAATATACTTCTAACCATATCCATCAAGGTACGGTTCCTTCTTTCAGCTACTCCATTCTGCTGAGGCTCGCCCGGTGTACTATACTGGGCAACTATGCCATTTTCCTATAAATACCTTGCAAAAGGTCAAGGAGCTTGGCCATATGGGGTGTGTTGACCGTAGTACTCCCCTCCACGGTCGGACCTTACTACTTTAATCTTTAAGTTGTGCTGATTTTCTACTTCAGCCTTAAATATCTTAAATTTATCCAAAGCCTCTGACTTTTCTTTGATTGGATAAATGTATCCATAGCGAGAATAATCATCTGTGAATGTAATGAATGAATCAAAACCATCCACAGATGTCACAGAAAATGGACCACAAATGTCTATGTGTATAATCTCTAACACTCCTGTGCTTCGCTTTGCGCCTTTCTTAATTTGCTTAACAAACTTTCCTTTAATGCAATCGATGCATTGCTCTAAATCTGAAAATTCTAAAGGCGGTAGAATTGATTCTTCTACTAAACGTTTCATTCCTCCCCTCGAAATATGGCCTAAATGGCAATGCCATAATTTCGAAGAGACACTATCAATTCTCTTCCGCTTTTTACTTTCATTTGTAGACGAGGAGACAATCTCTGTCTCACACACATTCGCGTCACATACATTCACAGAATCATGCACAGATAACTTATAAAGCTGGTCTTGTCGGATGGCAAGACCCACACAAACTTTATTGTACTGAATTAAACACTGTTTAACACCAAAATGGCACTCAAAACCGTCATCTGCTAGACATGAAACTGAAATAAGGTTTCTATTCAAAGAAGGCACATAAAGGGTATCATGGAGCTGGAGCGTGAAGCCATCGTGTAGCTTTATTGGGAGTTCTCCTATGGCCTCCACTTCAGCTTCGACTCCATTAGCAACTTTAATGCTTCTTGCGCCTCTTCGCAGGGTCTGACTCGAATGCAATCCCTGTAAAGAATTAGCAATGTGAATAGTTGCTCCTGAATCTATCCACCATGTGGACTTTGAATAACTCAAAAACAAGGATTCATCTACAAATGTAATTATGTCCTCACCATGAGTGTTCATGTACTTCAGCCACTTAACACAGTCTTTCAGCCAGTGACCTTGTTCCTTGCACCACAGGCAACTGTCCTTTGGAACTGACTTCTTTCCTTGAGATGGATGAGGCTGATCAGGCTGCATGGGAGCTTTCCCATGAGGCTTGGATGGATTTGATGAGGATCCACCACTTTCATGCTGATTCTTTGGCTTGTAGCCCTTGCTACCAAAAGTCCTCTTCTTTGTGCTGTTCTACACATAATTGAGGAATCCCCCATTCTGTGCCTTGAGCCTCTCTTCCTCTTGCACGCACATAGAAATGAGCTTGTGCAAGTCCCACTTCTCCGACATGGAGTTGTAGTTGTAACGCCCTGGGTTTTCAAAATCGGAAAACCCAGCATTCTGTCTCGTGATAGTCCCTGGATCAGACGCTATCACGCACAGGCATTCATCACAGATAAATATCACAGTCATACAGCGAAATAAAGCATCAGAGTACGAATAATAATCTGATTATTACATGTCCTGAATAGTCGGAGTACATCAATACACGCCTCTTGGCGGAATAACAAAAATAAGAGCCTACGCAGCGGTAGCTAGCTTCCAAAAGGTGTCTCCAGCTTCAATCATCTCCCACAGGCATCCTTGAGCGAAGCAACGTGCCCCCTCAGTCATACCATCCATCGGCGTTGTTGTCGAAGTCTGACTCGTACCCTGCAAGCTCAAGGGCTATCCCCAAGGATCGGGATAGGTCCGCATCACCAACCATATGCAAGCTTTAAGTGGCCTACTTCTAAGGGGAAAGAACATATCAAGGTAGTAGCTAGGTTTCCAATGCAGCAGCATCATAAATATAGTAATATCTCCATAATCCCACCATATCCCATATCTCTCATCCGCAAATGGATACATCTAGTCACCCAGATCACCGTCACCATCACCTATCAACATCTAGAGTCGGTGTGAGAACTCCCACTCCTCGCATCTCAATGGTTGCACCCGGATCCGCAAGGCAGAGGGAGCAACTCTCCTCTCCCCGAGAACAACCACGGCTCACCAATACACTCTCATCCTATAAGGGGGAAGGTAGAAATCCCAAAACGTAAGAGTCAGAGAAACAACGGGCATGTCCATAACTGAGGACGCGGCTATACGTATAGATCTAAACTCTGCAGAGCGTGTACACCAGTACCCAACTCGGAATAGTACCCGGACGGTGTACGACCGACCGAGCCTACCCTACCGAACGAACACCTAGGAGTTACGATCCCATCCTGCATCCGAGTCTCGTCGCGGTCCTTCGCAAAGGTCCGCCCCAGAACTGTGAAAATGCCCCCGTGTGGCCGCACGGGGAGCGCCCAAAGGGAAGGGACTTCATCCTAACCCTCTCACTGATACCCTTTATCCTACTGGCAGGTATGACATCTCACTTGCTAGGGTCGAGTGGCCCTATCCCCACTCTCGGCTTGGTGGTGTGTACGAAAGTCCCGTGTAACAGACGACCCACTCGGTTTCAGACCGGGGCGAGCTCCTATCCTCAAAGTCATCACAAAAACCCCAACACCTGTGCTCCTAAAACAATGTGCCCGCCGTAGGCACCAAACTGGGCAACGTACGAGAAGACGATCCCTGGCCCCCGATCCCAGATCGGGTTGTCTCGAGCTCACCCCCGTCAAAATATCCCAAAACACCTTCTCCTGCCGGTTTTCCCCACACACGCCAAGAAACTACCACAGTAATCCCCACACATGCATAGCAAGCTCAGCACATCATCTAGCATAAGTAAAGCAGTAGTAGTAGGTCAATCAAGGACAAGTATGTGAGGCTATGCACGGGTTCATCATATCCATCACTATGCAGTAATTAAAGCACTAGCAGTTCTAATAGCCATGCCTAAAGGGCATTCAAAGAATGGTCGGGCGTGAACCTGGGTGCGAGTAGTCGTCGTAGCCGAGGTCATCGTCGTAGTCCTGGTTCAGCTCTCCGGCTCCGGCGGCTCCAAGAAGCGTATTTAAATAAATAAACTCGGCTACTAATAGCAATAAATCCAAGTCGAAGAGCAAATAAGATCCAAAAAGAGACAAACTCTAGCCTAGCGCGGAGTTTGGATTTTTAGAAGATTTCCAGAAGAAGTTTTGTATTTTTCGGAGTTAAAACGGATTTAATATGAATTTCCAAAGATTAAATAGATTTCTGAAAATAAAATACGCATACACAATAATACATACTTTAGGCTAGCTCCTAGCTATCCCTAACTGGCTCTAGCAGGGCTTAAAGTCGGCGGCAGGCTGGCTCTGCGGCCGACGCGGCGGCCACGTGGGTGGCTATAAGCCGGCGCGTGCCTGCTTGGGCGGCCACGTGGCCGGCACGCGTGGCGGAGCGCGGCGGATCCCAGGCGATCCGCTGCGCCTCAGCACGGCGCGGGCGAGCGTGTGGCTGGGCCGTGAGTGGCCGATCGCACGGGATCCGCCCGGATCCTTTGCGTGCACCTACACGTGTGTGCGCGCGTGTGGGGGTAAAACCCCTAGGTTTAGGGCCTGACGCTGTCTCGTGTTCGGCAAAATGCCGCTGAGGGGAGGCAGCGCTGGAAGGGGGCTCACCGGCGGCAAGGTACCTCAGGCCAAACAACAAACAATAGGGGGAGGTTGAGACGGTCCCTGCGAACAGGAAGAAACCAAGAAAAGGCAGGCCTTTGGCCTGGCTCGGGTGCGTCGGCGGCGACGCGGTGAAGGGCGCGGCGGCGCGGTCGAATGGCCGCCGGCGGGGGCGTTTGAGGGCACAAGGGCGCCGTTGTGCGTGTGTGTGCAGCTGGTGAAACAAAAATAGGTCAAAGACCGGGGCTTTGCCCCTTGTCAACGCGCACAGGGCCAACTTGGCCAAGGCGGGCTCTGGCCGGCACTCGCGGCGGCGGAGCGCAGGGCTCCCGTGGCCAGGCAAGGTCGCGCTTGGGCGCGCGGCTGTGCCGGTGACGAGGCGAGCACGGGGAACCCCTAAAGGTGTCGCCTTTCACCTCCTGCTCGTGCGTGCGCAAGGCAACCCGACGCGGCATTGGCCGCGGCGGCGCGGTGATCAGGACAGCGACGGCGATTCAGCGGCGTGCGTGTCTACGGGGGTCAAGGCAAGCAGCGGAGGCGAGCGCGTGCACTTGGCGAAGGCGGCGGCACCTGCAAGAAATTCCCAGCACGGCACGAAGGCCGGCCTCACACAGCGGCGTGCGCGGCGGCCACGGTGACGCGGTCTGGCGTTCTCCCTCGGCTCGAAGGCCGGGACCTCAACGGATGAGCGGGAGAGCGCGGCCTCACCTCGGTGGCCACTGGCCGACGTGCAGGCGTTGGTGTAGAGGGGCGGAGTGGGGTCGTCGACAAGGAAGAAGACGGGCGGCGCGGACAGAGGAAGCAGAGGAAGAAGGCGTCGTCGGTGTTCACGGCTTCCTGGCGCCCAGGAGTCCCGCGAGCGGCCTCCGGTCTTCCCGGCGGTGACGGCGAGCTCGCGGACGACCTTCGGCTTCCTTCTCCTCCCCCCCCTTCTCCTTCTCCTCCGGCGAACAGCGGCGGGTGGCAAATGGGGATGAGTCCCCGACGGCTAGGGTTGGGGAGCGCTGGGGGTTGCGGCCTTATAAAGGGCAAGTCGCGACGGGGGACGCGTGGACGGTCGGATGGTAAAGGAGGGGCGCGGGCAGGTCGCGACGGCGCCATGGGCGGCGCTCCGACAGGCTTTGGCCGCGCGCGTAAGCGAAAGGGGAAAAGAGGCGCGGTGACGAAGGCGACGTCAGCGTGACGTGGGCGTGACGTCAAGGCGGGACCCATATGGCAGCGGCTCGGCGCGGGGGAGGTAGGTGGTACGCAGGCTGGCTGCTTGACGGGCCGCGGTGGGCTGAACCGGGGGAAGTGCGGGGTGCTGGTTATCCCCGGGAAAAGAATAGAGGGGCTGCGGGTGGACTTCTCTAGCAAACGCAAGGCCCAGCTTGCTTTAACCTTTTTCCTATTTCCTATCTCCTTAAACCCTATACTATTTGGATTCAAATTTGAATTTAGAATTCAAATTTGTTCCACACTCAAATAAGATCCAAATAAAGCCAAATAAACTCCAAAGTTCTCACACTAGCATTTTATATTTCCTAGGAATTTTTAATTAGCTCAAAAGTAAATCTAGGAAATTAGGAGAGAAATAAGAAGACATCCTTAATTAAATTGACAAGCACTCAAATAATTCATCGAAAATTTTAAATCTTCATTTTTATAATTAACATTCCGTAATAAAATTACGGGATGTTATAGTAGTTAACTTCTAGCACTGAGAACTCAGGTGGTAATGACTTGAAAACCAAGTGCACCACAAACTGATCTGGCAATGGCATATCCATGCTGGTAAGCTTTCCATGCATGTTACTCATCTGTAGAATGTGGTCTTTGACACCACCTCCAGTATACTTCATACTGGTCAGCTTGCCAATCAGGATACTGGCATAAGTCTTTGAGTGCGTATCATATTGTCTTGCCACTATGTCCAGATACTCAGCAGCAGTATGTGGAATTCCATCCACATTTTTCTCAGGGATTGAAGCCCTGATGATCTCAGACATCTTTGTCTGCATGATTTTCAAGCACTTTTTGTTGTTGCTCTGCCATTTGGCCCTCTCTAGAGCACGCTCAGCAATCAAGTTAGCCTGGGCACGCTGTCGTGTCTGAAATGCTGCCTCAGTCTCATTTTCTCCTCTCACCAGATCCGCAATATTTGCTGGAAATGGTGTAGTCAGCACATCGTCGTACTCCAGCAGTGTAAGAGCACACTATAACTGGTTTCGCCATTCCTTATAGTTGCTTCCAACTAGCTCAGGAATAGCGCTCATGAAACCTGATCCTGAAATAATCATGAATAAATAAGGTGAGAACATTAAACTTGATAAATGATGCATGCATTAATTTTACTTTGGTCAAAATCAACACATACAACAATACTCTACATTAATTCTATATCACCTTTGGGCAGAAAAATAGAATCAATGCATAAAAAGACTTTAATCAATCTGTTTATAATATTGTAATTATCAGCTTTGGTCAGAAAAATTGACAATATCATAAAAATACTTAAATTTACTCTTCTCTAATTAAATATCCCTTTGGTTCAATTTAATTAAAGAATTAACTTTGCAGCGGAAACTTATGAATAAACTTAAATTCTAGAAGCATACTATTCTCTGTAAAATTTATCCCTTTGGTTCAAAATTTAAATAGAGATTCACACTCTAGATTCAAATAAATGTTCAAATTTACTCATATAAAAGCTTCTGAAATTCTGAAAATAAAATGCGAAAAACTACTGTTCGCAGCCAACTCTATGGCCCAGCAAAAGAATTCGGCCCACGGCCTCTTTGCCGCGTGCGCGCATGGGCTCTAGCCCAGCAGCCAACGGCTGGGCCGGCGGATCGGCCCGCGACTGCGACCCGCTTGGGCCACTTGTGGCCCAGCTGATGCAGCCAGTGATCGCGGCCGTCGATCTCTAGATCGATGGTCCAGATTCGCCCCGTCATTTTCACGATGTATATAAGCCGCGGTCGGCGCTGGAAAAAACCATAATCCCATTTGCTGCCTTCCCCCGCCTTTGAGATGCCCGACGGCGACGGCGGGGTCGTCTCTCCCGCGTCCGGCGGTCTCGCCGGCGGCGGTGAGGGAGGACTCCGCCGGCGTGCAGCCGCAGATTCCCCTCCTCTGTCCCTTGCTAGCCCCCTTCGTCCCCTCTCTCCCCCGAAAACTCTAGCCGGAAGGAGGACAGGAAGACGACTGTGACACAACTGCACAAATTAATTCCATATTATTGCCTAAACCAGTCCATTTGGTCATTAAGCAATAACACAGAAGTAACTTGTCGCCTCTGCCGGGTCAAGCCCGGTAATTCACTTTAACCAGGATCGAAGAATTGTACATTAAAACTCACACGACGGCGAGTCCAGAGATAAACATTTCACAAATTATTATATCAAGCTCCATGAGGTTTTAATATTACAAACCAAGTCCTTTGCATAAGGTAAATAGTTCTGAGTTCGAAAGACAGCGGAAATAAAATATTAAGCATCATAAGTAACGTCATAGGAGGCCATCCATGACGTCACTAAGCACTGTCGTCCTCCCATTCCACTTCCCAACCGGGTGGGAGAGAACCAGGCCACGGGAACCCATCATCATTCATATCACCTGAAAACAATAACAAAAGCAAGGCTGAGTATACTAATACTCAGCAAGACTTAATCGGCGGGTGATGAAGAATCACCAACTCTCTAGACATGCAAGGCTCTTTGGCTAGTGGGTTGTTTTGCTGAAAAATAACAAAGAGTAGGTCCTTACTTTCAAGTTTTAGCTCAAGATTCTAGTTGATTATTCATTACTAAGTAAGCAACTATTGCAAGCATAAGTTGTGCAAACAATTAAGCATATATCCAAATTAAATCTCAATTCCATCATTAAGGGACATAGAGTATATGGTTAAGCAATCTCGGGTAATGGTGAGAGGCTGACGATCGATCGATTAATAACCTTGCAAGGGAAACCCAAACATACGGAAGAATGCACACCCCAAAAATAATCCAACTAGAAACCAACAGGGGGTGAGGTATGCACCAACCAGGTGGTTCCCAACCGTCCTCGACTCAGGATCCATTTCTACAGTCTTTGGTACAAGGTATACTGGCCACGGAGACACACGCCGCCCAGCTTCACACATGCACCACTCTGCTGCAGGCGAGGGGACTCTTCCCAAGATTAGTGGTCATAGATCCCTTACCAGATCAAGAAGGTACTAGGCTTACCAGTCCCATTCCCGACAAATGTTTAGTACGTTCAAACGCTTAACCACAGACCTACTGGCCGGAGCCGGTCCCATGCTCTTACCACATGAGCATATCCATTTATCAAAAACTTATGATTCCAACATAAGAGACCTATAGCTCGCGAGTGACGAACATCACTCGACTTTTACCGTGTCCTTAGAGCATAGCAACTAGCGACCTATCATGCTAGTATTCGAGCATTGGAGCCTAGGATCATGCATCTAGGGTTTCAATTCAACTCCTGAAACGTAAATGCACAAACATTGCATATCATAAATGTAAGAGTTAGAAAACTGGGTTATGCTCTGGGGCTTGCCTTCACTAGCAAAGTCAGTGACGAAGTCCTCCGAACTTTGGTTCGGGTCTTGCTACACTTCCACCACGTTCACTTCCCCTTCCGCAAGATCTCCCTTGGATTCCGGCACCAACTCGTAGTTCCCGTCCGGAAGTTCTACACGACATGCATATGCATTAACTTCATGTATTTGTAACTGAGGAGTGAGAACATAGCTTAGAATTGAAGGGTAAATGTGGGGGTGTATGGGTGGCCACATTTACCTAGACAAGGATATATCCAGCATACTCTTCCAATCCAAGAAAGGGGTATGCATGTGGGGTTTAACTCCCTATTTTATGGTGATTGCTTGCACATTTAAATTAATTGATTAATTTTCCTTCACCAAATTATAGCGTGTTGTTCAGGGTGTGATTTGGTGAAGCTCAACCCAAAAGATTTGAAAAGAAAACAAGGTGATTTCTATTTTGCTTTAATTCATAGCTTAAGCTTGATTTACTTTGAAAATTCATTCTGGAAGAAATACAAACAAGATGACCATGAAACTTTGTAGAGAGGCACAACATACTACACATGAGCTACTACCAAAAATTTAGATCAATCCAAGCCACAGATCTAGCATGAAAAATACAACTAGATTCATTCATTAAAAACAAGAATAAATCATACAAAAATAAATATACCACATATTGAGCTAGAAAATCATGTGGAAGTTCAAAACACCTAATCATGAAGAGATATGCACTTACTCAGCAAACAAAATTTAAATAAATTTAAATTTATGAAGGAAGGGTAAGTTTATGCTAAAATTACTTGACTCTATAAAACATTATAAAAGCATCTCTACTATTTATCATGGGTGCAAAACCATTAACTAGGATCATAACAAAAAGATGGGACCCAAAAGATCAACAGGTTAATTTACAAAAATTATAAACAGGAACAATGCTGAAGATAAACTTTAATTCATAACTAAAGATCTACTTTATAACTTTGTGCCAAAATTGAACGAGAAGACCAGAATGACATGGCAAACAACATATCCAAAATTCAGCTTCAGATCATGCACAGAATTTGAATTATTTCATATCAATCCAAAAAGGTAAATTCAAAATTATTCAAAATATACAAAGAAATTTGAAAACTCCCTTTGTCGAAAAGATAGTGTTCTTCACAAGGATTCCATAACAGTTGAGTTTGCATTTTTATGATTTTTCTGTGAATTGATCTCGAATTTACAAGATTCAGCAGATTTAAAACAAAAGAGAAGAATCTCTTTTGCCGATAGGTCCCTGGATATAGATTTCTGTTCACAACCATGCCCTCACATTTATGGAAAAGCCCTTGGTTTTTCATACCCGACCCTGGAAAGATTGGGGACCTCGCAATTAGGTCCATGGCCACAGGGGGCGGCACGGCCGGTGGAATCCGGCAAGCCGGCGGCCGGACTTGGCCGGGGTCGACGGCAAGCTCACCTAGGCTCCGCCCGTGGCCGGCGCGCAGGTCGGGGGAGGGCCGACGAGGTGGCTCGGCGGTGCGGTGAGGTGGCGGCCGCTGCGGCAGGATTTCCGGCGAGCGGGGCGGCGGAGCTCGACGACGTGCAGCCGTGGAAGCTTAAGTAGGGTCGTGGGGTGGCGCTGGGTTGCTTGGACCGGCGCGAGATGGCTCGGGTGGGCGAGCTCCGCGGCGGTGTCAATGGTGGGCGGCGGAGCGGCTGTGGCGGAGTAGGGGCAGCGGCGCTGCGCTGCGGGGCTTGCCCCTTTATATAGGCAGCGGCACGCGAGAAAAGAGGCGCGGGCATCTGGCCTCCGCACGGGCGCGCGCGAGCGGGATGCAAGGCGGGCACCAGCGGCGCCAAGGCGTGGCGCAGCACGCGCGCGGGCGCGGGGCGCGGCGCGCGGCGCATGGCGCGACGTGACTGGGCCGGCGGGGCCTCGGGGAGGTCCAACTGGTCACGTCCCAGGCGCTGGCGCGAGTGGGTCCCACGGGGCGGCGTTACGGACGTCGGGGCGTGGTACAGACGCAGCTCGGCACGCGCACGGCGCTCTGGAGCGCGCACCCACATTCTCGCCGCGACACGAATATAACTTAGGCACGTTTGATCGGCCAAAGCTCAAAAATTTCAAACTAAACTTGAAATTCGCCAAAAACCAAAGTTGTAGATCTCCTATCCAGCAACAATTTTTGTAAAGGGCGTCCTATGAAATTCTTCATGGATTTGGAACAAAAACGGCTTGAATTTGCTGTTTTTCTCGGCTAGGTCAACAGATAGCTCTGAACTTTGACCAAACTTTTGAGGCTTTTCCACTTCGAATCTCAAATGCCGCCAATTGAATGAAATGTGTCCCGTGTGAAAATGAACAACTTTCATATTGGCTGATTTTGAAGTTGTTATATGAAAAGTGGAGAACGCGCTAGATTACCGAGGATATGTATAGAGATCTAGGGTTTTGACTTTAGCTTTGGGGGGTTTGACCTAGGGTTGGAAGTTTGACCAAGTCAAACAAGTTAATCACCATGCTTAGCTTTGTTAATGTGGGTGATCACTGTTGCCTAAACATCAGGGATGTTACAGCCTACCCCCCTTACAAAGAATCTCGTCCCGAGATTCGGACAATAAAAGGCAAGGTAGGGGGAAACACTTACGATTGCGAGATTGTAGAAAACCCGGATACTTGGTGTTGAGATAATGCTCCATCTCCCAAGTAGCTTCTTCTTCAGTATGGTGACTCCATTGGATTTTATACATTGTTACCGAATGTCGTCGAGTCTTCCTCTCTTTGCGATCCAAAATCCTCAGAGGGTGCTCAACCACGGATAAGTCGGGTTCGATCCAAGCATTGGATTCAATGATGACTTTTATCTCCGGCTTATTTGCACATCTCCTGAGTTGTGATACATGAAACACATTATGGACCGCCGAAAGTCGTTCAGGAAGCTGAACGCGATAGGCAACCGGTCCACAAACTTGAATGATTTCATAAGGGCCAATGTAGCGTGGTGCTAATTTCCCTTTGACTCCAAACCTTTGAATTCTCTTTGTTGGTGAGACTTTGAGATAGACATATTCACCAACTTAATATGGCTTAGGTTTCCTTCCTTGATCATGGTAGCGTTGTTGTCTCATTTGAGCTGTCTTTAGATTTGCTTGTATTACCTTTACTTTTTCTTCCGCTTCTTCAACTAAAGCTGGACTGAAGAATTTCCTTTCCCCGGTCTGTGACTAGTTCAAAGGAGTTCGACATCTCCTCCCATAAAGAGCTTCAAATGGTGCCATCTTCAAACTCACTTGGTAGCTATTGTTATATGAGAATTCAGCCAAGGACAAGCAATTGTCCCAATTCTTGTCGAAATGGATAATACACGCTCTCAACATATCCTCTAGGACTTGATTGACTCTCTCAGTCTGACCGTCAGTTTGAGGATGGTAAGCAGAACTGTGAAGTAGCTTGGTTCCCATTGAAGTATGTAGGTGCTCCCAGAAACGTGACATGAACTGAGAACCTCTATCGGAAACGATGGTTCTAGGAACTCCGTGTAAGCACACTGCGTTCGAGATAAATCTCTGCATATTGCTTCGCTGAGTATGTGGTATGAACGGGGATAAAGTGTGCAGTCTTGGTGAGTCTGTCCACAATAACCCAGATAGAATCATGGTGCTTAGAGGTGAGAGGCAGTCCTACTATGAAATCCATACTTATATCATCCCATTTCCACGAAGGTATCGGAATGGTTGAAGAACACCATCGGCTTTCAAATGATTGGCTTTAATTCTCTGACATGTGTCACACTCGGACACATATTTAGCAATTTCTACTTTCATATTTGACCACCAAAAGTTTTCCTTCATATCTTGGTACATTTTGCTACTCCCAGGATGAATCGCAAATTTGGACAAATGAGCTTCATCCAAAATTTCCTTCCTGAGACTAGTATCATTTGGGACAACAAGACGTTGCCCAAACCAAACTGTACCCTTTGCGTCTTGGTGGAAACATTTGTATTTAGGATCACCTTCTGACAATTTTTGCTTTATCTTCTTAACATCCTCGTCATTGGACTGAGCATTTAAAACTTTGTCGTACAAGGTTGTCTCCATGCCAATAGCATTTAACTCACCTTGACTGACCATTTCCAAATTGAGTTTGTTCATCTCGTGGCACAGTGTGTCACTATAGGTGTCCACGGATAAGCAATTGCAATGGGCTTTTCGGCTAAGAGCATCGGCAATGACATTTGCCTTTCCGAGGTGGTAATGTACTTCCAAGTCATAGTCCTTAATAAGTTCTAACCATCTTCTCTGGCGCATATTCAAGTCGGCTTGAGTGAAGATATACTTGAGACTCTTGTGGTCAGTGAAGATATTGCAACGGGTTCCCATCAAATAATGCCTCCAAATTTTGAGAGCATGAACAACCGCTGCTAATTCAAGATCATGAGTGGGGTAATTTAATTCATGGGGTCGAAGTGCTCGAGAAGCATAAGCAATGACCCTATTTTCTTGCATGAGTACACAACCCAGACCAGTACCGGAGGCATCACAGTAAACCTCATATGGCTTAGAGTTGTCTGGTTGAGCCAAAACAGGTGCTGAAGTCGAATATTGCTTTAGGGTGTGGAAAGCTTTTTCACAACTCTCATCCCACACAAACTTGACTCCTTTCTTCAGAAGTTCGGTCATAGGTTTGGCAATTCTGGAAAAATCCGGAACGAAGTGATGATAATAACCAGCTAATCCGAGAAAGCTTCGAATCTGATGAACGGACTTAGGTGGTTGCCAATCCATCACTTCTTGCACTTTACTTGGATCCACTGAAATACCATCACTAGAAATAGTGTGGCCCAAGAATTTCACACTATCCAGCCAGAATTCGCATTTGGAGAATTTAGCGTAAAGCTTGTGATCTCTCAAACGATGCAGAACAATGCGGAGATGTTCGACATGTTCTTCTTCATCTTTGGAATAAATGAAGATGTCATCGATGAATACCACCATGAACTTATCCAGTTCATTCATGAATACTGAATTCATGAGGTACATGAAATAAGCAGGTGCATTAGTTAGTCCGAAGGACATGACTAGAAACTCATATAGCCCATATCGTGTGGAGAAGGCAGTTTTAGGAATATCACAAGGTCGGATCTTTATCTGATGATACCCTGATCTAAGATCAATCTTGGAAAAGACCTTTGCTCCTGATAGCTGATCAAACAACACATCAGTGCGGGGAAGGGGGTATTTATTTTTGATGGTCACCGCATTGTGGGGCCGGTAGTCCACACATAGTCACAAACTACCGTCTTTCTTCTTAACGAAGAGAGTAGGACATCCCCAAGGAGAAGAACTCGGGCGAATGAAACCCTTATCTAATAGTTCTTGAAGCTGGGTTTTCAACTCGGCCAGTTCCTTGGGTGGCATGCGGTAGGCTCTTTTTGAGATAGGTGTCGTACGTACCGGGTTGAAGTTCGATAACGAATTCAATGTCTCGGTCTGGTGGCATACCCAGCAGATCATCAGGGAAGACATCCGGGTATTCACACACCAATGGAATTTCTTCTAATTGGGTGGCTATGGTCACATAGGCACATGAATCCTCATACATTCTGGAAGGTAAGTAGAGCGTTGACGCTCCTACTCTTGGGGAGTTGATTTCTATTCTTCGCTCAGAAATGTCCAAGATCACCCTGTGCATGGTCATCCAGTCCATTCCTAGAATAACATCTATTCCATCTAGACCCAAGGTTATAAGATTTGTCTGGAATACCTTGCTACCTAACTCCAAAGGTACTCCAATGATTAGGGTGTTGGAAGAAATTTTTCCTCCCGGGGTAGCAATCTTATAGATACTCCTAGTGTGCGTTTCCTTTAAACCCAACTTGATTTGTGTTTGCTTGTTCATAAAACTATGCGTAGCACCAGAATCAAACAAAATCTTAATAGGTTTGCCTTGGATAGAGAATGTACCTGTCATGACTGCTGCTCCCTCAGGAATTTCCACCATTGTGGTGAAGTTCAGGCGACCTTGCTTGACTTGCACGGTCTGCTTCTTTCCCTTGTCCTTGTTGTCCTGAGTAGGTCCACGTCCTTGGTTCTACTGGTTGCGCTGGTTCTGCTGCTTGGGACGGGGGCACTCATTAGCATAGTGTCCCGTCTCACCACAGTTGTAGAATTTGCCATCCCTAGCATTCCGGTTAGGCTGCGAAGCATTGGACTTGTAATTCTGTTGGGAAGCAGAAGAACGATAGTCTTCTCGCTGCTGATTCTGGGACGGCTTAGCTACCCAACGTCCAGACCTCTGGTTCCTTTGAGAATCTTGGAAAACCTTCTTCACCAGGCGAAACTTCCGATTAGGCGCGTTGTTGGAGTTGAACGCAGCCTTCCTCTTCTTTGCATTCTGCGTCCTCTTCATAGCGTCTTCTTAAGAAATAGCCAAATTCACTATCTCATGGTAGGTGTCGGTCTTGATGGGGTTCAGCCTTTCATAAAGCTCAGGATCAAGACCACGTCGGAAACGATCCATTTTCTTCGCATCATTATCCACATGATATCCTCCATACTGACAAAGGTTGTTGAATTTCTGTGCATACTGATACATAGAGTCCGAACCTTGCCTTAATGCCAGTAATTCACTGATCTTCCGATCAACCATTCCCTGAGGAATGTGATGAGTCTTGAGTGCAGTTTTGAACTCATCCCAAGTAACGGCATGTCCAGCAGGTTGCGTCATCTTGAAGTGTTCCCACCAGATTAGAGCAGGACCACGAAGTTGTAAGGCTGCAAAGCTAGCCTTGCGCTCCTCTGAGCAGGGCAGAGTGAGAGCATCGAACCTGGCCTCAATGGCACGAATCCAAGCATCAGCCTCTAGTGGTTCTTCTGCTTTGGTGAATATTGGTGGCTTCATGGCCGTGAAGTGCTCATTCTTGGCCACTTGTGGCTGGTCATCACACGGATTGCCGTGTTGCTACTGCTGCTGCTGATTGTGCAAGATCTGGCGCATCATATCAGCTTGAGCCAACAGGAAGGTCTCCATGGGTGTCATGGGAGGTGGCGGTGGCAGTGGGTTGCTGCCACTGGCATCACCGAACCCATGGGGAGTATTGCGAGTGGGACCCACCATCTAAAAAAGTATGGGAATAGAGATTAGTCACACATTCACAAGCTTGCAGATAGAATTATGCACAAGTAGAACATGTCAGACAAATTCATTCATTGCATCATTTTTCAGGAGGGTCAGCCACAACACTGAAATGAAAAATTCATATCTCCCGGCTCCATCAACGGATGGTGCTCAATTTTGGTCAGTAGGAGCATCATGTCGTGCACTATGTTTTTGGTATTCAACCGATACACGGATTTTGACGTTATCGTGCTTGAAAATCCATTTACCGAGTCTCTGTCCTGGCTGTTTTTCAGCCAGCCGAGGGTTACAAAAATATTCATAACTCTCAGCACAAAAGAGCAATAAAGGTGAAAATTTGTGAGCATGCACAAAATGAAATTTCCAACAACTTTTCTTCTTATTGCATAGCTCAGATTTGATCATAAGGGGGTTCAAATTACAGACTACTAGGACTGCTGCAGAAAGTCTTGCAACACAAGATCATACACTAGATTACAACACAGGATTACAACTCATGCTAGGTCCTCATTCAACATACTAGTGGTTAACATGTAGCTTCTAGCCACACAAAGGAATACTCCAACTACGCTAGCCTATCCCATCCACGGACCAAAATTAGGCCATCGTAGGAGTACACATGCTGCACTAACTATCACCATCTAGAAGTCATCTAGATTGCCTACTGAGGAGGAGCTAGAAGCAGATGAAGCAATCTCCATCGGCTCTGCCTGTGATTCTTCCTTGTCACTGTCTATCATGGACTGAGTGTCATCCGGATCCTCCTCCATAGCTTCCGGAACTGGTGGTGGTGGCGGCTGCTGTAGCACAGCAGTCATGCCATGGGCAGCACCCAGATCCTCGTCCATCAACTCTAGCTGCTCTTCCATCTATGCTATTGCCTGTATGTGTTGTAAGTGCTCATTCCTCAACTGATCCATCTCAACCTGCATCTGATCTCGCTGCTCCTGGAGTCCCGTAACAGCCTGGAGGCGATCAGCGAGCTGGTGTGCCCACTGAGATATACAGGTCACCCAGTGAGCCTCTCTAGCCTGCAGTCCAACGATCCTTGGTCGTGCCTCAGCAAGGCCTCGCTCCAGTCCCATGTAGCCAAGGGAGATGGAGCGCAGGTGGTGATTCCATACTCCCAACACTCCAGCAGTGTCTAGAGCAATGGTGGACACGTCTGTGGTAGCCACACTGCGGAGAGCCTGAAGATGATACAGTGCGTTTATGCATCGTGACATCTCGTGCAGTACGTCCAGTGGGGTCCTCTCAGTCAGAAGCGATGCCATGTTCCCCATACGGCTCCTCCACGTGGGATTCGCGGGGTCCACGGTCGGAAGTAGTCCCACCGGAGTCGAAGAAACCTCGAGAGGGTGCTGATCACCAAAGGAGTTCAACACTCTCAAAGCAGCAACCTCAAGTGTCTCCATCATGCGGACACCTGACACGTCCATGCTCAGGTCCTGCCACTCCATGTGAGTAGGGTGAAGTGGCACGGTCACCCGAACATAGCAGCGAGGCACTCCAAACTGCGTGGTCTCCAACGCCTCGTACGTCGGAGGAGTGGTGTACCCTGACGAGCGAAGAGTGTCCCACAAAATGCGGGCAAACCCCTCAAGTTGTAGCCCGTCGGTGCGGACCATCCCGTCAGGACGTACCTCCCAGAAGAGCGGTCCAGCCATCTGTATCAACAAAACTCCCACCGATTAGTGTGAGTTAAAAGATAGCAGATTCTGTCCAAAGCACAAAAATGCATATAGCTCATATTCTGGTAGGCAAAAAATTCTCACAATTTTTCAGCTACTCAGTGATGTTATTTGACCCAAAATTGGTATTCAAAAGTTTGGCTAAAAACAAAAGGAAGATACCCAAATAGAGCAAGGTTTAGTTCTTTATCTCCTAGGAAAAACAGAAAGTAGATAGGAACTAAACTGAGCATAACTCCAGATTCTCTTGCCCAAAAATTCTGAAAATTTTACAGCAGGATCTAGACAAGATTTGACACAACTTTTGTATCTAACTTTTCTCCAGAAAACTCTGTTCAAAGGGTCGAAAAATTCAGACCAACAGAGCATCCAAAACTTGTGAAACAGGGACAGCTATTGAGATTGGGATGATGTGAGAGTGTTTTGGTGAGGTGTTTTAGGATAAATTATGAAGTGATTTAATTACTTCTTAACAACTTTTAGCATAATGCAAAAATGTCCTAAACATCCTCACAAGGCAAATCCATGCCCAGGAATCGTGGTTAGTGCCGGTGGCAAGGCACAATTATACGTTTCTCCCTATAATAGCTAGTCGGATAACTAACCGTTCGAACTACCGTAACGTGGTTAGTGTACCTGCAAAAGAAAGAACCTTTCATGCCAGCATGTCACAGAAGCATCCACAAACATTACCGTTCACTATAGAAACGGCACCCATGCGTTTAGAGCTGCATGGACAGCGTCCAACCTGAGACACGCCCCTTTTGAATGGAGGGTGTCCCCCTTCGCATGTTCGTAATGCGGAATCATGCACACGTATGGCAAAACGTGACGACATCACAACCCATGATATGTTCATGTGGAATAGAACATATCATCCTTCGCATGCTTTGCATACGGAAAGCGCACGTATAAAACACGTGGGCATCCAACCGAGAAGATAGGATCCGTTGAATAAATTGCCCTATCAACCCTCGCATACTCGTGATGCGGCACAGCACACGTATGAAACACGTGGCTTAAGAAGTGCTGGAAGTTAGTTTAAATACACCATAAATTACTAGCCACCTGAAAGAACCCAAAATCCCTCTAGGGCCTCTCGGACTAGTTCATCCTTAGCGTTCCTAACGCATTTTGCAAACACACCTTAATCTCGCAAGTTTTATTTCAAAAACATGTTATTAAGGGTGTATTAAAATTTCTGGTGTACAATAGAGCTCTGATGCCAGTTGTGACAAAACCGCCCAAATTAATTCCATATTATTGCCTAAACCAGTCCATTTGGTCATTAAGCAATAACATAGAAGTAACTTGTCGTCTCTGCCGGGTCAAGCCCGGTAAATCACTTTAACCAGGATCGAAGAATTGTACATTAAAACTCACACGACGGCGAGTCTAGAGATAAACATTTCACAAATTATTACATCAAGCTCCATGAGGTTTTAATATTACAAACCAAGTCCTTTGCATAAGGTAAATAGTTCAGAGTTCGAAACACAGCGGAAATAAAATACTAAGCGTCATAAGTAACATCATAGGAGGCCATCCATGACATCACTAAGCACTGTCGTCCTCCCACTCCACTTCCCAACCGGGTGGGAGAGAACTAGGCCACGGGAACCCATCATCATTCATATCACCTGAAAACAATAACAAAAAGCAAGGCTGAGTATACTAATACTCAGCAAGACATAACCGGCGGGTGATGAAGAATCACCAACTCTCTAGACATGCAAGGCTCTTTGGCTAGCGGGTTATTTTGCTGAAAAGCAACAAAGAGTAGGTCCTTACTTTCAAGTTTTAGCTCAAGATTCTAGTTGATTATTCATTACTAAGTAAGCAACTATTGCAAGCATAAGTTGTGCAAACAATTAAGCATATATCCAAATTAAATCTCAATTCCATCATTAAGGGACATAGAGTGTATGGTTAAGCAATCTCGGGTAACGGTGAGAGGCTGACGATCGATCGATTAATAACCTTGCAAGGGAAACCCAAACATATGGAAGAATGCACACCCCAAAAATAATCCAACTAGAAACCAACAGGGGGTGGGGTATGCACCAACCAGGCGGTTCCCAACCGTCCTCGACTCAGGATCCATTTCTACAGTTTTTGCTACAAGGTATACTGGCCACGGAGACACACGCCGCCCAGCTTCACACATGCACCACTCTGCTGCAGGCAGAGGAGACTCTTCCCAAGATTAGTGGTCATAGATCCCTTACTGGATCAAGAAGGTACTAGGTTTACCGGTCCCATTCCCGGTAAATGTTTAGTACGTTCAAACGCTTAACCACAGACCTACTGGCCGGAGCCGGTCCCATGCTCTTACCACATGAGCATATCCATTTATCAAAAACTTATGATTCCAACATAAGAGACCTATAGCTCGCGAGTGACGAACATCACTCGACTTTTACCGTGTCCTTAGAGCATGGCAACTAGCGACCTATCATGCTAGTATTCGAGCATAGGAGCCTAGGATCATGCATCTAGGGTTTCAATTCAACTCCTGAAACGTAAATGCACAAACATTGCATATCATAAATGTAAGAGTTAGAAAACTGGGTTATGCACCGGGGCTTGCCTTCACTAGCAAAGTCAGTGATGAAGTCCTCCGAACTTTGGTTCGGGTCTTGCTGCACTTCCACCACGTTCACTTCCCCTTCCGCAAGATCTCCCTCGGATTCCGGCACCAACTCGTAGTTCCCGTCCGGAAGTTCTACATGACATGCATATGCATTAACTTCATGTATTTGTAAATGAGGAGTGAGAACATAGCTTAGAATTGAAGGGTAGACGTGGGGGGTGTATGGGTGGCCACATTCACCTGGATAAGGATATATCCAGCATACTCTTCCTATCCAAGAAAGGGGTATGCGTGTGAGGTTTAACTCCCTATTTGATGGTGATTGCGTGCACATTTAAATTAATTAATTAATTTTCCTTCACCAAATTATAGCGTGCTGTTCAGGGTGGGATTTGGTGAAGCTCAACCCAAAAGATTTGAAAAGAAAACAAGGTGATTTCTATTTTTCATTTAATTCACAGCTTAAGCTTGATTTAATTTGAAAATTCATTCTGGAAGAAATACAAACAAGATGACCATGAAACTTTGCAAAGAGGCACAACATACTACACATAAGCTACTGCCAAAAATTTAGATCAATCCAAGCCACAGATCTAGGATCAAAAATACAACTAAATTCATTCATTAAAAACAAGAATAAATCATACAAAAATAAATATACCACATATTGAGCTAGAAAATCATGTGGAAGTTTAAAACACCTTATCATGAAGAGATATGCACTTACTAAGAAAAGAAATTTTAAATTAATTTAAATTTATGAAGAAAGAGTAAGTTTGTGCTAAAATTACTTGACCCTATAAAATATGATAAAAACATCTCTACTATTTATCATGGGTGCAAAACCAATAACTAGGATCATAACAAAAAGATGGGACCCAAAAGATTAACAGGTTAATTTACAAAAATTATAAATAGGAACAAAGCTGAAAATCAACTTTAATTCATAACTAAACCTCTACTTTATACCTTTGTGCCAAAATTGAACCAGAAGACCAGCATAACATGGCAAACAACATATCCAAAATTCAGCTTCAGATCATGCATAGAATTTGAATTATTTCAGATCTATCCAAAAAAGGTAAATTCAAAATTATTCAAAATATACAAAGAAATTTGAAAACTCCCTTTGTAGAAACGTTAGTGTTCTTCACAAGGATTCCAGAACAGTTGACTTTGCATTTTTACGATTTTTCTATGAATTGATCTCGAATTTACAAGATTCAGCAGATTTCAAACAAAAGAGAAGAATCTCTTTTGCCGATAGGTCCCGGGATATAGATTTCTGTTCACAACCATGCCCTCACGTTTACGGAAAAGCCCTCGGTTTTTCATACCCGACCCTGGAAAGATTGGGGACCTCGCAATTAGGTCCACGGCCACAGGGGGCGGCACGGCCGGCGGAATCCCGCGAGCCGGCGGCCGGACTTGGCCGGGGAAGGGGCCGGGGTCGACGACAAGCTCACCTAGGCTCCGCCCGTGGCCAGCGCGCAGGTCGGGGGAGGGCCGACGAGGCGGCTCGGCTGCGCGGTGAGGCGGCGGCTGCTGCGGCCGGATTTCCGACGAGCGGGGCGACGGAGCTCGACGACGTGCAATCTACCACTCCCAAGTCTGGTATAAATTTCTTTAGCCACATGACCTGTCCTGTAGCCTCAAAACATGCTATAAACTCTGCATACATCATAGATGTTGCAACTAGTTCTTGCTTAGAACTTCTCCATGAGATAGCCTCTCCTGCGAGAGTGAATACATATCCATATGTAGACTTTCTATCATCTCTATCTCCTGCATAATCTACATCTGAATACCCTTTTATCTCTAGAGTATCCGATCTTCTATAGGTTAGCATGAGGCCTGTTGTGCCTTGCAAATATCTTAATGCTTTCTTTGCCATCTTCCAGTGCTCTGCACCTGGATTAGACTGATATCTTCCGAGTACTCCTGTAACAAATGCTAAATCCGGGCGAGTGCACACTTGTGCATACTGTAAGCTACCTACTGCTGAAGCATATGGAACCGCTTTCATTTGATCGATCTCATATTGGTTCCTTGGACACTGATATAGTCCAAACTTATCGCCCTTCTGAATAGGAACAGGTGTGGCTTTACTCACATGCATACTATACTTCTTTAGAATCTTTTCTAAATATGTATTTTGCGATAGACCTAAAACCCCATTTCTTCTATCTCAGTGAATCTGTATGTCTAAAACATACGAGGCTTCACCTAGATCTTTCATATCAAAATTTGAGGACAAAAACTCTTTTGTCTCCTGTAGGAATCTGACATCATTGCTGGCAAGCAAGATATCATCCATGTATAGTATTAGGAAAATAAATTTCCCTCTCTTAAACTTTACATAAACGCAATTGTTCTCGATGTTTGCTTTGAACCCAAACTTCTTAATCGTCTCATCAAATTTGATGTTCCATTGTCTTGAGGCTTGCTTTAAGCCATAAATAGATTTCTTCAAGTGACATCCCAAATGTTCTTTGCCTTTCACAACAAAACCTTTGGGTTGAGTCATGTAGACATCTTCATATAAATCTCCATTCAGGAATGCCGTCTTTACATCCATTTGATGTAATTCTAAATCATAGTGTGCCACCAGAGCCATTATAATTCTAAAAGAATCATTACACGAGACTGGAGAAAATGTCTCATTGTAATCTATCCCTTGTCTTTGAGTGAAGCCCTTGGCCACAAGACGACCTTTATACTTTTCTATATTCCCTTCAGAGTCATATTTAATTTTGTAGACCCATCTGCAGCCTACTAATTTGGCTCCTTTAGGAATTTCTACTAAGTTCCAAACTTTATTGGTACTCATTGACCTCATCTCATCCTCCATGGCTTCTTGCCATTTGGATGCATCAGGGCGTCTCATGGCTTCTTCAAAAGAAGTGGGATCACCCTCTACGTGAACTTCTTCACTATTATAAACTTCATAATCGTCAGGGATAGCTGATCTTCTAGCTCTTTGAGACCTTCTCAGGGCTTCAGTGGTTGGCACTTCAGGTTCTGGGGACTGTTCTGGTTCTTCTTGTGCGACTGTTGTCTCTGTAGGATCCTGAAAAATAGGTTCCTCATTATCACTCATTGTTTGCACTGGTGAACTAGCAACAGGTTCTGGCACTACAGTGGGCTGCACTGCAGGTGTCGAAACAACACGTGGGAAGAAAACTGGTTCATAAGTCATAGGAGTAGGTACATATACCCACTTCTCTTCAAGATCAATTTCTCTACGCATCGTGCTCCCTCTCATCATTTCATTCTCTAGAAAGATGGCGTGTCTCGTTTCCACAAACTTTGTGTGTCTATTAGGACAATAGAAACGATAACTTTTTGACTTCTCAGTGTAGCCAATGAAATGGCAACTCGCTGTCTTGGGATCTAATTTCTCGATATTTGGGTTAAATACTTTGGCCTCAGCCGGACATCCCCACACACGCATGTATCTTAGAGAGGGTTCTCCACCCGTCCATAACTCATATGGTGTTGTAGGTACTGACTTAGTTGGAACTTTGTTTAAGATGTGGGCGGCGGTTTTTAATGCCTCCATCCACAAATTTACTGCTGTGTCGGCGGTCTGGTCTCGGCACACCGGGTACGTGGCGTCCGGCAGGAGCCTGTCGTGGTCCGGGACCGGTGGCGGTGGCGGGGTAGGAGGCACGTACGTCACCCACGTCCGCGTCCTCGGGAGGTACCACTTAAGGTTCGCTACCCAGGCCGCGGCGTCGTGAAGGCGGTGCTCGGTGACGACGTTCTCCTCATGCGCCGCGGACGCCCACTCGTCCACGTACGGCTGCAACTTGTCGACGAACGACGTCGCCGCAGACACGCCCTTACGCGTCCCTCCTAGCATAGATGAAACAAAAAATTATTTGCAACTGACTACTTGTAATGGAAAATAATTATAACTGGCAAATGGTAGCTCACCTGTGCGCAGTGAGCGGCAGACGTGGCGCAGCGGGTATTGGCGACTCCTGGTAGAGGCCGAACTGCCTCATCACCCGGTGGACGGTATACTCCTCGACGTAGACGTCGAAGACCAATCGTCGTCGCGTCATCCAGTACGCCTGGTCTCGGTAGCACAGGGACGAGAGGCCCTGTGGTGCGCGGGCAGCGACCATGGCTGGAGTGTACGGCGTTCACCGGACCTGGGCATCGACCATCCGGTCGATCTGACCCACGAAGTCCGCGTACGCCTTCTTCGCCTGCTTCCCATCCCAAACGTGCTGCACAGAACATGAAAAGTTAATTGAATCGAACTAAAGAACTCATGAAGCGAAGAAAACGATAAGGGAGGTCATTACCTTCCGGAGGCACCACAGAGAACCCATGGTGGGGAGGTCCGTTGGGTCGGTGTCTTCTGGCAGCGGCTTGTACTCCGAGAGGTCGGCCTTGGGCCGACCGATGTCGAACCGCTCGTGGATCCACATCTGCAGCAGGAGAGGACAACCCAGGAGGATCCCCTCCCTACTCACCGGCCTCGCCACTGCCGAACACAGCCCCCTGTAGGTAGCTGCCAGAACAGCGTTGCCCCAGCTGATCTGGGGCATCTCGTGGATGGGGGAGTTGGCGATCCGCTGAGCCTAGGGGAGCAGGTACCTCGACACTGAGTCTCCCGCTGACTCGCAGAACATCACCCACCCGAACAGCCAGAGCAGGTAGACCTCCAAAAACCTGTCCGACGTCGGGTCGTCGGCCTCGTCCGCCATGTAGTCAGCCTGCACACACACAAAGGTCCATCGTCACATTCGTTTAAAATGCATACAAACGTTGAAAATAAGAGTTAGAAGCACGTACGCTGAACTGCTGGATCCAAGTCCAGGTGGGCTCGTGGGTGTTGGAGAAGGGCATGTACGGCTGAGGCGCGCGATCGTTCCGAGGAACGTTCGCGAACCAAGCAAGGAAGTCGGCGTGCCACGTCGCGGGGATGTCGATCGGCCACATCGCCTCACCAGCACACGGGAGTCCTCCCAACATCGCGGCGTCCTCCAGACTGAGCGCCATCTCGCCGACGGGGAAGTTGAAGGTGTGCGTCTCTGGTCGCCACCGGTCCATAAACGCGGCGATCAGCGGGGCGTCGTAGCTGAACCGTGTCAACCGCTCCGCCCGGGGAACCTCAGCTCGTAGCCTGTCCCCCTAGACCAACCGCGCGAAAGGGAGAAGTCCTGCAGCACGTAGCCTGAAAAAAAAACAAAAATAATTTACTTAACGCAATTACTATTGTAAAGAAACAGAAATAAATAATAAAAATAAATTACGTACTTCAGAATCCACCGCTAGTGTATCGGCATCAACGTGCGGGTGGTCCGGCAACGTATACTGCCGGGCGACTGTCCAAGAACATCCGAGACGTACGAGCGGTGCTGCCGGTCCACCGCCTCGTCGAACAACTCCGGCCGTACGTACTCTAACGGTCCAGCCATAGCTGTAAAAAAAACAAAATTTAATCAATTAGTTTAATTATACCAATTAAAACGAATTATGTGAAATAAAAATATTTTTTTAAAATTTTAAATTAATTTAATCTAATTATGTGAATTATAACCTTTTCTTGGAATTTTAAATGAATTAAAACAAATTATGTGAATTAAAAATATTTTCTACGAATTTTATATCAATTGAATCTAATTATGTGAATTATAACCATTTTCTACGAATTTTAAATGAATTAAAATGAATTATGTGAACTAAAACTATTTTCTACGAATTTTATATCAATTTAATTTAATTATGTGAATTATTACCATTTTGTAGAAATTATATATCAATTTAAACAAATTTTTTGAATTATAACTATTTGTAGGAATTTAAAACCAATTTAAACGAATTATGTGAATTAAAACTATTTTTTAACAATTTTATATTAATTTAATCTGATTATTGGAATTATAACTATTTCTACGCATTTTAAATCAATTTAAAACGAATTATTTGAATTATAACTATTTTCTAGGAATTTTATTTCAAATATAACTATTTCTAAAATTTCTAAACTAAGTTAACTAAACTAACTAAACTAAGTTAACTAAACTAACTAAACTAAAGTACACTAACTAGACTAAACTACACTAAACTAAACTAAACTACCCTAACTAGACTACACTAACTAACTAAACTACACTAAAGTTAGAAACATACCTGAGTCAAAAGTGCTCCGAAGGGTTGAAAGCCGAAGATTTAGGAGGAGAGAGTGAGGGAGGGAGGAGGGGCTGGCGGCAGCCGTCGCCCCCTTATATAGGGGTGACGCTGCCGCCGTGGGGTACGGCGGCAGGCTCCTACCGCCGTGGGGCACGGCGGTAGGCTTCCTGCCGCCGTGGGATACGGCGGTAGGAACCTGGCCCCACCTGACAGGTCAGCCGACCGTTTGCGGCACCCCTACCGCCGTGCCCCACGGCGGCAGGAGTTCCTGCCGCCGTGGGGTACGGCGGCAGATGTATATTTCTCAAAAAAATTTATTCGTCCATTTATTTTTCGAAAATCAAAGGAAAAAATATATAAAAAAATTCAATCGTGCAGAACTATATTTGTGGCAGACTGGGCCGTGCGGCTGGGCTTTTGCTGCCCGTGGGCCTATCGAAGGCCCTGTTTGGATACAGAATCCGATTCTAAGAATATGGATTTTGAATGGATTGGCAAAATCTGAATTTCAAACAAAATTTGGATTGTGGATTATAGAATCCAGAATCTCATCTCCTTGCTCTTCCTTTTCCCCATCCCCATCTCCCGATATGGTGAGGTGGCGCCTCGCTTTCATCCATGCGCCGAGCGCCACAAGTCGCGCCCTGCCCTCACCCTTTCAGATCTCGTGTCGCCGCCCGCAGAGAACCCTCGGCGTTGCTAGCACGTCTATGAGCTTCTTGACCATCTTGATGAGGACATCTCCAACAATGCCAAGTCACCATCTATTGCTGGAGAGTATGACTCTCATTATAGTGAACAAGGAAACAATATCTCAAGCAAGGGGCCAATGACTCGAGCAAAAATGCAACACTTACAACATGAGGTGAACTCGCTCCTCATTGACTATGAACATGCATCTATTAAGAATTATTTACTACCTAATAGTGGTGCATTACTTGTGCTCAGGTTTGAAGAAGATGCAAGGATATGCCACTCAGCATCCAAAGAAAGACAACTTGAAGACGGCGAGTTGCTGTTTCAGATTCTGACTTTCAAGTTCGTGATGAATTATGTATCAATCCAAGAAGTTTCACCTTGAGTATCCTATACCACTGGAAGCATCTTGAAGTCTATTTCCCAATGCAGCTGACGGATCGTGATTTGGAGTTTTGTAGCAAACGTTATGGCTGTTTTAGTGAAGACTCCTCTGGATGTCCAGTTCCTACTAGTCCGAATTGGATGAGGTGTATTTTGTTCCAGAGACTAGTTATCTCGTACTGGACCTTTGTGAAAGGTCTCCAACCCAACTAGAACGGATGTTCCTAGTATAAATAGCACTTGTAAGCCTGGTGGAAACCCTAACCACGAATTGAACTCACAAAATAGAGAAGTCAAGTGCTCTTGTCCTTAGGGTTGTGCCATAGTTGCCCCCTTGAGGATTGAGAGTTTTCTCTACCATTTGTTCTTGTGTTTCCTTGTGATTTGTAAGAGCATTGCCTCTACCCTGCGTGATTCAGGTTAGGCATCGACCAAATCGTGTGGTTGGGCGAAATCATTTGTCACAAGTGGCTGTTCGAGCAGCTATTGGTGCCATCGGTTCGTCAGATTGCACGGGTCAAGTTATCCCCAGATCCTACGACGAGAAGATCGGGCAAGCCCCCGCATCACACCTGCTCGGGTGCGTCGCCGCAATCGACGCTCGTTGTCCAACTCCAAGGTGAGAAGCTTTGTAGCCGCCACGGCCTTCTCCCCGTGCCTCGCCTTCCACGCGTGCACCTCAACAAATGGTGCTCGTTCTCGCCTCGGCGTCGTCGTGGTGGTGGCTCGCAAGCCTACTGGTGTGAGCACGGTTGGCTCCATGGGCCAGATGGAGGCAAGCAAGGTGGGGGCAACCTGGGGGCGGTGAGGACTAGTGGGCACGGCATTGAACACAATTTAAAGGGTATTTCGATCATTTGGCAACCATAATCTAGCCAGAGCTACTCTACTTCAGATTCTGAGAATCTGGTTGCTGGCTTCTAGAATCCAAGGTCAAAATCCAACCCGTTTGAATTCCATCCAGATTCTGAAAGCCGAATTTGGTGGGTTCCAAACGGGACCTGACATGGCAGCACGAAACACATATACGGACGAGTACTAGATAAGTGAATCTGGCTGGATTAGGGCAGTCCCAACGCGGCATTTATAGCCGCTTCTATCCTCATTAACTACGGTGACAACTCATCCATTTGTTGACGTTTCCTGACGTGTCACAACAGTTATTACGGATAGAGATGGAAATCGTTTCTTGAGTAAGAAACGAAGTCTTCACTAGTACCGAAACGTGAAGAAACGAGAGAAAACCCGTTGGGAAGAAACGACCGCTTCCCAAGGTCTTCTGCCGGATCCGGTGCGGTGCAGCCGCGCGCACCCGCACGCCGACGCGTTCGCGCTGCCCCCGGCTGCCGCACGCGCATCAGCACGCCGCTGCCGAGCAGAGAAGGAGGGAGGAGGAGGGCTCGCCATGCCTCCGAGGCGGAAGGACGCCGCTTTGCTGAGCTCGCCGCGAGCCGCGGCCGCGCAACTGGAGCACACCCGGCGAGGCACCTCCGTGCGCCGCCGCTCCTGTGACGGGCAGGAGCTCGCCGCGGTGAGGCACCTTCCCTTCCCCCCTCTCTTCTTCGGCGGGCCGGGAGCACGGGTAGGAGGAGCTCTGCCTCGGCCGCCCGCTGCAGCCACCTCTGCCTCTACTCCCGGCGGCGGGGCCCTCCTCACGGCGAGGGTGTGCCGCCCTCGGAGACGGCGGCGATGGAGATCTCGGTCGCGTGACGACGCGCCGAGGTGCAGCGGCCTTCCCGGACTCCCTCTCACCGCGGCTGTAGATGGCGGGCTTGTCAGCGGCGGCGGATCTGCGCCGGCGAGCTCCAGGTCGCAGGCAACCAGCGGGGACGAGCTCGGGCTGCCCGACGCGCAGGCTCCGCGCCAGGCGGCCTGCTGGGATGAGCTCGTGCGCGCTTGGTGGCGGGGCGGTGGGGATTGCAAGGTGGGGGAGGGCGGGATGAGCCGGAGAGAGAAGGGGAAAGAGGAGAGTGGAACGGATAAGAAGAGGAGCGGTGGATAGAAGAAAATACACAGAAGATCCGAAGTCGAGATTGAGGAAACTGATATAGGATTGGCCAATTTATTGTCTGAAGATTACTACAATTTATTTGCATTGTGAAGAGTGGTTTCTTGGTGTGACATCCTATGCTATAGAAATCAAAGTGATTTCTAGCACTGGGACTGCCCTTAGCGATCAGCATCGAAGGATGTGCAATGTGCGATTAAGGGCATGTACAACCCTTAGACGACCTACCGTCTATAGAACTTCGAACTTAACGTACAGACAGATGTACAGACAGGTCGTACAGTCCATAGACAGTGGATGTGTCTATAAGCTATTTAATACTTTGTATGTAGTTTAAGATCAACTACACATGCATTTGTGTATATCATTGTGTGACTACTTTGATCTTTGTAGCTATTTTGATGTTTAATTTGAACTTTGTAGCAGTTTTAGTATCCACGTATCAGAATTTTTAGCAACTGTAGCAATCTGGACAAAGACGTGGCGCAACCTGGTCCAAGTTTGCTTCTTGAATTCGTGTCCACACATGACACATCGATCCGGCGCAGTACGGTGGTGGGTGGTGCCGTTGATATTTTCACCGTATCCTCCTTCCACAACGCGTCAACGCCAGAGGGGAAGACACAAGACGGCTGTGCTGCGCGGTGCGGCGCTCCCTCGAGCGGCGGCGGTAGCCTCCGCCCCTGCCGCCCTCCGCCCTCGCTGCTCTCCGCCCTCCCTCCGCTCGCTCGCGCCGGTGGCTTCCCTCACCTGGCCGCGGTGGAGCAAAGCAGCTCCTCCGCCTCCCTCCGGCTCAGATCCGGCGGAGGTCGAGGAGGGCGGTGAGGTGGGAGGTGGTGGTCGGCGCGGAGGGCGAGGAGCTATGGCGACGACGATGGCGTCGAGCAGTGGTGCGGCGAGCTCCATCCCGCGCGGCGGCGGAGCTTCGGCACCACCGTCTTCCCCAACCTCCGCAGGCCGCCCCGAGCTCGTCGTCCTCCTCCCCCGCCTCTCTCTCCCACACGCTTCTCTGGATTTGGCGGTTAATTTCGCGCGACCTTCTTGCAGGGGGAGCGTGGGATCCAGTCCGCGGCGTCGCTCTGGTGGAGACGCCTTCCACAACGCGCGGCGTCGCGCGTCGCCTGGCGTCGGGGAACGGGACGACCCCGTCGCCTGATCTAGCGACGCGGGGGCCGTCGGTAGGGACACGGGAGGACTTTTTTGCAAAATCACCTTCGTAGAGACGCGCTCAAGCACCGCGCTGTACATGCCCTAATAGGGCCTGATGCTTTGGAGTCAGTCGTCTGGTCTGGTCCTCTTATTTATTCTATTTATTTATTTATTTATTGCAGATCCAAGGCATCAGGCCGGATCCACGGTTCACTTCAAACACCACCATCAGCATCAGGACCAACTTGACTGAAGCGAACCTCCGAGGCGCACCAGCCAGACCAAGCTGATGGTGCCCGCTAAAGGTTCAGTTATTTGGGTGGCTCATGGTACAAGAACGTATCAAATACAGACACAACCTGGAGGTCAAATCTAAATATCTAACCCTGCAGTGTTTCTTTGCCCGTGCTGCACTGCAGAGACATCGATACCGGGGTTCAACATATACTGTTAGAATAAATGGGCTTAAAGACATTTATTTCAATAATTAAAGAATTCAAGCCTATTATTTTAATACTAGGGAAAAGTGAGAAATATCATACGAGTAATTGAGGAGTCTTTTATTCAACTTATAAGGCCAGTCTCAGTGGAGTGTCATGGGAGATTTCGTGGACATTAAATCATATGCCACATAAGCAGATTTGATGATTCGACACTGTAATTACGAAGAGAGAGGTAATAAGAGTTTCATAGGAGTTTCATCACCATGACACTCACATGGCACACTTACCTAGTCTCATGAAACCCAATGAAACTTGCATTGAGGGTGTTATAGTTTCATCACATGACACATATGATCATTAACTCCATGCAAAAATTAAATGCTACAAGCTGTCTATGAAATTGTGCAATGAAACTTTGCACGGAGAGTGAGAGTTTCATTCACTTCAAAAGATCACATGGCATTCTTGATAATAGTGCGATGAAATCATGCACTGAGACTGGCCTAAGGTAGACCTTCGGTATATCGAAGTTGAATAAAGGAGAAATGCGTGCCACACGCGCGCGCTCGCTCGCCTCGCCTCGCTGAGGCCGTGGGCGTGTCGAGTCGAGCGGGGCGGGAACACCTTTTTGCCGCTGGAAGGGAATAATCCGTCGAGTCAAGCGGGCGGGGCGGGAGCACCTTTTTGCCGCTGGAAGGGAATAATCCTTTGGCATATTCCCAACGGTGATTTGGTTTTCTTAACTACGACCGTCCAGGTTCATTCCACTGCGTCCTCTCCGCGTCCCAGATCTGGATCTGGGCTCACCCCCTCCGTGTCCGCCCGTCTATATAAGGAGCCCCTCCTCCTCCCTCTCAACTCGCTCAATTCACAACCCAGGTACTCCTGCTTAGGAGACCTCTCCCTTCTCCCTCTCTGTCTGCTGCCTTTGCTTTTGCATTCCCATCACTTGCACCGCGTGCACGATGTTGGCGAGAGCAGAGCCTCCGGAACCTCGTCCTGCTGCTGAGATCCTGCACGGGGTAGGCGGGCGATAAGGTTTTTGAGGAGCGTCTTGACGCGACTGCTCGCTCCCTGTACGACTACTTTGTCTACTTCAAGGCGACCGTGCGACTCCGCTGCGATCATCTTCCTGCACCAACTTCGTACGACTACACCGACGAAGGTCACATGGCTGAGCCAAGTGATAATGGGACACCGGGTGCCTCCGGCACTCGCCCTCCCATTGGGTACTTTCTAAAGCCTATATTCATGTTTATTAGTTGTATAATCATGAATATGTTTATGTTTGATCGTTGTTTAAACATGAACACTAGCACATAGATTGTTTTACTCACCGCCATTCTGAAATATCTATTTAATTGTGAAATTAAAATATGCCAAAATATTGCCTATCTTCTAACATATACTAATACCATTGGTTCTACTGTTGCGGGCCAATGGGAGCTTGGACAGGCCCCTAAACCTCACTGCACTGTGAAGCAGCTCCTGCTCATGTTTTGGATGCTGGAATGATGTGGTTTGTAACGCAGTACTCTTGCCAATCTTGGATCGCCTTCATCCTCTCCGAGGCTAAACGGCGAGGCTATATGGCGCTACCGCCTGCCACCTGAAGGTGCAACGACTCCTGACGCCTCCGGAGCAAAACGTGCAACGAGTTCGGAAACAGCGATTCAATAATGGATCACACATATAGCAAAATCATCACTATCTCCTTTACAACAACTACCCGCAAGATACCAAATGCAAATGAGAATTTTGATCGCAGAAGTTCTGAAGCCAATATGGTCTTCCAGTCCACCTCGCTCTGAGAGTTTTGATGCAGCAATTCGGAAGTCAGACACAAAAGTGTACAAAACTTTGGAGCTCCGGGATGGCAATATGAAGACATCCCTACTTCCCTAGTGACATCGAGTCGGTGTGCGCGGCGGGGCCTCAAGTAAATGATCGAGTAGTACACTAATACACTATCAAGTTGTTGTGGAGAAACTTACAAAGACACTACTAGGGAAAGGGGCATCTGTACCGGGTGGCAACCCACATTAGTACCGGGTGGCCACCCGGTACAGCTAAGGCGGCACTAATGTGGCCGCCCACATTAGTGCCGGGTCGTTAGTGCCGGACCGTGTTACCGGCTGGTACAGATGTGGGCTCACATCTGTACCGGTTGCTAACACGGGCCGGTACTAATGTTTTTTTTATTTTTTATTTTCTTTTCAGTTTCTTTATTTATAATCCAATTGTATTTGTTTGGTATACGTATACTAATATGCTTTTCGTATGTGTTTGATATACGTATACTAATCCTAATGCGAAGCGTATAGATTGCATACAACATATAATACATATATATAAGCATATTGTGCATATGAAAATACGATACAAATATTTACAACAAATCAATTGTCAGAGAAGATTAAAGTTTGGATCCTTCTAAGATCGTTTGCTTGAAGATCCATCTCGTTGTTGCTGACTCCTAGTACTGACCCTAAAATGAATTTCCTTCGGCTTCTCCTTCACCTTCTCTTTCTCCTTGTCATTGTTGGCTTTCTCCTTCTCCTTCTCCTTCTCCTTCTCTTTGTCCTTCTCCTCCTCCTTCTCATTGTGAGCCTTCTCCTTCTCCTTCTCATTGTCCTCCTCATTTTTCTGACCGGTTTCAATGCTAGGACCTGAAGTGGCGTCAGTGGTCCTTGTGAACCTTGATGCACCGGAAAAAAAACTCTCCCCCTGGATTGATCACCTCGTCTAGAAGAAATCCACACAATTGTTCTTGAATTAGCCGGATTTTTTCTGTCTCGAGAAATCCTTTCTTTATGCGATCAATCTAGAGAAGAAATTATTAATTTCATAAGTATTATTGGTAGAACGAAGCATATAAAGATTAAGAACTAGGGATAAGTACGCACCGCTCGCTGGCGGCTTCCACCCAAGTAGTTACTTGCAAAGGTATGCATGAACTCACATACGTAGTATGGGCATAGATTGGTACCCTTCGGCTGCTCCATGCACTGCACATATTTGGGAACAAAGTTAATAAATATGAATTCTTGTATTCAGAGAAGAAGTGACATGAGATCGAAGAACAAAAAGACGTACCTCGACGTCATGGAGGTATGTAAGTTTCTCTTTGAATTTCTCTTTGTACTGTACGAAGAGCACATCCCATGCTAGGTTCAACTGTTCGAGGAGAGAAATATACCAGTCTTTATATCCGTCAATAGAGTCATAGACCCAGACGTGGCCCGTCTTTGGATAGATAACAAAGAGAATCCAGTGAAAGCTGCCATTACATATACAAGTATAAAAGTATATTGTAATATTTAGTGTAATTCGGAAAATAAATAAATAGATATGTGAAACAGGTTGCTCACTGACAGTTGTACGGCAAAATTATCATAGTCTTGTCCTGTTGCCTGTCCAGAAACTTATACAAATGAACCACTGTATCTGTTGCCTGATCATCCACATTTGCCTCATTTATTTGCATAGGATCCATGAAGTCGACGTCCATGATTCCTTGCTTCCGGCAAGATTGCATCTCCATGATGTATGATACAAATGAGAATATCAGACATACGGTAGTAAGGCTACAACGGTAATTTTAAGCTTATAGTAAAATAAAGACTTACAGCGTCCAGCAAGTCATTAATGAGTAGTCGAGTGCATCTTGATTGAATAGCATATGGAACTCTTCGAAAGGCACAAGGAAAGTGCTTGTACCTTGGAAAAAATGTTCCTCTCCAATTCTAACTTCGAGCATACCGTTCTCGTTTGTTCTTGACTCTTCCATGTACCAATTGTGGAACTCGTACATTCTAGTTGGAAGATCGACCAACAATCGCTCCCACAGAAGCGGCTCACCATGCACATATTGACGTCTTTGTGCCCCTGGATGAATTTCTAACTCTTCAGTCCCTAGAATTTGACCGGGTGTGATTCCAGCATCTGCACCAAATAGAAGCAATTCCTAGTCCTTAGTTGAAATAACTTTGAGGGGCGAGACGGATTGCTTCGATTGGGTTCCTAGTTGTGCAACAGTTGACCGAACTTTCTATTTCTTCTTGTTGATCTTTACTGCTGCGCGATCGTAGTCAGACAACGGAGGAGGCACTGGCACTCTCAATTTCTCTTTCTCCTTGCCTGCCAGGAAACGCTTAAATTTAACCATGTCAGTTTTTTTCTCAGGTGGAGGTTTCGGGCCATGAAAATGATCATGCACTTGTTTGGCCACTATCGCATCCAGTTCCTCCGAAGTCTTCTCGTAAGATTTTTTCTCTGGAGTCTTGACTATCTTCTGCTTCTTTGGACACGGAGGAGGAGGAGGAGGAGGAGGTCTTCGTTTGGAACCCTTACTGGCAGGAGGAGTTGGACTCACGCTTGGATCCCTGTCACCTGCTGGATGCGCGGGACTGCTGCTGCGTTCCCTTCTACCTGGCGAGTCTTGTGCTCCCGGCACGGCGGATCGTGCAGGAGATGATGCTTCCACGGGCTGTTGTGTTATCCTTATGTGATCCTTCGGTCATAAAATGCAACGGTGCACCGCTTCTCCTAGGGTCTCTTCCCCATCAGGTCCTTCCGGTTCCAGTTCTAAGTCGTCCCAAGAGTCAACCACTCGGTCCACAAAGACTTTGGCTAAATCAGCAGTTATACTCGTAAGGGGGTACTCCATAAATGTTTCCCCTGGTGTCGGTACCTCAGCAATACCGTAAGCCACCACAAGCATCTTGTTTCTTACTTTAGTCAGAAGTTCACATGTGGACCTCACAGTGATGTCATCCACGGGGTAGTGGGGTCGTCGCTCCTCGACAGCAGGGGCGCCTGCATCCGTGGCCACTGGGGCTGCTTCCGTGGAAGCGACGCTGCTCTTACGCTTACTAGATTGGCTCATTTCTTCATGAGGCCCTGATACTGCAGGTGCTTGCTGACTTGTTGAGTGCTTGCTAAGAGCGAGCACCACACGTTGATCGATGACTTCCGCCATTTTCGCCTCATGCATACTGACGCGCTGTTGCAGCTCTCGTATCTCACGTGCTTGTTGGTCCTTAGTTCTTTTGCGGCTTCTATACGAATCAAGGTGCTGCAGGAATGCTTCTTTCCATGGTATGACACCCTTGCCTCTGCAACGTCCACCATGTTCTCTGGTACCTAGTGCCATAGTAAGCTCGTCATTCTCTCGATCAGGCACGAAAGATCCTTCCGCTGTACTCCTTATTAAATCAATAAGCCTTCCAGCTGTCTCTCTTAATTGATCGCTCGGCACTAATGTTCCATCTTCTGGATTCAGTTTGCCACCATGTGCAAAATAGTAATGCTTTGCTCGCTCGGGCCAATCTAGAGTTGCCGGGATGATTCCTTCAGCCATTATATCTTGTTCATTCTGATCCCATTTGGGAATGGCCTTCTTGTAACCTCTCGGTCCGAGCTTGTGAAATTCTTTCTTCCTCCTGGCATTGGCGGTGTTGGTTTCTGTCAACTTCTTGGTCTCTGTCGATTCCTTGTGTTGCACAAAGGCATTCCAGTGATCTCTTAACTTGGCCAATCCCTTCTTCGTGAAATCCGGTGTAAGCCCCTTCTTGATGTACTCTGCCGTCAGATGCTTCTTGTACGACTAAAAGGCATTTGCAGTCTTTTGCATCGCCCAATATCTGATGTTAGCCAAGTTTGCTTCATCTGGGAATGTAAAGTGTTCTGTGATCTGCTCCCATATCATGTCCTTGTCTGTGTCCGCAACCACATCTCCCCGCACCTCTGGTGCCTCATCATCCCCATCTTCGTAATCGGGAGCTTCAAAAGCTCTCCAGTACGGAATGCTTATGGGGATGTTATCCCTGACAATAAAACCAATATGGTTGACCAATTTCGTCACATTTTCTTCTGGAGCAAGTGGTCTTCCTGATTCTGTGACTTCTGTCATGATGAAACGACCTTCTAGCTTCTTCTTTGGGCCGCGTTTCCTTTGAGACTTTTTACTGCTCTTGCTCGAAGAAGGAACCTGGAAAATGGATAAACTATTATTAATATATGAGAAGTCGTGAACGATGTCAAATCTTGAAAGTCATCATCCATATTATACCTCCTCTTGTTGTGTCTCGTTGCTTTCATGGGCAACTGGTTGCTGATCTGCTTCTTGCTCTTGTTCCCCATCAACCGCGGGGATGTTGAGGAAGCTATTAGCCTCCCTTCGAGCGGCCTCGTCATTGTTTTCATTTTGAGCGATCATATCCATTAAGATTCGCTCATGTTTTTCGAACTCATCCTCATTTGGATTCATCTCGTAACTACAAATAATGACAAGAATAATTACACAAGAATAAATGTTTCATGAAAAAATGACTACAAATAATGGCCGGAAGCGTGTCGGGCGGGAGCGTGTCGGGCGGGAGTGAGTCGTGCGCGCGAACGAGTCGGGAGAGCGAGCGTGTCGGGCGGGAGCGTGTCCGGCGAGCGAGCGAACGTGTCGGGCGGAAGCGTGTCGGGCGGGAGCGTGTTGGGCGGGAGCGAGTCGTGCGAGCGAGCGAGTCGGGCGAGCGAACGTGTCGGGCGAGAGCGTGTCGAGCGAGCGAGCGAGCGTGTCGGCTACCTAATTTCAAATCTAAATTCAAATCTAAATCTAAATTCTAAATCAAAATGTCCATAAATACACTTTTAAATGTCCGTAAATGTCCATAAATACACATTTAAATGTTCGTAAATGTCCATAAATACACATTTAAATGTCCGTAAATGTCCATAAATACATATTTCAATATCCATAAATACACATAAATTCTAAATCTAAATTTCATTCTAAATCTAAATCTCAATTCTAAATCTAAATTCAATTCTAAATCTATATTTATAAATCTATAAATCTAAATTCTATTCTAAATTCATTTCTAAATCTAAATTCTATTCTAAATTCATTTCTAAATCTCAATTCTAAATCTAAATTAAATTCTAATTTTTAATTCAATTCTAAAAATGTTTAAAAAAAGGGGGCTGACGTCAGCCCCCCAAACAGGGGACGACGCGGCGGCGCGCGCACGGGGGTACCTCGGCAGCGGGCCGGGGATCGGGACGGCGCGCGGCACGGCGGGGTCGACGGCGGGGTCGACGGTGGGAGACACGCGGTGGCGCGCGGGGTCGACGGCGGGGGACGTGGCGGGGTCGACGGCGGCGGCGACGCGGCGGCGGCGGGGGCGACACAGCGGCGCCCTCGGGGTCGAGGTCGACGGCGGGGGCGCGCGTGGACGGCGGCGGCGCGCACTCGGTCTCGAGGTCGACGGCCTACGGGCGCTCGGGGTCGACGGCGGGGGCGCGCGTGGACGACGACGACGGCGGAGATCGGGACGGCGGCGCGGCGGTGCAGGGCGCGGTGGTGCAGGTCGGTGGAGGGAGGCGGCGCGGGGAGGAAGAAGGAGCGAGGCGGCGTGGGCGGAGAACTACTAAGTGCTGGGGGAGCGCCGCGGCTGTATACCCCCCACATTAGTACTGGTGCTCAACTAGGCCTGGTACTAATGAGCACATTAGTACCGGGGTTAGTTGGGCACCGGTACTAATGTGGGCATTAGTACCGAGCCTAGATGAGCCCCGGTACTAATGTGCCTTTTCATTTCGCCAAATGAAAAAGCACATTAGTACCGGGGCTCATCTAGGCCCGATACTGATGTGCTTTTGTTTATTTTCGTTTTCCTTTTCTTTTCCTTTTAAATTTCCAAATCTATTTGAATTTGCTCTTAAATTTATTATAAATCATATTGAATACGGTGAAATGGCAGATTAAATACTATTGTGCTTAACTTAAATATATACTGTGGAATGTGAACTTACATCTCAAACTTGCTAAATCTATTAATTTAACTTAATGATAAGTTATTTTGTCAAAACTCTTATGTTCACTTTAAAAATCGAACATGAATATTTTTTTGCCATGCAAAATTTTACATTCGTAAGACTTGTCGTGTTATTAACATGTATACCTCGATTTATACCTGACGATGCATAGAAAAATAAAATAATTAATTTTGATACAGAGAAATACAAGTTCTTGTTACTGAGTCATAGGTACATATTACATGACTTTATTAAAACTCCTATTTCAACCATTAAAACTCGAAATAAGTTGCATATATCGAGGGAGGATGAAGTAACTAACCTCTACACCACTTCAATAGGTGAAATCGTCGAGGAATCGTCGTAAATCCGGCAAAACCTCCTCTAGGGCGCCATGGAGATGGGGCAGCTCGAGATGGGGAGAGTGAGTGAGTGGCTCGGGCTAGAGGAAGAAGAAAGCTGGGATATTTAAACGCGAGTCAATTAGTACTGGGCCGTGGCTGGAGTCGGTACTAATGTGAGCCGCTCCACTTCAGTACCGGTCCGTGGATGGCGCCGGTACTGATGTGGCCCACATCAGCACCGGTCCGTGGCTGGAGCCGGTACTAATGTGGCAGCTCCACATTAGTGCCGGTCTCGGCCCCTGCCCGGCACTGATGCGCCACATCAGTACCGGCTCCAGCCACGGACCGATACTGATGTGGCTCTCTGAGGGTGCGTCGGGGTCCTCCCTTCCCACCCGGTACAGATGTGGACATCAGTACCGGGAGGCAAAACACTCGGTACTCATGTCCGGGACGGAAGCCCTATTTTCTAGTAGTGAGATGCAGACAAATCAAATGCAAAAACGATAACCAAAATGCATGTGAGAATGCGGTCAAAGTTATTAGCACCCTATAGCTGCTTCTTAAACACGATAACTCACACGGGTCTACTAGTATAATAACGTACGGCGAGTTGGACTCTGTCACTTGGATTTCGATGAAGTAGTCTCTCGATCTTTCTACGCACATACCAGTCCCGTCTGTCTACCGGTATAGCAATGGACACCTTCTTCTGAAATACTGCACTGCACCCGTACAGCATTCTCAAAAGTTCCAATTTGTGGCTTTCGTCCCCGCCTTCCTCTACTTCTACTTCTTGCAGTGAATCCAAGGCGATGGCGTACGCAGGGTCATTATTCTTCAGCAAATAGCAGGGGCAGCTTGGCACCTGGCAAGGATAGCCCTGAAAAATGAAAAGGCAATGTAAGACAAGAGATAAATACCTTACATATAAACTTATTCCACTTGAAATTATATGTCAGTTTAGATTTATTAGATTCATATTTTTTTTACTATCACCTAGATATATACATTATGTCTAGATGCATAGAAAAACTATGATTTTTTTTAAAAAATATTAGTGGCCTATGATTTGTGGCGGAGAGAGTATCTCTTTATACACAAGACTATATAATACTCCACGTACCTTCATAGGACCGAATTGCACCACCAGCTTCCTTATGCCACCACATTTCCGGAGAAGATGTAGTATGATTGGTTGGAAGGCGTGCACCATCATCCTAAATCTTACCACCAAAACCTCACACTTGGCGAGTTCCTTTGTCCCCTCCATGAACCTCTCATACTCATATGCACCCTGAAAATCCACATTGCATTACTCGTCAAATGCTGACCTTCACTAAGAAGAAACAAAACTAAAGGGTGTGATTCTTAGGCCTTGTTTAGTTGGCAAATTAGCACTATTCATTCGTCACATCGAAGGCAATTTACCGTACTAAACAAGACCTTAGACGCGTGGTAAGTAGAGGCAAACCTCTGAAACGGAGATATTAAAGGTTAGTTCATCGACGGTGTCGAAACGACCCATCAGCCCCACGGCATCAGAATTCACCTCCATTTCCAGCCGCCGGAGATGGCGTCCGGCCTCCACGAGCTGGTGTCGGCTAGAGTCGTAGGGATGCCTGCCCCACCGCACCTCCGAGAGCTTCGGAGCGACGATGTGAGCGTCGCCCAAGACGCAAGGCAGGTGCAGCGCCCGGAGCTCCGGGGTGGAGACTTGGAGGCAGTCGCTGTCAAGCAGGGCGTAGACCCGCAGCCGCTCGAGCGAGCCCGAGCGTATGGAGAGGACAGGATGCTCTCTATCCTCCACGAAGATTTGATCCAAGTCGAGCTCCTTCAATCTCGGGCAGCGAGAGGACAGGATATCTTCCAGCTCGCGGCCGTCGACGCGGGCGTGGTTTATCGTCAGGGTCGCCAGCGCCGCGAACGCGCCGGCGCCGGCCTGGAACCGCAGGGCGTGGCCCAGGGAGGTCAGGCTGATCGCCGTGAGCCTCTCGCACAGGGGGAGCACGACGTCCTGCTTCAAGGCCCTCGACCGGAACGGCATTGAGAGCCGGAGCTCGCCGGCGAGGCGGCGCGAGGCGAACTGCAGCCACGACGAGATGTGCTCCGAGGTGACGAGGTCCGGGTCGGTCGGCGCCACGGTGATCTCGAGGCGGTCGAGGACCGGCGCGGAGCACGCGCGCAGGGCGGCGTCGACGCGCGGGCTCGGCGAGGCCTGCGTGCTGCTGTAGCGGAGGGCGAGCTCTGGGAGGTCGAGCCAGACGCGGCGCCAGCGGCGGGAGAGGACGCTGGTGCGCGCGGCGTCGGCGGTGCTCGGAAGGCGGATCAGGATGCGGTGGAGGAGGTGGTCGGGGAGGTCGCTGAGGCGGTCAGACCCGTCCCCGAGGCACCCGTCGACGACGTCCCCTGCTTGATCCGCCGTCGCCATGGTCTCTTCTTGCCGCAGCTGACTTCAACTCGTGTTTTTTTTTTTGAGATTCAACTCGTGTTGCTCCTGCGGGGTCCTGCCCATGCTAAAATCGATCTGCCTAGGCAGAGTTCGTGTCGGGTCGCTTTACATGTGTTGTTCATGACCTGCCATCTGTTGCTCTGTTATCGGATCTTCATCTCGATCAGACTTCCAAAATCCGTTTTTTGTTCTTGACCATAGCGGATTTTTCACAGCCGCGCGCCCATGCTGTTGCCTGCGATGGGATTTTTTTTAATTACACAGTACAACCAAACGTTCACATATGAACACACGTACGCAAACCCTATCTCTATTAGCACTTCCGAAGGACTGAGCACCGGCAGATCTGGAGATTCTCGAAATCACCATTGGCGCCTCGTTGTCGACGGGAACGTCGCTTACCACTTAATGCATAACGCCGGAAATTCCCGAAATAAATCCAGAAAAAGGTGCGAGCACCAGAATTTTAATCCTGGTGGGTAGCGTCCCACTGGACCGTCTTATCATTAGACTACAAGCCCATTCGCTTGCTTGCGATGGGGAATTTTTTTATATATTTTTCCCCTATTTTGCAAAAATAAATGGTCCACCAGAAATTTTGCAAAACTATACATCTGCCGCCGTGGCCCACGGCGGTAGGGGTCCTACCGCCGTGCGGTACGGCAGCAGGGGCCGTGGCCCACAGCCAGACGTGGGCTCGTAGCGTGCGACGGACATACCGCCGTCGCCCACGGCGGTAGGGACATACCGCCGTGGGCTACGGCGGCAGGTCCTAGCGCCGTGGGTCACGGCGGCAGCAGGCCTGGTACCGCCGTCTCCCACGGCGCTAGGAACTACCTATTTAAGGCTGAAATTCAGCCGAAAATGTCATAATAATTCGAAACAAAGAAAGAGAGGGGGAAGAGGAGAAGGGAGTGAGGAGGAGGTGGTGAAGGTGCGAAGCTCTGCCGGTTTTTCGTCTCGTTAGAGGTAATACTCTGGTACATAATAGTTTGAACTGTGATAATAGTAAAAATATAGTTTTAGTGTAGATCTGCTTAGTAAAAATATAGTTTTAGTGTAGATCTGCTTAGTAAAGACAAGCGTTACGTCGAGATGATGGGTCGTTCAGCACGTGAGAGGTGGCAAAGGATGGTTGAGGCAGAAAAACAAGAAGAAAAACGTAAGAGCAGCAGGAGGAAATTCGCATTCGCCGGGAGATCAAAGAACGTGAAGCGGCCGCGGCTCGTGAAGCAAATAGAGAGAGGAAGAGGGAGAGAGCTCGCCGGGCTAAGGAAGCTGGGCCGGATGCTATGAGGAAGGGGAAATACCCCCGTTGTACCCAGTAGACGTATAGTACTAGACGCCGAGTGCTACTGTATCCATAAAAAATTATGATTTCATTTCATTATTCTCTAGAGTCGGGTTGTATTTTTAAGAACTTGATTTCAGATGCATTTCAGATGCAAACAGTAAAACTCGTACTAGAGTGTGTTTTCTGTGAGTCACTGCACCAAACAGTGAACACATAGGGTGTGTTTTCTGTGAGTCACTCCACCAAACAGTGTACCTAGTACTAGGGTGTGTATCCTCCGAGTCACTGCCCGTTTTTCTTGCCTCGGATAGAATGGCCCACCGTCCAGTCTGCTTTATTGCCTACATATATGTGAGCCTATTCTCCAGTGTCACTTCACAACACAACAAGCACCAATGAGTTCCTAGACTGGGGATGATGATGACTCCCTCGGTCCAGCACTGTGGAGCCAGCAAGATCCAGAGTTCAACAGCAATTTTCCAGTCTTAGATAAGAGAGATTTCAAATCCATGTGTGATGTTAGAAAGTACGCACCAAATCAAACGGTGAACTGGCCAAGGTGTGCACACGGTGAGTTCTGTGTGATGCAGGTTTACCAGGGATGGAACAACTCTGGTCGACGCTTCTGGCATTGCTCACGAGCATGGGTAAGCAAAACTCCTTGACCTCTGTCCTTCATCATTTTATGATTTACTAATGTAATCACGGTTTCTGCAGTACTCCGACCAACCAGATAACTGCGGTTTCGTGCAATGGGTGGATCCCCCAGCTATTGACCTGTATCAACAGTACATCAACTACCTCGAGTATGTTGTCATCTTCAACCTGAGGCAAGAGCTCGCGTCGGCATTGGCTTCTCCAGATCCGACATCTTCCAATGACGACGACGGACCGGTGACCGGACCAATGGTGGTGAAGACGAACACCGGGTGTGAGAACGAGTTCTGCTGCTGTCCGTGCCACGAGAAGAAGGACAACACTCCACCAGCAACTCCACCCCCGCCACCGTCTGATCCAACTCCACCCCCGTCGGGGTACTACATGCCCTCCCAGCACTCCGGCGGGTCTATGATGTCCGGATTCTCCGGGTACTATTCGTACAACTATACTACAAATATTGTAATCGTTTATCTAAATTCCCTAAGGCACGTTAGGACTAGCAGCGGCACAAAGTTAGGGTACTTGTGTCGTACGTGCTATTGATTGTTTCTGTAATTCGTCGTTAAGTATCAATGGTTCGTCGTTAAGTATCAATGCTTCAAAAAATTGAAATTTTAAAAAAAAATCCTACCGCCGTTGGGCACGGCGGTAGGTCCATACATACCGCCGTGGCCTACGGCGCTACCTGGAGGTCACGCTGCCGCCTGACGGTAGGCTCCTACCGCCGTGCGGCACGGCGGTAGGTCCCTAACGCCGTGACCCACGGCGGTATGTGCCCTTGCCAGTGGGCCACGGTGGCAGATGTATAGTTTTGCAAAATTTCTGGTGGACCATTTATTTTCGCAAAATAGGGAAAAAATGTTTAAAAAAAATTCTGCGATGGGATTGGCAATTGAGCAATGGTCACTTTTTTTTCCCGGGAGAGAGGAGACTTCATGACCAGGAACGAACTAACGAGTGTTGGTGGATGGGCTCTTTTTTTTATTTGAAATCGGTGGATGGCCTGGCCCAGGATTGGCCCACTACGGACCATAATTCGTTCCCCGGCAAACGTCGGCCCACGACGGAGATAAACTGATTCCAAAAACGTTTCTGGTATTTGATTTCCTATCAGGGATTGGTTGACAAATTTCAAACCAGAGCCTTAACGACAAAGGAAATACAACCGCATGCCAGTTTTGAGACATAACACCATCCACACCGGTGTTCCTCCATTTATTCCTTCAAAACAGAATATGATGTCCTGGTCATCAAGATTCTCTCCTTCATATGTATCTCTTCCGCATTCATCATCCTTCATATTTCTCCTCCACTCCAACAACCGGGCTCACTCAGATATTTACCCCCTTCCCCTACCCTCACCTGCCTATCCTCTCTCCACCGGCCCACCCTGTCTCCCTCCTCTCTGCTCTCCCTCCGCTCTCCTTCATCTCCGCACAGGGGAGGCGCCACCGTAGCGCAGGCGCGGCGCTCCTCCGCCGGCGCAGCGCAGGCGGGGCGCACCCTCCTTCGCCGGCGCCTGCTCTCCCGCGACGCCGGCCCCAGTTCTTCCGGTGGCGGAGCTCCCCGACACCATCGTCCCCGGTGCCAGGCCCATCCCATGGCGCAAGAAGCGGCAACGGACGGCGCGACGTGCAGAGTCGTCGGAGGCGAGGCCGCAGGAGGCGGTGGCGCGAGGAGGAGCAGGTGCGGATGCGCGGAGCAGAGGCTCCTCTTCTTGCTTCCGGCGGCGTCACGTCGATGTGTCGGCGGGCGAAGCTCCGGCGGCTGCGAATTGACGACGACCGGCAGCTCCGGCGACCTCGAGGAGGAAGCTCCGTCGGCGGCGCGCAAGGATCCGACAGTGGCTCCCCTTCCCCTGCTCCAGTCCCCGTCGCTTCCGAGCAAGGCGCGAGGCAGTTGGGGGCGGCGGCATCAGGACCGTGGTGGGCCCTCGCGGAGCCTCTCGATTCCGCCGGATATGGAGGAATCGAGTGCCCACGGGAAAATCCCGTGAACGATGCCGTCCCCCGCTGCGAGGTCATTTTCCTTCATAGTACAACGCGACAGGGATCGCGGGGGTTTTGCCGTCGCCCAGTGCGGGTAGTCTAAGATGGTAGGATAATTGTTTTTGTGTTGTTGTGAACAAATTTACAAAATCTAAGTACAATTTAGAAATAGCAAAAGTGTTAGAATTCAATGTTTAGCATTCATAGCCCAATGTCGATTCCAAGTTTTAAACTTGATTTTTAGGGCCCCAACCTGCACTATTTCTCTATCACTAGAGTCTGGGGCTCGCCTCCGGCGCGCCAATTCTTTGATCAATTATGTAAAACTTTCATTACACGAATCGACAGTGAAAGAACTGCAATGTAAAACAATATCATCGGCACTTAACTATCACAACAAGCTGACAGAACGTATACAAAGTATATGGCGTATGTTTCTAGTGACTACATAAATGGTCTATACAAAGACGTGATGGTCAGCTCACAAAAAAGGATGACCAAGTACATGACAAAATACAAATATCCTGCGGCTATTGGCCACCAGAAGGTAAAAACTTTGTGTATCCAATTAACACTGCGAAAGGACCTAATTGCAGAGTCAGGGCAGGTTCTCCGAATCAGGATTCAGATTCACTGAATTTGTTGGCTACACCAGATTGTGTGCCTGGATCCTGAAATGTTAATGGTCTCAACCAAACAACATATACTGAATGTTAAATAACAAAAAAGAACAAAATTTATTATCACAAGGACTAAATGTTTAATGAAACATTCACCTTTCTGGTTGCCATTATTCAGTATTCACTTTATGTACACTCTTAACTTCCAAAAAATAGTTAAAGAGCTCTCCATTCCTTAAGAGTTGACCATGAAATCAAAATCAAATAACATTAGCTATAGGCATTACGGACATTGAAGAAATATTAACATACTGCAAAATCTATATATGAACAACAAAAATGGTATTCGAGTTTTTAATCTAAGATCTGCAACATACCTCATGCAGTCATGCTCTGTGCTACTTCATAAATCTTGAAATTTCTGTAAAGCAACCTCGATGTTGTGGAGCTCCATGTGCATCGTCTGCATAAATAACAGGCACAATCAATCTAGGTTTCTAAGACAACTGGAAATTGCAATATTTGTAATAGAGTCATCTTCAAATTTAGGGTGCTTCAGTGTTTTCTCTTCCTCAATCTTCATATATGGATTGCATCAGTCGATCAACAAAAGCAGGTTCAGAAAATGGCCACATGGGAGAGCTGAAAGATGTGTACCTTTTGTGCGAATTCATTCTCCTCTCTCAGCCTTTTGCAGGTCTTCTCTTTCTCCTTTATCTGCATCGTGGAAAAAAATGTAAAACTCGTTTAAAGAACTGTTTCACAGGTGCCAACAAAGATAATATGCTCCAGTAAGTAACTAAACAAAATGAAGATCTGTATAGAACACCAACTGACCATGTTATAGAACTCTGATCCCTGAACTGCTCTATCGTCAACATGCAACGCGAATTGTTGAACTTTGGTGAGAGGCTTCCGCTCATTCTCTGGAAGTGGTAAACTGAAGGTGGGCCGAAGCGAACATCAGTAGAAAAATGGAACTCTTTGAGCTGTCACTTGAGGCTTACCAATGTATCCCTTGCTCTCCAGAATCTGCATGAAACGAAGCTCATAACTGAAGCTCCAAATTCATAATTAATAAAACTACACACTAAAGAAAAGTATAATACCTTTTCGTTCAGTGGCTTGGCCTTAAACTTGGGGGCCTTCTCCAGTTCCTCCACTTCAAGTTTCTGAGAACTCTTCACACTGTTGAAAGATGATGTTAGACCGGCCGAGTTTTTTAGAATTAAGCATTATATAAAATGGCCAACATCCAATTAAAATGATATCATTGCTTCTAGTGACAACTGGCAAAGGCAAACCTTGGCGGCGGAGCACGCATTGCTGTATGCAGCCGTGGTGGGATTGGTTGTGTCAATTTGAGTGGCTTACTTTGACTCTGCAAGATTGAAGTTGAACTAAGTACACGCATTGTTGTATGCAGCTGTGGTGGGATTGGTTGTGTCAATTTGAGTGGCTTACTTTGACTCTGCAAGATTGAAGCTGAACTAAGTAAAAAGAAGAGTAAAGTGCATGGCCGGTCCTTAAACTTGTCTGACTATGTCATTTAGGTCCCCATACTCTTAAAATGCATTTCTGACTCTCTAAACTTGAGCTCGGGTGTCATTTAGGTCCATGTACTCTTAAAATGCAGATCTAACTCCCTAAACTTGTCTTCAGGTGTCATATAGGTCCCTAAACTTTAAATGCATTGTCATCCCACTAATATAATTAATATGATAAGATCAAACTTTATGTTTCAAAGCAAGCCATCATTTTCATTAACATATTTTCTTACTTGTTTTATTGCTTCTTTAGCTTCACCCTTCTAGTAGTAATTTATCTTAAAAATCCCTACTTTAAGTTTAGTAATGTGCAACCACGAGTTATTCAAATTTGAACAATCTTTCAAAAATAATTGAGCACGCATGTCATGTGCACCTATATGATATTACCTCCTCCAAAGTAAAAGAATATCAATCTTTTTGGATTCATCATATCAATATTCTACACATACGGTGATTTGAAACACATTTTATTTTACTATAGTTAAATTATATATGTGTAAAATTAAGTTTTATCAATTTAATTGAGATGATAATGCTTTTACAAAGTTTATGGACCTAAATGACACCCGAAGCCAAGTTTAGAGGGATAAATATGCACTTTAAGAGTACATGGACCTAAATGACACCCGAGCCTAAGTTTAGAGAGTCAAAAATGCATTTTGAGAGTATGGGGACCTGTGACACAGCTGGACAAGTTTAAGGACCGCAAGTGCATTTCACTCTAAAAAGAATAACAACTACATCCTAATATGGCATGTAGGAAAGTAGCATTGTAGCAACATTACCCGAATAGTATCAGCAGAAGAAATTTCTGAACAGGTGTCTGCATGTCGTGTTGCTCTCTCCATTGTCTTAAGATGGAACTCCTATAGTCAAAGACAAGGCACAAAATAATTAATTAATGAAAAGATTGTCTTTCATTCAAAATTTTGCCTCGATGATAGAATACACACATTGAACTCAGGGATCAAGTAAGACATCTCCTTTCAAATGTAAGCAAATTCTTACCTTTTTGCTGAATGGCCATGCCCTGATCTTGGGGATCTTGGCCAGCATTTCCTCCTCTAGCTCAGCAAAGCTCTTCAATCTAACTGCTCGGACTCTGTGGGAAGTCTGAAGCTCAGGCTCCTTTGGTCTGGTTAAAACAAACTCAGGCCTTTCCTGTGATGATGCCCTCCTGCATAATTCATAAGCAATCTGGATTTAAGGAAGCAGGCACGGTGGTGTTTCAATTGCATTTTGTAGTACACCTTACCTGCACTCCAGCAGGCACAGCGGTGCTTTGGGGGATGCCGAGCAGATGCTGGTCGGGCTTCGTGGCAGCTATAGCAGAACCAAGAAGAAACAATAACCAGGGAGAGAGCTCGCCGAAGCGGGATGGGTCGAGGGGGCAGCGAGCTCGCTGGAACAGGGCCATTGATGCGGATCTGCGCCGCCATTCCTGAACGCATCCAGGGCCGTCGACCTTGACAAGGCCGCCGGGACCGTCGGAGATCGACGAGGTCACAGTCGGGGGTCACGCTCGCCTGGCGCTCGGCGGGGGCTGCTCAGCGTCGATGCCTGGCTGTGGCGCACTCGTCGGTATCGCGCACCGTCCGGCACGGGCTCCCACGTGGGGAGCTCACCAGACCCGCCGCCGTCCGCCGCGGCATCCCGCGTGGGGAGCTCGCCGGTCGCACCGCCGCCGGGGGCTCCCGCACGGGGATCTCTCCGGGTGCGCCGCCGCATGCTCCCGCGGCGAGGAAGAGGGAGAGGATGGGTGATGGCGTGGCGTGGTGTGGAACCAGGGAGAGAGAGAGAGAAGGGGGATAAGAACGGGATATTTAACTATTTGCCACTTTTACAAATGGCGCTCCTTCGTATGGGACTTTTACATTGGCTCCTACGTTTTTGCCATCGTCTTTTCTCCAGTGCTACACATTTGGGACTTTCGCTGACGTGGCAAGCCACCTCCCCCATCCAGCGTGGAATCGGTAGGGGAAATGACTCCTGTGCCCTCGCCTTATCCTTTACTCTCCCGTGGCGCCCGTTGCTGCCTCGTGCTTGCTAGGTTTTACTTGCTTCTCCCCTTCCCCTCCCTCTTCCCCCTCGCCGCCGTCGCCGCTGCTCGCCGCCGCCGTAGAGGACCGCACGCTGCAAGGAAGTAATGGCGCAGGAAGGTACCTCAAGGAGGCAGGGATCCGCATCGTCAGGGGGATAGAGGCAGGATCCATATCCTCTATTTGGTGAAGAAACAGGTTTGCCTTTGATCCAATGTCCATACTGCAAGAGGGCAAGGCTTGTTGAGCGTCGCACGCAACAAGATTCGCCGCAAAGCTACAGGCGGATTTACATTAAGTGTCCAAGAAATGAAGAATGGGTGAGTTTGACTTTGCTTTTTGATTTTCGGTTGTTTTGATTTTGCCAAAGATTGATTTTTTGCTCTTGTTGTTCAGCTCCCAGAGAAATGTGACTACTACAGGTGGCAAAAGGCCTATCTGGTGGAGTTGATTGATGCCGGCCTGATTCAGGTGCAGCAATCGGAGGGAGGAAGAGGTGAAGACGAGGCTGAGTCTGGAGGTATGGCACCTGCAGTTCCCGCAAAGAACCTGCAGCAGAAGCATCCTATGGAGGCCAAACTGGAGCAGATGGTGTATGCAGTGATGTTCTTGGCTGTGTTGGTTGTAGGATTAGTTGGTGTTGTTTTAGGCTACATGTTGAAGCAGTAGGAAGGGGTCCTGTAGGAAGGTGTATCCCATCCCAGCAATGTGTGCTAGGGCTATCTATGTTTCATGAACTATCTGTGATGTGTGCTAAGATTAGTTGGTGTTGTTGTAGGCTATCTATGTTTCATGAACTATCTATGATGTAAGGCATGATGTTTAATGTATTAGCTACTGGTGTTGTGTCATGAACAATTTGTGATGATGAACATGTATTACAGTTGCAACAATCTGGTATTTCTGGAGCAATATTTGACAGAAATGTTTGACAGAAACTTGGTTCATGGCCAAGGCCAACTAGCACACATTGCCAACACAAATACATAATTTGTTCCTGGCCAACACAGACATAATTTCCTAGCCAACACATACATAATTTCATGACCATCACAGACATAAGTTCATGGCCATCCAGACACAAAAGCATTACACAAAAGCATTACATAAGTTCCAGGCATCACATAATTAAGACTTCTTCACTTTGGTCGCCAGCTTCTTCCTTGGGGTCAACTTCTTTGTAAGAGCTTCAACTGGTACTGAGGGACCTGCAACCACCAAAGGAACTGGATCCAAATCAAGTCTCCTCTTTGCCCTTGAAGCTTCAGCCTGTGCAAATTCTGCTACTTCTCTAGCTGCTGCATCTGCTGCTTCTTCAGCTGCTCGGGCTGCTTCCCTAGCTGCTTCTTCAGCTGCTCGGGCTGCTTCCCTAGCTGCTTGGGCTGCTTCCCTAGCTGCTGCTGCTCTTGTTCTGGGAGTTGCAACATTTTCTGCTTGAGGTGTGGTTTTCTTGCTCTTCTTCCTCCCTGGCTTGGATTGGGCTTTCTTGGTTCTTTTCCTACATAACATGTTCAACAAGTAAATGCATGAGCAGCTTATACAAGTAAAGGTTCAGTAGGATATGGATGAGAGCAAACATACCTCTTCTTGGTCCCAGTTAGTGCACACCTCCAACTTCCTCTCCTATGTCCCAGCTCACCACAACCCTCACATCTGGCCTGTCTAGTTGCTTTGCCTGACCTCTCCAAACATGATGGAATTCTATTCTTCCTCTGCCTACCAACCCCTCTCTTCTTGCCTAGTGGTGGATGACATATGAAATCCTTCTCCACATTTGGCCACTGTTGCCTGTCAGTTATATTGGGCCATCCAGCATCATATACTTGCCTAAATCTCTGCACAGAATATGTCATGTCCACATGTGCAGTATAGTCTGGCTGCCTCTCAGTAGTTAGCATAGCCAATGCATGAGGGCAAGGCTTCCCAATGATATCCCACTCTATGCAGGTACAGTGGTTAATACTGAGGTACACCACATGCCTTCTCACTTCCTCATCCTTGTATCTCTCAGTTACCTCAGCCTGATCAGGCAGGCCTTTGGTGACTCTCAAGTGTCCTATTCCCTTTGAAGCAGCATTCAGTTGATGAACCACAGCTGGAAGAATTACTCCTTGCAGAGCTCTAGATATCCTCCTCCTCCTCTCAAACATGATCACTCCTTTCTCTCTGATTGCATCAACCATGAAGTGGAGTGGCAGGTCCTTCAACTCTTTGATCCATGAATTCCAGCTTTCTGCTAGGTTGTTGTTTATGTAGTCACACTTGATATCAGGAGAGAATTTTGATCTGGCCCAGAGATGGCTGTGGCGCTCATTCAACCAAGTCTCTATTTGAGGGCTAGATTCAAAGACTTTTTTCATGAAGTCTTCATGCTTGCCAGCAGTGTAAGCCCTAGCAGTAGGCCACATGTTCTCTGCATAAACTTGTCTAGTGAACCTCTTTTTCATGTTCTCCATCATGTGTCTGAAGCACTCTCTCTGTTCAGCCCAAGGAAACACTTGCTTCACTGCAGCTAACAATCCTATCCCAGCATCTGTACATATAGCCAGTCTTGGAAGCACACCAATAGCCTTGTGTAACTGCTCCATAAACCAGATCCAATCTTCTTTTTTTCACTTTGAAAGAAACCAAAAGCCAAAGGAAACATCCAATTATGTCCATCTATTGCTAATGCTGCAGGCATATGACCATTCCACTGACCATTCAAAGCAGTTGAATCTATACTAATGTAAGGTCTGCAGCCTTGTAAGAATCCATCTATACTGCCTTTGAAAGCACAAAAAAACTACTAAAGTGGTGCTTTCCTTCAAATTTCTCAGTGTGTATCTCAACTACACTACCAGGTTGTCTCAGCTCTACTTCTGCCTTAAATCTATATAACTCTTCAAATGAATCATCCCACTTACCAAATAATTTGTCAGCTGCTCTCTGCCTACCATACCATGCAGTCTGATACTTTATTTTGATGTTGTACTTATCCTCCAATGCTTCCTTGATATCTTTGGCACCCAATGCAGGTTTCTTCTTCAGCAAAGGTATAGCCCTCTCTGCAATCCAAGCTTGAGAAGCCATTGTGGCCCTCACCCTGGTTCTTGAAGCACACAAATGTTTCTTTGTGTTTATTTGGACATGCACAAGACATTAAAGGATTATGTCAGCAACACATCACACATCTACAAGTATCCCTACAATAAACACATGAAAGTAAGTAAATATATCCTCACACAACCATCAAGCTTCCTCCTAGCTCTAATTTTCCATCCACAACCTTTAGCTTTGCAATAACCTCTGAACCTTAGAGTGTCTGATTTTTCAGTGCCAAGTTCAAATTCTGTGACTATTGCATGCTGTTTCAGAGCCAACCTGAATTCTGCCATGTTTGGATACATTGTCCCCACACTCATATCTGGATTATCCCTATCCCAATCTAGTATTGGCTCTTCAGGGTCATTGTCATCAACAAAAATGCCAGCCTCATCCATCTGTTGCTGTACATCAGGAGGAATATTAGGAATGGCTGCTTCTTCTTGTGCTACTTCTGCTGCTGCCTCATCTGCAGCTTTGAAACTCATTGCTTCATACACCATTTCCTCATCAGCTAGAACATAAGCTTCACCATCTTGTTCAGCTTCAGGCAGTATTGTCAAAGCACTCCAATCTATGTATTCTGGCTGTGGTTCTTGCTCTTGCTGCTGCTGCTCGGGCTGTGCTTGGAATGACTGTGCTGGAAGCTGCAAGATTCACCTGCACCTTCATTTGTCAAACCAGAAACCCCTTCATTTGTCCAACTGTTAGTATTCTGGTACCCTTCCTTTGAAACAACTTGTACCTTCACATATGCCACTCCAGAATTCAATCTGTGCTTAATCATTGACTCAAAGTGCTCAGTTTTCCTAATCTTCCATGATGCTTCACTGTCAACATCAACTGACCAAACTGAAAGCATTTGACTACTACCCCAGTATATCTTGCTAGCCATGTCAGCCTCAAATCTAGCCAGATTATACCCACTCGATTTATCAAACCATAACACATGCTGCTGCTCATCCATATCTACCTCCATACCGTACTCCGCATTTGCCTTATATTTGTCAACGTTAACAACTATTCTAAACGCATTGCCAGGGTCGACCCTGACATAAATCATGAACATGAACTTCGAGTTAGATGGAGTTAGATGCGTCGAACCCTAGGGAGGCTAAGTTAACTACCAGGGAGGGACACTGAGGGGGGTACGGTTTGACTCACCAGGGAGGGCAACCACGAGACTCCATGGCACCTCTTGCTCGAGATCCGTCGTCGCCACCCAGTGTCGCCGTCACCCTCCGCCGTCGCCGCCGCCTCAGCTAGGGTTCCATGGGTGGAGGGGAAAACGGGAAGACGGGATGAACCGGGCGAACGGGCGCCGCGGGAGAGTAAAGGATAAGGCGAGGGCTCGGGGGTCATTTCCCCTCCCGATTCCACGCTGGATTGGGGGGTGGCTTGCCACGTCAGCGAAAGTCCCAAATGTGTAGCACTGGAGAAAAGACGATGGCAAAAACGTAGGAGCCAATGTAAAAGTCCCATACGAAGGAGCGTCATTTGTAAAAGTGACAAATAGTTAAATATCCCGATAAGAACGGCGAGGGGCGGCGGTCCGGCGGTGGGAGGGTTTCATTGCAAAAGTCAGGCGGGCGTTTTTCTGCAAAATGGTCGCGAAATCAGAATTTCGTCTTCTTGGTAGTGAAATATTTTGGAACTCAAGGTCTAGGACGTAAAAATTAAGAACGTGGTTCCTGTAGCGCGAGGGGCTCGTTGGACCATAAACAGATTAGCGCAGAACTGAAGGTCTTTTTTGTAAATTTAAACGCACCGCTGGCGGGTTTCTGGCCGCTGGATTTGGCCGATCCGATGGCTGCGAAATGGGGACTACGTGTCCCGCGCCATTGGTGGCGGCAGAGTCCGCGGAATAGAGAGTTTTGATTGTCAAGGTATATTAAAAAGACCCGAACATATCTTAATGGCATAGTTAGTTGTAATCTTGCTTTCAACCAAAATAGTGTACAAATACTATAGATTTCAATATTAATTCCGATAGTTTCCTTTTAGATGGCCACAGGGATTGTGTTATTTATTATGATATCAACTAATGACGGTGGTGTTAAGGTATCATACGATTATTTTCCGAAGAGTGAAGATGAATCGCACGTAAACAATGGCAGACTGGCAGTCAGTCAGAAAGTGACAAGAGTTTATTAGACCTCATCATCCACTTGCTAACAAGTGACAACTCCAGTAATAATTGGTGCATATCTTGCGGTGCAATTAGCAGAGGAAGAATTACATAGCTTTGCGGACGAGCTCATAGCTCGGTTGGTAGCGCTGGCGGTGGCCAGGCTGCCCGCCCACGGTTCGATTCCCAGTCTGGGCGACTGTGGGTGCCGCACCGAGGTTTTCCCCAGAGGGGACTGCAGGCGTGGTGTGTATATAAGATGCATGTGTGGTGTGTGTGCCTCAGTAGACGCGTTTCGAGATTTCTCGGGCAGCCTCATTCGCATGTGAGCGTGCGGTCCATGCGAGTGCCCACCCGAGTTCTTACATGACGGGCCAGTGCTCTGGCAATATTAAAAAAAAGAATTACATAGCTTTCTTTATCCAGGGCATATCCTAATAATACAATAAGTTTGAACGTGTATGCGTGTGTATGAGATGGGCAATTGCACCCGGCACCTGAAATTCTCGATCCAACGATCCATATTTTCTTCGGAATTTGAATCCACGTGGAAATGCGAATTATCAAACGAAAGCCACACAATTCCGAACCCCCAACCCCGGAATCCTGTATTCCTGTGGAATTGAGGCGTCCGCGCCGCCGCCGCCCCTCGTCTAGTCTCGTCTCGTCTCCCGGTGACCCGGCCCCCAAGTAGCGGCTACAGGTAAATCTCCACCACCCTCCGCCCCTCCCACTTCTTCCTCTTCGCCGGCGGCCTAGTCGTCGCCGGCGCTATTCTACTCTCTCCTCAACCCTCCGCTCCCCTTCTCCGGCGAATTCTCCAACTCCTGTCCTAATCCTACCCGGAGGCTGGGGCACACCGGTAGACTTTCATCTTCCCCGTACGCTGCCACCGCCCGCACCCGCTCCGGCAGCGCCTCCCTACCCATTCTGCAGTTCCGGCCGCCGGTTCCTACATCCAACTTCAGGACCCTTCCTCCGCCGACCCGACGCGACTCTGCCTTATATATATATATAAAAAAAATCACTCAACCTTGCTTTACGCATGCTCTCCGTTGGATTGTTCAACTCTGGATTTCCTGGTTCCTGAAAATCTTGTGATTTGTGAAACTTGCCGACTTGCGTACGTGCAGGGTGGAGTCTTCTGCTAGAGTTCTAGGCTTCTAGCCCAAGTGTCTAGGAGACAAGTAGACAACACAAGCAAGGTGCAGTAAGGACATCAGGTATGTTGCAAGATCCATGTAGGCATGTGCTTGTTTCTAGTTTACAAAGCTCATGCCAGATGAAGGAAGCAAAATGTACATTGAATTTAAGAATTCATTAGCTAGATTATACTTCCTCCCAAATTCTATCAAATGATTCATTTTTAGCATTCAAAGCTTATAAATCAGGCTTTATAATACTTGAAAAGGCTAATAAGTTTCCTTCCTGGTTTTAGCATAAGAGATCTGGTGCCATGAGTGCGAGCAATGGTAAGAAGAAGCATAGAAGCTATCTTACTTGGACGGATGATATGGATCAGGCGCTCCTAGATGTTCTTCTTGAACATCACAATAATGGGAATCACACAGCTAATGGGTGGAAGCCACATGTATACACTGCGGCGGTGAGAAATGTGCAGGAGAAGTGCAGGGTGGACATCACAAAGGATCATGTGATGTCAAGATGTAAGACGTTCGACAAGCACTGCAATATCCTTGGCAGAATTCTCGCCCATGATGGATTTGAGTGGGATAAGGACAGGAACAAGCTTGTGATTCACAATGAGGATGCTTGGAGCAGATACATAGAGGTGGGCTAAATGGATTCATTTTTGTTAGTTTGTACTTTGTACAGGGACAAGTTCAGGCCTGTAGTTGAACTTTGATGGTTATTTTGCAGAAAAACAAAGCTGCTGCTTGCTATCAGCATAAAGTTATCAAGAACTGGGATGCAATAAGCCTAATATTTTCTAGAGATCATACTGCCACAAGTGAAGATGTTAGCGCAGGTGCTGAGAATGGCCAGGAGGTGGCAATGAAGGTTGCCGAAGATGTCCGTGACCATACTCCAAGTCTGAGTTCACCTTCAACATCTGGACCTAGCAGTCAGAACCGTCCTGAACCACCCATGTTGACCCAATTAAACAAACAAGGCAGGACGAAGAGGTTCAGAACAAAAGATGCACTCTTTTGCATGTCTGGTAACATCAAAAATTCTTTCCAAATATCTATGAAGTCAAATGAGACTCAAGAGGAGCCAAAGGCTGCATGTCCTAAGGAAATCTTTGCAGCGCTTCAAGCGATACCCAATTTAGCACGTGATGATTTGCTAAGGGCCTATTGTATCCTTACAAGCAGTGATCGCAAGTTTGAATGTCTTATGGCACTTCCAATGGACATGCGGAAGGATTGGTTGTTGATAGAGATTGGGAGAAAGTGAGGCTCAGCCTATTACTATCCTTACAGCAGATCTATTGTTAGGTTTCCTAGTATTGTTTAAACTTGGAAGTTTGTTCCATACCTTGCAAGTGCAATGTAGCTATCGATGTGTACATTTTGTTCAAGATATAGCTACTCTTAATGTTTCTTATGTCCAACATGCTAATTTTGTATGCTTGCTATTTTTATTTTAATCAATATGTGTGCACCTTATTAAATTTCCATGTTTTATTTTAGAACACACAGTGTGTTCCCATCTACATATGTAGTGTCAGAATATTGGCAATTGGACACTTTTTTGTTTAATTCATTTTGATGACATCATTATGAAACCTGTGTGCATTATCACTATCACAATGACGAGCAAAGCCAATAGTAGTTTTGAGGCAATAAAAATATAATACATTCCTTTGTATTGACCTACACATTCTACAGACGTCTGCATCTAAGTACAGTTTGGAACAGCTAGAATTCTGATTCCCTGTTTGCAATTCATTGTCTCAGCAAAATACTGGAATTGAATTCTAAGCCAATATCAATTCTAAGTTTCCAATTCAAATTTTGGGGGCCCGACAGACACTGTATTTGTTTCCTATATCAAGGTCCTCACTCCTTGGGGGCCGCGTCTTGTGTTAGTCTCCTTTCTGTTGCAAATGATCAAGATGTACATGTCTTCTCCTTAGTGATTTGGAGGACAGATGAAGATATCATGATTTTGTCATCATGCGCAAAAGCAGAGTGTAGCAGTCAGCATATGGTGCTTCACCTGATGAAGACAACCATACGTCTCAGGGGAAAAAAAGGTTATCCATGAACTTGAGAAAATCTACAGCAAAATGTGAGCATCGGACCAGCACTAACCTTCTGTTGAAACTTTAATAAGATCAGCAGAAAGATTATAATTCCATCAGGTTTGATCAGTAGTTGTGTCTAAATAGCCTATGCAACCCTCATGTGTTTCATGTATTTTAAAGCTGACCGCAGCATTGCTCTAGCTTTTCGATCAGGGGTACACCCTGATGTGATCATTTCTTCATAGATGACAGGAACCTGTTAAATCATTGGCAAAACCACAAGGTTAAGAATTCAGTCCATGCCTATTCAGCTATTCCCCATTGGAGCCTGCAGATTTATGACTATATAAATCATTCAGGAAATTCAAAATTGTTGTATTGAAGATAACTAGTTGATTTACAGCCATGTAAAGTGCAGTAGCTGCTACTCTAATTATCTGAGAAGAACAAAAGCCAGAATAGATTTGATAGCATGTAACTTAGTGAGTAGGTAAGATTTTGATCTGAGTTGTCTCTATTTTATTGTGGCAAGGAGAAAGGACGCACACAAGAGTTTGGGCTTACCTTATCAAACTGCTCAACACGAATTAAGGCTTTCATCAATGTTGTGTATGTTATAACATCAGGCCTCAAACCCTGCAGTATGAAATGCAGAACATAACGAACTTTCATTACACCCAGATGAATTGTGAAAGACAGCAGGAACAGAAGAACGTGTAATGTGAGTATCTGAAACAGATCATAACAAAACGATGACAAAAACACCACTCACATTTTCTTTCATGAACTGCAACACGGAGAAGGCCTCAACAACCCTTCTGTCTTCACCAAAAGCGTTAATCAACGAATTCAACACTAAGATGCTAACCTCCAGACCATCTGCTTTCATAGCCTTGACCACATTTAATGCATGGTCTGCTAAACCCTGCGAGATAATCATTGCATAAACCATGATGATCCAAAATTTTAATTTGAATCAGATAAATTCACTTAATCTGGCAGAAATATATGAAGCACATTGCAACCGATTTGTATACATAACTAAGCTAACTATCATATCATACACTGACTTTAGAAATCAACTAGGTAGGTATTGATATCAGAACATATAGTTTCTATCTAATTAGATTGTGCAGGGTTTTTTTTTTTTGGCAGAACAATACTAGATATTATGAAAAATATCTCAAAAGTAGCATCAAGGCTTAGGGTTAGTTATCTGGGCATAACCAGGTAGTTTTTTTTTAACAAACCAGGTAGTTATGGAATATTCATTCCGTAAACATAAAGGAAAAATAAGCCACAATATAAAAAAAAAACTTTCTTACTCTTTGAGCGTATGCATTGACTAAGGCATGGTACATGGTAGGCGATGGTTTCAATCCATCAGCTTTCATCGCTTCAATGCAATCAATTGCCTCCTTGTACCTACCAGACCTTCCATACACATCCACAAGAGTAGTATATGTGATGATGTTCGGTACCAGTCCCTGCTCCTTCATCTCTGATAGCATTACTTCCACACCCTCCCAACGCTCTTGTTCTCCAAGCAAATTGATCATGATGTTATATGTGGTCGTGCCTGGTGGGCAATTGCTTTCGCGCATCTCCTCAAACAGCTCCATCGCCCGGTCATGCCGCCCTCCTTTACGGTGTGCATCAATGAGAGTGTTCCATGTGACAACATCCGGCTCAATCCCTTCCTCTCGCATTCGGTCAAATGCATCCATGGCGTGCCCCACGCAGTTGTACTTCCCAAATGTATCTATCATGACATTGTAGAAATGCCTGTCCGGCTTTACCCCACTAGCATGCATCTCTCGGAGCACTGCAAATGCCTTTTGCCAATCTCCCCTGTCACGAAATCCTGCAAGGATCCGGCTAAACACATAAGAGCTCGGTTTCACTCCATCAGCTTCCATCTCCTTGAGCAGTATCCTTGCACTCTCCCACCTCCCAGCCCTTGTGTAGGCATCCACGAGTAAGCTGTATGTGGCTTCGTCTGGAGCAACACCACATTGTGACATTTCGTCGAGCACATGCTCTGCATTCTTGAGCGACCCAATCCTCACATACCCTTTGAGCAGAGCGTTGTAAGCGCGCGTCCGCGGCTTGATCTCCCCAGCAAGGAAGAACTCGAGGAAGAGCGCCTCCGCCTCGGCGACGCGCCCCGCAGTGCCAAGCGCAGAAATGAGCGCGGTGACCGCGTTGGACCGCGGCGTGAGCCCGATGGCCTGCGCGGAGGCTAGGAGCTCGAGCGCGGCGTCCGGGAGCGCCGCCCGCGCGAAGGCCGAAATGAGGTCGGAGAAGAGCGGCGCGTCGGGCTCGAGCCGGGACTCCCTGAGGTCGCCGAGGAGACGCTCTAGAAGCGCGGCATCGGGCGGGTCCTTGGTGTTGAGCAGCGACGCCACGAGGTGCGAGTAGGACGCGAGGTCCGGGAGGAAGTCGTGCTCCCGGAGCAGGCCCAGCAGCCGGAGCGCGACGGCGGGGCGCGACGCCGCGGCGGAGGCGGCGAGGAGGGAGTTAAGCAGCAGCGGCGAGGGCGGGTCGGTGAGCGACGGCGGGAAGGAGAGCAGCAGCGAGTGAGGGAGCAGGCGGCCGGAGACGGAGAGCGAGTGGAGCAGCGAGGAGAGGAGCAGGTCGAGCGGGAAGCAGAGGCGGTGGCGGTGGAGGAAGGGCAGCAGCGCGAAGGCGAGCGGCAGCGACGCGTCGCTGGCGGCGAGCTCCCGGAGCAGCGCATGCCACTCGTGCGACGGAACGGCCGAGTAGGACGCGGCGAGGCGGCGCTCGGGCACCGGAACGGTCGCCGGCGGGGACGACGAGGTGAGGGAGGCCGATACAGACGGGGAGGAGAGGTAGGACAGGAGGGGCTCGAAGTCGTAGCGGCTCAAGGGAGCATGGGCCGAGGAGGAGGCGGCGGGTGAGGTGGTGCAGCCGGCGGGAGAGAGGCGGCGCAGGCGGTGAGGGAGGAAGGTCGGGCGGAGGAGGGAGGCGGGCATGGTGGTGTGGAGGTGGACGGAGGAGGAGAGCGAGTGGTGGAGGCGCGGGCGCGGGAGGGAGGAAAGGAAACGGGGGTTTATCTGGTTTTGTGATATTTTTTCCCCACTTGGCTTCGGGTTGAAGCCAGAACTGCCATGCGGACCCCACATGTAGGTGTCACGAATTGTATAGCATGCCAAGGTTCAAGGTTGAACATGCATACAATGTTACCCTAAACCATAAACTATCGGCCACCTATCATTTAGTTTTCTATTCAAACTAAACAAGCAATTAAACGGGTTAAACGGACATCACAAGGGATAAATAAATGATTAAATCGACACGGTTAGGCACCGTGGCTAAACAGCCGTTTACGCAAGTAGTGCATGTATATATATATGAACCAAATAATTGACTTCTCTTTTCTGTAGGTTATAGACAAGCATCAATTGTATAGGGCTATAGGCATCATATGCATACACAAAAGAAACATACGAATGAATCCTTCAAAATTTTTGCACCTTTGAAATTGGTGAATACACGAAAAAGTATTTATTGGTTGACGCTTCAAAGTTATTATTTGGAAATATAACTTTGCATGGCTGTTGTGATAGCCATTAGGAAAGCAAATAATTAGTTCGGTGCTTATTGCAAAAGGCCAAAAGCTGAATATAAAAGGTGGTTTAGGTAGTTTTGTGAAACCTCATGTATATTATTTGATTATTTCTTCTGATAAAACCCTAGTAAAATATACATCCCTTCTCCCAATACACAAAATTGATGACGTGATTAAAATATAATAACAAATGGTTCATTTCAGAATAAGTAATAATACTATTTATCTGTGCTAGCGTTTAATTATTCTAGGAAACTCGTAATCCCTATGAGAACACTTTGCTCGAAACAAATGGGATTTACCTATATATCAGAAACAATAGTATAATGGTAATATGAAATCAATTGGAGATGATACTGTGAAAAATATACAGGAAGTCACACTTTCGTGCCTTTGTTCAATTATTAATCCCTTGATTTCCTTCCCATTAAAATGTTTTCTGTAACAAAAATTTCTTCCGACTTGTCTTATTCGTCTGGCTTATCAGCCACTAGTACTTTTCTCTCACACCAAGTCAGCATTAGCCACCAACCACTAGCCAGTCAGCGGTATTTTTCTCTCGGAACAAATGAGTACTAGCCACCAACCAATATGCATCCCCATTCCCCATCTATATATTGATGAATCCACTAACACTAGCTAACGTTTTCTAAGCCTAACCTTGCAGAAGTTATATCAATTATATTAAAAAGAAGAGACAATAACTAATATTTCAACGCATCAATAACCTATTGTTAACTACAGTAACTTGTGTTGTGTACATACATAAATAGAAGTTTTTTTTGACAACCACATAAATAGAAGTTGGAAGTAGGTACCAGCTCTGGTTACAAGCTCAAAACCTTTATTGTGGACTAAAATGATACATCTTGAAAAAAAAATAAAAGGATCTATAATTTGGGATGAAGGTAGTAGTTTAACTGAGCCACGAGCTTTTTTTTTTAGATAACGGAACAATGTTCCGACCTCAATAATTCGAGGAATTGTGTGCAGTCAACATACATCAAAGTAGCAGCAACTAGGCTGCAATAATTTAAAACCACACACCACACACGGCAGCACCTAGGCTGCATCCATTCTGACAAAAAGGTTCTCCCTAAACAAGATAGTAGACAAAGCATACAGGACACATAGCAATTGAAAATCTAGTTCTCGATACGCTTTAGAGTATTCCATCCAGACTTATGAAAGATCTCCAAAGCCACAGATTCCAACATTCGACACCCTTCCTTCAAAATGATTCTCCCTTCCTCTTTAGAAAGGACCGAACAACTCCTGATCCAGAACGTCCCCCTAAATATCACCTGCAAAATAGACTTATATTGTGACTTTTGAAATACCAAATCATTCCTACTGATCCACAAGGCCCAGCAAAATGTCACCATTCCGATCAACACAAGGTTCATTTGCTTGTTCGAAAAAACTTCTAAGCCAAGGACCAAAAAGATGCTCCATATCCACTGGTTTTGTAACCCCAAATGTACAACAAACAGTTCCCCACATAAGTCTAGCCATGGGACAATCAAAAAATAGGTGTTGAATTGTTTCTTGCTCCGTACAAAAGCAACACTTAGTACAACCCTTCCATTGTCTTTTTACTAAGTTATCCTTAGTTAACACTACCCCATTCTTAAGATACCAGAGGAAGATCTTAATCTTCAAAGGGATCTTAGCTTTCCACGCTCAATAATTAACCGGAGTCCCTGATTTCAAAACTAAGTCATTATACATGTTTTTCACCAAATTTTTTTTGTTGGCCGTCCAAATGAAGAGTCCCTTGATCATTAAGATGCACCATAAGAATACTCCCCACTAGACTGAGCCATTTGTCCCAATTGTCCCCCACTAAGGCACGCCTGAAGGATACACTTAGCGGGGTAGTACTTAGTACTTAGGCAACCGACACATTTTTATTCCTTACTATATTATAAAGGGTAGGATATTTTTTCATTAAATGTTCTTTCCCTAACCAAAGATCTTCCCAGAATCTAGTCTGGGTACCATCATGTACTTTAAACCTACCCCTCTCCAGTACAAGCTTTTTAACCTCCATTAACCCTGACCAGAAATGTGAATCCCCTTTCTTTCTCTCTACGTGTGATAAAGTTTTGCCCTTAAGGTACTTTTTCCTAAGTACTTGCTGCCACATGCCATCTTCATTGACTAATTTGATAATCCATTTGCTTAATAGGCATTTGTTTTGGATATCCAAATCAATAATGCCCACCCCCAACACTCTTAGGTTTATGAAGAATGCTCTATTTGGCCAACCTATACTTCTTCTTATGCTCATCGTATTGCCAAAAGAATCTTGATCTATAATAATCCAGTTTCTCCAAAACACCTTTAGGTATTCTGAAGAAGGACATCATGAATATTGGTAAGCTAGACAAGATTGAGTTAATTAGGACTAGCCTCCCTCCTGATGATAACAACTTACCATTCCAGCTACTTAGCTTTTTTTGAAATCTTTCTTCGACCACCCTCCAATCCTTGTTAGAGAGTCTCCTAGGACTCATAGGAATTCCCAAGTATCTGAAAGGAAATTCACCCTCCTTACACCCAAAAAGCTCCACATACTCCCTAGTCCTATCTCTCGTTTCCCCAAAGCAGAATAACTCACTTTTATGGAAGTTGATTTTAAGACCTGATAGCTTTTCAAAAGCACTTAGTACTAATTTCAAGCCTTTGGCCTTTTCTAAGTCATCGTCTAAAAACAGAATTGTATCATCTGCGTATTGCAAGATTAAGAGGCCGTCCTCCACTAAGTGAGGAACCAACCCATCAAAGAATCCCAAGTTTTTTGACCTCTCAATCAACACGGTCAGCATATCTGCAACCAGGTTGAAGAGAATAGGGGACAAAGGATCACCCTGCCTCAAACCCTTCCTGGTTTGAAAAAAGTGAACCAAGTCATCATTCACCTGTACACACACTACCCTTCGTGACCACTTTCTCCATCCACTGACACCATATACTCGGGAATCCCTTCATTCTAAGGACCTGCTGCAAGAAGTCACAATTAACTTTATCATACGCCTTCTCAAAATCTAGTTTGAGAATAAGGCCTTTTTGCTTCTTCCTTTTTATCTCATGAATAGTTTCATGTAAAACAACCACCCCTTCCAAAATATATCTTCCAGGAAGGAAGACAGATTGAGAAGGTTTGGTAATCCTACACGTAACCGAAGTGAGTCTGTTAGCCAACACCTTCGTAAAAATCTTGAAACTAACGTTAAGCATGCAAATGGGCCTGTATTGCTGAATTTTCTTGACCTCCTTCTCCTTTGGAAGTAATGTTATTATTCCAAAATTGAGGCAGAAAAGAGGTAGGTCCCCAGCATGGAAGTCTCAGAACATGGCCATTAGGTCATCCTTTATGAGGCTCCAAAATACTTGATAAAACTCAGCAGGAAAACCATCCGGCCCCGGTGCTTTATTGTGCTTCATTTGGAAAATGACCTCTCTGACTTCCTTTTCAGAAAAATCAGCCACTAGCATTTCACTCTCCGTATTGGTGATCTGAGGAATATCCTCCACCACAAACTCATTGAGTGATAAACTGTCAGCTTGTGATCTCCCGAAAAGATTCTTATAATATTTCGTGATATAGCTATTAAGTTGTTCCTCACTTTCCACAATCCCTTCTTCTTGTTCAAGGCGGAAGATTCTAGTCTTCCTCCTCTTTCCGTTTGCTATCATCTGAAAATACTTCGTATTGTTATTCTTTTTTAAAATTTTAGTGGTCTTAGCTTTTTGAAACCACATTAACTCCTCTTCCCTGAGTAATTGTGTAGGTCATGACAGTGAACTCAAGTTGTGTTCACACGAGGTATCAGCACTTTGGTAACACAAGCTCTGGTCGCAACTTGCAAACTCAAAACCGTTAATTATTTGGACTATGAAGCATAGAATTCGACGCTCGTCCCTGGCCGGCAGAAGCCGGCAATCCTCTCCCGTGTCTTCGTGCTCACCAGCCTTCTCAGTGCCACCCCGCAGCTGTGCAGCAGCAGCTTCACCAATCCCTCCACGTGAACCCCAGCCTTGGAGTTGGAGAAGCTGAGCTCTGCTTCCTCGAGCGCGTCCTGGACACCGTCAGCTGGGTGGCTGCAACTAGAGCATCCTGAATGCTCCTCCTCACCAGAGAATGGATAATCCGGCACCTGAAATGTGCGATAAATAAATGGGGTCTCATGGTGACTCAATTCTTTCCAACATTCTTTGTGTTATGCGATCTGTGTGAATTTAATTTCTTTGGACAAACTATTCGCCACGATGTTCTTAAGCTTTTTTTTTTTTTTTTTGGTTCAGCAAAGCGATGTTCAAGCTTTGAGAGTTGAGAGATTTGCAAACAAACAAAATTAAGCTCTCTATTGCAATAATTCTATCTGCAAACTTGATAATTTTTTATGTGAAAAGCAATGACTTTATTAGCTTCCGCCTTCCGGGGTTGAGACTATATCATGTAAAAGGTGGGGATGTGCATATACTGTACACAATGAGCAGACAAGATACGTTTCCAAAGATGAACCACCCAAAATTCAGTTTCCTCGCCCTAGTACACCTGAGCAGATGCAACAGGATCTCTTCAAAGGCATGCGATCCACTTGTTTTCAACCATATTTTCAGAACCTTGCACCGGGGAAGTTTTGCCGTGTCCATCCAAAAAGTCTCGTATTCGAATTTCACCTGCCACAACCATAAAAAATAAGAAACATTCAAATGCAATGTATAATATGGGGCCATAGATCTAAAAATAGTCATCCATGCACTCCATGTGGTCATAACCACATTAGCAAAATTTGGCATGCATGCAGAGTCGACTATTGAAGCAATAACCAGAGAACACCACTATATACTTCACTTTTTGTATGGTCCTCTTCTCTCTCTTTTTTGTTCTCCTTTCGAATAAAACATTCGACAACTCTCTTGCCGCCCTTTTTGGGGGAAAAGGTTCTACACTTCATATGCTTTTAGGTCTTGTTTACATCATATATTCGGATGCTAATCAGAAGTATTAAACACGTACATTAATAACAAAACTCATTTCGTAACTCCCAGGGACGAATCTAGTGAGCATAATTAGGCCATGATTAGATAATGTGATGCTATAGTAAACATGCGCTTATCATAATTTAATTAGATTTAATAGATTTGTCTTATGATTTCCAATCCATCTATTTAATCAATTTTATAATTAGATTATGTATAGTCCTCTAATTAACATATGAAAACTCGATGTGACATTTTCAACAAATTTCTTCACCTAACTAAACAAGGTTTATGTTTTTCCTTTTAGCCGGCGGTCAGCCACAATGCCCATATCTATTTGTTCGCGTCAGTTTCTGCTTCCTCCGGAACGAAGAGTCGATCCCAGTGTAACAACTGCATGCACTACTATCTTTTCCCTAACACTTGATGACACACTGTTAATCAATCCGTCTTGTCGAATATATTCCCGATTAAGGTTTGCCATCATCTACCACATCTACCTATCTCATCTTTGCTCACCAACTTAAAAAAGCAACCCTTCTAATTCCAACAGCTAAGGATCGGAGAAAACTTGTACAAAGATCCTATAAAACTATAAACCCCCAAACTACTAACTCCTCCGTGTGTGAATCTAGCTCATAGACTGAATTTGCTTTGCGATTTCAGCCATAAGGGACGGAGCTAGTATAATATGGTAGAAAAACGTTGAGATGTTGCGCAATTTCATCTCCACGTTCCACGGCCCGCTGCCGGCTCACGTCGTCGATACCATGTCGGTAATCTTCAACCTTGACGATGACAACTCCGACCTCCTTGATAATGCGTTACTCCAGCACGTCAGGACAGCGGTGGCAGATCTAGACCCCTCTTAACGCGGAGGTGTGATGCTTTTAGCATCCCTAGAGAAGGAAGTTTGGAGACCGAGCAACACCATCTTGCGGAAAGCCAATCCACACGATGCTTAGGTTGGTGATCTTTCCGTTTTGGATCAGTGGATCGAGATGGAGTGAGACGTCACACATCGATTGCAATTAGCTTTAAGGTTTAGTGCGTGAGCCTAGTGTGTGTTACGACAAAAGAGTTTGTCGAGTCCGAGCGCACATTTGTATACTCATCCGGCTAGCCGGCTGTTCTTTTCTTCTTTATCAATGAAATAGGCACTGTCTTGTGCCTGTGAAAGGATCTAGAGGTCGACTAGAGGGGGTGAATAGTCGTTCCTGAAAAAATCACAACTTAAAACAACTTATCAGTCCATAGTCCGGAGTCTCCGGATATTTTTCCGGATACTCCGGGAAATCCGGAGTATCCGGGAAAATGTTCGGATTGTCCGGGCTTTTGAGGAGGCGACTAAATCAGCAGGAATCAAACTTGCCCAAACTTAAATCTGTGAAAATAGGATATGCAATACAGAGATATAAGCCTGTTCCACCACTTAGAAACAGTAGGAACCTCACCACGGAGTAGATCGGCCACAAACCCTAGAAATGTACTCAAGAGGATTTCAAGCATACAACAAGAGCAACAAGCACAAGAGACACAAGGGATTTGTTACCGGAGTTCAAGCTCACACCTTGAGCTCTACGTCTCCGTTGAGGAACCCACAAAGGATGGACCTTTACACCTAGGTCACTTTCCTCCCCCTAGCGACCACAAAGATCGAGCTAGGGTTACTTACTCAATCACGGGGTAATACAAACTTCCTTGGGCAGCCACAATCCTTTGGATGCTCCAAGGCAACGCCTAGCCGGCTAGGAGCTCAAAGCTCCAAGAGTAACAAACACGAGATTGCCAACCAAGCGAAGAACGAGGTGCTCTAGAGATGGGAAATCAACTCACTAGCACTCTCCAAGCTCTTGCTCTCAATCCCTCCTTTAATCCCCAATAAATCTCACCAAACCAAGGCCAAGGGGAGTAAAGAGGAGGAGTGAATGAGTTCTGAGTGTTGCAGGTCGAAATGGGCAAGAGAGAGGGAGTGGATAGGGTTGAGGGGGTATAAATACCTCCTCACCCAGAAAAAGAGCCGTTACAGCTCTAAGACCCGGAGTATCCGGACCAGGCCCGGAGACTTCGGGAAGTCTGGACTGACGGGGATAAACCTGGAGTGTCCGACCTTCCAGAGTTAGTACACTTAAGGATACATCGGTGATCGTGCAGTGCAAGGTGTCTCTCATAGGATTTTGGTTAGTCATCTAGAGCACCTTTTCAACTCTTGGAAGATACAATTCATGTCCCTCTTAATAGTACGGCATTCCTAGGACTCAAATTCAAAATATAAAATAAATAAACCTCTAAGGAATCCTTCTTTTAGCATCACTTCCTTTTTATGTGGCAATGAAGCGCTTAGATGCCATCTTAGAATTTCAGTACCTGCTCATATACTCAATACATCATTAGTAGCTTAATGGTCCGTCATTAAATCATCAAAACCCACTTAGGGGGCCAAGATACTCTTCAATCTCCCCCTTTTTGGTGATTGATGACAACACCTTTAAGCTATTAAAAGAGAGATAAATAAATTCAGTAAAGAGATTTTGATCTATCTTGCAACACTCCCCCTTAATTTGTGCATATGGAGTTTGAATCTCAAAGGTGCTTTTAAGCACCAAATTTTGCACAAGAGAGAAAAATAGGAGAGTGTGACAATATGATCAACAGTGGGGTGCTTGTGTTTGTGCAAACAAGATATATGTGATGCGTATGACAGTTTATACACTCAATGAAGGATAAAAGGGGCTGTAGTGTCAAAGCCCGGAGTGTCCGGATCCATCCCGGAGAATCCGGGAAACCCGTAGAGTCCGGAGAAAAATCCGGAGTATCCGGACTTTGAAGACTCAGCAGAAATCAATTCATCACAGAAAATTTTTCAAACTATCAAGAGCATCCTTAATCAAATAAAATGCAGCCTAAATATCTAGCATCACAAGCACACAACCAAATAGTCTCAAGGTCACATCACGTAGTCTCACACATAAAAAGTTATTACAGACCAAGGTTCCTAAATACTCCAAGTCTTTAAACAAACTAAGATACTCACTCCCCCTTTGACATCAAGCGCCAAAAAGGAAGTGTAGGAGCAGCAGCAGCAGAGGATCACTTCGTGTCCTCCTCTTCTCCTCCTCCTTCTTCTTCTTCTTCATTGTTGTCCTCCTCCTCCTCCTCTTCTTCTTCTTCTCCTTCTTCCTCTTGCTCTTGCTCTTCTTCTTCCTCTTGTGCAGCAGCAGCGACATCATGGGCATCCCACTCCGCAAACGGTTCATCAAATTCGGGGAGCTTGTGATAGGTATCCGTAGGAAGCCCAAGATGAGACTTGATCTCAATGATGTCGCGGCGGTTTTCATTAGTCTCGGTGACAATGCGCTTGCACATGGAGTAGATGCTCTTGAATGCCCTCTTGACCATGGAGCCATTAACCTTGCGAGAAGATTTAGATGAGTGTGAAGGGCGAGGAAGGGGCTCATCATCATGGCGAGGGGCAGCACTAGAGGATCCGGCAAATCTTGTGCTCTTCTTCATGGGGGCTCTCTTATCTCTAGCACGAAGATGCCTAAGGGGCTCATGAGTGACATCCTTTGGAAATTGGGTATTGGTGACCCTCTCAATCATGTACATGATGTATGGAACATATGGGAGATGTTTCATGGGGTCACACATAGCACGGCGAAGTTCATTCCAAATGAAGTCAAAGATGCAAAAGCCTTCTTCTTCAGGAGCCACACAGTTGAGGAGATTGACGGCATAGTGCATAAGAGCGGTGATATCTCCCATCTTTGGATCAATGGTGGCACGGAAAAACTGATTGAAGTAGTAATAGTAGGGAATGAGATTATCAGCTTTTCCCTCATGAGCAAGAAAGGCGGAGGGGAACATATATGCCATGTCCTTGGGCTTATACTTGTCTTCATTATGGATTGGAGTGCGAGCTTCATCTTTTGAGCCAAGACCAAGCAAGCGAGAGAAGGTTATGTAGTCAATGGTGTGCTTCTTGCCTTGAGTGGTCCAAGTGATAGTGTTTTGATGAGAGTTGTAGTAGTAGGAGCAATGGAATTGAGCAAGAATCTCTCTATTCCATCCATATCTAAAACCCATGATCTCATATAATCCAAGTTCCTTGCACCTATCAATGACGGCATCAAAGGTGGGACTCTCCAACTTCTCATAGTATGCCCAATCAATGTACTTCATCTCCACAATTGGTGACTTTTTCTTTGCCTTCATCTGTGGACTCCTTATCACTGTTTGATAGAAGTCCCTAAGGAAGTCACACCAAAACCTCGACTCAAGCGCCTCACTAGAGATATACATGTAGACATCCTCCTCCCTTTGTTCTTTGACTGCAAGGGCATTTCTAGCATAGTCTCTCACCATTTGTTGGGCAAACCCTTGCACAACCCCGGGGTCCCTTAGGTTGACAGGAGCAGTCACCACCCTCACATTTGATGGAAAGGTCACAGTGAGACGGGGTGGAGTTCTGGGACAGATTTGGGAGTAGGGAGTGGGACGGTTCTTAGGCATGGATGGGCGAGGTACGGGCCTAGAGCGGGAGATGTAGGGGGCCTCACGGGGTTTCCTTGATGGCTGAGCTGGACCTTTCCCGTGACGCCTATGAGCAACCCTATACTGATCAGCGTCTTCTTCCTCTTTTTCCTCTTCCTCACCAACAACTTGCTGTTCTTCCTCTTCTTCAATCTCTTGCTCGGTGTAGACAGGGGCACGAGCACGAGTGGACCGCTGAGAGGAGCCAAGCCCCAAGGTCTCATGCACTACCCCCAAGGTTTGAGGGTCGTGCCTAGCCTTAGTCCTCCTTTGGGTGGCCGGCTCGTCTTGCTTGTACTTCTTCCTCATGATCTGGAGATGAGTAGCAAGGAGTACATAAGAATTCATCCACGGAAAAGGTGTGTGACACGGTGATTTGGAGTTTCAGCAAGAAAATCTGGAGTCTCCGGGGAAATTCCCGGACAGTCCGGGAAATCCGGAGTCTCCGGGTTTTCCTGGCGAAACCCTAAATCACAATGTCTCTCAAATCCACCACGGGAAACTTGAGATATTGCAGATCCACTACTTCTAGAGTCTAAAGAACATTACTATCCAAGAGATTTCGCAAGATATGACCTAGAAAAGGAGATCGGGCAAAGGAACCTTTGAATACCTTAGGGAAGAGAGGGAACCGAGGGAGAAGTCCTTCAAATCTTCAAATCGAGGGCAGCACCTTGCTTCCCACACCTTGGAGGCTTCAATCCCTCACTCTCTCAAGATTTGGAGGGTGGAAACCCTAGGTTCTATGGAGGAACCAAGGGATGGAGGAGAGGGGCGCAGGGGGACACGGGGAGGCGACGGGAGAGGGAGTAAAAAGGTCCACGTAGTGAAAAGGTGAAGACTAGGGTTTTGACTGCGGTAAAAACGTTTTTATAGGAGTTAAGGTCCGGAGTATCCGGGCTGAACCCGGACTCTCCGGGAAATCCGGAGTATCCGGGGAAAAGCCCGGAGTCTCCGGCTCCCCCTGAGACTGGGCAACAGATTTTCAAGAAATTGAGATTGAGATGGGTAAAGATGATTATGAGTGAAACTAATGTGAGCTAGAGAGATTCCAACACTTGATACTATCCACAAACATACAATGAGAACTATAGTCCAAGTGTTGTACCTAGAGAAAAATCCAAATATTTTTCAAAGAAAATCCATATCAAATTTTCAAATCCTTTTCTTTTGTAAAGATCTAGTCTAAGACAATCAAACATGTGCATGATCTCAAGCCAAGTTACGAGAATCCAAGATATTTAATTCACTCCTCAAAGCACAAAACCTTAGTTCATCAAGAGGCTTTGTGAAGATATCGGCTAGTTGCTTTTCGGTGCTCACATGACTTAAAGTGATATCTCCTTTGGCTTCGTGGTCTCTCAAGAAATAGTGTCTTATGTCTATGTGCTTTGTTCTTGAGTGGTTTACGGGGTTGTTCGCTAGCTTGATGGTACTCTCATTGTCACACAAGAGTGGCACCTTGCTAAACGTACAACCAAAGTCCCTCAAAGTGAACCTCATCCAAAGTAGTTGAGCACAACAAGCACCGGCTGCAACATACTCGGCCTCGGCGGTGGATAAGGCAACGGAATTTTGTTTCTTGGAACTCCAAGACACCAAGGACCTTCCAAGGAATTGGCAAGTCCCGGATGTACTCTTTCTATCTACCTTGCAACCGGCATAGTCCAAATTGGAATAGCCAAGTAGATTGAAAGTGGAGCCCTTTGGGTACCATAAACCAAGGTTAGGAGTGTGTACTAAATACCTAAAGATTCTCTTAACAGCTATGAGATGACATTCCTTAGGATTGGCTTGAAACCTTGCACACATGCACATACTAAGCATAATATCGGGCCTAGATGCACAAAGGTAAAGCAAAGATCCAATCATGGAGTGATATACCTTTTGATCCACGCTTTTTCCATCTTCATTTAGGTCAAGATGTCCATTAGATGGCATTGGGGTCTTGATGGGTTTGGCCTTGTCCATGTCAAACTTCTTGAGCATGTCATGAGTGTACTTTGTTTGACTTATGAACGTGCCTTCCTTGAGTTGCTTGATTTGAAATCCAAGAAAGAACTTCAACTCTCCCATCATGGACATCTCGAATCTTTTAGTCATAATCCTACTAAATTCATCCGCCCAAGCTTTGTTAGTAGAACCAAATATGATGTCACCGACATATATTTGGCATACAAATAAATCATTCCCTTCTTTGCGAGTGAAAAGAGTAGGATCGGCTTTGCCTATTTCAAAGCCTTTCCTTAAGAGAAATTCCTTAAGGCATTCATACCATGCTCTAGGTGCTTGCTTAAGACCATAGAGCGCCTTATGGAGCTTGTAGACATGGTTGGGGAATTGAGGGTCTTCAAAGCCCGGTGGTTGCTCAACATAGACCTCTTCGGAGATTGGGCCATTCAAGAATGCACTCTTGACATCCATTTGAAAGAGCTTGAAATCATGATGTGTAGCAAAGGCCAATAAGATACGAATTGCTTTAAGTCTTGCCACCGGTGCATAGGTCTCTCTAAAGTTCAAGCCTTCAACTTGAGTATATTCCTTGGCAACCAACCTTGACTTGTTCTTGGTCACTACCCCATCCTCGTCTTGTTTGTTGCGGTACACCCACTTTGTTCCAATCACATTTTGCTTAGGGCGTTCCACTAGGGACCAGACTTCATTCCGAGTGAAGTTGTTCAACTCTTCTTGCATGGCCATCACCCAATCAGCATCTTTTAATGCTTCTTCCACAGAGAGAGGTTCAATCATGGACACGAAAGAGTAATGCCCACAAAAGTTTGCCAATCTTGATCTTGTGGTAACCCCTCTTCTTATACTTCCAAGAATGTTGTCAACCGGATGATCTCTTTGAACACTTTGACGGACTCTTGGACGTGGCTCAGAAGCATCTTGTTGAATCAAGTCTTCATTTCCTTGAATGTCTTGAGCATCATCTTCAGAGGGCCCGGACTCTCTGGGGTTGGGTCCGGAGTCTCTGAAATTTCCGGATTCTCCGGACTTTTCTCCGGAGTGTCCGGGTTTTGCAGCGGTAGTGAGGTTTGGTGATGCTTCAATGACTTGATCTTCTTCATCTTCTTCTTGAGGCTTGATTTCGCCAATGGTCATCTTCTTGATGTCATTTGTAGAGGTCTTTTCCTTGCCTACACACATTTCATCAACTTGCTCTACTTGAGAGCCATTAGATTTATCAAATGTCACGTCACACGCTATATCAACACTACCGGTGGTCTTGTTGAGAACGCGATAGCCATGAGCATTTGAGGCATAACCAAGAAAAATACCATCATCAACTTTAGGTGCAAACTTAGAGTTCTTAGGCTTCTTATTGAGAATGAAGCACTTACAACCAAAAACTCTAAAGTAAGACATATTAGGCTTCTTACCGGTTAGGAGTTCATAGGCGGTCTTGTGTCGAAGCTTGTGAAGATACAAACGGTTGATAGCATGACAAGCCGTGTTGACCGCTTCCGCCCAAAAACTATCCGAAGTCTTGTACTCATCAAGCATAGTTCTTGCGGCTTCTATGATAGTCCTATTCTTCCTCTCCACTATCCCATTTTGTTGAGGTGTGTATGGGACGGAGAATTCATGACTAATGCCTTCACCATCAAGATACTCTTCAATGTTGGTGTTCTTGAACTCGGAGTCATTGTCACTTCTTACTCTCTTGATCTTCACATCAAACTCATTTTGGGCTCTAGTTGCAAACTTCTTGAATACATCATGAACCTTGCTCTTGTCACGCAAAAAGAATACCCATGTATACCGAGAGTAATCATCAACAATGACAAATCCATACTTGCTTCCTCCAATACTAACATAAGCCACGGGACCAAAGATATCCATGTGAAGTAATTTCAATGGTCTTGTAGTGGTGAGTACATTCTTGGAGGGGTGAGGAGCACCAACTTGCTTTCTGGCTTGACAAGCACTACAAATTCTATCTTTCTCAAAATGAACTTTTGTTAGTCCTAGGATGTGTTCCCCCTTTAGAAGTTTGTTGAGATTATTCATCCCAACATGGGCTAGGCGGCGATGCCAAAGCCAACCCAAGCTAAACTTTGCCATTAAGCATGTATCAAGTTGGGCTTTCTCCGATGTAAAATCCACCAAATAAAGCCTTCCCTTGAGTTCACCCTTAAAAGCAACGGAGTCATCGCCTCTTTTAAAGATGGTCACACCCTCATTGGTGAACAAACAATTGTAGCCCATCTCACAAAGTTGTGACACGGACAACAAATTGTAGTCCAAAGATTCAACCAAATAAACATCAGAAATTGAATGATTGGTTGAGATAGCAATTTTACCTAGACCAACAACCGTTCCACCACCATTGCCTCCAAAGGCAATCTTTTCCGTAGGATGTTCAATCATTTCACAAGACATAAGCATCTTCTTCTCCCCGGTCATGTGATTAGTGCATCCACTATCAATCACCCATTTGGCTCCACCGGAGGAGTATGCCTACAAAACAAATTAGGTTTGGTTTTTAGGTACCCAATTAGAGTTGGGTCCTTTTACATTAGTCACAAGAACTCTGGGCACCCATACATTCCTTTTGATCATAGAACCTTTTGTGCGGGGTCCCACATACTTGGCCACCACCTTACCCTTGTGGTTCCAAGTCAACACATAATCGGCATAGAAGTTGTCTTGTGAAGCATGTTCCTTGGGCTTTTTGGTTTGCTTGGCTTGTACCACTTTGGTCTTGACTTGTGGTTCATGGGATGTGCCATTGGGGCTCTTTAAGTTGATGGGAGTGTTGAGCCTAGGTTGTTTACCTTCAACCTTGGCACCCAATTGCTTCATCCCATGCACCACATTTCTTGTTCCCACACCTCTTGTGTGGTTGTTCTTGATGAATGGGATAGGGTCCTTGGAGCCTTGCTCATTCTTACCTAGCCCCTTCCCATTCTCAAAGCCAGACTTCTTCATGTAGTTTGAACCAAAGCCCTTGGTATGGTTCTCAAACTCTTCTCTCTCAGGTTCCTTCTTCTTTTCCTCAACAAGAGAGTTTGACAACCGAGCAATCTCTTTTTTCATTGCGTTCATCTCGACAATGTTAGTGCCATAAGCATTTATATCAAGTTTATAGCATCTAGAATAACTATTACTTGTAGAAGCATTTAAGTTAAAGGTAGCATCATTAGAGGTTGTTTTAGCACTATTCTTAAGATTGTCAAGTTGAACTTCAATTGCAATGTGACTAGCTTTTAAGCGTTTTAAGCTCTCTTGAAGTTCAACCTTTTCACTCTCAAGTCTAGTGCAAGCATCCTTAGCTAGGAAAGACTTCCTAGTTAATTCATCTACTATAACGGCCTCTTTAGCTTGAGAGTTCTTGAGACTAAGAATTTCTTCCTCTTTTTCTTTGAGCAAGCCCTCTTGCACCTTGAAACCCTTCTTTTCAATTACAAGGGCAATGGTTTTCTCTCGCTCAAGTCTAAAGAGTTCTTCTTGCACCTCAAGAGTCTCATCTCTATTCTTGATCTCATTTAGAAGGTTCATGATTCTTTTGGTTGCTTTCTTGCCAAAGCCAGTGATCATTTTTTCAAATTCATCATCACTATCATTATCAACATCAACATCTAGAGGAGAAGGTTTAGTGTCTACCTTAGTGCCCCTAGCCATGAGGCATGTGTGAGTGAAGTCATCTTCATCATCGGTGAGATCCCCAAAGAGTGATGGCTTGTCAATGGGTTGAGCAATGGATATTGTAGCAAGCCCCACTTCATCATCGGAGTCGGAGCTATCATCATTTGAATCCCATTCTTCACCCAAATGAGCTTCACCAACTTCCTTCTTCTTGTTCTTGTCATACTTGTTGGTGTCTCTTCTTCTCACCTTGATGTTGGGGCATTCCGCAATGAAATGACCCTCCTTACCACACCCAAAGCATGACCTCTTGGATGTTCTCTTGGTCTTGATCTTGTCCTTGTCTTTGTTCTTGTTGAAGAAGCCACCCTTCTTCATCACCTTGGTGAATCTCTTCACAAATAGAGCCATTTGCTCGGGAGTCAAGGTGTCATCACTATCTTCCTTGACCACGGTCTTGGAGGATGATGAGCTTGCCCTCTTCTCTTTGTCTTTACTTGAAGCTTTGAGAGCTACTCCTTTGTTCTTCTCAATTTGTTCATGCATTTTCGACATTTCTTGCGAGAGCTTTGACTCCTTGATGGTGATAAGATGTTCTTCAATTCTACCAATCACATCCGCCGGAGTGAACTTCTTGAAGCCTCTCTTCTCTCTAATGAGTGTAGGGAGTTGAACATCCCTAGCCATATAAGCGGAGAGAATCTTGACAACTACTTCTTTTCTTCCCCATCTTGTGCTTCCGAGAGACTTGATCTTGTTGATGATCTTGTTCAAGCGGTTGTACATGTCTTGTGGAGATTCATCTTCTTTGATGACGAAGCGGTTGAGCTCACTTTCAAGAGCTCGGATCCTTCCTTCTCTAACTTGCCTTGTTCCTTCATGGTTGATAAAGAGAGTGTCCCACACATCTTTGGCAGACTTCAAACCATCAACCTTGTCATACTCTTCGGCGGTGAGAGAGCTCTTGATGATGCGAATGGCTTGATAGTTACGTTGAATTTCATTCGCTTGAGCTTGTGTCAAAGTAGCATCTCCCCTTGGAAAGGTGATTCCCCTGTTCACAACAGTCCAAAGTGCGGGGTTTACCGCCATCAAATACTCCTCCATCGAGTTCTTCCACTTGGAATAGCCGGTTCCATCAAATTGGGGTATCTTTCCAATGTGGTGAGAACTCGATGGTTTATCAAAGATTAGGTTGGAATAATCGTAAGGGATACTAGAAAACTCCCTTCCCGAAGGCCGACGAGTGGAGCGGTTTGATCTTGCATCATCAAAGTCGTCATCACTTGATGAGGATGATCCACCATCTTCATTTCTCGGATGATGACTTGTGATTGCTCCACCGGCACCTCCCGCTGCACCCGTAGGAACCTCGGGTGTGTTCACGGGGGGTTGGTTACCACCGGGATTGGTCAAGTCACCTTCGGGCAGCGTTGCTTGATTAGTTGGGGTCGACATCTCTTTTTTCCAAGCGGTTAAGCTTCAAACGAAGCAACCGGCTCTAATACCAATTGAAAGGATCTAGAGGTCGCCTAGAGGGGGGGTGAATAGTCGTTCCTGAAAAAAATCACAACTTAAAACAACTTATCTGTCCAAAGTCCGGAGTCTCCGGATATTTTTCCGGATACTCCGGGAAATTCGGAGTATCCGGGAAAATGTTCGGATTGTCCGGGCTTTTGAGGAGGCAACTAAATCAACAGGAATCAAACTTGCTCAAACTTAAATCTGTGAAAATAGGATATGCAATACAGAGATATAAGCCTGTTCCACCACTTAGAAACAGTAGGAACCTCACCACAAAGTAGATCGGCCACAAACCCTAGAAATGTACTCAAGAGGATTTCAAGCATACAACAAGAGTAACAAGCACAAGAGACACAAGGGATTTGTTACCGGAGTTCAAGCTCACACCTTGAGCTCTACGTCTCCGTTGAGGAACCCACAAAGGGTGGACCTTTACACCTAGGTCACTTTCCTCCCCCTAGCGACCACAAAGATCGAGCTAGGGTTACTTACTCAATCACAGGGTAATACAAACTTCCTTGGGCAGCCACAATCCTTTGGATGCTCCAAGGCAACGCCTAGCCGGCTAGGAGCTCAAAGCTCCAAGAGTAACAAACACGAGATTGCCAACCAAGCGAAGAACGAGGTGCTCTAGAGATGGGAAATCAGCTCACTAGCACTCTCCAAGCTCTTGCTCTCAATCCCTCCTTTAATCCCCAACAAATCTCACCAAACCAAGGTCAAGGGGAGTAAAGAGGAGTGAATGAGTTCTGAGTGTTGCAGGTCGAAATGGGCAAGAGAGAGAGAGTGGATAGGGTTGAGGGGGTATAAATACCTCCTCACCCAGAAAAAGAGTTGTTACAGCTCTAAGACCTGGAGTATCCGGACCAGGCCCGGAGACTCTGGGAAGTCCGGATTATCCGGGATAAACCCGGAGTGTTCGGCCTTCCAGAGTTAGCACACTTAAGGATACCTCGGTGATCGTGCAGTGCAAGGTGTCTCTCATAGGATTTTGGTTAGTCATCTAGAGCACCTTTTCAACTCTTGGAAGATACAATTCATGTCCCTCTTAATAGTACGGCATTCCTAGGACTCAAATTCAAAATATAAAATAAATAAACCTCTAAGGAATCCTTCTTTTAGCATCACTTCCTTTTTATGTGGCAATGAAGCACTTAGATGCCATCTTAGAATTTTAGTACCTGCTCATATACTCAATACATCATTAGTAGCTTAATGGTTCGTCATTAAATCACCAAAACCCACTTAGGGGGCCAAGATACTCTTCAGCCTGTTCGTTCAAAAAAACTTCACATCAAACTTGGTGTGCCCGCTGCAACGCTGCTGCTATGGAACAGGTGACGATGCAGGACTTTTCCCTTCATTACTCTACTCCCGAAGTCTGTTGTTGGAAACTCGCGCCTGTGAGGCAATCTCAGTTCCCGAGCAACTATTAAACCAGGGCCGAGGGAGTAGGTACTTTTATTTATGATCTTCTTGCGAGATTAGCTACCTACCATTGCGTCTGAACCTGAACTGCACAACCGTGTGTTTGGTTGGAGAGCGAGCGGAGCGGAGCCGACCCTCGTTTTGGGGACGACTACAACCCTTTTCATGTTTGGTTGGAAAGGTTGGGTTGGGTTGGCTCCGACCCTCGTTTTTTGTTTGGTTGGAGGAATGAGAGAGAATGGATGGTAGTTTCACTCCGTTAGTGGGGTCCCACATGCCATAGGGTTTAGGGTTTAGTAGGTCCCACATGTCATACATCACTCTTCTTCATCCTCATTCCCTCCTCGCGTCCCTGCCTCGCTCCCCTCGCGACGCAGATCTGCGCGCCGCCGGAAGGTCTCCTTCTTGAAGAGCACCCCAATGGAGTACACGACGACAGGCATAAGCGCCTTGAGCATCTGGATGAAGGACATGGAGAGGGAGATGTAGGCGGAGTTGGAGAACCAGAGGGACATGGCGTAGAGCGCGCCGATGGGTATGACGGAGAAGGTGTAGAGCTACGAGGTCATGGCAAAGGGACATCGGGGTCCCTGCCGCCCACCACCGTGCGTCCCCGGGGGTCCCTGCCGCGGCGCCGCCCAAGGCCACGACCGCGCCGCCAACTCGCGACGGGAGGACGCCCGGGCCACCACCGCGCGCCGTCGGGCCGAGCTCGCCGCCGCTGCAGGATCTGCACATGCCGAGCTCAGGGCCGCCGGATCCGCCACCGAGCGGGCCGCCGCCGCTGGATCCATGTGCCGCCGAGTTCGAGGCCGCTGGATCCGTGCGCGTTGCCGGCCTTAGCTCCTCCACCGTCGTCCCGTCCGCCCATGGCCTCACGCTCCGATTCGGCTCCGGCCGCGCGCGCGACGCGACGCACGATTCGCCCACCGCAACCTCCTCCGCTCACCTGGGCGCCGCGCTTGCGGTGACGTATGGAGAAGACGGAGAGAGCGACGAGAGAGGCTGACGGGAGAGGCTAACGTGAGCCAACCCGGTTGGAGCGGCTCCGTCCGCCAAAATTTGAGGGAGGAGTTGAACCTGCATCTGAGAGGAATATTCCCCTTTGGAGCCAACCCAACTCTCTTCGTCTCCATCCAAACAGCTATGGGAGCGGGTTCACTCCGTCCCAACCCGCCCCAACCCCCAACCAAACACATGGTAAATGTAGCTCTAGTAAAAGCATGACAAGAACATCTCTATACTTCCTACAACTCTACAAGTTTGTACTCCATCGAGATCGAGCTACTAAATATACTGGCCCTGTAGTTGGCTAAAGTTTCACCAAAATTTTCACCTAGAGGACCGTGTCAGTTCATTTCTTCACTCTGCGCGCGCATCTCCAAATGCCAAAATTTCACCACTTTCACCTATCTAAACAGGACCAAGTTTCAAATTATATGGTGTTGCAAGCTGGGTGTGGCCAACGTTCAGTTACTCTTACAAGCACCCACATCAAAATTCAAAAGTGAAACATTCAGAACCACAAATTCATAATAAAAGACTTTGGGTCACATTGGACATTTTCATAGATTTTCTAAGATAATAATGTGTATGATGTAACCAAAATAAAAAAGAGTCATGAACAGCTTGATCAGTCTTACTCCACAATATTCATTGCTCAACCAGTCAATCTCGTTCACTCCAGCATCAGATCTCCCAAGCTATCAAAACCCTAGATCGATTCCTCACAAGTGGAGGCGGGGATGTCATCCTGCTAATGACAAACGTAGGATTACATAAGTCGTCGGTGAGGGCGGGCGACTGCCGCGGTGCCGTGGGGCATGGGTTGGAGACAGGGGATAAATGACCGAATCGACGACACCATCGTCGGATGCAGGGGTGGACCTACAGGTGGTAAAGGTCTTCCAATTTAGCCTAACAAATTTAAAGATCGGGCTCTATTTTAGGGTTGGACCATAATACTATTCAATTTTGAGCTAAAAATATATAGAGCTTACTTGGATTGTGAAGAATAAAGTAGGGCCATGATCCATTACCATCCCTACGTGGACCCAGTGTATTAGAAGATGGGTGTACATAACCCCAATAATTGTAAAAAAAATCAAATTTAGTAGGTAAAATCATGATAAGATCTGAATACAATATATTAGGGATTTGGAAGTTTGATTTCGCACAGCAGGATGAGAATGGAGGGGAATAGGTAGGCATATCCTTGTGAGATGTTCGTCGGCGGCGAAGCGTATCTCCCTCGACGAACAACGAGCTGACCGGAGAGCGGAGATCGAAGGAGGTGGGTCGCGGGGAAGAAGATGAATGAGTCTCACGAGCCACGAGCGAAACTGCTTGACTGATTTCGAGAAGGGCAAGAGTGATTCCATAATTTTAAAATTGATCAATTGTATTAGTCTACACATCTAAAAATAAATTAATATTTCAATGTGACAAATGTTATAATTAAAAAAAAGACTAACACTCGAAAAATACAAAATCAACACCACTATTTTGTAGAAAACATCACACTCAATATTGTCTTTAAACTAAATATGAGTGTAACAAATTAAACATTTTTCAAAGTAAAGAGTAACATTTTTGAAATATTGGTTTTTTATTTCTTCTTTTTCCTAGAGTCAGTAACTCTGTGGTTAGCACTAGTAACACATTACGAAGATAGACGATATCAGTAAGCCACGGTCGTGAACGAGGTAGGAATGAGCACTCTCAACAAGCATGGGTAGCCGCGATGGGACGATGTGCACGAGGCACCACAGCAAGCACGTGTGATAAATAGTTTTTAAAAAGCATCTTCTTAACATAACATGTGGTTTTACCTTTAAAATATTTTATTTGTGAAAAATACTTTTTAGAATATCATTGAAATCAAATAGATATAATCTTTAAAATAATATAATATTTTTCTTTTTTAATGATGGTTCTAGACAAAAGATTCTTTTTAACAAAAAAGTGTCGCTACTACATAAAAAGAAAGTGAACATTATTAAACAAAATATTATAAAAGCACTAGTTACTTTTGTTATTTGGTTAGTGCAACTACATTGTATTCTACTAAATTTTAGACAAAATAGCCAACCAACAATTTCCTTACCAAAGTTTGAGAGCTACCGTGACATCTCTCAACATATATGGTGACCCGTGACACATACGTTTTAGTCAAAAAAACTAAAATGTATTTAAATAAAACACAACTTACAAAACATATAAAGATTATGTTCTTGTGTATATTTAGGATTGTTTGTTTCAACAAGTTAAAAATAATATAATAGGATAATGTATATTTAGAAACAAAATTAAGAATGTATGTCCCGCCACCCGCCCCTCCTCCTCGACTTCCTTGGCGTATTCGATGGCTTTCGGCCCGTAGAGTCGCCTCACCCCAACACTCCTGCCGCCTGCACCCTCAGCAGCGCCACTAGCTTCTCCTTCGACTACCTCCCTGCTGCGGAGAGCTCGACTGGATGCCTTGCGACGTCCGCGACGTCCATAACGACCGCATCCTCCTTGTGAATGTCGCCGACGGCTTTGTTTTTGGAGACCTTCCGGTGTGCGACCCCTTGTACCGGCAATACCTGCTGCTGCCTGGCATACCCGAGGACCTTCTCGCCTCCGTCCAGATCAGCGATAGACGCATCGACGATTTTTGTCCCACACTTGTTCCTTCCGGAGACTGGGAGGAGACATCATTCAGAGTGCTGTGCTTGATATATAGCTAGGCAAGGATGGTTGTATGCATCTTCTCTTCAACCTCTAGCTGCTAGATTGTTGGTGTAGTTGGGATGCTCTAGGCTTCGATAGGCCGTCAAGTGAACTCGTGTTGCGGTGGAATTGGAAGCGGCCCCAATTTGCCTAGTTGCTCAAGCTTGACATGAACACAATGGAGTTCTCCACTGCTAACCTCCAAGCTGACCACAATGGCCAATGTATTACCATTGTGGAGGCAGATGAGGGCAATCTTGGGATGTTTAGTGAGATTCAAAATTTTGAAGGTACATTTGTGGAGTATTACACCTCAATGCAAAATGGCAGCGGAAGGGCCAATGAATGGGATTTTGAAAATACAACCCCAGTGGCTTATTTCCATGCCTCATTGGTTCAGCCGGAGGGTATGTTTTCGTAGCAGACAGACCAAAATTTAGAGTTGGTCTATTACATCCTCAGATTGTATGCTCCTCAATTGAGATTAAAACTTGCAACATTGAGAGGGTCAGTAGAATGACGTCCCCCTTTTGTTACCCGTACTTTGGATTCCCCCAGTCACCAAGAAGGATTCAAGGATATGAAGTGGTAAGATTTTTTATCAGAGTTTTGCCAGCATTTTGAATTTCTCAGATAATCAAACCTTACTTGCATATTGCAGCAATTTGTAGTGTAAAATATTTGGCATTTACACCTTTTGATTTTCAACATGGATTTTACATTGTAGGCAAATCCAAGTATTCTCCTGATCATTGTGATCACCATGTGCTATTTGATAATATGTTCATGCTGAGACCGGCCACTCCTAGTTATTATATGAACTTTTTAACGATTTTGGTTGAGCTGACAACTTATTTCCACTGGATCATATTGGTAGTGTTTTCCCCTAATATGGGTCTCTTTTGATGTACTGTTACGACGATTCAAATTTTTTCGTATCCTCCCTGTTAGTTTACCCTGCTTGGAAGGGCAAAACTAAAAGATAAATACCCATACAGAGACACACCTACACACTGGCAATCAGCAGAAACAACTCATCCCACATATTGTATCCAAACGACTAAGAACTTAAAAATTGTACCTCTGCCAGAGGTCATGATCTATAGCTGCCCTTTATGATGTGATTAGTCTGGGTTATGCTGGGCTTCTGCCTGTTCAGTGTTCACTGCCTGACTGATGTGTTTTCAAGTTTCCTAAACTTGGGACTGAAGGGTCGATTCTGTATAACCAAACTTGGGATTCTGCTAGATTTTAGGTTCTTGGCATCAGTTTCTAGAACCTCATGTTCCCTAGTGTTATTTGTATTCATGATTGTGGTATACAATTATCAATTATGTATAACCAAACAACATCTGAGATAACTATTGGCTATTGCTATTCCTACTCATTCATACACCTAGAATCTATTCGTGATCATGTTCTTAAAAAGATTTTTGATAATGTTCTCAATTAGCTCTTTCAATGCTTTACTTTTGTAGGTGTTGTTTGTAGGTTTGTTTTGTGACAACAATTCATCGCTAGGTGCTAGACAGTGAATTAGTTATATTGGTTAATTGGCTATAGTGTGTGTATTTATGATTATTGATTTTCTTGAGATAACTAACAAAGTTAAGTCCAACGGCTAGGAGTGCCATAGTATTTATTTTTTCTTGATATTGTTGTCTTAGTTCATTTCATATTGTGTTCAAGTACATTAGAATCAATTGAACAATTTAGTTAATTGAGCTTTGGAAGAAAGAATGGTAGTACGCGCAAGCCCAACACAGAGTCTTGTAACAAGTAACTTGGTCCACGAGAAAAGACATAAAGTTAAAATTGATGTTGGTAAGTATGTGTTCATTTAGAGCAGTATATAGTTGCTAGAGGCATAAAGTTAAAATTGATTAGTAAATTGACCAGAGAGTAGTAAATTAAGCTAGAGTTGTTTGTCTGTGTAAGTAAATCTGTTAGAACTACGTCATTATTAACTTTTGTAATCTTTCATAACTACAAATCGATGTCACCTTATGTTCTATCAGTGCATGATTACCGGAACAAATGACAACGTGTATGGGGGAAAATAATAGTATTACAAACTTCTGTTTTGCAGTCTGTTGGCGGTCGATTTCCGTTAACGAACATTCGTTACGCTTTGGTTTGATCTTGATTATGGAACTAACCCACCACTAGGCATACTAATGATATAACAAGTTCAACTCTGTATGTGCATTTGGAAGTGTTGTGTTTTTGTAGGAAAACATGGACAAAAGGGACGGAGTTACAACGAGTTCAAAGGAGCAAATGAGGAGTTCCGTTCGTGTTCAAGTGCAGGGCGAAATCACTTCCAAAGGTGGCAAGGACCAAGGTGCTATGAAGGATCATCCCCAAGGACTAAGACGTAAAGATCGGACTTCATGCGATAATACCCCCTATCTTGATCGCGGGGATGATGACGCCAAAATGACATAAATAAAGAGGCAAAAATCCAAAATGTCAAGATGAGCCACGGGGAGGAAGACGGGCCTAACCAGGCCAGAAAAGGCCCAGGCCGGCCGGCCCATGCCGACCGGCCTGGCCTCTTTTTGCCTCGGTTCGTGGTCCCCTTTGACCTAGGTGCTCTTCAGTGTATTTATATCCCCTGTCTCCGACGGCCGTCGCATCCAATCATTCCATCAACACCCATTCACCAGGTAGCCGCCGCCGCCGCAAGATGAGGGATACAGTTAGATGAGTTCGTCGCAAGGATCAACGCCGGTGGAGGGAAGGAAGCAAGAGGAGGACTCCAAGCCGTCGGCCTAGGGGTGTTCCCAAGCCTCCTCACCGCCATCTTCATCGATGACGTTCTCCGGAGTCTCCATCGCCCCTATGTGCTTCAATCTATGTAAGATGATGGGGTAATACCTCTTTTCATCCCTAGGGTTTTATGGATCTTTGATATGTAAATCTCTACATGAACCCTATGCCTCAATGCTTCATGGTCTATGTCTTTGCGAATGCTTTATTTACATATGTGTGCACAACATGTGATCTTAGTAGGGTTTGTGGTAATCGTGGTGATTAGCTTAACTCTATGGATGCTTAGATATAGATGCGTTAGCAAAGTGGTCGATTACCTTCGCGTAGTGACAGTGCGAGAGAAGGAAAAAGGCCTAACGACCGCATAACCGCCGTGAAGCTTGAGAAGACAACACCTCTTTCGTGTAGTAGATGCATATCTTTGTGATCCTAGACTCTAGGGAGGCTGGTGGCGCTAGGGTTGGGAGCCCCTCGGTCGCCCTCGCGGGGACGACGCGAGAGGGCCGAACCATTTTTTTCCCAGCCGGGTACGGTATTCATGTGCATTCATTTCTCAGTTTCTGTTTCATCGTTTGCTAGCAAATCTGTTGCGGAAGCAAACATTTTTGAGCAATACAACAGACAGATTTTATGAGATGGTAACACGGCACTATCTGACATCCTTCCACTGAAAAAAACCTCAGAAATTTGACAATTCCTACTCATGCATGCCCTATTGATCTACTGGACTCTAATCCAAATTATTATATGTACTAAACGAAGTCCAATAACTCTCCATATCAATCTGCCGATGCATGCTCTGTCTCCATCGACAACTAGTTGCTAGTTGGCGCCGCCGCGCACCCGGTGCAGCCGCACTTGTCCTGCACGAGGTTGCACTTGCCGGCGGGGTCGCAGTTGAAGCTGGAGCAACAGGTGGTAACCTGGCAGTTGCCCGGGTTCGACTTGGAACAGCACCGGCACTGCAGGCACACCGGCGCCGTCGTCCCCGCGCCGCCGCCGGAGATCGCCACCACCACCTGCTCCGCCGGCGTCCGCACCGGCACCATGTCCGACGCCTGATCGCCGTCCCCCTCCGATGCCCAACCTATACATGTCATTTCCACGGATCAGGTTATAGTATTGTCTTCAACCGTGGATGCACGCGCGTGAATATATACCTCGAGCTTGTGGGGTGGCCAGGAGGAGGACGGCGGCGACGAGGGAGGCGATCTTGAGGAGACGGCTGGGCGCCATGGCTGATCGATCTATTGATGAGACGAATCGTTGGTGAGAAGAACAAGAGCAAATGGATTTCGATAACTCCCTAGTGATTTACTATTTGCAAATGGATATATTTGTTGGTGAGATTAGTGCTTGGTCCTATGTATATATAGAGTATATATAGACTACTACGTTCAAAGAAAGCGTATATACGTTGCAAATGCAAGCTTCTTTCTAAAACGGATCTCTTTAGTGTTGTTTTAAATTTGTTTGTCCATACATTATAATTCCTGCTAAAACGGATCTGAGCTAACAACTGGAGTCAGTCGTCGGATAAGGCGTCTGCTTATTATCTGTTTCTTTTTTGAGCTGTGCTTATCTGTTTCCTGGGTATGCTTACCTGCAGATCGCGCCTAGTTTATTGCCTGCTAAACATGTAAAAGTTCATTAACTACCTGCTTCTCTCTCGATCACTGGAATTGCCTATGTTATTGCTAAAAGCATACCATTTATGTGCAGTTTTCAGTAACTAGTAATATGCTGCATAGTTCATTGCTTCGATTCTGTCGTTTGCACAAGCTAGTGACAGATCCTTAAGAACTAACTGCCCAAGAGACCTTAAAGAGTAAGCCAGTCCACCCACAGCCAGGACTGAAACGCTGCTGATGCTCTGATAGCCTTTTGGGCTTTCAGTTTAATACATCCAAGGAATCCATCCAACCAAATTGAAAGGTCCGACGCTGCAGGCTGGCCCATAGCAAACATTCTGACTGAAGAAGCCCAAAAGTGGCAAACATTCTGCTGCTCCTCGTCGTAATCATCCATCATAGAGCAAAGCACTCTGCTGGTCCCTCCCTGCTGTCCTCCTTCCCCACCAATCCATTTGCATCTCTCTCTAATCACCCACCGTCGAGACGGCCAAGTTGTAAACCTCAAATAATCATGGCACGTGGGCTGTGCCGAGACCTCGCCTCGTCAGTCGTCACAACAAGCCAAACAAAAGCTCTGTCAGCACGCCACGTAAGCTGCACGCAGCCACGCCAGCTAATTAATCAATCAATCCTCCTCGTATCATGGCGGGATTGACTGCGCACAGATAGATCCCCGGTCGGCGGACGATCCTTCTTGAGACGACGAAATGACCATCTCATCTCCCGCACGCAACGCAACGCAACGCGAATTGAAGCGAGCTGAGCATGCGCACGAGGGTGGGCCCGCGCGCAAATCATTCGTCCTACGCCAACGTGATACAGTACGTCCTCGTCCTTGCAATACCGCCATGGCGATTGCTGATCTGCTGTGTCTATCTGTGGGCAGACCGGCCGGAACAAACTTACAAACCATCCAAGTTCCAAAGCGAGAGGTCTTACCGAGCGTGCTCTCTCTCTCGTGGTCAGAGGTTGCTCCTAGTCCTAGCCCGTGATCGCTGGCTGGAGGTAGACGAAGCGACCACGTGTAGATTAACTACCAACGCCCATAACTGCTACTCCTACTTGTGCACCGCGTCAGAGAGCCCGCCCGCCCACTCCTTCGAAATTCCAAAACGCGAACCCGCGGGCGGGGGGGCTCACGGCTCACGGTGCATTCAAAAACCGTTTTTTAAATATCCTCCCACTCGGATCGAGCGAACGTGGGATGCTGATCTACTATCTTTGTTTCTAGTACCGGCTTATTTATTATATATGTATATATACATATATATCCATGTCGAGAGAAGAAGAAGCTGGAGACGTTTGCAATTGATTGAGGATGGAGCTGACGAAGCAAGCAGAGCTGCTCTTCCATTCTTCTTCCAACATGCCATGCCGCTAGCGCAGGTGCTTGTGGGCCAGGTCCACGTCCGGAGTGGCTGGGCCGGTGGGCCACGTCCGGGCTCCCCCAATCAATCAATGTGCGGGCTGGTCCGCACCACCACCGTTGGGCTGGTTGGTTAGCAAGACAGTAGGTAGGTAGGTATCCCCCCTTGTCCCCACAGGCAGGCAGGCGTTCTTCTGCTTGGCATGGCATCTTCTACCTCGATGGAACAGGAGTAAGAATCAGTGGCAAACATTTGGATAGCAACTTGGGAGTGAATGGCATCTGCATGCAGTGTACAAAAGTGCCTCGAAATGGCACGTCGCTTGTTAAGTTTACACAAACCCGTTAAGCTTGTACCCTTCTCTTGCTACGTAGTATCATTTAGACTATCAGCTACCAGCCAACGGTAACTTTTCTCTCAAAACAAATCAGCACTTGCAACCAGCTACCAGCCAAGCAGTAGTATTTTTCTTTTAGAACAAATCAGCACAAGCCAGCCGAACAGAGGTCACTAATGTTTTTTTTTCTTCATCTCAATTGACAATGTGGTGATCTTCCTCAAGTCTCTCTCAACCTCTCCGACACAGTTCTCTATCAATTCATCTAAACACGAATGATTTTTTTAGACCAAGGAAGAAGTTGATGTGCCCGGCCTCTTTGCTCTAATCTCTGCAGAAACGGATCTGGAATCCTGAAACGGCGGACGGCGACGATTGACCCGGTCCATCTCTACCACCTACAGCACTACGTCACGTACTACTATACGCCGGAACGAACAGCCGAGACCCAAGGCCGGCGAACTGTTCACGTGCACGTATGTAGACGACGACGCCCCGGCCGGGCCCACCACCATTGCCCAAACAATAAGGCTGCTGTGCAGGAACAGGAGGCGGGACAAAACAGCGGGCCGCGCCCGCCTGTTGACGTGTGACCCAACTCTGATCTGATGTGCAGCCACCGGAAGAAGTAGCTGGAAAAGGTACGGGGGCGGGCGCCGGGTGACGCCACAAGAAAACCCATCCCTCCCTCCCTGCATTTGGGATGCCACATGATGACTCTAGCTTCATCTTGCCTCGATTGCAAGCTTGAAACCATGTGTTCCGCGCAAAAGTTTAGCGTGTGTAAATTTACCATACAATTCTTTTTTTCAGAAAGAGATCGTATTTGTATGTATTTTGTAAGGGTTCTACGAGGTTGTTATATGGTGGAACTTATGTATTTTCAGAATCTGGCCTTGTACTAGTGTCAGCTAAAGCCTACTACGAGCCATCAATAGTCCGATCATCATGCAGGTTAATCAGGGTTACCAAGACATCATTCCCAAAAGGCAGCGGAAGACGTGATGTCTTTTTTTCTCTTTGGGGAAAAAGGGGTGCAAATGCAATGATACTACCTCCAGTTCCAAATAATTGACGTTTCGGACAGAATTTTTGACCTGCAGTTAGTTCATTTGGCATGTCGAGGACGTCATATAAAAAAAATCAGAGGTAGTATCTAATTGTACATTTGGTAGAACATACTTATATGGTGACTGTTTGTCCTAAACCTTAAACTGAAGATAGGTTAATAACAAGGGCATGCCACACAGCCAGCAAGTTTGCTGATGAAGGAACCACTAGCTTTGTTCACGGTGGTACGAAGTGATCGAGTACTGCTAAGTGTTGCTGTTTCATGTTTTATAGTATTGCAGAAGATGGCTCACGGAAATGCTAATTACCCTTCATCATCAGGTCCTCATGCAGTTAATTATTTGTAAAGAGGCTACAGCCTCTGTAAAAAAGAACTCGACCTGCAGGGAGTAAGACTACCTCCACGGCGTTGTATTAAGAAGAAAACCATTTAAACTGAAAGGCCTCCATGGCGTTGTATTAAGAAGAAAATCATTTAACTGAAAGCCAGCTTTCAGTTTACCTAGATTCGAGCTTGAAGGAGTATGATACCTGACATCATCCTCTGCCGACCAAGCAAATGCCCAATCACCTCAGGCGGTTAAATTTCAAGAGAGCATCTTTGCAAAAGACAATTAAAGGCCAGCATATGCCGTCATGTTTGACAAAAGCCGCGCTTACTTTTCCATGCAACTAATTAATAGTCACCAAATCTTCATATCTTTGAATAATCAACATGCTACTAGCTGTTGACAAGTGGTATCTCACGTTGAGGGTGGTTTCATGCATATACAATTTGATCAATTTTTAGCACTTCAAAATTTTTAACACTATATATAGAGTATGACATACCTGTTGTCAACGCCAACTTCCACGGATTCAAAATCTTTAGACAAATTTTCACGGGGACATCTACATGGTTCTTGTTACCTGCCAATCTCTCTCCCTCATTTTTAAAAAAAAAACTTGTATTAATTACAAAGTAGCTTTTCTTGCTTTTGTTTTAGTTAACCAAAAGAAATGTACACATATGAAAGTATAAAAATGCACCCCCACCACCTACTGTTAATCTAACTCGTCCATATGGACACATGCTACCCAAATGGGCCATCAGGACCCAACAACCCCTTAATTAGTATCACATCACATGACTACAATCTCGCAAGGGGGACAATCTAGCCTTTCCACAAGAATTGGCAACAATCCATCTCTCCCATATATATATGCTTGCATGCACCTCAAAATGATGAAGTGATTAAGGGGAGGCTCTGGCCTCTGGGATACATCTATGAGCATCGATGCAACAATAATGTTGGCTCTATGGATTAGATATCAAAAGGGGTAGCTAATTAACTGGTAGCGGCACGTTTTCTATATCGTTCTAACGACTCTAGGGAGATTATTATTTTACCCAACCAGGCCATGGTTATTGGATTTGGCCATTTGGGTAAGGATGAATCTTAGGATTCTCTTTAGGTTAGGCATTAGCTAGTGCAAATTAACCTCTTGAGGCATGAGGCATGCATGACATGATGATAGGAGTGGCTAAAGGGACCTTGATTAAACTACCGAGCGGATTCATTTCATGGAGCTCAATGATTGATGTCCAAAGCGTATCATTAGGGAAACTTGAGCCCAGAGGCATTAGCCTAGAAAGAAATTAAATCAAATCAAATCAAACAGTTTGTTCTCACATGAGGATGGGCCCCATGCCACTTGTCCCAAAACGCTCGACGTACCAATCGCCTTCTCCAACCACGTACCATACTGTCACCGACAAGTGGGACCATACCAATGCCGCCTCCTCATGGACCCCACATGACTGGCCATACCAAACCTCTACGTGGGATGAATAATCGTAAGCATAGTGACGCCTGGACAGTACACTGGTGGAAAAACGACCTTTGTTCCCAAGCATTTGTCCCGATTCAACTTTGGAGTCAGGACAAATACTATTGGGACGACGTGACCTGGAAAGGCTGTTTGCAGCGCCCCCCTTTAGTCTCGAGTGGTAAGACCACCCGAGACTAAAGGCTTCACGTCCAAAGCTAAAATGACAGCAATCATTGGTATGAATCTTTAGTCTCGGGTGGTGTTCTCACCCGAGAATAAAGAGTGACCCTTTAGTCTCGGGTGAATACAGCACCCGAGATCAAAGATTTACTCTCGGGTGGTATCCCCACCTGAGACTAAAGAAGAACATTTTGTCCCGGGCGAACAAACAACCCGAGACAAAAGTTCCTCCGTCCACCTACCGCACCCCCGTCCACCCTCTCTCTCCTTTATCTTCTCACGCGAACAGTCTCCACCGCACAGCCTCTCTGCTAGCTTCTCTCTTTTTTTCTCATCTTCTTTCTCATTCTCATCTCCTCTCTCTCAAATCCGCAGGTAGAAGCTCAGCGCCCCTCCGTTGAGGGATCTCGGTCGGCGGGCGCGCGGCGCGAGATCTCGGTCGGCGGGCGCACGGCGCGGGAGCCCGGCCGGCGAGCGCGCGGCGCGGGATCCCGGCCGGCCGGCGAGCGGAGCCCCTCCGGCGCTGCCGCGGGAGCCCGACCGGTGGCCGGCGGGCGCGGGAACCTGGCCGGCGCGCGGTGCGAGAGCGGGAGCCGCTCGGCTGCGCAGGCGCGTGTAGGCGCAGGGAGGCAAAGTTTCTTTCATTGATTTTGAGTGATTTTTCTGTTGGATTGAGTTGTGAATCAAATTGTGTGCTCTGTAATTTACTCATGGATGATCTTCCTTCTGCGTGTAAGATGGTGATATGAACTTGTGTGATGGTGGAATGAAATCGATTCGATTGTAACATGTGTAGAATGCAATTTAGTCAATTTGTGAAGTTCTTGTTCTTGATTTGTTGTGGGAGAAGAAGGAGGAGGAGGAGGAGGAGGCGGCGGCCGGTGAGGCAGGCCGGGGCCCGGGCCCCGGCCAGCTGCTGTGCCGCGTCGCTGCGCTTACGTCGCTGGTAGGTCTTGCACGGCGTCACTACCCCGGACGGAGGTGGGGGGCCGCAGCTGTGCGCCGGGCGCATCCTCTTCGGGGTTGGGGCTTGAGATTCAAATCTCATCGGATCCGTCGTGGAGTCCACCATGAGGGGGCGGGAGGGTAGCTGGTTCTCGAAGGTCACCAACTCGAACCCAGCTTCCACCGGCACCGCCTTGTCTCCATCCGGCGCCTTTTGGGGAAAGTCGCTTTCAGCAAAAGCTTTGATGTCGGGGGGCTCGGTCGAGGTCTGGTCACAGCGGCCCTCCAACGGCTCGTCGGACGACAAGCAACCAGCCGGGGACAGCTGTTGGGCGTCGTCAGCCTCGGTCGTCAGCGTGTGCCCGGCCGCGGCCCCGGGTCTCGAGGTGGGCCAGGCGGGTGCGGAGTGGGCTGGTGCCGTCGACGTGAGCACCGCCGTCGGCGACCCCGTTGCCGACGAACACGGCTCAGGCGAGCACGTGTCGACGGGAACGCTGGTAGCCTGCACGAGAGCGTCCCTGGTGCGCTGCGAAGGGAAGAAGATGAGGTAGCATTCTGGCGTGAAGTGGCGCACCACCAGGTTGGCGTCCGCGGCACCGGGGCAGTGCAGAGATGGCTAGGCGGATGGCCTCGATGGGGAAATCTCGGCGACCATCCGGTGACGCGGCGAGTGGAGTGAAGTGCAGGCGCTCCGCCTCGGCGTCCATCCCGTCGGAGCGTGAGACGAAGCAGGCCTCCGACTCTGACCGCAACAGGGGATGGTCAAGTGAAAGCTCGTCGACGGAGAATACAAACCACACCCTCCCTTGGTGGCCAGCGCGCTCCGGTGAAGAGGACTCGCCAGAGCGGCCCGACCGGGGTAGGGAGTAGCGGCCGGCCGCCTGTCACAGAGGAGGGAAGTCGCGCGCAGAAAACTGGCCGCGACGCGACGGCGAGCGGCGATGGCCCGGCGCGCGACGTTGTTCTGGCGTGTGGTGCCGCGCCGGCGAACGGTGACAGCTCGGAAAGTGACGGCGGTCCGGGGAGCGGCCTCGCGCCCGCTGGCCGCGCCGGTCTTGACGAGGAGGTGGCGGAGGGGATGGGTTGGGGCCGCGGGGGCCGCACGGCTAGAGGGGGTCGACGGGGAGGCGCGGCGCGCGCGCTCCGGCGGAGATGGAGTGGGGCAGCCGGCGGCGTGGCTAGTGGGAATTGCGGGCGAGTCGCCCCGACGATGAGCCCAACGTCGCGGGTCCCCAGCCCCGGAGAAAGCGCTGGAGCTGTCCGGGCTGCGTGGGCTCTTGCAGTCCCTGGCGAGGTGCCAGAACCCCTTGCAGCGGAGGCAACACGTCGGGCGCCTGCATGTCGCCACCAGATGCGAGTACGACAGGCATTTGAGGCAGCGGCCGGCGAATGCCGCCGGGATGCGAGGAGGAGCAGGTCGAGGCTGCCGCTCCTGCAGGGCGCGCCGCTGGCGGCGTCGACGACTGGAGCGCTTCCCCCGAACCATGGTGAAAACGTCGGCGTCGACGCGTGGAGGGCTGGCCCCCGTAGAACCACGACCGAGCGCGGATACCCGCGGGGCCCGTGGCGGTGGGGGAGGCCGTGAATCAACCGCATCTGGCCGCGGCACCGCTGGCGGCGGCGGCCAGCGCGCACCACAGAGCGCGGACCCAGCCTGTCGTCGTGGGCCGGATCAGGACGGGGCCGCCGGGAGGAGGGGCCGGCCTCATCCGTGGAGGGAGGCACCTCCTTCGGCGCCGTCTGCAGGAGGACGTCCCGGTAGGAGGAGCGGAGTGGGGAGGAGGGGCGCAGCAAAGAAAGAAACTAGAATGGAGATCGATGACCATTTTCGATCAACAATGCTCGAGTTCTAAAATGAAAATTCTGGTCATGTTTGTAGCAAAACGGTTTTAAAATGCTCAAGTTAATTATGAAGGGAGGCGCATTATCACCGGGACATTCTTAGTTGATTGCTTTCGTTGCTTGTAGTACTAGTGTGTTGCGGTACACGATTACAGCTCCTACTACGTCCTACCATGCATAAACAAGAAGGATTAAGGCATGATGCATGTCGTAGACAAAAGTTTGGGCTTTCCCAATCATTAATCTCGTACCCTGATGGTAGTACTTAACAGCTAATCCTCGATGGTTTCCGCAGCTCTCTTCTTAATTATGAGCTGGATACTACACATGCCGTGTAGTAGTGTTTTATTTGGTCGAACTGATTTCTATTTAATCGACCATGTCTTTCGTACAACTTGTTGTAGATGTAAACTGTATCGGCGTCTCTTCCTTCCAAAGAGGTCGGTGTTTGCTTAAGCCCAAATTAACGAACTAAATTATTGCACATTATTCTTTTCCAGCCATAGTATATAAACAAATATAATTCTTCCCCTGCCTATAATTTTTGGCTGTTTCTATTGATGCCTAACTTTTATTTTGCTGAATCTTTTCACTTGCTTTTAATTTTTGCTGTATACCATTTTCCAAAGGAAAAAGTCCAAATTACTCCTTCCAAGTATAGAGAAAGTACAGATAACCTCCTAAAGTATGTTTTGGTTCAATTTACCCCCTAAATTATACTATCTAGTTCAACTTACCCCATATGCAACTTGTCATTTTTATTTCTTCATCCACAAGTTGAATTTTAATTTGAGACTTTGCAGAGTGGTAGTGAACATCATAATCTATACTAAAAAAATATTTGACGAATTTTTCATCATTAGTTTTTATATAATTTTGTATCTTAAGGATAAATATTGTTATAAAATATATTACCCTATCAAAATACTGATGAAAAATTCATGATATATTTTTCTAACATACCTTACGTTGTGGGCTATAAACTTGCAATATTTGAACTTAAAACTCTACTTGTGCATGGAAAAACAAAAAAAAAGACAAATTGTCTTAAGGGGTAAATTGAACCAATGTGCATAGTTTAGGGGGTAAAGTACCAAAAAAATACTTTAGGAGGTTATTCAAACTTTAGTTATACTTGAGGAGAGTAATTTGGACTTTTTCTTTTTCCAAGACACTGGAATCCAAATTTCAAAGACAAAACTTGCATAAACAAATGTATATGACCGCAGGGGAGGAGGAGAGAGATTACAGCCCATCAAGGTCACATGATGGTTAATACATACATACTAGTACGTCATTGTCATTGTAGTCTCGTAGCATGTCAATACTTTAATTAGAACGACATGCTCCAAAAATCCTCCATCAAGTTTTCAAAAAGGCAAAATAAAAATCCCGTGTCTGACGACGACGCAATGCAAGAACCTTCCTCTGACCTGCAAACGGCCAGGGAGCCAGGCACTGCCACTGCATGCTGCGGAAAACCGACCGACGAAAGGCATCCAAGTGACGCCCCTACACAACACAAGACGCCAAACCGATTAGGCTGCAGGATTAGCAAACCATTCTAGCCCAATGGCCAGGCAAATTGTCTAATATTTATGCAGAAAGCTGGGGCGCTTTGAGATTAATCAATCCATTAATTAGTCTTAATCAATCGATTATAACAGGTAGGGAGAGGGCAAGCAAACCTAACCAGCTGACCAACCAGCCAGCCAACCCTGGCCAGGGTTAAGTTAACCACTGCACAAGTGGCAGCAGTACGGGTACTAGCGCTACCACACGCTAGTAGGCAACGGCTGGCTCACAGCTCCAAGCATTGGCCTTTTGCTTTGATTGGATTAGCTGCCTGCTAATACCACTGGTGGAGAACTCACATTTAATCCCGGTTGGCAAGAACGTTATTTCTCTAGAGGCCAACCGGGACAAATCTTCAGAGACAAAAGGCCTCTCTTTTAGTACCGGGTGAGCAACCGGGACTAAAAAAGGGTCTCTTTAGTCCCGGGTGCAAATACAACCCGAGACTAAAGAGTTGAGAAAAAAACAAAAAAAAGTAGGCCCCGCCTTGCCCACCCCCCCTGCTACCCTGCAACCTTCAACGACTTCTTCCACCGAGCCAACCCCAGGCCCTCAGTCGACTCCGGCGGCTTCCTCCACCGAGCCAACGCCGTGCTTCGAGCCGGCTCCAGCTCGAGCCGAGGCACCACTGACGGCGGAGGCGGAGCCGGTGCCAGGGAGTCTAGCTGGCATCGATGCGCCTGAACGGGCCATCAATTTGGAGGAGCGAACCAGCCCACGCAAGCCGGCCAGGAAATCCTGTCACTCGGCCCAGCCACCAGCTCTGACTCGTTCCAGCCAACAGACAGAAGCCGACCTCGCTGCGGCCAAGGCCGCCGCCACCGTCTTCTTGGCAAGTGTCCGTCAATCTCTGCAAGTCCCCCTCGCCAACCTCCCGCCGTGCGACCTGGCACCCGCGGCTTCGCCATGTTCTACTGCAGCAAGGCTGCGACGTAGCGAAAGTCTCGCAAAGCAGCCCACCTCCACGGTACGTGCATCCAAGAAGGGAGAGGTCCTTATCATGCGTAGGCTCGGTACCCTCCCCGCGGCGGAGCCGACCGGGGGAAGCGATCAGGAGCTCGCCGCCGTGTTCTCAGGGCCCCTGGACGCGGACTACTTCTCTGCACTACGTGATATTTTTCCAGCGGCGCGGGCGCTCTCCGACGCAGAGCTCATGGTTGCGGCGCGCCAGGCCAACAGTGCCACTCGTGCCTGTTGACCCTGCGCAGGGCTCGACACCCAGGTTGCTTTCGTTTCCATGGATAGGTACAATCAAATTGTACTGGTCTGGAACGTCCGCGGATTGAATGCGTGCCCTCGTCGCGACAATCTCCGTGTGGTTGCGCAAGACTACAATGCCTCGGTACCGGGAAGGAGCTGCGACGACATGGTACACTCCATCTGGCGAGATGGTGAATGGATGGCGGTGCTGGACTGGCCGTTATCAGGGACTACGTGTGTAGAGCGTCTTCTTTAGTGCGTCTCTGTCACCTTTGTCTGTTCTACTTCAGTGGTACCAGTTACCGTATAGTCCAATATCGATGTAAAACCCGTGTGCGTGTGCCCGGTAGACCCGTGTTGTAACAAACTTCCATTTCTTCTTAATACAAAGATACGCAGCTCTCCTGCGTATTCCCGAAAAAAAATCTCCATTCTAGTTTCTACGAAACAGGGACCGCGTGAGCGAGAGCAAAAACAAGCGACGCTACCCGCCCACGGAAGAAAAAGCCTTGGCCGTGCCGAGATCCACGCACGCTTCCCTGGCTTTGGCATCACACACACAATCACATGAAGATGAACAAGCCTCCAGCGTCAGCGAGAGCCAAAAGCCCGCATTAACGCCAGAAAGGGGTGGAAAGGTAAGCTGGCTTTTGCATGCATGCCCCGGAAATCTGTTCCGTTCCGCCTCGGACAAAACCTGCTTCGACTTTATTTATTATATCATATCAAAAAACACTAGGAACGGCGGCCCAGTCCCCACGCCGACGGAGAACGGCCGGGGCCGCAACAAAAAGCTCGCATTGCAGCTAGCGTCGAAACGGAACCTTGCGCAGTGTAGCGAGGATGAGTCATTGAAGATTTGTAAGCATTGAAGATTTATGTACCATTTTCAAGAATGGAAGAATCGATCGTAAAAGTTACCTTCATTGCCTTGTAGTTCACGGCCTCTATTTATTTTTATACCGTAAATTAAGATGCACTTGTCTAAATTGTGCATTTTAAGCATTTATATAATTATATATTATATAATTATATAGACTATCTCTATTTGTGATTATCGTTATTATGTGGGTTACATTAAGATTGAGTGTTTAAGTGATTATTAAGCGGCCCTAGACGTTAAAATTCGCCAGCTCCGCCACTAAGAATGAATGTGAGGCTATCCCCACTCGTCGAACTCCAAATTCAACATCTAAAAGAAATATTTCTGCCTGATCATCAAGAATTTCCAGTTCAGTTTCCATTTTCCCGCACCCCTCAACCTCTATATCTCATACTCCATACCAACTAGCAACACGTGGGACCCACCTATTTCTCTCTCCTCCCTCTTTTCCTCCTCTCTCCCTCTCTCTCCGGCGCCCGTCGCTATCCCCGCCGGCCTCTTTCTCCACGCTGCCCTCTCTCTCTCCCCTTCCCTCGCAGCCTCGCTCACTCTGTCTGCACTCCCTCCCCCATGGCGCCTCTTCTCCTCACCTCTTCTTACCGGCGTAGCCAGCCACGACTCCGGCGTCGGAGGTCGCCGGCGCGGCCCGCAGCAGCCCTGCGCTCCCGGATTGAGCAGCCCCGGGGCGGCGGAGTTCGCCGGCCGCGGCCCCGATGCAGGAGCCTGAGGACGGCGCGAGGCGAAGGATCTGGACGGCGAGCGTAGCCGCCTCTCGACGGGCGTCCGCGACGTCCATGGCCGGGTCCCCGGCGCGGCCTGCTCGTCGCGGCCTCGAGGGCGCCTGGACGCGACCCCGGAGCTCCCGGCGCGGCTCGAGCACAGGGCCATGGAGCACCAGAGAGACAGGGCGGCTCGACGGCAGCTCCTGCTCGAGCTCCGGCCGCCAAATCCCGGGTTGTGAGCGGAGAACTGGGGGCCCTTCCCCTGCTCGGCGAGATGTGACCGGCGCTCGCCAGGACGCGCTTGCTGCTTCCCCCGCCGGCGAGCTGTGGTGGAGCTCGAAGTGGGCGAGGAGGCGGCGGCGGCGGAGGTGTGCGGTGATGGCGTTGCGGGCGTTAAGGAGCTCGACGTCGGCGTCCAGGTGCACGGTGACGTGGGCTAGACAACGACGGCGGCGGATCTCCGACGGTGGCGGCTGCTGCTCAAGCTCCACGACGGCCATCCCCTTCTACTCTCTCTCTCCTCCCCCTTCCTGCTCACGGCGCGGAGCAACGGTGGGCGTGCGAGCCCGACGCCACGTCGGTGTAGCGCTCGCCCCGGCAGACGCTGGATGTGGCGTTCGGGCGGTCGAGCGCTATGGCCCAGTTTGCTTTCCAGTGCGCCGCTGCCGGGAAGAAAACTGGGAAAGCGCAGTTCGCTTTCCCGTCCGGTTCAGGTCGCCGGTGCGGACAGCCTGAGCACGTGATGTCAGCTGTAAAAATCAGCACAACATCTGCCCAACAGACTCTTAGACAACTGTGTACAAGTAAACGTATGTATCTCAAGTAAAAATATTTTACCCATATGTTAAACAATGCCTTCTTGTATTTCGAAAGAAAAATGATGTTGCGTCACTATGTTACTATGTGTGTAGAGAATGTATTGATTTTTTACTGCTATTATGAAAATAAATAAAATTTGGTCATCTCAGGTAAACTTGCCACCGCGTGTTCAGCAGGCTAATTTTAGAAACAACTAGCCTGTTACAGATTCCATGTTACACAAATGCCAAGGCTGACGGGGCTCCGCCAACCGCCATTGCCATCTCATGCATGGCAACCCCAATAATACACCATCTTGTGCTGCGTGTGGGGCCAGCTAGGGACCTTGGCGATTAGACCAGACTGCCCCTGCCTCCCAAGGATACTATTGGTCACTGAATTTTGTACTACGCATGATGCTCTGACAGTGGCGGACGTAGGATTTCAAAATTAGGTTGATAATCGAACAATTGTCGTAGGCTTGTACCAAAGTTCGTGAGGCCCTAGTGTAAAATATAAAATGAGAGTATATATTCATGATTTATTTCATCAATTTTGTAAAGTGTAAGCTACATTTGTATTTGTTTTATCATACTGATTTTCATCACTATCTACCTAAGAACATCATTTTGAGTTTGAACAATTTATGTCTTTTTTTACTTCTTTCACTTTGTGTTAATGAAATTATATTTCATAACAGTAGAACACAAGAATATAATTAAGCATGCCTTCTTATTTCACCAATTTAAAATCACAAAATTAAATCAGAAAAATATCGATGACTTTGAAGGTAACTAATAAATAATAAAAAATGCTAATGGTCAAATCATGATTTGATGAAGTGGGGTGTGAGTGTGTGGGCACGGAAGGAAATGACTCTTTATTTACAACGCTAGGAAGCCGCAAATATCCATAGTTCCATACTCTTCCATGGTTCTACACTCTTCTAAAAAACTTAGAAATATTCCTAGGATTAGAATCCTAATCCTCTGATCAGCAGCCCACAAAGACAAATGCATAGTACATGACCACATAAGATGATTCGGCCATGAGCCATTCAGGATTTTGCAACAAATCATCAAGGCATTAAGAATTTGACAAAATGCAAACAAATAGAGGGAGACACTCAACCTTAGCCATGTAGTACCTGCAAACTGCACTCCTGCGCTGGTGCGCTGCTGTCTTCTAGGATCATATGTGTTGCGGTTGCGACATCAGGCAGGACATAGGGCTATTTGTGATGAACAACTTGAAAACCAGTGCTGGGAGCTCCTAAAATATGGGGGCCTGGTAGGGACGCCCCACTTGCACTGGTTCATATACGGTCCTGAATTGCCACATGCCACCAAAAAAACTTTACGAAACAAGATGGTAGAGTATGAATACTTCCTTAATCTATACTCCTACACATCTCAACTCTTAAGTAGGTACATGAAAATTGGAATTGGTTTGATGAGGAGGCTTTTGAAAATCAGAGATTATGTGTTCATCAGCAATACGTAAAAAATCCTCTCAATAAATGTAGCGACAAGTTATTCAAGTATTTTATCTCCTATGCTATCCCTTAGCTTCTTAAAAAAAACTCATTGCAAACAATATCATTAAACACTTGAGAGGACAAAATACTCGAATTAGAGATGGGTGTCAGGTTCTCTCACAACCGCGCTAGAAGATCAATAACGCTATTATGGGTATATGTCCTATGTGGTAGGGGTCGTTTAGTTTATGCTCCATCCGCCACGCTAACGTGTCAGCATGCCTTTTTCAAAGGATTCCGCCACCGCCGTGTCGCCCTCGTGCGAGCGCCAAAATAAATTAGCATGGGCAACATTCCATCGGCATGCCAAACATCCAAACAAACTCACCATATCTAGTCAATAACCATGGTCAAGTAAGCATCGGTTGTGAAGAAAATGATCCATATGCATGCTTGCATTCCTCAAGCAAGCACCAACTAATCATCTAATTAAGCTTAACACAAAGGGTAAGATCCTACTAAGGAGGAGCACAGAGAGCAAGCTATTTCTTTTGTTTTGAGCTGAAATATACTCGATGTGACATAAATATGAGAGTATACATATGTATATGCAAACTATATGCAGTTTTTTTCAAAATTATTAGGTGTACATGTGTACACCCATGTCCATTAGCCGGGTCCGCCCATGTGCCCTGATGTTGTCCAGCTCTTTTATTTCGCTTTGTAGTCTAGCTGCCAAAATAATTTCGACATGAAAAAAGTATGCTTTTATTTTGAGTTGCAGGTGCCAACACATTTTACTAGTACAACTGATGAAAAAAAAAGAAGAGGTCAAATAATAAGTTGATTTTTGGGCCCAACTACACTTGCTTTTTTTTTTAAAGATTACTACACTTGCTTTCTTTTGATAGCTGTCGTAGCCTAAACATATTAAAGTATTATTTACTTTCTTTGAGGGGGACTCAATTTTTAATTACCTTGTAAGCCATGAAATGCAGACAATTGAAAACACATCAAGTGGCTCAACTCACTGGTAGAGTGAGCGGCTTTAATCCCGATTGGTAAAAGGTATAGGTCTCTCCAGTCCAATCGAGACTAATGATGAGAGACAAAAGGCCCCCTTTTAGTCCCGGGTGAGCAACCGAGACTAAAGGGGGCCTTTAGTCTCGGTTGGTAATACCAACCGGGACTAAAGGGTTTTTAGGAAATAAAAAAAAGCTCAGCAGAAGCTGGCATCTGCTGCCAGCTCCAGCTCCGCCGGCTCCAACTTCAACTTCAACTCCAACTCCAACAAGAACAAGAACAAGAACAAGTTCAATTCCACCAAGAACAAGTTCAATTTCACTACACCATTCACAAGAACGGGTTCAATTTCACTACACCATTCACAAGAACGGGTTCAATTTCACTACACCATTCACATATAAAATCACACAAATTCATTCAAGTTCATCTCACAAATCATCTACAAATTCATAACACAAATCCATCTCACAAGATTCTTTTGCACATCACAACTTCTCAGCACACAAATCATTCAAAAAAAAAAACCTGGCCGCATGCGCGCCGTGCGCCGCCCGGGGCCTGGCCGCGCGGCCGCTGGGCCGTGGCCGCCGCCGGGACTATACCTGAGCATTTTTGGCCCGACCCGGCCCGCTGGCCCGGCCCGGGCCCGGGCCCGACCCGCGCCAGGCCCGCCCACGAACCTTACTGGACGGGCGTGGGCAGAGATCTTGAAGCCCGTGAAAAATTTTTTTGGCCCGAGCCCGGCCCGAAATGCTGTTTTTAGTTACTTTACACTATAAAATGCGCGGGCGACCCGCCCAAGCCCGGGCCCGGCCCGAGCCCGGCCCGAAAACTGAGGCCCGACACGTCCCATGGGACGGTCATGGGCAGGATTTTCTCAGCCCGAAAAACCCAGATTTTTTTCGCCCCGCCCCGAACCCGGCCCGGCCCGTGAAATGCTCACGTCTAGTCGGGACCTGGCCGCCCGCGCCGGGGTCCCGCCCGCGCTGCGCCGCCGGGATCCCGCGCCGAGGCCGCCGCCGGGAGCTGGCCGTCGGGGTCCCGCGCCGGCCGCGCCCGCTGGGCTCCCGCGCCGGCCGCCGGGTACCACCCGCGCCCGCCGGGGCCCCGCGCCGCCCGCCGGGAACCCGCCCGCGCCGGCCGCGCCCGCCGGGGTCCCTGCCCTCGCCGGCCGCGCCCTGCGATCCAGAAGAAAACGCAAGGTGAGAGAAGGGATAGAAAGGATAAGAAAGAAGAGAGAGGAGAGGAGGAGAAATTTGTGGATGCGGGGTAAAGATAAGGGAGAGAGGGGGAAGTTGTCGGTGGTGGGATTCCTTTAGTCCCGCGTGTTGTTTCCACCCGAGACTAAAGGTCCCACCCGGGACTAAAGATTGACGCCACTTATTACTGGTTTGGTATCCTTCTTTAGTCTCGGTTGGTATTACCAACCGAGACTAAAAGGGGGCAGATCCCACAACTATTTCGGGCCACGTCGATGAAACCCCTTTAGTTCCGGCTTCAAAGTTGATCCGGAACAAATACTTGGGAACAAAAGTCGTTTTTCCACCAGTGACTTGAAGATCCCGTTTTGGATCCATCACTTCACTGTGGGTTGCTCCTCGTTGCTTCGCTAACACTCTCTTAAAGGTCCCAATCTCGTACTCGTTTCTAACTTTGTGCTCGATTTCACAGATACGAAAAGGACATGTACATTGGACTTTAGATGATATAGGATAGTAACAGTAGAAAAGGAAGTGTACCAAGTTGTGTGCATCTTTTGAATTATGATGCTGGTGTGTGTAATGTATTGCTAGTCGTGTAAGTTAAACATCCTGCAAATCCCATTATTAGTTTCGACAAAGCCCTGATTGTAGGAGATTTCTTTGCTAATTAATCTTTTGGCACAAAATAAGCATCCAAAGACAAAGAGACGACGAATTATTGGCTCTGCTTTCAAGTCGCCATTAAAATATAATGTGTCGATTTGCATGAATATTTTTATTTCTATCGTGTGTGTTTTATCTTGTAGAAGTGACGACATTATATTGTTCTAGAACAACTCACATATATCATTAGCTCCGCTAATCTTGCAACTCACTGCTAATAATACGGATCAAGCAAACCATGGGCCATGGCATGTCAAAGTCACATGATCCCAAAATCCTGTGGTGACCTGCAACATGCAAGCAACAATGTGACAAGACATTTCAATGCTGTATATGGTGTGGGGTGTGTTTAGAAGTCAAAATTTTGGTCAAAAACATCCCACCATCTATCACATCTTATCACATCACCTCTCACTATTCATCTAACGCTACAGGGTATTTCGTACCAATTTTACACCAATTTTGCAAAATTAGTGCAACACTTTGGCATCTAAACACACCCGTGATAGCAATCGAGGAAATTGCGTGGGATGCACTTGGATGAGCACTCTAGTAACACAATTTAACTTTAACACTTTGATAAAAAATATTACACAAAATATTATTTGTGACAATATTGCATTATTGTCGTAAATAAGATGCATCAGGTCCTAGATACCATTCATTTGTGTCCTTTGACTTGTTATATAATTTTTCAGGTATCTTGAATTTCAAACCGAAGCTTGCTTACAACGATTCAACGAAAATGGTAGCATGACAAAATCATAAAGATAAAAACAGAGGTAGAGCAAGCAACAAATCAATCTGAACATCACACGCGTAAACACATAAATGGTGTGATACCGGCTATCCAAAAGAAAACATGTAACTTATCCGATAGAGTAACACATAACGCCTAGACCGAACTTCAACTAACATTTGATTCAACAACAAACTACTTTATATCAGCACAATCCGAACGTTAGCGTGACAAAGTCACTTAAAACAAAATGCATCAAAGGAATGAGCAAATCCTAATCCATGCACAGAATCCGTTGATAGCTCATTACCGGTTATTTGAGTGAAACGCATCACTTGCCTGACAAAAGTCGTGTTCACTGGTAAACGTCATTGCACACATGAAGTCACTCAACCACAATTTTTTAGGAAATAAAGGAAAAACCCCTAGAACCAATTTCCTTCCCATTTTCTCACCAAATCAGCCAGGGGCAAAACTGTCATTCATCATCAAGTAACAACCTTAACAAAAAAATCTGTTTGAAAGAAAAACTCATTTGCATCCGCCATCACATTTTCCAGCGAGTTTGTTTTAGCCTTTTCCTCCACAGTTTCAAATCCCCCATTCTCCTCCCTTAAAACCTCCCCCTCCTCGTTCTCCTCCCCTCCGCCTCCGCCCTCGCCTCCACCCCAACCCCATCCCCCTCATCCCCCTTGCCGCCGCCGCGCGGGACCCCTCCCATGGCAAAGCTCCCGCCTCTACCCTCGCCGCTCGCTGCTCTCCCGATCCTGTGCCTCCTCCTGCTCGCCGCGCCGCTGCCCGCGCTCTCCCGGGGCGTGCCCAGGCACGCCGTCTCCGGCGCCCTCCGCGCCGGCAGTACGATACACCAGCTCCTGAAGGATCATGGCCTCCCCGGCGGCCTGCTCCCGCGGGGCGTCAAGTCGTACACCCTGGACGAGTCCAGCGGCCTGTTGGAGGCTCGGCTGTCGGCGCCGTGCTACGCCAAGTACGACAACGGCGACCTCGCCTACTTCGACAACGTGGTGCGCGGGAATCTCAGCAAGGGTGCGCTCCGCGGCGTGGAGGGCCTCTCCCAGGAGGAGCTCTTCGTGTGGCTCCCCGTCAAGGGCATACTCGTTGCGGGCGAGCAGCCCGGGGTCATCGTCTTCGACATCGGGTACGCGCACAAGAGCCTCTCGAGGTCGCTCTTCGAGGACCCGCCGGACTGCAAGCCGTCGGCCTCCACCGGGATGAGCGCCGCCGCCGCCGCCGCCAGGTGGAAGGACAGGAAAGGTGAGATTCTGGCACGCCTCTACTGTTTCAGATTTGTTCGTGGCAAGGCCCCCTTCTCGATTTGTTAGGAACCTCTTCCTATCTTGGCGGTAGGTAGGTGGTTTGTTTCGTCGTTCCCGTTCGGCTCCGACGTCTACTCGATGGAATTCTAACCCAATATTCCATCTCACTCGCATGTGAAGGTTTTAGTCGAACTCATCGAATTTCACCTCTGATTCGATCTTCAGTTCACCCGATTGGATTCCGAATCGGTTATAAATCTCAGCCAGGTCGGTGAGATGCGGCTGGAAGCCTTGGATTCCTCGAGCTGATTAGAGTCTAGAAAATGTGCAAAATTGCTTTGCGTTTCTCGGATCAGTGGGCGTCAGTTACAAGTTGGCGAGTGGGCGGTTCGTTCTTGAGTGGATTCGGTGAGGGAGGGGGGAGATGGAAAGATTGAAATTTGATGGCGTCTCGGAGTTGGAAGCTTGTGGAGGATTAATTCTTGCCGTAGGGGTGGGGGAGATCGATTAATGGCTTCAGTTACAGCTGAATTTGAGGGCATTAACTCTGCAGGAAATTCCGTTCATCTGGTGTTTTGCAAAATCAAAGCCATAGCTTTAGTGGAGTTCAGAGCTCTTCAGGAGCATTCATTAGCATTTTTTTATTACTACATAGTATTATTTACCACGTCTACTTCCACATTGTTAAAATTCCATCATTATGGGTCAAGCCACAAGTCAGTCAGGCAAGTTTCATATGATGGATTTAGAGCTCGGAAACTACATTTACCCAATGTTTTTGCAATTGTCTGTTGCCATCAGATTCAGGTGCAAGAGCCCTTGTTTATGCTCTTGGTAAGATCACTTGTAGATAAAAGGTGACGACTTTGAGTTTGTTGGTGAACTACAATTTGATAATTGCGATGATGTTAGGGTCAAGTTGCTTGTATGCTCTCACAGGTGTCAAGAGGAGCATAGTAAGCATTAGATGCTTGCACTCCTAGCCTTCTCTGCTTTTGAAGCAAAGATTTTTGCCTGATACAGGCTTTTGTCTATCTATCAATCTTCATTAGGAATCCAATAATTTTTCTCCTAAACCCTTCTTTTCCGAGTTTGTTAGGGGCAGGGGGCTGTTGCTTTTGGACGCACTCCTCCTTTGCAGATTGTTATCTTTCCATGTTAGAATGTGTGTCTCGTCTCATCACATGTCTCCTTCTGTGGCTTCTTTCCCTCACTGCTGCCGCCTCCATGGGAAAATGGAAAGTTGGCGCAGGGAACACGAACACTGCAAGAACACACATCTCCATTACTTGGAAAGGGTGGAACAGTGGATGGTGTCATGAGCTCGCTTTGTTTCACCTGTTGGCTAAACTTCACATGATTGATGTGAACCTTAAAGGCCTAAATTGTGCCTCATACTCTGTAGGAAAAGAAAAACTAATAGCTGTTGTGGTTCTTCCTACAGTTCTAGATCCGCTATGCGAATGTTTTTAGTTCCTTCTTTACCTATTATTCAACAACAAGGGGGTCTAAACAAAGATGCTTGTTTTGCAGGTGTTCCTCACCTGAGGTTGAGGAGAGAAGCAGCTGGAGACAGGCAGCAGGTCCAGGAGCAGAGGTGAGGAGTGATAGCACGTTTGCTGCCTGAGAGAGACAAAGAACACCCAAGGCAATGCCGAGCCAGTTTTCCCCTTTGTAAAATCCAGTGGTGTGTGAGAGAGAGTGCTGCTGCTGCTGCTGCTGCTGCAACAAAAACAACAACTGCAACTACCTGCAGAGGTTGGAATGTAGTATCTACTACTAAGGCAGATGTGGGTACTTTTTTTGCAGTTCTTTTTCTCGTTTTCCCCTTATTTTTGCCCTCTCCTCTTGTCCAAGCACCTGTGTGATATTAAGTTTGTCAGTCATGTGTTGCAAATGCAAGCAAGCAAGGGAAAAAAAACAGAGAACAAATAAAAAAAAATAGTTGGCTGAGAGCTAAAGTTTTAGCTCGCCAATTGGTGGCTGTTCTTGGTCTGGTCCCTGAGATTCTTCTCCTCCCCAAGGGAGAATGGGAAATTCTTTGGTGAGTTGGTAGTGTGTGTGCCAGCTCAGCAGGGAGTGAGCTGGGCACAGCCCATCCTCCTCCTTGTGAGCTTGTGTTGGCTGGTGGTTGGTTGAGTGAGCTCCTCCAGCCCCTGCCTGGGATGGAGATGGATGGATGAGTACATGCACAATCATACAATATATACTCTCCTACAATGATTCATTCAGCAGCTAATAGGTTAGGTTAGGCCATAGGGCTTGCATCATATCATACATAATACATATACAAAGAGAGAATTTATACAAAGAGTTATGTGGTGTGCAAGTGTTGGTGAAGGTATCCATCTGCCTACCTGTCAATCCATCCGTCAAGTGGCGGTATTCCTTTGAAAAGGGGATTATTTGTTCAGCCAGCGTGCTCCCTCGCCCAAGCCAGCCATCCATCCTACCCTACCGGCGGCGGCCAACGGGAAACCAGCTACGACGCGTATGGCGTAGACATGGTTGGATGTGTGCGGAAAGGGATGTGGATTTTGTTTTGTTTTCCGAAATGGATATTGTTCTCTCTTTGATTAGGGATTGCTATATGAAAAGAAGTGGAGTTTTAAAAAGGGAACGGAATGGTCAAACCGGAACTGCTAGAGGAACGAATTTTCAATAGCATAACTTAAGCTCCTAGAATATGGGGTTCTTGGGACAATCTATTTGATTGCAGGGATAGGTACGCTGAATATGACTGGGGATTTTCCATGCCGCCAGCGTTCATCCTGAGCCAGGATCGAACTCTCCATGAGATTCATAGTTTCGTTCACTACTGCAATTCAAAAAAAAGAAAATTCAAATTTTTAAATTATAGTTAATGGTTCTAATTTGTTCTGAATTTTGCAGCCTGTGACTGAAAATTCACTTTTTCTCCTTTGTCATCTCAGAGTCCCCTCGCTAGCTCTCACTCACCCTCATGTTCTCCTCCTCGTCGTCGCTTTTAATTCATGTATGTATTTGTATTATGTCCATCGATTGCGTCATGGTTAGAGGAGAAGAAAGAGAAATATCTTCGCTCGTGTTCACATGGACGTATAGGAAAATTAAAAAAGGGAAAATATCTCGTTTTGTGTCCGTATGGATTCTAGAAAAAATTCATTCATCATTAAATAATATAAAGGAAAGGCGACCGCATCACTTGTTTGACAAGGTAAGCACTCGGGAGGGATCGGCGGGCGTGTGATTTTTTTTTTCTGATAGATAAATCTCCTCTTTCGGTGCTTTGATTGCCTGACCGTAGCCACGGAAAAGCAAGAGGGTCGTCCCTAGGATAGGATCTCTGCTGCTCTCTGCACTGCAGCAGAAGTAGAACCTTCTGTTATGTGCATGCATGCATGCATGCATGAATGCATGCGTCAGCGGCCGGCTGAAGAAGATTCGAAGAAAGTGCGCGAGGGAAACAACGCTGGATCGCGTGTGCAGGCAGATGAGCAAACAAAAACCCTCTGTCAGCTGCGATCACCGCCACGCGATGTTACCGGTTTGTTGCCCTGTTATGGCGCGAGCAAAGTTATATGACAGTCTATCAATTGTTGATGACCCTGCCGCTGAGACTGACTTTATGGTGCGAGCAAGGTTACCACATTTGCAGCGCCTGAGTTTGTTTGTTTGCTTGTTGTCTAGACAATGTCCATCAGGTGGGATGGATTGGCCTAGCATAACCCTGGCTGAGCGCTTTATTCGTTGCAATCCCTTTCGATACGGTGCGCAAGGAAGGGGGAAGGCCATGGCCTAATGGCACGCGCGTAGGCGCACTAAATAATTCTGCCCGCCGCTGCTGCCGGCGGACCGCATCATGGCCGAGGGACCCCAGCCGCCGGCCGGACCCAATTCAACACCTCCCGGCGCGACGTAGCGTAGCATAGGAATGCCAAAAAGGACTCGGCCGAATGATTCACATCTCCCTGGCCTCGAGTCTCAACCTTGGGCCACCCCGGCTCTGCCACGGCGCCACCGTGACCGGTGACCCTGGGCTCCGTCACACCCTGCCTGATCCCCTGTCAATTTCGTTGCAACGGATTTCAGAGGCCATCCGGCATCCGCACATTTCGTGGTCAGTTAAAGATATTTGTAGCGCTCTCTTTTTTACCGGCTTGTATTTCGATGATGGTATCAGTGCTACTACGGCCGTTTTGTGCGGTGGTCCAGGTGGCAGTGGCACCCAAACCACCATGGTGACGTACGTACGTGCCTCGGACCAAAAGTGCCCCCCGGCGAAGCTATGGAGACGCCGAGACGGGGCGCATGATGCCATGGGACAAGAGGGCACGGCAACGCGCAGAGCGCAGGGGGGCGGTGGAGCCCCAGGGCGGGGAAACCGTCCAAAAGCCTCGCCATCGCAGGGCACAAAATACCACATCACAGCGAAAACTAATGCACGTACGCCTGCTAATGCACGTACGCCGGCTGAACCAGCGAGCGCCGGAGCGCTGCTGCTGTGTGCTACCCAACCAACCACGAACCAACCCCTCCCCCATCAGGCCATCACATCCGCCTGCGCTCTGCGCGTTGCTTTCACCACCACATTTTCTGGGGCAAACGGCCTGGACGGCACCCCATCACCGCCGGGATATTCCGGCCGCCCCGGGCTCCAAGGATGCAGCAGCCAGAAGCGACAGGGGAGGATGCTCCTTGGCATGCTATGCTCGACAATAGTTATGGCGAAAGTTTCGCTCTCAGCTGGTACACCGTCGAAAGATACAGAGATATATATACAAGAATGCGATAAGACTGCGACAAAAGGACGGTTTGGAACTATGGGTAAATACAGAAAGGTGCACATCCATCCACCTTTACAGACGAAATCCGGCACACAAACTATCCGCGATATAGCAGTCGGAATCATCGCAGAAAGCGCTCTCTAGCTTAGCTTGGTGTGGCAAACATGGCCATGTTATTTCGTGCGGGAGGAGGTTGGTGTCTTTTTGAGTATCAGAAGTCCGGTCCTTGCTGGAAGAACTCGAGGTCTGGGTGGGTGCTCCCGCCCGGAGGCCACCTTGGACGCCTGCATCAAACAGACAAAAAAGAGAACATTTAGTTTGCATGAACAGTTGATCAGAGGTTTAGTTTTCAGATGCTGATTCTGCAATCAAACTGAATGGTGGATAAACATCGACTGTTCTCAAAATGAGTATCACTCAAGTTTCCCGCGCGATCAGGGAGAATATGTAGTTATATAGGATGTTAATCGATCTAATATACCAAAGGATGTAGGATAGTAACCCGCACTATGAAAGCATAATCAGAGAGCCATTTAGTTAATTATCCATGGGTTTTAATTAAAGCAGCACTGAGTTAAACAATAGGCCACATTGGAACTAACAAACGGAAAGAATCTAACGGAAATGCTACTAATGATTAGCTTACCTAACGAAGCTTGATGGTTCAAATCCTGGAACATCAGGTGGGCCAATTGGATCATAGCGACCACCCGGTGGAACACTCCTGTTCTCAAACACTCATTTTCAATCAAAACTGAACAAAGAGAGCACCACTAAATGATTTTTGAAAAGGCAAATTTAGTGAAACATGAACAGAACATACCCAGGGCCACCAAATGGGCCAGGGAAGGGATTTGAAGGGAAGAAGCGTGGATCATTGGGACCTGTAGTGTCAAGTCAAAATAAGGATTAAGATGACTGAAGACATGCGCAGGCATAAAGTGAGCAAAATGGAAAGTGTTCGGTAGATCTAATATTACCAACGTGCATGCTGCCACCACTCCCAATCCCACTGCAAACAAACAAACAAAAAAGGTATTAACTGCATATGAAGACACCAACTTCTAAATGTCCTACATGAAGTTTCATGGTTGAGGACCATACCTGTGAGGGTAGAAGCCTGCACCAGGCCCAGGAAACAGGTCATCAGAACCAAGCGGAGCTATTGGGGGATATATTAGGCTGCATCACAACATACATACAAAATAAAAGGCAGATTAGCCATGGCCCATAAGCAAGGACATCACTGCAAAATACAGACAACTGCCAATAATAGAAAATAAATACTACCTCAGCCCCAAATTGGAGGTCATTTTGGCATTTCTAGATTCGTAGTTTTTACTATGTATCTAGACATAGTGTATACCTAGATGAATAGTAGAAGTATGAACCTAGAAATGTCAAAATGACCTAAAATTTGGGATGTAGTGGTATTTATTAAAACAGCTCGAGTTTATTAAATACATATTAGGCATTCTGTGAAGGTGTTAAGTCTGAACAAATTACTTTATGGTCTAATGGTGCATATATACCAAGAACCAGTAACCAAATACTACATTCAGAAGTTTCATTATTAATCACTCCAGACTTCCTAACTCCATGAGCTAGATTTCGACACAACTTCTAGTGAAAGAAGATGGCATATATAACATTTTGTGAAAGAGAAGGCATTTGATAACACCATTTGAACAGAAATACAAGAATGTGCATGCTTTTCACTATGTACGATTAGTGTGTGTGGGAACATTTGCAAGTCAATTTAATCAAAGAGAACAGCAGGGACAAAAAATAGGGCCAATTTTTTTTGTAACAGACTGAAACAAAAGGGTATACAAAGTTTCAATCGCCCCAACACACCACAGGAGCTGAAAGGGAAGTAATAAGTGATGGACTCATCCACATACGCAAAAAAAAAAAAAAAACAAAATCACCCCAACACAACACAGGAGCTGAAAGGGAAGTAATAAGTGATGGACTCATCCACATACACAAAAAAAAAAAGACAAATAATGTAATAAGATCATACCTGTTAGGGTCAGTAGTTCTATGACCTGGATTTTCAAAACTGGAAAATCAAGTGGCAAATGTTAGGAAAATACAAGAGAATGAGAAACAATTATAACACATAATTAAGAGTTTTTAATCATGAGAACAAAAAAAATATTAGGAGAATCTACATATTAGACTAACTACTAGCTAACTTTATGTCCAACAGTTGTAGGATATAAACCTATAAGGAAAAAAAGAGAAGGTAAAATTTGCTCTGATGTAGGTGCAAGAGTGCTGCCAAAAATAAGAGCAGCATTATACCTGTGCATTGATGAACTCTCAGCATCAGTGTTCTTGGCAGTAGCATCAGGGGTCTTACCAGCCACAGCACCATCATCCTTCCCATCCAATTTGCACAGCACATATGAATTCACAGTCTCAATGAGGCCTGCAAAATTCTTGTACATATCCCCATAATTCTTGGGCTGCTCTTCAGAGAAGAAATCTTTCACGCTACATATAAGGAAACACTGTCAAAACAGAGACCATAAACTGGACGATTCGCACAAGGTTAGTTCAGCAAAATAGGGTTCAGGTATGCCAATGCCTTTTTCTGCAAGTTTAAGGTACATTATTTAGTACATCATATGTGTATTAGATAATAAGTCATAATTACTATAGCATCATATATTCATATCCATAGCCCTTCCAAAGTAATTTGTGAACCTAACTTCGTTACTACAGTGGGCATACATAGTAATGGTCAGAATAGCTGTTTGTCGCAAACTAGACAACTAGTGCACTAAATCAAGATCAAAGTTGCAGAAATAATGTTTTCCAAGCAGAGATGCAAGATACAGGAACTGAATGAGATTGAATCTGTGGGAAATAATAGGTTACAATATAGGACTCTAATCCTAGTATCCTAGGATATCTCTACTAATACAATCAGGGGGGCGGCTGGCTAATAAGCCCAGCTCGGGCTCACACCCACGGTCTGGCCGGTTATACAGACAGGCGTAGGACCTTATACAATCAGAGTTACATCAGATGTCTAACAGAAACATATTGCCAAGTAAAAATTGTATCAATTACTACATGATGCTTGTTTCCGTAAACAACACAAACAATGCTTCTGGTTGGTATATGTACCAAAATGACATGACTGCCAAACAATTATTTGTAAACAATTATTTGTAGATGCTACTGGTCATAAGTTAATACCCTATAAGCCGTACACCCTATGTGAATATCATATGTTCCCCTAAAACAATGATACCAATTCATGTGGCAAACTATATGTAATCGCAGGACATTAAAAATAGTAACATAGTAACTGCAGGATCCAAACATACTTGATCTGGATATTGTACGGGCCCTCATCTTGTGCTTCAAGATCCAGGACATCAATGGCAAGTAATTCACCGATCACCAGACATTTCACTAGCACCCGTTTCTTCTTGCCCTTCTCCTCCTTGCTATATAAAAAGGCATAGCAGTCCTCCATGCTGTTCCAACCATCGATTCCTACCTCCTCATCACCTGAAATAAAATAAAATTGTACAATAAAGATACAGAGCCTAAAACTGTTGGCCAAATGACCACCTTAACCAGATAAATTTAACAAGAGAGCAAAAAATACTGAAAGATAAATTTCCACACAGCCTAGTGCTTTTAAAACAAAAACAGGGATTAGTATTCACGCATTATCAGGGGTGGGTCTACCGCACACCCTTAGCTGATTCAACATGCAGAGTTAGCCCAATAATCCTTCAGATAGGAAAACAGCGCACAAAATACAAAATAACTTTGGGATGATCGATTATGATCCTTGACCCACCCTTGTGCATTATACCTCTACTCTAAAAACTAAACGCACTAATTGTTGTACAAGACCCTTCCATTTGCAGATCAAATTAGTACCGAGAATAAGAAAAATCAAATTAGTACTGAGGATACGAAAACCAGATTACTTTATTATGTTCAAGCATTAAAATTTATTATGTCTAAGCAGTATGGTCAGTAATGGGCAGCAACTGGCCAGTGAAGTGTAGAATCAGGACTAGCAACTTTTTCTTCTTAGGATTAGTTGCAACCTACAGGCACCCAGCTAGCATTTACAGCAGTTTTGCATGACCGTCAGGCAGGACTACAGCGATCTCTTTAAAAAGAAGATGAGCAATAGGCTATCACGTGCAATCACTATAAATTCTGTACAAGTGAAATAAAAAAAAGTGCTTCCGAGATCAATCAATCAACATATTTGGTAAAGCTCCGTGAGTTGTCCAATAAATACCAGAACCCTAAACATCAAAGGGCGGCCAACCGACCAACCGATATATGAAACCTAAATCTGGGGGACGCATAACCTAACCAACCGACCGCGGTACGCCGGTACCGGAGACCAGAAGGCGTAAACAGGAGCCCTAGGGAAGCAGTAGGGAGCTAGGTCGGGCGGCGTGAGGGGAGCGCGCGAACCTGAGGGCGGGGGGTCGGTGAGCGCGTCGGGGCCGACGGCGCAGAGCGAGTAGCCGGCGGCGAGGAAGGCGGCGAAGGCGACGCCGTCGTGGGCGCCGCGGAGGGCCGGTCGCGCCGCACGCACGACGGCCATCGCCGCCGCGTCGGTCACCATCGTGGCTTCGCGGGTGCGGCGGCCGGGACTCGGGTTCGCCGGGGAAAGGAGGGAAGGCGAAGGCGGCGGCGGCGGTCAGGGGACTCTCGGTCGGTGGGGTTTGGCAGTTTGGGGGCCCCCGGGGGGTTTCCGGAGAAGTCAAGCGCGCGCGGCCGCACCGCTTGCGCCTCTGACGATGGGCCTCGTTGCTTCGACTACTAATCGCGCGCCGCTGATGCCGTAACACCTTCTTGAGAAGCAAGTAGGAGGGTGATTAATTGTTAAATGGCGCGCGCGCCTCGTGGTAATTAAGAATTGGCGCCGACATTCGCGCGGCCCATATCAATACATTCCACATTTGGGCCCGATTAGCAGGCCATGCTTGGGCTCAGTTTTCTGGGCGGCCTGGTTCTTACCAGGCCCAAGCTTCTCCAACCATATGACTGCTTCGTGAATTTTTTTATATATTTTTCTCTATTTTGCAAAAATAAATGGTCTGCCAGAAATTTAGCAGAACTATACATCTACCGCCGTGTGGCACGACGGCAGGGGCCGTGGCCCACTGGCAAGGGCACATACCGTCGTACCTCACGGCGGTAGGACTAACCGCCGTGGGGCACGGCGTTAGGAGCCTACCGCCAGGCGGCAGCGTGGCCTCCAGCAATCGCCGTAGGCTACGGCGGTATGTAAGTTTTTTTTTGGTAAGTTTCATTCCATTTTTTTGAAGCATTGATACTTAACGACGAACCATTGATACTTAACGACAAATCACAGAAACGATTACAATGGCACGTACGACACAAATACTCTAACTTTGTGCTGCTGCTAGTCCTAACGTGCCTTAGGTAATTTAGATAAACGACTACAATATTTGTAGTCTAGTTGTACGAGTAGTATCCGAAGAACCCGGACATCATAGACCTGCCGGAGTGCTGGGAGGGCATGTAGTACCCGTACCCCGGCGGGGGTGGAGTTGGATCAGACGGTGGCGGGGGTGGAGTTGCTGGTGGAGTGTTGTCCTTCTTCTCGTGGCATGGACAGCAGCAGAACTCATCCTCACAGCCGGTGTTCGTCTTCACCACCATTCGTCCGGTCACCAGTCCGTCGTCGTCGTTGGTAGATGTCGGATCTGGAGAAGCTAATGCCGACGCGAGCTCTTGCCTCAGGTTGAAGATGACAACATCCTCGAGGTAGTTGATGTACTGTTGATACGGGTCAATAGCTAGGGGATCCACCCATTGCACGAAACCGCAGTTATCTGGTTGGTCAGAGTACTGCAGAAACTGTGATTACATTAGTAAACCATAAAATGATGAAGGACAAAGGTCAAGGAGTTTTGCTTACCCATGCTCGTGAGCAATGCCAGAAGCGTCGACCAGAGTTGTTCCATCCCTGGTAAACCTGCATCACACAGAACTCACTGTGTGCACACCTTGGCCAGTTCACCGTTTGATTTGGTGCGTACTTTCTAACATCACGTATGGATTTGAAATCTCTCTTATCTAAGACTGGAAAATTGTTATTGAACTCTGGATCTTGCTGGCTCCATAGTGCTGGACCGAGGGAGCCATCATCATCCCCAGTCCAGGAACTCATTGGTGCTTGTTGTGTTGTGAAGTGACACTGGAGAAGAGTGCTCACATATATGTAGGCAATGAAGCAGACTGGATGGTGGGCCATTCGATCCGAGGCAAGAAAAACGGGTAGTGACTCGGAGGAAACACACCCTAGTACTAGGTTCACTGTTTGCTGCAGTGACTCACGGAAAACACACCCTATGTGTTCACTATTTGACGCAGTTACTCACAGGAAACACACCTTAGTACGAGTTTTACTGTTTGCGGAAACAAGCTCTAATGCATCTGAAATCAAGTTCTTAAAGATACAAGCCGACTCTAGAGGATGATGAAATGAAATCATAATTTTTTAGGGATACAGTAGCACTCGGCGTCTAGTACTCAACGTCTACTGGGTACAACGGGGGTATTTCCCCTTCCTCATGGCATCCGGCCCAGCTTCCTCAGCCCGGCGAGCTCTCTCCCTCTTCCTCTCTCTATCTGCTTCACGGGCCGCGGTCGCTTCACGTTCTTTCATCTCCCGGTGAATGCGAATTTCCTCCTGCTGCTCCTTACGTTTTTCTTCTTGTTTTTCTGCCTCAACCATCCTTTGCCACCTCTCACGTGCTGAACGACCCATCGCCTCGACGTAACGCTTGTCTTGTTCAGACTGCTCACAATCAAGCCACTGCATAAAATCACAGAGAGGAGGTGGAGTCTTTTTTTCAAAGACAAGTTAGCACATAATAAAATAGCAATGACATATTATTTATTTAGTAATGCAGTTTGTTCTTACTTTTGGTCTAACATTGCGACATGGTGGGAGGGGGTCATGCTCGTAGTTTACGCACATGAAGAACCTCATCCCGTAGCAGCACCCGAGAACGTTGCACTTGACAAGCTTACAGTTGTCACCGCAGTAGCACATAGGAGTGTGGATCCCCTTTGGCACCACAACCTTGTCCTTCCTACTGGTGACCAACTCCAAGTCCAACTCAGGACCCGAGAAAGCTATTGCAAACCTACAAAAAAGATGAGAAATATGATAATTCATTACATGTTTCATTTGAAATTAGAGAACAATATATAACAGGATATGATAATAAATTTGAAGGCAAGAAGAAAACAACAAGCAAATGAAAAGGTAGTTCAATTATTACAACACGATAACATGCATAAATTCAAATATTACAAGACCTTGCCAAATTAAATGGTTCAAATATTACAAGACGATAACATGCATAAGTATTTCAAATATTACAACACGGTAGCACAAACAAGTACAATCACTGCATTCCTCTTCACTGCATCCTTCACCTCTACTGCACTCTTATACATGGCGCCAACAGAAACCTGATTCTGTCTATACTCCCAGGACACATTCTCACCAGGATTGACAGATAGCTGTGAGAAATTGTAACTGTACCAGTCCCTTGGCACTAGCGGGTCATCCTCATCATCTGAGGAGTCCTCTTGCAACCCACGTTCATCGTCACCGGCCTCCATTTCGTACTGCATGAGTACTTCTTCATTAACTTTCCCCTCGTCAATTTCACCACGGGCCTCAAAGGGTGTGTCACCATCTCCTTCTTCTGCCTCAGTGACAACATCATCTCCTTCTTCTGGCTCAGTTGCAGGACCATCTCCCGCTTGTAGTTCAGCCTCACCCTGGTGAGCAGCACTACCCTCCTCATGCACTTGACTACTAGACCCAGCCTTATGAACAACTTGGATAAACAACATCACAAGCAAACCAATTTGACATGCTATTTTGATATAACTCCTCCAATGTTCAGTGTCTTGAAGTGGCATAAGCTCCCAATATACTGCCTCGCTCCTGTTGATTAGAGCCATAATGGACAAGTCATGTTGCTCTGCATCTACATGGAATGCCTTATAAAAAAGTTGGTTATGGACCCCAAGTTCTTTCGGCTGCTCTTCTAATCACATGGTCAACCGAATTAAATTCTGACAAGTCAACTCCATGTTCACTATATCTAATCTGCCCATTACCGAAATACAACTTGACACTAACTGTATCCGACATGTTTGACAGCATGAAAAAAAAATCGCTATTAACAAATGGATCTGTAACTACAAAATATATTTACTCAAAGCTACACTAAAACTATAATTTTACTAATCAATATACACTAAAACTATAATTTTACTATGCAGGGCTACACTAAAACTATAATTTTACTAATCGATATACACTAAAACTATAATTTTACTATGCAGGTCTACACTAAAACTATAATTTTACTAATCGATATACACTAAAACTATAATTTTACTATGCAGGTGTACACTAAAATTATATTTTTACTAAGCAGATCTATACTAAAACAGTACTTCAAAATATGAATTATCACAGTTCAAAATATTAAGTACCAGAGTATTTACCTCTAACGAGACGAAAAACCGGCAGAGCTTCGCACCTTCGCCACCTCCTCCTCACTCCCTTCTCTTCTCCCCCTCTCTTTCTTTTTTTTGAATTATTATGACATTTTCGGCTGAATTTCGGTTTTATATAGGCAGCAGATCCTAGCGTCGTGGGGCACGGCGGTACCAGGCCTGCTGCCGCCGTGGCCTACGGCGCCATGACCTGCCGCCGTACCCCACGGCGGTATGTCCCTACCGCCGTGGGGTACGGCGGTATGTCTGTCGGACGCTACGGACTCACACCTGGCCGTGGGCCACGGCCCCTGCCGCCGTGCCGCACGGGGGTACGGCGGCAGATGTATAGTTCTGCTAAATTTCTGACGGACCATTTATTTTTGCAAAATAGAATATATATATATAAATTCCTGCTTCGTCGTCCACCTGGTGGTGAGTCCTGCCTGACTGAATCCTGAAGGTCGCCAACAGAAGCCCCGCCCATAACCTAGTACTCAACGATTTCATGGCGACGATTTCTTGAAGTTGATAATTGATATATATAGCTACCATGGATAAATGTTTCTAAGGACCATTGATCTGTCTTCAATCTTCAGAAAAAGAAAGTAGCAAAACAAAGAGTGTCATTTCATCGAAGAACAGTGTCAGGCAAAGGCCTAGAAGGTCCCTCCTAGTGAATTGCTATTTTGCTTCACTGTGAAGACAACAAGTACCTGTAGCAATGTCTCCAGTACTTAGTACAGATCATCAGTTCCACCAACTGAAACGGAAAAAGGTGGCCCGACTCTTAACTGAACCAAGATCGATTAGCTGTCTGCAGCATGATCTGATACGATTCGTCCTCGCCACCGGAAACCAATCAGCTCAGGACAGGTGCGCGCGCACGGCCGAGTTAGTTAAAGCCGGTTGATCGATGATGTATGGGAGGGACGACATCGCAAGAACGATGACAAGAATCATTGCACATGCTGAAGCTCCTCAACTGCTCGACAGATGCTAGGTACGTGTTCATCGTACAAACGCTGCAACATTGATGCCATGGTTTCTTCTTCAGCTGAACTTTTTGGTGTTTGTGTCGCCAGCATCAATGGGGGGAATGGGGAAATTCAGATAATCACTAGCAAATCCACTTGGCCAAATCTTAGAGATGCTATTCAATTTCACCATGCATATAATGCAACATTGCTGCCGCTTTTGGCATGCTGATTTTGAGGTGCCGTTTAGTTAACCATGGACAAATCTGATTGCCTCAACGGCTCAACCCCCTTGTTTTTTGAAAAAAAAAATCAGAACACTGGCCTTCTAGTACCATTTTCTCTTAGCAGAGACAATAACAGATCACATGCCTGCATTTACTCTCAGATCAGGATTCAGGAGTCATCTTTTTAGGTTTTGGGATAGCAGCTCTCATCGCCGTCCAGCTCTGAAACCAATGCATTGGGGTCACAACTCAGCCATTCAAATTATGGGTACCTAATCTCTTGGTAATAACACTGACTAAACTCGCTTAGTAGCTCATGCAATTGATCCCATGGACAATGATCCCGGGCAGAATTGAAGCACCTTCTGCAAACCAAAGGGATTTTTTGCACAGAAACCATCTATATTCGTCACAAATACTTGTTTACATGTTAAAATGAATCTAAGTGGGGTTACACTTGGACTACCCATATCCTCACTCGGTGTATATGTGGAATTGAACGATTTTTTTTCTCTCTCGTTTCTGCAGACTGCACATAAGTCGTATAGGAGTATAGTCAGGCCTAGCGATCAGACTTTTGGCTCCACCACCTCCACCTTCACGTTCTTCTTCCTCGTGATCCGGAGGTAGCAGAAGACGGCGACGACGATGGCGGCGGCGAGCCCCGCCACTATGATCTTGCCTCCGGCGAACGTCCGGTCGAAGGGGCTGTGATGGCTGTGGTGAGAGCCCAGCGGCGACCCGGCGAACCTTGACTCCTCCAGCAGGGAGTGCGCGTGCAGGAGCACGCCAGGAGCGGAAGGAGCGTCTGCTACCACGCTGCTCATCGCGCCGCTGCCGTCCAAGAAGACGGCGAACGGCCGCGCCATGACGGTGGTCATGGCCAGCTGGCTCGACACCAAGCAGAACAGGATGAACCGAGGCATCTCTTCAGACTGCGAGAGAGATGAGAACCCAAGCGACTGAAGCGAGGATGGTGGATGTGTAGAATGTGCAGTAGGAGAGCTAGCCAATGCAATTCTGATGAAGAAGCTATTGCTCCGATGCTCTCACTTGTGAGCTCGTCGATGTGGCTGGGATGCCATGGCTGGGAGGGCTGTTATATAGAGGAGATGGCATCCGGCAAGTTGAGCTTTGCTCACTGCCCAATGATCGGTTGGTTAAACGATGGTGGGCAGAGGCCGCATGGCCATGCGCGCACCCACCCTTTATGGATCTTGATTTCTCAAGTCTCTCTCGTGGCTGGTGGCTCTAAAAAATGATTGGAGGGAGGTGGCTTCTAAGAATCCATGTGGGGTCAGCCACTCAGCAGCAGTGAGGTAGAGCATGGAGCTCTGACCTCTGAATGCATCAGCGACTGACATCTGGCTGGATCAAAGCCTTTGACTGGAGGAAGAAGAAGGATCGCAGCAGCAACTGCGTCAGCAGCTCAGCAGCATCCAGATTCCAGAACCAGAAGTCAGCTTTCATAACCAGAAGTCATCTTTGAGGCTACAACTGTCTCCAGCCAGGTGGGGAGGAGCCTTGGAAGCGGCAGCTGCTGCCTAGCTTGCAGGGCCTTGTGCTCTGCCCAGAAGTTGACGATGAGCTTGGGGCGGGTTCTTGGAAGGTGAAGCTCGGCACGCGGCAGGCCTTGAGGCCTGCAAATCAGGAGCTGTTGTAGCATCAGAAACGAGCAAAGTTTCTCGGCATCAGCGGGGTGATGCATTTCTTGTCGGAATCGAAAAGTGAACTGAACTGAACTCAAGGAAGCAAAATGTTGCTACTTTTTCGATCGGGCTTTCCTTGCCCATACCAGAATTGAACCCATTTCGTGTTAAATGAGGGATAATAGTTTGCACAAAATTTATCTGAAGGTCTTTTACGACGCACAATACGACGTGTATTACTGATTGAAAAAAGACTCGTATGTAATAGAAAAGAATCTATATGTAAGGATCCGACGATTGAGATTAATTCTATACTAGTATTCATAAGTCGTATGGGTAGTACAAGAGTATTATCAGAAATATAAAATGGTTGTTGTAATATAGGAAATGAAATATAAGAATTGGGTGCGTCTCGGCTGAATGGGCAGCGGGAAAAAATTTCCCAAATAATATATTTTGAGAAAATTACCATTTTACTCATAATAAAAAAACCAGTAATACTACGGTACTACCGCACGATCATATTGTGCGCTGTAAAAGATCTCCGAGTTTAACCTCAAAGTTTAACAGGCGTGAAGGAATAGCTTGCAGTAATATTTTTTTTTCTGCACACTGAATTCAAAAGTGGACTTTCGCATATCAATCAGAATTCGCCGTCCGTTAATCTATGACCATGTGATCCGCGAAGATGCTCGTATTGTTTTATCGCGCATCCATGATTGCTTGCCACCGCATGTGTGTGTGGAGGAATCACCGGACAGGGTTTAAACAGCAGCTCGATTTTATAGGAATTTGCTCAGAATATAAATTGCTCGTGTCTCGCAGGGAGCAAACATTGGAGGTACAGCACCGGTTTGCAGAAGGCAGATGCTGTGCTGCAGGAGATCGAGACACCATTGCTGAATTCGTTGCCTCCTGAACTGAAGATGCCGTTTCGCCTCTTCTGGGTGCGCAGGACAGGAGAAGCTTCTGAGTGCTTGCTGTGTCTGGAGAACGCATGTCAAAGCAAACGAAAATCACTCCATTCCCATCCTCCAGTGTTTTGTTGCTGTAGCAGTTGTTTGTTTGACAGAATTCGTCTGAATATATGTACTACTCATCGTCTGAGTCTCCACCTTTTCATTCAGATTGATTCTCACCGTCAGCTGTTAAACCTGACTGACATACTGCTTTTGCCTAGCGACTTTTCAGCAGCGGTCAGGTCAGATAACTCACTGATACTTGCAAAGGAGCAATTGTAAAAATAAGCAGGAAAAAGCGCATAACACCGCTGGAATCCGAACATGATGGATAACATTAACATCCAAACAAGATTCATTTCTCAACAATCTAACAAGCGTCCCTTTCTGGATTGAATGGCATTGCGATGAAGATTGACTAATCACTAATCAGGATCGGCGCCACGCTTGAGAGCTGGAGATATATACTAGCTGTCAACAGCAGGCCAACACGCATGCGCGCATGGTGCCCATTAATGTCAACTTCTCCACCAGGAACGATCGACAGAATCAAAATCAAACCAGCACACGGGTGAGGAAGAAGCTTCTTCTCCCGCGCCGACGAGCCACTGCCGGAGCCGACCGGTCCATGACAACCAGCCCCCTCGTGCAACACAAAGCTGATCAGATCTTCAGAGGCATCGATTAAATATTCAGGCTGTTGTTTCTCTGAACCACTGGACGGCAGAGGAGGCTCAAACATGAGCTGTCCGTGTCCATCCTCTCAGGTCTCAGGATCAATGATTCTGGCATGATTAAGCTGCCGATCAATGATACGGACATAATTAACCTGCTCTGTTCTGCTCCATCATACGATCCGGACATCATAAACCTGTGCTCGCTGTTTGGCATAAAAGTGGCGGTGTCGTCGTGTCCAAGTGATTGATCATGTTAAGATCTCAATTTGGAGCAGATCTTTCTACCAGGGGAAAGCATATGCATCCTTTGTATCTTGGTCATCATCTGAGTCCTGAGATATTCCTCGATGCTGCTGGCTCGAGGCATATTTTTGCCGTGGGTTATTGCAAGAGGGCTTCGTTGACATTGGCACCATGAGCTGCACTGCACTGTGCTCACCAAGATGCAAAGTACATTTGGCACGGCTGGATGTACGTACTTTCGCTGTTCTTCTAATGCACTGCTGCTGAATCATGTGATCAACTTGTGCTCGTCTCTGATATCTTACTCAGGTGAAAGGTTCAGTGTCAACGGTGCTTCAGTATAAGATGGATTTTGTATCTACCTTCTGTGTAGCCAACTTGTCGGCGACATTGTAACTTGTAAGGTCACACAAATTTTCCGTATAATGAAAAACGTGACATGCATGTCTAGTGTCTAGGGGGAAAAGATCAAATGGATGTTACAGTAAACTAATTGATTTTGCAGGAAATAAAGTTCCTTAGCCTCAGTTGATGTTCTCTCTCTCTCTCTCTCTCTCTCTCTCTTTGAACGACACTTCAACCATCCTCTAGCTTATAAGAATTAAGCGAGATTCGTGAAGAAAATTGTTCATTGGTTGGGCAAATGTAACTGAAACGCACCAACGAGCCCCAGACTGGCAAAAACAGGTCAGTGACATTGACTCATCGATAATCAGCTCGGAAACGCACATCATTCAGGTCAACAGGGAGAATAAAAACTATCAGGATTTTGGAGAATTACTAGCAGAGAACACTTAATCAGCAAGTGCACGTTTGTTTGATACAGAATTCAAGATTTTTTTGGAATCATATCTTATTCTTTCACTGATGCCGATTTTGATTGCAGTTTCAGCAGGTCTTTGCAATTGCAAAACAAACACTTTTAGGCTACAAATGTGCCTCTTAACACCCTCAATTCATTTGGGCCCATTTGACCATAGTAAAAAACTGAAACTGTTCATGACAGAAATGAGATACCCTCATGTTCATCAAAAGTAGGTGTCACAAGTGGTAAGATGATGAACAACATAAATGTGACCAGTACATTGTTCTAACAACCTAATCATACAAGTGGACCCAAAGAAGATCAAATCTTTTCTGTTACTACTCAGAAGATCCTGCATTGCACAGCTACACAGAGTTGCATTTGTTGAGGTGAATACATGACCCAATATTTATAAGGTTGGCTGACCAAAATAATTTGCACAGTGATAGGACAACTAATCCAGTGATTACCAGATTATTGAATATCTGCAACTGTATGGGTAACTAATCTGGCCATCAGAAACCAGAATGATCCTTTTATTTCCATCCAGCCCATGTATTGCTGCTTTGCAACATCACCATCCAATCGACACACAAATTCATATGTATATGACCTGAAAACATTCCCGCTGCAAAAAACACATTCTATGAGATTGTTTTTCAGATACAGGTAATAAAATAATCAGTGGAGCAACTGAATGATCTCATTAAACTTAAAGCTCAGTTGGATCATATGGTTATGACAACCTACCTCAGCGCATGCCGAAAATTTCTTCTGGTGGATCATAGATATGCCGCTCTGGGAACAACTCTTCAAAATCTTGCTTCACTCTGTTTCTTAGCAATGGGTGAGGTAAAAGACCCTTCAACAAAACCCTGAAAGGCAACTCTTCTGGTGGATCAGGTGACTTTTTCATGTCCTCATAAATATTCATTGCATCTGATGGGGAACCATATCTCAAGAATCCTCTTATGACCTCAGCGTAAGTCTGTGAGTCAGGAAACAGGTTCTCATCTCTCATGTTCCCCCAGATTACCATTGCTTCCTCCATCTTCTTGCACTTGGCTAGCGCAATAATCAAGTCTTTATACATGTAAATATCTGGCTTATACCAGTCCTCCTTTTGTATTATCCTAAACATCTGAAGAGCAAAGGTCCAGAGACTAGTAAGTCCAACAAACAGCAAGCATTAGAAAATATCATTTCAACGACCGAATAAATGGGAAGTTAAGTTAAACATTCCACATTGCACTATATATCGCGTGAACTAGTATTCAGTGTAAAATTATTCTTCATTTTTTTGTTTTGCAAAATTTCTTTTCTGGGTCAACCAATATGCAATGGTTTGCACATCAATTGAGATTAAATCAAGGGCCACATCTATTCGGAAATTATATCGCCATGATATTACTGTATAAGAACACAATACATGCACAAGTTCATAAACAGCTATATTCATTTCTGGGTCAACCAACATGCAATGGTTTGCACATCAATTGAGATTAAATCAAGGGCCACATCTATTCGGAAATTATATCCCCATGATATTACTGTATAAAAACACAATACGTGCACAAGTTCATAAACAGCTATATTCATTTCATTTAATTTTATCACTTGAAAGCCAACTAAGTACATTGTCCAAAATTTGATTGATGCTATGTTACTCTTTCAAAAAGATGGAAACAAGAGAAAACAGTTCATATGGAAGCAAACTTTTACAATCACAAAGAATATTACTATGATAATTTAAGACATTAAAAAAAGGCACCTTGCAATTGAACATAACAAAAAGGAAAATAAAAGCAATTGACAGAAACAAAAGCATTGCTGAACATAGCAAATCGCTCAGAAAATACAAATTCAACTTATTCTTTATGTATCATAACAGCCATGATTCATGTCTCTTGAGCAGTCACGATGACCTTTAACCATAGTTAGAAGGATTAGTTCATGTTGCTAGAGCAGAACAATTGGGCCAACAGCCCAACACTGCTTGATCAATTCATCACCAATTCAAGGTGCATAGTCCTACAATACTACTTCTCAAATTCATTCCTGAATGCACAAATTAAACATTTTCAAATTTCAAGCAATGACACAAACATTTCAATAAAATCACTCAATAAAACATCACAATTTCACACATCCACTGAGAAAGCAATTCAATGTAATTCAATATTAATCAAGAAGTAAACAGTTCAGTTAAGGTGCGTCTATGGCACCACCAGAGTTTCATTTTGGTGCCCAAAAACACGTCTCTGTATCCTCTCTAACTCCGTACAACACAAACTTCAGACTTGAAGTCAATGAATTGAAACAGCCGCTTCGCCCAAATGAGCGAGAGCGAGAAAAAAAGGGGAAAGGCCTCACTTTCACAGACAGATCGACCTCCTCCTGGCGCTCCAGCTCTCCAAGCACGGCGAGCTTGTCGGCCTTGAGCAGTCGGGACACGTGCCGCCGCACGAAATCCGCCTGCTTCTCCTCGTCCCCCTTGAACCGCTTGAGGCCCTGGATGGCGAACAGGGCCTCCTTCCCGATCAGCTTCTTGCTCCGCCACAGCGGCCCGCGCGGCCGCCCGTCGTGGAACGCGCGCCCCCACGCGCCGGGCGGCGGCGCCAGCGGTGCGGGCATCGGCCACAGGGAGGCCCCCGAGTGGGGTACGTGGGCGGAGGAGGAGGGGGGCAAGGGTAGTGGTAGGGCCCTGGGACGGCGGCGTAGGTGGAGGAGGAGGCGGGCGAGGTGGGCTCGAGGGGTCGCCATGGCGGCGGCAAAACCCTCGCCGTCTTGTCCGTTGGGTAGGTTGGGTTTCGAGGCCGAGCCGTGGAGACGGCGGCGAGACGGTTGAGTCCAAGGCCTTGGTTAGTTGGCTGCTAGCAACTCCAGCAGCACCCTGCAAATTCAGACCTCTAAAACACATTTGCAGGCTCAACTCCAAAAAATAGAGACCCACAAATAGATCTCAACTCCAGCAGGGAAATCAATATGGGCCTCTATTTGACTGTGGGCCCCGTCTGTCAGACACAACAACACACACCCCCCCACCCCACTGGACCCCCACCCCATCCGCCCACCCGGCCGGCGATGCACCCGCTCGCCCTCGGTCGCGACGAGCCCCGCCCAGGCCGCCGTCGCTCTGCTCCGCCTCCGGCTCGAACCGGGCCCGGCGCCGCCCGAACGGCGATGTCGTCTCTGACCTCGCCGCCGCGCTCGCCGTCCCTGACCTCGCCGTCCCCGCACACGCCGTCCGCTTATTCGGTCGAGCAAGCGGCGGCGGAGCTCGATGGCACGGGGCCAGCGGAGGAGGGCCGGCCGGGAGCTCACCGTGCCGGCAAGGGCGGAGCTCGTCGTGGCGGCGCGCAACATCGGGGGCCAATGGCGGAGTTCACCGTGGCGGCACGCGGCACCGGGGTCAAGGGCGGAGTTCGCCGGCTTGCGCGGTGCCCGGGTCGGGAGCTTGCCACGCCGTCAATGGAGGAGGACGCCGAGGACGAGGACGATGCGCGGGTCAGGAGCGGGTGCGCCACGCACGGCGGCTTCGGCCGCCTGGGATGCAGCGACGCGTCCGTCGCGGCGCCGATCTTGTCAGCGGTGAATCTTGTCCAGGACATGAGGCGGAGGAGGTTCGGCACCGGCGCGGAGCGCGTCCGCAGCGGGGAGCACGACACCCAGCAGGTAGCTTCAATTCAGCCATGGATTGATTACTCGATCGTTGGGGGCAGCAGAAGGGATGCAGAAGTATAGGAAGAGAGGAAAGCAGAGGAAGGGGACGTACGGAAGGGGTTGGAGCAGTATCGGGCCTTGGCGTAGGTGAGGACGCAGAGGGAGACGAGCATGGTGACGACCATGCCGGCGTTGCCCATCCGTCAGGGCTCCTGTTGGACCCGATGCGGCTTCACCATCGTCGCCGACCCCGTCTGTCGGAACACCACCGGCGGCTGCGGAGGAGCGCTGCTGGCCGGCGTAATGATGGATGGCGAGCCGGTCGCCGGGGACGCATTGGGCACCGGCAGCGGGCTGATTCCCGGCGCGATGGACGGCGAGCCGGCTCACGGTGACGGAGGCGCCCGTGCTGCACTCGACCCCGACGCCGGGCTCGACGCGCTGCTGCTCAAGGCCAAGCCGACCGGTGCTCCGACTCGCTCCGTTACGCCGGCGCGTGGTTCCTGTGCAGCGCGAACGCGTGGTTCCTGTGCAGCGCGGACGGGCTGGAGCTCGGCGGCGCGGTGGCGAGCGTGGGACCCGAGGAGGCTCTGCAGCCTGGGCAGCTGTACTTCGTGCTCCCTGCGGCGATGCGGTGGCGGCCGTGCAGGCGGAGGAGATGGCGGCGCTTGGCATCTGTGCCTGCGCTCGCAGGTGACCACGACGGCCTGCTTGTGTTCCTGGAGCCTGCGCCGCACGGGGTCGGTGGCGGAGGGGCGGGACCAGGACGGACGCACCGGCGCGCGTGGGCGACCCCGAGAGGCGCGCGCCGCCGAGATCCGCGCGGCCGCCGCGCCGCCGGACGTCTGTCCGGGAGAGACAGTAGAGAGAAAAGAAAAAAGAAAATAAAAAAGGTGGGGCCCACTTTTTGGAGGGGGGAGTAGAGGGCCTCCAGGAATGAAGGCTTGGAAAGGAGATTTAGAGGGGCCTCAAAAATGAAGGGCTATTTGGAGGTCCTGCTAGAGTTGTGTTTTTGCTCCAAACCTCTAAAATTTGGAGTAGAGGCCCATATGGAGGCCCCCACTGGAGTTGCTCTAAGGCCTTTTCTCCACTCTCTCTCCATCACATCACGTTAAATACGCCAAAAGACATATGTTCGGAGTATTAAATATAGGTAAAAAAATAACTAATTACACAGTTTGAATATCCTTTGCGACACGAATCTTTTGAGCCTAGTTAGGCTAAACGTGCTACAGTGTGCTACAGGAGTTCCAGGAGTTAAAAAGGCAAAATTTTCAACCAACCTTTGTTGTTGTTCGTGGTACAGAAACATTTCCGGTCGGGGAACCACGGCTTGTTCAGCTGGCTGGTGGCTGATGGCTGGCGCTGATTTGTTCTGAGAGAAAAGTACTGCTGGCTGATAGCTGGTGGCTGATTTGTTCTGAGAGAATAGTACCGCTGGCTGGTGGCTGATAAGCCAAACGAACAGGGCACCATTCTTTGGTATGGATTAAGAGAAAGATATTTCAAATTACCCACTCTGTTTTAAAATATACTCCCTCCGAATATATGACGTTTAGAACAAGAAAATTAGTTCAAAATGAATTATTTTTTTCTAAACGTCGTATATTTAAGGACGGAGGTAGTATGTGTTTAGGACAAGCAATTTAGTTTATTTTTGAACTAATTTGCTTGTCCTAAACGTCGTATATTTAATAATGAAGATAGTAATTTCATAATGTGCTATTAGTAGTACAATATTTTCATCCAAGTTATTTTAAACTTATGATAAATGCAGAAATTCAATGGCCTTTTTCTGTTTTTGCTTTTTGTTTATAAATATATTTTTTTCATATACTCTTCATTTTTGTTTCTCGTATGTAATCAACAATTTGAATATTCGACAATATGCAAATGTCAAAGACAGCATTAATTGTACAAATTACAAAAATATACAATGCTTGTTTGGTTAATCATGTCTTAAGGAGAGTGATCCAATACAATTGTGTTGGGGAATTACAGCTCAAACCCTCCTAATTAGGGATTAACTGAACAAAGTTTAGGTACAATAGAAGGTACTAGATAGAACTCTTATACCATACTTGTGAATTTACTCCTACTAAATTAGGATTTGTAGTAGCCGAAGAAATCATTAGTGCCCCTTAACATGGAGGGGCATTTTTTCTGATGACTAGGTGATGCACTGCACATTGCCGCGGAAATTTCTCGAACAACCTTTTAAGATGAAATTTGAAAATAGAAATACTAAGATGATTGCATGTCAACATTCTTTTACAAACGACAATATACATGAAAACATGCTCATTTTGCTCTGATAGAAGAACGGCTCTTAAATGATTGATACTTTCTACTATGGAAATTTTGTATAGTGGTACTCTTCAAGATGATTAAATTGTATGCATCGATGCTATTAATCACAGTCCCATAGAAAATCGGTGAAAGACATAAATAAATAGTCCTAGTGGATGATGACGTGGATAGCTTGCATGTTGAGAGAAATAAAATTAATGACTCTTAGTGGGGTACACGATATAGGTTATATATGTACCAGATACAGATAACCACTTAGTAAATATCCATCAAATAAGGATGGCCACTTACTAGATAAGATTAATTGCATTGCCAATTAATTTACCCCTTACCCTTTTCATTATGAATACACACTCAATTAATAAATAATCTCCCTGAAATAATAAGCTCTTCCATCAATTCATGCTTCCATATATGCACCAAGCAGGATGAACTACATTAGATAACATTAACCTAAAAGCCCACATTGCCATCTATATAACCTCAATCATCTCAATCTGCAGCTTAAGATACCGCGGATCCTAGCTTAGCATCGTACAAAGCAATGGTAGGAACAAAAAAGGTTTTGCTGTGCTTTTGCCTCCTGATCCTGCTTGCAATCATGTCATCAGGTATATATATGTATATCGTATATATCTTAGAAACTCTGATGCATATATTACAACTGTTGATCTTTTGGAAATCAACCAATAAATTACAACTGGTCGATCGGTGAAGAAATCCCTGAATCAATTTCTTCTTCTTACTTAATTATGACTCAGCTCGATCGATTAATTCCTTCCACTGATGCAGCCCAAGATCAGGGTAGCAACAAGAAGAAATGCTCCCGGGTGTGGCAAGGTTACTGCGTGAAGGCCAAGACCTGCGTGGACCAATGCAACGACCCCAAGGTGGGCAAGGGCTTTGACCAATGGACACTGAATTTTTCACATGCGTGTGCTGTGAGAAGGATAGCCCGCACAAAATTGCTCCGAGTCCAAGCCCAAGAGCTTGGGGAAATATTTGATGTTTTTGGATTGAAATAAATAATAAAGCTTGTCGATCTTTATGCAGTCTTTAGCTCACCAGAGAGAGAACTAACAATCTAGGCAAGTTGATGTATCGAAGATCAAGCTCCCCTCAACCCTAGACAACAATGATTTTTTTAGATTAAGAATTAAAATCTAGCTTCTGTATCCACCAGTGGATATATGTAGCCAAACAACTGAGAATTGACTGTGAAGAGATGAAGATCCTGAGATCTAACTAAACTACTACTAGCAACACAATAATTAATTAAAATATATTTACCTTATCATAGATTTTCCAAAGCATACGACCTTGTCCTTATAGGACGACCACCCTAAGGTGCGGTCAACTATATACTATACAAAATACACTTTTGGCCAACCCAACTACCATTGCACGTCCTCCAATATTCGTGGGCCAATACAACCATTTTGTAGATTATTAGTACAAGCAATCTGTAGATTATTATTATTCTTTTGAACGAAGGAGGCACGAGAGTATGCGTCTTTGCCTAATCTTGGCGCTTAATTAATTCAGAGGATGGAAAGGCTGTGCTAATTAACGATTGTATACCATGCAAGGAGTAAAGGGAAACACAGTCTCGGTAGAACACCAATTTGCGCAGTCTTGCAGAGATGGGACACCCGTAGTTAGATGCTTCCTAGCAAATTAACTGGCCAAGACGGCCTCACAAAAGCAAAGACCCTTTTAGCTCCTATCATGCGTGTACACCAATACTGCTACGCTATCGTCAAATATCTTCTCTCCATTTGAGAACTCCCATGATCCCACAACCTGAATGTACAGTACACACCTCCAAGGCTCCAATCATCACATCTTTCAGTTGCTGCTTACCATATCGCAAAAGAATTTCCATCCGTCCTTCACGGCTGCATCTCTGCAGCTACTTATACTGTGTACCAGCGATAACGAGAACACACGATATCAAAGTAGTTTCAGAGATCTTTGCCCATATCTTCATGACCCTCCCATGATCTTACCTCCATCTTCCCATGAATTTCCCATACAGTGAAGAATAGCATCAAGTCCTGGCATCTTTCAGTTTCCAGACGGCATGGCAACCTGGTGGGCCAAGAAGGGGAGCCCCGCGTCAGTGTCAGCGGTGGGCGTCCACCGCGTAACCAACCGGGGCAAGCGCACCCGTCCGGCCGGCGCCTCTCCAACAAACTTCCCCGGGAAACAGGCACTCCAGTCTCCAGCAGGACCAGCCATGAGCCATCTCGTCTCACTTGCGTTCGAGCCCCGCCGCCTCGTGAGATTCCTCAGCAGCCTAGCTCCCCGCCCTTATAAGCCACCGCCGCAACCGCAGGCGGGCGTTGGGTGAGGAGTGAGGAGTGCTGCGCTGCGCTGCGCTGAACATCCCGGCCTCTTGCGTTGTGGTTGGTTGGTTCGGCGCGGGGAGCCTAGGCAGCAGCAATGCCGCGCCGCCAGAGGGCGCGCAGCAGCGAGGAGCTCAAGGCGGAGGACTTCGTCGACTCCGTGCTCAACTTCGGCGGCGAGGGCGAGGGCGAGGGGGAAGGGGAGGAGGAGGGGGAGGCTGCCGGGGATGGCCAGCCGGCGGCGACGGAGTACAAGTCCAAGAACCTGGAGGCCGAGCGGAGGCGCCGCGGCAGGCTCAACAGAAACATCCTCGAGCTCAGGGCCGTCGTGCCCAACATCACCAAGGTACTGTACCCATCACGGCGATGCTTCCCCTTACCTCTGTTACACGGATAAGGGAAGAGGAGAGGGAGGTGGGAGAACCTGTAACCCGCGCCGGCGGATCCTCGGGCCGCACGGGATCGCCGGGGGAGGGGGGCCGCGCCTGCCCGCAGTGGCCTCCGGGAGCCGAGCCGCCCGCGCCTCGCTGGGGGAGATGGCCTTGCCGGCCTCCGTGGGCCGCGTCTCGCCGGGGGAGGGGTCCGCACCTGCCCGCGCCGGCCCTCCCGGTGCCGCGTCGTCCGCACCTCGCTGGAGAGGGCCGCGTCCTGCCTTACCTCGCCCTCTGCTTTACTGCTCGTGCTTGCTCTGCTTTCCGCATTTATAAAATCGACTGCTTGCTCGACTTATTTTTGTCCAGATTTAGACTGGGTGTTAATGTCCAGCCTTTTCACTTATTTTTGTATATTTATATATAGTTATTAATTATTCTAACCGTATCTCCGTATCGGTGTTTTTTTTTGAGAAAGTGTATATCCACATATCGGATACGTATCGTATCGGATACATATCTAATCTGATACCCGTACTGGTATCTTTGTAACATACCCTTACACTCATCAGTAATGCACAAATCGAACCAATGGACATACATGAACTCCGATTATTCTTTTCTTTTTTGTTGCGAAAGTGGAATTTTTGCTGGAACAATCACCACTGAACATGACTTTGCTTTTGTTTCTCTGAATCTGGTACTTGATAAAGTTGCAAAATTTCAGTTATCCTGCAACACATGGATGGAGTTCAGTTGCACTGACGTGTTTCAATTGCAATGATTTTCTGTTCTGGTTCAGATGAGCAAGGAGTCCACCCTGTCGGATGCCATCGATCACATCAAGAAGCTCCAGAACCAGGTCCTTGAGCTGCAGCGCCAGCTCGCCGACTCGCCTGGCGAGCCCTGGGAGAAGCAGGGCAGCGCGTCGTGCTCTGAATCTTTCGCCGCCACTGAAAACATGCCGTATCAGGTGATTAATTGCTGCTGCCACGAATTTCTTTATATACTAGGGCCTGGTTTAGATGGCTAAAGTTTCTAACTTTTTTTCCACTCTCTCCATCACATCACATTAAATACGTCAAAAGACATATGTTCGGAGTATTAAATATAGGTAAAAAAATAACTAATTACACAGTTTGGATGTCCTTTGCGACACGAATCTTTTGAGCCTAGTTAGACCATGGTAGGATAATATTTATCACAAACAAATGAAACGTGCTACAGTGTGCTACAGGAGTTCCAGCAGTTAAATTTGCAAATTTTTCAACCAACTAAACAAGGCCTAGTCCTACCATAACAGGTCAGCTTTTGACTTCATAATCGATCATTCACAACTTGATTTTTTAATTCGGACGAACTGGTGTTCCATTTTCGTAGAATGTGGACTGTGGTTACTCAACTTTGCAATTACCGAGTATCAGATGATCAATGGCAGATGCTTGAATTGATTCTTTTTGGATAATGGAACGATGCTTGAATTGATATTACCAGGATGGTTCAGCTAGTTGAAGGAGAATGTTAGGAACACACTGGGCTTAGGGATAAGTTGTTTATGCATCTTTGAAACTGAAAATTCTGACCAACTAATGCCCCATTTCATACAGTATGGTTACTGAAACTTTATCACAATCTTGAAACATACTGATCTGGTAGATTTACAATATTTGACGATCAGCACCAAATGCTTGAATTGGTACAAAGTTTCCTCAATAGCTCTTATTTATCTCCTCAAATTTACTCTTATAATGATTTCGTCTTGGACAAACGTATAATTTCAACTAGCAACCTACTCAAATTTTTTCCCAATATAAACGCACTATAGCATATCTGTCTGTCGCCCAGAGCATGCCAGTCTACTCGATTAATTTCTGGTTCTGCATCTTAGGCAGCCACGCGTCCCACAACACTGCATCGCACCCCCTCTCCTCTCGAACTCTCCAGCTTTCCTCTGTGCACGTTCTCTCTGTCACTTGCACAGCGAAGCATTAACTAGGGGCACTTAAGTCATTTCACACTGGTGCTAAGTTGTTGATTCAAATCCTATAAATGCAAATATAATGGGACGGAGGGAGTATCATTTACAGAGATGTCAAGCTCTGAAATTAGATAGAATGAACGAGAGCAGAAAACATGAAACCGTCGGCTACTGGGTCATTCTGATTTCTCGCTGAATGTTTAGCCATGATGCACACTGATTCCTCAAATGACTCACCGTGCTATGCATCTCCACAGGGTCAGGTGGAGCTAGTTCCTCTTGGGCCATACAAGTACCACCTCAAGATCTTCTGCAAGAAGGCCGGCACCTTCACCAAGGTCCTGGAAGCACTCTGCAGCTACAATGCGCAGGTCACCAGCCTGAGCACGATAACGTTCTACGGTTACGCAGAGAGCGTCTTCACCATTGAGGTAATTAATCTGTTCTCTAAAGTCTTCGTTGCTATTGAAGCCTGTACACTTGCACTTGCTAAATATGTTCTTGCTTCATTCTTGTAGGTGAAGGCCGAGCAGGATGTTGTGATGGTGGAGCTAAGGAGCCTCCTGTCCAGCATCGTGGAGGTCCCAAACAACTGAGACTCTGGTAGAAATAACTGATAGCTAGAGCTCACATGTTTCAGCATGAAAAAACTGATCTGAGGAAGAACTCTAGTTGCGAAGTGTTTGTGTAGTTAGTGTAACACGGGTACATGTCGAACTTTACAACTGACTGGAGAATACCGGATTTTTGTGTTCAGCTTGAACACCCCATGGAACAAAGAACTTGTGAGCCTCCTGAAAGAAATGAACCTGTAAGTTGTGATTGCGAACAAAACCATAGTTCCTCGTCAGTCTTTTTTTTTTTTGAGAGAAACCTCGTCATAGTCTTAAATGGCTGTGCAGGCTTATGTGTGCTGCATCCTGTGTGGACTAAACCATATGCGTACAAGAGTTGAGTGACAGAACTGTCGAATTCCAGTCGTTGCAGGGTTAGTCGTAGTCGGTCGCCGCCTGCTGGATCATCTATGATTTTCCAGCTGAATGTTTAGCCGTGATGTACCGTTGATTCCTCAGAATCTCTGTGCTTTGCATCTCCACAGGCCACAGATTCTGATGGAAATAACTGATAACTCACATGTTTCATCATGGAAAACCTGGATCGAGGAAGAACTCTACTGGTGAAGTGCTTTGTGTAGTTAGTGCAACAAGGGTCCATGTCCATATTGCACACAACAGTTCAAATTAGGAGAACATCACTGCAGCAAGAGTCTGTTAGCAGATGCTGCGCTTATTTAGGGGAACATATCAAGTGGAAACCAACCCCTCCGTGCAAACTATGCAAACTTCAATATGAGCCACACGATGTTGATCCAAAGGAGGACTCTTGGGAGGTGGGAGGGGTGATTTGCAAAAGTGCATTTGCAAATCATCCCTCCCACCTCTCATGAGTTTTGCACATCACTCCTCCCACCTTCCATAAGTCTTCCCTTGGATCAACATCAAGTGACTCAGATTGAAGTTTCCATAGTTTGCACGGAGGGATTGGTTTCCATGATATGTTCCCGCGTAGAAAAGCATCGATGCAAAAATGTAATAGTTCGTTTAGGCTAATTCTGTTGCACAAATGGTTTGATGCAGAGGCCATCATATCCCTACTGAATTTCGTTAAAAGAATCCCTACTGAATCTCGTTAAAAGAATCCCTACTGAATCCCGTTCAACCTCAGTCAGAACCAGATCTTGATGATGAGTTCGTTGTTCATAGCACTCTGCGTTTAAGGAAACCAGAAAACCTGTTCTTGTTCTTGGGTGAAAACTGATAGCCTGTTCTTGCGTTTAACCATCACAAGATTTCTTCAAAGCTCTGATTTCGAAAAAAAAATTCTTCAGAACTTAATAAAACAAGATTTCCTCTGCTGATCGCTCTGGAAAGCCGAGAGCCTTCCCCGCGCAAAGCCCAATCCTCCGGGTCGCCGGCGAACCCCGACACTGTCAGGCAACAATGGCCAGGGTGATGCTTGTCTTCGTCAGTTTCGTCAGGCACACACGAACAGAGCAGACGAACTCCGAGTCTCCGAAACGGGCTAGGGGCTATCGCAGTTCGCAGGGCGGGCGGGCGGCGGCGGCGGCGGCGGCGGCGGCGGGGCTCTCCACCACGGCGGCGAGGCAACAAAATATTTATTTTTCTATGTAAACTAAAATAAAACTCCGCTTTTAGATTCGCGCGCGCGGGATGGATCGCGATCAGGGTGCTGGGCCTGCTGGCGCAGCGGAGCACGACTCTGGGCCCCACCCCGGCACGGACTCGGCCACTCGTCTCGCTCTCATCTAATTACGCCCCTGTCTCTCTCAGATCTCTCTCCCCTTCTCCTCTCGCCTCCCCAAATCGTCGCCGGGGAGCCTCCCCGATCCTTCGTCCGCCTCCCGTCGCGCGCCAGGTGAGCTTTGGGGAAGGAGAATCGATTTCTAATCCTCTCGCGCGGTTCTGCTCCCGCCCGGGCGATCTCGCGCGTGGATCTCCGGCCGCGGGGCTCCGTCGCTTCGATCTGATCCGTGAGAAGGATGGGGCTTCCGATCTGATCCGGTGTTTGCTCTTGCAGGTGGTCCCGGGGCCGGTGCTTGGCCTGCCGCCGCGATGGATCGCGCCGAGCTCACCACCGAGCAGGTCAGTGCCTCTGTTGATGCCTGCCTGCTAGCTTCATTGTGCCTGGTTCCTGCAATTTCTACAGTCTTTTGGGGGAACTCTGCGGGTTGGTTTAGTGGGGCGCGTTAAGAGGTTGTAGTGTGGTACGTAGGATGTGCTTGTGGATTGCGACGGGGTGCTGTCGAAAAATCGATAGGATCTGCTGCAATGGTACATGGAGTGGATCAAAATTATCACTTGCGTCCATGCTAATATGTTGCAACTTGCAACCTGGGCTTTACAATTTATCGTGGTCATGCATTGATCCCAGAGAGCAGCTGCTAGCTGCTACTAATTGACCCATAGCGGAAGCATGATTGAGTATGGCTGAAACTGCGGAGATTTTCATGGAATTTTGTTATTCGAAGGAAAAATACAGCATGGTTTATGTATGGTGAGGCACAACAATTTGACCAAGGACATAACCAGTTTAGTAGACTGTTAAGACCATTGGATAAGTACGCAGCAGGGTCAATGCAACATCATAGCAGTGAATTAGCCCATCCAGATATCCCTTATAATTTTGTTCGTGTTCACCTGATTTAATGGGACTTCGGTTTCCAGGTCCAATGTACAAACTGCTGATGGTATGTGGCTATGCTTATGTTTTTATTAGTTAGCATATAAAGTTTTAAGTTTTGTGGGAAGAGTAACAAACAAATGGAAATGACAGATATGGGCAAATTGCATACTTGCCACTACTCTAATCCTGTAACTTGGTTTTTCCATTACAAAAAGTCTTATTGCAAATTTACCACCCAAATGGACCTCAATGTATTCCATTTGCCCCTGCTCTGTCTTCTTGACCTGAAATATTTTATTCTGACAGCAAAAACAATTTATACAAAATTTAAAGACAAACACCCTCGAGTAGCTTATCTTCTTCCCAACTCAGCCAACATTCCCAATCTACCTTCCCTTCATGCCTACTGGCCTGCCGCCACCTGCCCTTCCTCTAAGATCCAATGCATCATATCAATTCGGGACATATCTCCACCTCCATTTGCTTAGCATTCAGTCCCTGTGCCCCCTTGTGCCTTGCTCACTGCTCAGAGCAGCCGCAGGCCATTTATGCTTGAAGCTGCTGTGCCGTTGCCTGATCTTGACGTCCAGGAACTGGGCCCTTGGATCCTGCTAAACAGGCTATCAGGTACTTGATCCAGAGCCACCACCACGGATAAGTCATCCCGATGTGCAGAGGCTCTCTTGAGGTCTGCTCGTGTTGGACACAACCTTTTCTGACTGCACCGCATGCACCCATGGAGTGGCTATTGACTGAGGGTTGACAAACATTTGTAGTGGAAAATTTTTAGAAACATTGTTTGATCGTAAATTCATCATTACAATTTGAACTGGTGACAAATATGCAATTGCCCTATGGTTATCTTTCTTGTGGGGTAAAAATCTTCCTAAGACCTTTGCTCCAAAGATGGATCTAGGTTCTGGTGTTTCCAAGCCACTAGAAACATTTTTGATATGTCTCTTGACAACAAATGCTTCAAAGGTGTGCTGACTTGCCTGATATCCTGTTTTGATCATTTCATGGGGAATTTATAAATTGCATGCCTTGTTAATTTTAATTACTAGGTAATGAACTTCTGAGTTCTGACACTGTCCATTTTTGCTGATAAAGTTTATAAGAAATTACAATCTTCTAGCCTTGGCATATTACTTTTCATGTTTTTCTGTTCCTTCTTTATTGGCTATGCTTTTCATGAAATTGTTCTGATCATGGACTTTTCAGTTGCAAATTTGCAATATGTTAACAGAAAGGAAAACTCTATTTGTTGATTGATTTTGTGTATTGTGGTTTTGTATCTCAAGGTTCTCAAGCGGGACATTCCATGGGAGCATTACATGTCAACTAAGCTTATTTCCGGGACATGCCTTCAGCTTTTACGGCGCTATGACCACAAACCAGAGAGCCAGCGAGCTCCTTTGCTTGAGGAGGTGAGTTGTGTTGTCACCTAAATTTGTGTGAGTAAAAAAGCTTAAACACCCTTATATCACCAAATTCTTTTTCTGTCTTTCAGATTTAGTACTATGTGGTAATGATTGATATCTGCATCTTTTGGCTATGATTTTCCTTTTACTTTGCTTTTTAGTATTTTTTTCTTATTTCAAGATCCTGCTATAAGTTTACTTGAGGTTATCAAATTCACATATATGTAGCTTCCCTCAGTATCTAAATTCATTCTAAGTAATAGGGAGGGTGTATATTGAACATTCATAGATTAAAGTATTTAACTGTTTCTCTTGGCCCCCTCGTAAATTTTACTGCCTATTGCCATTCACAATAGTTTTACATTCTGTTTCGATTAAATTTACTTCTACCAAAGTTTGTTTATCCATTTATATGCATTTGTTTGGTTACCCTTAACTACTTTTATAACACAAGGATCTTTGAACTCTGTTCTTACAGGATGGGCCAGCATATGTTCGAGTTTTCCTGAATATACTGCGGAGTATCTCTAAGGAAGAGACTGTTGAATATGTGCTTGCCCTCATTGATGAGATGCTTGCAAGTGTGCAACTATTCATCCGCTTTTTTTTCCTTGTAGAAGAAAACTATTCATCTGCTTCACTAAACCATTGCGTTAGCAGTTATTTATGTTACTTTGTTGACCTTTGGTTTCAGCAAATCCTAAACGAGCAGCACTGTTCTATGACCAATCTCTTTCTGGTGAAGATATTTACGAGCCTTTCTTAAGTTAAGTATTCTATGCTGGTTTAGTTATTCTGTTGTTTCTTCATTATCATATATAGTAAGGAATCTGCTCATCTCGTTTGTTCAACAAATAGGTTGACATATGTTGCTACTAGAGTGTTTTCCTTCAGGATCCTGTTTAATAGGGCATTGGGTGGATGGCAGCTTTATTACTAGAACAGTCACCTTCTGTACCTGATAGCCGTTTGGCATGCTAGGACGACTTCATCCACCATGCTAGTCCTGCTTTAATTTGTTATCTGATTATATTTAGCTAACAAAATTGTAATTTTCAGATTGCTCTGGAAAGGCAACTGGTTTGTGCAAGAAAAAAGTTGTAAGATATTGACTGATATAATAAGGTAAGTTTGGCTAGTATTTAAATGTTCAAATCTTGCAAATTTACTTGTGGAGTCTTACTTTACTTTGACTATAGTGCACGACCTAAGCTTCAGAATGGCATGCTTCCAAATGGAGATTCTTCGAACTCGAAGAGCAAGCTTACCTCAACACATGATGTGTTGAGAGGTTTGGTTGATTGGCTCTGTTCTCAGGTTAGAACATGCCAATTGTTGTTAGTATATCACTCTATATATGTTACACTATGAAAGCTCAGGAGTTCTGAAATTTTAGTATGACATGTTTTGCAGCTGAGGAATCCTACCCACCCGAGCTGTTCTATTCCTACTGCTATTCATTGCCTCTCTACTTTGCTAAGAGAACCATATGTCAGGACATTATTTGTTCAAGCTGATGGCATCAAGCTGCTCATTCCTTTAATAACCCCAGCTTCAACACAACAGTCAATTCAGGTTATTGCTTGACCCTAGACATCTAGAATGGAAATATCTTTGAGAAGATATCTCATTAGGACTCTAAGCAGTTCGATCGGATAGCAAGCATAAAGTGTTCCATCCTCTATAACTCTAGATTTAACTTACCCATATTTGTTCGTTTATCTCTTTCTTGTGCAGCTCCTCTATGAAACTTGCCTCTGCATCTGGCTTTTATCCTTTTATGATGCAGCTGTTGATTATTTATCCACTACAAGGGTTATGCCAAGACTTGTAGAGGTTGTCAAAGGATCTACTAAAGAGAAGGTAATCTTCAAAATATTCATGTCACATTAATGCCACTGTAATTACTTCATATCAGAAATGTTTACGTAATGTATTCATTTGAAGGTGGTCAGAGTTGTTGTCATGTCCTTCCGTAATTTGCTGGCCAAAGGTGCATTTGCTGCACAAATGATTGATCTTGGATTGCCACAGATCGTACAGAACTTGAAAGCTCAAGCATGGACTGATGAGGTAAGGAGCTTTCCAAACCATTGGATTTTAAAATATTCTATTGGAAAGTACACATAAAATGCTGGAATCTTTATATCTGAATTAATGTTTGAATCAAAATAAATGTGGGAATCGCAAAACAGCAAGCATATGCTTTTTTGAGACCCATCTCAAATGTAAGCCATTTTGATTTTTGAGTGTTCAGTAAAAGAAAAAAAAGGGGGTTGCACTTTATGATTTTCAGTTTAAGCTTACTATTTTTTTTTCTTGTAACTAATGGTGAACATTGCTTAAACCTGGGTTTTCTGAATGTCAATGAAAAAATGACATAATTTACTTTTTAAAAAATCAATGTGAGTGTCATCTCCCTATAACTTTGATTGAACTATAACGGCAAAGTGAGCTGTCCTTTAAGTTTCTTTTCTTGTTTCTGAACCTTTTTGTGTGATCTGGTCACCATCAACCCTGTGGCAACCCTGGTACTTAAACAGTGCAGATTTTCTTGGCAACATTGCAGAGTTAGCAAATTGTGCATTATTTGCATGATAGGCCTCAGTTGCTGCTTCAAAAAATTTGGAACTTGTGAAACTTTATGCAAGCATAAATACATGTGAATATGTCAAGACTATACACTTGGTTGAGCTTGCTTCTATGTTTCCTCTTTTGTGCTGACAACAATTGCTATTATTTGTGCACCCAGGATCTATTAGATGATCTGAATCAACTAGAGGTAGGGCTCAAAGAAAACCTCAAGAAGTTGAGTTCATTTGATAAGTACAAACAGCAAGTTCTTCTTGGTCACTTAGATTGGTCTCCAATGCACAAAGATCCAAGTTTCTGGCGTGAGAACATTAACAATTTTGAAGAAAATGATTTCCAGGTATATCTTGTTCTTTCTCGAACTAACATATTCAAATAAACAAGATATCATGAAACTGCCTGTAAAAGCTATGGAGTTATTGTTTTTTGTGTAAAAGCTGGGGTTATTAAAAGTGGGGGAAATGTGCACATAGACTACCTAAGTAGCGGAACATTCAAATTGAAATCTGAGCTAGTTTGGATTGTTCAATTTGGATTTGATACGCACATAAGCATTTAGCTCTAAAATTGTGATGGAATAACATTTTCAAAATTTTCAGATTCTCCGTGTCCTGATGACAATTATTGACACATCAAGTGACACCACTGCTCTTGCGGTGGCCTGCTACGACCTCTCACAGTTCCTCCAGTACCACCCATCCGGCCGAATCGTTGTGGCAGACCTCAAGGCCAAGGACCGAGTCATGAAGCTCATGAATCACGAGAACACAGAAGTGAGGAAAAACGCACTGCTCTGCATCCAGAGGCTGTTCCTTGGCGCTAAGTATGCCAGCTTCCTGCAGGCTTGAGAGAGTTGAGTTTTTGTACTTAGATCCAGAGAAACCCCACTGGCCATTTTTCAGAATGGCCAAACCATTATTGAGAAAGACCAAATTCTTGTCCAGTATATCCTATTGTTCTATGATTTTCAGAACCGATGTAAAATAAATAAGCCATACCCTGCTCGATGTAATAAAGTGTCCATGGGCTTGTTGATTCTTTCGTTCCTCTGAACAGTTTTCTACGAAGTGAAAAATACATTGTTTATGTAAATTGTTACTTGTAATTGAGCAAATTTGACTTGTGCACATGGTTTGCTGTTACTTCTTTGTAATTATTCCAAAGATACTTTTGCCAAATTATATCCCTGAAACTCTAAACCCCGTGGTCCTTTGATCCTGCTATTTTAATAAAACAAATAAAATACGAATAAAGTTTGACCACCTTTCGTACTTTCAAACTAGTCCATCCATGAGAGCGTGAATGGGGTGAAGAATCCAAAGATAGTACAGACGAGTGCAAAACACCAACGTACGGAGGACTACAGAAAGATATAAAGATTGTGCTCTATTGATTGGTTACCTCTCTCATACAAATGCATCAATTAACCATGCTAGCAATAGCCAGACATAAACCTCAAACTGGGCCAATCTTGTGCTGCATTTATGACCGTCCTAGTTCCACAAAACATCAACCACACGATTTTGTCAAATAAAAAGCATCAACAATCGGCACTCAATACTATGCCGATGACTAGTGAGATGTCTTAATTACAACTTATCAACGACTCAATCAGATCTCTCAGAGCTCCACAGGCAATGTCGGTACACTACATGGTAGCCAAAAACAGGAAGAAAATGTCACTAGGCTGCATGATAACTAGAAAAACTCCTGAAGAAAAGAAATGTGATACGAAAGCCTGCATCGTCATCAAGCTCCCGCCTGCAGAATGCTAGTGAAGAAGCCACATATGTGGATGCAAATCTAGTCCTGCAAGCAGATGAATATGCAGTTAGAACTTAGAAAATGATGTGCAAACATTACTTTCCAAAGTTATAGCGCCCAATATTAGAATTGTGCACAGTGCACGGTAGCTCAAGTGCTCAAAGCTACTCTTTGACTCAAACATGAAGATGCACGAGATGCAGAAATTTCAATGCAATAGGCATTGCAGTAGCAGGCAAACATTGGCGTCACTGATTTCCAATTTCAAAAGATGATGTCAGTTAAAAACTTAAAAAGATATAGTATAGCTCCAATAGATGTACTTGTTTAGCCAACCTACACACACGACAGCTCTATTGAGAACAAGAAAAAGATCCGACTCCAGTACATGAATGAGGGAAAATGTTCTAGAAGATCATGTTAATATGAATGAAGAACTAACATTAGCAAATTGTAAAATAGTGCACACACAACATCATGACTCCAAGACCTGGAGAAGATTTAATGCACAAAGAATCAGATGTACATGAAGCGGGCCAAGGCAAGACAATATAAATATATTATTTTATATAGTTCTGCATCACGTCACACGGTAATATATCAAAGGTCTGCAAAACAATAGAAGACTTACCACTTCATATCCATGGTTTTTAACGCGTCCTTAAGGCGACGCCTAGGCGTCCAGGCGGTAGAAATTTCTGGGCGTCGGCGTCGCCTTACCAATCGTCGCCTCGGCCACCGAAATCGGAGTCGCGCCGCCGGGGAACGGCCTCGCACCGCCTGGGAACGGAGCTGTGTCGTCGAAATCGAAGCCGCTCCGCCGAAATCGAAGCCATGCCGCCGAAATCGAAGCCACCTGGGGACGGAGCCTCGCGCCGCCGGGGGACAGAGCCGCGCGGACAGCCTGCGGCGCGGAGGAGGCAGGGGCGGGCGACGGAGGAGGCAGAGGCGGGTGACGGAGGAGGTAGGAGAGGGCGACGACGACGGAGGCGGAGGAGGCAGGGGAGGGCGGAGGAGGAGGCAGGGGAGGGGGCACGGCAGCGGCGGCGGACAGGGGACGGACGGGAGCAGGGGACAGGGGAATGAGTGGATAAGGTGGTGGGGAGGCTGGAGCTAGGGTTAAGCAGGGGGAGTTGGGCTAGGTTGGGTTGGGTTGATTTGATGGGCCTCTTTTCCATTTTTAGGTCCACTGGTACTCTATTTTCCTTTAGTTTTTCTTTTCTTTCACAGGCAGTAAGGCGTCGCCTCGCCTCACGCCTTAGCGCCTAGGCGTCTGAGCGGTGGCGTATCGCCTCGCCTCGCCTTACCGCTTTAAAAACCATGTTCATATCATTCTTGGTAACATGAACGGTGGAAACCCAAAATATGGATACACGTGACAATAGTGGAGCCCCATCTGACTGACCCTCTCAATCTCAAAGGTCTTAATGTCAAGTGAAAAACATGCTGGACCTAGAGTACCTTGGTCTTTTGGAACGCCTAGTAGGAGAATGTATCCTTCGGGTGCACCAACAAGGCAACAGTTGTAATGTTCCGGCAACGGAATTGTTTTGGCCATCCGCCACTCATTGTTGCTGTCACCTTCATTTCTACTAGCATAATATACAGGGCTGTCACCACGAACATGATTTAAATTACTGATCATCCCAAGCCTGCCTTCCCCTGTCTCTGCAATGACAACATTTGCATCAGTATTGCCAGGCGGTAGGTCAGTAGTGGAGAACTTCATTCTATTTATGTCTGAGCTTTAGTAACTTGTTCCTTGAGTTTACTTTCCAGTAGAAGCAGCCATATGCATAACTGGGCCAACGAAGCATTAGGCCTCCTACAAACGGTAGTGCATTCAAGCTTAGATTATCCCAGCTTTCAGATGTACCAACATCCCAGTGGCTAGATCCTGAAGAGAAGACAAGTGCCACCGTTTTTGTCACGCAGCACGCCCTGCCGAGGACCCTGAATGATGCCTCCTCTTCCTCCTGTTCAACTCCAGACGGGACAAGGAAGGCCTCGAAGAATTGTACAAGCTGTTTCTGGACCTGGACGGAGGCAAGTAACTCATCGGCTATGGGGGGCAGAAGCAGGTACCGCCGGGACACAGGGTCGCACACCGCGAGGTCCGGGAAGACGGCGCCTTCCTGCGCGTCAGGGCTGCAGTAGAGGAGGACGCGGCCGTCGCGGACGTCGCGGGGATGCCAGCGGTGCCCTCTGCCGCGCGGGAGGTAGTCGAAGGAGAAGCCGGCGGCGCGGGCGAGAGCGCGGGCGGCAGGGGCGTTGGGATGGGGCGCCTCGGCTGGTTGGAATCCTCCTCCTTGTCCGGGACCGAGGAAGCCGAGGAGGAGCGGCGGGTGGAGGGAGCGGTAGCGGCGGAGGAAGGTGGGACCGGCGATGATGCGGCGGAAGGAGACGCAAGCGGTGGAGGCGCGGGCGAGGTCGGTAGGGGAGGCGATCCGAAGGAAGATCTCCTCCAGGAGATCGTCGGTGAGGACTGCTGCCATCGGCGGCGACGGCGCCACTTCCTGCGAGGCGGTCGCCATCCTTCCGGCGAAGGGCGGAAGAGGGGGGATTGGTAGTGGGTTGTGGGCCGAAAGCCCGAAACGAATGGACGACACTGTTTTGTTCAAAAGAATGGACGACACTGACAGCATACGACTTTTCTGTTTTTTATTAGTCTCACAGCATATATACGCTTTTGCAAAGATAACATTTAATAAAGAATTTTTATATTTCCAATCAACAAACACTTTGGGTGGCATGCATCGGAGTGGAGTTCATGGACAGCATGATGCACTCGGGAAGCATCCAATTTTTTTTCCGTTGGACTTCTGCTGGGCTCCCCCACCCACCCTCGCGTCGCTCCCGTTGGGCGACTCGGAGGGTGACACACCAAACACCGCCGCCCACCCCCCAACCCTAGCTCTCGTGGCGGCGGCGGCCCGCGGCAGGGGCCGAAAATCACCTCTTTGCCCTCCTCCCTTCCTCCTTTGCCCACCCTCTCTCCATTATTGCTTCAAGGTAGCAGCTCAGATCCATGGCAGCGGTCGCCCCTTCGGTCGTCGGCGAGGCCATCCCGCCCGTCGCGCATCAGATCCGGCCTCTCCTGGCGCGGATCTGGGTCCCCTGCTCGATTGCAGCTTGTCCGGCGGGCGACAGTGCGGGGGGCGATCTCCCCGGCACGCGACACCCCACGAAGGCTGCGCACGTGGGCGGGGGCTCCTCGGCGCTCCGGTCATCGGTTTGCAGCCGCTCGTGGCCTCGGAGGCGCGTCAGGCTGTCCGGCGGGTGGCGGCGCGCGGGTCCCATGCCCGCATCTCCTCCCTTCTGGTTGTGCCCGGTGTGGCTGTCCTCACCGAGGCCCCTCCGGCGAGGCTCTGTCAGACATTGCCGTCTTCAATTGAGGTTGTCGATGGAGCTCACCTACAGGTATGTCCCACCTCTGCACCGGGGGAAACCCTAGCTTGCTGAATGCTGGCTGGCAATGACGGGCGGGGCGCCACCTATCCTCCTTGGAGGCTTTGCTGAGGTGCCAATGGTGACGGTCAATCTCTCTGGTGTGCTGTGGAAGGCAACAAGTGGGGCGGGAAACCGTCACGGGAAAACCTTGTCTGGTCAAATGCCGGCGTCAACAACGGTGACACCTTCGGGTGCCGCTCCCTCCTTGGAGGCATCGTTGAATTCCCTCCCACAATTTGCCTTTGATACTTGGTTCACTTGAAGTCTCCAACTTGTCGTGCATCTACCTCCCTACTTCATGGGTGAGGCTGGCACTGATGGTTTATTGCGGTTGTGGTTTGAAAAGTATCTTCCGTCAGCGCCTTTGCTTTGTCGACGCTCTCCTTGTTGGTGGTGACAGTAAATCAATTGCCGGGTGGTGATCCACCGCTTCCGTCATTCCTCTTCAAGGATTCCTCCCCTTGAACGGCGTTGGATGATGGTACGTGGAGCTCGGATGTGCGGAGGTGTTACCATTAGCTCCAAGGGAGGTCGTCGTCTTCGGTGAATTTTGGCTTGCACACCCTTACCGCTTTTAGTCCCCACTTCGCTTGTTGGGACTCAGATGGAGGACATCAGCGGGGCGGCGTAGCTACGAGAGGCGATATGGGGTGCAAGGGTCATGAAGGAACCGGCAAGTACGTTGTTCGAGGGCGGCACTAATCAACAATCGGCGGTGTGTTTGTGAGTTGTGTTGTACTCTCTTCTCCTCTTTGTATCTCCAAGATTTTCTTTCTGCGACAATCACTGTAAGGCTGTTTGGCTTTTCACAAGCCCATCAATGAAATTCAGGTGGGGATGCTCTTGTAACATCCCGGATTTTTTCGGAATGTTAATGTTTGCAAAAATGTGGATTTTCAAAAAAAAAATCGTGATTGATGTGTTTTATCAGAATCATAAGACTATCTTCTCGTGTCCTTTCCAAATTCCTAGTAATAAAATTAATTAAATTGCTTTGTGTGCTAAGGATAAAATCCATGTTAGTGTGATTTGGTTTTTATTTGGAATGGACTTGAAATCTTTGAGTGTGGTTTATATTTGAATTCTAAATTCAAATATAAATCTAAAGCTAATTAAACTAACTACCCTCTCTAACCTTCAGACCCGGCTAAACCATCTCCCGGGTCTTCACCTGCTAACTCGGTGGACCCGCCAACTTTTTCGGCCCTCTAATCCTTCCCGGCCTAATCTCTTTCAAAAGTGCTCGGGAATTTATTAAAAGAATTACGGGAATATTTTTCTGACTTTTCGAATTAATTATTTGCAATTAATTCGATTTCGGGGAATAGACTATAATTCCTTGAATTAAATATCTGAGAGCTCATTTGAATTACGACGATATTTTCCGACTTCTCGAATTAATACTTTGCTAATTGATTCGTTCCGGAAAAATTAGTCTAATTCATTTGTTTCATATCTACGAAATAAATTGCTATCGATTTATTTCGCGGACTCTAGTTTGCCTAGGCTCAAATATCTGAGTCAATCTAAAATCCTACCTAGCCTAACCCTAATCCTTTCCCTTAAATACCCTCGCCCCTCTCTCTCTCCCATTTCCTTTTCTTCTTTCCCTGCCGCCGCCACCTCCTTTTCTTTTCTCTCTATTCTTTTTTCCTCACGCAAGAACACAGCCACACAAACCTTCCTCCACCGAGCAATGCCAAGCCGCAATCCTCCTTTGCCTTCTGTTGATTCACGCATGAAGCAAATCAGCCAGCAGATCCTTCCCCCTCCTTTCTCCCTTGCGTGCTTCCCAAATCATTAAGCAGCAGCCGCAGCCCCCAATCCACTCGAACTCTCCCTGCTCTTTTTCTTCCACCCGAGATGCAAGGTAGTAGCCTGCAATTTCCTTTTCTTCTCCACCAGCTAGCAAGCCAGCCGCAACTCTCTCTGTTTTCCTTTTTTTTCCCCAATCCCGTCAAGCAAACCAAGCAGCAGGCAGCAGCGATTCTCCTTTTCCCCTGCTCCAAATCCTTCGAACAACAGCAAGGAGCACATGCGCCCTTCCTATGTAAGCAACGAGCAGAGCCCCGCAAGCCACACCTCTCCTTTCCTCCCTGCGTTTTCCCCCAAATCGAGCAAGCAAGCAGCAGCAGCAGCCGCCGCGTGTGCACCACGACCTCGTCGACGAGCCGAACGAGGAGAAGAAGGAAGCGAGGAGGCCAAGCCAGGAGCCGAGGCCGTCGTCGCCAGGAACGGCCACGCCGTGCAGGACCGCGAGGGGAAGGGCTGCGCCCTTGCCGGAACGACCACGTCGAGCCCGACTTCAACACCGCAAGCCTCCACCTTGCTATCTACCTGCCTCTCCACGATCTCAGAGGAACCCTCACGGTGAGCCACGCACCAGCCTCTACCTTGCCCTCTACATGTTTGCTGAAATGCCTCAACGAGTTCTTGAGCACCGAGGTGACTAAGGCCTACACCTGACTCTGGGTCTGTGTTGCCGGCCTTCGCCCCGTGTTCTTCCCTTGCAGGTCGCGGCACCGCTGCTACCCGCCACCATGCTGCGGCCTTCAATCCATAACCTTGTGCTCGCACACAACGTGCTCGACAGTATGCGCCCACCAAGCTGCCGTCCGCCTCGCCCACGACGTGTTCGTCGAAATGGATGAACCACGACAGCAAGCTGTAGGTGAGCCATCAGTCCTGTCTTGTTGTTCCTATGTGCCGGCCTTCGTGCCGAGGTGATGTACCATGGCCGGGAATCGGCCCTTGAACTCTCGCCCCATGTCGCTCTGCTCTGCTCCGCGCAGACGCCGTCGCTTGTGTGCCGACCCGAGTCGAGCCTTACGCTTGCAGGTGCCGATGCCTTCATCAACGCGCGCGCGCAAACCCCGCCTGGCCTTGTACCTGTTGCCCGACGCCGACGAACGCGTCGCCCTGTCCGCTGCGCCGACGCGGCGAAGCCGCCGGTTTGCACGCCCGTGCACGCACGCGCAGGGAGGCGGAAGGCCTTGCCTTTGGTTCGCCGCGCACCAACCACCCGCCGAGCGCCCACGTACCCATGCGCACTCGCCGGCGGCCAAGTTGTGATCTTTCGTGCCTCGCCGTCGCGCACGCCGAGAAAGGCGCCGCCTTGGCCCAAGCTCTGGCCAGAGCGCACGAACAGGGGACAAAGCCCCTCCTTTGGGGTCGATTTTCCACACTACGTCGCACTCGTACACACCCGGCGCACCTGCGCACCTTCGCGCCCGAGCCGGCACGACTCTGCCGCTACCGTTGACTGCGCGCGCATCCCCGCTTGCCCGCCGTGTTTTTAGCCGCTGTCGTGTGCTCTGTGCGCACACCGATGCCGAGGCGCCGCCGTGGCGAAGCCGTTGGCTTGCACTTGTGCGCGCTCTCACTTAGGGAGACCAAGATCTCGCCTTTGGTCACCTAGCGTGTCGCCCGTGTCGTTCCTCTAGAGCAGCCCAACACGCTCGCCGACGAGCGCACGCACGCTCGCGTGCTGCGCTGCCAAGCAGCATCTCGCCGTGCGCGTCTTCACTGACGCCGCTGCCCTAGGCCTCAAAACCGGTGCTTTTCCATTCTCTACCTGTTTTCCTAGGTCTTCCTGAATCTTGCCGTCGTTCGTTTTCCGCCGAGCGCCGGAGAGCTCGCCGCCGGCAAACCTTTGCCGCCTCGGAGACCCTTTGGGGTTTTCTGTCGAACAGATGGTGGGCGTCAAAGCCGGCTTGGGGTTTTTGTCGCACATGCGCGAACCACCGCACCGCCGCCATCCTCTTTCTGTTCTTATTCCACCGAAACAAGCCAGCAATTCCTTTTCTTTCTCTCTCCACGAGCAAGCAATTCCACCGGCAGCGACTCTCTCATCCATCGACCTCCCTCCAATCGGCAGCAAACAACCTCTCCCTCTAATTCTTTTCACCTAAGCAAATCAGCAAGCTGCAATGCTATCTAACTTTAGCTCTTTATCTATCATGTGTTGTACGTTGCTTTGCTAAATAGCAGCACGTGCACCTAACCTGTAGCCACGTCCCGGCCTTTGTTGCCTGTCTATACGTCCTACAGCTTCAGTGCAGTTTAGAGCACCAAGGAGCGGCTTATGGCCTATCTGTTCCACACCATGAAGTTTCAGTCTGAGCAAAAGCTAGCAAGCCGGGCATCTCCTGTCTTGTTTCCTAAGGCATATAATCTTAAGTGTTTAATCACGAACCTTAATCTTTCTTGCTAGCACTTTGCTGGATGCCGAGCTATGTGCCAATGCTCTAGGCTTCTGAACCTATAGTACTAGTCTCTATTTCGAACCTCAAACCATACAAGCAGCAACTACTACTTGTTCTTCCTTTCTGCCTATAGCTGAGCCGGCACAAGCTCAGTTCTAGCATGTGTCTCCAGCCACACACATCCTTAGTTTAGTTGCTGCATGCGCTTGCCTAAAGTCATGTACGTACTAGCCCAGCTTGAGCGGCCTTGTTCTGTTCTATTTAAGAGCACAGGTTTCAGTTCCATGCTAAGCTAGTATGCCATCCACCATCAAGCAGCTGTAGCAGCCATATATGTGCTGAAAGGCCATGTACATGCTAACTATCTCTGGTTCTTAATCCATCTAGTATGAATGTTGCTTTGCTAAAAAGCAGCACATACCCTTTTTCCACCGAGCCTTAGTCTGTGAACCAGATGCTTGTTCTCAATCGTTCAAGTCCCGACCATACCTTTCGCCGCGGCCGTGCTACGCTTTCGTCGTGCACGACGTGTGCGCTAACTAAACCATCCACCATACCATGGATAAATCCGTCCTCGCCACATCTTTGTCGTGTTCCAGCTTATGCCAAGTTAGCCAAGTACCCTCACCACATCACATTGCTTCTAGCTGATCCAACCGGTTCAATCCCTCTAATCTGACCAAAGGGGCCCACAGCCTTACCGTTGGGACCCACTAACTTGAGAGGTCGCTAACTATCTAACCTGGTCCCATCTGACATACGGGGCCCATGGGATGACTTGTGGGGTCTGGTTTACTTTTGCCCTTCCCCTTTGACCTGGTCAACAATGATTGTTGACTAGTCAACTGACCTTACAGATCAACCCAAAAGCTAACCTTTGATCTCTAATTTGCTGACTTATGTTTTGTTTGTGCTTTATCGTAATTAATTAAATTCATAAAATATTTTTTTATTTGAAAATCAATAATAAATTGTTTCTAGCTTAGAAAAATATGAAATCAGTTTCTTTATTCTCCTAAAATAATGAAGCACCCGTTAGACTAGCTTTTGGAGTTATTTGGTTCTTTATTACTTCTCTTTGGAGTTTATTTGCATTTAGCTCCGGTATTTATTTATATTTCCGAATCTAGGATTCCCGGAGCTGAGGAGACAAGCCAGAAGATCGAGTACAACTACGGAAACTACAACGACTACTTGCTCACAGGTGTTCACGCCCGACCTACTTTGAATGCCCATTAGGCATTGCTTTAGAACTGCTAGCGCTTTACTTATGCATGATGATGATTATGATGAAACCCTTGCACTGCCCTTTTTACTACCCTATCCTTGATTGACCTACTACTACTACTACTACTATATTTACGCGTGATGATACGCTGAGCTTGCTGTGCATGTGTTGGGATATTGTGGTAGTATTCTTGGCGTGTGTGGGGAAAAACCGGCAGGAGAAGGTGTTTTGGAATACTTTGGCGGCGGTGAGCTCAAGACAACCTGATCCGGGATCGGGGGCCAGGGATCGTCTTCTCGGACGTTGCCCAGTTTGGTGCCTATGGCGGGTACACTGTTTTTAGGAGCACAGGTGTTGGGGTTTTTGTGATGACTTGGAGGATAGGAGCTCGCCCCGGTCTGAAACCGAGTGGGTCGCCTTGTTACACGGGACTTTCGTACACACCACCTCGCCGAGAGTGGGGATATGGCCGTTTCGACCCTAGCAAGTGCGATACCATACCTGCCAGTAGGATAGAGGGTATCAGTGAGAGGGTTAGGGTGAAGTCCCTTCCCTATTGGGCGCTCCCCGTGCGGCCACACGGGAGCATTTTCACAGTTCTAGGGCGGACCTTTGAGAAGGACCGCAGCGAGACCCGGATGCAGGATGGAATCGTAACTCCTAGGTGTTCGTTCGGTAGGGTGGGCTTGGTTGGCTGATCACCGCCGGGTGCCATTCCGAGTTGGGTACTGGTGTACACGCTCTGCAGAGTTTAGATCTATACGTATAGCCGCGTCCTCGGTTATGGACATGCCCGTTGTTTACTTCGACTCTTACGTTTTGGGATTTCTACCTCCCCCTTATAGGATGAGAGTGTATGGTGAGTCGTGGTTGTACTCGGGGAGATGAGAGTTGCTCCCTCTGCCTTGCGGATCTGGGTGCAATCATTGAGGTGCGAGAAGTGGGAGTTCTCGCACCGACCCTAGATGGAGATAGGATTTGGAGACGGTGATCTGGGTGATCAGGTGTAACCGTTTGTGGATGAGTGATATGGGAATTGGTGGGAATTAGAGATATTATTCTATTTATGTTGATGTTGATGTTTAGGAAAACTCTAGCCTGCTCCTTGACTACTTTTATACCCTTAGCTTTAGGCCACTTAAAGCTTGCATACGGTTGGTGACGTGAACCTATCCCATTCCTTGGGGATAGTTTGTGAGTGTGCAGGATTGGACTTGGAGCGAAAGTCCATTCATGAAGGAAGGGTTGCGTTGTTTCGCTCAAAGATGCCTGTGGTGAAGATCGGGGATGAAGACTTGAAGTCTTAGCTACCGCTGCGTAGAGTTTCTACTTGTCGCTTAGCCCAAGGGGCTTGCACTTAAATCGTATACCGAGCTGTATTCGGATGTAAATACTTTGTTTTGTACTCTGATTTCGTTGTATGAAAATGATATTATACTGTAATGAGTTCTGTACGTGATAGCTACTGATCCAGTGACTATCACAAAGGTACAGGGAGTCGGGTTTTCCTCACCGAAAACCCGGGTCGTTACAGCTCTCCCCTGTGACCGTTAAAAAAAATATTTTTTTCCGTTGGTGCAGATTGCAGAGGGATCGAATAATATCAAAGTGAATGAATCTGAACTTGGACTGACGAGCTAGTGTCGACGTACTGTAGTGCAAACGAATATAATGAATGAACCGACAAATTACAAATTTTCCCAAACATGCTCCATCCATCAAGTTCCCCGCGCAGATCTTGTCCAGTTGTCCGCCGACGTCCCGAACACGAACTCGGCGGCGACGAACTTCTGCAGGTGCCGGCACTGCTTGTTGACGTCGAGCTTCAACCTGCTGGCAGCTTCCTGCACGACAAAGTCGCAGCAGGCGCACCGCTTCTGACCCCCGGTGGCCGCGCCGAGCAGAGCCTGGCAGCAATCCGAAGGGAGAGGCTTGCTGAGGAGTATCTGATTCGGGCGGGAAAAAAAAATTAAAAACACTCCTCGCGTCTCTCTCGCGCGGGGGTGACGCAGGGGTCGTAACCCTAGCTGCCGCTGCCCCTCCCCAACTCTCTCCCGCCGCGCTGCCGCCTGAGCGGGCTGCTGCATCCTCGCGCGGCCCGTGAGGATGGCGGCAGCGTGACCTCCCTCCTACTCTCTGGCGGATCTCGGCAGGCGCGGCCGTCCGGGTTCCCGGAGGAAGCTCGTCGGTGCGAGCTGCTCTCGCGGCGGCGGAGGCTGGTGCCACCAGATCTGGTGTCGCCCCGACCGGATCTGGTGGCTGCATGGAAGGAGTGCGCAGTGGTGCGTGGGGGGAGGAGGGATGGCGACCGGAGCAGGGCGGCAGCGACGACGTCTATGGTCGGCGCGGACGGCTCCGGAGGCGGCAGCGGCCGGTGCAAGTCGTCGGTGGTTGCGGCGCCCGGAGTTAATGGGCGTAGGGGGCTGCCGCTGGTGCCTGCAGGTCGTGGCCAACCGTGGCTGGTTGTGGCTGGCCGGAGCTGGTCGTGACCGGCTGGAGCTGGTCGGCTGCGGCTGTGGCTGGCCGCGGCCGGCGGCGGCCTATCTGTGGCCGGTCCTGGCTGGTCGTGGTTGGCCGCGGCCGGCTGGAGCGTGCAGGCAACATGCGCTTCGACAAGATGGTGGTGCTCCTCCTCGACAGCGATGCTGGTCCGGCGCCACCTTAGTGGTGGGGTCGGGGGTTCTCAGGTGCTTGCTGGTGGTGTCGTGGTGGCGTCTCGAGGGGCTGTGCCGGGCTTTTCCTGGTTGAGGTGTCGTGATTGCAGCAGACTCCTGTCATTGGTCGAGAGCGTGCGGCAGGAATGGTGATGTTCCAGGCGTAAGCCTTCACCGTCGGTGGCAATGGTGGCGGCGCCCTCGGGGCGTCGCTTTTCCTGTTGAGGGCACCATTGAGGGTTACCATGTTCTTGCAACACGGGGATCCCAGGGTGAAAACCCAGTCCTTTGTGGACATGCGACGACAGCGTCATTGGCGTCATACCCTTCTTGGAGGCGCCGCATCTGGAGACCCATCTCGACCTGTGGCAGTGGTGGTGGTCAGCTGGTGGTGTTGCCTTGTGCGTTGCGACTGTGGTGGTGTGCTTGGTCCGTGTTGGCAAGGAGGTGCGGAGGGCCCATGGGGGTGCAGCCTCGGGTTGGCGCGCTTGGTGTAGTGGTGATCTCGGTGATGGTTGAGCGGAGGTATTACTTTCTTAGCAGTCTCAAATATCTGAGTCCTTGGCAGAGGAGTGAGGCGGTGGATGAGACGATGCCCCCACGCAAGTGGCCAGGATCAGTGGTTTCATTGGTGTTGCGACGTGAGTGTTCTGCCGAAGCAACGTCGGAGCAGAGAGATCGGCAACCATGTGTGTGCAGCTTGATGGTGATAGCTCATCGTGGAGGAGTTCAGGTGACCACTTGAGCTTGCAGCGGGTTGCGGCTTTGGCGATGACACAACGTTGACGACGACGGCACGGGTTGCGGCGGCTTCTTTGCTCTTCTCCCAGGATGTGGTGGTGTAGTGTCTTGTTGTGTGTGTTGCTCACGTGCGTTGTTTGTGTGGTGACGTTTGTTTCGAACACGTGATGTACAATTACTGTTTCTTCTTAAATGATATGGCGTGCTCGCCTTTAATTTTTAAAAAAAGCTTGCCGAGCACCGCCGGGCTCACGACATCGTGAGGAGATGTGTCGGCGCAGAGCTTCTTCTTCACCACCAGCGAAGCGAACCCGAACAGGTCGAGCGGGGCGGCCGTGGCAGCAAAACACGCCGAACGATGATACCAAACACTTGTTATTGTCATCACTCATCACGATAGCATTCTGTGCCATCAACATCAAGTCTAGTAAGGACATGCACGCGAATTAGATCAATAATATACAGAAATAATATAGACCAGCTTGGGGCAGCTAAGTTCAAAAATTGTATAAGACTCGTGTTTCAGAAGAAATTTGTATCAGACGACTGAATGTATGGTTCATCTATCAGACATTCAGACGTCAGTGGACACCGGAGTACGTGCAGGACAACTATCGGAAGCTCTCCTAGCAGCAGAGAAATACACAAACGGCTGCATATCTTCGTTGCCACGTACCACTGCTCCACGCAGTGGCACCGGAAATGTCCCTGGACCTGGATGCGAATCTAACCCTGCAGCTGAATATGTAAATGCAGTTAAAACTTAGAAAACCACCTAATATAGAGCTTGTAAATGGAGGGGTACAGCCTACTTCAATAAATATGGCTCAAAAGTAGCTTGAACTTGAAAATTAAACAAAGGTGCACAAGCAGCACAACACTTCTAATATCTTCTTCTTCTGAAAGCTTTTGTGATATGGAAAGGCCTATACTTCTTGTCAAACAATAATGTTGGGATAACTCAAAACTTAACAGCAAACACTATATATACGTAGTAATAACCACAATGGACAAGACTCGGATGAACTCAAAAAACAATGTTGCACATCAAGTCAAGAGGTTTAAAGGGCCTAATAATATGCACGCTAAATTTGTAATTTTTCCAGCATCAATATCTCATGACAAACACAAAATTCAGCACATCATGATTGTGATTAAAAAAACTTACACTGCCCTTGAATCCTTCTCGGTGACATAGATGGTGGGAAACCAAAATACGGGGAGATAGAACCATATGAGTACTTGCTCTTAATCTTACCAATCATCTCCATGTTGAAAGTCTTAATCTCAAGTGAAAAAACTTGTGAGTATGCTGAATCAGAATCATAGTATCTTGGATTGCTCGTAGGAAAATGAATCCTTCAACAGCGGTATTTTTCATATGCCACTGATAACGGGTGGACAATCGTATTGACTTCTGCCAATGCCAAGCATTATTGGCCTTCTCACCGTCATCTTGCGAAAAGGTGTAATAATCCACAGATGTACCACAAGAAATGTGGGTAAACATTGCAATCTTGCCTTCCTCTGCCTCCACAATGACACATTGGCGTCGGTTATCGCGATCGGGTGGGAGGTCAACAGTGGAGAACTCCATTCTTCTCGTGTCAAGCTTGAGTAGCTTGTTCTCCGCGCATACTTTCCAGTAGCAGCAGTGATGAGCCCATTGAGGTGAACTCAGCAAGTGATATCGTCGACGTCCCTTTGTTACGTTCAAGCTTAGAGAATCCCAACCGGTGCATGTACCGATTCTCCAGTTGCCGGAGCCTGAAGAGAAGACAAGCACCAAAGACTTCGTAACGCTATGCACCCTGCAGATCACTTCGAATGGCGTCTCCTCCGTGCCTCCAGAAGGGATAAAGAAGGCCTCAAAATCTAAGAGATCTGGTTGCCTGATCTGCATGGAGGCGAGTAGGCCGTTGGGTATGTCAGGCAGCAGCAGGTATTCCCGCGTGAGGGGGTCGCACACAGCGAGCTCCCGAAGGACGGTGCCACGCGAGCTAGGGCCACGGGCGAGGAGCACGCGGCCGTCGCGGACGTCGCAGGGATGCCAGCTGTGCCATTTGCGGAGAGGGAGGTAGCTGAAGGAGAAGTCGGCGGCGCCGGCGAGAGCGCCAGCGAGAGGCGCGTTGGAGTGGGGCGCATCGACGGCTCGGAAGCGGGAAACATAGGGATCAGGATCCGGTAGGCAGCCGAGGCAGAGGGTGCCGAGGAGGAGCGGCGGGTGGAGGGAGCGGTAGCGGCGGAGGAAGGTGGGGTCGGCGATGAGGCGGCGGAAGGCGACGCACGCGGTGGATGCGCGGATGAGGTCGGCAGGGGAGCCTAAGCCTACGAGGATGAAGATCTCCTGCGGTAGGTCGTCCGAGAGGACCAGCAGCAACTTCGTTGCTTTGCGGCGGCGCCGAACTGAACGGGAAGATGACGTCATAGCCAGCGACCCTCCCGCCGGCGGCGAAGGGAGGATTTTGACTTTTTTTTTTTTTGAGAATCGAGGGTTTTGACTTATGAGGCAGCTCTCGGTGAAGCGATTTTCTCTCTCTCTCTCTCTCGCGATAGAAATAGAATAGAAAGAGATTTGCTGCGGTGCCCATCTAATTTCAGTTGCGTTGGAGTAGATTCAGAACGAACAGAGTTCGTCAGACAACTTGCATCCAGGATACCACCGCAAGAAAACAACATGCAGGGTACGAGCCCGTTCGATCTCGAAGAGAAGGAAGAGATCATATGTCCCCTTTCGCTTCTGGATCAGCATGTGACTGTACTCGAATTTTTGTGAACAGATCCGTGCTTCTACCAAAGAGTTGTGATTCAGAACTGAACCAGAGTTGTAATTAACCATTTCGAGATAATAAGAACGAATGACTAAAAAGCATGAAGGAACCGCAGAGGGGCTCGGACTCGAAGAGCTGCAGACGAACACGAACCACAACATGATGTTGTGGATGTACTCGTTGGGGCTCTAGAGTTGTTGCAGAGTTTCTGGTGAGGATCATCTGCGATGACCATTGCTATGAAACTAATGAATGAATCTTAGAGTAACTTCAGCAGATGGAGTAAATTTGATCCCCTATATAAAGTTATTGGGGGTTGAGTAAAAATATTTGCATCCCTAAAACACAATTTGCTCCAGCAGTTTCTCTATTTTGCTTCCCTAGTTCGAGGGGTGGAGGAGAGATCCTCTCTATAGAGGGGATGGAGAAGGATTTTTAGTCAATAGAGAAAAAGAGGAGGGGCTATAAGGAATCTGCTGGAGAGGTTTTTTTTATTTCATCCCCTATATCATTATTTTTTTGCTATTAGGGAGGGGATAGGAAAGCTGCTGAAGTTGCTCTTACCTGGAGAGGATGGAGGAATCAAGCCGTCCGGTGGCAAACGTGCCGGTGTTGCTCCGTGCTGGTGCTAGACTGCCGACCTCGTGAGAGCACCATCGAGGAGCAGTCCCAGCTGGTCGGTCACAGTCACAGTCGCACCAGCTCCAACTCCGGTGAGCACGCCGAAGCCCGGTGAATCCTCTCCCGCGCTGTCGATGCTGCTTCTGGTCCATCGCCGCCACCCACCTCTCCCGCGCCGCCGAGGCCGCCAAGTAGACGGCACAGATGGTGCTCCTGGTCGGTCGACTCGCAGATGGCGCTCCGGGTGGCGCTGAAATTCCCGACGACCGCATGATCCAAAGCCGCGGCTGCTCGCTCGTCTCGGCTACGGCTAGGACACCGACGAATCGTCCCTCCTTGTTCTGTGCTGCTGATGTGATCGAGAGGAGCGGATCGGATACCTTGCGGCTAGGAGCTTCGCAATTTGGGCCCGAAGCATGGCGGCGGCGCCACCTGGCGCTGGACGGTAGGAAGGCAGGAAGACATACCACCTGAGTATCCATCCGATTCGGAGGAAATCTCCTCCGGGAGGTCGTCCGTGAGGAATGCACGCAGAGGAGCGGCGCACATTAGCGGCGGGGATGGAGTCCGACTGATCGACTCCGTGAAGCCAAGGATTCGGACACGGAGATTTCATAGCGGCGAGTCGGAGACCAAGGCACGCCCACGGGGTATCAATCAAGGATCAACATGCCGCACCAACTCACCACAGCAGCCAAGCACAGCGCCTGCGCTTCTTCTCCGATCGATATCCAACAACGACGCAGAGGCGCACACCATCGCTCGACGCAGGGCGCAGGCATGGCTTCGCGGCGTTCGTTCCTCGCCACTGTTTGCCTGCTCCTCCTGCTGCTCCTAACGTTGTTTGGCGGCGCCCTCGTCGAAGCACGTCCAGCGCCACGGTCGCCGCACCGGAACGCACCGAGACGTCACCTCTGGATGACGGACGCGCCGGAGAGCAGTGTCGATGGCTACCCGAACACGTGGCACGCACACCGCAAACTCGGCGAGAAGAGCAAGCCCCCGAAGAACGCGACGAAAAAGGGGGGCGTGCAGTTCGACATCGGCAGCTTCGGGGCCGCCGGCGACGGGCAGACCGACGACACCGCCGCGTTCCAGAACGCATGGTCCCAGGCCTGCTCCTCAGCAAAGCCGGCCGTCCTGCTCATCCCCGCCAAAAAGAGCTACCTCGTCAAGGAGACCAGCCTGTCCGGACCGTGCAAGTCCAAGGTCACGTTCAAGCTCGAGGGAACCCTGGTAGCTCCGGAGGACAAGTCGGGCTGGAGCAAGGAAGGCCACCCGCACTGGATAAGCTTCAGCAACGTCGACGGCCTCACGGTGACCGGCAAGGGCGCCATGGACGGCAAGGGCAAGTCGTCGTGGGAGAACTCGTGCCGCCGGAACCACAAGATGCCGTGCACCTTCGCGCCGGCGGCGCTCACCTTCTCGTCGTGCAACCACCTCAAGGTGGAGAGCATCAAGCTGCTCAACGCCCCGCAGATCCACCTCTGGGTGGAGTTCAGCAGCGACGTGACGCTGTCCCGGCTCACCATCGCGTCGCCCGGGAACAGCCCGGAGAACGACGGCATCCACGTCGCGCACAGCGACGGCGTCCGCATCCTGGGCGCCAAGATCAAGGCCGGCGACGACTGCATCTCGGTCGCCTTGGGCACGAAGAACCTGTACGCCACCAAGATCGAGTGCGGGCCGGGGCACGGGATTAGCGTCGGGAGCCTCGGGAAAGGGAGCACCAGGGCCGAGGTGTCCAACGTCACCATCGACGGCGCGCACGTGTCGGGAACGCTGTTCGGGGCGAGTATCAAGACGTGGCAGGGGGGCACCGGGTACGCCAGGGACATCAAGTTCCTCAACATGGTGATGGACAAGGTGAAGAACCCCATCGTCATCGACCAGAACTACTGCACGACGTCGGACCCGTCCAAGCCCAAGGCGTGCGGCCAGGATTCCAAGGCGGTGGAGATCAGCAACGTGGAGCTCAGCAACATCAGGGGCACCAGCGTCAACAGGGATGCCATCAGGCTGCACTGCAGCGAGGCCTCCTCATGCCGCGGCGTCGTGCTGCGGGACATCGACCTCAAGACAAGGGAGGCGGCGAGAAGAACGCCGCCACGAGCACCTGCGAGAACGCCGTGCTGGGCGAGACGAGCAACGTGTCGCCGGCGCCGTGCTCGTCCGCGGCGACCAAAGAGGATTTGGTCCCGCTAGGATCTGAAGAAGACGATGTCTGAAACTTGACTGACGAGAGATACGGGTGAACGTTCGGTGATGGAGGCAGGGGAAGATAAAATCGAGCGCAGGACGCCACCGGTGATGCTGGCCGTGGCCAGGACGCGGAGGAACCAGATTGAGGCAGCTGCGTGGCCGTGCTCAACGAAATATGACGTGCAGATGCAGTGTTCTTTTTATCGTGTAATTGTTGTTATTATGTAAACATCACATGTACTATTTTTCGACAAAAACAGACTATTACTCAGAAATTCGTATTTTTTACAACGTGTCAACATTTTGGGTGTCAAATTTGTGAAGCTGGTCTTTGCAGAGTCAAATATGCGATAGTGCGAAGCCATGTTTGGACTTTGGAGTGTCTTACTACCGCCTCCAGCCTCCACCATCGTTGTTTTTTTACATCACATCGATCTTGAGCTCTTTTGTATGCTTGCCCCGTTTCAAGCTAGTGATGCAAATTTAACGTCCAAAATGGTACAGTTCCACAATTCAAATCAAGACTGTTTTAAATATACCGAGCTAACCTATTTAATTTTATGAACTACAAAGAAATAAATTAGAATGGTGTGTTACGGGATAACATAAATCCATATATTAACTGGCCTCCCAATTAACGACAGAGGTATACGATAAAATAACCATTGTAAATGCAAAACCCGTAACTCACACTTTAAATCCAAAAGGTTGAAAAGCAGTACACAATCTGAAAGCCTAACACATTGTAGAACATGTAGGGCAAGAATACGCACTACAAAATTCGGGGATGCTGCAAATTTTAAGCTAAGGTCCCCAGCCGTTAATGCTGTCCAATATGCATATTCTGCTGTTACCACATCATCCGAGTTGTCCAAAATATCATCCAGCATATACAAAGAAAGCCAACAAGTTCACACGTGATACTTGATAAAGAGTTTAGTAACATCATGTCTTAGTCTCATCATAATTGGGACTCTGATCAGTAGCACTTGAAATGTAGAGAACATAAGTTTTATACCTAATGGCTACATAAAAGTCAGACCGAGCAGATAGGCAGTGCTGATAGCATACAGGATAACCAGAAACATTTGAAGCACAACACAAAAGCCTGTGTATCATCAGGACCTAGCTCCATGCTCCACACCAGCAGCAAGGCACCGAGGGGCGACCTGGACATGAATCTAGTCCTGCAACTGAATAGTCGGAGTTAGAAATTTGAAGCTACCACTGCAAATGCAGCAAAAACAGTCAGGTTTCACAGCGCGTCAAGCCATTTAGAACTTTTTAAGTGTCAACAGAATACTTGAGATGTTTCGATTGAAAGTAGTATACTAAAAAACAACGGTGCATCACACCATGATTCACTCAAAAGTAGTAATAAAAAACAAAGGTTCATCACACCATTTTTTATCAGAGGCGAACTCACAAAACCTAGGTTGCAGTAAGCATCATCATCAATTCACAGTTCTAAAAGGCAACACAAGTTAAAATGATGTAGCTCCAATAAATATACTTTTTGCAGCCAAGCATAGCTAGACGGAACAAAGATCAAGATTGGAGTCTAGGCACATGGATGAGAAGAACAGACAGAACTAAAAAAGCCCATTTAGCCTCCATCTGAGCCTGGGCTCAACCACTCATCTCATAAACAAGTTTATTTTACAGCAAGTAACCTCAAAACGCCATTTTTCCTACAAAAAACTGCTACCTCTACGCTTATTTGTTCTATGGATCACAATGTACATAATTTTACACAGTAACAGTACAATGCAAGCAGGCTACTGTCATCAGTCACCAATATAAAAGTAGAAAGTGTGAAATTCCATAAATCCTTGCCAGGCAGGCCAAAGTTCTAAGAAATCTGATGTTTTAGTCAATGTTTAGAAGTGATAAACATGACAGACAGTTGACAGATGGAAGCCAACAGTACCCAGACCAATAACTTTTCAACATGTTATCTACCAGCCCATGCATGATGCTACAGAATAAAGATCTGCCTCGCAAATAATAATAATAATAAAACAAGACTCTCGAAAAGTAACTACATAACAGAAACAGAATATGTATAAAAAAGATTGTTTCAATGAACAGAACAGAACCAATATGCCTATGTAATCAGGCACGTGACCTAAAGATAAAAGTCTAAACTACTCTCCTTGAAGACATATGGTCAACATATAAGCAGGAAAGACATGCCATCTGTCATCTTGGTGGCAAACTAGTGATTTAAATGTACACATTGCTTTTTTTTAAGAGAAATGTACACATTGTTACAATTCAATGACCGTGAAATCGCAAACCATAATTCAATGAATGGTGAAGAAGAAAAGAATAAAACAGAACATGTTGTAAGTAACTCTGAATTCACATTCTATATAATCTTTTTCTCTGCATGGTTTTTTTAAGTAGCCAACATATTTGCACTTTGCAGTAACAGCGTTTCACTAAAGATCGTATTGCTCGAGGATAAATAAATCCTGTAGATTAGCACTTTGATTTCTTGATTATTTTTAAAAATAGTGGGATGTTCCGGGACAGATGGTTTCCATAGTGCAATGCTCCTACTACATGGCACTGCTGTTGAACAACACAGCAATCATGAATACTTTCATGAGTGTGCTTCGCCTTTGCGACAGACAATTTTTAGGCAGAAGAAAATAATTTTAATATGGATGGACTGCAAATCTCTAAAATTAGAAAGTTGTCAAATATCACATGCGCTATGTGGTGATCAGAAGGATCTAGAGAAGAAGCCTTGGATGAACCCACAATCAATGATGCACATCAGGTGTAAAGGCCTAGAATGTGCAGTTTTGCACCACAAATTTAATGTTATTGCAGCATCACAGTCATGTAACTCTAACTTAAAGGTCTGTAAAATGCAAAAGGCCGGCAAGATTTATGATAAAACTCTTACCACTTGATATCATTGAATTCTTCTTGGTGACATCGAGGGTGGGAAACCAAAATATGGAATGACCTTAACAAAAAGGTTTTCCTACTGACCCTCTCAATTTTGAAAGACTTGATCTCAAGTGAGAAAAATTCTGAATCCTGTTCCTTTGGATTGCCTGCTAGGAAAATGCATCCTTCAGCTGGACCATTAATAAAACATATACTAGTATACGGATCTGGCAATGGGATGGTACTCTTCATATGCCACTCATGGGACTTCTCAGTGCCATTTTGCAAAAGGTTGTAATAACTCAAAGTTGTGCCTGCATCACATAGATGAAACATAGCAACATTGCCTTCCCCTGACTCCACAACCAAGATATCCTCACCATCCTGACCAGGAGGGAAATCATATGTGGATAACTCCATAGTGCTCACATCGAGCTTGAGCAACTTACTACTCTCTCCGCAGTGTACTTTCCAATAGCAACAGCCATACACGTGTTGGCATTTTTCCAGTATTTCAGCTTCATACAATCCTAAATCATCCCAACTGGCAGATGCACCGACACTCCAGTGGCCAGAGCCTGAAGAGAATAAAAATACCACCAATTTGGTCTGAGAATGCACCCAGAAGATCACACTGAACGATGTCTCCTCCATGTCTCCAGAAGGGATAAAGGATACCCCGGAAAAGAAGAAGTGTTTGTTTTGGAGCTCGACGGAGGAGAGTTGGTCATCGGTGAGTGGAGGCAGCAGCAGAAGGTATGTCCGGAACAAGGGGTCGCACACTGCGAGTTCGCGGGAGAAGCGATACTCCCCGCCCAACTCCTTGACGCTACTACTGCAATCGACGAGGACACGGCCGTCGCGGACATCGCGCGGACGCCAGAAGCGCCAGCGCCCTTTGGTTTGGCGAGGGACGAAGTCGAAGGGGAAGTGGCCGGCGTGTGCGACAACGCGAGCTACAGCACAAGCGACAGCAGCGGAGAGATGGGGGCCTCGGCAGGATGGAAGCACCCAGCGCTGAGGAAACCGAGGAGTAGCGGCGGGTGGATGGATCGGTACCGGCGGAGGAAGACCGGGTCCTTGATGAGGCGGCTGAAGGAAACGCACGCGACTGAAGCGCGGGCGAGGTCGGCGGGGCAGCCGACGCGGAGGAAGATCTCCTCGTGGATGTCGCTGGTGAGGGCTGGGGGCGGGCGCTCTGACTCCGTGCCTTCAAGGCCGCGGAGGACTGGGCGATGCCGCGACGCCATTGCCAGCGAGCCTCTCGCCGCCGCCCGCCAGCGAAGGGAGGAAGGGGATCGATCGGCGGCTTGTTCGGGGAATACGTCGCCGAAGCGACAAAACGCAAAATGGATTTGTGTCCCCTGCGCAGCGCAAAGAAGGCATGCCGCATGTGTGGTGTCTGGTGTGGCACGCAAAATGCATTTCTGCTCCCGATCCAATTATTTTGATTTTTTGGTAAGATAGTTTTCAAAAATAAATGTTGAAACAAAAATTTTGCAAAAATATACTGATGCCGACATATGAAACGGCTGTAGGCTACCGACCGCTGTTTCAAATGGCGGTTGACTCCTACTGCCAAATGAAACAGTGGTAGGACATTGTCCCGTAAACTCGGATGGAGATAAATTTTATATAAAAATTGTAACTTTTGACGAGATCTACAATTTTATAGTTCAAACTTTTTTTCATTTGAAATCAACTTCGGGCTCAAATAATCGACACAAATGTTTCTTCTCTTGACAACATATATCTTTAAAAAAATCATATTTCATTTGTATGAACTTGGATGGAGATAAAAGTTATACAATAATTGTTTATTTTGTCGAAGGCTACAACTTTATAGTTCATACCTTTTACAATTCAAATCATTTTGATACTCAAATAATCGACACTATATCTAGATCTAAAATTTGATGATTTTTTTCTCTCGACAACATATCTTCAAAAACTCATAACATTTTCATATAAAGTCGGATGGAGGTAAACTCTACACCAAAATTGTATATCTCGACGACATCTACACTATCAGTTCAAACTATGCTTATTTGAATTCATTTTGGTGCTCAAACGATTAACACGATATTTAGATTTAGAATTCAAATTTTAGATATAGATAATATATCGATTATTTGAGCCTTAAGATGATTTCAAATGAAAAATTGAGCTATAAAGTTGTAGATCTTGACAAAATCTACAAGTTTCGTATAAAATTTATTTCCAGTCGAGTTTACACAAAACAATTATAATTTTTTGAAGACGGACTGACCCTACCGCCATTTGAAAAGCGCTAGGACTTGCTACGGAATAGTGTCCTCTGGCCATTTCATTTGGCGACACAGCGGTTGCTAGGCACTGTCGTTTCAAATGGCGGCATTTGCAAGGTGTTTATTTTGAAAAATCTTAAACAAATTCATTATGTTTTTTTTTGAGAAACTGGTTTTATATTTCATAGGAAGATCTGATGGTTTACAACCTAACACTTACAAAGACACCTTTGAAATACATGAAAATTACATCCAGTTCCTTGTAAGCTTCTCCCGGTCGTCCTCGTCGCCAGCAGTCGGAACAGTCGCGTTGAAGCCGATCACCCTTCCGACGAAGATGCTTCAGAGGTTTTAGATGGCACCAAGAGCAGCACACCGACAGCGACATGCGTTTGACCCGCTGAACGCACAAACCTAGCGAGATGGCCAACGGCCATCACAATGCCGGACAACAGGGAGTCTGACGTGACAACCATCGACATCCCCGGCTCGCCGACCAACAGAACACCCCGGAGGGGAAAGAAACCACTAGAAGAGGTGGGATTCAAAACCAACTCGATTTCACAAGCTGGTAGGCATACCTCCCAAGTTCGCCGGAGACAGCAGTGCCACCACCAACGAAGACGAGGAAGGGACAGTCGAAAGGCCCGACGAGAACGAGATCTGACGAACCCTTCCCTTATTCTCCAAAGAGCTTCGCCGCCAAAGGAAGTAGCTGCAGATACATCACCGCCACATGATCCACCGCAGCCGCTCCTTCCGACGCCGCTCCCAAGGAGCAAAAGAACCAGCGACCATCTGACAAGCACCGCTGGAAACCCTAACCTACACAAACCTAGAGTAAAAGGAAAGGATATGTACACCAGACATCGATCCCCCGTCTCCCCTCCACCTTCGACGCCTGAACGGGCACCGAAGGCGAAGATGAGGTTGCGGAATCGACGCCGGAATCGGAGTCGCCCCTCTTTCGCCCTTTTTACTGTATAGAGGAAGAGAGACGAAGAGTCCGGAGTCTAACACATATGTTTCAAACCCAAGATTAGCTTTTCTTTTTTTTAGAATTACACAGTACAACGCAGACGTTCACAACACGCACGCACACTCACGCCTATGAATACAGTACGCAAATCCTACCCTTATGAGCACATCCGAAGGACTGAGCACCAACAGATCTGGAGATTCCCGAAGTCACCACCAGCGCCTCGTCGTCGACGGGAACGTCGCTTACCACTTAATGCATAACGCCGGAAAATCTCGGAATAAATCCAGAAAAAAGTGCGAGCACCCGGATTTGAACCATGGTGGGTAACGTCCTACTGGACCGTCCTACCATTGGACTAAAGCCCATTCGCGACGCAAGATTAGCTAGCAGCTAGTGCGTGATGGATTGATAACAAATTCATTATGTAAGACCAATTCTTCTTATTTGGGCCGGAATCGGCCCATTAGGCATAGCTGGAAGTGTGGGGTTTTTACGAAACCAGGCAGGATTTCCTTCCTATTTAATTTTCCTCTCGCTTTGGCGCTTGTTCAATTTCAGCACTGCAATCAATTTTCGTCTCGCTTGCCTATAGTCAACTTCAGCACTGAATCGACTTCTTTCAGTACACCCTTTTTCTTGGTTGCTATCCATTTTTGGATTATAGCAAGAAAAAAAAAGAAAGCAAGAAATATGTAGAAATGACTATATTTGCTATAGGGATTAAATTATTATTTTTTTGAACAACGAGATAAAATGAATTAATATGCCGGCTTCTCAGGGTGCCCATATGCATCACCACGGTGACGATTAAACAAACCATCACGTCCATGTGGAGTAATTGATAGCTTTCTTTGCATGCATGCAGATAGGACAAAAATGCTGACGTCATCCACATGCAAACTGATCTGAAACTTAAAATAGCTATAAATCATAAACCGACTATCAAATTGAAATTCTGATTTCACCATTACGTTTCTGACAATAAAAACTTCGAAACAAGATCCCACTTGACTATATTTTGAAAAAAAAATATTCATATTTTTAAATTAAAGTTATATATTCTGTTCAATACATAACCGTAGACCAAAATTTACAAACCAGTAGAACAAAACATGTGAACGTACCGAACAAATTATATGAACTGCGGAACAAATATGTATACGTGTCGAAAAAATTCTAATAATGACTGGAACAAACATTTGTACGTATCGAACAAATTACATGAACTGCTGGAACAAATATGTATACGTGTCGAACAAATTCTACAAACTGCCGGAACAAAACATTTGTACGTACCGAACGAGTTATATGAACTGACGGAACAAATTATAGAGGAGAATAAATATGACATAGATAGAAGGAGAGAAATAAATATTTAAAGAGAACAACAAATATGTAAAGAAAAAAGAATCACGAAGCACTAAATCAATCAAATGAGAAATTTTTTTCACTGAGCGAGAATAAATTTTCACTTACGTGGAACAAATATTCACAAAGCAAAACACATATTCACTAAAGGAGAACAAATATTCCTTGAGATGAAATAATTTGAGGAGAAATTTTTTTCATTAAGGTGAAACAAATATTCACGTAGTCAAAACAAATATTAACTCAAGAGGAAAATTTTATTAAAAGGAAACAAATATTTAATGAAAGAAAAACATAAAAAGAAAGAAAAGGAAAATAAAATAGAAATAGGAAAAAATAAAATAGAAATGAATAAATAAAAGAAGAAATAAAAGAGAAACACGAAAAATAAAAATTGAAAAAAGAAAAAGAAAACATAGAAAAAAATAAAAATAGAAAAAGAAACGCCTCCCGCACCCCTCGGACCGGCGCGATGGAACGCTAAACAATCGTCGAAGTAGTGTATAGCTTCGGCGCAAATATTAACTTAAATAAAAGAATGAAGTAACGAAAGTAAAAGAAAAGAAAATTTTTAAATACTATAAATATAGAAGGAAAATATGAAACAAAAACATTACGAGAGGAGAAAAGAATAAAAATAATGAAAGAAAAAATAAAATAAAAACAAAACTCAGTAAAAAAGATGAAGAGGAAAATAATAAATATATAAAATGAAAACAAATAATAATAATTAACAAATAATAATAAACATAAAAGAAAAGAAAAAACACTCACCTCACCGGGCAGCTGGGCCAAAGCCCACGGGTGCATCCCCGCGAGCGCGAGCTAGCGGCGCGATGGTTTGCTTATACATCGCTGAAGCGACGTATAGCTTTGGCGGGCTTCCCAAGGATTGAGATAGGATCACAGTTTAACACTGTACAAGACATTAAAGGAACTTCCAACAACTTAAACTAAACACGTGAAAGGACATTATAAAGTAAATTGCACCCACCATTATACCTGATCATGGGCTGCCCGACCCGATAAACCCGACCCGACCGTGCGACGGGTCGACCGTGGGCCGAAATTTTCACCCGAATTTAAAAAAAACGACCCAACCCGACACGACCCGAAAATTATAACTAAAAACTCGAAACCTGACCCGACCCACACATGTGATGGGTCGGGCGTGGGTCATGAATTTTGACCCGACAATCCGACATGACCCGACCCGAACCCGACACGACCCGACCCATAATCAGGTATACCCACCATACAACAACTTGTCAAGTGGGTGCAGATTGGTCCAACAACTTGTAATATGCTCAATCTACTACAGTAATTTGTCTGTGGGTGCAGATTGGTCCAACAAGTTGTAAAGTACTCAATTTATTACAATAACTTGTTATATGGGTGCAAATTGGTCAAAAATCATGTAAAATAATACATTTAGCACAACAATTTTATAGGTGGATGCATATTAGTTCAAAAAATTGTATAAAATGCTCAATTTAGCGTATTACCTTGGCAAAATGGTGCACCTTTAGTCCAAATTACAAATGACGACATATATATTAAACAAACTAGATAGCATTCAAATTTTCTTCCAACTAATATTTTTTTTCAATTACATTACTAATCGTGAATCAACTGTGTATTTTACTTATATTTTCATTAGTTAAAATTGAATCAATATTTAGATTTGCACCATTAGATTATTGAGACTAAACCAGTACATGAGACTTTAAAAATATTTGTGACAAACTTCTAAAAGGTATTAATTGTTAGTACATATTATCATATTCTATTTTTGCTGAACAAAAATGCATATAATCAAACTAGAAATCAATATTGAATATAAAATAAAAAATTTCCAAATCAGAATTTAATCCTTACCGAATATGTTACCATCACTACAAGAATATCAATTGTCAAATAACGCACACTAACTTGTTCCAACGCGAATATACTCTAGTCCGATATTTAAAAAAATATCGTTTGGGATAACATTTGGACTCCAGATGCATCAACTTCGACACTAAGTTAAGCATTTTACAAGTTTTTGGACTAGTTTGCACCCTACTATCAAGTTATTGTATTAGATTGATCATTTATAAGTTGTTAAAAATACAACTCCAGCAGGACATCCAAATGGGCCTCCATTTTTTAGGCCCATGCAAATTTCCCCTCCAAACCTCTATTCCTGGAGGCCCACCATTCTACCCTCCAAACGTGGGTCCCACCACTTTTCTTTTTCTTTTTTTCTCATCTCCTCCCTATCCTCCATCCTCGGGCCGTCTGCCGTCCCAGCCAAGACACTGCGGCGGCGCCCCTCCTGGCATCGCAAGCGAGCAAGCGCCGACGCCGCTCCCCGGGCCCACGCGGAGGCCATGGCCGCGGCTGAGCCCACACCGCCCCCGGGTCGCTATCCCCCGCGGAGGACATGGCCACACACAAGCTCGCGCCGTCCCGACAAGATCTCCGCCGGCAAGATCTCTGGTTTGTGCCTCCCGTGGCGTCCTCGCCGGCGCCGCCTCGTGGTCGATATGGCTCCTCATCGACGTGGAGGGCAGGGTCCTGAACCGGCGCACCATGGGGGAGGATGTGTTCAGCGGCACTGGGATGGCGGGTCGCGCGGGGAGCGCCTCGGGATGGCGAATGAGGTGATGCACGCGCTGCTCGTGCCGCCAGCCCGGGAGCTCAGGCGCCTGGGGGACTTCCTCTTCGTCGTCTTCTGCCTGCCCTTGCCGGAGTAGTAGACGGAGCTGGTCTCGAGAAGCTACGGCAGTCTCGGTGGCGCGGCGGCAGCACGAAGCACGACGGCACGACTTCTGACGGCGAGCTTCCCCACTGCAGCCGCAACCCGCGCCGCCCACTCCGGCGGTGGGCGGGACTCGGCCTGCACTGCCTTCGCGTCGCGCGCGCCATCCAGGAGGCGACAGTGAGCACCAACCTCGCCAGCACGTGCGCGCGGAGCGCCTCGCCGCCATCCTGACCCAACGCACGGAGCACGCGCAGCCGCAGTGGTGCGCCGGCGCGCGGGACTCGACGCGAAGCCCATCCGTTCCACCCACCCTTGAACAGCACCGCCTTCACGCGCAGCCAGCGGCGCCGACGCTGCTTCCGCCCCACCGTTGCTGCCGCTGCGACCGACTCCGCGGAGCCGTGGAGACGCAGGAGCGGCAGCAACAGGCAGCGGTGCTACTAGCCGAGATGGTGGAGGACGCCGCCGTCTGGTGCGCCGTCCACAGGCTCGTCATCGGGGACCGCGTCGACCTGTTACGCACGCCACCATTCCCTTTCCTTCCCCCGCTGCTCCAAATGTTGCTCGTGGCGCGAGGCAGTCTCGGGTGGCGCGGCGGCCCTCTCCGTTCGGTCCTCCCTCTCCGGCGAGCAGCGGCATGGGCAGACCGGCGGCGATGGCTAGAGCTCCAAGAGGTCACCGTGGACTTGTCACTTGGTGCCGGCGTCGTCGACGAGGCCCGCCGGCCTGCCGCTTGCTCTCCGCTGCTTGCCTAAGCTGCCCTCGCTTCGCCGGAGCTCCAGCTCTGCCTCGTGATGCCAGATCCACGCGTAGGAGGAGCCGGTGGCCGGGCGGCGTGGGTGGGAAGCTGCCGCAGCTGCCATTCCGTGCGGGCGAGAGAGAGAGGGCAGGGTCCGCAACAGGGAAAGGGAGGGGCTCACAACAAATAGAGTTGAGATCCAATTTTAAGCCTCTATATTTTAGAGTTGGACCTGCAAATGAGGTTTGGAGGTCTCAATTTGCAGGTCATTGCTGGAGTTGCTCTAAGGTTATTTTGCTAGCGCAGACGGGACGAGCAACGTGTCGCCGACACCGTGCTCGTCCGCAGCGATGTCACACCCTGAAATTTCCAATTTCAGGATGTGAATAGAAAGAATAATTAAACAATGATTTTCTCTCAATTTTAAAATTTTCCAACATTTATTTTCTTTACAGGAAATATAGTATAGGAAAAAAACCATTGATTGTTTTTCTGAATCAAATAAATGGTTATGTGTGAGTGTTGCATTCATGCCGATGCATCTCGGTGTTTATGAGTGCAAAAGGTTTTAAAATACGCCTAGGTGCTGACCAAACCGTTCCGAGAATTTTTCAGCTTTTTCAGGAATTTATTCTCACTTTCCGTGAGCTATTTCTATTTATTAGAATGCTCTAAAATCCTTTTTCATGAGCTTCAAATATTTTATTTGGATTCCTCGTGTCCCAATTCATCTCTAGTAATTTTCCTAAAATTTTATGAGCTTTCGGAGTGTTTTCGTGATTTAATTATGATTTCAGAATTTCCTGGAATTGTTTTTAATCCGAAATTAATTCTCGAAATTAGAAAAAGAAGGAAAAATAAATCGGACTCTATCTCGGCAAATAAATAGTTGCCGGTTATCTCCTTCACGTCCTCCTTCTAACGCCGCCAACCTCATCTCGTTTCGAGAACCCTATCTCCCACAAACCGCCGCCGAACTTTCGGATCTACTAAATTCCGGCGAACTCTCCGGCGAGCTTTTTCGGTGAAACCGTGGACTTCCGGTGCAAACGGACACCGCCATGGAGTTTCTCTCGTCGAGCTCTACGCCGTGGTGTGGTAGATTCCTCGATTCCGATGTCGGCTCCGTCGTCTTCCCCAACTCCGGCGATCTCCTCTCCAACTCCGGCGATCTCTTCCGTCGCCATTGTTCATCTATGGCAGAAGGTGAGCACACCATCGCGTTCGTCTCGTCGTTTCCTTTCCGTTTTGCCGTTCCTGTGCACGTTTGAAGGTCGTTTCCATCTAATACCCTAGTCTCTTTTCCTCTCTCCTGTTGTAGCTCGGTCGGGTCTGTTCCTGGAGAGACAGAAGAAGACCTCATGTTTTGCACATAGACTCCTGGAAAACCATGTAATCTTTAGCTTATCTTTTGTGTCTTGGTCAATCTATGGATAACCCCCTACAAAAATCCTACCTTTCACACATAAAGTCCACCCGAGTCTTTTATAGACCTAACCCTATCTTTTATTCTTTTCGCGGGCACTGTTTGATGTGTCTTGTGAATCTTTTCTGTCAGCCCTTCAACTTTATAAATAATCGCAATTAAGTCCTTCCAATCTTGTTTTATCCATATCTTTCTTGTTTTAGCTCCGTTTTAATCCGTTCAAGTTGCGTTAGGTTCATAATGAGATAAAGTACACGTTAGTGGTGAGTTTTCATCATGTTTGTCTTCTGAAAAATAAATTTAATATTAATTTTGATTAATACTTAGTTATACATGTCTTTTATAAATAAAAGCAATATAGTGTAGTACACCGTTTTTCATAATTTATATTAATTTGATTAATGATTATTTCACATGCTTTTGTAAATAAAATCTAATTAGATCTTTACTTCGGTTTTTCATAAACCAAATGTTAATTTGCTTAATATTTAATTAACTTTTCTAATTAAAAGTTGATTAGGCTTTTGCACCGGCTTTATAAATAATGTTAATTTGATTAATACCAATGCAAAGATGTTTTCAATAATAATATGATCCACTTGAATCATAAAGTTGCGTTTAGATGTCTCACATAGTTTAGCCTTTTCAAAGCTAAATGCTTAAAAAGTTATAACTTATACTTTAATCTTTCTAATTAAAATATGGTTAAGCTATAACTCGGTTTTCATAATTATTTGCTAAAATGACTAATGTCAACGTGCATGTGTTTTCTAAATAAAGTTTGTCTAGCTCAACACGATATATGTTTTAATTCGAGTAGTTGTTTTAACCTTTCTAAGTTAAATGTTTAATTGGTATAATTTATACATAAATGTTTATAAATAAAAGTTGACTAGTTCTTTACACCGGTTTTGTAAATAAAGTTTAATTTGCTTTAAGTACAACTTAGGGTATTTTCTTTATGAAATATCCTTTACATATGTTTTGCTAATTAAAATAGACCTAAGCTTATAGTCTTTCATGTTCATATATGCAAATCGTTCGTTAGACGTTCTCTATCAGCTCTATCTCAGTGTGTCTCTGTTGTAGAGCTAGTCTTCTTTCAAGCTCTATATCTTTCCGATCGTAGTTCATGTCACCCTCTCATAGTTGTCTTTTTGTAAATCAGATGTACTCTTTTAGTTCTAGTCGTGCTCAAACCTAGTGTCTTCAATAATGCTAACCCAGCCTTAGAGTTCCTGTTCTGCTTAATAGCCTTGTTTGTGTGAGTAGTTTGCACTGCTCATTTGCCTACCAAGTAATCATATCATCTTTCTCTTAGAATCTCGTTTATCAATATATAGTTCATGTCTATCCTATCTCAGTTAGGTTGTCTCTTTACGAATCAGCTGTGTTCTTGTGCAGCTATCTTTCTTAGAATCAATCTTGTTAGTATCTCTGCCATCTAGTTGTTCTCCCTTCACCCTAGTTCTCTTCGTAGACTAGTTCACCTAGACCCTTGCTTAAGGTTTCTTGTGTGAGTTATAGTTCGTTGCTACCGTTCTCGTTCGTTTCACCTTAACTTGTACGTTAGCATGTGTATCACCTGTTACATGTTTTTAACACTAAAGTTGCATGTTAATCTTGACTAATTCTTATTCCATTGCTTTTCTAAATAAAAGTGATTAGGTTCTATTCCGGTTTTCTTTAATCATGATGTAAATGGGTTAATTCTTATTTATAACTAGTTTTTGTTAAATAAAAGATGTTAGATACAACTGTTTTCATAATAAAGTTAATATGCTTAATGATATTATAAATGCTTTTTAATGTTAATATGCTTAGTTGAACACGTCATACAAAGTTATTCGATTAGATGTTTATACATGCTTCGTATTTCTAAAGTAACTGTTAATTTGATATAACTTGTACTTAAATATTTACAAATAAAATATGATTAGGCTTATCGTGTTTTTATAACTAAATGTAACTTATTTAATTGCAACATAGAGTATTTTTATGAAATATTCTTTCCACATGATTTATCATTAAAATAAATCCAGCATCTAGTCTCTTATTGTTTGATAATAATCTCTCGATAGCTTTGTCTTTTCGACCGTAGTACCGTTTTCAGCGTTCCTTCGTTCATGCGTAACTATAGAATCAAGCCTATCCTTTAGTGCGTTCTTTTAATGATTTTCTCATGATTAGTGCCTTGTTCTTAGTTGTACTTGTTTGTTTTCCTTGTATGTTTGTGCTCGATATTTGCTTCGAGTAGAAGAAGGATCGTTGTTCGTTTGCTTTGAAGATAAAGAGTTCCAAGAAAGCAAGAGCTGAAGAGCAGTAAGAGTAACTTTTCGTTGGAGAAAGGTAAGTGTCCCTAACCACCTTCTACCTATGCTTTATTTACAAGATTACTATGTTATAATTGGAACATGGAGTGACCACCCAGGAACCAGGTGCAACCACAAGACAAATGGCTCTGTCTTGGCTGAATAATTAGAAACTTTAGTGTGTGGTATGCTTTACCTGATAAGGGTTAGGGTGTGCCGGTAGTTGGTGTATAGCCCGGCCCTCAAGCTGATCTGCTCTGTGGTAGCTTCGTAGTCTTGAGAGAGGGTTATGCATTACGCTGTCATGAAACCTAGCGAGCAGCCCATACTAGAGAATCTTTGTAAAGGCCTCGTAGTGAAACCCATGCCACTCACCTCGGAAGTGTTTAAGGGAGTAATTAACCCGGGCATATATGGGGGACACGACTTGTGGGTAAAGTGTACAACCTCTGCAGAGTGTTAAATCTAATCGATTAGCTGTGCTCTCGGTCATGGAGCGGCCTGGACCCTCACATGATTAATAAACTTAAAGAGTAATTTAAATTGCTTCCTGGTTATTTCTTGTGGCCTTGCTGAGTACCAACCATAAGTGTACTCAACCTTACTAAACTGCTGCTCAGAAGGAGAAGAGGTGTGAAGCTGTTGAAGATGGTGTTGTTGCTAGGCGTACGCAGCCCCCAGTCGTTTGCCTGTGAAGTTTGGTGCCTTCGTTTCCAGGATAAAGCGTAAATCTCTGATAATCTTGTTTTTCTTACGTGATATTGTTTCTGTTATTCACTTATGTCAACTATATGCATGAAATTTCATCCTGGCATGCATATAGAACTGCATCTGGTTTTCTTTGGAAAAACAGGTGTGACAAGCGACCAAAGAGGATTTGGCCCCGCTAGGATCTGAAGAAGATGACATCTGAAACTCAATAGACTAGAGATACCTGAACGTTCGGTGATGGAGGATTGGAGGTGGGGAAGATGAAATCGACGGCAGGACACCACCGGTGATGCTGGCCTTGGCCAGGACGCGTTGATCAACGAAATATGACGTGCAGTGCAGATGCAGTGTTCTTTTTATTTCGTATTGTTGTTATGCAAACATCACATGTACCATTTTTCAACAGAAATAGACCATTACTCAGAAATTTGTATTTTTGACAATGTGTCAACATTTTGGGTGTCAACATAGTAATCGCATGCATGTTCAACCATGACGCTCATCAACACAAAATTTCTCACAATTACTAAAGTACCACCCTTTTTCCTTTGTTGCTCCTTTTATTTCTGGTTCTAATTCTAACCTGGTCCTGGAACTGAACAGATGGAGTTAGAAATTTGAAGCTACCACTACAAATGCAGCAAAAACATTCATCTTTCACAGAGCATCAAGCCATATTAGAACTTTGTAAGTGTGGATAGTATACTTGAGCTGATTCAATTGAACTAGTACTAAAAAATTAACAAAGGTGTATCACACCATGATTCGCAGACCAATAATGTGTACATCAGCAGGTTCAAAGGCCTAGAATGTGCAGTTGTGCACTGCAAATTTAATGTTATTCCTGCATCACAGTCATATGACTGTAAAGGTCTGTAAAATGCAAAAGGCCAGCAAGATTTATGATAAAACGCTTACCACTTCATATCATTGAATTCTTCTTGATGACATCGATGGTGGGAAACCAAAATATGGAATGGCAAAGTGAGGGGTTAGACTAGCAACCCTCTCAATTTTGAAAGACTTGATCTCAAGTGAGAAAAATGCTGAATCATGTCCATTTAGAGTGCCTTCTAGGAAAATGTATCCTTCAGCTGGACCATTAATAAAACATATACTAGTAAGTCGGTCTGGCAATGTGACGGTACTCTTCATATGCCACTCGTAGGACTTCTCAGTGCCATTTTGCAAATGGTTGTAGTAACGCACAGATGTGCGTGTGCCTGCACCAACTTGATAAAACATCGCAACATTGCCTTCCCCTGACTCCACCATGACGATATCCCCACCGCCACGAGCAGGAGGTAAATCATATGTGGATAACTCCATAGTGCTCACATCGAGCTTGAGCAACTTAATCCCTATGCAGTTTACTTTCCAATAGCAGCAGCCATACACACGTTGGCACGAATCCAGTATTTCACCTCCATACAATCCTAAATTATACCAACTAGTAGAAGCACCGACACTCCAGTGGTCAGAGCCTGAAGAGAATAAAAATACCACCAACTTGGTCTGAGAATGCACCCAGCAGATCACACTGAACGATGTGTCCTCCCTGTTTCCAGAAGGGATAAAGGATGCCCCGGAAAAGACGAAGTTTTTGTTTCGGAGCTCGACGGAAGAGAGTAGGTCATCGGTCACTGGAGGCAGCAGAAGGTATCTCCGGAATAATGGGTCGCACACCGCGAGTTCCCAGGAGTAGCGATACTCCTCGCCCACCTTCTTGACGCTCCTGCATTCGACGAGGACACGGCCGTCGCAGACATCGAGCGGACGCCAGCAGCGCCCTACGGTTTGGCGAGGGACGAAGTCGAAGTCGAAGCGGCCGGTGCGTGCGACCGCGCGAGCGACAGCAGCGGAGGGATGGGGGGCCTCGGCAGGATGGAAGCCTGCAAGGGTGAGGAAGCCGAGGAGTAGCGGAGGGTGGATGGATCGATACCGGCGGAGGTAGACCGGGTCGCTGATGAGGCGGCGGAACGAGACGCACGCGGCTGAAGCGCGGGCGAGGTCGGCGGGGGAGCAGACGCGGAGGAGGATCTCCTGCAGTAGGTCGTCCGAGAGGTCATGCAGCGACTTGGTTGCTTTGCGTCGGCGCCGAACCGGACGGGAAGATGACACCATTGCCAGCGAACCTCCCGCCGGCGGCGTAGGAGGAAGAGGTTCGAGGGTTTTGACTTTTGAGCCACAGACGAAAAGACTTCTTCGCTGCGGTGGACTAGATGCGCTGGGCCGGCGATTGGCCCAGGTTGGCCCATCTAATTTCAGTAATTTGGCATCAGAGGATTCAGAACGAACCGAACAGAGTTCAACAGACTCAGCCAACATCTGTAGACCACAGGATGAATAACCGGAAGGACACAACATGCATGTAGGAATGCCAGCAGCATAGCTGCCATAGCACTGCCCACAGAAGTCGCCTACCTGGATGCAAAAGAGCTCAGGCTGCTCAGCGACATGGCTACCTTAAGAGCAGATCAGTGTATTCAACTTGATCTTTGCCAAAATTGGTTGGACTAAACATCCCAATTGAGTGTCTTACATGGGAATGAACACCATTTATGGCCAGCTGGGACCGAATGCAGCATTGCTAATTTCGGATGAAAGTAGGGTTACCAAGATTATCAAACTGCAATCCCGGTCCACAACCTTTGTATGCTGTGTCATCCCGGTCCATAAGCTTTTAAAGTGTGTCATTATTGTACTTAAACTCAATTTAGGTCTATTAACGGGTCCATGGCGCACCTGTGGCAGCCCAAGGGGTGTTGCATATTTGCAACGGGAACCTATCTCTTTTTGCCAATTCGTTTTCGATCCTTCCCCTTGGTCGGTTCAGTTTCTGCCTCGTGCCGTCGCCCTTCCTCGCTCGCCGGCTCCTGTCCCGCGACCACGATCACTGCGATGGAATGCTAAGGGGCACACGAAGGGGCCCTGTCCCGCTGCGTTAGACCTGATCATGGGTCGGGTCGGGTCGTGTCGAGTTACCGGGTCAAAATTCATGACCCGCGTCTGACCCGTGACACGGTTGGGTCGGGTCGGGTTCGGGTTTTTTAGTTATATTTTTCGTGTTGCGTCGGGTTGGGTCGGGTTTTTTTCCTAGTTCAGGTGAAAATTTCGGCCCGCATCCGACCTGTCGCACGGTCGGGTTGGGTTTATCGGGTCGGGGAGCTCATGATCAGGTCTACACTGCGTGTTGCATCTTGCTGGACGGTAGCTAGTACGGCGGGTAGCTGGGTCTCAATTTTCATGTTCGGGCTGCACCGGTAGCTAGGTCTCTTGCGTGTGTGCTCCAATCAAATCTCTCCATCCTGTGCTGTAAATTTCCTTGAACAGTCGCGGCGTTGGCAAACAGATCAATCCCTCGATCGCAGCAAAACATATATGTGGTCTTTTTATCACGAGAAATAAAAGAGTAGGGGTTATTTGCATAAATGTAAGGCCAGTTGAACCTGTTATGGATGAATTAGAGACCCAAATTAAATTTAAGGACAATAATAACACACTTTAAAAGTCTATGAACCGGGATGACACAGCGAGAAAAAATTATGAACCGGAATTGTACTTTACTCAAGAATCAAGATTATCAGTGGCTTATCATTTGTTCACTAATGTCCTTGAATTTTGTGAGCACCAAAGAGGTCCCTGCAGAATCACAGTTGTGATTCGTCAGTGAACCGAACTGCACCCCCCTTGGGCGAACTCGGGCGGCGAGCCTTTCTTTGTCGCTGCCCCCCGCCGCCGCCGCCGAAAGTCGGCGGCAGGGGCTCCTTCAGACAGCCTGGGCGACAGCAATGGAGGGATGAGGGGCCTTGGCAGGATGGAAGCTTGCAAGGCTGAGGAAGCCGAGGAGTAGCGGTGGGTGGATGGATCGGTACCGGTGGAGGAACACCGGGTCTCTGATGAGACGACGGAAGGAGACGCACGAGGCTGAAGCGCGGGCAAGGTCGGCGGGGGAGCCGAAGCAGAGGAAGATCTCCTCGTGGATGTCGCTGGTGATTGCCGGCGGTGGGCGCTCCGATTCCGTGCCTTCAAGGCCGCGGAGGATTGGGTGATGCCGCGATGCCATTGCCAGCGAGCCTTTTTTTAGATCAGACAGGCGAGACCGCCCTGCCCCATTTTACTAACAAGGCGAACATTGTTTAGCGTTTACAGCATTCAGAAAGAGAGCCAGAGCCGCGGCCTCCTAGCACCTACAGCAACAGAGGGGAACACGAAAAGGAAATAAACCAAAAGACAGACACGCTTGCGAAAGTGGCGCGCTCCTCACTAAGTGCTTGCATACATGGTCCTCCACGCGACCACGCCGCTCCTAGCTTGAAGCCCTTCAGTCGGTCTTGATCGCCAAAGGGATCCTGAGGGCCTCCTCCAAAAAGTTGTACCATTGGTTTAATTTCTCTAAGAGTCCCTCCCCGAACATTAGTTTCCAAGTCACCATGCACTTCCATACTCTCAACTAGATTGTTTTCATGTCCCTCCACACCTGTCCATGAAAAATCATATTGTTTCTGGTTAGCCACAAGCTCCAGCATACTCCCGCAGATATGCTATTGAGCACTTCATGTTTTTTTATCACCAAGCCATTTGTTAGCCATGTCCAAGTAGCTATCAATCTGGGTATTAGCAAACAACATTACATAATCCCATCATGCTTTAGCCACCGCACACTCAAAAAACAAGTGATGGATCGTTTCATTCTCCTCACAGAATTGGCATTTGAGGGGTTTAACAATGTTTCTTTTCAGCAGGTTATCTGTGGTCATCAACTTATTGTGTGACATTAGCCATAAGAAAACCTGCACCTTAGGTGGAGTTTTTATCTTCCAGATTGCAGGAATATAGACAGGCTTCACACCTCTACAGTTGATGATAGAATAGAGAGATTTAGAGGAGTAAATTCCTTTACTTTCATATTGCCAAACCAAGGCATCCCCATCATTATTATATCTGATGTTGGAGACAATATCTACCAGCTCATCCCATTTCTGTAACCGAGCTTCAGAAAAATTCCTTCTAAAGGTTAATCTCACCTCTCTTCCATCCCACACATCAGCAACTGTAACCCCAACCTGGTTACATATGCAAAAGAGATCCCAAAACTGCACAACCATAGGAGCAGTCCCAAACCAGGTGTCCTCCCAGAACTTGATTTTGGTCCCATCACCTATAACCCATCTATAACCAAACTTTAATGCCTGGGCAGCCCACAACACACTCCTCCAAAAAGGGGAAGCCTGTGACTGTGGCAGGCAGAACACATTGGTTGCATTCCTCACATATTTTTGGCTAATAATGTCATGCCACAACCTTCCTTCTCCTACAATATATCTCTTAACCCATGACCCCAGCAGGGTCAGGTTAAGGTTTTTTAGATCAGGGACCCCCAGTCCTCCATCTTTTTTACTCATGCTAACTAGTTTCCAATTTGCTAAGTGGATCTTTCCATGCCCTTCATAGTCATCCCACAAGCAATTTGCCATATGGGAGTTAATAATATCTAAGGCCCACTTGGGAAACTTGAAGAAGGACATGAGGTAGACAGGAATACTGGAAAGGTAAGTTTTGATCAGGATTAGTCTCCCAGCATAAGATAAGAGTTTGCCTCTCCAGCCTGCTATTCTTTTAACTATTTTATCTACTATTGGTTGTGCATCCTAAGTTTTTCATAGTGGAGAGGAATACCCAGATATTTTATAGGAAAGGTCCCATCAGGACATCCAAAAATAGCTTTCATATTTTCCTTCTCCTGATCCTCCATATTCATGGCAATAATCTCACTTTTGTTGTAGTTAATCTTCATTCCTGACATTAGCTCAAAGCAAGTTAAAATTCTCTTCATGTTGGTGGCTTTATCCAAGTCATTTTCTAAAAACAGGATGGTGTCATCAGCATATTGGAGGCTGATCACACCCCTTGAACAAGGTCCAGTCCAAGCCCCCTAATGAGCCCATGGCTGGTAGCCTTGATAAGCATCTTAGTTAACACATCTACCACTAGATTAAAAAGAATAGGGGAAAGGGGGTCTCCTTGTCTGAGACCTTTTCCAGTCTCAAAGTAAACCCCTTCCACATTGTTCACCTGGACTCCTACAGAGCCATTTTGCAGAATTTGTCTAATCCAACCCACCCATCTACCACCAAAACCTCTCTTACTTAGGACATCTAACAGGAAGTCCAAATTAACTTTGTCATAGGCCTTCTCGTAGTCTAACTTAAGCACTATACCAGCACCCTCACTTCGATGCTTGTTGACATTGCTAACGTCATCGACTAGAAACAGATATAAGATCCATCTCTATCGACGGTGCAAGAAATGCAAAGGTATATCTTAACATGATGCTAAGTGTATATCAGATATTGCTTTCAGATAAACTAAAAGATGAATCCGATACGAGTCATAGCACAACTCGATATAGGTTGTCAGCCCTGACAGAAGTGCCACTAAAACGCATGGATTGGTACTCTTACATATGCCTTGGATCTCTAGATAAGAAAATATATATAAACAGGGTATCCGCAAGCGCACAGATATGATTATACCATTGTAGCATTTTAACCAGGAGTAAAACCAGGTATCGTATTTATATTCTACCACAGGGAAAGAAGTCTTCTATCTATAACAACAAGTACATGCTTATCTCTCAGTTGTGTAATGTAGAGTGGCCAAAATATATCAAATGCTATAAACAGGTGTAAGTCACATAAAGAATAAGATAATGATAGCATTGATCAAATCATAACATAGTGAGCCACTAGAAAGTGTCAATATAGGAAGAGAAGCGTATTCACAGCCTAGTTAGCAAGGATACTCCTCGGTAACTCTAAACTATATGTCAATACAAACTATGATTAGTGCAATATATTTAACAATCATGGAAGAAGAACTATTATACTTATGCATGGGGAGACTATCCAGGAGGATCAAGGCCGAAACTTGAAACAACCCAAATAGTATAAGGCTCCACTAGTCCTACACACGGGGGGTGGATTGCAAAGGACTCAATAGTGCTGTCACCACCACGATCTACCACACGACCCGACATGTAGGGTGCAATCGCAGGTAAATACAGTATAAGTACCACACTTACACTATCTTTACCACTCACCCATGTTAACAGATGATCTAGGTGAGGGCTATATGACTCCATACACGAATATAAAGGTAAATCAACTATGCTAAACATGTAATCATAATAAACACCAAAACATATAATCTCGAATATAATCATTGATAAGAACATATGTCTCTACAGCAAATGTAAGGAACTTATAAAGAACTTACAAAGGCGAAGTTAGATCAGTATCTTGACCAGCTTCTAGACGATCAGGAGCCAAGTAGATGCCTTGCCTCCTCCTAGATCTAGACTAGTTAGCTACTCTCGCTATATGGTGTTTCTAGGGCGTAGTATCTCTGACTTGATGACTTGATCTCTGTGTATGAGATGTAATGATAGAGAGATCCTCCCTGCCAGGGGGGTCAGGGGTTGCTTATATAATCCTGAGGGGATGACGTGCACCGTTCGATCAAACCGACCTAACATGTGGTTTAGATTGATCCTCATAGGCGGTGGAAGAACCTTCTGGAAGTAGGGCTGAGGTGGCGCCCGGGGGGGGGGGGGGCGACCGGTCCCACCATGGGATCGACCGGTATGTGGTGGGCCCCCCTCAGGGCCCACTCGGCCAGGTGGGTCCTTGCCCCTTCTAGATGCTTCTTTCTTGGGTGCTAAGTCACGTTGAGTTCCGGAGCCTTCTAGACTTCATTCTTTTTCGTATTTTCCTGTATAGTCCCTGAAATCATATAATTTACCGAAACTCCAGAAAATCTGTTAGTGACACCCTATTCTAAGTTGGTATTAACAATTATGCCCTTTTCTCATGTTTAGTTGACTTATAAATATATAAGATAAGATATGTCAACAAACTCCCCCAAGCTTACCCTTTGCTAGTCCCTAACAAAGCTATGCTATAGCAGGATCAGGAGTTGCTACAACGCTTTCACGCCTCAAAAGTACTATGGTTTTCAAAAATAAATTCTCCTCAACAAGATTGCTCCCTCTTACCTTTAGCCATGGTACATAGCCTTTTCATAAATCTTAAGCAATTAAAAGACAGAACAATCAAGTCAAGCAGTATATCTCAAATTCTTTGATCAACTATCATCCTGGGGTTTTGCAAAATTTTTCAGATAAAACTAGAGATCCTGTGTATGACCTTCTCAAGCATGCAGTCACACTTGGCAAGATATGTATGGTGGGATGATAGTGTTGAATGAATGAGGGTGAAAGGTAGTAAGCCTTTAGCCCCTTGGACTACATCTCTCTTTCTAAGGCTTTTAAGATCTGGGCTTTCCATTCTTGGAGAGGTGGGCTCTACTCGCCCCGGACTTTTGTCCATTTTTCTCTCTCCTTAGAGATGTGGGCTCTTCTCGCCCTCGGACTTGTGTCCATTATTCATCTCTAAATTTATTATTTAGGGAGGTAGGCCCTTCTCGCCTAGTATGACACTTGTCCTTTTCTCTCCCTCTCTCTTCTCACTTTTTCCTCTCTTCTTTCTTTCTCTCTTTTTTTTCGAATGTAGCCCCAGAATCTTTTTTTTAACATTGAGAGAGACATATCCATGAGTTGCATGAGCTATTTTATGGCTGGATGGAGAATGCGTACTTCTGGATTAGAAGCAGCATAAATGGTGGAGTGGAATGATCTTGATGTGTATGACAAGCTCTCAAGGATCATAGACACAGGAACTCATCATGTATGATTTTAAAAAGAAAAACCAGGAATCAAGCTTCTCTAGGAATATGATAAATAGCAGCTCAACTTTTCATGAATTATCTTTCAAAGCCTAGACTCAGATTAAGCATGCACTTCCCACGGGTTTTGGTTTTAGAGCAAATTAAGCATTTAAAGCTTTAGGAGAATCTAGGTTTGAGAACTAAGTATTTAAGAGGAATTACGGCGGAGCAACTATTCATCATTTCCAAGCATAAATTATCAAGATCATTATTAAAGAGAAAAGCCAACTAGCAGACTCTAGCATTTATTCACACTAAGACTTTCAACTAAGACTCTTTAAACATATAACTAGCTAATATTAAAAACGTAGGATAATGATACTTATCGTGATAACTGGGGGTGCTCTCCCCCAAGCTGAATCTTGAAGTAGTCCTTGATTCATCCTTGGAACTTGTTTGCCTTCAGGTTTTCCTTAATTTCTTCCTGTAAATATTAGTCTTGCACATACCCGAAGGAACAAATTCTAGGATTATGTTGTGAGCCTTCATGTGCCCACTTCTTTTTGGGTTTTTCTGAAATGTGTGGACCTTCATGTGCCCACATATTTTTGTGAATTTTTGTATGCAAAAGGGATGCTAAAGCAAAAACATGTGAATACAATATTTATTTATTATTTTCTTTTTATATGCCGCCATGGTACGGAGTACATGGGGCCTTAAGGAATGCAAATGCAGAAAATATTTTTATGATCTTTTTCTAATGCAGGTATAGGTAAGTAAATATGCTAATTTAAAATATGCAGTGTAGAAAATAAATATTTAGATAAATACCGAGTTACCTCTCGGCGAGAATTTCGAGTACTTACTCCCATGGCATAGATGTAATAGCTGATGGTTGATCAATTGGTGACGCGGGTAGTGATTGGTCTTCCGAAGGTGTACTCTTGTCTTTCTTCCTCCAAACTTGTTTCTTCGGTGGAGACCTTTCTGGAGTAACAGGTTCAGATTTCTGGGTTGGTAGAAACTGAGCGGACTTCTCTTTAATCTCTTCTTCAATGTTCTTGATGTCCGTCAACTTCGTGTTCAGCTTGCGTTGCAATTTCTGAAGGCGTCTCCGCGTCTTGTTCTTCTTGGGCTGCTCAGAATCAGTATAAGTATTAAAGTAGCAGCGTACCTTTTCGGTTCTGAACTGGAAGTGGATCTCTCCCGTCCTGATGTAGATGATTGCTCTTGTAGTGTTCAGGAACGGTCTCCCAAGTACTATGGGAGGATCTTGCTCATCTCCCATGTCTATGACTAAAAAGTCGGTCAGGACATAGTGGTTCTTTATCTTGACAGGTACATCTTGTGCAATTCCTTCCGGGAATCGGTGTGATTGGTCCGCCATCTGCAGCATTATATAGGTGGAATACAAGGGCAAGTTACCTTAGACATTAAGTTGATGCCCGATCCCGTGTCGCAGATAACTTGCTGGAAGTTCCATTGATTGATGGAGCAGTGGATTGATGGCACTCCAGGGTCGTCTAGCTTCGGCAGCAGTGGTGGAGGAAACAGGTTCTTGTTTTCTGATTGAATCGTGTTGATCATCCAAACTTCCTCTATGTGTAGTCGAGGTTGATTGTTCTTCTTGTTCCTCCTTCTATATCTCCTTTTCTTCTCGACAACTGGCTTGTACTCTTGAGGGTAAGGATTTTGGGGGTGTGCAGGAGTTCTTAGGATCTTGTTCTTGAAACTGAATCTCTCCTTCTTCCCATTGATGGTGAAGACAATCTTCACGGTGTCGGCGTAGATGATGGCTTTGGCTGTGGCAAGGAAAGGATGTCCCAAAATGATTGGGGCGTTCTCACTTCTCCTAGTCTCGACAACAGTGAAGTCGGCAGCTACGTAGGAGCTTCCTACCCCCAGACATATGTCGTCTAGGATGCCCTCAGGGTAGCATAGTGACAGGTCTGCAAGCTGCAAACAGATGGTTGTGTACAATAAAGGTGAACCATTGATTTTCTCATATATTACCTTGGGCATTATGTTGACGCTAGACCCAAAGTCACAAAGTGCATTCTCAAAAGTGTAGGCTCCAATAGTGATGGTGATCACGGGCCTCCCTGGATCTCCTCTCTTGGCGGGCATGCCCCAGTCAGTCCACTTTGGGCCTTCTTCTATCTTATTAGAGCATAGACCTACATAATAGATATGGATAAGATTTGCAGATTCTAATTCTTCCGGCTGGCCCGGAATCTTACCTGGGTTAGCCGTGGGAACAGACAATGCTAGCTGAGATATCTGAGATTCTATCATTTTATTAAAACTATGTTGGTTCTTAATGGCAGAAGAAAAGCTTTCCATTTTATTGCTAATAGTTTCTAACATTTTATCATTGGAAGCTAACTTCTTAGACAGATTATCCATAACTCTACCCTAGTTTTGGACTAAGTCCCTTAAAGGTGGAAAATTATTGGAAGAATTATTACCTTGATAGTTACCTGTATAGTTACCTGGGTAGTTAGGCCTCTGCTGGGTCCATCCTTGATTTTGCTGGGGACGATATTGGTTGTTGTTGTTGATGTAGTTCACGTCCTCCTCCAGCTGAGGGCATTGACTGCCCGAGTGTCCAGTGTTTCCACACTCTTCACAGGTCATGCGAGATTTGAAGAGTTGCATGACTTCCTTCTTCTCAGGGGCTTTGTCTTCAAGCCTCTTCATGAGTAAATCCATTTTGGCAGAAAACATGTCTACCTCCTAGAGCTGGTGCATTCCTCTTTCTTTCTTGCGGGGTTGACGTTCCTCGTTCCAAGCTTGATTGGACGCCATCTTTTCCACAAGGTTAGTAGCTTGAGTAAGTGTAAGGGACAGAAAAGCACCTCCAGCTGCAGCATCCATCGTTTCACGGGTGTTGGTAGAGAGCCCGTGGTAGAAGGTCTGCATGAGCAACCAGTTTTCCATTCCGTGGTGTGGGCATTCTGAAATGTAGTCTTGGAAGCGCTCCCACGCTTCAGGAACAGATTCATCATGTTGCTACTGGAAACTTGAAATTTTCCCCCGTAAGGCATTGGTTTTGCCTATAGGAAAGAACTTTGCCAGAAAGGCAGTAGAACACAGTGTCCAAGTTGTAAGTTTGTCTTTGTTGGAGTAAAACCATTGCTTCGCTCGCCCCAAGAGTGAGAATGGGAATAAGCGAAGTAGGACTGCATCACTTGGCACATCTTTGATCGTGAAGGTGCCACATATCTCCAAGAAATGTTGAAGGTGTGCGTTGGCATCTTCATGAGCTTTTCCACAAAATTGGCTAGCTTGTACCATGTTGATCAGTGCAGGCTTGAGCTCAAAAGCTACATCTTCTACAACGACTGCCAGACCAGTACGAATGTTGTCCGGGGTCGGTGCGGAGTACTCGCGAAGGGTCTTGTTTGCCATTACTTCAAACGTGGGTGTTAAGCTTCGCACAGTTGAATCTTCCAAGGCAGAGGTCGTGGGCCGAGATTTGGGCTTTGGCCTTGCCTTCCTTAGGATTTTCTCTGGATCTGAAATGAAGTTGTCTGGAAGATTCTTATTCATACATTACCCTGAAATCAGATAGACAAAAAGTGGAAAGAATAAGGGTAAACCTGTTTAAGCAATGATAATTTGGGTTCTCGATACATTACGTGTGAGAGATGCATGCATGCTATTACTAAAACTTATTTATTTAGACTATAGACTTTCTTTCCCTGGCAACAGCACCAAAAATGCTTGTTGACATTGCTAACGTCATCGACTAGAAACAGATATAAGATCCATCTCTATCGACGGTGCCAGAAATGCAAAGGTATATCTTAACATGATGCTAAGTGTATATCAGATGTTGCTTTCAGATAAACTAAAAGATGAATCCGATACGAGTCATAGCACAACTCGATATAGGTTGTCAGCCCTGACAGAAGTGCCACTAAAATGCATGGATTGGTACTCTTACATATGCCTTGGATCTCTAGATAAGAAAATATATATAAACAGGGTATCCGCAAGCGCACAGATATGATTATACCATTGTAGCATTTTAACCAGGAGTAAAACCAGGTATCGTATTTATATTCTACCACAGGGAAAGAAGTCTTCTATCTATAACAACAAGTACATGCTTATCTCTCAGTTGTGTAATGTAGAGTGGCCAAAATATATCAAATGCTATAAACAGGTGTAAGTCACATAAAGAATAAGATAATGATAGCATTGATCAAATAATAACATAGTGAGCCACTAGAAAGTGTCAATATAGAAAGAGAAGCGTATTCATAGCCTAGTTAGCGAGGATACTCCTCGGTAACTCTAAACTATATGTCAATACAAACTATGATTAGTGCAATATATTTAACAATCATGGAAGAAGAACTATTATACTTATGCATGGGGAGACTATCCAGGAGGATCAAGGCCGAAACTTGAAACAACCCAAACAGTATAAGGCTCCACTAGTCCTACACACGGGGGGTGGATTGCAAAGGACTCAATAGTGCTGTCACCACCACGATCTACCACACGACCCAGCATGTAGGGTGCAATCGCAGGTAAATACAGTATAAGAACCACACTTACACTATCTTTACCACTCACCCATGTTAACAGATGATCTAGGTGAGGGCTATACGACTCTATACACGAATATAAAGGTAAATCAACTATGCTAAACATGTAATCATAATAAACACCAAAGCATATAATCTCGAATATAATCATTGATAAGAACATATGTCTCTACAGCAAATGTAAGGAGCTTATAAAGAACTTACAAAGGCGAAGCTAGATCAGTATCTCGACCAGCTTGTAGACGATCAGGAGCCAAGTAGACGCCTTGCCTCCTCCTAGATCTAGACTAGTTAGCTACTCTCGCTATATGGTGTTTCTAGGGCGTAGTATCTCTGACTTGATGACTTGATCTCTGTGTATGAGATGTAATGATAGAGAGATCCTCCCTGCCAGGGGGGTCAGGGTCTGCTTATATAGTCCTGAGGGAATGACATGCACTGTTCGATGAAACCGACCTAACATGTGGTTTAGATTGATCCTCATAGGCGGTGGAAGAACCTTCTGGAAGTAGGGTTGAGGAGGCGCCCGGGGGGGCGACCGGTCCCACCATGGGACCGACCGGTCTGTGGTGGGCCCCCCTCGGGGCCCAGTTCGGCCAGGTGGGTCCTTACCCCTTCTAGATGCTTCTTTCTTGGGTGCTAAGTCACGTTGAGTTCCGGAGCCTTCTAGAGCCTTCTAGACTTCATTCTTTTTCGTATTTTCCTGAATAGTCCCTGAAATCATATAATTTACCAAAACTCCAGAAAATATGTTAGTGACACCCTATTCTAAGTTGGTATTAACAATTATGCCCTTTTCTCATGTTTAGTTGATTTATAAATATATAAGATAAGATGTGTCAACAATGCACACTATGGATGACCTCATGGGCCGTAATCACACTTTCTAAGATATATCTTCCCTTGATAAAAGCAGATTGGTTACTGCTAATCAGTCTGTCTGCCACAAGGTTAATTCTGTTGGTTAAAACCTTTGTGAAGATCTTGTAGCTACAATTAAGCAGGCTAATAGTTCTAAACTTGTTCATGGTACACGCCCCACTCTCTTTGGGGATGAGTGTAATAGCAGCAAAGTTAATAAGGAAAATATCAAGCTCACCATTATAGAAGTCAGCAAACAAATTTAATAGATCATGTTTCACTAAATCCTAGAAATGATGATAGAACATAAATGAAAGACCATCAGGCCCAGGGGCCCCATCAGGGTATGAGCCAAGGATAGCTTTCTTAATTTCATCCTCAGTAAAGGGAGCCTCTAAAATTTGGGTTTCCAGCTCTGAGATCTTTTGATCCTCTCAGAAGAAGTTATCATTGATCCTGATGTCTTCTCTAGGTTCATATTTGAAGAGATTTTTATACTAGTATGTGGCAATAATTTGAATGCCTTCAGTAGTGGTGGCAATCCCTTCAGGGCCCTCCATCTGATAAATCATAGTTTTCCTCCTTCTTTGATTAGATACAGTTTGGAAATATCTAGTATTCCTATCCCCTTCCTTAATGTTTTGTCTTTAGCTCTCTGCCTAGCTTTTGTCTCTTCCATACACCAGAGGTTGTTCAACTCTATCATGATATTCTCCATCCTAACTTTTTGGTTTTGAGACAGGGCCTGGCCTTCAACCATTCTGTCCAGGGATTCATACTCTTTAATGAGCTCATTCTTCCTTTTCCTATTGGCAGCCTCTATATTAGCACTCCAGCCCCTAAATTTCCTTCTAAAGGCTCTAACCTTACATTGCCACTTATCCATGTAGCCGCGCTCACAATCTACACTATTCCGTAAGTCAGCCACTGCAGTCATGAACTCTTCATGCTGCAGCCACCACTTCTCGAATTTAAATCTAGCTTTGGGAATGGTCTTGCCCACTCTAGAGTCCCAAAGAATAGGGGTATGGTCACTTGGGTTCCTAGGTAAAGCAGTACAAGTTGCCAGAGGATATTTATGATCAAAGTTAGTAGTGCAAAAAATCCTATCTATAGGAGACATAATCAGATTTTCCTGATTATTGGTCCAAGTGAATTTCCTCCCCAGCAGGTGGAGTTCAACAAGGTTGCAATCATCTACCCAGAAATTAAATCTATCACAGCAAGCCTGATCCACTATGCCATTACTTTTGTCTTGGGTTTTTCTAACTAAATTGAAATCCCCCCAATGATATGGGGTCCATCCCAGCTGTCACAAAGGTTTTTGGTTTCTACTAGGAACTCCTCTTTCTTCTCATCATAAGTAGGCCCATAAACTGTTGTAATTCTACTAACAAAACCATCATATTTATTTTTCACTTTGCAGCTAACAGAAAACAAGTTTATAGTCCATTCTAACACCTCAAATTTATCAGAATCGACACCCATCAGGATGCCTCCAGCTGTACCTATGGCTGGCAACCAATTCCAGCAGAATTGTCTATTGCCAGTCAAGGAGTTAAGATAAGAGACAGTAAAATTTTCAGCCTTAGTTTCCTGAATGCCAATAAAATCAATGCTATAACTCCTACAGATTTCCATAATTCGAGTTTTCCTACCTTTCTTGTTAGATCCCCTAATATTCCAAAAAAACACCTCTCATTTAGAAACCATTTCATCAGGGTGCTTGCCCTGTCTTGAGCCTTGGGCTTGGAACCTGCTTCCACCGCTGCCTTGACCATGTCACTCCAGAGGAAGCGTAGTGCTTCTGCAGCATCAGCTTCGGCGGGTACTTCTTGGCGCTCTGGAAGCACATCTTCTTGCTGCTCTTGAGGATTCTGCTCTTCTTCAGCATGACTACTTCCAGAGGCACCCCACTTCACATCAGTGGATTTTCTGCATCAACAAGTTGGTCAGCAAATTCAGAGTAAACAATATTAATAAGTACTTGAGTACTTGGGTACTTACAGAGCAGCTCGAGGCACCGAGACTTTCGGCCCCAGCATGTCGAAAAATGAAGGCGCCGCCGGCACCTCTGGCACAGTCTGTACTGGCGGCACACTTCCTGGTACTACGCCTTCTTGTTGCTCATGCACCACCATCTCCACGTTCCCAGTTGCCGTAGCTATGAACGGGCCTTCCCACTTGCTATGCAACTTCCCTACCTCCTTTCCCTTCGGGATCCGACGAAGCACCAGATCCCCTGATTGAATAACCTTTGGGTGGATGTTCTTGTTCTTCCACCTCCATGTTTCTTCCTAGTAGTCCCTCAAGTTGTCGGCTGCTTGCAATCTGACCTCTTCGATGTTCTGCACAGAAGGCAATAGGTCTTCGTGCGCACTTGGTTGTTCCCTCGCCCCCCTCCCCCCCCGAGGCACAATTCTTCGGGCAACGTTGCCTCCTCTCCATACAATAGCTTGAAAGGTGAAAACTTCGCAGTCCTGGAATCTGTTGTGTTGTGTGACCAGATTACCCTCGATAGCTCCTCGACCCACTTCCCCTTCAGCAATTCTGTGATATTTTTCTTAATGCCGACAAAGATTATGCCGTTGGCTCGCTCTACCACCCCGTTCGACTGCGAGTGATACACAGACGCGAAGCATAGCTTGGTCCCAGGTACTAACAGAACTCCCTGAAGTCTGTACTATCGAACTGTTTGCCATTATCCACCGTGACCTCGTATGGCACCCCGAAGCGACACACTATGTTCTGCCAAAAGAACTTCTGTATGGTTGCCGAAGTGATGTTTTGTATGGGTTTAGCTTCGACCCATTTAGAGAAGTATTCAACTGCCACCACTGTGTACGTGTAGTTTCCTGGTGCTGTCAGAAGGGGACCTACTATGTCCACCCCCCATCTTGCGAAAGGCCAAACTAGGGGTATAATCCGTACTTTGTTCGCAACGAACTTGCTGTACGGGAAGTGCCTCTGGCACTCGGGGTAGTGCCTGACTATTTCGTGTGCATCAGCAACAGTCGAAGGCCAATAGAAACCCTGCCTGAAAGCCTTCTGCACTAGAGCCCTTGTGCCAATATGGTGTGAGCACATACCGCTGTGAATCTCATGCAGCAACTGCTTCCCTTCGTCGGCCGAAATGCATTTTAACTGTGGTGCACAAACACCCATTCTGTACAGATTGTCTCCTTCTTGGCTATAGTTTCTTGCCCTGAGTGCTACTCTCTTCGCATTTGCCTCATCCTCTGCTTCATAATAACCCTTGATGAATGCTACAATTGGGGCTCTCCAGTCTTCACTGTGAATTGCATTGACAAAGGTTGACGGTGCATTGACTAAAACCACTGACTTGAGTGAGAGCACTTCGTAGAATACGTCCGGAGGTAACGGTTCCTTCATGGCTGCAGCTTTGGCTATTGCATCAGCCTCCTTGTTGAAATTTCATGGAAGCTTTTCATAGTTATTCCGAAGAAGAATTTTTCCATGCTTCGAACGGCCTGCGGATATTTGGTCATCTCCAGCTGCTTGGTTTTGTATGACTTGTCCACATGCCCAGTGATCAACTCGGAGTCTGTGAGGATGATGAGCCTGCTTCATAATATGAAGGCTTGTTGTTGGCCCTACTGCTTTGGCTTTGCGAAGGGCCAACAATAAGCCTTCGTATTCTGCCACGTTGTTCGTGCATTGACCATATCCAATCTTGATGCGTACCGCAACTTCATCCCCGAAGGGACCTTGAGCACTGCCGCTGTAGCTGATCCCTTGTGGCAATAAGCCCCGTCGCACTGCACCTCCCATACTGGCTCAATCAGCTCACTGCCTTCGCTTGCCCTTGCTGGTGTCCAATCTGCCACAAAATCTGCCAACACCTGTGACTTGATCGCACTTCGGGATACATAGCTGATTACGTACTCTGCCAGCTCCACTGCCCACTTTCCCAACCTGCCTGTTGATTCCCTATTCTCGAACATGTCCCGAAGAGGATATGACATTGGGACCGTGATGTTGTGGCTTTGAAAATAGTGCCGAAGCTTCCTCTTCGCCATAACCACTGCATAGGCCATTTTCTCCATCTGGGAGTAGAACAACTTCGACCCGCTGAGGGCCTCTTCACCTTCCGGGCGCTCTTCGACCAGTACCACGCTGACCGCTGCTTCGCTCGCTGCAATGTACATCAACAGTTCTACCTTCGGAGTTAGGCTGGTCATCACTGCTGCTTCCTCAAGGTAACTTCGCAGATCCTTGAGCGCTTGCTGTTGTTCCGGACCCCACTGAAAAGTTGTGTTAGCCTTGAGGGTTTTAAAGAAAGGTAGACTTCGCTCGGCCGCGTGAAGCGGTTCAGTGAAGCTATTCTTCCCGTCAGTCTCTGGACTTCCTTCCTGTTCCTTGGTGGGTTCATTGTTCACAGTACCTCGATCTTCGTCAGGTTCGCCTGTATGCCCCTCTTCAGAACCATGTAGCCTAGTAGCTGGCCCTTGCGGATGCCGAGGATATACTTCTCAGGGTTCAATTTCAGCCCGTGCTGCCTCATGTTCTCAAAGGTCTCCCGAAGGTCCACCACATGATCCGCATCCTTGATACTCATTATGACAACATCATCTACATACGTCGAAGCGTTTCTGCCCAACTGACTACCCAAGATTATCTTCATCATATGGTTGAAGTTAGGGCCCGCATTCTGAAGCCCCTCCGGCATCCTGACGAAACAGAAGATACCAAATGGTGTGGTAAAGCCCGTTTTGACCTCATCCTCCCTTCGCATCCAGACCTGATGATAACCCGAAAAGCAATCAAGGAGGCTTAACATTTCGCAACCCGCGACTTGGTCTATGATGACGTCAATGCGTGGCAGTGGGTACGGGTCCTTCGGGCATGCCTTATTGAGTTCGGTGAAGTCGATGCACATGTGCATTGTCGTTCTTCTTCGGTACCATGACCACATTGGCTACCCATACAGGGTACTGGACTTCTCTTATTATCTTGGCATCAAGGAGTTTCTGCACTTCGGCCTCTGCTGCCTTCGCTCTGTCTTCGGACATGGGTCGCTGCCTCTGCACCCTTGGTTTTACTCCTGGATCGGTGTTCAATGCATGCTCAATGACAGACCTGTGTACTCCCATCAAATCTGCCTTCGACCACGCGAAGACGTCCTGATTGTTGCGGAGAAAATCAAGTAATCTCAATTCTTCGGCCTGAGACATATCTGTGCCTACTATGACGGTTCTACTAGGCACATCTTCGCAGAGGGGTACTGTCTTTGTATCATCCAAAGCCGTGATCTTTTCTGCTTCGGAATGTTTCATAGCCTGCCGCATCTGCTGCTCGGCTCTTCGCTGTGCTTCGGGCAAGGTACCCTGGTCATGGTGCTCTTCAATTATGTGCACCTGTCGGTTCATAGTTGACGTGTTTATTTCAGCCTTGCGTGCTTTGAGTTGATCCCCGTACACTGATAGTACTCCCCGTGTTGTGGGTATTTTCATTAGTAAATAGGCCTGGTGTATTGCGGTTGCGAAGCTGTTGATTGTGTTTCTGCCGAAGATCACATTATACGGGTAGGTGAAATCAATGACATCGAAGGTTATGACCTCCGTTCTCATGGTAGGACCCTGGCTGAAGGTGACATTAACGCTGATCTTGCCTAGTGCCTGTATCCTTTTATTTCTGAAGCCATATAACGGGTGCATGGACTTCTGCAAGTCGTCCTTCGTGAACCCCATTCCTGTGAAACACTGCCATGTCAAGATATCTGCTGAACTCCCATTGTCCACCAGTACTCGTCCCACATCATTTCCGAAGAAGTGCGATGTATTCCTTCCAATATTTGCTCTTATTACCAGAGGGTCATTGTGTGGGTAGTGCTGCAGCCTAACATCTGCAGCGGTGAAGGATATGGGTATGTGCGACCAAGGTAGATGGAAATATTTCCCGGAGCAGATGTGCAACACGTTTCAAAAGTAGTCCTGCCTCTGCCTCTTGTTCTTATGCACTAGCTCGTTGGACCTGCCCGAGATGGCGTTGATTATGTTAACCATGCCCACAGGACCCGAAGGCTGCTGCTCTTGTGCCTCTTGCTTCGGAGGGATTGGCATGTGGTAATTCGAAGGGCTGTGATCGCCCTACGAGGAGGATGCCATGGCTGGCCAAGATGGCACAAACACTGAAGATTGGTGGAACTGTGGAGGCAACGGCGGCAGTGGCGGCAGCTGTGGTGCCAAAGGCTGGGCGTTTTGATGCTGATACATTTGTTGCGGTGGGCAGAATGTTGGGAGACTGGGACTCTGAGCATGACATGATTCACGATAGCCCCTGCTGCCTTCGCTTTCTCCTCTGCTTCCCACTGCATCTTCATCTTTACTGCCAGAGGGCACTGGTGCGTGTGATGATACGCATTCGTTCCGTGCAGCCAACAGAAAAACCGTTCCTGGGACTGCAAAGGTGTCGATGCTTTTTGTTTCGGGCCCCCATTTCCATTACCCCCTCGGTTTGAGTTGTTGTTGGGAGGCAGTTTCGCACCTTGCCCCTCGGACACATTATTGACCTGCTTGTAAGGCTGCTTCGGAGGAGCGTTCCGCCACTGCTTCGGTGTGTCCCATTGGCCCTGTTGCCTCGGCTTTTTGGTCGCGTTCATGCACTCAATTCGTCGGCACCTGCCATTATCAGACTTGCAATACTCTTGCATTATCTCGAAAAGCTCCTGGACTGACTTCGGCTTCTCCCTGTCCAACAAGTCCTGACAGGAGCCTACCCGAAGGCCACCCACCACTGCGTCAATGATGCTATCCTCCGATACCCTAGGAGCTCGTGCTACCAATTTCACCACTCTATGCATATATTCCTGTAATGATTCTTTGCCTTCCTGCAAGCACGCATTGGCCTGGTCATTCGAATTAAGCTCTTCGATCTCATCCCTTTGAAACTGGTGAGCAACTTGTTTCGCAATTGGTACCAGGATGTGATGCTCCCCTTCGGCATGTTTGCATACCAATACCACACTGGCCCCTTCAGAGCTAGCACCAGTGCCTTGGCCTTCGTCGTGGAGTCCCCGTTGTTAGACTCGACAACTGCTTCGAATTTCATCAAAAATTCCTTCGGATCGGTCTCTCCATCATACTGGGGTAAGGTGGTTGCATTGAAGCGACGTGGCCATGGGACATTCTCCAGATCGACTGCCAGCGGAGAGATAGGCACCACATTACCATATGATTCGTCATGCTGGATGCACACATCCCTCCTACCAGAGCCTACATCCTCTTGCCCTTCCCTTCGCTGTTTGTTGACGGCTGTTAAGTACCACTTTCAGCCATCAATATTCTCACATAAATGGAGGCATATGAATTTATTACTTGCATTTTAGTTTGAATAATGTAGTTCCATTTGTCCTTGGAGATTATTTGTATGTAGGTGAAATAAGCATGAAAAGAGATGGAAACTCACCTTCTATGGAAGATCCATACCAACTCAGCTGAGGAGGTGGCTGCCACACTACTTCTAGGTGGCATCCACGTCACTGATCCAAGTGAGGCACTCACCGACGAATCAGAGAGCGACACATGGACTTCACAAGGATCCACGGGCCCACCTAGGATTCCAAAACAAGGCATGAACAGGGGAGTGATCAGACGGCTCACCTGGAGGCCACCCAGAGGAAGGACACCCCGAGAGGAGGGCCGAGGGGGCCGATCGGCTGAACCGCCTTTGTGCCCTTCCATCTCAGCCTTCCACGTGGTTGCTCCTCATTGGCCCATTTTTGCATCCCCGGGTGATTTGAGGCACTTTGAGCCCCGAAGCAAGCCTCCTCCTTACCTATAAATAGAAGGGGAGGGGCTCCATTTCTCATACACCACTCTCTTCATTCTCCTCTCACTTTTAGTTTCCAAGGCTAGGGGGTAGGCTAGAGTAGCTCTTATTCAGGTTCCAAGTCTACTTTGGAGTCTAGGTATGAGTTCTCTTGTAGCTTTATTTCTATGTATGACTTTGATCTACTTCAGTTATTCAGCTATTTCATATAAAGTAGTGGTAGATCATATGATTGATATGTTCTTGAGTTCATCCCTTGTTCATCATTTAGAGGCTCGTGTTCTTCATGAACACTACCTTTCGATCCAGTTGAAGGATGATTTACTCATTCTTTATGTGTTTGTTCATAAGTTAGAGGCTCGTGTTCTTCACGAACACGACCCTTTGATCTTGTTGACTAGACATAAGAGAGTTCGTATCAGTTCGTATGACTAGCCCTAGTTTGATCTTGTTAGATAGCATGTTTGTGTTGCATTAAGTTTGTGTTCAAGCTACGGTACTCGGTCTAAGTTGACCAGTCTTCTGGTGGCTCTCACCCTGGGTCACAATAGCCCGGGACGGGTGGAGTCTAGCAGCAATGCAGGCATGGTGCCTGAGTTGTGTGGCTACGTTAGTTATGAGCTTGCCCCCCGTAACGATTGAGGTAGGCCGCAGTGGTGACAGCTATTGGACCCTTTGAAACCCTCCGTACTGGGGTATTGCTGTAGGAGTCTAAAGGATAGTTTCGCAGTGTGCTGGTCATCGCGAGCTATCTGCCCGTTTGAACTGGGTGTTGAACCTTACCTTTCATGCAATGCTTTATGCTTATCTCTTGTTGTCGACCATATACCCCTGGGTACCTATACATGGAAGAATACGAACTCATACCATAAATCCTTGTAATCCTACTAGGACTCGTACCATGTAATCCTACTAGGACTCCTATCTTATAACCGACTAGGAACCCGCCCCCTGGACTATATGAAGGAGGGTCGGGTACTTAGGAGGAGAGGCCAACACCTCAAGGTGAATCCCCCAACCCCTCCGGGGAACACCCAAGCGCAGGACGCCATACATGATACTCCAAATAGGACGTAGGGTTCGCTACTCCGGCGGCCCGAACCTGTATAAATCTGTGTCCCGTGTCCTCACGCGTACCTTCGAGTTCCAGGTCTGGCGATCCTCCACCGCACAATCTACTACCTCGGGTATCCCCTTGGTAGGCTCAGTGACCAAAACACTAACAGCTGGCGCCCCAGGTAAGGGAGATCGTCAAGATCATCAGAGAATTCGAAGGACCTCGTCAACAAATCAATCTACCGTGAGTACTACAGCTAATTTGCCGCATCAGAAACTTGCTTGCTGCGAAGTTGTTCTTGTCCGTGCGTCAAATCCAAGCAGTCCTATAGGGAATCAATTACTGCAGAAGTCACCTAGCTGTCCGAATCCGAAGCATATATGCATGAAGACAGGAAATAAGCCTTCAGCTACTACGCAATGTACACGGGTACTATCACCCCGAAGGCGTGTTACGCAAGCCTTGTTACGCAAACTTGATCGTTAACCATTCCCCTTGTTACGCAAGAGGAAGGCCATCATGCTAGTGTTTCAGGTAGGTCCACCAGAAGCGCGGCAAAGAGAGCACACATGCAGCAGCAGCAGTCACAGCCACCACCACAGCCACAACCTACTACACCACCGGTGGTAGGAGGGGCCCTTGCGGGGTACATGTTCGGGGTTACCCCTGGATATGCATCTAGTTGGGACCAGCCCGCCTACCAGCCGAGTGCGAGTGGCACGGCTTGGGCAAGTGCGAGTAGGGACCAGTGGGCTACACCCGCTAGTTCTAGCTCTGGTGGTCCACCTCCGTCTTCGTCCTTCAGATGGCACTCTTCGGCCTCTGCACGAGATGTTCAGCTCGCGCAGCAGCTGGGAGAGCTCACCGTCCATGTCACAGGATTGGAGGAGACGCTGAACACCCACGTTGAGGCTAACTCAGCGTGGCAGTGCCAGGCCGGCGAGAGGATTGTCGCCATGCAGCAGGCGCAGCAGCGACAGATAGAGGAGCAGAGGGCTGTCTATGCGAGTCAGGGTTTCTTCTACCCTTCTCCGCAGTGAGCCTAAAGCTAGCTTGGGGGAGGACCCCCATCCTGAGGCAACTTGTATCTTCCTTTGTTTTCAGAATATCTTATAATGAAAACCCATAAAAATCTGCAAAAATAAAAAGACCAAAAAGATTTATTTGCTTTCATCATAAGTTTGCTTTAGTTTGCTTTGATATGCATAGTAAGAATTCTTTGCCTCTATGGTTGAAATGATGAATAGTTGCTTTGTTTATTCTTCTCTTATGTCTTGCTTATAGATTTGTATCCTACCTAAGAATTCTACTAGGACTCGTACCATGTAATCCTACTAGGACTCCTATCTTGTAACCGACTAGGAACCCGCCCCCTAGACTATATGAAGGAGGGACGGGTACCTAGGAGGAGAGGTCAACACCTCATGGTGAATCCCCCAACCCCTCCGGGGAACACCCAAGCGCAGGGCGCCATACATGATACTCCAAACAGGACGTAGGGTTCGCTACTCTGGTGGCCCGAACCTGTATTAATCTGTGTCCTGTGTCCTCACGTGTACCTTCGAGTTCCAGGTCTGGCGATCCTCCACTGAACAATCTACTACCTCGGGTATCCCCTTGGTAGGCTCAGTGACCAAAACACTGACACTTGTATCATCTAACTTTGTATGTTTAGTACCATAGAACCTAGAGCTAACTCGTATGTCCCCCCTAAGCCGCAGTGTACTAGAGTACAGGTAGATCTAAGTGTGTGTCATACTACCCTATCATATCATTTATCTTACCCCTGTCTTTGAGCTGTTGGCTTCTATATCTATCTCTTGGTTTACATTCAGTGCAAAAGCATAAGTCTTGATATCTGCCATTGCCTTCAACGGATACGATACCCTTGGAACACTCACTTCCCTGGGGAAATGCTACAATGGTTTATCTGTGTGCTTGCGGATTCGTTCATGATCGTTAGATTTACCTATGGAAAGTCTTGATGCTCACGCTAACTCGGCGTCGTTAGGTGACTGTGTTAAGAAATGTCAACAAACATTTCTGGTGCCGTTGCCGGGGAAGACACAGGATTATCATGACTATGCTTTGCATCTGTTTATAAATCATGAGTAGGTTAGAGATACTCTTAATGCAGGCTAACCTTGATTGTCTTCTTTTATCTTTGGATGATGAAGACAGGTAGTGTATGACTGGTTTCGACTTACCGGAGAATTTCACAGAAGATCCCGAATCACTAGTGAGGAAAGATCGAATTCATTTCGACTCACCTCGTCGTACTCGTCCGGAAGGCGAACTAGCTTCCTTTGTACCATCCATGTCAAACGCTATAGCCCAGAAGACGCTTCGTGAGTACTCAGCTCCTTCTGCTGACCAGGTGCTGCGAGGCCCTGTGGTGGCAATGGGGACTGAAAACTTTGAGATCAAGATGGGTCTAATCACGATGGTACAGGCTATTCCATTTTGTGGCAAGCCAAATGAGGATGCTAATGCCCATCTGCAGCAATTCCTAGAGCTATGCAACACTTTCATCATCAGGGGTGCAAATATGGATGTTGTTCGTCTTCGACTGTTTCCTTTTTCTCTCCTGGGGAAAGCCAAGCAATTGTTCTATGCAAATCATGATGCTATCAATACTTGGGACAAGTGTTCAGAAGCATTCCTCAAGAAGTTCTTCCCATTGGGTAAAACCAATGTTCTTCGTGGAAGAATTTCTAGTTTTCAGCAAGCAGCAAGTGAATCCATTCCAGAGGCTTGGGAAAGGCTTCAGGAGTACGTCTTGGCCTGTCCTCACCATGGGATGGAGGATTGGCTAATTCCTCAAAGCTTCTATAATGGGCTGACTCTGACAGCCCGAGACCATATTGATGCTGCTGCTTAGAGAGCATTCTTCTCACTCACTGTTGACAATGCCAAATCACTTATTGAGAAGATGGTATCCAACCAATGGTGGAGCGATGAACGACTCCAACCACGTCATAGGGGTACTCATACTGTCAAGGAAGCATATATGATTACTGCCAAGCTGGACCTTCTTATGAAAAGATTGGATAACTACACCAGCGAGAAGGCTGCCATGGCCACCACTACTCTGCCTATGGATTCTCATATGACTTTGAGGTCTGTGGCAACACTGGGCATTCGGGAAATTACTGTCCTTAAACTCAGGAGGAAGTGATGTACATGAACGGCAACAACAATGGTTATCGTCCACAACAACAAGGAGGCCAAACGTGGAATCAACAACACCCTTATTATCAAGGAGGTAACCAAGATAACACTTACAATTCTAACCAGCCCTCCATGAGAGATCTTGTTTTCGGGCAGGCTAAAATTAATGAAGGTGTTAATAAAAAGTTAGCTGCCCTTGATAAATCCTTGGAAAGTCTCAACGTTAAGCTTGAAAGTTTTTCTTCTGCTAAGAAGAGCCAGCTAAGTTTTTAAAAAAATTTAGAAACTCAGTTAGCTGCTTTGGTTCTGCCTGCTGATAACGGGAGGATCACGGGGCAACCTGTGTCCTCTTGTGAAAATGTTAGCGTAGTGTCGACTAGGTGGGGTAAGCCACCTAGGAAGACATATGCCCCTAACTATGCAGGGAAGCCCATACAACAAATTCTAGATCCATGGGAGGAATCAGCAGTTTTGCACAGAAGAGATCCTGGCTAACCAGCTATCACATGCACAATCTATTACAAGACGATCAAGCATGCCCTTTGTGACCTTGGTGCAAGTGTCAATCTCATGTCCAAGGCCATGTTCGAGCAACTGGGATATCCAGCTCTCTCTCCAACAGCACGGACTATTCAACTCGCTGATTCAACGATACGATATCCAGAAGGAATTGTTGAGAGTCTATTGGGTAAGGTCAAGAACTCTTATGTCTTCGCAGATTTTGTGGTCCTTGATATGGACGATGAGGGAGGAATTCCGCTCATCCTTGGGTGACCATTTCTCAGTGATACCCGAGCTAGAATCAATGTGGGGGACGGAGTGATTCGTTTCTGCATTGGGAAGAGGAACTTGGTGTTCAAGTTTCAAGATAAAGAAGAGCAATGCTATTTGGTGTAAGATAGTGTTTAGCAGCTGGGGGAAGGACGGAGCCTTCACCCCTAACGAAGAAATCTCCGCCAACATTGAAGCAAAAGAAAATTCGTAAAGAGTGGTGGAAGATTGAGAAGGCATCACCCTCTACTTCTCAGGAGTGGAATGCTGAGTGGTATTAACTGCTGGGAAGAGTCCAACTCGTCGGACTAAAAAGGATGAGTCCTTTCTACCAAAAAGGTTAAAGATGTTATTTATCTCATATTTCCCTTTCCAAAATTGTATTTGATTTTTCCAAACCTTGCATCTGCATGCTAGATTTATCTAGCCCTTTTTCCCTTTTGAATAAAATTTCTGAAAATAATTCCTGAGTTTGAAAAACTTTAGAAAAATCATTTGGGCATTTTCTGGAGCAAACTTTGGCCGGTGCACCAGGGCATATCATCACATAGCCGTTGCTGACATACCTGCCAAAGGGGGCCAGCACCGGGCCCACAGCTTGGTCGGCCGAACCAGGGTTCGGCCGAACCCTGGCAACGGTCGAGTGGGCCTAGCTTTGGCCAACGGCTCCTAGCCGTTGAGCAACGGCTAGCCCGCGGTGTGCTGCCCCTTTGCTCTATAAATTGGACCCGAGAGGGGGTGTCCTTCACCCATTCAACTCATTTCACTCACACTCCCCTCTCTACTCCTTGCTCTCTTGGTTTTCTTGGATTTCTTGCTCAAAGTTTGGATTCATCAAGCACTCTCTCTATTGTGTTGCTGCAAGTATTGCTATTGGTGGAGCAAGCTCGGTAAGAATTTCATTCGATTTCACTAATCCATCACCGAGTTGCTCTTGTTGTCCCTTTGTTGTGCTAGCATGAGTTGGGCGGCGAACGCCCTCCGGAGGGTGACACGCTCCCGTTCACGGGCAAGCGCAAGTTCATCCGTCCCCGCCGAGCTAACGCCGAGCCCATCAACGATGGACTATGAAGAAGAGCAAGAAGAGCAAACTGAACCACAAGCAGCGGAGGAGGTCGTCGACGACACCCCCTACCTCAGCTTGCGAGGTGCCCGAGAGGAGCAAGTCTACGCTCTCCTAAAGGACCGAGTCTTCGCCCACACCTGGGACTTCGACACAACACTTATGGAGAAGACATGTATGAACCTCGAGTTCGCTTCCATTTGGTATGCTCTTGGTTGGGAGGAGTTTGCATCGGTTACAGAGCTTGGCTCTCAGCCCCTCACCATCCAGTTTCTTTGCTCTCTTACCGAGGTGCCCGGTGGTATTGAGTTTCGTCTTTTCGGGACCGATTACCGAGATTCATGGAAAGATCTTAGTCGTCTCCTTAGTTTTAATCATTGTTGTGCTCTTTCTTTGAAAAAGGCTTGTGAGGGTTTTGTTCGAGATTCTTTCTGGGGAGATATTTCGGGTCTAATTTATAGTGGTAAATTTGTGTCTCGGTGCAATGATATCGTGCATCCCACTCTTCGTTTGTGGCACAAGTGGCTCACTATTACTCTCTTTCCACGAGAGAATGTTCGGCCCGTGCGCAATGATGAGTTGATGCTTCTATATGCCGCTACTAAACAGATCAAGGTCTCCCCCGTTAAAGCTATGATTCGGCAGTGGTTGACGAATTTTAAGATGATAGGCCCTATTGAGTGTACATCTTTGGTGACTCGTATTGCTCTCAGACTCGGGGTTCTAAGCGGGAATCCCATACCCTTCATTGGGATGCCCCGAGTTCTCATTGATGAGGCATACTTGATCTAAGGACATACACTTAAGAGAGGCCCAAATGATTCTTTGACTTGCTTCTTCCCGGGTTATACAAATCAAATCCCGTTACCTAACCTAGGGTTTCAGTTGTATAGCTCGGAGTCGTTAACCATTCCCCTTGTTACGCAAGAGGAAGGCCATCATGCTAGTGTTTCAGGTAGGTCCACCAGAAGCGCGGCAAAGAGAGCACACATGCAGCAGCAGCAGTCACAGCCACCACCACAGCCACAACCTACTACACCACCGGTGGTAGGAGGGGCCCTTGCGGGGTACATGTTCGGGGTTACCCCTGGATATGCATCTAGTTGGGACCAGCCCGCCTACCAGCCGAGTGCGAGTGGCACGGCTTGGGCAAGTGCGAGTAGGGACCAGTGGGCTACACCCGCTAGTTGTAGCTCTGGTGGTCCACCTCCGTCTTCGTCCTTCAGATGGCACTCTTCGGCCTCTGCACGAGATGTTCAGCTCGCGCAGCAGCTGGGAGAGCTCACCGTCCATGTCACAGGATTGGAGGAGACGCTGAACACCCACGTTGAGGCTAACTCAGCGTGGCAGTGCCAGGCCGGCGAGAGGATTGTCGCCATGCAGCAGGCGCAGCAGCGACAGATAGAGGAGCAGAGGGCTGTCTATGCGAGTCAGGGTTTCTTCTACCCTTCTCCGCAGTGAGCCTAAAGCTAGCTTGGGGGAGGACCCCCATCCTGAGGCAACTTGTATCTTCCTTTGTTTTCAGAATATCTTATAATGAAAACCCATAAAAATCTGCAAAAATAAAAAGACCAAAAAGATTTATTTGCTTTCATCATAAGTTTGCTTTAGTTTGCTTTGATATGCATAGTAAGAATTCTTTGCCTCTATGGTTGAAATGATGAATAGTTGCTTTGTTTATTCTTCTCTTATGTCTTGCTTATAGATTTGTATCCTACCTAAGTTTTGAGTTTGTTGGCTTGCATGTTCAAACCTTAGCTTGAAAACTGTGGGTAGCAAAAAGTATGATCCATGCCTAAGTGGTTGTGAGACATGATATGATATGATAGAGTGCTATGATAAGAGAGCTAGCCCAAGTCTCAAAAATTCTAAAAAGCAGAAAAGGGGATTGATATGTGCAAGAAAAAGAGTTCCACCATATAGATGGTAATAACTAGTACCTACTCCAGGGCTAGTGTCCACCTTACCATCAATCCCTCATTTTTCATATAAAGCATGGTAATATTTAGCACCCATTTCCGAGCCTAGTATACACCTTACCATGCTCATGTTCATCACACACGTATGCACATCTTGATCAGGATGTATGTTTGTTTCTTCCAAGGATCCGGTTTTTGACTTAGCAAAATATGAGAGACAAGTATGCGACATTTCTTCCCTACCTACAGCTCCACATAAGCCTATTAGGAGTAGGATGTGAAGAAAGGCAACTTAATGCCTTGGTGAGGAACCATACACTTTGAGCGATCCGAGAGTATCATTTGAGAAACTCTGATTTTCTTTTGAAAAATTTGTAAAACCTCCGGATTAATAGCTGATCAAGGTATGAGTGATTATGCATTTGCTATATAACCATTATGTATCTCAACCGCCCAAGGTAGGTGAAGCTATATGCCCCATGTCATCGAGCGAATGGTAAGAACATTGCCAACCTATTCAACTCTTGGTAGAGTACCTTGCTGTATGTTTGCCATAAGTTAAGGATACGACATTGTAGCAACTCCTGATCAACCAACCTAAGTCCCTAATGTCTTGCTTCGAGACGAGCAAGAGGTTAGCTTGGGGGAGTTTGTTGACGGCTGTTAAGTACCACTTTCAGCCATCAATATTCTCACATAAATGGAGGCATATGCATTTATTACTTGCATTTTGGTTTGAATAATGTAGTTCCACTTGTCCTTGGAGATTATTTGTATGTAGGTGAAATAAGCATGAAAAGAGATGGAAACTCACCTTCTATGGAAGATCCATGCCAACTCAGCTGAGGAGGTGGTTACCACACTACTTCTATGTGGCATCCACGTCGCTGATCAAGTGAGGCACTCACCGACGAATCAGAGAGCGACACATGAACTTCACAAGGATCCACGGGCCCACCTAGGATTCCAAAACAAGGCATGCACGGGGGAGTGATCAGAGGGCCCACCTGGAGGCCACCCAGAGGAAGGACACCCCGAGAGGAGGGCCGAGGGGGCCGGCCGATCCTAGGATCGGCTGAACCGCCTTTGTGCCCTTCCATCTCGGCCTTCCACGTGGTTGCTCCTCATTGGCCCATTGCTGCATCCCCGGGTGATTTGAGGCACTTTGAGCCCCGAAGCAAGCCTTCTCCTTGCCTATAAATAGAAGGGGAGGGCCTCCATTTCTCACACACCACTCTCTTCATTCTCCTCTCACTTTTAGTTTCCAAGGCTAGGGGGTAGGATAGAGTAGCTCTTATTCAGGTTCCAAGTCTACTTGGGAGTCTAGGTATGAGTTCTCTTGTATCTTTATTTCTATGTATGACTTTGATCTACTTCAGTTATTCAGCTATTTCATATAAAGTAGTGGTAGATCATATGATTGATATGTTTTTGAGTTCATCCCTTGTTCATCATTTAGAGGCTTGTGTTCTTCATGAACACTACCTTTCGATCCAGTTGAAGAATGGTTTACTCATTCCTTATGTGTTTGTTCATAAGTTAGAGGCTCATGTTCTTCACGAACACGACCCTTTGATCTTGTTGACTAGACATAAGAGAGTTCGTATCTGTTCGTATGACTAGCCCTAGTTTGATCTTGTTAGATAGCATGTTTGTGTTGCATGAAGTTTGTGTTCAAGCTACGGTACTCGGTCTAAGTTGACCAGTCTTCTGGTGGCTCTCACCCTGGGTCACAATAGCCCGGGCCGGGTGGAGTCTAGCAGCAACGCAGGCATGGTGCCTGGGTTGTGTGGCTACGTTAGTTATGAGCTTGCCCCCCGTAACAATTGAGGTAGGCCGCAGTGGTGACAACTGTTGGACCCTTTGAAACCTTCTGCGCTGGGGTATTGTTGTAGGAGTCTAAAGGATAGTTTCGCAGAGTGCTGGTCATCACGGGTTATCTTCCCGTTTGTACCTGGGTGCTGAACCTTACCTTTCATGCAATGCTTTATGCTTATCTCTTGTATCATCTAACTTTGTATGTTTAGTACCATAGAACCTAGGGCTAACTCGTATGTCCTTCCTAAGCCGTAGTGTACTAGAGTAGAGGTAGATCTGAGTGTGTGTCACACTACCCTATCATATCATTTATCTTACCCCTGTCTTTGAGCTGTTGTCTTCTATATCTATCTCTTGGTTTACATTCAGTGCAAAAGCATAAGTCTTGATATCCGCCATTGCCTTCCATGGATACGATACTCTTGGAACACTCACTTCCCTAGGGAAATGCTACAATGGTTTATCTGTGCGCTTGCAAATTCATTCATGATCATTAGATTTACCTATAGCAAGTCTTGATGCTCACGCTAACTCGGCGTCGTTAGGTGATTGCGTTAAGAAATGTCAACACTACCTCAACTGATCGATCTGCGCCTGAAGTGCTTGCAATGTTTGCCATGTTTGATCTTGTGCCACAGGTTGCAAGTCTGGCTGCCGCTCTTGCCATGGCGGTACCGGCGCCACGCGCTCTTCGGCTGCTGGTTGATTTGGATCTATGCGAATTGCTATGCTTCGGTTCAGCTGGTCGCACAGTACGGTGAAGCTTCGCTCGGCCTGCCTCAGGTTCTGGTCATTTCTTCTCCTCTCTTCCGCATCACTGTTTGCTGCTCCTGCCGCCGTCTGACTTCGGGTCTGCACCTGCGAAGTTGACGCGATGTTCTCCTGCTCTTGAGCTGCTCTTGCGGTTGCTTCGGCTATCAGGATCTGTATCCTTCGGAGGGCTTAGATGTCTTCCACTGGGACCCCAACCCTTCGAGGCTTACCTCGAAGTCCCCATCTGCAGTGTGCTCAATTTCTCCGTCCTCCAGCTCTTCGTTGGTGGTTGGACTCGCCGCCGAAGGCTGCCTCGCTGGTCTTCCTCTCGGCATTTGGTACGAAGTTCTTCCACGAGGTGGGCGCCAACTGTTGGTGTAGCTCGGGTCCGAAGGTGGACGCCGAAACAACAACCCTCTTTCTCTCCTTCCCGAAGGGCACTAGTGGTCGCCCTTCGGACGCCTCCCTCGACTATCCCGCGCTACCCTACTTCGACCTCTACTTCTACTACTAATACTACTAAAATACTAAAGCAAGTAAATAGCGAAAATAAGAAAAGACAATTGCTTCAGAGCTCTCTTCTTATTCAATGCAGGTCACATCGATTACAGTGAGTCCCTCTATTTATAGGAGGGCACGACAAACACTTTCTAACACAATTACACTTTTTTCGTACCAACGGCTAGTTTTAGACACCTTTTAGAGGGCATTACAGGGAATACAGCCTTCGTACGGACATTGCCAGCTTGTTCACACGTGGACACACTCTTTACACGTGCATCCCTCCGTCGTGGCTTTGTATGGACAATGCCACGTCCGTCCTCGCATCCGTGCACCTTTTCCACGTCGCCGCCTTTTCCCTTGCCGGCTGCTGTCAGCTTCGCGCCGAAGCTGCTCCGCGTCGAAGGTGCTTCGACACCGAAAGCTTCCCCTGGGTCCTGCAATCACAACATGTCGATGCTCGCCACAACACCAAAAAAAAAGTGGGTCAGACAGTCAGCATAAATAGCGTCCTTGCGAAGCCTGCTTCGCACCGAAGCAGCTTCGCATCGAAGGTCACTCAGCCCGCAGCAGCGCCCGTCCAAAGGTGGCGGTTCCGAAGCTCATATTCCCCAATAGAGCCCTTGCTGGTCTTCGAGCGGGTTGAAATCTTCAGGACTTTCGGTGCCCCCTGTCGGCGGAGCACTTGAGCTGGGTGCCCCGATCACGATGCCCGGTTGGTTCGAGGTAGGTCGAAGCTGATCACGAGACGGATCAGTTACGTTGTCCTCTTCTCCATCGGGGCGTTGAGGCGCATGTGGTGGGATTGCTTTTAGCTCGGAGCTTGTTTCATTGTCTTCTTCGACTGAGCCATGGAAAGTTCGTGCAACAACCACAGTGGATGTCAATGTTGGTTAAGGCCGAAAACCTTAACTAGCACGGTTGCAACTCGGTCGAAGCCGAAGTCTCGTACGAAGAACAATGGTACGAATGTAGGCTTAAGGAGGTACAAAATCTGTGTTACAAGAGAATTAACCTTCCACCCGTCCCCCATCTAGCGGACGGGAGGGGCAATTTATACAAGCCGCGGAGCGGCAAGTTGACCGTAATGACCTCCACGGCTCCAACTGCTCCCTTATCTTGTCGTATAGTGGCGGCTAGCGGTCTTTTTGAGGCTGGATAACCAACTGGCCCCGCCAGCTAGGCTTCCTCTGGCGACCCGCGACCATCTCCGCTTGGGATCACCGTCCTTGAGTGCTTCCGTCAGCGCTCCCGACCAGTAGCTCATGAGATACCTTCGTTGTAATGACGAAAACACCTAGATCGAGGATGAACCTCGCTAGGATGACGAGAATCGCCCTTTATGGAAAAATTGCAAAAAAAAAATACGTGAGGGTTGAGATTGTGGGTTCGAAACTCTGCAACCACACTTTATGGAAAAAATGCCAAAAAAAATCTACTGTGTCATGCCTCTAGTTGGCTGGTGGGGCCCTTCCCCGATTAAAATATTGTAGGTTCTTTTTGGTTTTTTCAATTTAAATTTTATGCCACAAGCACTCGGCAAAGAGCTCGAGTCCCGTAATGCCTGCTCAAGTTCAGTATACTATAGAGGCCCTACAATCTGGGTGGAGAACACAAATAAAAAGTATGAACTCTATTTTTTGGGCAATTGTTGGAGATGCTTTGAGGCATCAGTGGCGAGTTCGTCATTCTCGAGAATTTATTAGCCTAATCTTCAAATGCGCTCATACGGGCAGGGCTTGTGTACGTGCGTGTATAGAGATGAGTGGGGTGACACACGTGTGTTGTGAGCGTCTGTCTTGTACGGTATGATCTAAAAAATCGCTTTATGGTAGGCTGGATTCTGATTCAAAAGAATACTATTCATATAACTAAAATTACTATTCAAAACATTTCAGAACCTTTTGTGAGCAATGAACAACTTAAGTGCAACCTATTTTAACTTATTTCCCCTAAAAATAACTACTAAAAAAATCTATGTTGCTAATAGAGAACGGGGGCAAGAACTAGAATCACGCCAGACCATCTATGACATTTCTGCTTACTTGCTATAAAAACTGGCGCACAGTCCATACACAAAAGAATGCAATTCTCGTTTTGTGAGGTGTCAAACACTTTGAACTTTGACTGAATTTATATAAAAAGCTAGTAACATTCTTGGTACCAAATAAGTACCATTAGATTAGTTACAGAATATACTTTTATTACAAATTTATATGGCTGCATAAATACAGTTTCTATTTACTTTTTCTTCGGTACAACTTAAGCTACTTTGATCTGCACGTTTCCAATAACCCCGTTCGTCGGTTGACAAAGGGAATAGATTGATGTGGGCTAGCTTCTTCTCATTGTCCTTGCACCAACGAACTAGCTGTGGGCAGTCTCGAATTTCTAGGTGGTCGAGGCGGCTGAGTTGTTGTATGCTCTCTGGCAGAGTCTGGACACGTGGACAATTTTCTATCTGAAGTTTTTCGAGAGAGGCGAGGTCTCCCAGCATCTCCGGCAGTGCAGCAATGCTTTTGCAGTCGGTGACATATAGACCCTTGAGGGAGGGAAGACAGCAAAGCAAATTTGATGATCTGCTGCATGTGAGATCGCTGCAGTCCACAATGCTTAATCCTTGGAGGCAAGGGACCTGGCGAAGCAAGCTCCACTGATGCAGAGGCGCATCACAGTGCTTCACGAAAATCCAGCTGGTCGCAGACTCGAGTGGGTAGCCATCGCACTCCCATGATGATGGTATGAATTGGCCACTACGGATTACCGTAATCGTAGACGCCAGATATGGCGTCGTCTGCTCCTCTGCTTCCTTCCCAGCAGAGGATTTGAATCTCAGCATGGGGCAGTCTTCTATAACCAAATTCGCTCTAGGTGACATGATGTCCCACTCCTCGAGGCATTTCATCGCCTGCATTTTAAATGAACAAAGTTGAGGAAACGCTCTTCTTCTCGATCCCCCGTCACCATACAGCAGGTCCTGGCCAATCTTCCTGATGCCGTCCATTCGTCCGATATGCAGCCATTCCAGGTTTGGTAGCTGACCAAGTGGTGGTACCCTGCTGCAATTGGGAATGTCCTCCAGTGTAACACGTACAAGATGAGGAACCAAGGTAGCAATGCGCATCATCCAGGATGGAAAGCCTGCGCTATTATAACCTTGCAGTCTGAATATTTCTACAGTGCGTGGTGGCACTAGTTGTTCCAAGATGGCTTTGTCTTCCACAACAAATCTCTTTGCATCTCTGGTCCATACTAGTCCGAGCTCTTTAATCCTCTGCTTTTCTACCAGCTTTATTCTCTGCGCCTCTCCTGCGGACATGACATTCTCAAGCCTGCTAATCTCCAGAATTGCCGGATTTGCATATTCAAGCTTACATAAATTGCTGCTGCTAGATTCACTGTCACCAGCATGGACCACAAAATATGGTGACACCAACGCTGCAGCATTCTTGTACAGAGGCAGAGTGGACAGATCCAATCGGTCGCAACCATTTACATTTACAAACTTCAGGCTGGCAATTCTTGATACGGCAGCTGGCAGCCTCTCTAGATGGACGCATTCCGAGAGAACTAGTGTACGTAGCTTGCTAAGGTTGCCAATGGATTCGGGTAAAGTCAGCAGCATACTACTCCGACTCCGACTTAGATTCAGATACTCTAGACTGGAAAGGCTGCTGATGGCCTCAATGAATTTCTCAGCTTCAGCATATCTTGTGCTTATGGGCAGGACTCCAGATACATTCAAGTGCCTGAGTTTAGTGAACCTCACCATCACTTGTTGTAGCCCTCTGAAGACGGATCCAAAAAAATGGGTAAACGATAGATCCAAATATCGTAGTTCCGGCGTGAGGCCGCCCAGTGCTTTGGCCAGGTCTCCATTGATGCAGCATTCTGATAAACTCAAATGCTCCAATCGGCTCAGGCTCCAAAAAGAGTCAAAGTTAATATTTATGTGAAAGCACTTGGACAAATCCAAATGCACCAATTTTTCTAGATTTCTGAATGAGTCTGGTAATCGCGTCAATCTCCCGCAGCCTGATAAACTGAGATGCATCAGGGCCTTGTTTATTTAGTTGGCTAAAATTTCTAACTTTTTCTTCACTCTCTATCCATCACATCACATTAAATACGCTAAAAGACATATGTTCGGAGTATTAAATATATGTAAAAAAAATAACTAATTACACAGTTTGGATGTCCTTTGCGACACGAATCTTTTGAGCCTAGTTAGGCCATGGTAGGATAATATTTACCACAAACAAACGAAACGTGCTACAGTGTGCTACAGGAGTTCCAGGAGTTGAAAAGGCAAAATTTTCACCGAACTAAACAAGGCCCAGATCTTTCATTTTGTGTCCTATCGACTCTGGCAGTGCTGAAATGGTAGAAGATCCGTGAAGATTGAGGTAAATTAGATGCGAGAGCTTTGTAATACAGTTCGAAAAGATCTTATATCGCACCCTCGGTGCACTAAGATATCTCAACTCCTTTAGTTCACCAAATGAATCTGGCAGCTCTTCTATGAGGCACCCGCTTAAATCCAGTACTCGCAGGGACGTAGCAGGTGCAAATGCAGCACCGTGTAGTTTGGTGCTGCGGCAGTCAAGAAAACACAGTGCTATTAACTGAGCTGCCCCGATCAAACACAGTGGCATGCTGCAATTTCCGAGCAATGCATATTGGTAATCTTTGCTATTTCCCATAGTATTTTCTTCTTTCGTCATATCCAGAAGTTTGTTGCCCAGGAGTGAAATTGCCAGGTCATGCACCAGATCATGCATTGTGAAAATTGTAGCATTTTCGCTATACGCTTCTTCAGAAGTCTGCATCAATAAAATTACATAATAGTGTCAGGTATATCTCTATGCTTACCAAATTAATAAAATCTCGTGAGTACACAGGACCAATCGACCAAATTTTCCGATCGAAGCATTATTTGGACAAATTCGTAAAAACAAATGTGATCGATCTTTATTATGTCCAAGTCATATTACAGATATATAAGCGTTAAGGCTTAATTTAACCAAGAACTTCTTCAGGAAAACCTCACTTTCGTTTCTTACTATATGCCTGATGTTGATATTACTCCCTCCATTTTATAATGTTTATTAGAAGGAGCTAAGTAGTTAAACTGTGATCTACTGAAGATTTAAAAATAATATAATATATATTTCACAACCAACCGAAGGCTCTCCTTTTGGAATGTGGGTGTTAACCCACTCACGAGAAGAATAGATAAGTTCTACAACTCCAAAAAAAAAAAGCAAAAAAATATTGTAGTATATTTGGTAGAATATTTTTTCTATGAGCAATAATAGTTATCTTATCTTAATCTTAATATTACAATTTGAGGCTTTCAATGGTGTATAATACTGTGTCTAAAATTTACTTGGATCAAAACTTTCATGAGGAACAATCCTGCATATGTATAGCATGCAGCCATCTTATACTTACATCCTCATTTCTCCTAAAATAGTTAACTCAGAAGGTTATACATTTGGAATGAGCTAGAATGTTTATAAGCTGATATAAACTGTTAGGCAATAGAATATGCCATCAGTGATTTACATATGTAAATCAAGGGAATTATCCTTGCCTAACATAAACCAATTTAGACAACCAAGATGAGACTAATTTCATCAAAACACAGCAGATGGGTCTTTTTTTCGATGAACACAACATATGGTTCGTCTAGGGGGACGAGAATGGAACAATATAAGGACAGTCCCAATACTAGAAATCAAGATAGTTTATTAGAAGAAAAGCGTGAGGACACGCAAAAGGACAACAAAAAAGAAAAAAACAACAAACAAAAGGCGCGATGGGGTGGGGAAAACACAACTATCCCTCAAGCCCAACCCGGCACAAACTAGAAAGGCAACTAAAGAAAAAACAACTGAAAAAGAAACAACTAAACCACTAAGGAAAAGTAGCCGGTGCAGCAGAGGTCGTTCGAGTTCTCGTCCGCTTGAAAATCCTTGCGTCCTGGTACAACTTTGTATCACTTGTGATGCGTCGAGTCACTTCGGCTACATCCAGGGAGCTGTGTTGGAAAATCCTTTGATTGTGTTCCTTCCAAATGTTCCACCAAAAATATAGCATGAGCCCATCAAACCTTGGTTTCTCTTTTTTATCAAAGGAGCGTCGTAGCTGGCTCCACCAGTTGCTGATTGTGCGTGGAGGGGATGTCTGGAGGTCTTGCCTTCCAAGCTGTGAAGTCAGCTGCGTCCGTACACTCTGGGTGAATGGACATTCCATGCATAAATGTGTGGGTGTCTCCGGCACTGCGTTACAAAGCGGGCACATCGGGTCATGTGGCCATCCCCGTTTGGCTAGATTATTGGCAGTGAGGATTCTATGCTGAAGCAGGATCCAAGCAAAAATCCTACATTTCGGCTCCGCTTGTGCTTTCCAAATTGGGGTGATAGCCGGTTTCTTTCGTCGTCCCACGAACTGTATCCGACAGGCGCTATGCGTGGTATATTAGCCGTCCGCCGTCCATCTCCATTTAATCTCATCGTCTGTGTCCTCTGATATGTGTACTCCATTAACCCCTTCCCATAACGCGATGAACTCCTGAAGCTCTTGCAGTGACTGGATGGGTGATACATGTGAGATCCATTTGTTTTGATCCAAAGCCTTCTTGACCGTAGTTTTTTTTCTCTTTGCCTTTTGGAACAAACTCGGTGCGATGTGTTTGGGGGCTTGACCATTGATCCAACCGGAGCACCAACTAGCTTTGTCACCTCTCCAGACAGTTATAATCGTTGATGCATAGAAGAGCTCTCGATCAGTGGCTTCGCAAGGGACATCTAGGCCTACCCACGGTCGTTCTGCGTATTGCCATTCGAACCACATCCATCACAGCCTCAATGCACGGGCGAAGCGTTCCAAATCCAGGAGTCCGCGTGATGTCCGCGACGGCCGTGTCCTCGTCGATTGCAGTTGCAGTAGTAGCGTCAAGGAGTTGGGCGGGGAGTATCGCTTCTCCTGCGAACTCGCAGTGTGCGACCCCTTGTTCCGGACATACCTTCTGCTGCCTCCACTCACCGATGACCTACTCTCCTCCGTCGAGCTCCAAAACAAACACTTCTTCTTTTCCGGGGTATCCTTTATCCCTTCTGGAGACATGGAGGAGACATCGTTCAGTGTGATCTTCTGGGTGCATTCTCAGACCAAATTGGTGGTATTTTTATTCTCTTCAGGCTCTGGCCACTGGAGTGTCGGTGCATCTGCCAGTTGGGATGATTTAGGATTGTATGAAGCTGAAATACTGGAAAAATGCCAACACGTGTATGGCTGTTGCTATTGGAAAGTACACTGCGGAGAGAGTAGTAAGTTGCTCAAGCTCGATGTGAGCACTATGGAGTTATCCACATATGATTTCCCTCCTGGTCAGGATGGTGGGGATATCTTGGTTGTGGAGTCAGGGGAAGGCAATGTTGCTATGTTTCATCTATGTGATGCAGGCACAACTTTGAGTTATTACAACCTTTTGCAAAATGGCACTGAGAAGTCCCATGAGTGGCATATGAAGAGAACCATCCCATTGCCAGATCCGTATACTAGTATATGTTTTATTAATGGTCCAGCTGAAGGATACATTTTCCTAGCAGGCAATCCAAAGGAACAGGATTCAGATTTTTTCTCACTTGAGATCAAGTCTTTCAAAATTGAGAGGGTCAGTAGGAAAACCTCTTTTGTTAAGGTCATTCCATATTTTGGTTTCCCACCCTTGATGTCACCAAGAAGAATTCAACGATATCAAGTGGTAAGAGTTTTATCATAAATCTTGCCGGCCTTTTGCATTTTACAGACCTTTAAGTTAGAGTTACATGACTGTGATGCTGCAATAACATTAAATTTGTGGTGCAAAACTGCACATTCTAGGCCTTTACACCTGATGTGCATCATTGATTGTGGGTTCATCCAAGGCTTCTTCTCTAGATCCTTCTGGTCACCACATAGCGCATGTGATATTTGACAACTTTCTAATTTTAGAGATTTGCAGTCCATCCATATTAAAATTATTTTCTTCTGCCTAAAAATTGTCTGTCGCAAAGGCGAAGCACACTCATGAAAGTATTCATGATTGCTGTGTTGTTCAACAGCAGTGCCATGTAGTAGGAGCATTGCACTATGGAAACCATCTGTCCTGGAACATCCCACTATTTTTTAAAGATAATCAAGAAATCAAAGTGCTAATCTACAGGATTTATTTATCCTCGAGCAATACGATCTTTAGTGAAACGCTGTTACTGCAAAGTGCAAATATGTTGGCTACTTAAAAAAAACCATGCAGAGGAAAAGATTATATAGAATGTGAATTCAGAGTTACTTACAACATGTTCTGTTTTATTCTTTTCTTCTTCACCATTCATTGAATTATGGTTTGCGATTTCACGGTCATTGAATTGTAACAATGTGTACATTTAAATCACTAGTTTGCCACCAAGATGACAGATGGCATGTCTTTCCTGCTTATATGTTGACCATATGTCTTCAAGGAGAGTAGTTTAGACTTTTATCTTTAGGTCACGTGCCTGATTACATAGGCATATTGGTTCTGTTCTGTTCATTGAAACAATCTTTTTTATACGTATTCTGTTTCTGTTATGTAGTTACTTTTCGAGAGTCTTGTTTTTTTATTATTATTATTTGCGAGGCAGATCTTTATTCTGTAGCATCATGCATGGGCTGGTACTGGGGCGGAGCTGCGGCCCAGGCCGCCCAGGCCTGGGCCCTAGTCGCCGGCCCATGTTTTCTACACTGCAGCAACTACTGTAGCAACTAATGTAGCAAGAATTAGGCCCGTTTTCTACTCTGTAGCTGGGCTGGGCCTTAGTCGTTGGGCTGGGCCAGCTCCGCCACTGCTGGTAGATAACATGTTGAAAAGTTATTGGTCTAGGTACTGTTGGCTTCCATCTGTCAACTTTCTGTCATGTTTATCACTTCTAAACATTGACTAAAACATCAGATTTCTTAGAACTTTAGCCTGCCTGGCAAGGATTTATGGAATTTCACACTTTCTACTTTTATATTGGTGACTGATGACAGTAGCCTGCTTGCATTGTACTGTTACTGTGTAAAATTATGTACATTGTGATCCATAGAACAAATACATTAGAGGTAGCAGTTTTTTGTAGGAAAAATGGCGTTTTGAGGTTACTTGCTGTAAAATAAACTTGTTTATGAGATGAGTGGTTGAGCCCAGGCTCAGATGGAGGCTAAATGGGCTTTTTTTAGTTCTGTCTGTTCTTCTCATCCATGTGCCTAGACTCCAATCTTGATCTTTGTTCCGTCTAGCTATGCTTGGCTGCAAAAAGTATATTTATTGGAGCTACATCATTTTAACTTGTGTTACCTTTTAGAACTGTGAATTGATGATGATGCTTACTGCAACCTAGGTTTTGTGAGTTCGCCTCTGATAAAAAAAATAGTGTGATGAACCTTTGTTTTTTATTACTACTTTTGAGTGAATCATGGTGTGATGCACCGTTGTTTTTTAGTATACTACTTTCAATCGAATCATCTCAAGTATTCTGTCCACACTTAAAAAGTTCTAATATGGCTTGACGCTCTGTGAAAGCTGACTGTTTTTGCTGCATTTGCAGTGGTAGCTTTAAATTTCTAACTCGGACTGTTCAGTTGCAGGACTAGATTCGTGTCCAGGTCGCCCCTCGGTGCCTTGCTGCTGGTGTGGAGCATGGAGCTAGGTCCTGATGACACACAGGCTTTTGTGTTGTGCTTCAAATGTTTCTGGTTATCCTGTATGCTATCAGCACTGCCTATCTGCTCGGTCTGACTTTTATGTAGCCATTAGGTATAAAACTTATGTTCTCTACATTTCAAGTGCTACTGATCAGAGTCCCAATTATGATGAGACTAAGACATGATGTTACTAAACTCTTTATCAAGTATCACGTGTGAACTTGTTGGCTTTCTTTGTATATGCTGGATGATATTTTTGGACAACTCGGATGATGTGGTAACAGCAGAATATGCATATTGGACAGCATTAACGGCTGGGGACCTTAGCTTAAAATTTGCAGCATCCCCGAATTTTGTAGTGTCGTATTCTTGCCCTACATGTTCTACAATGTGTTAGGCTTTCAGATTGTGTACTGCTTTTCAACCTTTTGGATTTAAAGTGTGAGTTACTGGTTTGCATTTACAATGGTTATTTTATCGTATACCTCTGTCGTTAATTGGGAGGCCAGTTAATATATGGATTTATGTTATCCCGTAACACCATTCTAATTTATTCTTTGTAGTTCATAAAATTAAATAGGTTAGCTCGGTATATTTAAAACAGTCTTGATTTGAATTGTGGAACTGTACCATTTTGGACGTTAAATTTGCATCACTAGCTTGAAACGGGGCAAGCACACAAAAGAGCTCAAGATCGATGTGATGTAGAAAACAACGATGGTGGAGGCGGTAGTAAGAAAACTGTATTTTTGACACTCCAAACATGCGGCTTCGCACTATCGCATATTTGACTCTGCAAAGACCAGCTTCACAAATTTGACACCCAAAATGTTGACACATTGTAAAAAATACGAATTTCTGAGTAATAGTCTGTTTTTGTCGAAAAATAGTACATGTGATGTTTACATAATAACAACAATACGTGATAAAAAGAACACTGCATCTGCACGTCGTATTTCGTTGAGCACGGCCACGCAGCTGCCTCAATCTGGTTCCTCCGCGTCCTGGCCACGGCCAGCATCACCGGTGGCGTCCTGCGCTCGATTTTATCTTCCCCTGCCTCCATCACCGAACGTTCACCCGTATCTCTCGTCAGTCAAGTTTCAGACATCGTCTTCTTCAGATCCTAGCGGGACCAAATCCTCTTTGGTCGCCGCGGACGAGCACGGCGCCGGCGACACGTTGCTCTTCTCGCCCAGCACGGCGTTCTCGCAGGTGCTCGTGGCGGCGTTCTTCTCGCCGCCTCCCTTCGTCTTGAGGTCGATGTCCCGCAGCACGACGCCGCGGCATGGGGAGGCCTCGCTGCAGTGCAGCCTGATGGCATCCCTGTTGACGCTGGTGCCCCTGATGTTGCTGAACTCCACGTTGCTGATCTCCACCGCCTTGGAATCCTGGCCGCACGCCTTGGGCTTGGACGGGTCCGACGTGGTGCAGTAGTTCTGGTCGATGACGATGGGGTTCTTCACCTTGTCCATCACCATGTTGAGGAACTTGATGTCCCTGGCGTACCCCGTGCCCCCCGCCACGTCTTGATCCTCGCCTCGAACAGCGTCCCCGACACGTGCGCGCCGTCGATGGTGACGTTGGACACCTCCGCCCTGGTGCTCCCTTTCCCGAGGCTCCCGACGCTGATCCCGTGCTCCGGCCCGCACTCGATCTTGGTGGCGTACAGGTTCTTCGTGCCCAAGGCGACCGAGATGCAGTCGTCGCCGGCCTTGATCTTGGCACCCAGGATGCGGACGCCGTCGCTGTGCGCGACGTGGATGCCGTCGTTCTCGGGGCTGTTCCCGGGGGACGCGATGGTGAGGCGGGACAGCGTCACGTCGCTGCTGAACTCCACCCAGAGGTGGATCTGCGGGGCGTTGAGCAGCTTGATGCTCTCCACCTTGAGGTGGTTGCACGACGAGAAGGTGAGCGCCGCCGGCGCGAAGGTGCACGGCATCTTGTGGTTCCGGCGGCACGAGTTCTCCCACGACGACTTGCCCTTGCCGTCCATGGCGCCCTTGCCGGTCACCGTGAGGCCGTCGACGTTGCTGAAGCTTATCCAGTGCGGGTGGCCTTCCTTGCTCCAGCCCGACTTGTCCTCCGAAGCTACCAGGGTTCCGTCGAGCTTGAACGTGACCTTGGACTTGCACGGTCCGGACAGGCTGGTCTCCTTGACGAGGTAGCTCTTTTTGGCGGGGATGAGCAGGACGGCGGGCTTTGCTGAGGAGCAGGCCTGGGACCATGCGTTCTGTAACGCGGCGGTGTCGTCGGTCTGCCCGTCGCCGGCGGCCCCGAAGCTGCCGATGTCGAACTGCACGCCCCCCCTTTTTCGTCGCGTTCTTCGGGGGCTTGCTCTTCTCGCCGAGTTTGCGGTGTGCGTGCCTCGTGTTCGGGTAGCCATCGACACTGCTCTCCGGCGCGTCCGTCGTCCAGAGGTGGCGTCTCGGTGCGTTCCGGTGCGGTGACCGTGGCGCTGGACGTGCTTCGACGAGGGCGCCGCCAAACAGCGTTAGGAGCAGCAGGAGGATCAGGCAAACAGTGGCGAGGAACGAGCGCCGCAAAGCCATGCCCGAGCCTGCGTCGAGCGATGATCTCCCACGACTGTACCGACTGTGTTGTTGGAGATCAATCGGAGAAGAAGCGCAGGCGCTGGGCTTGACTGCTGCGGTGGGTTGGTGCGGCATGTTAATCCAGGTGTTGTTTAGCTTTTTCCTTTCTAAACGGCCTTCCAGATTGGACGGAATCCGGCGGGTCCGAGTCACAGGCCGAGGCCCATTTAGTTTAGCGGTAGAGTCCGCGCCGCCCGCAGATTCCTCTCCAGGCCACGCCCGACGCGTTCAGAGTTCAGACCAAGACGCAAAACCTAACACGCACTTGCCTGCCGCAGCCGTCAAATAGAAACTGACACCCACCCACCACCGCAGCGCAGTGCAGCGCAGCGGGCATGGCCGACGGAGCGGGAGACGCAGGCGGCCTCCGGCGCCTCGTTCCCGGGGAGGACCGCATCAGCGCCCTCCCCGACGAGCTGATCCAGGCGATCCTCGCCTGCCTCCCGTCCACCGCCGCCGCGGCGCGCACCAGCGCCGTCTCCAGACGCTGGCGCCGCGTCTGGACCGGCGTCCCGACGCTCTCCTTCCAGGTGGAGGAAGATAGGCCGATGCGCGCCTATTCGTCCACCGCCGAGGCCGTCGGCGCCGCCCTCGACGCCTACTCCGCCTCCGCCACACTGAACCGCCTCACCATCGACGTGGTCGGCGGCGCGTCGCCCCCCGCGTCCCTCGTCGGCCCGTGGCTGCGCTTCGCGTCGCTGCACCTCGCCGGCGAGCTCCACCTCTCCATGGCAGGCGTCCCCTCCAAACAGGCAGTCGTGATGACGGGCCTGTTCGTGCAGCAGGCGATGGTGATCCCGATGTGCAGCCGCATGCAGCAGGTCGATCTGCCGGCCTGCGAGAGGGCGACGCGCATCGATCTCGCCGGGATCAACTTTGCGCTTAACCTGCCGGCTGCCGGCGCTTTCACGTCGCTGCGCGTCCTGAGGATCAACGCGGTCCAACTGGTGCGAGGCGACGTCGGCTGCCTCGTGTCCACGCAGTGCCCGCGCCTGCGTGAGCTCGAGATGTGCAACGTGGCCACCGTCACCGCCGGCCTGATCTCCATCACCTCCGCGTCGCTCGAGAGGCTTGTGCTCAGGCGTGTCAGCGGCCTCGGGGCGAACGGACGGATCGATGTCGCCGCCCCGAGGATGTACTACCTGGCTTTGGACAACTGCGGCAACAGGTCTGCCGCAGCCACCATCACCACCACCATGCTGGCCGAGCTGATTTGGAACCATGCCTACAACCCTAGCCAACATAGGCTTGTGGGAGCTGATCGCCAAATCTACAGGCTGGTAGCCACCTATGGGTCCAACAGCGCGGCCCTGTTCAAACGGTTTGACGCCGTTGACGAGTTGTGCGTCCGTTTGTCCATGCCACTTGGGGTAATAAGTTTACTTTCTTTTTACTGGTGATTTAAATGTTTATTTTTAATCCCTTACAGGTTTCTGTTTATGAAATTGAGATTGTGATTCAAATCTGCAGAAGAGTTAGCTAGTAACATGTAGGTTTTAGAAAAAGCGTTTAGCTATTTATCATCTGTTGGCATTTTTCTCTAATTTCTATCCCTTCGAGATTTCCTTGATATTTGTGCATTATATTTTTATTGATCTTTGATGGTTTGTGTTAATTATTGGGTTTTTACTATGTGTTCTGTGTAAGATATTAGGAGAGAATGTCACTGTTATTTAGTTGATTTGGTTTGTACCTTTTCAACATTGATGTGTTTGTATGAGCAGTCCATCTCAATGTCCCGTACGAATATATTAAGAGATTGTGTGGAAGAACGTGAATATATATGTGATTACTTTGTATCTTACTATTTAGTTGTTACAAGTTAGTATTTTTTTGTAAAGGTGTTTATTTAGTATATGTTCATTGCAAATACTTGTAAAAAAACTCGACCTGCGAGGGGCAAACCGCCCCCCGAGCATTACGATAAGAAGAAGACCTCTCACGCAGGTCGAGAAACCCCTACCCCACCCTTACACAAGGGCTCCGTAACCCTGAGTTCGGGACCTTCCACGTGCTTTGGGAATTGGCGGTAGGCGAGGGGATTTTTTCCTCTAGCCCGAAAATTCGCTCCCACCGGGAGTCGAACTCGGAACCTAGAGGGGTGCCTCACACTTCTCTAACCACTCGGGCAGAGAAGGCTTGACTTTGCAAATACTTGTTAATGTGCAAAGTATGATGTATCTATAGTCAAATTTCAATCAACAAATCTTCATACTTTAAATACATATTGTTGCTCTTCTTGGTCATGTGGTGCTACAATTTCCCACCTTTATATCCAATGTTGTCCATTCAATAAAATTTCAATGCATGAGATAAATTGCATGATTCAAATTCTATCATGTTACCTTATTATGAATTATATGGATTTTTTTGGTTTTGTATCACATATAGGTCATGGATGCTAGCGGTTTATATGTATTACTTCCTCCGTTTCAAATTGTAAGTCGTTTTAGCTTTTCTAGGTTCATAAATATTTGTGTGCACCTAAATATAGTGTGTGTCTAAATGCATACAAACATCTATGAACCTAGAAAAGCCAAATCGACCTACAATTTGGAACGGAGGGATTACATACTGATTTATATTCTCATATTCTACGTAAATATGTCATAATTGGATAGGAAATTCTAGAAAAAAGTTCATTTTACTCTCCTTGCATATTCTGAACAAAACTTAGTCACTTTACTTCCCTAACTATTTCATTTGGTCCAATCTACCACCTAATTAGATTTCTCTTTTTGTTTCAGATGTGTTTTTACTGTTCAACTTGGTTTGAGTTAATCTGCAGTTTATTTTTATCTATTGTTTTACTTTGATCCAAAAGACAAGGCAAGTACGTGATGTTTTGGTTCATCTGAGCAGCTAGTCTTTATCTTAAAAAACTGAGCAGCTGGTGCACCTGCTTGTGTTGGTTTTCTTGGTGGTTTTGCATGTGTGTGTTTTTTACCCGGTGCACTTGATTTAGGGACCTTTTCTATTGACATATTTTTCTTTGCAAATAAAAACTGTGGCAATAGTTTCCTTTGTAAGATTTTTGTGTTAAAATCTGTCAAAAGATGACTAGAGTGATCCTTCAAAAATTCACTGCAAACTCTGCTTAACCTTATTAATTTGCATCCATTTCAAAGCACAATTATAGCTGCACTTGTGTAATCATTTTAACATGTGCCATCATTGCAGAAGAATGAAGAATACAAGAAATTCCTCCAAAATATGGACAAGCTTCCCAAGACCAGGGTTTTAGAAGTGAAAGGGGTGTCAACAAAGCGACATTTGGAACCAACTATGATGCATCTCCTAAGGAAGCATAGCAGGCTAACAAATATTAAGGTCGACCTCCTCCCAGCAAACCCGGTGAGTCTCAATCAATTTTTCACACAATTTTTTTATACCTCAAACTAACTGGATGTAGTATGGATAATTGTCTGAGGTGACTTCTACCTAATCTGAGCCCTAATATTCCACTTAAAAAGGCATATAGATTAACAACATAAGATTGATGCTACTAGGTTAAGTTTATCATGAAAATGTCTTAATAGTAACATAATAACTAAATGTTTCTGCTCATAACTAAGGATATGTCTATATTAATATTGCTAGTCAAAGTATCGTAACAAAATTGTGTCAATGTCCTTTTGATTTATATTAGGGGCCAGATGAAAGTGAAATTTTATTTGCACACCACCGGGCTAGGCCAGACTATAGTGTTTTAGTCGGAGCAGGCTTAGAGGTAGAGTTCTAAGTGGGTGATACTACGAAAAGGTACGTAGCAGATGGTTATGGTAGATGAGGTGGTGGGAGCTAGTTTGCTTGATATGAACTGACTACAGATAAGCTCGAAGAACCTATTCGTCGCCCTCCCTAGGAGGTTCTGACTACTTTTAGAGTTCTTCTTGCTTAACTCAACTGATACAATAGGCTCTCCTTTTATAGAGATCCGTGACTTGACCCTTAAGAAATATCCTAACCGAATCCATCTAATATAATCTTTATCCTTATCTTAACAAACCAACTAATCTCTATCCCTACTCGTGGGTACTGTTCACGCTACAGTACCCCCAACTGACCATATCACATCACCCCTCTCGAAGACAGCTCGTCCTCGAGCTGGGATAATGCGTAGGACAGCAGACCCGATTCAGGAGGACGACTAGACACAACCCACGATTAAGTCTTTTACATCTCGACTTAACCCTGAGCGCAACAGAAACATATCGGTCCTCCTGAATCCCAGGAAAAGAACACTGTAGTTGTACTCTTCAAATGAGCTGGAGACCGACGGACGGAACAGCGCACCAGCAACCCACCAGCATTGCCCATGGCAAGCAACTGAACTGAGTCAGACCCCACCACAGGCCTATCTCGGTCGCCAGAACAGAGAGGCGAACCGCAACAAGCCGTGCCGCAGATGGAGTCGTCGCTTGAAGTGTAGAAGTCACCAGCAACGAGGAGGTGGTGCCCGCAGGGTGGTCCGTGAGCGAGGGCGGAGCCGCACGTGGGAAATCTAGGCGCGGGTCGATGACGAAGATGCTGAAACACTTCACCCCCCTCGAAGACAGCTCATCCTCTAGCTGGGAGGCCACCATTGCTGAAATCTCAAAGTTTAACTGAAAATACACAGCACTCCCAATCAAATGCTGATAATGGCCCAATGATGATGTGAAGATGTTGGAGCCTGATGGGGTTGCAGAGATCAGCGGCCGCCAATGGAGACGAGCGCTGCCACGGGGCGGCGGTTGTCCCCTAAGTTGCAGCCGGAGGACAGGGTCGTGCATGGTGGAGAAGGCGTGCGACCGAGAGGACCCGCTGGGAGAGTCAGCAGGTGTGCGCTGGGATGGACAGGTCGACGGTGGGAGCTCCCGTGACTCGACTGGACCAATCAGATCAGCTCCAACAATAGTAGCTTTGGTGTAGATTCCACCACCCAACTGAGCAAGAACAACAACAAAAGAGGCACCAAATCCATATCCCACAAGGAGAAGCAACGCATACAGCGTGACAAGGCCCGAGGAGCCTTCTAAGTCTCTCATAGCAAAGGAGAGGCTGGAACAATTCTCTCGCAAAGCTCCCCTTAACAACTGGCAAGCCATCAGTCCCAATGCAAGAGGTGCAGGAGATAGTCTGAAGGAGACAGTCTGAAGGGGACGACCAGGTTTAAGGATGGCATAATAAATAATGTTGGTGCCCAAAGTGATGCTGCCCGAATCAGTACTAATACCACAGCAACTAGTTCCACCAGAGTCTTGAAAGAGCAGGCCTCTAGAGTAGATTCTGTGCTGGTTCTGTTGTGCCAAGTCTGGGGGTACAGATGGTGCTTCCTCATGGGTTGCTGCAGCGAATTTGGGCATGGCTGGAGGCCACAACAATGGCACCGTGGAGGCCATCGATGCTGTTGTCGTGGATGACGGAGGAGCTGCAGGAAATGTTGGGGAGGATGGCACCCTCTCGGTCTGTTCCTTCAGCCACCATGCCTTCAGTTCGGTTATGTATGCATCTTCCTCGTCACCAGCGTGTGCAACAGGAAAAGGCAACATCAAGATGGATGAAGTGACGGTGATGATGGTAGATGAAATCGCAGGCAGCACCGCATGCGGCATCTTAGGTGTTGCTGGTGCCATCGGAGGTGATGTGGTCACAGCCTATGATGGCTTGATGGTCGCCGGGACTGATGCAGCAGCTAGTGTAAATCGGCGGCTGACAACATCAACGAAGCTGGGCCATGTAGGTATGCTAAGGTTCTGCTCAATCTCGATGTACCACTTGTAGGCGATTCCATTCATCCTGAAAGAAGCTAACCATACCTTCATATTCTCTTCTATTTGCCCTGCATCAAAGCATTGATTGCAATGGTGCAACCACTGCCATGGGTCAGAACTCCCGTCAAAGGTTGGGATGTGGAATATGTAGAATTCCATGGGGGCTGCTGTAGGCGATGAAATAGCAGATGCAATCACAAGTGTGGGCGCAACGACTGGTGCTGGTGATGGTGACAGCGTTGCTGCAGGTGTAGCCGTCAGGGACTCCGCTGGTGGCTGTGCAGGCGTGGCTGCTGCTAGTGTCGCCACAGCCGGTGCAGATGTTGATTCCGCAGATGTCGGGGTTGCAGCAGATGCTGATGAAGGCGTCGGCGCCGCATACGGCACCACCGGATGACCAGGTGGAGCACCCCATGGCACAGACAAGGGAGCCGGCGGCGTAGGGACGGCCTTCGAGGAGGGCAGGGCCACCCCTGGCGTGGCAAGGGATGCCGGGGCCGATTGTGTCGGCGTCGGCGAGGAAGACGGCTGCAGCGGGCGAGGAACTTGGCCCCTGCGCGCGTGGTCGTCGGGGCTGTGGTGGCACACACTTGCGTGGCGGTGCGCCGGCACCACGTACGGAGTGGCTGCAGGGCCGACCGGAGCCATGGGGACGGGCGCCGCGGATGGCGCGAGAACGGGCGTCGCGAAGCGCTTGGTGATGCTGTCCACGAATTCCGCCCAGGACGGCTGACCATGGTCCTTCTCCTGGCGGAAGTACCACTGGGCAGCGGCGCCCTCAAGGTAGAACACGGCCGTCCAGACCTGCAGTGCCGCCAGAGTGCGCCGGGATTGGAAAATCTGCTCGCACTTGTGGAGCCAACCCTGGGGATCGTTGGTGCCGTCGTACATGGGGAAACGTACAGATTCTCCCATGATCAGGAGAGGGAATGGACGAATAGATGCAATCTGATCTTGGCTGAAATGGATGATGGGTGGGCTATGGGAGGGATTTGTGGCGCAGTGGAAGAAAAAATTGGCTCTGAATACCAAATGATATGGGCTGACTACAGATAAGCCCGAAGAACCTATTCGTCGCCCTCCTTAGGAGGCTCTGACTACTTTTAGGGTTTTTCTTGCTTAACTCAACTGATATAATAGGCTCTCCTTATATAGAGATCCGTGACTTGATCCTTAAGAAATATCCTAACCGAATCCATCTAATCTAATCTCTATCCTTATCCTAACAAACCAACTAATCTCTATCTCTACTCGCGGGTACTGTTCACGCTACAGTACCTGCCCCAACTGACCATATCATTGCTGGAGATGGAGAAGGGTTGCCTTGAAAATTTCACCTTTGCTTGGTACCAAAATTCTATTGTGCCTATGGAATTGCCCATCTCAACTTTTTCTTTATATATGTTACCATTGTTTTACAAAGAATTTGGAATTGCTTACCTTGTCACAGCCAAATTAAGTTCCACTTATTATACTAGTGAGAAGTAGAAAACAATATAATTACTCCTCATTATAACTCTATGGCTAATCATCACACGCCGTTTCCTGACTTTCAAAGAAAAGAAATGGGTGAAGACTACAAATAACTAAAAGCTACAATGGATGTATCCTTTGTAGTGCAACAGGATTAATATTAAAAGAAAGTTGCATACAAATCAGCACAAGTGTGGAACTTCTTGTATATACATTATTGCATATATATAGAACAGCTATGCTAATAACACCCATTTAACTTTTTTCTTGTCAGTGGGAAATAGTGTGCCCACCTGTCTGTCTCTGTATTCCGCCGGGGAGCTGGACAACAAACGACATCGTTCTGGATTCGCTCGAGGAGGTGGAGATCAGCAGCTTCACCGGATCTTCAGAGGACATCGAGCTCCTTCAGCTGCTGTTCAGGTGCAAGATCATGATTAGGAGGCTGGCCATTCAGACAATGTCAGGCATTTCTTTGAGCCACGAGATGCAGAAGCGTATCTGGGGACTCGCGCGCCCACACTGCCTTGACCTCGAGTTTGAAACGAGGCAGTTCAGGGGATAGGCCAAAGTTTGCAAAGGGACAACAATACTGCTTGCCGTTTATTCTGTGAAATTCGGGCGCCTCATGCCAGTGTATGTTATATGCGTTTTTAGGCTCAATGGGAGCTTAAACTTAATTTGTTTCCAACAATACTAAACCCTTCTGTTGTTTTTGTTGTCTTAAACATTATCATGTTCAGTCGGATTGTATTACTGTCGTATTAATAAATTATTTAGGCATGCATCGGAGATGTTTACTCTATTTAAATTTTATTAATTCTGAAATTGGGTTGCAAATTATGCGTAATTCGTTTTAGCTACAGTGAAGCTAAAGTTGAACTAAAATTTGAAGATCGGAGGGAGTACCTCACAACAATGTGCAGCTGCCGCACGTTCAAGCAATGTCTTTATTTGTCTCTGCTGTTTGCACCAAATTCAAGCGGCGGCAAGCCTTGATCTGCGGGTATCCTCATGCTACGGCGACACAATAAGAGCACGACAAAAGAAAAACCTTATGAGTTCTGACCAAGGGTCTCATTATTGAATCCAGACACCACAAACCACACGGCAGATCAACTTCGAAGACGACGCGTATAGTCCCCAAACTCCCTATGGGCGAAGGCCGCCGCTGCCGCCGCCAACGCCGTCGCCGGCACGACCAAGCTGTGGCAATGGACTGCATCAGCGGCCTCCCCGACGAGCTCCTCCACGAGATCCTCATCCGCCTCGAATCCGCTCGTGCCGCCGCGCGCACCAGCGTCCTCTCCCGCCGCTGGCACCACCTCTGGGCAGTGGGCACACCTCCCCGAGCTCATCTTCGATGGGAAGAACGGCGGCACCGACGATTCCGACAGCGCCGCGCCGCCGGCCTCGTTCCTGGACTCCGTCGACGGCGCCCTCCGCGCCTAGTCCGCGCCGTCCGTCGAGGCACTCGATATCTCCGTGCCCGGCCCCTGCTGCCCCGCCATCCCGGCCCGCTGCGTCCGATCATGGCTCTGCTTCGCCTCGCGCCGCCTGGTCCGCACGCTCTGTCTCGACGTGCCTTGGCTGGACACGCTGGAAGCTCGTCGGAAGAAGGAGAAGCTGCTCGTGCTGCCCACCATGGATAGTGTAAGGAATCGGATGCTCGTAGTCTAAGAGGGGGAGAGGGTGAATTAGGCAACTTAAAACCTTAAGCCTAGGGTTATCACTATTTGCTCAAAACATAAATTAGAACATACTATCTAGATGTGCAACTAAGGTTGTTTTAGTGTGAAAACTCACATCCCAAAACAAGTTTTGCAACATATAGCTAATCCTAGCATGATACTACTCTAGGAAAGTAAAGAAAAGCAAGGATGACAAGAAAGTAATGCGGAAACGTAAAGGGGATGAGAGGAAGCAAACTCTTGACACGCGATTTATCCCGCGGTATCGGTAGGCATTAAGCCACCCCTAGTCCACGTTGTTGAAGCACTCCACACAAGAGTATTGCTTCCCGGTCACCAAGTCTCTCCCAAGAGCACCACTTGACTTGCCACAAAGGCTCGCCACAAAGGCATTCGTCAAGCTCCCTTGGTCACCTTGATGCCGCCTCCACTAAGGAGCTTCTCCACCAAGGGAAGGGGGTCTCCATGTCCCATGCACAAAGTGTCATCGCCGCTCCACACCAAGCCGGAGGGTCGAAGACGTTTGCCGGAGAGCCACCTAGGCTCCAAGGCTTCTGGCGCACCTCGTACAGCTTGATCCACTCGAGAATCACCTCACAAGGTAGGCACACCTTGCACTCACTCAACTCTAAGCTTAGCCTAACACTAAGCACACACACAAAGCATGTGCAAGTCTATGGATGAGCAATTTAGCATATGGATGGCTTGGATATGGTCTTCTATGTGTCTTGAACTCCTTTGGTATTCCTCAGCATCCAAAACCGTCTCAAATGGGTGAGTGGAGGGGGTATAAATAGCACAAGGCGTCCAAAGAGCCGTTGGCTAACGGCCACTGAAAAACATAGCGTTGGATGAACTGATGCTAGTATTCCAGGGCTATCGGTTCATCCGGTGCCCCATCCACGTCACTTAGCCGTTGTAATCCACTGACACAGTTGTTCCGACGCATAGACCGACGGGTTCCTCACTTTACCGTCGTTTCATCCGGTGCTGAAGGATTTCTTCCAAAAAAAACCTTACTGTTAGCTTCTTTAGTGCCGTCGGATGAACCGTCGCTCAATCCCTTATATCCATCGGTTCATCCGGTGTTGAAGAGCTTCGCGCCAGAACCTCTCTGTTAGCAAACACACAGCTGCCGGATGAACCGCTGCTACACCGTCGGTTCAACCGGTGCTACTAACCCGGCTGCTTCTTCACTGATAATCATCCGGTGCAACTAGAATATCCACCGTCGGTTCATCCGGTGGTCATCATGTTGACTCGAGTCTTCACGCAGTGTACTGCTTCATCCGGCCATTGCACCGACGCTGCTTTCTATGGTACCGTCGGTTCATCCGACGGTGTCTTTTCCCTTTTCTTTCTTCTTGTTGGTTTTGCCTCAAAATATATGCTATCTTCTCATTTTGGCATATAGTATTTTTGCATCCATGGGACCTAGAAATGTCTACAAAGACATGCTCAATAATATGGTTAGTCCCATTGATCATGTTGTCATTAATCACCAAAATTAAACTTGAACAAATGGCATATGAGGCCATGTTCACTACAGATAGAGCACAAGAGATCACGCTCTCCCTCAGAGACAGGTGGCGGCATGGGAATCGAGATCCAGCCGGCCGGCGTGTTCGTGGCCCTGACGCACGCACCTGGAGATACGCTGTGCCACCATGGAAGGCGGCGTCCTGGAAGCCCTCGTATGCTCGCAGTGCCCGTGTCTGATCGACCTCAACCTTGTCGTCACGTTGGCTGCCAAATCCGACGTCTCCCTGCGGTCCGACTCGCTCGAAGTCCTTTGTTTCAACGCGGAAAACAGCCGCCGGCTGGAGATCGTTGCTCCCAGGTTGGAGGAACTGTCTGTGCCCTACTCTGACGCTGTTGAGGCTCGTACCGTCTCTTGAGGAAATGCAACAGTCTGAGGAAGTTTAGAGTATTCATTACGAGTCATGTTGAATCTTCAACGGAGGTAATTCTATTTGCGGTCTCTCTTTGTTTTGGATATTTTGACCTTGCCTTTGTTTTTCTCTCTCTATGAATTGAGAAGTTCCCAGACACCTGCAGCTCATGGACAGTCAAATGAGTAGAAACAGACAGTTCTTGCATTTGCATGGTGATCTATGCATATATTTTGGCTCTGCTGAACATCACATCCGCATAAGCAAACTTCATGGAAATTTGCATCACATATCCTCCACTAATTAATACAACATTTTCTCTTTTTTCCAGAGCCCTTCTTGCCCATTGTCTTGCCCTTGTCGCTTACCGGAGAGTTTCAAGGCCGACAACATTACTCTTGATTCACTTGAAGTGGTACAAATTGTTTTAAGTACTGGAGGTTCTTCACATGAAGTGGTAGAATTCGTGAAGCAGCTATCCCACTGCAACGCAGCTATCCTAAAAAAAGTGGTAATTCATTATTATACTAAATCAGTAAACGAGATGTTTTGTGCTCAAGTTCGTGGCGTGTGTCGTCCAAATATCAAAGTCGAGTTCATAGTCCGTGGTTCGGATGGAAGGCGTGTTTGCTTAGTCTGAACATTACTGTAATTCAAGTATTGGGGATGTCAAATGTAATTTATATTTACTACTTGTCCACTAGGTTGATAATGGTTTTCACCTATGTGATGCCTTACAAACCACATTATCAGTCAAAAGCTAGCTTGTTGCTTATTCATATGAGAAATATATTTTTAGTAATGGATCAAAATCATGCTGCTTATTCATATGAGAAATATATGGAAAAAGTTTATATATATATTCATGTTTAACTGGTTTAATTTGAAGCACTGCCGAGCAACAGCAATTCCTCTGCTTGCAGACTCCATTTTCTAGCATATGCCCAATAAGCAAGTAATTACAAGCCCACAACCGAACTTGCAAGGGAAAAGGAGCCAACACCAACATTAATAATTTTCTAGAAGAAATCAGGTAGACTGTAGCATCAATATAAGCTGAGCGTTGGGCCACTCGTGATCATTCTGATGGCTTTCAAGGTACTGCGGTTAGCAGGGGTGAAGGACATTGCTAGAGTAGTACTCGTGATCAATATAAGCTGAACAATGTTTATATTCGTGTTGACTCTAGATAGAGAGACAGACAACTCCACGAATCGGATGTCAAAAAAACAAGTGCGGTCCAAACGGCCCAACGCTATGGGGCCGAAAAGCCCAGCGTCCGGAGCCCAACCAAAAAGCGGTAAATTGACTTTTTTTTGCTTCATGTGCCGTAATTTTGTTTGAGGTAGCTTTTCTAGCTAATGTTTATATTCTCCTTAGAGTAACTTCAAGAGCCTCTTTAAAACTTACTAGCTAAAATCTTGATTTGGGTAGTACGTAAAATGAAATAGCTAGCAAAAAGTTGATGAAATCCAACAGACTAGCTAAAATTAACGGGGAAGGAGGAAGGGGAGGTGGGACCGGAAGGACGCGAGAGAGATGATAGCTAGCGGGACTGGCTAGCCAAAGATGACTAGCGAAGCCCCCGGTTTAGCTAGCGGAGGATAGCGAGAGCAACTTTAGCTAGTCTGTTGGATTAAGTTTTTGGACAAATTTTTCATTTTTAGCTAGTCAAAGCCAAGATAGCTAGTCTCTTGGAGTTGCTCTTAGGAGGTGTTTAGTTGAGAAAAAATGATGAAGATGTAATGAATAATAAAAATTTGGATGGAGGTGTTTGGATGACTGAAAAGTGGTGGGGATGTGATGGGAGAATAGTGTTTTTTAAGAAGAAGTGATAGATGTGATGGGATGAATAGTGAAGAGTGAGAGAAGATGTGTGGATGTGATGGGTGAAATGATGGTGAATAATGAAAATTAGATTGGAGGTGTTAAATTGGGTTTCTTTAAGACGTGCTTAGCACGTTTTTCATTAAAAAGAGAAGAAGTTGATACAAAGTTTGGAAAACAAGAAACAACAACAACAGCTAAGAGGCAACAACACAGAAAAAAGAAAGAGAAAAGCTAGAACAGATTAGACTAACTAGCCAAAACGACCGAAAGAGCAGATCCCAGCGAATCCAGCACAACCCCAGTGTCTTGCCTCTTCAATGATGAGCGGTGCAAGTGTCACCGACACAAGAGTGACCCGGTCATGAACACGGCGATTTCTTTCTTTCCACAACGACCAAATCACCAGAATAGCCAGGGAATCAAATCATTTGCGTTGAAGTTTAGGTACCGCTTCCTGGCCTCCAACCACCATTCATAGAAGGGGACCTCCGCTTGTGGTGTCAAATCCTGAAGCCTGAGGTGACGCAGGATCCGGAATCACGTTTCCCGACTGTAGACACAGCCGATGAGCAAGTGATCCAAGGTTTAGACCTCTTGCGCACATAATGTGCAGTCATCCCTATCCCGCAGACCATGACGACGCAGCCTGTCTGATGTCCAACAGAGCCATGTAACACCAGCCAACCAAAGAAACGACACCTACCAGGTGCCTGAACCTTTCACAAGCGAGCCGCTCTCGCCAAGCTAGTCCTACCTACGAACAGAGCTCGGTAGGCTGAGTTAGAAGAGAAGTTCCCCGAGGACGACCACTTTCAGATGAAACGATCCGATTGGTCAGAAAGGTGAAAGTCTGAAAGCATAGGTGTTTAAATTGGTGAAAAGTGGTGAGAATATGATGAGATGAATAATGAATTTGAGTGAGATTGAACCCATCTAAACGGATCTGACCTTCAATTCATATTACTTAATTGATAATTATGATAGTGTTTGACAAACCAGACCCAACCTTGGTATATACAATATTTTGATTGAACTATACATTAAGAATTTTCATGATTATTTTCTAGTGCAATTGTATCAGGACTATTTCTTTTGTAGGCTGGATATAATATTGAGAGGTGATCTGAGCAATACTAACTTTGAGACTTAGAGTTACTTAGAGCCTCCAAAGTTAATTTCAGTCTTCCATCCCCCCCCTTTTGGTTTTTTTTTGAGATGACACACCTTTCATTCATTAAATAGCATAAGAGTTACAAACACCTTCCGGCAGGGCTAAAAACCAAACATGTCTACCTAGCGAGAGATAAGTGGAACTCTTCGCTAGCCTATCAGTGTCAGTATTTGACGCTCTTCCTTCGTGCACAAGCTCAGCCTTCAAAAAGAGCTGCAGTGTCTCCTTGATTTCCTTCACGACATTTCCTTCAATTCCGAAGCTTCCTCTCTGGATGTTGCGAATTGCATTGACACAGTCGCTTGCTAGTCTGAAGCGTTGCAGGCCCACATCGCTTGCTAAATCAAGTCCTTCCCTGCATGCCAAAATCTCCATAGTTTCTAGGTCTGAAATTCCTTCCACCACCATAGCTGAAGCTCCCAAAAAAATCCCAGCCGTGTCGCGGGCAATTGCAGCAGCTGAGGCGACCTTCAAGTTCTTAGAAACTGAAGCATCCACATTAACCTTCATCATCCCCTATGGTGGTGGAATCCACCGGGGCGACAATCGTCTCTGAGTCGGTGTTGCCCTTCCCTTTGGAAGTTGTTCTTGAACCAGTTCCAGCTCTTCTATGTATCTGTCAACAAAGTACTTAGTAGGCAAAGGACTTTGAAATAAATCCTCATGAATGGCCTTTCTCCTTGCATGCCAAATTGCCCAGAAATTCACCACCACCCGCGTGCGTTGTGAGTGTGTGAATGTCTGCACCACTGCCGCCAGCCAGCTTCTGGCATCCGGCATCTGAAACTGTTGTAGTGTCTCAACAATCTCCTCATATTCTAGCGCCCAGGCGCTTTTGGCCATATTACAATCAAGCAAAGAGTGCCTCCATGAATCCTCCGCACCACACAACGTGCAGGAGCTCGCATTGGCCATATGTCTGTGGTGGAGTATGTCTGTCGTCAGCAAAGAGTGGCGGGCAAGCCTCCACAAGAAATTTCTGACCTTCGATGGGACTTTGACGCTCCAAAGGTCAGTCCATTCCTTCTCCTCAGCTTTACAGTTGGACCTGCTAGCTGAATTTTCCATCCACGTCGTTCTCTTCCCCCGGTTGTGTATCAAAATTCGGTAAGCAGACCTCACCGAGAAAAAAAACCCTTCCTCTCATAGTGCCATGCCCAGCAGTCCTCCTGTCTGCGAGTGCACAGAGGCATACTGTAAATTAGCTCCCAGTCCATTGGAATAAACGTTTCCCGAAGCTGATGCAGGTCCCATTGGCCATTAGCGTTGATCAGCTCGCTAACTAGTTGTGGTGGATCAGCAATCTTGCAGCAAACTGGTTTAAACAGCCCGTCTCTCGGTAGCCAGTTTGTCTCTCAAATGTTAATCGACTCTTGAAGAGTATCTTGACCCCCTAAGTGGGTTTTGGTGTATTAATGACATAAGCTTAAGCATCTAATGCTATATCAAGTGTATGAGCAGGGATTAAAATTATGAGAAGGCATCAAGGTAGTTACATCGTTTTTCCAAAAAGAGAAGTGTCGTTTAAGAAGGATTCCAAGAAGGCTTAATTATTTTATTCTTTGAATTTGAGTTATAGGAATGCCGTACTATCAAGAGGGGCATGAAATTTACTATCCATGAGTCGAAAAGGTGCTTTAGAGTAACTAACCAAACCTATGAGAGATACCTTGCACCAAACACTACACGTGGGCACATGTTTTGGGTGCTGACCCCTGGAGGCCGGAGTGTCTGGGTTTTACCCTGGATACACCGGGTTCCCCGGAGTTTCTGGACTTTCCCGGATACTCCGGGTCTTAGAGCTGTAACGGCTCTATTTGGGTGAAGGGGTATAAATACCCCTTCCACCCCTTCCTTTCTCTCTCTCTCTCTCTTGCCTCATTATGAACTGTAGCATTTAGAACACCTTCTCCCTCCTCTTTACTCCCCTTGGCACTTGGTTGTTGAGTTTTGGTGGGGATTAAAGGAGGAATTCAAGGCTAGAGCAAGTGAGAGTGCTAGTGAGCTGATTTCCCATCTCTAGAGCACCTTGTTCGTCGCTTGGCCGGTGATTTCGTGTTTATTACTCTTGGAGCCTTGAGCTCCTAGCCGGCTAGGCGTTGCCTTGGAGCATCCAAAGGATTGTGGCTGCCCAAGGAAGTTTGTACTACCCCGACCTTGAGTAAGTGGCTCTAGCTCGATCTTTGTGGTCGCTAGAGAGAGGCAAGTGACCTAGGTACAAAGGTCCACCCTTTGTGGGTTCCTCAACGGAGACGTAGACCTCAAGGTGTGAGGTTGAACTCCGGTAACAAATCCTTGTGGCCCCTTGTGTTTGTTGCTCTTGTTGTTTGCTTGTTATCCTCTTGAGCTCATTTCTAGGGTTTGTTGCCGATCTACGTTTTGGTAAAGTTGCTGCATGTTCTGGGCGGTGAAACAGGCTCTATTCATCCCAGTGCTTAACCTATTTTCATAGATCTAGTTTTGAGCAGTTTCAATCCTATCGATTTAGTCTCCTCCCCAAAAGCCCGGAAACTCCGGACATTTTCCCGGATACTCCGGACATTCCGGAGCATCCGGAAAAATATCCGGAGACTCCGGACTTTGTACTGACAGGTGGTTTTAAGTTGTAATTTTTCAGGAATGACTATTCACCCCCCTCTAGTCGACCTCTAGATCCTTTCAATTGGTATCAAAGCCGGTTACTCCATTTGAAGCTTAACCGCTTGGAGAAAAGAGATGTCGACCCCAACTAATCAAGCAACGCCGCCCGATGGTGACTTGACCAACCCTGGTGGGAATCAACCGCCCGTGAACACACCTGAGGGTCCTACGGGTGCAGCGGGAGGTGCCGGTGGAGCAAGCACAAGTCATCATCCAAGAAATAAAGATGGTGGATCGTCTTCATCAAGTGATGATGACTTTGATGTTGCAAGATCAAACCGCTCCACTCGTCGGCCTTCGGGAAGGGAGTTTTCTAGAATCCCTTACGATTACTCTAATTTAATCTTTGATAAACCATCGAGTTCCCACCACATTGGAAAGATACACCAATTTGATGGAATCAGCTATTCCAAGTGGAAGAACTCGATGGAGGAGTATTTGATGGCGGTAAACCCCGCACTTTGGAGTGTTGTGAACAGGGGAATCACCTTTCCTAGTGGAGATGCTACTTTGACACAAGCTCAAGCGAATGAAATTCAACGCAACTATCAAGCCATTCGCATCATCAAGAGCTCTCTCACCGCCGAAGAATATGACAAGGTTGATGGCTTGAAGTCCGCCAAAGATGTGTGGGATACTCTCTTTATCAACCATGAAGGAACAAGGCAAGTTAGAGAAGGAAGAATTCGAGCTCTTGAAAGTGAGCTCAACCGCTTCGTCATCAAAGAAGATGAATCTCCACAAGACATGTACAACCATTTGAACAAGATCATCAACCAGATCAAGTCTCTTGGAAGCACAAGATGGGGAAGAAAGGAAGTAGTTGATAAGATCCTCTCCGCTTATATGGCTAGGGATGTTCAACTCCCTACACTTATTAGAGAGAAGAGAGGCTTCAAGAAGTTCACTCCGGCGGATGTGATTGGTAGAATTGAAGAACATCTTATCACCGTCAAGGAGTCAAAGCTCTCACAAGAAATGTCGAAGATGCATGAACAAATTGAGAAGAACAAGGGAGTAGCTCTCAAAGCTTCAAGCAAGGACAAAGAGAAGAGGGTAAGCTCATCATCCTCCAAGACTGTGGTCAAGGAAGATAGTGATGAAGATAGTGATGACACCTTGACTCCCGAGAAAATGGCTCTATTTGTGAAGAGGTTCACCAAGGTAATGAAGAAGGGTGGCTTCTTCAACAAGAACAAAGACAAGAACAAGAGAACATCCAAGAGGCCATGCTTTGGGTGTGATAAGGAGGGTCATTTCATTGTGGAATGCCCCAACATCAAAGTGAGAAGAAGAGACACCAACAAGTATGACAAGAATAAGAAGAAGGAAGTTGGTGAAGCTCATTTGGGTGAAGAATGGGATTCAAATGATGATAGCTCTGACTCCGATGATGAAGTGGGGCTTGCTACAATATACATTGCTCAACCCATTGACAAGCCATCACTCTTTGGAGATCTCACCGACGATGAAGATAACTTCACCCACACATGCCTCATGGCTAGGGGCACTAAGGTAGACACTAAACCTTCTCCCCTAGATGTTGATGATGATGTTGATAATGATGATGAATTTGAAAGAATGATCACTAGTTTTGGTAAGAAAGCAACCAAAAGAATCATGAACCTTCTAAATGAAATCAAGAATATAGATGAGACTCTTGAGGTGCAAGAAGAGCTCTTTAGACTTGAGCGAGAGAAAACCATTGCCCTTGAGAATGCCCTTGTAATTGAAAAGAAGGGTTTCAAGGTACAAGAGGGCTTGCTCAAAGAAAAAGAGGAAGAAATTCTTAGCCTCAAGAACTCTCAAGCTAAAGAGGCCGTTATAGTAGATGAATTAACTAGGAAGTCTTTCCTAGCTAAGGATGCTTGCACTAGACTTGAGAGTGAGAAGGTTGAACTTCAAGAGAGCTTAAAACGCTTGAAAGCTAGTCACATTACAATTGAAGTTCAACTTGACAATCTTAAGAATAATTCTAAAACAACCTCTAATGATGCTATCTCTAACTCAAATACTTCTACAAGTAATGGTTGTTCTAGATGCTATAAACTTGATATAAATGCTTATGCCACTAACATTGCCGAGATGAATGCAATGAAGAAAGAGATTGCTCGGTTGTCAAACTCTCTTGTTGAGGAAAAGAAGAAGGAACCTAGAAGAGGAGAGTTTGAGAACCATACCAAGGGCTTTGATTCAAACTACATGAAGAAGTTTGGCTTTGAGAATGGGAAGGGGTTAGGTAAGAATGAGCAAGGCTCCAAAGACCCTATCCCATTCATCAAGAACAACCACACAAGGGGTGTGGGAACAAGAAATGTGGTGCATGGGATGAAGCAATTGGGTGCCAAGGTTGAAGGTAAACAACCTAGGCTCAACACTCCCATCAAGTTCAAGAGCTCCAATGGCACATCTCATGAACCACAAGTCAAGACCAAAGTGGTGCAAGCCAAGCAAACCAAGAAGCCCAAGGCACATGCTTCATAAGACAACTTCTATGCTGATTATGTGTTGACTTGGAACCACAAGGGTAAGGTGGTGGTCAAGTATGTGGGACCCCGCACACAAGGTTCTATGATCAAAAGGAATGTGTGGGTGCCCAAAGTTTTTGTGACTAACGTAAAAGGACCCAACTCTCATTGGGTACCTAAAAACCAAGCCTAATTTGTTTTGTAGGCATACTCCTCCGGTGGAGCCAAATGGGTGATTGATAGTGGATGCACTAATCATATGACCGGGGAGAAGAAGATGTTTATGTCTTGTGAAATGATTGAACATCCTACGGAAAAGATTGCCTTTGGAGGCAATGGTGGTGGAACGGTTGTTGGTCTAGGTAAAATTGCTATCTCAACCAATCATTCAATTTCCGATGTTTATTTGGTTGAATCTTTGGACTACAATTTGTTGTCCGTGTCACAACTTTGTAAGATGGGCTACAATTGTTTGTTCACCAATGAGGGTGTGACCATCTTTAGAAGAGGTGATGACTCCGTTGCTTTTAAGGGTGAACTCAAGGGAAGGCTTTATTTGGTGGATTTTACATCGGAGAAAGCCCAACTTGATACATGCTTAATGGCAAAGTCTAGCTTGGGTTGGCTTTGGCATCGCCGGCTAGCCCATGTTGGGATGAATAATCTGAACAAACTTCTAAAGGGGGAACACATCCTAGGACTAACAAAAGTTCATTTTGAGAAAGATAGAATTTGTAGTGCTTGTCAAGCCGGAAAGCAAGTTGGTGCTCCTCACCCCTCCAAGAATGTACTCACCACTACAAGACTATTGGAATTGCTTCACATGGATATCTTTGGTCCCGTGGCCTATGTTAGTATTGGAGGAAGCAAGTATGGATTTGTCATTGTTGATGACTACTCTCGGTATACATGGGTTTTCTTTTTGCATGACAAGAGCAAAGTTCATGATGTATTCAAGAAGTTTGCAACTAGAGCCCAAAATGAGTTTGATGTGAAGATCAAGAGAGTAAGAAGTGACAATGGCTCTGAGTTCAAGAACACTAACATTGAAGAGTATCTTGATGATGAAGGTATGGGTCATGAATTCTCCGTCCCATACACTCCTCAACAAAATAGGATAGTGGAGAGGAAGAATAGGACTCTCATTGAAGCCGCAAGAACTATGCTTGATGAGTACAAGACTTCGGATAGTTTTTGGGCGGAAGCGGTCAACACGGCTTGTCATGCTATCAACCGTTTGTATCTTCACAAGCTTCGACACAAGACCGCCTATGAGCTCCTAACCGGTAAGAAGCCTAATGTGTCTTACTTTAGAGTTTTTGGTTGTAAGTGCTTCATTCTCAACAAGAAGCCCAAGAACTCTAAGTTTGCACCTAAAGTTAATGTTGGTATTTTTCTTGGTTACGCCTCAAATGCTCACGGCTATCGCGTCCTCAACAAAACCACCGGTTGTGTTGATGTGGCATGTGACGTGACATTTGATGAATCTAATGGCTCTCAAGTGGAGCAAGTTGATGAAGTGTGTGTAGGCAAGGAAAAGACCTCTACAAATGATATCAAGAAGATGGCAATTGGTGAGATCAAGCCTCGAGAAGAAGATGAAGAAGACAAAGTTATTGAGACAACACCAAATGGTACAGTCGCTGCGAAATCCGGAGACTCCGAAGAAAACTCCGGAGAATCCGGGCAGTCCAGAGAGTCCGGGCAACCCGGAGAATCCGAACATTCCGGAAACTCCAGAGATTTGTCCGGAGACTCCGGACCTTCTGATGGTGCTGCTCAAACTCATCAAGAAGCTGAAGATTTGATCCAACAAGACACCTCTGAAACACATCCAAGAGTTCGTCAAAGTATTCAAAGAGATCACCCAGTTGACAACATTCTTGGGAGCATAAGAAGAGGGGTCACTACAAGATCGAGATTGGCTAACTTTTGTGGGCACTACTCCTTTGTGTCCATGATTGAACCTCTCTCTATGGAAGAAGCTCTTCAAGATGCTGATTGGGTGATAGCCATGCAAGAAGAGTTGAACAACTTCACTCGGAATGAAGTCTGGTCCTTAGTGGAACGCCCTAAGCAAAATGTGATTGCAACAAAATGGGTGTACCGCAACAAACAAGATGAGGATGGGGTAGTGACCAAGAACAAGTCAAGGTTGGTTGCCAAAGGTTACACTCAAGTTGAGGGCTTGAACTTTGGAGAGACCTATGCACCAGTGGCAAGAATTGAAGCTATTCGGATCTTATTAGCTTTTGCTACACATCATGATTTCAAGCTTTTTCAAATGGATGTCAAGAGTGTGTTCTTGAATGGCCCAATCTCCGAAGAAGTCTATGTTGAGCAACCACCGGTCTTTGAAGACCCTCAATTCCCCAACCACGTCTACAAGCTCCATAAGGCGCTCTACGGTCTTAAGCAAGCGCCTAGAGCATGGTATGAATGCCTTAAGGAATTTCTCCTAAGGAAAGGCTTTGAAATAGGCAAAGCCGATCCTACTTTTTTCACTCGCAAAGAAGGAAATGATTTATTTGTGTGCCAAATATATGTCGATGACATCATATTTGGTTCTACTAACAAAGCTTGGGCGGATGAATTTAGTAGGATTATGACTAAGAGATTTGAGATGTCCATGATGGGAGAGTTGAAGTTCTTTCTTGGATTTCAAATCAAGCAACTCAAGGAAGGCACGTTCATAAGTCAAACAAAGTACACTCATGGCATGCTCAAGAAGTTTGACATGGACAAGGCCAAGCCCATCAAGACTCCAATGCCATCCAATGGACATCTTGACTTGAATGAAGATGGAAAAAGCGTGGATCAAAAGGTATATCACTCCATGATTGGATCCTTGCTTTACCTTTGTGCATCTAGGCCCGACATTATGCTTAGTGTGTGCATGTGTGCAAGGTTTCAAGCCAATCCTAAGAAATGTCATCTCATGGCTGTTAAGAGAATCTTTAGGTATTTAGTACACACTCCTAACCTTGGTTTATGGTACCAAAAGGGCTCCACTTTCAATCTACTTGGCTACTCCGATTTGGATTATGCCGGTTGCAAGGTAGATAGAAAGAGTACATACAGGACTTGCCAATTTCTTGGAAGGTCCTTGGTGTCTTGGAGTTCCAAGAAACAAAATTCTGTTGCCTTATCCACCGCCGAGGCTGAGTATGTTGCAGCCGGCGCTTGTTGTGCTCAACTACTTTGGATGAGGTTCACTTTGAGAGACTTTGGTTGTACGTTTAGCAAGATGCCACTCTTGTGTGACAATGAGAGTGCCATCAAGCTAGCGAACAACCCCGTGAACCACTCAAGAACAAAGCACATAGACATAAGACACCATTTCTTGAGAGACCACGAAGCCAAAGGAGATATCGCTTTAAGTCATGTGAGCACCGAAAAGCAACTAGCCGATATCTTCACAAAGCCTCTTGATGAACTAAGGTTTTGTGCTTTGAGGAGTGAATTAAATATCTTGGATTCTCGTAACTTGGCTTGAGATCATGCACATATTTGAGTGCTCTTAGATCAAGTTTTTGACCATGGAAAATGATTGGAAAACTTTGTGTTTTTGTTTTTGAAACATTTGGATATTCATTAGGTTCGACACTTGGGCTATTGTTCCCTTTGCTTGATTGATTGGCTAGTATCAAGTGTTGAACCTCTCAAGCTCACATATATTACATACTTAGGCTCCAAATCTATCTATCAATCAAATTCCTTGAAAATTCTGTGGCTGTCAGCAAGGGGGAGCGGAGTCTCCGGATTTGAGCCCGGAATCTCCGGAGTCTCCGGACTCAGCCCGGATACTCTGGGTTTTAACCGTCTACTATATATATCTCGGGTTACTACGGTAAAAACCCTAGCTTTTTACTTTTCTACCGCAGTCTCCGCTCTTTCCAGCCATCTCCCTCCTCCAGGTCGCCCATGGCGCCCTAGGGTGTCCTCCCTCAAGCCCTAGGGTTTCCTCAAGCCTCCCCTTCCCTCCTTCCTCGTCGGTGCCCTACCACGGCCTGCTCTCCACCTGCTGCTCCCTGGCGTCTCTGCCGCCCCGAGGGCACCTCCCCCCTTCACCGGTGTCTTGGAAGCATGGAAGAAGACCGACCCTCCCTCTCTCGGATTCAAGTCTACCTCAAGGGAGCGGGTCATCTTGTCAAGGGACGTGCAAGAACTCGTGCTTTGATAGCACTCTCTCGGTCTCCATCTCTTCCTAAGGTACCTTTGGTTCTCTTGCCCGATCTCCTTTTCTAGGGTGAACCAATGGATGTCATGTGTTTAGATAAGCATCTTATCATCTAGAGTACCTGGATCTGCAATATCTTTCAATTTCCATGGTTTTTCCTTACTGCATTGTGAGTTAGGGTTTCGGCTCAGAAACCCGGAAACTCCAGGGTGAAAGACCCGGATACTCCGGAATTCCCGGAGTGTCCGGACTTTTTCCCGGAGTCTCTGGATTTCTGTGCTGAAACTCCAACTCATGCTGTTGTAAGTCATCTCCATGCTCCTCTTCTCATGTATACTTCCATCTCTCGTTATTCAGATCATGAGAATCAAGGTGAAGCAAGATACCGGTGCTCCCACCGCTCAACGATGCACCGAGGCTAGGCACGACCCCGCCACCCTTAGGGTCGTGCACGAAACTTTGGGACAAGAGTTCTCTCAGCCCAGCTCCAGAGCTCGACGAGGCCACCCCCCTCCTTCCTACTATGAGGGTGGTGAAGAAGAAGAAGAGGAGATTGAGGAACAAGAAGGGAGTGACGATGACGATGATGTTGAAGATGAGACTTATGAGTAGCCAGAAGAGGATGAGCCGCCCCATCGTCATGGTAAAGGGATTGCCAAAGAAAAACCTCGCTTCAAGCCTCATCCTAAAAGGAGCCACGAAGCCCCCTATGTCCATCAAGGACGTGCCACTCCCACTCCATCCCTTCCTAAGAATCGACCCACTCCATACTCTCACATATGTCCATCCACTCCTCCTAGACTCATTGCCTCTCTCCCTCCCAATGTGAAGAATGTCACCACTCCCATAAATCTTAAGGATCCCAGTCATGTGCAAGGGTTTGCTGAGCATCTCGCAAGAGATTATTCCAAGAATGCACTTGCTGTGAGAGAGCAACGGGCGGAGTATGTGTACATGTATCTCAAGAGTGAAGGTCTTGAGGCTCGCTTTTGGTGTGACTTTCATCGGGATTTCTATCAGACAGTCATTAGAAGCCCCGCCATGAAGCTCAAGAACAAGGTTCCCATTGTGAAGATGCAATACATTGATTGGAAATATTATGAAGAGCTCAATCATCCTACCTTCACCCAAGTCATTGCTAAATGCAAGGAAATGGGCCTCTTTGATCTCATGGGTTTCCGGTATAATTGGAATAAGGAGATTCTCGCTCAATTTCACTGCTCTTACTTCTATGACTCGAGGGAGAACTCTATCACATGGACTACCCAAGGAGCAAAGTACACCATCGACTACATGACATTCTCTAGGCTCCTTGGTCTTGGCTCAAAAGATGAGAAGTGCACTCCCATTCACAATGAGGATAAGTACAAGCCTAAGGATCTCCCATACATGTTTCCTTCTAGGGCAATGGCGGTGTTGGGTAAAGCGGATACACTCCTCCCATACTACTACTACTTCAATCACTTTTTCCGCGCCACCATTGATCCGAAGATGGGTGATTCCTCCGCTCTCCGCCACTATGCACCAAATCTTTTGAACCGTGTGGCACCGGGTGAAGAAGGCTTTTGTATCTTCGATTTCATTTGGACTGAGCTTAGGCGGGCAATGAATGATCCTATGAAGCATCTTCCTTATGCTCCTTATCTTATGTACATGATTGACAAGGTCACCAACACCCGCTTCCCTAAGGATGTCACTCATGAGCCTTTCCGCCACCTTCGTGACCATTCCAAGAAGACTGCATCTAGGAGCACAAGGCACATTGGATCCTCTAGTGCCGCTCCTCGTCACGATGAAGAGCCTCTTTCTTCTCCACCAGTCCACCCCTCTCGTCCAAGGAAGACCAAGAAGAGCATGGTCAAGCGTGTCCTAAAGAGCATATTCGCCATGTGCAAGTACACAGCCACGCAAGTGAATGAAAACCGGCGCAACATCCTAGAGATCAAGTCTCATGTTGGCCTATACACCGAGCCACATCATGATCTCCCCGAGTTTGATGATCCGTTCGCCGAGTGGGATGCCATGGACGCCGCCCGTGCTGCTGCTGCTGCCGTTGCCGAGGATGAAGAAGAAGATGATGATGACTCCCCTCCTTCCGCTTCTTCTCCTCAACCTGTTAGTGCACGCCGCTTTGAAGACGAAGAAGAAGAAGAAGAAGACGACGACGACGACGAGTGATCCTTGCTGCTGCCCACACTTCCTTTTTGGCGCTTGATGCCAAAGGGGGAGTGAACTATCTTAAGTTTATGTTGGATTTGGATCTTGAGAACATTTGGCTTGTAATAACTCATATTTCCGTCTATTTGTGTAAGACTATGTGGGCTTGAGACTACTTGCTTGTGATGTGTGATGAACTCTGTTTTATTTATCTAAGGAAATTTGTGGTAGCTTGAAATGACTTGTTGTTTTGCTGTTTTTCTGTGTTGACCAAAAATCTCGGAGACTCCGGATTTTATCCCGGAAACTCCAGATACTCCGGATTCCACCCGGAGACTCCGGATTTCCGAGCATCACATCTTTTCTGGTGTATGATCTGTCATAAGCATATCACATATTTTCTGTTGCACAACACAAGCACCCCACTTTGGCCTGTTACATGACACACTCGTTCTTTAACTCCTGTGCAAATTATTGACCCTAATGGGTCCTTGAGATTCAAACTCTATTGCACACATTAAGGGGGAGTGTCATGTAAGCTTTACTTGAGCATTTTATCTCTCTCATTAAAACTTAAGCTTGTTGTCATCAATCACCAAAAAGGGGGAGATTGAAGAGTATCTTGACCCCCTAAGTGGGTTTTGGTGTATTAATGACATAAGCTTAAGCATCTAATGCTATATCAAGTGTATGAGCAGGGATTAAAATTATGAGAAGGCATCAAGGTAGTTACATCGTTTTTCCAAAAAGAGAAGTGTCGTTTAAGAAGGATTCCAAGAAGGCTTAATTATTTTATTCTTTGAATTTGAGTTATAGGAATGCCGTACTATCAAGAGGGGCATGAAATTTACTATCCATGAGTCGAAAAGGTGCTTTAGAGTAACTAACCAAACCTATGAGAGACACCTTGCACCAAACACTGCACGTGGGCACATGTTTTGGGTGCTGACCCCTGGAAGTCGGAGTGTCCGGGTTTTACCCCGGATACTCCGGGTTCCCCGGAGTTTCCGGACTTTCCCGGATACTCCGGGTCTTAGAGCTGTAACGGCTCTATTTGGGTGAAGGGGTATAAATACCCCTTCCACCCCTTCCTTTCTCTCTCTCTCTTACCTCATTACGAACTGTAGCATTCAGAACACCTTCTCCCTCCTCTTTACTCCCCTTGGCACTTGGTTGTTGAGCTTTGGTGGGGATTAAAGGAGGAATTCAAGGCTAGAGCAAGTGAGAGTGCTAGTGAGCTGATTTCCCATCTCTAGAGCACCTTGTTCGTCGCTTGGCTGGTGATTTCGTGTTTATTACTCTTGGAGCCTTGAGCTCCTAGCCGGCTAGGCATTGCCTTGGAGCATCTAAAGGATTGTGGCTGCCCAAGGAAGTTTGTATTACCCCGATCTTGAGTAAGTGGCTCTAGCTCGATCTTTGTGGTCGCTAGAGAGAGGCAAGTGACCTAGGTGCAAAGGTCCACCCTTTGTGAGTTCCTCAACGGAGACGTAGACCTCAAGGTGTGAGGTTGAACTCCAGTAACAAATCCTTGTGTCCCCTTGTGTTTGTTGCTCTTGTTGTTTGCTTGTTATCCTCTTGAGCTCATTTCTAGGGTTTGTTGCCGATCTACGTTTTGGTAAAGTTGCTGCAGGTTCTGGGCGGTGAAACAGGCTCTATTCATCCCAGTGCTTAACCTATTTTCATAGATCTATTTTGAGCAGTTTCAATCCTGTCGATTTAGTCTCCTCCCCAAAAGCTCGGAAACTCCGAACATTTTCCCGGATACTCCGGACATTCCGGAGTATCCGGAAAAATATCCGGAGACTCCGGACTTTGTACTGACAGGTGGTTTTAAGTTGTAATTTTTCAGGAATGACTATTCACCCTCCCTCTAGTCGACCTCTAGATCCTTTCAACTCTCCAGTACCGACTCTTTTAATAATCCCTTGTTCCAAGACATTCTTCCCATCCATGATCGCTCGCCAGACACGAGACGGTGAACTTCCCAAGTTGGCACTCAGGATATCACCGTTTGGATAATATGCAGCTTTCAGCACACGCGCGCTCAAGGACGTCGGCTCCTGTAACAATCTCCATGCCTGACGTGCTAAGAGGGCAAGGTTAAACAACTCAATGTCTCTAAACCCCAGCCCTCCTAGGTACTTTGGCTTTGTCATCTCCTCCCACGCTACCCAACATATCTTCCTTTTCCCCTTCTTACTTCCCCACCAGAAACTACGAATAAGGCCATCAATGTGTTGGCATAGCCCTCTTGGCAAACGGAAGCATGCCATGGAGTAAGTAGGTATTGCTTGGGCCACCGATTTGATTAGAACCTCCTTCTCCCTTTTGGTTAAATAGAGCTATTTTGAGAAGCCTCCCTTTTAGCTTATGTATCCTTACATTATTTTTAATGACTATGTAGAGCTTTTCGCGTATGTCAAAATTCATTAATAAAAAAAGTGCCTCTGAAAATAGACGACATCATCATGTTGTGGTGTCTGTGTTTTCTGCCTTGCTGGGCTCATTTTGTATGATCATCAACATTGCTTGCTTACCAGGCTGCGCGTTTACGAGGAGGGCGGCCCAGTAACACACATGCTCCACACAACATTTGAACACACCACTACTACTTGCCTACTATTCACACAAATCGCAAGGCACAAAATCCAAGCTGCTCGGCTCAGGCAGGAGCAACTAACGCCACGTGGCGTCACCGGCCTTCGACCATGGTGACGGTGACATCATTGACGGTGCAGGTGGACGACCACTCGCCTTCGGTGGAGGTGGAGCCCCTGTCGCTGCAGAACCCCGGGTGCCTCGGCTGCGGGAGCACCGCGCCAGGGTTGCCCAGCGCCATGAACACCGACGCCATGTGCGGCCGGTCGTCGGCCCGCTCCTGCACGCACAGCAGCGCCACCTGCACGCACCGCCGCACCTCCGATACCCTGTGCTCGCCGGCGCCGGCCACCGCCTCGTCCAGCAGCGCCACCGCGTTGCCCTCCCTCCACAGCTTCCACGCCTGCCCGGCCATGCATATGGATGGATGATGATCAAGCTAGCTGTTCGTGACAACAACAAGGCCCTGTTCTTGAGCAGAAACTACTGTAAAATCGCTTACGTGGCTGAGGAGGCTCATCTGCTCGCCGCTGCTGTAGATGCCCCGGTTCTTCCGGCCGCTGACGATCTCGAGGACCAGCACGCCGAAGCTGAACACGTCGGACTTCACCGAGAAGACGCCGTCCATGGCGTACTCCGGCGACATGTACCCGCTGCGTGCACGCCCATGGCGTCAACAAGTAGACACTTTAGCTAACTGATGAGGTGAAATGCAGAGCATGTTCATGTCTGTGTCGATGGTCCTTACTATGTCCCGACGACTTTCCTGGTGTGCGAGTCAATGTCGTCGCCGAAGATCCTGGCCACGCCGAAGTCGGAGATCTTGGGGTTCATGTCCCTGTCCAGGAGGATGTTGCCGGCCTTGAGGTCCCGGTGGATCACCTTGTACCGGGAGTCCTGGTGCAGGTACAGGAGCCCCCGTGCGATGCCCAGGATGATGTCGAGCCGCTTCGACCACTTCAGCTGCGCTGATCGACCCTTGTCTGCTCATCCCATTTGTTTCGTCAGTGTTAAATCATATAGCTGGTAAATGTCGAAGACTAGCAGGCTAGCTGGATTGAGTTCATTTTGGTACCGAAGATGAAGTTGTCGAGGCTCCTGTTCTCCATGTACTCGTACACCAGGATCCTCTCCTCTCCGTGGATGCAGCAACCCAGTAGCCTGACGAGGTTCACATGCTGCAGCTTGGCGATGAGCATGACCTCGTTCTTGAATTCGTCCAAGCCCTGCGTCGAGAACTTGGACAGCCGCTTCACCGCCACCGTCTGCCCTCCTTCCAACTCCCCCTGATTCAATTCACTTCAAATTTCAAACCAACGTGTCGTTTGCACGTTTTTGCCACTGCTAAAATTAATTTGTCTTACCTTGTAGACGGCGCCAAAGCCACCTTCTCCAAGCTTGGTCCATGTCGCAAAATTGTCAGTGGAGAACGCTATGGTCGCCATGTCAAAGAGCGTGATGTTCATGTCATTGTTCTGTCCGGATTCATCTTCCAGCTTCCTGTCTTGGACCGGAGCAAGTGGGATACTGGAGTCAAACGAGTTGAACCTCTGCGTGCTCTGGAACGTCCCTGGATTATTGGTCAAGGTAAATTTTCATTTCAAACGCGGGATTAGCACACGGATTTGCAGAAAACAACTGCCTATTTCTCCTTGTCAGAGATGAAAAACTTGGAGCTCACACCTTTGTTTCTGAAACACTTGTTCCAGATGAAGAATCCGCCGAGCCCGAAGAGGAGAAGGGCTGATAAGGTTACGAAAACGACGATTATTGTGTTGTTCTTCCTGGAACCGTCACCATTGGAAGCTGTCGGCATCATCGTGGAAAAAGGTTAGTGATAAAGGCATATTGATTTGATTAAACTACATGAAATTTGTGCACCAGCTGCTACTATTAATAAATGATTGACTAAAATGGTGTTGCTTTGAAAGAAAGGAACCCAAGAATTGAACTCAGTAGCTTTCTTCAAATCATGCATTATAGTGATTTGTATTAGTACTTGCAATATGTAACATGCTGTTTTTTCCTTCTGTATTGTTTGCATTTGCATGTGATTCAGGTGACTCAACTTGTGCAGCAGGCAAGTACAAGAAAACAACCCTGGTGGTAATCCATATACTTTTTTTTTAAATGTACTGCAAATGTTGTAACTTCGTTATCCTAGAGTAAACAAAAGAAGATTCATCATATCAAACGTAATGGAAATTTGGTCCTTTCCTCTCTAGCTAGGTTCACTCCAGCGTCCAGGCTACAGCACTATAAAATAGTATCTTGCGGAGCACTAAAAGGTCTGTTCAAGTTCAACCGAATATGATGGCTACTAACATAAATGATGAAAAGGATAATCTACGTGAAAGATCAATTTTGAAATCGAAAGCGACAAGTGCTAGCTCGCATTAACCTTAGGTACTTGTTCCTGAAAGCAACAGTTGCCAACAAAAGGTCCGGCCAATCTTGATTTTGGTAGGGGAATGGTCAATTCAGGCTTAAAAGATGTGCATATCTTAATTTACATCAGCTCATGCCTCATGGTACAAACAATAAAATAATAGATGGAAAGCTTATGGGCATTGGTCCAAGAAAATATCTAATTCTTTTGTAGAAGAATCCAACCAACTTACTCCTAATTCTTGAGGATCTCTAGCAACTTTTATAGGACTGAAAAGTCTGAATGGTTCCTTTCTGTCCTGATTAGTGTAAGTTCTTCAAAAGAAATGCCATCTTGATTACCTCATCCGACACAATAATTTCTTCAAAAAACAACTTATTATCCTAAGAAACTAGGATGCTAGCGTATGGAAAAGAGATAAGTAAGAAGATTCATACGCAGATCAGACGCCGCGAGACGAACGTAGAGATCCTGGCCACCAGAAGGGAAATGCCTGATGTCTATCAGCAGCGAGCTCCAGATGATGCAGCCGCTGTCGCCGCCCTTGATGCTGGAGGCGGCGTAGGCCAAGCAGGAGCAGTTGGCCAGGCACCGCTGCCTGCACTGGTCGACGGTGATGCTCGTGTCCTCCGTGGCGTTCGTCGTGTCCGGCAGCTTCACGCCGCGCAGCTGCAGGAACCCGTCGCCGGTGCAGTTGAGCGGCGTCACACGCCGGCAGCCCTTGGAGCTATCCCTGAGCTGCCAGTCCCGCGGCGACGCCGGCGTGAAGCCGTGCACGCAGCCGCACGCCGGCGAGCCGGTGGCGGTGTCGCAGACGCCGAAGGCGCCGCACTGCGCGTATTGATCGCACTGGTCCCGCGGCAGCGACCAGTAGAGGCTCCACGCCTGGCCGCCCGGCGGCCACACGTAGCGCTGCACGCTGGACTGGTTCAGCACGAACCGCGACACGACGCCGGCGGCGGCGCCGGCGCCGGCGTCCACCACGAACGTGTAGTACACGTCGCTGGCGTTGGCGACGAACTCGAACCGGAAGTTGCTGTTATTGGGCTCCATCTCCGGCTCGCCGCTGAACTGCAGCCCGTTCCACGGCCCGTTCCGGTACACCGGCGCCGTGCCGTTGTACCGTATGAACCCCTCGGGCACGCCGCGGATGTCGATGCCGAACGTGTAGTTGCCCGGCGACGGGTCGCCGGGGCTCCGCCACGTCGTCAGGTAACGGTCGAGCCCGGTGGTCAGGTCCCACCCGAGCTTCATGCCCGGGAGCAGGGTGTCGGACGGGTAGTCGAAGCTCTGCCACAGGACGGCGCCACCGCCGTCCCGGAGCACGAGGTTGCCGCTGTCCAGCAGCTGAGCCACCAGTGCGCCGGCGACTCTCGCGTTCGACGGCGCCGACGACCAGAACACACGCCGGGAGCTATCAGCGATCACGAGGCAGCCGGTGGCGTTGATGGCCAGGCTCGCCGTGGCGCCGGTGATCGGCGCGTCCCGGTTGGCGACCCAGACGACGGTCTGGGCAGCGATGCCCTTGTACCAGACGCCCAAGAACCTCGCCGTCGAGCTCGCCGGGGTGAAGAAGCCCAGCTCGAAGACCCCGCCCGCCGAAACAAGCGTCTCACCATCGGCGAGGGAGGAGTTGGTAGCGATGGCGTCAGCCGCGGATGCAGGGGAGGAGAAGAGAGTAACGAGCAGGGGAAGCAAAAGCAAAGGGGCTAATGGCGGCCGCACGCCCGCAGCCATGGCTCTGTTCCGCACAGGCCGGAAAGCGCGGCGCACTCACGCCGGCAGGCGAGAATGCTTTGAACCCTCTCACCCACCTTCCCGCACGGGGAACGTTCATGCATCCGCTTTTGCATGTCGACTTGCGAGGATTTTGAAGTCGGAAGCCAGGATTGACCGCGGCGGCGGTTGGTTTGACAGGGATTTCCACGGCTGCGGGTGGGTTGGCTGGCATCGGCTCGGCTCAGTCCGGCCCAACTTCATCTGGGATTGGAAAGTGGGTGCTGATGGTGATGTTCTGAGACATTCCTACAGGAGTAGAAATTTGTTAATTCCTCCTTGTTTCTTCTCCGACGGCGACCTCGCCGAAGCAGAGTCGCCCCTGTTGACGCAAGAGGGACTTCAGAGCATTTTTCTCCTTGTGGTAGTAGAAGGCATCACGCTATCTCGACACACAAGTTTTTGACCTAGCGGTGAAACTGAACCGGTGGGATGTGCAGTCTTCCATATGACCCTGCTGCCCCACCACACTAGTACGCTAGTCTAGAAGATACAAATGTTCCATTCCAAATGCAATAAAATTGTCCATGTATATAATCAGAAGCTCTTATTTATATAAAAATAGCATAAAATATTTGTTTTATGAAATAACAAAATTTATTCATACTGAACTATTATAGCGGCTGACTAAACATAAGACGTGGCTAAGCAATGGCTAACAAAATGCTTACATGCGCCTTGTTCGTCTGGCTTATCAGCAACCAGCCAGCAGTACTTTTCTCTCAGAACAAATCAGTCACCAGCTACCAGCCAGCGGTACTTTTCTCTCAGAACAAATCAGCACCAGCCACCAGCCGTCTGCCAGACGAATAGGGCGATGGTAGAAACCGCTGCTACGTGACATTAAATAATTGTTAACTAAGACGAGATGATAAATGCACGGGTTTAATGAGTCAACAACTTTATTTGCACCGAATAAAATATGACAGAAGAATGTCACACTTTATAATACCTGAGGATTTTTTTTGAAAGGACGGTAAAAGTTTACGCTTTTCCGAATTTTTATTAGAAGAAGAGAGTTGACCCAGTTTAAAGGAAAACCAGGCTCGAAAACCATACAACTCCGGTCCGAAGACCGTACAACTCCGGTCAAAAGACCGTACAACTCAAGGGGAGTAGAAACCCCAAAACAACTCCGGCCCGCAGACCAAAACAACTCTGGAGGGTTGGATTGGGACATCAACAACTCCGTGCTACTCAAATGAAAGGACCCGATGGGTTGGATTGGGACATCAATACGCACCGTTCTAAACAACTCAAACAACTCCGCTCGGTCGGCGATGACACGAGCCAACTCCGCTCGGCCGGATTGGGACGTCGACACGAACCACCACACACTGCTGCCATGAACTAAAACCTCTCTTCTTCTCCGCTCACTAGAATTTTTTTTCTTTTCTTGAAGATACAAATTTTGCTTGTATAGGAATGAAAATACAAATTTTGCTTGTATAAATGGTGCTTGGATTTTTTAGGGAAAATGCTGGTTGAGTTTTACACGCACCCTATGCTGCTACTTAACGTTGGCGAGAAAAAAAGGCCGGTTATCATTTAGACATTTCGAAAAAAGGAAAAGCTAACACGTAGCTCGCGCGCAACGGCGCAAGTGGTGGGCTGCCAAGTCGCTCCATAGAGCCCAGTTGAACAGTGTAACTCGGGCCCAGGACCATAACCGGCGGCTGTGGGCTCGGGCTTCCTTCCGGTTCGCTTTCCATGTCGCATACTCACGTGTTAATTTCTAGATCGGCACCGGCACGGATAGAAACTCTCTTCCGTTGCAAACTTGGAAACTCACCGATTTGGTGACCCAACTCCGGCATATAAATCAACGCACACAGATTACCCTCTTCGCCTCATCACCAATCGCTCCAAATCAATCTCGCGAGGAGAGCACTTCCGGCGAGGAGCAGCAACTCGGCGTGGTAAGCACACCAGCACCGTAGCAGCGCGATGGCATCGGCGGGTTCCGGCGACGAGTCGGTGGCGGCCAAGATCACGCTCTTCAGCTCGGACAACGAGCGCTTCGAGGTGCCGGAGGCGGCGGCGACCCTGTCGCAGACCATCCGCCACATGATCGAGGACGACTGCACCGACGGCGGCGTCCCGCTCCCCAACGTCACCGGCAAGGTCCTCGCCAAGGTCCTCGAGTACTGCAGCAAGCACGCCCAGGCGACCTCGTCCTCGCCCTCGGACGCCGCCGAAGGCTTCTCGTCGTCGTCGTCGGCCGCCGCCGCGACAAGCAAAGATGAGCTGGAGGAGTTCGACAAGGCGTTCGTCGACGTCGACCAGGCCACGCTCTTCGACCTCATACTGGCCGCCAACTATCTCAACATCAAGGGGCTGCTGGACCTGACCTGCCAGAAGGTCGCCGACATGATCAAGGGCAAGTCGGTGGAGGAGATTAGGCGGACGTTCAACATCGTCAACGACTTCACGCCGGAGGAGGAGGCGGAGATCCGCAAGGAGAACGAATGGGCCTTCGACTAGAGAGTAGAGAGGCCGCTGGCGCTGGGCGCTGCGGATGCGCATGCTACAAGATTAGTTAGTTGGGTGATCGATCGAGTCCGTCCGTTAGATTTGCTTAATATAGTTACAATAGTTTTTTTTGAACGAAGTATTAATCTTGATGTAAAGGTTTGGTGATGGAGTAACTCGTTAATTCGGTCTCTTTTTTTTGTCGAACTTTTTCGATGGACAATGAGCTCCTGGCCCGTGTTGCGCTAGGCCCTTCAAAACGAACAGCCCAAGTAGCCTTACATACAAATTAGGCTGCAGCCCAAGTAGCCTTCTACAAATTGGGAAGCCCGTAAACTGAGTTACAAAATGCGTTAAAAAAACTGAGTTGCAAAATTGTGATTCCTATCCTATATGCGCACGAAGTGAAAGGCACGTGTCCGTCATCCTAGCTACCTCCCCTGCAGCATGGTTACGGTGAGGTCGCAAGCAGAGTAGGACTCGTCGGCGTGCCTGCCGCCGTAGAAGAGCACCTCCCTGTCCGACGACGTGCACTGCAGCGTGAACGTCGGCGGCTTGGGCGTCGGCAGCACGGAGCTGTCGCTCCCCAGCGCCATCACCACGTAGGGCACGTCGGGCCGGTCGCACGCGTGGTCCTGCACGCACAGCAGCGCCATGTGCACGCACCGCAGCGCCTCCGCCGTCGCCGACGACGACGCCGCCCGGACCGCCGGGTCGACGAGCTCCTCCCCCTTGCCGGCGCTCCACAGCTGCCACGCGTACCCGACGATGTTGAGGGACCCCTCCATGTGGTGGAAGCTGCTGTTCTTCTGCCCGGAGACGATCTCCAGGATGAGGATGCCGAAGCTGTACACGTCGGAGCGCACCGAGAAGAGCCCCTCCATGGCGTACTCCGGCGACATGTACCCCAGCGTGCCCACCACGCGGTTCGTGTTCTCCTGGTTCTGGTCGCCGCCGAAGATCCGCGCCATGCCGAAGTCGGAGATCTTGGGGTTCATGTCCCGGTCCAGCAGGATGTTGCTGGCCTTGAGGTCCCGGTGCACCACGCGCAGCCGCGAGTCCCGGTGCAGGTACAGGAGCCCCCGCGCGATGCCCTCGATGATGTGGAACCGCGTCTTCCAGTCCAGCAGACCTCGCCTCGCCGGATCTGCAGAGATCACCATTCAGAACCACCGATCGCAATGTCATCAGTCTCTGAAGATTGTTACAGAGTTGCAGTACAGGAATTGTACTGTGCCCTGGATCATCATATTCGTACCGAAGAGGAAGGCGTCGAGGCTCTTGTTGGGCATGTACTCGTACACCAAGATCTTCTCGTCCCCCTGGATGCAGCACCCCAGCAGCTTCACGAGGTTGCGGTGCTGCAGCTTGGCGATGAGGATCACCTCGTTCTTGAACTCCTCCAGGCCCTGACCGGAGCTCCGGGACAGCCTCTTCACCGCGACCTCTTCGCCGCCGGGGAGCTTTCCCTTGTAGACGTGGCCGAAGCCTCCCTCGCCAAGCTTGTTGGCGGCACTGAAGTCACCGGTGGCCGCCGCTACCACCTCCAAGGGGAACAGCGGCAGCTCGCACTTCTTGCCGCCCTCTGCCTCCTCTTGCTCAGGCTGCTTCGGCTCTGAGAAATCCTGCCGTGATTCCCGAACAGGGAGCAGCGACGGGAGCCTTGGCTTCTCCCTACTGCCGACAATGCCAAGTTTCTCTGCACAATATGAACACGCTCCAAATTAGTAATGTGCTCACGAAGTGAAATTGACTGAAAAAAAAATCGTCAAACGCCATTGTACGGCGGATTCGACATCGCCGTCTCGTATATGAACTTTTCCCCTCACCTTTGATCTTTCTCCTGCATTTCCACAGAAGAAGGCCGCACCCTGCCAACGCAGCCACAACGACGATAACCGCAATTACCACTGTTATCCAACGCGTCGTTTTGGAGCCCGTGTCTGTACACCGAAAAGCATCAGAAAGTGTTATCAGCACGTGCAAATCTCATGTACAGTAACTAGTTTTCTACAGTTAAGGGCCTGTTTAGTTCCCAAATTTTTCCCAACTACCCGTCACATCAATCTTCGGACACTGATTAGGAGTATTAAATGTGGATTAATGACAAAACACATTCCATAACCCCTATCTAATTTTTCGATACGAATCTAACGAGCCTAATTATGCCATGATTAGACAACACCATGCTACAGTAAACAATCTCTAATAACGGATTAATTAGGCTTAATGGATTCGTCTCGCGATTTTCCGTCCATTCATGTAATTAGTTTTGTAATTAGTCTATATTTAATCCTCCTAATAGGCCTCCAAAGAGACCCTAAATTTTTTTTGTTTGGGAACTAAACAGGCTCTAAATCAACCGGTTCAGGATCAACATGTCACAGCAGAGGAAAGCAATTCAAGAATGGGTCAAGCTGCCCAATATTTGTTTCCTGAACATGCATTCAGACTAGCTAGGGATATAAAAATATCACCAAAACAAGGTCAAACAGATGTGATGTTTCACATGTTCCCTGTGTGCTAAACTGCTTAGTGGAATAAAATATGGGTGAACCTAACTGTCCAACTCGGCTTCATCCAAAAGCTCTCGATTAAACCATGTTACTTTTCATGGAGCCGCCAGACGGCATTGTTTTTTCCCCCTTATCTCGAATATTATAGCTGATGGAAAACCCTAAAGACGCGTCGTTGTCAAGGCAATCTTTAAGACCAACAAGAGATTGGCAATATATTGATTTTTTTGACAGGTCAACGCTCAAAACGAATGGTTTGCATATGTGCAGAAGTCGTCATATAGATTCTTAGATGAAGCTGAAATAGACAAACATTACTGATTTTTTTTTTTGCGAAAGGGAAGATGTATTAAAGCAGATCACAGTACAACCCCCTTTTACAAACCAGGCCCTAAAGGAAAAGAAAATTACAAAGAAGCCCCTGAAGCTCCTGTTCATCTCCCTTGAATCCTCCAGAGTCCAGTTCGCCTGTAGAAACTCCGATCCACCCGAATCGAAGCTGAAACCTCCAGATCCTCCGACGGCAGACTCCAAAGCATGGTGAAGCCGCAAGAACCACCACCCCAGACCACCCGTCAGGATGGATTGATGACGCTGAAAGAACATCGTCGATCTGTTCGTCGAAGCAAAAGGAGGAGTCTCCAGCGGACACCACGGCCAGCCAAAGACGAAGATGGCACTCCCACCTCGGAGAAGCCGGAGTCCACCAGCAAATCCACCGCCGGCACCAAAGGAACCGACGCGGAAGAAAGAGCCCACGGCGGAGCACAAGAGATCCTTCCCCAACGCAAAGAGAAAGACCACAACAAACCTGATGCAGTCGCCTCCAACGAAGACAGGGAAACCGCCATAGATGTGGAAGAAGCTCATGCCGGACCCAGATCTGGATCCAGAGCCACCGTCCACCCCTCCACGACGTCGCTCGCTAGAGCCACCGCACAGGTAGACCGTCCTCCGATAAGCAGCATTATTTGAGTCCAAGCTGCTTCGGAGGAAAACCTTCCTCGCCCTTCGTCGGAGATCCGCCGCCGGCGAGAAACAAAAGTCCCCAGACGAACATATCGCCGTGGGGAAAACCTAGACTACACCTAGATCTAGAAACCTAAGCTAGTATACACAGCCGGCGACCGACCCGCCGCTCCCCCTCCTGCTCCGGCGCCGGAGAGGACACCAGAGGAAGGAGAGGAGGCAACAGAATCGGCCCCGGAACCGCGTTCGCCTCCCGTTCGCCTCTCTCGCCTGTAGCTCTGGAAGAGACGGGAAAGGGAATTTTTCTTGCCGAAGGTTCTGTGTGACACTGACAAACATTACTGATTTGTTAATCAGCCTTTACGAATCGGCGAACAATGACAGGTAATAAATCACTGAAAATGGTATGAATGTGACACCACCATCTGGAAAAACATGTGTGGAAAATGGTATGATTTGTTACTGCTTTATGAATAGATGATTCTGGCAATGCAATTTCTTCAGAAAATAAAAAGGATAAGCATTGATTTTTCTAGGGGTGTGGAATGGTTGTCAGGACGGGTTTTCACGCATCGGAATCGCTGTTCACTAGTCCAAGTTTGCAACCATCTTGCACACGTCTACCTCGGTGAATTTTATCTCTTGGACGAAGGCGCCGCGCAACGAGATTGAGTCCCCAACACCTTTACACTACTACTAGCTGCTAGCCTGCTACTTTCCCTATGGCATTTCTATCTCTACACGGCTAGAATCGCATTCCTGGAAGAAGGCTATTATTCTTTCTCAAATCCATTTGGTTTGACATTTAGCTCAGTTAATTTGTCAGTTTTTGGGGACAGCCAACAAACAAAAGAATTTCAAGTATTTGTTTTTTGACAAACAAAGGAATTAGTTTGATGAACATCTACTAGTATATGTTCTTCAATCATAAGCATAATCATTTTGAACGAATTAAGGAAGCAAGAACATGGTTCTTACCTAATATGGATGCCGGGACCTTGACGTGCAGATCGTAGCCTTCCCCATCAGGGAACTTGTAGATGTCCAGGAGTTCTTGGCCCCATGTCAGGCAGCTGGTGCCGAGGCTGTAGCTGTAGGCGCCGCAGGAGCAGTTGGCCAGGCACGTCTGCCTGCAAGCGTTCTCGTCGCCCACCGTCGTTACCCATGTGGCGAAGTTGGGGAGCTTCATGCCGGGGAGGTCGGTGAACCCGACGCCGCCGCCGCTCATGTTCGTCTCGCAGGTCAGGGGGGCGCTCCTCACGCAGCCTTGCGCCCAGTTCCCGGCGCCGTACGCCGCCGGGTCCCTCGGCTCGAAACCTTTGAGGCAGGTGCAGACGGGCTGGCCATTGTCGCCGGCGGCGCACTCGGCGTTGGCGCCGCAGGTGTTGTAGGTGTGGCATTGGATCGTCGGCTGCGACCAGACGGTCTCCCAGTCGCCGGTGCCGAGGAGCATGTAGCACGTCTCGGTGCCGTTGGGGTGGAGCATGAACCGGTACTCGGAGGTGTTGTAGGTGTTGAAGACGTAGGACATGACGCCGTCGCGCTGCGACGGGTCGCCGTTGAGCTTGAAGCCGTAGACGTAGAGTGAGCGCCATGGCACGCCGACGAAGTTGGTGTTGGCCCACTGGCCGGAGCGCCAGTAGGTGGCGTTCTCCTCGCCGCCGGCGCCGTTCCGGGGGCTCCGGCGCCAGATGTAGAGCTGCGCGGAGCCGAGCGGGTCCTGGCCCAGCGTGAAGTCGCCGGTGCCGGGGTCACTGGCGCTCCGCCACGAGGTGAACAGCGTCCGGCTGACGACGGCCCCGTTGCTCCGGTCGAGGGTGATCTTCATCCCGGGGAGGAACGTATCCGCCGGTTGGTCGAAGCTCTGCCACACCACCTCCGGCTGCCCTCCGCCGCCGTCGCCGCCGCCGGCCGTCAGCTGGAGGTTCCCGTTGTCGGCGAGGGAGAGGGTGACGTTCCCCAGCGGGGAGGACGTGTTGGTGCTCCAGGCGACGCGCTCGCCCTCCATGACCCGCAGCTCGCCCGACGCCGTGACGGCCGCCGAGTACGCCGAGGACGCGCTCACGGGCGCGTCGCGGTTGGCCACCCACGGCACGGTCTGCTCCTTGGACTGCGCGTACATGACGCCCAGGTACCGCCGCGACGGGTCGCCCCCCGCCGGCGTGAAGAAGGCCAGCGCGAAGGTGCCGCCGGGCGACACGAGCCTGTCGTTGGCCCCGAGCGACTGGCCCTGCGACAGCGTTGCCGCCGTGTCGGCACGGACTGCGGCGGCGTAGAGGAAGAAGTAGAAGAAGAAGAGCGCTGCTGACGTGGTGCCGCCATGGGCCATCACTGCACTTCCTTTTGGCTTGTGTTGAGGGGGGTCGGAGCTTCGGAGGGAGAAGAGAAGAGACAAGTCGGGCGGATCAAATGGCGGGAGAGTCCCGCGCGGCGGGTGTATATGATGTGGAGGTGGAGCTCGGCGGCGCGCGCGCGAGGCGCGTGGACGAGCGGGTGAGCCGCATGGTTTTTGAACGAGCGGATTAGTCGATCAGTCGACTAGGATGGATATAGCTGATTGGCTCGGTGCGAGGAGGGGTAAAGTGGTCTGGAAACGAAGGAGCTGCGAAGGCGGGGGTTCACATTGCAAAAAGGGCAGAGTAGGACTGCGCCCGCGCGCGCACGAGCCCGGCGACAAAACAGCATCTGACCGGTAAACTATGAACTGATGGCGAACTGATTCGGTACAAATTGACAGGTTTAGAGTCCTGATAAACAGTGCGAGGTTTCATCATTCGTCATTTGATTTACTACATCCATTTGAAAATGAAAGTGTGTTGTGTAAATTCTCATACGTTGAGTCTTTGACAAGTCTTTTCTTAAAAAAAATATAGCATATATAATATTTTATTATTTTCTATTAAATTTACCGTGAAAATAATTTTGATAGTATATTTATTCAGTACCTGAGAAGTCAATATACTCGTATACAAATTTGTCTAGAGTTTGAGAAGTTCAACTTAGTAGTCCATAAAAATTAAAACACATTAATTATTGCGATACAAAACACTTTACATTTTGAAAGATAATAATGACCATGCGATTTTGCGGTAAAAGTTGAGATCGTGTTAAGTCTGTCCCCGTCAAACTTTGTGTCAAATTTTGCTTGTATCGATCTACAGTAGGAGGTGACTTCCTCACGCTCGGTAAAAAGGAAAAGCATCGGTAATGAGAACTGAAAACGATCAAGGTTTTGCTTTCGTGTGCACCAGGAGTTGTTGATACAGTAGTTAAGGGTTTGTTTAGTTACCAAATTTTTCCCAACTACCCGTCACATCAATCTTCGGACACTGATTAGGAGTATTAAATATGGATTAATGACAAAACCCATTTCATAACCCCTACCTAATTTTTCGATACGAATCTAACGAGCCTAATTATGCCATGATTAGACAACGACGTGCTACAGTAAACAATCTCTAATGACGAATTAATTAGGCTTAATGGATTCGTCTCGCTATTTTCCGTCCATTCATGTAATTAGTTTTGTAATTAGTCTATATTTAATCCTCCTAATAGACCTTCAAAGATATTCTAATTTTTTTGTTTGGGAACTAAACAGGCTCTAAGTCGCTGACTAGACCAGCAGCTAGGTAGGCAGTATCCCTCCGGGGGGGCGCGGATTTTGTTGCCCGCACCGTAGGACCTAGGGTGACCGCTGCAGCATCTCCAATAATTTACCAAATTTTATTTGGTAAATCTGGTCTTTTGCCAACTTCTAAACAGGTATACCAAGTATACACAAACTCGCTGGGTTTTGCCGTCCCAAGCCTAAGTCCGCGAATACAAAATCTGCTTATTAAAAAATCTATGACCCGTGACGGGTTTAATTTTGTGCTCAAACCCATGCCTATCGGCTTAATGGGTAGTCACAGGCAGGGTTAAAAAAACTGGTGGGAACTGGCCGGATAACCGCGGTAACCGGTCCTACCGGTCCGGACCGGTTCCGATTCCGGCCGGTTCCCAACCGCCCAAATTAAAAAATATGAATTCAAATTCAAAAAAATTGAAAAATTCTCAAAAAATTCTCAAAAATACTTCAATATGTGTAGAATCTTGTCGGTGTCCGGATTAGCACCGACACCAACTAGTAATTTGCACTGGGATCTGCTTCTCGATGGGCGGTACTAAGCTAAGGAAACACGAGATTTATCCTGGTTTCGGCCACGCGGCCGTACGTCCAGCAGGATGTGCTTGCACACTGTATTAGCTTGCACCGGTGGTGCCTGTAGAGGGGGGCTACAAGCAAGACGGGAGTAGGTGGCACAACGTCGCGGAATGACGCCTTCCTGTCCGCACAGGGCCACGCAGCGCCCGCACAGGGCCAGGGATGGCTGCACAGTGGTGGGTTAGGTCGCACTGTGGCGGTGTCAGGCGCTCTGACTGCGTCAGTCACGCGGCGTGGGGGGAGATTCACCCTTGACTTTGGCGTCCCGCCGTGGGGCCAGACATTAAATGCCGTTGTCAGAGGAGAAGCGGAGCGGGGCGCCACAGTTCGAGAGGTGGCCTTGAGCGAGGCGGAGCCGGTCGCTCGGTCGAGGGGGACCGGACCCCTCGAGCGAGGCGGAAACCTGCTCGAGGGGCCGATGCCCTCGAGCGAGGCGAAAACCCACTCGAGGGGCCGAGACCCTCGAGCGAGGCGGAAAGTTGGGGGTGCCGGCGGATCCCCTCGTCGAAGAGCCTTGGGCTGTTGTTGGGCCTCAGCAGGCTGTGGGCCCGCCGCGTACCCTGAGGCGTTTTGTGGGGATTTGGTCTGTACGCCGTCGCGTTTATCGAGGGTGATTATCCCCTTAGTTAGGGAACCCCTAATGACCGTCTCCGACAGTAGCCCCTGAGCCTTTGCGGGAAAGGGAGCTTCCCGGCAAAGGATTTCGGCCTCGGGTGCTGTGCGCGAGCTTCTTCCCCTTTGATCGTGCATGTTTTCCTGTGGGGGCGCGCTAGCGCACCCGCGGGTGTAAGCCCCCGAAGCCTTGCAGGAGTGCGCGCACTCGTGCAGGGGTTAAATACGTAGGGCGACGTGGCTCGCCTCGCGTTTGTTTCAGCCGGCTTCAGCAGTATTTCTGCCGGCATCGGCAATCTACGCAGGTGGGAGGCATCGTGTTGACCCAAGACGTTTCGGGTAGGCTGACATTTTTTCGGGGATGCAACCCTAGGCAGGCTGATGCGGCGATCATTAGGGTGGTCGTGGTGCGAGGAGCCCCCGAACCCTGGCCCAATCAGGGGTGATCGGGTGAAAGCTCTCGGCTCTGTTATTACGACCCTTGCTGCCCTTCCGCAGGGTAGAGGGGTGAGGCAATCTGTGCTACCCTCGAACGGGCGACGAGCGACGGTTGCCTCGGTGAGCTGTTAACGGATTGTTCAAGTGGGCGTCCGTGCCCCGTTCGATTGGGGTCGGCTCATGGTCTGGAGACACGTCCATGTAAGCGCTCGCAAAGGTTTGCCAAGTAGGGCTCGGTCCCGTTCGATAGGGGCCGAGGGCGCGGAAGCACTCCCTCGATGGGATCCCTCGATTGGCCGCCTTTGTCTCGGCCTTGAACATGATGTGTGGGGCGCCGCCGAACTTCACGTCCGGGGACATGCTCGATTGCGCGTATCCCGATCGTTCCTGACTCTATCGATCTGAGGCGCCTGTTCGAACCAGTCGAGGGTCAGGCTCCGTACCTCTGATCAGTAGGGCGTTTGCGGGGGGCACCGGGCGCTCCCGTCTTGGTAGATCTGTGGTGCTCGTCGATCCGCCATCAAGCCGAGCTTCGAAGCACTGATCAGTACACCCGCAAGTCGTGGGGCATCTGCGGCGCCCGTCGTGCCCTCAGCGGGCCGGACCTCGAGCCGCTGATCAGTAGAGCCTTGTGGGCCTGAGCCCTGGGTTTCCTCGAGTTCGTTCTCGAGGGTATGTTGACAGACCGTGACCTTGTGGCCTCAGCCTGCTTCGAATCGGGGGGGCCATCATATCCCTTCAAGGGATCGGACCTCGAATCCCGGCTCGAGGCTACCTGGGGCTTTCCTTATATAAGAAGGAATCCCCCTGCGTTTGATATTCGGCTGCGGGGCGGTTGGCTGCCGCGCCCACCCGGTCGTGGCTGACGTGGTGCGGGGCAGGTGAGGTAGGCGCGCCTTTTCAGGCGACGCGACGTGGGCGACGTGTGACGGCGATAAGACGGGACACGGCATCCCATGGATTACTGCGCGGTAATTATGGTGCAAGTGTGAGCGTGCGGCGGTTTCGGGGTGGTAGGGCCCTGCTGTCAGTGACAGGCGGTACCCACCGCATTAACTGCCGCTGTCTGCCGTGCCTTCGGGCGCTCCGCCCCTTCCTACTCTATAAAAGCAGGAGGCGCGGAGGGAGCTCCTTACCTTTGCCGTTCGCAACCGCCCCTTGCTCTTCGCCTTCCTCATCGCTGCGTGCTCCGCCGCTCCGGATCTCCTCGCATGTGCCCGCTCCGCCCCATCTCCCAGCACCCCCACCGCCCCCACCATGTCTGTGGTCAGAGTGCTGGATGCTCATTCATGGCCCCGGTCGTCGGTGGACCTGCAATCCATGGAGGGGCTAGTCATCGGCGGTCAGCTGGCGCCGGCCAGTGATGAGGTGAACCCGGCATGGATCATCCCACTGGTGTCGCACCGGGAGCCATCCCCGCCGCTGGGCTACATCGTGAGCTTCATGCGGCTGCACGAGCGTGGATTCAACGCCCCCGCGAGCAAGTTCATGCGGGGGTTGTGCTACCACTACGGGGTGGAGCTTCACAATTTCGCCCCTAACGCCATCTCGCAGGCGGCTTTCTTCGTCGCCGTCTGTGAGGGGTTTCTGGGAATTCCAGCACACTGGGACCTGTGGATCCATCTCTTCCGAGGTGAGCTCCACACGCTCGCCGCCGGGGAGAGGAGGACGCGCCAGGCCGTACGCGTCGACGGTCTTACATTCGCAGCGCGCGACTCCCGGAAAGAGTTGTACCTGCTTTGTTCGATGACGACGAACAACGCCGACTGGGAGAAGGGTTGGTTTTACCTACGCAATGAAGGCGCCGGGCTCCCTCCATACACCGGGAAGGTGCTGAAGGAGAGGCCGATGTCGTGGGCACACGGGGTGTCGCCTGCGTCGAGACAGGCGAAGCTCGAGCCTCTCACCGACGCCCTGCGCCAGTTGGTGAATGCCGGGCTGACCGTGGCGGCCGTCATCGCCAACTTCCACCTCCGGAGGGTGATCCCTCTCATGGAGAGGGAACTTCTCATCTTCGAGATGAGGAGCGACGCCGACCCCGCGGCCCTGGTGTGCTCGCAGTCTCTGGAGGAGCCGCTCCCCCAAGCGTACGCGGCCACAAGGGCGAGGTGCGCGGTGAACCTCAAGGTGGTGCCGCACAACGACGATGACCTGTGGTCGTTCGCGATGCTCCCGGACGCCGACCTTGTGAGATTCGACTCCTTGTTTTTTGCCTGTTTTACCCCGTGTTCGATCTAATCGCGATTGCTGGTGACAGGGGGTGCACGTCAACATCCCCACCTCAGATCCGCCGACGCCCAGGTCGCACGCCACCAACCGCGCCAGGCAGCAAAGGGAGAAGGGCCTGGCGGATCAGGCGAAAGAGAAGAAGATAAAAAGGCAGGAGCGCCTCAACAGGTACAACGAGGAGTACTTGGTGCGGGAGCAGCAAGGTCTCTCCCCCCTCCCCGCCGGAGCCGGTGAACACGTCTTCGGACGAGGAGGAGAGCGAGGGGGAGCGGACCATCTCCTACAGGTAGGAGGCCGCGCCGCCCCCATCGCCGGGGAACGAGGAGGCCCTCGCGGAGCCCGCTCGAGGGGCGAATACGGTGCCCCTCGACAAAGGGACGCCGTCGGAGGTGCCGGCTGGGCCTGGAGCGGTGCCCCCAGAGCCCTCGAGGAAGCACAAGCGATACATCTCCGGCATAAGGTGAGTCACCTCCTGCTCTCCGTGTTCTTGATATGGCGGGTTGGTTTGCTGATCTCTTCTTCCTACTGTCGTCAGGGTGCCGCCCGCTATCCCCGGCCTTGCACCCGTCAAGGCACTCAAGGTGGGGACGCTAGATGCACCGCACATGACATGGCCTCGCTCAGCGAGGATGTCGCGGACGACAGCAGGTGTGGTAGTGGCGCAGGTTGAGACTACAGCCACAGGGCCGCAGCGGTGAGAGGAGGCGGCGTCCGAAGTCCTTCGAGCGACGGTGACTCGTGGGACCCTGCGGGGGTGAGTGCAGGCTCGCGCTGCGGGTCGGGGAGCAGAGGGCCGTGGTGCAGTCGTGGCTCCTGCTGCTAGCGACCCGACCCCTATTGAGGGTCGGGCGGTGGCCGCGGCCGCACCAGTCCCCGGGCCCGTGCCCGAGGTGCTGGTGGTGCAGTCCGATGGCTGTGTGATGCCACAGGTGCCGGTAGCCAGCGTCGGGGCGTTGACGTCCGGCGTCCTGCCCCCAGCGTCAGGTGTCGGCGCGCCGCAGTGGGAGCAGAGGCTCCGTCTTCCTGGAGTTCCACCAAGCCTGGTGGAAGAGGCGAGGTCGGAGAGGGTGCTGTGGCGGGAGTTCGGCGGCCTTGATGCCTCCCTGCAGGCCGCTCTGGCCGACGCCCTCCAACTCCACAAGGGCAGGTCGCTCCAGGTCTTCCGGGTAAGCATGCTTGCTCAAGTGCTGCTTGTTTCTTTTTGCCTTGTTAGTGTGCTTTTCGCTTGATTTTTGCTCTTCTTTCTTCCTTCCCCATCTGTAGGAGCTGCAAAACCAGGCGAGGGAACGGTTTGCCCGCATCGCGAGCTGAGTTCCGACCTCGACTGGTATCGGACACAGTACGATGCCCTGGACGCGATGGTGGAGGCCCTGCGGACAGACAACAGTTGGCTCGAGTACAACCTCATCCGCGCGGAGGAGGCACGTGACGACCCGCGGTCCGTGGCGGTGCAGAAGGCCAAGGAGGCTGAGGAGACGAAGGCCGCGCTCCAAGGGAAGGAGGAGGAGATGGCGGCGGCGAACGAGGAGTTGCGGAAGGTGCACGTGGCGCACGCTGAGATCCAGGCCGCGCTGGTGCAGAAGGAGACGGCCCTTACCGAGGCGCAACCCCAACTCCAGCAGGACAGCGCAACCCTTGAGGGAGCGAGGTCCTGGCAGACTCAGGTCGAGCAGAAGACCCAGGAGGTCGAGACGCTAGGCGTTGCTATGCAGGAGAAGGCCGAGGTGCTTACCGGGGTGGAGAGTCGGCTCCAGCAGGAGCATTCCGCGCGTGAGGAGGCGCAGGCCCAGCTCCATCAAGAGCGTGTGGCGCTTGAGAATGCCAGGTCCGCGCTTCAGCGTGAGCGTACGGCGTGGGAGGGGGCACAGTCCCAGCTCCAGCAGGAGCACGCCAGCCTCGAGGAGGCCAGGACTGCGTTCCGGCTTCGGGAGGCGAAAACCGAGTGGTTGACCGAGGCCCTGGTTCAGGAGAGCGTCGTCGTCGAGGCCCTGCAGACCACCACTAGGGAGCAAGACACCTCGATCCTGCAGCTGCGACAAGAAGCCGGGGCCGCGCGTACAGAGCTCGAAACAGAGAAGAAGCAGGTCGAGGGTAAGTCGCAGCCCCCGAGCCTTCAGTTGTTGTTTAGGCTCGTCAAGATCCGCTCTTGACGCACCTTTTCTTGTCCCAGGGCTGCGGAAAGCTTTGGGGGAGTCCGTGACGCAGGCAGAAGCGCTCCAGGCGGCCTACACCTCTTCCCAGCAGGAGTTCGAGGCTCTGGAGCAGGCGGCCCTCGAAGCGTGCCGGGACATCGAGGAGGGTGTCGGCTCGTCGGGGAGCTCGCTGGCGAGTCTCCTTCGGGCTCTGAGCGGCCGCGTCGTCGAGCGCGTGAAGGGCGCTCTCCGTCTTGGCGTTCAGAAGACCCTTGGCGTGGTGTCGACGCACTACATCGTCGATCATGCAGCGTTGGCCACAGGGTATGTCGTCGTGGACGGCCTCAATGATGATGGAGCGCAGGACGCCATGGACCAAGCCGATGCTGCCGCTGCCGACGTCGCCGCTGATCTTGCCGACATGTTTGAGGAAGACCTCTTCGTGGCGACGTAGAGTTAAAGGGGTTCGCCTTCCTAGGGCGGCGTCAATATCGAAGCGTGGGCGAGTGTTGCCTTTAGCTTGTCGAGGGCCTCTTGGGCCTTGGTGGTCCAGGAGAAGCGGTCGCTCTTTCGCAGAATTCGGTACAGGGGTAAGCCCTTCTCTCCGAGACGTGAGATGAAGTGACTCAGAGCTGCGAGGCAGCCCAGGACCCTCTGTACTCCCTTCAGATCGCGTATCGGCCCCATCCGTTCGAGGGCCGACACCTTCTCCGGGTTGGGTTCTATGCCTCGCTGGGAGACAATGTAACCCAAGAGCATACCACGCGGCACCCCGAAGACGCATTTTTTGGGGTTTAGCTTAACCCCGTTTGCTCGGAGGTAATCGAACGCAATGCGTAAATCGTTCACCAGGTCGTCCGCCTTCCTAGATGTTACTATGATGTCGTCGACGTATGCCTCAACGGTCCGCCTGATGTGATCCCTGAAGACGTGGAGCATACATCGCTGGTATGTCGCCCCGGCGTTTCGGAGACCAAATGGCATTGTCACGTAGCAAAACATACCAAATGGCGTGATAAAAGAGGTCGCGAGCTGGTCGGACTCCTTCATCTTGATTTGGTGGTAACCGGAATACGCATCAAGGAAGCATAGCAACTCACACCCCGCGGTGGAATCAACTATTTGATCAATCCGTGGCATAGGAAAAGGAACTTTGGGACATGCTTTATTTAAGCCGATGTAATCTATGCACATGCGCCACTTCCCATTCTTCTTCTTAACTAGTACAAGATAAGCTAGCCACACTGGATGAAATACCTCCTTGATGAATCCGGCCTCCAAGAGCTTGCGCAGCTCCTCTCCGATCGCCCGGCGTTTCTCTTCGTTAAATCGTCGCGGACGCTGAGATACCGGCTTGGAGTTGGGCAGGATATCAAGTGAGTGCTCCGCGACCTCCCTCGGAATGCCCGGCATGTCCGCGGGACTCCACGCAAAAATGTTAGTGTTGGCGCGGAGAAAGTCGACGAGCACCACTTCCTATTTCGGGTCGAGGGTGGAGCTGACCCTCAGCACCTTGCCCTCGGGGGCACTGGGGTCGAGGGGTACAGCCTTGGTGTGTTCCGCGGCCTTGAAGCTACCGACGTGCTTGTTGGAGGAGTCGAGGGACTCGTTAGCCAGCTTCTCCAGGTCCGCCACGAGGGCCTCATCGTGCGCGAGCGCCTCGGCACACTCAACGCACTCGACGTCGCACTCGAATGCGTGCTCGAACGACGGGCCCACCGTGATGACACCTTTGGGCCCCGGCATCTTGAGCTTCAGGTAAGTGTAGTTCGGGACCGCCATGAACTTGGCGTAGCAGGGCCGGCCAAGGATGGCGTGGTACGCTCCCCGAAACCCCACCACCTCGAAGGTGAGGACCTCCTTGCGGAAGTTGCTCGGTGTGCCGAAGTAGACAGGCAGGTCGATCTGCCCGAGAGGCTGGACCCGCTTGCTCGCCGCAACACCGTGGAACGGCAACTTCCTGGGCCGCAGCTTGTCCAATCCAATCCCCATGAGCTCCAAGGTGGAGGAGTACATGATGTTGAGGCTGCTGCCTCCGTCCATCAGCACCTTGGAGAACCGTGTGTTGCCGATGATGGGGTCGACAACAAGCGGATACTGTCCCGGATTGGGGATGTGATCCGGGTGGTCTTCGCGGCCAAAGGAGATCGTCTCCTCCGACCAGTCGAGGTACGACGGCACAGCCGGGTGAATGGAGTAAACCTCTCGACGTTCACATCTGCGCTGTCGCGACGTCATATCGACGGTGGGCCCCCTGAAGATGAAGAACACGTTCTCCACCTCCGGGAAGCCATCCTTGCCCCCGTCGCCCGCGTCCTTCTTGGCGTTGTCCTCCTTCACGGCGACGCGGTTGTAGTACTTCCAGAGCATGTCGCACTGCTCGAGGGTGTGAGCGACGGGGTCTTGTGGTACGGGTAGGGCTTCTTCAGCATGTCGTCGAACACTCTGCCTCGAGGGGGGCCTCGAGCCCCATTGTTGGCGGCATCGACCGCATTGACCTCTTCGGGGCCCTCGTCTTGTTCCATGGGCTTCTTGCCCTGGTTCTTCTTGCCCTTCTTGCCCAGCTTCTGCTTCTTCGAGGGCTCTTTGGGCTTGCTGCCCTCCGCGGGCGCATCCTCAGCTCGCTTGCCCTTCTTGCCGTCGAAGATCGCCCCCACTGCCTCCTCCCCGGAAGCATAGCTAGTGGTGATGTCGAACAGCTCGTAGACGCTGCTGGGAGGGTTCCGCCCCAACTCGCGCACGAGGTCCCAACAAGTCGTGCCCTCCAGGAAGGCGTGCACGACCTCGGACTCACCGATGCTCGGAAGCTCGGTGCAGCGGTTGGAGAAGTGGCGGATGAAATCCCTCAAGGACTCACCAGCCTTCTGGGAGCAGCCTCGGAGGTCCTAGGAGTTCCCGGGGCGCACGTACGTGCCCTGGAAGTTGCCCACGAACATCCTGACCAGGTCATCCCAGTCGTGGATCTGGTTCGCGGGCCATGTCCGCGCGGAGTCTGCCAGGTGCAGCGGTAGGTTGCGGATGATCATGGCATCGTCTGTGGCGCCGCCCAGCTGGCACGCCAGGCGGTAGTCGTTGAGCCACACCCGAGGGTCTGTCTCCCCCGAGTACTTGTTCATGGTGGTTGGCTGGCGGAAGAGCGGGGGGATCAAGGCAGTGCAGATCGCTCGGCCGAACACACGCATGCCCGGCAGCTCCGGCGACGGGCTCTTGTCCTCCTGGCTGTCGTATCGTCCCCCACGTCGGGGGTTGTAGCCATGCGACGGAGTGGCATCCTACCTCTTCTTGTTCAGGATGTTGCGAGTGTTGCCATCGTTGGGCGCGCCGCGCGTATCCCGAATCCGATCCTTAGCGGGGGTCCTCTGGTTACCTTCGTGGACGGTAGGTGCTCGGTGCGGAGTGTGGACCAATGCCTCCTGGTCCCTGCCGCCCCCACTGTTGACATTTCTTAACGCAATCACCTAAGAACAGGTTTGGAACCCATCCTGGTAACAGTGCCAGAAATGCTGGTTGGTAAATCTTAACGTTACAGAGATCCGCAAGCGCACGGAAGTACCATTGTATTATTTCCACAAAGGAGTATTCCAAAGGGTATGAAGGTGATCGGCGCAAGAACAAGAAGTCATCCAGGAACTTGAGCGGGTTGAGCTGCTTCGCGAGAGATGGCTTCTGCGGCATGGCCCGTAGCTCCGGCAGCAAGAAGAGCCACCAGAGTGACTCGGACTCTGACTCCGAGGATGAGGTATGTGATGAGCTCTCTTCTTTGCGCAAGGAGAATGATGAGTTGGTTGACTTGCTTGATAACCGCGATCACATGCTTAGAGAGGCCAAGAAGATGAGGAAAGAGCTTAGGGCCTCACTAGAAGATGCTAGGAACCGTGTGGCTGAGCTAGAAACCCAGAACCTAGATGCTAAGCTTGAGATTGATTCGCTTAAGGCTTCTCCTGTGCTTTCTGATGAGATTGATTGCTGTGATTGCTCTGTGTACCTAGCTGATATTACTGCTCTTAAGGATAAGCATGCTTCTACTTGTGATGAACTAGATATGCTTAGGGTTGAAGTGGCTGAGCTTAAGTCTAGACCTGCTTTGCTAGGCACTTCTTACCCTGTTTTGCATGGAAAGATTGATGAGATGCATGCTTACACTGTTTCGCTTGAGGCTAAGTTGAAAGAGCCTATTCCCACTTCTTGCTCTACTTGTGAATTGCATGCGGTTAAGAATTTGGAGCTTGCACATTATGTTGATCGCCTGCAGGATGAAAATGATGAGCTGAGAAAATGTATGAGCTGGTTGTCGGGTCAGGAGCCTCAGCTCGGTATCATGATAGCGGCTTTCAAACGCTATGATGGTCAGGCACTTGGGGCTGACAAGCTTGGAGAGAACTGTGGTGAGGGAGTTGAGTGAGTTGGAGAGATTCCTATCCCACCACCAAACAGACACAAGAACAAGTTTGAGCCCAAGCCCAACCATCTCAGAAACAAACTTGACACTACTCCAGATCCACCCATATTCCCTCACCCAACAAATGATTTTCAGAAACCGGTGAAGTTTGTGAGCCCAAAGGGAGGTGAGGAAGGAGAGAAGAAGGGTGAGAAGCCGAGTGGGCAGCCCCAACCCAAGCCTAAGCCTAAGCCACAGCCCATAAAGTTCCATTGTGGGTATTGTGGGAGAGATGGTCACAAGGATGAGTTTTGCTTCAAGAGGAAGCGTGAGGAGAGAATGGCTAGAGAGTGGGCTAACAGGGACAGGTACCACCCCTCTAATGGTGTACCTGAGCCTCGTATGCAGATGCCCAGGGCCAAGACGATTGTGAGGACGGTTCCGGCTTGGGGAGACCGGAAGGCTGCAGGTGTTGCTGCTGGCCGAGCCACACCGGTCAGACCGGTGTACTACACCGGTCAGACCGGTGCAGGTCTGGGCAGACAGCGAGTCGGGTTTCGTGCTCGTGAGGATGCTCAGTTTGGTTCTGGAGGTCGTGGTTCTGGTGGTTGGTCTGGAAAGTTTGCAGGTGGTCAGTTTGCTAGGCGTTCTCCACCTCGTGCTCAATACGAGGGTGAGAAGAGTCGTAGCTTTGAGATGGAGCGGAGGTACGATCCACGGTTTCCCTTTCGTGGTTTTCGTCCTCCTCCAGCTAGAGAGGGTTGGTTCCCTCGTGGTGGTTACCGTGGTGGTAGCTTTGATAGGCGTGATGATTTGGTTTGTGCTAACCCCACTTTGGAGCAAATGGCTCGGCACTGGTTTTACTCTTTTGGTACTAACCCCAGTGCTGAGTCGTTTGTTCACTCACGTGCTCGCTTTTGAATTTCAGGTGGGAGACTTGAAGAACATTTGGTTGATTGACTCCGGTTGCTCGAGGCATATGACCGGAGACAAGGGGTGGTTCTCAAGTCTCGTCCCGGTGGTGACAAAGAAGTACATCACCTTTGGGGACAATGGGCGAGGGCGTGTGCTGTCAGAAGGTGAGATTAAGGTAAGCGACAAGATCACTCTCAGGCGTGTTGCTCTTGTTCAATCGCTTGGATACAATTTGCTTTCTGTGTCCCAGTTGTTGGATGAGGGTTTTGAGGTGTTGTTTCGGCCTGGTGGTTCTCGGATTTTAGATTCTCGGGGGGATCTTGTTTGCATGGTCGTTCCCGAGGGTCAGGTGTTCCGAGCTGATTTTTCTCAGTCTTCTGGTGTGGAGCGTTGCTTCTTGGCTGGTTCTTCGAGTGAGTTGTGGAAGTGGCATAGGAAGTTGGGTCACTTGAGCTTTGACCTTTTGTCTCGCTTGAGTAAACTCAATTTGGCCCGAGGATTGCCACGATTGAGGTTTGAGAAAGAGTTGGTTTGTGCGCCGTGTAGGCATGCCAAGATGGTAGCCTCTTCTCACCCGCCTCTCACCGATGTGATGACTGAGCGTCCATGCGAGCTGCTCCATATGGACCTTGTTGGCCCAGCTCGTGTGCGATCTGCGGGTGGGAAGTGGTATGTCCTTGTTGTGGTGGATGACTACTCTCGGTATGCGTGGGTGTTCTTTCTTGAGGAGAAGGGGGAGACGTTTGGTTTTGTTCGAGATCTTGTCTTGAGGTTAAGAAACGAGAGGCACGGAGATGCCATACGAGCGATCCGCAGTGACAATGGCTCGGAATTCAAAAACTCTCGCTTCGAAACCTTTTGCCATGACTTGGGTCTTGAATATCAGTTTTCGAGTCCGTATACGCCTCCCCAGAATGGCGTGGTGGAAAGGAAAAACAGGACCTTGTGCGAGATGGCTCGGACGATGCTCGACGAGCATAGGACTCCGAGAAGGTTCTGGGCTGAGGCGGTCAATACCGCGTGCCATGTGTCGAACAGGATCTACCTCAGGGTTCACAAGAAGAAAACCTGTTACGAGTTGATGCACGGTCGCACACCCAAGGTGAGTCACTTCCATGTCTTTGGTTGTAAATGCTTCATTCTGAAGAAAGGAAAGAAGTTGGACAAGTTCGAGGCTAGGTCTGTCGATGGTATTTTCTTTGGTTATGCATCTCATTCTAGAGCATTTCGTGTGCTCAATCTTGAAACTAACCAAATCGTGGAGACTTGCGAGGTAACCTTCGACGAGACACAGCCACGTAGTCAGCTTGTTTTTGAGTGTGCAGGTGACGACGAACTTGGCGAGGAGATCTTTCAGGAGGAGGAGCAGGAACATGGAGATGATGAAGATGGCGGTGTGATGCCCGCGGCTGAACATGTACCTACTACTTCGACGACGATCGAGAATGGACCCTCTCCCACACCTACAACGACAAACCCAGATCAAGGCGAAGCTGCTGTTGAGGGGGAGGTAGCATCAAGGCGAGAACCTCCCCGACGAGTGCAAGTGGATCACCCAGCTTCGAGAATCATCGGCGACATGAATGAACGTACTACACGGTCGAGGGTTCGGAACAATTCTCATTTCGCTCATGCTGCTTTTGTTGCCACTTTTGAGCCCAAAGACATTGGACATGCGTTATCTGATCATAATTGGGTTAACTCGATGCATGAGGAGTTGGAGAATTTTGAGAGGAACCAAGTTTGGGTGTTGGTTGACCCTCCCTCAGGGTGTAAGCCGATTGGGACAAAATGGGTGTGGAAAAATAAAGAGGGAGAGAAAGGAGAAGTGGTGAGGAACAAGTCGAGACTTGTTGCTCAGGGGTACAGTCAGAAAGAGGGGATCGACTACGAGGAGACTTTCGCTCCTGTAGCTCGTTTGGAGGCGATCAGGATCCTTCTAGCTTTTTCCGTGGCTAAAGGGTTCAAGTTGTACCAGATGGATGTGAAGAGTGCTTTCCTGAACGGTGTGTTGGAGGAAGAGGTGTTTGTGAGGCAACCACCGGGGTTTGAGAGTGAGAAGTACCCTCACCGGGTATACAGGTTGAGGAAGGCGCTGTATGGGTTGAAGCAGGCGCCTAGAGCTTGGTATGGTAGGTTGAGGGGGTTCCTGTTTGAGAGAGGGTTTGAGATGGGGAAGGTCGACCAGACCTTGTTTCTCCTCAAGCAGGACAGAGATATCCTGATTGTGCAGGTATACGTGGATGATATTGTCTTTGGTGGCTCGTCTAACTCTCTTGTTGCAAGGTTTGCAGAAGACATGAGCAGGGAATTTGAGATGAGCATGATGGGCGAGTTGCAGTTCTTCCTCGGGCTACAAATCAAGCAATCAAAGGAAGGAACATTTGTGCACCAAGCTAAGTACACCAAGGACATTGTGAGGAAGTTCAAGATGGAGGACTCCAAGGCCATGGCGACGCCTATGATTATGACTACAGTTCTTGATGCGGACGAGGAAGGTGAACACGTGGACCAGAAGGAGTACCGGAGCATGATCGGGTCACTCCTCTACTTGACGGCGACGAGGCCGGACATTCAATTCTCGGTGTGTCTGTGCGCTCGTTTTCAAGCTTCTCCGAGGACTTCGCATCGGCAAGCAGTCAAGCGCATTTTCAGGTATTTGCGACACACTCCCGACTTCGGCCTTTGGTACTCTGCGTCTTCTTCTTTGGCGCTTCATGGATTTTCAGACGCGGATTTTGCCGGGTGTCGGTTGGATAGGAAGTCCACTTCTGGGACTTGCCAGTTCTTGGGTTCTTCTTTGGTATCTTGGTCTTCCCGCAAACAGTCGAGTGTTGCTCAATCCACTACCGAGGCAGAGTATGTGGCCGCAGCTAGCTGTTGCTCTCAGCTCCTTTGGATCACATACACCATGAGTGACTTTGGTGAGGAGTATACCCATGTCCCACTTCAATGTGATAGCACCAGTGCCATAAGCGTTGCAAAGAACCCAGTGCTCCATTCCAAAACCAAGCACATAGAAGTGAGGTATCATTTTCTGAGAGACAACGTAGAGAAAGGGAAGATAGCTTTGATCCATGTACCCACACATGAACAACTAGCCGATATTTTCACCAAACCCCTAGATCAAGCAACTTTCACTCGTTTGCGGGGGGAGCTTGGTGTTTATTTGATTTCTTGAGTTGGCGTGTGGGAGCTCCTTTGTAGCATATGTATAGCTTTCCTTTGTGCATTTCTTGCATTTGGCATGGCATATGTAGCATGATGTATAGGCATCTTTGTATCTTAGGTTGCATGCATTTTGTATCATATGCATTGTTTAGGAAAGGCTTCTCCTATACACATTGTTCACCATGGAATGACATATATGTCTTTGTGAGCTAATTTGGTAAGCTATGGTTAGTTTGGCTTAGCTCTTGATAATCTTGGTTTGTATCCATGGTTGATGGCTATGTTTTTGAAAAATTTCATATATATGCTCTCTTGTGAGTAAATGCCTTTACATGATCTTGACATGTTTTAGTGGCTTGGCTATGCTTAATTTGTGGTTGGATAGCTTATTTTGATCATATGGGGCCAAAGGCTCATTTGCCATCATGAATGTTTAGCCCCCATGCTTCATCTTGTGGAGGGGCATAAGTTCCTTTTTGTCGCAAAGACATTTCATGTACCAATTATAAATCTGAAAATGAAATGTAAATTGCTTGAAAAATGTGCTCCCATGTCATATGTGCTAATTTTAATTTGCTTTGGGTGCTAAATCGTTGCATGATGCCTACCAATGAGAAGTCTCATATATAGAAGTAGGCACATGGCTCGGTGGCTTTGACATGACATGAGGTGCTTGTGGGTGTTTATGATGGTCTTATGCTTAGAATGGTTGTCCTAGCATGAAGTTTGTGTGGCTTTGCCATTTTGACATGTTTTGCTCATATTTAGGACTTTGCTCATGAGAGGGTGATTTTTCGCAAAATTGCTAAATTCTATCTTAGCTTCGCCCAATGGTTGTGAAACTTGGTGATCATGAAGTTTATGTCTTTACGAAGCTATAGAGTATCTAACTTGCTCGTTTGGACATGTGTAGCATCCTATGTTGAATTTTGTCTATTTGAGAAGCTCTAGGTTGCATTTTTTTGCATTTTTGGCTTGATTCATGCATTGTCAACAAGGGGGAGAAGTTTGAGCATGTTTTGGCCTACTGAATGCATTTGGAAGGTTTTCAGGTGGTTTCGAGCTATTTTTGGGCTCTGTTGTGCACCGGTCTGACCGGTTGAGGTCACCGGTCTGACCGGTCAGAGTGCTGGTCCTGTTCACATGTTGCCCACCGGTCTGACCGGTGGTGTCGACCGGTCAGACCGGTCAGAGCTGAGCTGTTGCAGCTGCTCTGTTTTGTGAAGTGGTTCGCATGCATTTGTCCAGGGGGAGTTGCATCGGTTCAGGGGGAGCTTGCATGTGTGCAGGGGGAGCTCTTTGTGGTTTTCGAGCTTTGGTTTGATGGTTTGTGCTCTTTGCTTGAGCATGTTTTGTCTCGGATGTGTCGAGCCGTTGCCCTTGCCTAAGGGGTCCGAGACTTGTCTTCTTCAAGTGATCTTGCTCTTTGCCTTTTCTTTGGCTTTCGATCGCTTGTTGGAGGTTCTTTTAGTCGTTTCTTTTCTTTTCCTTTTCTCTTGGTTACCAAAACGTGTGTGTTGTCAATGCACTCATCAAGGGGGAGATTGAGAGCCAGGTGTGGTTCGAGGACCGGTGGATGGTCGCTTCCTGGTGTGATGAGTGATTGACAACGTGGTGTGGACTGATTCTTGGCTAAGTATTGCAGGTGCAGGTTGCGGCTTGACTGGTGCAGGTGCAGGTGAAGAACAAGCGTGAAAGGTCGTTGCCGGTGAGGCCTCCAGGTGTGGAGAAGACAAGTAGGCTTGGTTCGAGGGACCCGGTGGCCAGCGGGGTCAAGTGCGGGCCGCATGGTGGCAAGAACGGCAAGATGAAGTCATGGACGGTTTCTTGGTTGAGCCTCAAAACCAAGGTCGAGCCGGGACTACGTGGGAGCCGAGTCATGAGTGGTGATTGGCGGAGGCTACACCGAGTTCGCGGGGTTTCCGGTGGTTCACCAGAAAACCACTGGGTTCCTTGGTTGATCCACAAAGCCAAGACCGAAGAACCGAAGACGGAGGTGCAGCAGCTCCAGACCGGTCTGACCTGTGGGTCTGACCGGTCTGACCGGTGGGTACCGGTCTGACCGGTGAGGAGCACCGGTCTGACCGGTGTGCGACGACGCAGTCCGGAATCTTCGAAGCGGAGGACACGCGTCGGGATCGCAAGGCTTGCGTCGAGGCTAAGCAAGTTTGCGGTCGCTGGGCATCCGTCCGATGGTGCGAAGACAAAGACTTCCAATTTCGCCCTCGAGGGGCATGTATCCCTAGTTAGCTAGTAAGGGTATTTTAGTCTTTCGGTTGCCTCCATATAACCCAAGGGGTGAGAGGATGGCAGCCATCTCTTGGAACCCTAGCTCATTTGGTTTTCCTATTTTCCTTCCTATTTTCTTAGGATTTTCGTAGGACTAGCTTGAGAGCTTCATGGTGAGATCTTGTGAGAGGGAAGGATGATCGGGCGGCAAGCTAGACCTTGTATGAACCTCTTTGGTATGTATAGATGATTCGGCGTGGTTCCTCAAGGCTTGGATGTGTCTTTCCCGTTTCTCCTTTTTGGTGATTTTCGGAGCCCTTTCTTGGCAATTTTCTTGGAGGGATTTCGAGGCCTTTCTCTTTGGGATTTGGTGGGGGATGTATGCATGAACCCTTCGTGGTTCTTTACCCTTTGATTCCCCTTCCAAATCCGTGAGCAAAGGGGCTCGATTTTGGGGTTTTCGTGGCTCTAGGGTTAGAGGCGTTCTTGGTGGGATTTCTTCGATTCCTCTTGATTTGACAAGTTTTGGTGGACCAAATCTTGGCTATGGAGTACCCATGAGGTGTTCCTACTATCCCCAAAGTCTTGTGCAAAACCGTGGAGCGGATCGAGAGATCGGGAGTTGGATTTGGAGGAGTTGACTCGCGGGCGCTGTTCATCCCGAGCTGCCCAGGCACGACCGGTCTGACCGGTGCTCTTGACCGGTCTGACCGGTGCTAGCCCTTGGTGGGTTTTTGTCTCGGGGAACAGCCTTGTCCGTGTGGTTTTGTCCCGTGGTCCTGCTGATCAGTTCTTGGAGTGTTTGGAGTTGTTTTGCTAGGTTTTGTGAGGGGTTCTTCTTCCTCACAGGTTGTGTTTCGTGGTGGTTTTTGTTCCAGGGCCTAGAGGATTCACTGAGGCTTCCTGGAACGTTTGCTGTGCGGCTGCTGTAGCCACCGGCCTGACCGGCTCTGTCCACCGGTCTGACCGGTGTCACCGGTCTGACCGGCGCAGGCCATCGGTCTGACCGGTGTAGCACAGGCAGCAAGCCGTGCAAGTTTCCGCTGTGTGTTTTGGTGAGTTTTGGCTAGGAAGGTTGAGTGTTGGTTCCTAGGACCAGTAGCACTCCAGTGGCTGCGTGGTCTTGACCAACTTGGGTAGTTGGGTCGGAGACGTGAGTTGGAAGCCGTGTTCGTCTTGTTGGAGTTCCCATCTCCTTCGAGAAGAATTTTTATCGGCTCCCATTCACTCCCCCCCTCTCTGGTTCGCCTAATCGGTCCTTCACTTTTTGAAAATTTTGAGACTTGGGCTATGTCTCTTTATTCTTTCTTTTTCTTTTTTTTATGCATGCCCCTGAGCATGTTTCTTTTCTCTCTTTTTTATTTAACATAGCTCATAGTCCTTGCTGAATATTTTTGGAGGGAGAGTAATCATGGAACATGCGCGGAGCTTTATTTTGTGGAATGGATGGGAAATAGATGAAATGATGGTTGCTAAATTCCAGTGTAGAAGTTTCGCATATGGTGGTGTGTACGTGATCTTGATCATAGGAGTATGACAAGTTACTCGCCGAGGGTCACAACAATTCGACAAGACTCAATGAAGAAATCAAGTAGCATATGTGGAGGTTAACAGAAGCTAAGATCTACATATGGCCTTGGATAGGAATTGCTTATCATTGAGGAACTTATCATTTTAACATTTTTCAAAAGAAAACTCCAGATATCAAACATGACTTAGTACTAGCTCATAGCAACTCTATTATACCATATCATATCTCGCAACATCTTAGGCAAAGATCATGCTTTTTGCTACCCACAAATTTCAAGCTCAGGTTCGATCATACTAGCCAACAAACTCAAAACTTGGATAGGATACTAAGTTGTAAACAAGGCATACAAGAGGAATAAATAGAGCAACTATTCATCATTTCAATTATGGAGAATAAAAACACTCTTACCGCGCATATGAAAACAAACTAATTTAAGAAAGCAAATAAATATTTTTGGTCTTTTTCAACTTTTTTTCAGATTTTTATGTGTTTTTAGCATATGGGGTTCTGAAAATAATGAAAGATACAAGTTACCTCAGAATGGGGGTCCTCCCCCAAGCTAGCTTCAGGCTCACTGCTGTGCAGGGTGGTATCCCAACCACGTGTAGTAAGCCCTCTGCTCCTCTATATGTCGCAGCTGTCTCTACTCCATGGTGTGAATCCTCTCGCCAGTCATACGCTGCCAGTCCCGAGTGGACTCAGCCTGCTGGTGCATCGTCTCCTCCATAGTACCGACATGGATGTTGAGCTCACTCATCTGCTGAGTGAGGGTGGCCCCACGAGATGACGAGCGCAACCCGGACAATGAGGACGAGTCCCCGTAGGTAGCACCGGCGGGCCGAACCCACTCGCCACTCCCTGCACTAGCCCAGGTCGAGCTACTCACACCCGGCTGACTCATGGGTTGGTCCCAACCGGGGGCATATCCGGGTGTAACTCCAGACATGTACCCGGCCGAGGCCCATGCGCCAGACAGCGGTGGTGTAGGCTGAGGCTGTGGCTGAGGTGATGGCTGCGGTGATGGCTGTGGCGGCGGATGTTGTGGCGGTTGCTGTGCTGTCGCTGCCCTCCTCGCTGCACTCCTAGTGACCCTGTCTCCAGAAACGCTAGAACGCCGAGGCTCCTCAAGAGGAACGGTCAGTGGCCCTTGGCCGTACAAACGGAAATCCGGGTTAGGTAACCGAAGCTAGTTTGCGTGGCCAGGGTAAAAGAAAACCAAGGAATCATCCGGGCCCTTTTTAAGAGTATGTCCTTGAATCAGATACGCCTCATCTATCATGGCCCGGGGAGAATCAATGTAGGGAACGTTAGCCCCTAGTGAAATCCCAAGACCCGAAATGATACGTGTGATCAGGGACGTACACTCAATAGAACCCGTCATCCTAAAATTTGTCAACCACTGCCGAATCATAACTTGCACTGGGGCGATTTTGATCCGTATGATCGCGGCATATAATATCCTCATCTCGTCTGTGCGCACGGTTCAAACATCATCCCCTGGAAAGAGAGTGATGGCGAGCCACTTGTGCCACAGTCGGAGAGTGGGATGCGTGATATCGTTGCACCGAGGTGCTAAGTTGCCGCGGACAAGCCGACCTGAAATCTCTTCCCAAAAATTATCTCGAATAAAATCACTGCAAGCTTGATCGAGAGAAATAGCACAACGACGATCAAAACCGAGAGTACAACTAAGATCATGCCATGAGACTCGATACGACGTTCTATGGAAACGAAACGTAATACCGGTCTCATCCTCCCGAAGAGTACAGAGGAACTGAATGGTGAGAGGCCTAGAACTGATCTCCCACACCGGAACAAAGTTCTCCCAACCAAGAGCATGCCAAATGGAATCGAACTCGGAGTCCATACCTGTTTTCTCGAGAAGGGCTGAGTCGAACTCCTTGGTGTTGGCGAAGACTCGATCCTTGATGAGAGCATAGACCTGTCTCTCCCGGTCGTCCCTCAAGTTGATGAAGGCGGCGTCGGTGTTGATCACCCCTTCGGCTCGTGGCGTAGGTAGCTCCTCCTCTTCCTCTTCTTCACAGTCGGTTGACATTAGACTTGGTGTAGCTCTGGAGTGGTGAGACGAGCCCTCTCCGTCTCTAGAACGGTGTGAGCGGGTCACCTTCCGGTACGCACCGGGAATCCAACTCATCTTGCACAACAATGGGACAACACGAGCAACTCGGTGATGGGTTAGTGAAATCGAAATGAAATCCTAACCGAGCTTGCTCCACCAATATTCAATATTCAGCGACAAATTAGAGAGAGTGCTTGACACTTCCACTTGAGCAAGAAATCCAAGAAAACCAAAGAGCAAGAGCAAAGAGGGAGAGATGGTGATGGAAATGAATGAATGGGTGAAGAAACCCCTCAAACCCCCTTCTATTTATAGGCAACCGAGCCAGGCACCGGGGTAGAGGACAAGGGAAACGGCTAGGAGCCGTTGGAAGTGGCAGGGCCCACTTGACCGTTGGCCAGGGTCGGCCGACCCCTAGGGTCGGTCGACCCCTTGCCGGGCCCGCCTGCTTCTAGCTTTTTGCAACGGCTCTCTAACGGCCACCTGATGTCCTGCCCAGATGTCTAGGTCCAAACTCTCCCAGAATGTTGCTCGAATAATTTTTCTTTGATTTTCCACTCAAGAAATTATTTTCAGAATTTTATTTGAAAAGGGAAATTGGCTAGAAAAATCTAGCATGCAGATGCAAGGTTGGAAAATTCAAATATGCATTTGGAAAAATCAAATAAAATTTTGGAAGGGAAATATGAGATAAATACCAATTTTACCTTTTGGCAAAAATGACTCATCTTTTTAAGTCTGAGAGCGAGACTTTTCTCGACGATCAATTCCACTCGTCACCCCATTCCTGAGAAATTGATGGAGATGACTTCTGTATTTCCCGCCACACCCTTCTTGTTTTCTTAGGCTTTGTTGGAGTGGTGGGAAGTCGCGAGGGCTGTGGCTCCATTCATACCCCTGATTGCTCATTTTTACCCTGCAGTGTATAGCATTTCTCTTTTGTTGCTTGAAATCGGAACATCAAGTTCCTCTTCCTAATGCGGAATCGGATTGTTCCGGCTCCCACATTGATCCTTGCGTTGGCGTCACTCAGGAACGGTATCCCAAGAATGGGAGGCATTCCCTCATCATCTTGCATATCAAGGACCACGAAATCCGCAAAGATGCATGAACCTTGGACAAATACCAATAAGTTCTCTACTATCCCCTCTGGATGTCGGATCGATGCATCAGCAAGTTGGACGGCTGTCGCAGTTGGAGTTAGAGCTGGATACCCCAATTGTTCAAACATGACCTTGGACATAAGGTTAACACTTGCACCAAGGTCACAGAGAGCATGCTTAATCTTCTGGTAATATATCTTGCAGGTGATAGCCGGATAACCATGATCTTTCTTGTGTGAGATTGTTGAAGATTCCCATGGGTCAAGTATTTGTTGTATAGGCTTCCCTGCATAGTCAGTGGTTTGTGCTCGCCCAGATGGCTTACCCCATCTGGTGGACACTACACAAACATTTTCACAGGAGGACACGTGTTGCCCCGGAATCTTCCCGTCTTCAGCAGAGGGAACCAAAGCAGCTAATTGAGCCAACTGGGTTTCTATCATCTTATTAAAACTCAACTGGTTCTTAAGAGCAGACGAAAGACTATCAATTTTAACATTAAGGCTCTCAAAGGCCTTATCATAGGCAGCTGTTTTCTTATTAAAACCTTCATTAATCTTAGCTTGCCCAAAGACTAGATCTTTCAAGGAATGTTGGTTTGGGTTGAAAGAATTATTGATTACCTCCTTGATAATAAGGGCGTGATTGATTCCACGTTTGACCTCCTTGTGGACGATAACCGTTGTTGTTGTCGTTCATGTACATCACATCCTCCTGAGTAGTAGGGCAGTAATTCCCTGAATGCCCAGTATTACCACAGACTTTGCAAGTCATGCGAGCATCCATAGCTTGAGTAGTGGTGGTCATGGCAGCCTTCTCATTGGCTAGATCACCCATTCTCTTCATCATTAGGTCCATCTTGGTGTGCAACATATCCGCTTCCTTGACGGTATGTGTAACCCTTTGACGTGGCTGGAGTCGATCATCACTCCACCCTTGATTGGTAACCATCTTCTCAATCAATGTAGTAGCTTCAGTGATAGTAAGAGAGAAGAAAGCCCCTCCAGTTGCAGCATCAATATGGCCTCGGGCTGTCGGAGTCAGCCCATTATAGAAACTCTGAAGAATAAGTCAGTTGTCCATCCCATGATGAGGACAAGCTAGGATGTACTCCTGGAGTCTCTCCCAAGCTTCTGGGATAGTCTCATTTGCTTCCTGCTGGAAACTTGAAATTCGCCTCCGAAGGACATTGGTTTTGCCCAACGGAAAGAACTTCGCGAGGAATGCTGCGGAGGACTTTGCCCAAGTGTTAATCTCTGCACGGTTAGCATAAAACCACAGCTTTGCCTTCCCCAAGAGAGAGAAAGGAAACAGTCGCAGACGAATAGCATCTTCCTCCACTCCTCGTATAGTGAAGGTACTGCATAGTTCCAGGAACTGCTGCAGGTGGGCGCTCGCATCTTCATTAGGCTTGCCACAGAATGGGCTAGCCTGTACCATCGTAATTAAGCTAGTCTTGATCTCGAAGTTTCCATTCCCAGTGTTGATCACGGGGCCTGTTGGCACCTGGTCAGCAGAGGGAGCGGAGTACTCGCGAAGAGTCTTCTCGACAGGGTTGTTCATGGAAGTTGATGCGGATGGCACAAAGGAAGCTGGATCGACTTTCGAACGTTCACGAGAAGGAGAGCCAAAATGATTTTGTGCCTTCCTTACGAGTGACTCAGGATCTTCAGTAAACTTCGATGGCAAGTCGAAACTAGTCATGCACTACCCGTCTTCATCATCAATAGACAAAGAAGACAATCCAAGTTAGCCTGCATTGAGAACTGTTTTATTCCTGTCATGATTATAAACATATGCAAAGTGTTGATATGTCATCCTTAAGCCTTCCCTGGCAACGGCGCCAGAAATGCTTGTTGATATTTCTTAACGCAATCACCTAAGAACTGGTTTGGAACTCATCCTGGTAACAGCGTCAGAAATGCTGGTTGGTAAATCTTAACGTTACAGAGATCCGCAAGCGCACGGAAGTACCATTGTAGCATTTCCCCAAAGGAGTATTCCAAAGGGTATCGAATCCAAGGAAGGCATTGGCGGAATGATAAGATCAACTCTATTGCAATGAGTATAGATCATAGACGGAAATAAATCAGACACTCAAGTGCAGGGGTAAAGATATGATAATGGGGGTAGTGTGATCACACACACACACTCTCTCTCTCTCTCTAAGGGTCCTAGGCATAGGAGGCGACACACGAGTTAGTTCTAGGTTCTTATGTACTATACACATAAAGCTGGTAGGAACGAGTTAGATACACTAGCGTTGAAGAACATTGACTTAAGCACCCAGGTACCACGGGGAGATAACCTCCCGCGTTGCTTCCGCACAACTCCGGTTGTTATATTTTAGACTCCTACAGCTTATCCGAACGTGGGGGATTTCAGAGGACCAACGGCTGTCACTACCGCGGCCTACCCCAAGACAAACCGTGGGATAAACTCATAAGTAAGGTAGCTACGCAACCCAAGCACCATGCTTACGTTGTTAGCCGGACTTGACCGGCCCGGGCTATTGTGACCCAGGTCAAGCCACCAGATAAACCAGCCAATTACACCGAGTACCGTAGCTTAAGCACAGACTTCATACAACGCAATCATGTCATCTAATTAGATCAAACCAGGTTAGGTACACAAACGGATTCGTGTTTTCCTATGTCTGTTCAACTGGATCAAAGGGTCGTGTTCGCGAAGAACACGAGCCTCTAACTTATAAACAAACACCAAAAACATGTAAAAGTCACCCGTCAAGTGGATCGAAAGGCCTTATTCATCAAGAACAGGAGCCTCTAAATGATGAACAGGTGAAGAACACATGAACAAATCACTCATGTATACTAACACAACTTTATATGAAATAGATAAATAACTGAAGTAGATCAAAGTCATACAAATGAAATAAGATACAAGAGAACTCATACCTAGATCCCAAAGTAGACTTGGAACCTGAATTAGAACTACTCTAGCCTACCTCCTAGCCTTGAGACTAAAAGTGAGAGAGGTGTTGCAAGTGTGGATGTCTCATAAGTGAGCCCCCTCTCCTTCTATTTATAGGCCCGTGCACCAGCGAAGAATGGAGGCAAACACCCCGGGGAAGGCGCCTAGGACCAACAGGGAACCACCACGTGGAAGCCCCTGAGTGGCGACCACAAGGTCGGTTCGGCCGACCTGTGGGGTCGGCCGACCCCCTGTGGGCTCCACTCGGGGTGTGCTTCCTCCTGGAGGCTGCCCTGTGGGTCCTTAGGTCGGTTCCTGGTGTCCACCCTGTTTTGGCGTGATTTGCTTGTCTTTGTGGGCCCATGGATCCATGTGAAGTCCACGTGTCACACTCTGATTTGTCGGGGGTTGCTTCACTTGGATTGCTTGCATGGCATGCATGCATGGCTCCCTAGTTGGCAGGTTTGCATGCATGGCATCCTTGTTGGCAGCCCACCTAGGATGAGGTGATGTGGCATGGACCATAGAAGGTGAGTTTGGCACTCTTTTCCAGCTTATTTTCCTGCAATCAAATAATCTCCAAGGACAAGTGGAACTACATTATTCTTAACTAAATACGTGTAAGAAATGCCTTATGCTCCTTTATTCATGAGTATATTGACGGCTAAAGTAGGTACTTAACAGCCGTCAACACCCACCAGTGTTCGTGACAGACTGATGACGCATGCGGGACGCGGAGCTTTCGGCTTGCCGCAACGCAGCCTGCTCGATGAGGGCCTGCGCCTCGCGGCGCAGGTTACGTCCCTCGGGCGTCGATGGCTCGGGCATGGCCCGAATCAAAGTCGCCGCAGCCACGAGCTTGTGGCTGGCCCTTGCCAGGTTCGGCATCTCGTCAACGTCGGCATCAGCGTTGATGCGCTCGCGGGCCACGCGTCCTGCAGCGCGCGCCCCCAGTGTCGAGGGGCCGGCCCTGTCTCTCTCGAGCATGGCCTTTAGCTGCCGTAGCTGCTCACGTTCTGCGTTCAGTTTTGCCTCCAACTCGCGGAGCTGGGCCATCTGCGCGGCACGCGCCGTGTCAGGTGGTGGTGGTGTCGCCCCCATGGTGGGGTTACTGCCACGTTATTGCGGACCTCCACATCGCCCGCTCCGCCTCCCTTGTGTTCGCCTTCGCCGAGGACGACGACGAAGCATTCGCGGGTGGGACCATAATCCCCCTCGCTGGAGTCGTCGGAGCAGGTGAGGCAGTAGTCTGCCGCAGCCTGAAACCGCCTGAAAGCGTCGGGGTCCCGTAGTCCGGAGTAGTCCCACTCCGGCTCCCCGCGCCCGTACCGGCGCTCCTCGCCGTCGGTATCGTGGTAGGATTCGTCGGGCGAGGTGGCGATGAGGTTCCGGATGGACATGAAGTGGTGGTCCGGAAGGTCCTCGTACGCAGCCAAGTTGGTGCCAGCCGACGAAGAATACGCCATGGTGGCGCCGCGCATCCCGTGGGGGAATCGCGGCTGCGCAGCCACGATCCCCTCCGCAGGGTGCGCCGTGGAGTTCGCCGGTGGAGGTGCGTCGCCTTGCTCTGCTCCGACAGGTGGGAGCTCGCCGACTTCAACCCCCTGGGGGGAGCCAGCACCCGCCGCTTGGTGTCGCACCGTGCGCGCTCGCCGTGAGCGCTTCCCCGAACGCTTGCGGCGCCGGGGTGGTGGTGGAAACACAGCTGGTATTGGGGCAGCCGCCGTTCCGGGTGGCGCCGCCTTGAGCGCGTCCCTGTTGAGGATGCGCATGTGGTAGCCGTTGCCAGTCGCCTGGTAGTGGATGCTCCCGAACCAGATCTCGAATCCGGCCGGGAACGAGTCAGATTCGCCCCAGGCGGGCCACTCCGACGTGTGCTCGGTGACGATCACCATCGAGAAAGCGGGTGGATGATCACAGCGCTCCCCTACCTGGCGCGCCAACTGTCGGTGTCCAGATTAGCACCGGCACCAACTAGTAATTTGCACTGGGATCTGCTTCTCGATGGGCGGTGCTAAGCTAAGGAAACACGGGATTTATCTTGGTTCCGGCCACGCGGCCGTACGTCCAGCAGGATGTGCTTGCGCACTGTATTAGCTTGCACCGGTGGTGCCTGTAGAGGGGGCTACAAGCAAGGCGGGAGAGGAGGAAATTCCCCCAAGTCCCTACTGAGATGATTGAGGTAAGTGCCAATATCTGGAACGTGGTGGTGTGTTGTGCGCGAGTGTACGAGCGTCGTCCCCGTGTAGGGGCCTCTGCCTCCCCCTTTTATAGGCCAAGAGAGGGCAGTTACAATGGTGCTGCTCGGCAGCCAGCATAGTGGCTGTGTACTAACAGGTATGGCGCCGACGGTCTTGTCCCCGCACGTCATGGTTCCTGGCGCGAGTTGGTAGCGCCCTCCGGCTTCTGCGGGCGGTGTGGTGGTCACTGTGACCCATCCTTCTTTGACTTTGAGGGACCACCCCTGCTGAATTGAGGGTCTGGCCGCCGGGGGAAGGACCGGAGTTGGTGGTGCGGGGGTCACGGCGCGTCACCGGCCCGTCCGCACAGTGCTGCACGACCTGTCGCACAGTGACAGGAGAGGCGGCGCAGTGCCGGGGATGGCCGCACAGCGCCCGGGATGGCCGTGCGGCGCCGGAGTTGGCGGAGGGGACGTGGCGCACGCACGTACACCCTTCGAGGGTGCCCCCATGTTCGTTCGAGGGTCTCGCCGTAGGGGGAGGACGGGAGCAGGTGGCCCAGCGTCGCGGAATGACGCCTGCCTGTCCGCACAGGGCCGCGCAGCGCCCGCACAGGGCCAGGGATGGCTGCACAGTGGCGGGTTAGGCCGCACTGTGGCGGTGTCAGGTGCTCTGACTGCGTCAGTCGCGAGGCGTGAGGGGAGATTCACCCTTGACTTTGGCGTCCCGTCGTGGGGCCAGGCATTAAATGCCGTTGTCAGGGGAGAAGCGGAGCGGGGCGCCACAGTTCGAGAGGTGGCCTTGAGCGTTGCAAAGCCTGTCTCTCGCTCGAGGGGGACCGGACCCCTCGAGCGAGGCGGAAACCTGCTCGAGGGGCCGATGCCCTCGAGCGGAAACCTGCTCGAGGGGCCGATGCCCTCGAGCGAGGCGGAAACCTGCTCGAGGGGCTGATGCCCTCGAGCGAGGCGAAAACCCGCTCGAGGGGTTGATGCCCTCGAGCGAGGCGGAAACCCGCTCGAGGGGCCCAGACCCTCGAGCGAGGCGGAAAGTTGGGGGTGCCGGCGGATCCCCTCGTCGAAGAGCCTTGGGCTGTTCTTGGGCCTTGGCGGGCCACGGCCCGCCGCGTACCCTGAGGCGTTTTGTGGGGATTTGGTTTGTACGCTGTCGCGTTTAACGAGGGTGATTATCCCCTTAGTTAGGGGACCCCTAATGACCATCCTGACAAATCTAATGGTGTCAAAATTTTTCAAAAATTCGTTCATTTAGTATACTTTGCGGCCATTAGAAGTTCAACCAAAAAAGAAAAAGGAAAAAAATTGGCCGGTTCAACTTCTAATGCCCGAAAATAATACTAAATGCACTAATATTTGAACAATTTTGACACCATTAGATTCTACGCACCTTGAAATATTTTTAGAATTTTTTTCTTTTATTTTCCAATTTTTTAATTCAAATTTGAAGATACGCTAAATTCTTTACTGTGCCGATTTTTTTGTCAAAACTCCGGTAACCGGAGCTAACCGGCCGGCTAACCGGTCCAAACCGTTTGAACTACGGTTTTTGATTTGAAATTCGAACTCAACCGGTTTTTTCGGTAACCGGTCAAACCGGACCGGTTAGCCAGAACCGGAGGGCGGCGGTTCGGTCGGTCCGGTCGGATAAAAAAACCCTGGTCACTGGTCGGCCGTGGGTACCAAATCAAAACAAAAAAACTAGCATATACGTGTATATATATGTTCACAATTCAACAAGAAAAAAATATACATGTATATCTTCACATTTAAAACATATGCATTCAACATTGATGCAAATTAAGGAAAGTATAGTATTAGCTATCCAATCATAACACCACGTGTTAACAAAAGCACTTTCTATGAGTGACATAAAGTATAGTATACATCATTTAATAATTAAACTCATGATAAGAAATAGTGCATGTATATAAGAGTTGGAGCTTAGCCATTAAAATTGAGGTGTAGGTTAAAAATATTGGCTTATTTGGTGATATATAGTAGGGTTTAAAAACCCATGGGTTCACGGGTTCGGGTTTTATGTTCTCAAACCCATACCCACGTACCCGTTGGGTCTCATTTTTTACCGATTAGTAGACCCACAGGTATAAAAATCGACCCATGCCCGTGCCCTAGTAGAGAAAAACCCATCAGATTTCAGATTTCGGGCACTCATTGTCATCTCTAGGCAGGCAGGCTGGCTGGAAGGGCGCCGGTTTGCTGACTAGGAGCCTACGTGTCCCTGAGCTGGCGAAGTGGCGAGGGAGGGACTCTGTAGGTCAAAACTCAAGATCGGGCCGGCCAAACATCCATGGCTGCGAACAACGGATCACTGCCTCACTGGGCCTGTCCACCGGAGATGTCACACTCACACCAGCGCAACAAACCACTGCGCGTTGGGCTCGGCCAGCCAGCGGCGGTCGCCGGTCGATCGAGGAAAAAATCAAAAGGGGAATTCGATTGATTCTACTCGGCGCATTCGTCCCGTCCGTCGGGGTCGGGTCGTCGGTTGCCGGAGCAGCGCATCGGCGTCAGGTCCGCGATGCCTTTGTTGAAACAGAACTTGCGCGGGGAACGATCGAGTAGAGTGATCCGGGCGCCCGCGGTTTGCAACGACGGCGATGAGCAGAAGCTTCTGACGCGACCCATTTATTAGAACAAACCTGCTGCACGCAGGCTGGTACGATACGATGCTGTTGTATAGTGCCGTTGTGTAGTGTGCACTGCGCACTGGTGCGTCGCCTTCGATGTATAGTGATCGGTTAACGTGCGGCGCAACTGCTACATGTAGTATACCGTCGTTGTTTGCTTCCGGTTCTAGTAGCTGACTATTCCTTCCCGCGTACCGGCACGCTGACCGCCACCGGGTGCGACACCCACACCCCCAACCCAAGGGTCACTGGGAGTCAAAGATGCCGCGTGAACTATAAATTGAAATGGATGAATTTTTCGTTTTTGGATTTTTCTACGTATATAACTTTTGAGCTTTTTTAAGGTGCTTATGTAGTACCTGGAAGTATCAGGAAGTACTAGGTGTATTGATTTTTCCCACCACTTAATTACTTAAAAATTAAACTAATTAAAGAAAGGGCATCATGGTAATCTCCCCCCTCTCTCTCCCGTGGCCTCCCATCGCGTCTCTCTCTCCCACGGCGCAGTGGGTGTACGTCCAGGAAGTGGATCAACTCCTCGTGCCGTTGCCGCCGGTGACCACTGCCCATCTCTCCACCACGTCGTCACCCTTCGCCTGCAAGTGCACTGTTCACATACATACAACCTCGCAACGGCAAGGGGTGAAGGTGTGTGCTTACACTCCGCCGAGAACACCATGATGGCCAAGAACAGGGTGAAGACCTGTGAGTCCACGCCCTTTGGCAGCACGCCTCCGAGCTCCGCGCCACTGTGCGCAGCAAGCGCGACGCCGCCAACCTTGCCTCCGTCTCCGTGGCCCGTGCTGAGGCAATTCGGCAAAGAGCTCGAGCATCTCGTCGCTACCGTGGTGCGCACGGACCAGCATGGCGTCGTCGACCTACAGCGCTCAGTCAGGGCCAAGCTCAGGGTCGCGAGGATCGTGGCCGAGGCCGTCAACGGCCGTTGTGGACTGTGGTGTTCAGCTGTCGACGACTGTGCCCTCACCCCCTCAGAGGTCAGCGTCATCGCCGACGCCGCCACGGCCTTGGCATCGCCGGCCGGCCTCATCATCACCGAAGAAGATAGTGCCGCTCCTGAACGCTTCGTCCAGGAGCAGCAAGACCTGGCAGCGAGGAGCAGAGGGAAGTGGTGGACCTTGAGAAGCTCGCCGCTTCCCCGCACCTGGGTCGCCGCTCCGGCCGGCTCTGCCGCCGCCTCCTCATGCTAGGCTAGCTGTTCCGGCCGGCGGGGGCCCCGCCATGGCTGCCGGACGAAGCCGTCTTCGCCAGGAGGATCGCGATGCCGAGTCGAAGTCCCGCCGCCGATCCTTGACCCTGCTCCGCTACCGGAGTGCCGCCGTCCGCGAACACCCGAGCCGGCTGCCGCTGTCCTCCGCCCCGGCATCGATTCCGTCCGCTTCCGTCGCCGTCCGCCGCTGTTGAGCACACATCCTAGCTTCTCTCCACCTCTTCTACTTACTGCACCGCCTTTCAGAACCCCTAGACCCCCAGACCGCCGGCGATTTGCTGCGCCTGGAGCTCCTGTCTGCCATGGACAGAGCAGGAAGAAAAAGCCGGTCAGATAACCGTGCAAATTTACCCCTGTACCCTTTCGAGTTAAAAATAATACTAATTAAAATTTGTTGTGAGTCCCACCAAATTGATACTTCCTAGTACTTCTCTGTGAGAACTTCTTGGTACTTCCTGGTACTTCTCCCGTTATATTTCGTCGGATGAACGGTTCATATAAAAAACAAGCACTCTAAAATTTCTCATAACTTTTACTATGTATCCAGATAGGTAACGTATCAGGTGCAAACCAACCTCTCCGTGTAAATCCGTGCAAAACGTGACAAAATATTCGTCTAAAATCACAAAAAAATCACACGTGTAGATGATATGATGATACACAAACTTGTAAAATATCTTGTTCAAACTTGATTTCGTTTGTAAGATATAAAAATAACAAATTTTAAACCAGAGTTGACCAGATGATTTGTCAGTTAGACTATTCTTATATATGTGCATGTGCAGTGTACTCCGTCATCAGCTCACCTGATTAGCTCAGCTATTCCCTTCATTCCTTTCTGCTTGGGTTTAGTAAATCAAAAGCATGATCAGTAGTTCATGAAAGTGACGGAGCACCGATGGCGCGTGGCTCGTGGAGCCCTCGTTGGTTCTGGTTGCCTCGAATAATGCATTATTGCAGCTGTTGAGTTGCACTACGCAGTGGCGGAGCCAGCAGTGGGGTGACCGGGGCTCAAGCGCCCCCTACTGATGGTTCTACCATGGAGTCCCTCCTGAGCCCATCTTTCATTTTTGTGGAGAAGTAAAGAAGAAGAAGAGAGAAAATGAGAGATGAAGAGAAAGAAGAAGAGAGAAGAGCCCCCCTAAGCGCAAAAACTGACTTCGCCACTGGCACTACACATTAGCAAGCAATTAGCATGGAGTATCAATCAAAATTTGATTTGTTTATAAGCGCTAGATGAGGCAACAATCGTTTTCTGCGAGTCGAGCACACGAGTGAAGGACCGAATAGGGAGATCAGAGAGGGGGGGAGTGAATGGGAGTCGATAAAAATTCTTCCCTTAGGTTGAACTCGGCCTATACCCCGATTGTCACTCCAAACGCTTGCGCACACAAAGAAAGCTCCAAACAAGGCACACACAAGCCTAGAAGATCAACCAACAAGCCTAGGAGCAAAGAGCGGAAGCACCAGACAAGAATCAAAGTACTTGGTCAATTCTGGAAACGGCCAGTGCGGACCGTCCGGCTGGTACTGGCGGACTGTCTGCTAGTGTACTGCGGACTGTCCGCGGGTATAGTCCGGACTGTCCGAAATGAACAACAGAACCACCAGAGCTGCAAGCCGAAATTCGGACCGTCCGTGGAGGTCACGCGGACCGTCCGCTAGTGTCGCGGACCGTCCGTGAGGCCTCGGCGGACTGTCCGTCAACCCGCTGGAAACCCCAGACAAAAACCCCAAACAAACTCTTCACCACGCGAACCGTCCGGGAGCTACACGCGGACTGTCCGCAAACAACTTGCAACGAAGCCCTAGGGCCGAAACAGATCGAAACGCAGACGCGCAAGAACACGAAGAACACACGAAGAACACAGGTCGCGCGGGCTCCTCGCGGACTGTCCGCCAGCCCCGGACGGAGCTGCTCGAGCTCGCGAAGTCAACTCTCTCAATCCATCACCGGATCTCCCAAATACCAAAAGCTCTTGAGACAAGATTTGGGGGAGATGATAAGCAACACAAGAGGAAGCTATGTCCCAAAAATCTCGTCCTCTAAGCCACCAAATCGCCGGGAATCGTGGATCACACGAACTCCACCAAGAACACAAACTCCGGCCAAAAACTCACGAATCGAGGGCTTTCCACAGCGTTTGAGGGGTCAAGATCGCACACAAATATGCGCAAGGCATCCACCCATGATCCCCTCAAAGAAATCCGTGAAGAAACTCCTCCAAAATCACGAATCGAGCGAAGAACGAAACTCCCCAAAAATAGTCCCAAAAATGACACGAAAATCACAGAGGACTAGGAGATCACCGGGACGCCGAATGATTCCATACATCCAGAGGTCAGATTCTGTACAAGAGTCTAGCCTAAGGAATCCAGAAGGAAAAGAAGCAGTTCAGAGAAATCTACCGGGGGAGAAAGCCCTAGAGTCCAAGAGAGAGATGCCATCCACCTCTACGCTATTTATACGAAGTCCATCGGAGGGAGGTAAATGACCACGCTACCCCTACTGCTTGAAATGAAGATACAACCCCTCAGGGGCATTTTGGTTAAGACTTCATCGGACGGACACGCTTCCACCGCGGCTTCGCTTCACCTCGACGCAAACCCCGCGATCAAGCCACATGCCCTCCGCCTCGAAGCTTCCCGAAGCTCCCGGATCACCGTCTCCGTCGTCTCGGGCCTCCGGGCTTGGTTTTGAGGCCCAAACCAAGAAATCGTCCACCGATGGTTTTGTGGGCAAACCACCAAACCCCGCGTGCAAGCTTCGGGCTTCAACCGCTACCTTGCACCGGCCCATGTTCACAACTTCAGCCCGCCAGTCTTGCACCGCACGGCTCGCACTTGACCCCATCGGCCACCGAGTCCATCGAACCAAGCCTACTTGCCACTCCATCACCCGGAGGCCGCCACGGCTAAGGCCTTTCGCGCTTGTTCTTCACCTGCACCGACACGAGTCAAGCCGCAACCTGTACCTGCACACTTAGCCAAACATCAGTCCACACAACGTCGTCAATCACTCATCACTAAGGAGAGACCCTCCACTGGTCCTCGGACACACCTGGTCCTCAACGAGGGACAGGGATACCGGACCAAGAGTTGCCACTCAGATGCGGGGAAGCGTAAGACTCAGGGTGCGGTTGACAGGGCTTCTATCCGCCCCGCTCCGCGCACGAAGCGAGGAGTCCTGCCAAACCCCCATCCGAAACGGCTTCTGGCGAGGAGCCTCCGGAAAAACCGTTGGCTGGAACATTTTCACGGAGGGAGAGCCAAAAATACCAGCCCTCCCCCGCTCCGTCTCCCTCTCTGACCTTCCTTACGAAACTACCCATGGGCTTCGCGGTAAACTACAGCGAAATTGCCACCGCCCCCGACGCGTCTCGACCACCCTCGTGGACAGCGGCGGCGCGGGCGCGGGGAGCCGGAGGAGAGGGAGATGTGGTGGCGCCGGCACCCGGTGGATGGAAGCGGCGCAGGGCTGGAGGCTGGCGGCGTGGGGACGGGGGAGCTGGAGGACGGCCGCGCGGGCGTGCGGGCGCAGTAGAGAAGGAGGCGGTGGTGCCGCTGGAGGCCGACGGCGCGAGCGCGGGGAGATAAAGGCTGCGGTGGTAGTGGAGCTCAATGGGGTCGGTGAGCTCGATGGCGGCGGAGGTGGGAGGCAGCGGGCGCAGGCGAAGGGGAGCGCCAGCGGCGGTGGAGGGTGAAGGCGAGGGGGAGCGCCGGTGGCGGGGGAGGATGCAGGTGAGAGGGAGCACCGCCGGCGGGGTCGGAGCGCCGCGAGCCGCAGGTGGTGTCTGTGCGGGAGATAAGCGGATACGAGAAGAATGGGAAAGAGAAGGGGAAAAGAGAAAAAAATTAAAGGATAAGATGAATTAATAAATAGAAAAGGAAAAAATAAAAAGGAAGAGAAATACAAAAGAAAATAAAAAGGTATTATGAACATTTCACTTTATTATCCACCTTACACAGTAAAAAACTGTTTTGCTAAACGTTTTATAAAATGGGCTTGTAGTCCAATGGTAGAACGGTCCAATGGGACGCTACCCATCAGGGTACAAATCCTGGTGCTCGCACCTTTTCCTGAATTTATTCTGGGAATTTCCGGCGTTATGCATTAAGTGGTAAGCGACGTTCCCGTCGACGACGAGGCGCCAGTGGTGACTTCGAGAATCTCCAGATCTGTCGGTGCTCAGTCCTTCGGAGGTGCTCATAGGGGTAGGGTTTGCGTACGTGTGTTCATAGAGATAAGTGTGCGTACGTGTTGTGAACGTCTGCGTGGTACTGTGTAATCTTAAAAAAACCACAACCGAAACTACTGCCACAGCGGGTTTAGGGTTTAACCCTAAACCCTAAGCCACAGCCAGAACGAACCCAAAAACACCCTCACAATCGGGGCGCGTGCGCGTCGGGCAGGCAGCCAGCGCCGGCCAGTCGCCAACCGAGAGAAAAAAAAAATCACGGAGTCACCAGTCACGCGCTCCTTCCGACTCCGATCCCCGCAGGAATTCGATTCTCTACGGCTGGGAACCGTAGAAACCAGCACCGCCGCGGACGGTGAGCGGATCCGATCGGGAAAAAACGCTTGGAATTAACCGGACGTGACGGCCGGGTGGAATGAAGTCGAGAACCCGAGACTGGGACAGAAATCTGGACGCCCGCGCGGCTTGCGAGACGACGAGCAGAAGCTTCTGCGCGGTCTCCGTATGTAGCTAGAGAATGAACGAACCTACTTGTAATACTACCAGTGAAGTACGTAGCTGATGGTTAGATCCATTCTTCCTGGAAAGCAAAATCTAACTGCTGACCTGAACAATTTCCGGCTGGTGGTGCACGCGTTACTGCTGTGCTTTTCCACGGACTATTCTTCTCCCTACCGGCGCGTGACCACCGGCGGCATCGAGCTGCCAAGTGCCACCTGCAGTACATCACCGCTGTCCGCTGCCGCGTGGTGAACGTACTAGTCCAACCGGCACCGTACTGCTGTTTCTGACAGACTGACACTACTTGCAGTTCCTAAATTTTACCAACTATCCGTCACATCAATCTTCGGACATTAATTAGGAATATTAAATATAGTTTAATGACAAAACTCGTCCCACAATTTTTACATTAATATTCGAGATGAATTCTTAATTATGTCATAATTAGACAATGGCGTGCTACAGTAATCAAGCTGTAATGGCGGATTAATTATGCTTAATGAATCCGTCTCGGGATTTCCCGTCCATCCATGTAATTAGTTTTGTAAGTAGTCCACGTTTATTACCCCTAGTAGATCTTGAAAGAAACTTTCAAAATTTTCACTTCCGAACTAAATAGGGCATGGCGGGTCGGCATGTTGAGTTGATATGGTGCCGCCGTGCAGCTTACTGTTACCTATCTATACTATAAAGAACGAAAACAATTGGAAACGTTTCTCACCCAATTCAGGTCCGCTTTACCCCTCACGTCGGACCCACCCGTCATCTAATCAGAGGACCGAAAAGGTGAAAGAATCATAAAAATCGTAATTTGGAGAGCATTTCTACCAAAAAGTGAATTCTTTTCTCACCGTGACCATACCTTATACCCACATAATGTACCCGCCCCTCCTCCCAAGAGCCCCACGCAGCCACGCAGGTTCTGTAGGTTCCGTTGCAGCCAAACGTTCGTGACCGTGTCGGACACGTATACAAGCATGTTCGTCTTCTGCGAGACAGCTTGGCAGCGCCAAATCATCTACCTGATCCTCCTCCTCTCCTGCTACTCTACGTCTCTACTAGGTCGGCGGCGTGCGGCAGCGAGGTGCGGTGATGACGTCGGAGGAGCGGCTGGGCGCGGCACCGCTGACGAGTGTGCGACGACGGTGGGGACGACGAGCTGCTGCTGCGAGAGAACCCTCACCCTGTCTGCCTTGCCTCCTTCGTGCCCTTCGACGCCACCATGACCATATCACAGTGCGTGGGGACGGTGATCCGCACGATGGTGGCGGACGCAGCTATGTGGCAAGGTGTGGCGGCCGCCCTACCTAAACTGCTGTAAAAAAATCAAATATATGTACTACTGTACTAGTATATACGTATATGTATGTGTGTGTCAGCAAAGTATGCAACAGCCAATTGCTTGCTTTCATTTGTGGCCTGGACCGCTGCTTGATGGGCCTTGTGGCCAGAAGGCCAGAAGCCAGCATGCCGATTTGCCTAACCCTGAATTCTCATCACGGCATCACGCGATTCACGCACGTAGCGTTGGGATCATATCGCCTCTTGCCCTCTTCGTCTGGCGACTGGCGGCGCGGACGCAAATTCGCGAAAACTGTACACTACACGGTACTACGGTAGCCGACGGCCGGCGCCCGGCGGACGACGACACAGCTGTCTGCGTGCAACAATGGCACCAAAGAGGAAAACCAGATATGTGGTGCAAGGTATTTTTTATTTCGCAAATTAGCATGGTATAGATTGATACTCAAACACATTAATAATCAATAGACAATAGTTGAATTATGAATTTATTATTTGTTCCTTTTTTGTCTTGTGATTTTTTCTATAGATTTGAGGACTGTTTTTGCCAAAGCAAGCATTAGCAGCTCCAACACACCGCAGCCTGCAGATGGCGCTGATGGTGACGGACAGCAAGAACAAGAGCCCTTGCCTCAAGACAACGAGGATGTAGGAATTGAGGTTCCAGTCGGTCTTCAAGAGGCAGAGAATGCAGAGGAAATTGATGATCCAATAGCTAGCCAAGGGGAAGGGGATAGGTTGATTGAAGTGATGAACTCAGACCACATTGAGCCTGATCCTGGGCTTCGTATTCCAATTGATAATTTTCATCCCAACATCAGAGATGAAGTTAGGTTGGCTTATGTTGCAAAGGGTCCAACTCAACCATTTGGTCATGATTATCCAAAAGACTATTTGGATAGAAAATTTTGTGAAACATGGTACACAAAACATCCTTGGCTAGAATATAGTGTGGAGAAAAATGCAGCATATTGCTTCTATTGCTTTCTTTTTAGGCAAGATCCCTTGGATGAAAATTTTGGTTATACTACCTTCACCAAAGAGGGGTATAGTAATTGGAAGAATGCATACAAAGCATTGCCTCTTCATGTTGGGGGTGCCCAGAGTATCCACAATCAAGCAAAGACAGCATATGAAGATTTCAAAAATCAAAGTTCAAGTATAGAACACAAGGTCAAAACCTATAAAAAAAGAATCACTAGTGAAGTATGAAACCCAGTTGGACACATCTTTGGGAATTGTTAGTTATCTTGCACTCCAAGGTGAGCCATTTCGTGGACATGATGAATCTGTTTGTTCCATGAATAAGGGTAATTTTCTAGAGATGCTTGATTGGTACAAAGAAAGGAATGACGAAGTAAAGATTGCATTTGATGAGTTATGTCCAAAAAATGCCCAAATGACCTCTCCAACAATTCAGAAAGATCTTGCGAAGGAATTATCAGAGGGAGTTAGTAGAGCAATAAAGAAAGAGATGGGTGATGGCCTCTTTTCTGTCCTTATTGATGAATCTCGCGACATATCAATCAAAGAACAAATGGTTGTTGTTGTGAGGTAATTTCTTGACTATTACCATTATGTGATAGAGAATTTGTATTATTGTTGTACTTAAGCTAAAATATTTGCCCCATTTCTCAATAGGTATATAAACAAGGGAGAAGTCATTGAAAGATTTTTAGGTATCAAGCATGTCAAAGAAACAACATCAGAAGCACTAAAGAAAGCATTGGTTGAGATGCTTAATAAGCATGGTCTACTTGTTGCGAAATTACGAGGGCAAGGGTATGATGGGGCTTCTAATATGAGAGGAGAATTTAATGGGCTTCAAAAGTTGATCCGTGATGAAAACCCATATGCCTTCTATATGCATTGTTTTGCTCATCGGTTGCAGTTGGTAGTTGTTGCCGTGTCAAGATGTTGTTCTTCTATCGAGGATTTCTTTGAATATGTGACCTTGATTGTGAACTCAGTTGGTTCATCATGTAAGAGGAAGGACATATTGGTTGATAAACAACGAAGAAATACATTGGCTAAGTTACAGAGTGGACAAATATTGTCAGGAAGAGGGAAAAATCAAGAAACATCATTGGCCAGACCGGGAGATACAAGATGGGGCTCTCATTATACCACTTTAGCTCGTATTGAATCTATGTGGGATGCAGTCATAACCGTGCTACAAATTGTGCATGAGGACGAGCGTAATCCATCTAGGGCAGGAGGTTTGGTGCAGATAATGGAGTCATTTAGCTTTGTGTTCATCATGAAGATGATGTTGCAAATCCTTCGCATTACAAATGATTTGTCACTTTTGTTACAGAGGAAGGATCAAAATATTGTTCAAGCCATGTCTTTGGTTACAGATGTCAAATCATGCTTGCTCAACTTGAGGGCTCACGGTTGGGAACCACTATTTGAAGATGTCAAAACCTTTTGCAATGAAAATGATATCCCAGTACCAAAAATGGATGAAGCTGTGCCAAGATGGGGTCGGTCAAGAAAAGGGGGAAGAAATAACATCACTCAAGAACATTTTTTTTCGTATTGATACATTCTATGCAGCTATAGATGCTATCACCACAGAGCTAGATCATCGCTTCAATGACATGACTTCAGATTTGCTTCTTGGCTTTGCTTGTCTGGGCCCAAGAGACTCGTTTGCCAAATTTGATGTGGACAAAATTGCTAAGCTTACTGATATCTATGATGCAGATTTCTCCCCTGATGATCGTAAGTGTACAAAAACTGACCTCCAATTATTCATCAACCACATGAGAAGGCATGATGAATTTAGAGTTTGTTACGATCTTGCAAGCCTAGCTAAAAAGATGTTTGAACTAGAAAGAAATACTATGTTTCCTCGAGTTTATCATATTATTGAGTTGGGGTTGCTACTGCCAGTGGCGACAGCAACAGTTGAGAGGGTCTTTTCAATTATGAAGATTATTAAGACCGAGTTACGTAACAAGATGGCTGATGCTTGGCTTAATGACCTGATGGTATGCTACATTGAGCGAGGCTTATTCAAGGGGCTTGATCTCGCTGAAATCAAGAAGGAATTTCAAAAGAAAAATAGAAGAATGCCATTGCCAAGTTCTGAACCCAAATAAATTTAGCGAGGTATTTCAATGCTTTATTTTTGTGTTTTAGTTGTTTTATTCATCACTAAGTACTCTATTTTTTTTATTCGTGTCATTCAGACAAACAACCATAGTTCTTTTATTTTTGGATGAAACAATAGTAATTTTAGACTGGAAGAGAAATATACATGTTTGACCTTTACAAAGCCGCCACACCTAGAAAATATTCCTGCCTCCGCCACTGATGATGGCGGAGGAGCGGGTGGGATGCCGTGTCAGGATCGTCATTGCCGACACTCGCGCTCCTCAACGACGGCAAGATGGGCGGCAACTGGGTCCGGAAACTAGAGGCGGCGCTCAAGGCGCTCGACGTCGGCGGAGGCGGCGAGGTGGAGTTCCTCTGGTCCTCCGACGAGATCCTCCGCCGCCGCGCCGCCAAGTACTGGGCCCACTCGTCATGGACGTTGCCCAGAAGTTCTCTGTCTAGATGGTACTCCTAGGACGGGACGAGAAGAAGCTAGCTGCTGAGCGTCGGGCAGTTCTTGTCCACCATCATGCAGTGCGCTAATATCTTCTTTTTCCATGTTGATTGTTCATTCACTCAAGATTATGGCGTAACAATTTTTGGCTATAGGATTTTGATGTATACAATGTGCTCGTCCTCTTCATCTTCTTTTACAGGCAGACATATGCCACATGGGCATGGATCAACGTGAGGTGAATCCGCTTCTGAGAGACTATTGCGATGCCAGCGGAAGAAATAAGAAGCCGACCATCCGTCATTCAGTAAGTTGTTCTTTCGACAAGACATATGTATTTTGTACAGTTTGAAGATATAAGCAGGTTTCTGAAATTGTTTGTCCATTAATATTGACGATAGATATACTACCTGATCTTTAGAAAAGCCAGAAGATCTCAAACACCAAACACCCCCTAGGGCTCCACCTCCAAACTGAACCCTCGCGCCAGCAATATGCCTCCAATCCGCAAGCAAGTGATACTATAAACTGAACCATACGAAGCTTAAGGTATATTTTTTTCTTTACACTGAGATCTGATTAATTTTACTAGGGTAACTCCACCTTGAGTCTCAACTCTCAATGCTACTGTATCATCATTTTTTATTACTACTGATCACCTAAAACAGTAGTGTGCATCATCTCTTTAGGTGGTATGGTTCATAGGCGCAACTGTGCCCACTTCGAATTGAACGGTCATTGAAATTGTATATTTGTTATTGAACAGTTAGGTCTGACCATGAATTTAACCATTTGATATTTAATATTTAAATAAACATGAAGCTTCTTTTATTTCATGCAGCCAAAAATGTTTTAGATTGCAGTGAGCTGGTCGCACTCTACTCAGAAATTCTTTTATAATTTTTTTAGTACTCTCTCCATCCATTTATACATGATGCTTATCTTCTCAATTTAGAGCTAGCTGGCGTCATCTATGAACGAGGAGGTGGTATAAATTATCTGGAAAACATCATTCTCTTGTAGGATATGTTGAGTGACATGATTTTATGATTTCAGGAAATGTTGAGTGTGGAGATATCAAGCGGGCCATTAATCAAGGATTGAGCTAGGTCTCATCATAAATTGTTGCAAGAAAAGCCTTGGTTCAAGAATTTAGGTTATCATTAGACAAAGACTTGAAGGCCAGTTCTTAAAAGAGGTCATGGATGTAATTAGGCTATTATATTTTTATTCATGGTGGCTTCACAGATTTTCCAAGATACCACGTTTGATCTCTACCTCACTACATATGTAGCTATGCTAGCATTCAGATTCACTGTCTCTAGCCATTCAATTACTAATATCCATTCATTTATTTTTAGTTACTATACACTACACGATGGAAGATTGTGAATGCTCATTTAGAGTGTTTTGGCCTAGAGCAGTGTTACTTGACTAGAGATGAATTATATATTTATATTTTTATGAACTACTGCACTGAATCTTGTCACATGATTGTCAATTAATCTGATGACTCAATTTTCATTAGCTACACTGTTCACATGGATGTTGCACAAACAATGGCAGCACCTTCATCGGAAATTTGCCAAACATAAGATTGACCCTTTTTTTTGCAAAGGGGTGATAATAGAAACTAATTGTTCAACAATTCATTGGTCTCTTTGCTCTTTCTTTCATGTCATTGCAGCCCAAAATCTTGGACCATCACTCCATCAACAACTCTTCATGCTTCTCTCATACTGCAGATCTGGCCTGCCCTGCTCTTCTCCGCTTCGCATATGGTTGTTGGTTATGAGGTTAGATGGTTGTTCCAACGTGATTCGTTGTTGAACGCTCTGACATCTCCCCGCACCTCCTCTGAGATCCGCCTGCTTCACCTCCATCCGCCCGGCTTTGAAGTTTAGTTTGTGATTCGGTGGTTGTTCCAAAGCGTACCTTTGTTGAACGCACTGATCCTCTTCTGCCTTGCTCTGGTTTCTGCCATCTGATGGTTGTTCCGACGAGCTGCCTCCCCCTAGATTGAGATTTGCTTGTTGTTCTTGAACGCACCAATGGACTCCAGTGGTCCTCTGCAGTTCCGGCCAGGCCTCCTACTCATCGGTGGTTGTTCTGATTCTTGCGCTTCCCCTTGGGACATGAAAAGCGTGAGGTTGTTGAACGCACCGACAAGCTCCGGTCTCAGCTTCTCAGCCTCCGTCTCGCTTCCCCTACGGTTCAAGCAGCCTTTGGTGTTACAGTTTTACTCTACAACCACCACGTCGACATCAAGCTCAACCTCGACGACCTCGTCTCCCTTTGGGCTTCGATTTGGAGTTTCCTCAAGCTCTGGCGACGACTTCATAACAAATTCTTCGGCCGCCCGGTGTGCTCTTCATCAACTCCGTCAAGCTTTCTTCAACCGATGCTCTGCGCGGCCTTCGCCCTGGTGTATGCGCTTCCGGCGCCTCTGCGACCTCCGCCGGCGAGTTCGTCGTCGTCTCTGCCTCAGATGTGTTTGTGGTTATCTGGTCCAAGGACCTTGTTGTAATTCGGTCTTCTTTCTAGGACTGAACTGTAACTTGGTTGCTTAATATATATAAGCTTGTTGTAAAAGAAAGATATATTTAAAAAATGGAGCAAGAAAAATTGGAGAGGTGAACGCAATTTTATATTTTCAGTCATGCTAACATGGCTCATGAACACTACGAGCCACATTTCAAAAAAGAAAAATAAAATGTAATGACACTCAAGATTGGTTTGAGTAATATATCTACACTAATAACATATCAAAGTACAGCACGTGTGTGTCGCACATGCGTTGTTACTATTGCGGATAAAGGATGAAACTCATACTATGACGATAGATAAGGGACGTCAAAAGAACTTTATCCTTAAAAAAACCAGCCCAATTCGAACCTACGCGGCCCACTTGCCTTACTATGAGGAGCAGCCACAGGCTACATCCCAGCAGCCCATGAGTGAAAAGTGATGACCAGCCAACACCCCAGTAACCAGCAGAAACGTGCCAGTGGGACGCTACCCATAAAGGTTCAAATCCTGATGCTCGCACCTTTTCCTGGATTTATTTCGGAATTTTTCAGCGTTATGCATTAAGTGGTAAGCGACGTTCCCGTCGACGATGAGGCGTTAGTGGTGACTTCGGGAATCTCCAGATCTGTCGGTGCTCAGTCATTTAGAGGTGCTCATAGGGGTAGGGTTTGCATACATGTGTTCATAGGGGGTGAGTGTGCGTGCGTGTTGTGAGCATCTGTGTTGTACTGTGTAATTCTTAAAAAAAAGCAGAAACCTGCCTGTGTGGCCGGTGGGGTTTTTTTTTCTTCTTTTCCTGTTTTCAGCCGTTGATCGAAAAATAAAATTGAAAAAGGGATTGACAAAAAAAGTTCATATTATGCTACAACCCAGTGCGTTGAAAAATGCATGCATGCAGCACACGAGTACGATTTTGTTTAAAAACACAAACAAGAAAAAACGGAGACATAATTAAGAGTTGTATGGAATGCCAACATCAAGAAGTATGGCTCTCTTCGGCTTCTATTTTTCTAGTTCTTGCATAATATTTTTGTTTCAGAACAAATCTTTCGTACAAATCAGTACGCAACTTTTTTTCTCAGAAGCCGTACAAATCTGCCAAATACTCCCTCCGGTTTGGTATTGCTGGTCGTTCTGGAGCGAACGTAGAGTAGTAGAAAAGAGAGAAAATTCCATGTATGCCACGAAAAATTGTAACCCGTGTGCTCTGTGCTATTGAAAATTAGAATTTGAGCTCTATGCCATATGTTGTATTTTTTTTATGTGCTTTCATGCCATTTTTGATGGCATAGAGCACATAAAAAATGCAATCAATGGCATAGAACACATCAAAAATGTAAAAAAAGACATAGAGTACATAAAAAATACAATAAATGACATAGAGCACATCAAAAAAATGCAAAAAATGGCATAGAGTACATAAAAAAAATACAACCTATAGCATAGAGCTTAAATTCTAATTTCCAGTAGTATAGAGCACACGAACTATAATTTTTCGTGGCACACAAAGAATTTTCTCTAGAAAAGAAGTCGTTCAATGTTTCCAGAGCTGTTTTGGACAATGATGCCCCTGAGTAAATACGGCTGCATACGTTTCGTCTTCCGCACCAGAGAAAATATGGCTGCCTCGAATCCTCGATCCAGCTCCCGGTCGTGCGCACGCGTGCGTTTAAGGCCGCCGCTCATTAAGGCCTCATCCGTGCTCGCCGCTCGCTCTCGTCGATAGCCCGCTCGTGTCGTCCCTCGGTCGCCCGCTCGCCGCACCTCTCTTCGTCCTCGCCATGGACTTCGAGTCGCCGGTCGCCGTGTTCTTCTTGTCGCCGGACACCTTGGCCTCCTTATTTTTTTAAGACGTGCAAAGCACGTTTTTCATTAAGAGATGAGAAAAAATATTCGGTTTAGATTACAACAAGGCACGGGGTCTAAAGAAAAGAAGACGAAAGCTTTACACCGTCCTCACCGGGCGAACCCCTAACAACCTAGCGAGCGGGAGGAAGCCCGCGCGCGCCCAAGACCTAGCCTCATCTAGGATCGCCGGAACGAGCGCCACCAGCATGAGAGCCTCCTTGTCATGAACGCGCATGTTCCGCTCCCTTCAAAGCGACCAAGCGACCAGCCAAACGAAGGAGTCGAAGCTTTTCCTCCGCGCCTTAGCGACCTGCTTCCTGACGGAGCACCACCACTCTGCGAACCTCACCGGGCGATCCGGGGCAAGGCTCGGAAGGAGAATGTGCCTGAGAGCCGAGAGTCAGGTCTCTCTAGAGAAGACACAGTCCACCGTCAGGTGGTCCAGCGTTTCGGATTCCTGGGCGCAGAGCGCGTAGGTGTCCGAGTCCCTAAGCTCGTGACGGTGTTGCCGGTCAGACGTCCAGCAACGACCGTGCAAGACCAGCCATGCGAAGAACTTGCACTTCCCCGGCATGTGAACCTTCCAAATCTGTCGTGCTCCGAGGATGTCGACGCGATCAAGAAAGAGGGCGGAGTAGGCCGAAGCCGAGGAGTAATCTCCGCTAGGCGACCACTTCCAGATGAACCGGTCAGGTTCGGACGTGAGCCTGACCTCCTGCAGTAGATCCCAGATGACAAGGTACTGCAGGACCACCTGCACAGTCCGGGCGTGGGTTACATCCGCGACCCAACAAATCCCGGTCGCCCCCGTCTACAAGGCCTCAGCGACAGTGTGGGACCGACGCACCCTTGGCGAGACCGCGGCCCAGAGGTTTGGTGCTAAGGACATGACGGAGCACCCGGAGATCCAGCTGTCCTCCCAGAAGAGTGCACGGGTACCGTCCCCAACCTCCACAGAGATGGAGGCGTTGAAAAAGGCCTTAGTGGCCTGGTCAACAGGGAAGCGGAACGCCGCCCATGTCCTGTCCGGGTCAGTCCTTACCAGCCAAAGACAACGTATGCGCAACGCCGTACCAAAGACACGAAGGTTGGGCAGGCCGAGACCTCCGCAGCGAGTAGGGCAGGTGACATTCACCCAAGCGACCAGACAGCGACCGCCCGAGTCCACCTCTGTGCCGGACCAGAGGAAGCCACGGATGAGGGTTTCGACCGCGCAGTGCCCAAGGGGAGATGGAAATTGCCATCGAAATATGGACCGGGATGGCGGAGAGAGTGGATTTGGCAAGAACGAGGCGACCACTGCGGCTCAACAGTCTGCCCTGCCAAGGGGGCAGGCGCCTAGTGACCTTATCGACTAATGGCTGCAGAGCCGCCTTGGGTAGCCTTTTGATAGAAAGGGGTACCCCAAGGTAGGTGCAAGGGAAGTCGGCGATCGTGCAGGAAAGAATAGATCGGACCAGAGACAAGTGATCCTCGGAGCAGTTTATGGGGTAGACCTGACTCTTGTTGTAGTTTGCCGCCAAGCCAGCCGCGCTCTCGGAGAGCGACAACACCGCCTTGACGACCCGCAGATCGAGCTCGACCGGAGAGAAGAAAGCGACCACATCGTCAGCGTAGAGAGAAGCGCGAAAGCGGATGCTCCTCCCTAGATCTAGAAGAAGACCACGGGATTCCGCCTTGCGGAAGAGGGCATGGAAGCATTCCATGACCAATACGAAGAGCATGGGGATAGGGGATCTCCCTGACGCAGGCCTCGACCGTGGCAGATCCGCTGCCAAGGGGCACCATTAAGAAACACCCTGGTGCTAGCGGTGGACAGAATGACCGAGATCCAATCGGTCCATCTGCGAGGGCAGCCGACAGCCGAAAGGAGCTCAAGAAGAAAAACCCAGCCGACCGAGTCAAAAGGTTTGGCTAGATCAATTTTGAACATGATTCTAGGAAGCATTCGACTAGAAAGTGCTCTCGCCGTGCCAAGGACGTAGCGGAAGTTATCATGGATGAGACGACCTTTGATGAAAGCACTTTGGTTGGGCGAGATTAGAGAAGAGAGGTGTGGGGCGAAGCGATTAGCAGCTGCTTTGGAAAAAAGTTTCCCAAAACTATGAATTAGACAGATGGGTCGGAAATCAGAAAGCGCGGCCGAGTCTGGTTTTTTGGGTAAGAGTGTGAGGAGAGCCCCGTTCAGGTGGTGAAAGCTGCGGAAGTCCATGTCAGAGAGAGCGTTGAACGCCCACAGCACATCACCCCTGATGATCGACCAACAAGATCTGTAGAAGCGACCCTTGAAACCATCAGGGTCGGGGGCCTTGTCCAGCGGGAGGTCTTTGATCACCTCCCAAACCTCGGACTCCGAGAAGGGAAGACCGAGGTCCTCCAAGTCTAGCCGCAGGAGTCCCAGTTCCTCGAAGTCGAGGGCGCGGGAACGCTCATGGTGGGTACCCAGAATTCGGTCAAAGTAGTCAAAGGCTGCTGTAGCCTTGTCCTCTTCCCGAAAGACCGGACGGCCATCGACCAAAAGGGAGGGGATGAAAAGTTTCCTTCTGCGGTGGTTGGCATGGAGGTGGAAAAGTATAGTGTTAGCGTCCCCCTCACGGAGCCACCTGAGGCTAGACTTTTGCCGAGCGATCGTTCACTGCAGCGAAGTCAGGCCTAAGTAGCGTAGTTTGAGGAAACGCCGTAAGGAAATCTCCTCAGGAGAGAGCGACCGTGAATCCTGTGCGACCTCAAGACGGAAAATGACCTCCTTGGCAATCTGGATCTGCAGGCGAATGCTACCGATCGCCTTGGAGCTCCATTTTACCAGCGCCTTCGCTGTCTCACGAAGGAGGTGGTCGATCATACGGAGCGGGTCAACATCATGGTGCGGCCCCGACTAGACCGCCTTGACGGTGTCCAAGAAGCCTTCGACCTTAGGCCAAAAGGCCTGGAAGGTGAAGCGTTTCTTGGAGTGCACCCCACAGTCGAGAAGGAGGAGGAGGGGGGCATGATCGGAACACCTAGAAGAGACAGCGTGCAGAGCGGAAGAGGGGAAAGAAGCTCCCAGTCCTGGGAGACAAAAACTCTATCAATACGCTCCAGAGTAGGATGCGACATCTCGTTGCTCCAGGTGAAGAGACAGCCCTAGAGATGTAGCTCAAGAAGCTCAAGGCCGTTAAGGAAACGACGGAAGCGACCCATCATTCTGCGCGAAAGGCGGCCATTGTTCTTGTCGGTCGCCTGATAGATCAGGTTAAAGTCCCCGCAAAGAACCCAAGGTCCAAAAAGCGTCGGACAGAGGGTACGAATCTCAGTAAGGAAGAAGACTTTATCCTCATCGGACTGCGGGCCGTAAACGGATGAGAGCCACCAGGACTGAGAGGGTGCGGAGAGCAACGCGACCTTCACCGTAACGTGGTGAAGGTCAGTGGAGGGGGAGGAGACGAGCCAAGTGTCTTTGCGCCAAGCGACCAGAATGCCACCGCGGGAGCCCACAGCCGGCAACGCAACATAGTCAAAGTCGAGGCCTAACATATCAAGTATGAAGGAAGGGGGTACAACCGCGAGCTTAGTCTCTTGCAGACAAAGAAGAGAGACCCGCTCGGAAGCTACCAACTCGCGGACCGCCGAGCGTCTAGCACGCTGGTTAAGTCCACGGACGTTCCAAACAGCTAGGTTTACATCCATTTAAACACGAAAATAAACGACCACGCGACTAACGCAGGCTCAGGCCTGCGCGTCGACGACCAGCTGCTCCTCGGGGAAGAGCTCACGAACTGCTGCCTGAAACTCGTCGTCCTCCAGCACGGAGCACTGGAAGGACCCCTCGACCTGGGCACCGAAGAGCTTTCGGATAGCTCTGCAGTGGTCCTCCGAGAGGCCAACAGCGAAGAGCCTGGTGTAACACTGGAACGCGGCAACGTCGGGCGCCTCGCGCGGCCCAACGACCCCCAGCTTCCGCATCAGCAGGTTCTGCCCCGCGGTGACCGGGTTCGGGCCCCGGGCCCTGGAAACCGTGGCGAGATGACTGCTGCGGCGAAGCGTGGTGAGTGGCGGGCAGGCCTTCGCACGGCGATGGCGCGGAGCCCCCAGAGCCGGGGGCGGAGGTGGCCACTGCAGAGAGGCACAGAAGTCTGCCATCAGCGACTCGAGGTCTCCCTGGGAAGGTCCCTCAGTCGCAACGGGGGGTGGGGAGCACGATCTGAGAGCCGACGAGGGAGGAGACAGCTCCGTAGCCACCGGAGAGATGTCCGGCGAGTGCCGAGGGGTCGAGGGACACGACTCGGCAGGGGCCGGAGAAGGAGAAGGCGACCGGAGCAGAGGCGGGGCGACCACGAGGGAGGAGCCGGGCAAAGAGTCCTCGGGCAAAGGCAGCTGGCGGGCCGCCAGGGGGGAGAGCAACCTGCGGAAGACGTCCGCCACCGGCACCACACGAGGGGAGGCAGGAGCGCGAGCGACCAAGGTGGAGCTCTCCCCCCCCCGCGCGTGGAGGCTGTCACAGCGGCGCCCCCGTCAAAACCACGGCAAGCGGAGGTCGACGAGGGTGGTGTGGTGGCGAAGCCGGCGTCTGCCACGGCCGAGTCGTGGCCAGCCGTCGTCGCGCTGAGTCCAGCCGCAGTCGGGCCGAGGCCGACTGCGGCCAGATCAGAGGCGGTAGCAGGGCGGCCGTGGCCAGCTGCGGCCAGGTAGAGGCCGACGTGGCCAGCGGCTGTCGAACCGGGGCCAGGCGTGGCCGGGCCGCGGCCGCCAGCGGCCAGGCTACCCCGCGCAGTGACCAGGCTAGCGGCCGGGTGACGGCCAGCAGCGGCCAGGCTGCGGCGCGCCGCGACCAGGCTGTGGCCGGCAGCGGCCAGGCTGTGGCCGGCAGCGACCGGGGGACGACCGGCAGCGGTCGGGCCCTGGCTGGCAGCGTCCAGGACGTGGCAGTCGGTGGCCGGGCCCCCGGCAGCGCCCACGGTGCGAGCAGGTGAAGCAGAAGAAGTGAACAGAAGCGCCGCCTCAAGAAGCATCGGGTCGTCGGTGAAGCACCTAGGCGGCGTCGACTCGCGAAGAGGAGGGAGGTGCTCCGGCTGCGGCCACTCATCACAGCAGAGGCGCCGCGCGGCCGAAATCAAAGAGGAGCCAGAGGAGGCCCGAGCGAGCGGGGCCGCCACCGTCGGCGCACGTACCTCGGCCGCCCAAACAGAGGGGGCGGCGCGAGCGACGAACGGCGCAACAGCGGCGGAGAGGCGAGACGACCGAGGTGGTACGACAGGCGGGTGGTGAATGCCCTGCAGTGCCCAGTAGGGGTAGGAGGGAGCCGGAGGGACGAGCAGAGCAGCAGAGGTGGGGCACCCCAGCAGGCGGGTCCAGGCCCCCCCTGCGGCACGACCAGACTGCCTGCCGGACGAGGGTGGAGGCCCCCCCTTGGGGCCTGTGACAGCGCGGCAGCACCCCCGACGGCCGAGGGCCCCGGCTGCGGAGGAGCAAAAGAGCGACCAGAAGTACCAGAAGGGCCACCATCCGGCCCTCCTGACTGGGAGGCACCGTCAACCGGGGGAGCCTGAGTGTCGATGATCTCGACGATGTCGATCGTCGCCCGGTAGCGCAGGCAGGGCAGGGTGGTGCCCAACCCGGGGAACTCGGTCGGTGCCAGCATGTCCTTCTGCACCAGGATCAAGTCCGGGTCGATGCAGCCTGCCAGGACGAAGAGCTCCTTGAAGTTGGCCTTCGACTCCGACTCAGGAGCCAGAGTGATGACCGCGCAGGAGGAGCCGAGGACGTCCTGAGGCGTGGTTGGCAGCCACAGGTGCGCAGTGTAACATCCCGCAATTTTATTACGGAATGTTTTATTATAAAAATGAGGATTTAAAATTTTTGGTGAATTATTTGAGTGGTTGATAATTAAATTAAGGATGTCTTCTATTTTCTCTCCCAAAATTCCTAGATTTATTTTTGAGCTAAATAAAATTTCTAGGAAATATAAAATGTTAGTGTGAGAAACTTGGAGTTCATTTGATTTTATTTGGGATTTATTTGTGTGGATTCAAATTTGAATTCTTATTCAAATTTGAATCAAATTAGAGAAAGGGTTAGAAAGAAAAGAAAAGAAGAAAGGGCCTCACAAAGTTGGGCCACGAGTTCCTCTGCGAAGTCCGCCAAGGCCCCCTCTTCTCTTTTTCTGAACCAGCCGAACTCCCCACACTCCCGCCGGCCCAACAAACCGCAGCCCAGCAAGGCCCGCTCGCTCTTCCTCTTTTCTTTCTCGCCGATAGCCGGGACCCACCTGTCAGGAGGCCACGTCGTCATCGTCTTCTTCCCCCTTTTCCCCCTTTCTAGCCGCGCGCCCACCCGGCGACCGCCACCTCGGCGCCGCTCGCCGTACACGCCTGTGGCGAGGGCCTGGATGCGCGACACCTCAGCCGCGTCCCATCCGGCCGTCCACGCCCAGCAGGCACGCCTATAAGACCTGCCGCCGCGGCCGCGCCCTAGACCTAATCCACACCTGGGGTTTTCCCCTGTTCGCCGCCGCCTGTGAAGAAGAAGGAGAGGAGGAGAAGGAGGCGGTGGAGGCCGTTCGTGGTACGCTGTCGACGCCGTGAAGCCGGAGGCCGCCCGAGGAGAGCCCGTTCGCCGCGAAGCCCTGAGCCGCGACGCCGCTCTGCTTCCTCTGCTCCGACCTGCGCCACCGCCGTTCCGCCTCGCCTTGCTTCACCACCGCTCGTCCCGTCGACCAGAGGTCACCCAGGTGAGCGCCATCGCCTCCCTCTCATCTGTGGAGCCGGCCATCACGCCGAGGGAGAAGAAAAGCCCCACCTTGACCCTGTGTCGGACCTCGCCGCGCCGTGCCGCCGCTGCTGACCGACGTCGCTTGTGTCGCCGGCCTTCGTGCCGAGCCTTACGCCTGCAGGTGCTGCTGCCGTCGACTACACGCGCGCAAAACCCTGCTTGGCCCTGTTCTTTGTCCCGTGATCGCCGGTGCCCCGATGTCCTTCCCGTGAGCCGCCGCGGCCATGGCCGTGCGGTTTGCCCACGTGCACGCGCACGCAGGAGGGGAAAAGCCCCCGCCTTTGGGGTTTCGCCGTGCTCACAAGTCCGCCGGCACAACCGCGCGCCCACGCGGGTCTTTGTCGGGACGCGGGAGCCCTGGTTCCGCCGCCGCACCCGCCGGCCGGAGCCCGCCATGGCCGAACCGGCCGTGTGTGTCTGGGCAAGGGGCGAAAGCCCCAGTTTTTGGTCTGTTACGTTTCTCTTGATGCACGCACACACATTTCTGGCAACGTGGTGCACCCACACGCTGACGCCGACCATCGCCGCACTGCGCCGCCGCGCCCGTCTCTGCGTCACCGCCGTCGAGCTCGTTTCCGGCCAAAGGCCCGACCTTTCTTGGCCCAGACGTGAGCGCACGAGCCCCTTGAGTTGCCCTCTGTTGCTTGTTGGCCAATCACCTGCACGCCTCGCCACCGGCGAGCATCACCACGTCGGAGTGCCATTGCGGCATTTCGTCGAGCACTTGTCACCGCCGGCCAGAAAACCCTTGGGGTTTTGCCACGCACACACGCCCACACGAGCACATCACCATAAAGGATCTGTAAGGATCTCGTGCGGTCGGCAACTCGCGGTCCGGCCACACGCTCGCCCGCTCCACGCCACGCCGCAGGGAACCTGGGCAGGATCCCCTGTGCCGTGCCACGCAGGCCGCCACGCCGAGCGCCACGCGGGCACGCGACCGCTTTAAGCTGCCCGGCTGGCCGCCACGTGTACATGAGGAGCTGGCCTGCAGCCGGCTAGGAGACTGTTTAGAGCTGGCTAGAGTTGGTTTGGAGCTAGCTAAAAGACTGCTATGTTGTGTATGCGTATTTTAATTTCAGAAATCTATTTAATCTTTGGAAATTCATACCAAATCCATTTTAACTCCGAAAAATACAAAACATCTTCTGAAAATCTTCTAAAAATCCAAACTCTGCGTTAGGCTAGAGTTTGCCTCTTTTTGGGTCTTAATTGTTCTTCCTCTTGGATTTTATTGCAATTAGCACCCGTGTTTATATTTTATTACGATTCTAGGAACCGCCGGAGCCGGAGAGCTGAGCCAGGTCTACGACGACGACCTCGGCTACGACGACTACTCGCACCCAGGTTCACGCCCGACCATTCTTTGAATGCCCATTAGGCATGGCTTTTAGAACTGCTAGTGCGTTATTTACTGCATAGTGATGGATATGATGAACCCGTGCATAGCCTCTTTTACATACTTGTCCTTGATTGACCTACTACTACTACTTTACTTATGCGTGATGATACGCTGAGCTTGCTTTGCATGTGTTGGGATTATTGTGGTGGTTTCTTGGTGTGTGTGGGGAAAAACCGACAGGAGAAGGTGTTTTGGGATACTTTGGCGGGGTGAGCTCAAGACAACCCGATCTGGGATCGGGGGCCAGGGATCGTCTTCTCGGACGTTGCCCAGTTTGGTGCCTATGGTGGGTACACTATTTTAGGAGCACATGTGTTGGGGGTTTTTGTGATGACTTGGAGGATAGGAGCTCGCCCCGGTCTGAAACCGAGTGGGTCGCCTGTTACACGGGACTTTCGGACACACCACCTCGCCGAGAGTGGAGATAGGGCCGCTCGACCCTAGCAAGTGCGATACCATACCTGCCAGTAGGATAGAGGGTATCAGTGAGAGGGTTATGGTGAAGTCCCTTCCCTTTGGGCGTTCCCCGTGTGGCTACACGGGGGCATGTTCACAGTTCTGGGGTGGACCTTTACGAAGGACCGCAGCGAGACCCGGATGCAGGATGGAATCGTAACTCCTAGGTGTTCGTTCGGTAGGGTAGGCTCGGTCGGCCGTACACCGTCTGGGTACTATTCCGAGTTGGGTACTGGTGTACACGCTCTGTAGAGTATAGATCTATACGTATAGCCGCATCCTCGGTTATGGACATGCCCGTTGTTTCTCCGACTCTTACGTTTTGGGATTTCTACCTTCCCCCTTTATAGGATGAGAGTGTATGGTGAGCCGTGGTTGTATTCGGGAAGAGGAGAGTTGCTCCCTCTGCCTCGCGAATCCGGGTGCAACCATTGAGGTGCGAGGAGTGGGAGTTCTCGCACCGACCCTAGATGGAGATAGGTGATGGTGACGGTGATCTGGGTGACCAGGTGTAACCGTTTGCGGATGAGAGATATGGGAATTGGTGGGAATATGGAGATACTACTCTATTTATACTGCCGCTGCTGCATAGGAAACCCAGCTAATACCTTGATACTTTCTTTACCCTTAGAAGTAGGCCACTGAAAGCTTGCATACGGTTGGTGACGTGGACCTATCCCAATCCTTGGGAATAGCCCCTGAGCTTGCAGGGTACGAGTCAGACTTCGACAACAACGCCGACGGATGGTACGACTAAGGGGGCATGTTGCTTCGCTCAAGGATGCCTGTGGGAGACGAATGAAGATGGAGACACCTTTTGGAAGCTAGCTACCTCTGCATAGGCTCTTATTTCTGTTATTCTACCAAGAGGTGTGTATTGATGTACTTCGATTATTCAGGACATGTAATAATCAGATTATTATTCGTACTCTGATGCTTTAATACGTTGTATGACTGTGATATTTATCTGTGATGAATGCTTGTGAGTGGTAGCGTCTGATCCAGGGACTATCACGAGACAGAATGCTGGGTTTTCCGTATTTGAAAACCCAGGGCGTTACGGATGGTATCAAAGCCATACTTGACCGTAGTACGTGCCCTTAGAAATGGTCGTTAGAAATTAGGACTCTAAACGATCTCTTTTGGCTATATACCATTCTTGACTTATATTACAAAAACTTATCCTTCTTTGAAAAGTTCTATCTCACCTGCGTTAACTAGAAATTTCTCCCATTTCACAGGAGATGGCTCGTCAGGAGGTGGAGTTGCTCCCGGAGCACATGGAGGGACTCGCTAGTTGGGTTGACCGGGTCGTCCTTAGGTTGGGGATTCCCCCTACGCACGTCACCTACCACGCCGAGGACGTCCGCACTCTGTCAGGCCCACTAGTGCTTTGCACGGTGGCCATCCTACCCCACTCGGTGCTTCCAGGCTTCCCCGGGATGCTCGAGCACAGCACAGGACTCAATGTCAGGAACGCTATGGACACCGCCTGCAGCCACGTACTTCGCCACCTGCTGGCTAGGTACCGCGACGTCTACAGGACTGGAGACCTACGACTGATCCCCCAGGACTACTTCAGAGTGGCTCCGATCGTGAACGGACTGCCAGACCCTACAGCACTCTACGAGGAGGAGGTTGTCCAGGGGCCTCTGCGCGAGTCCGACGACACGCTCGTCACCACTGGGAGCTACCTCGTGGATCTCGACACTCACGCCCGCCGACTGAGCGAGCAGACGAGTGCACTCTTCAGCAGGATGGAGTACACTACCCTGGAGCTGAAGGAGCTTCAGCCCTACACCCAGAGTCTGGTCATGGAGAACCGTACCCTGCGCCAGCGAGTCGAGCAGCTCGAGCGAGGGCTACACCACGCCAACTCTTTGGCAGTGCAGGCAGAGACTGAGAGGGTGACCGCGCGTGAGGAGATGCTCTACGCGAAGGGGAATCTACGCAAGCAAGAGGCCAGGTTCACCCGTCTCTTCGCCAAGCTGGACCAGAAGGATGCACAGTTCGCTGCACAGGGACGCAACCTCATTCGTGAGAAGGCTAGGGTGGCTGAGCTGATGGAGGACTAGTACTCCAACACCGCCAACCTCGCTGCACTCACCAGGACTTCTGTGTTTCTGCTGGACAAGTGCAAGAGGATGCTGAGGACTTGGGAGGACGCTGAGTCTCTTCGAGTGGATGAGCTTCAGGAGCTCAACGGTCTGCTACCTCCCGAGCACCAGCGGGCGATCCGCAAGGAGACCTTCAAGCTGCACCCGTCCGCCCTCAAGCTTCACCTGTGCCCGCTGGCTGACATGCCCACTCCGGTTGAGACCCAAGAGGTGAGGGCTGCTCACGCTAGGCTGTCACGGATGTTCCCTAGGGACTTCCCCGAGGAGGACCGTTACCCCGTGAGGTACAAGAAGGCCCACTTCGAGTAGCGTGCTGGAGCATGACCATGCTAACAAGAGTAGAGTTGTAAGATAGGTAGTTTCCATGAGATGACCCATGCAGCCGAGAGCCTGCTCCGGTGCATGATGCGTTATGAGTCTTTTCACACCTAGATGTGCACACCCTTTTGAGATCATGTAACGCTATATTAGATCGCTGCTGTGTGTGACCTCCAAGGCTTGAGTCAGCCTCGAGGAAACTTATGTACTCATAATGGATGCTGATTGTTTGGTCTTAATGGAGTTATTTGTTCTTATTGCTTTTTCGTCTTGAGTGTTAGAATTATATTAGAAATATTTTCATGCTTGTATATCAGACTCAATTTGTTGGTGAGAGACGTATCTAAGGTTTCCTATGCCCTTGGTCTTGTTTTCAGTAAGATGTCCATCAGGAGGTCAGGACGTCTGTTGGCTCACCTTGAGGAGGCCGAGGCTGAGGAAGAGCAAGCCCCGCCAGCCCTGCCAGTCCGTGGACGTGGCCGCGCTCCCGCTCGTGGGCCTGGACACGCTCGTGGTCGTGGACACGCACCTGTCCGAGGAGGAGGCCGAGGCGTTGTGCTGCCACCACCACCGCCTCCGCCCATCGGCGAAGGCGATGGAGATGGAGAGGAAGAAGCTGAAGAAGTACCCGAGCCGCCACCAGCTCCCCAGGGTCGTGGGCGTGGCCGTGGCCGTGGAGAGGCACCGCCACCGCCACCACCTAACCTACCTGAGGTGATGGCCGCTCAGACTGCACTGATGCAGAGGATGGCGGAAGCCGTCGAGAACCGAGTCAACGGTGGGAACCGCAACGTTCCACCGGAGGAGGACTTCGCCAAGAAGATCGAGAGGTTCCTCCGCCTGAAGGCCCCGACCTTCAGCTACTCGGACGACCCTCTCGAGGCCGATGACTGGCTCCACGTGATCGAGACGAAGCTTGACCTCACCGCCTACACCGACGAAGTGTGTGGCACTCGCCGTCCACCAGCTCGAAGGTCCTGCCAAGTCATGGTGGGACAACTACTCCGACAGCCACCCGAACCCGACCTTAATCACCTGGCTGGAGTTCTGTGAGGTGTTCCGCGAGCAGTACCTGCCGCGGGAGCTCATGAGTCAGAAGGCACAGGAGTTCCGCACCATGACTCAGGGTGCGATGAGGGTGGAGGAGTACGAGAGGCACTTCATGAAGATGATGCGCTACGCCCCCGATGACACTAACTCTTACGACAAGAAGCAGTTTTGGTTTCTGCGAGGCCTCCACCATGGTCTCCGCCAGGGCTTGAAGGCCAGTGAGCACAAGTCCCTTTGCCACCTGGTGAACCGGGCTATCGCGCTAGAGGAAGAAAGAAGGGGGCATGAGGAGCGCATGAAGGGCAAGAAGAGGTTTGGAGATCGGGACCATGGCGACCGATCCTTCCAGAGGCCGAGGAGTGGGCAGAGCAACCTGCTGAGAGGAAGCTACCGCCCGGGGAACAACCAGCCCGGACGTGGCTTCGGAGGGAACCGTGCACCGTACCCAGGAGGAAGGAGCAGCTACCAGCAGCAGGGTGGAGGCTACAACCGCCCGCAGCAGAGCGCGTCGAGACCCAGCACCGGAGGTTTCACCCCGACATGCTACGCCTGTGGCAAGCAAGGCCACAAGTCGTACGAGTGCCCCAGCAGGAAGACCGCTGCTACACCTGCCAGGGCGCCAGCTCCAGGAGGGAAGCCACCTCAGGCTGCTCCCCAGCCGGCCGCTGATCGCGGAAGGCTCAACCTCCTGACTGAGGAGGAGGCTGTCGACGCTCCTGACGTCGTGATCGGTGAGTTTTTAGTTTGTGGTGCTAAAGCTTTGATTCTATTTGATACTGGTGCAACTAGTTCGTATGTGTCCTCTAACTTTGTAAACAAACTGTCTCTCCCCATGACTCCCCGACCGAAACCTATTGTGACGAGCTCGCCGCTCGGAGATATTAGGTGCACCCTGCTATGCAAAGGGGTGGAGATGTTCATCAAGGGTCACAAGTTCCTCGGAGATCTGACCGTGCTGAAGTCCAATGGGATTGATGTTATTCTGGGCATGGATTGGATCACTGCTCACAAAGGGGTTATCTCCTCGTCACCCTGACAAGTGACCCTGATACACCCGAAGGGGACGAAGATCACGTTCGAGCCACTGAAGTCTCAAGAAGTACCGGCTGTGTACAACCTCACGACGAAGACAGTGGCCGATGTTCCAGTGGTTTGTGAGTACCCCGATGTCTTTCCTGATGATCTGCCGGGGTTACCACCAGACCGCGACGTGGAGTTCGTGATCAACCTTGTGCCAGGTACAGCACCCGTGGCACAGAGTCCTTAGAGAATGGGCAAGTTAGAGCTGGCAATACTGAAGGAGGAGTTGGAGGCTCTCCGTGAGAAGGGGTACATCCGACCGAGTGCATCACCTTGGGCTTCACCGGTGATGTTTGTACCGAAGAAGGATGGGACGCAACGGCTGTGCGTCGATTACCGCGCTCTTATTGCGGTAACCATCAAGAACAAGTACCCGTTGCCACACATTGATGACCTGCTTGATCAGTTGAGGAAGGCCAAGTACTTCAGCAAGATTGACCTTCAATCCGGCTATCATCAGATGAAGATTCGCCCCGAGGACATCTACAAGACCGCGTTTGCGACCCGGTATGGGCAGTATGAGTTCACTGTCGTATCGTTCGGTCTTACGAACACCCCAGCTTACTTCATGAACATGATGAACAAGGTGTTCATGGATGAGTTAGACAAGTTTGTCGTGGTCTTCATTGACGACATCTTGGTCTTCTCGGAAACTGCAGAAGAGCATGAGGAGCATCTGAGGATAGTGCTGGAGAAGCTGAGGTAGAATCAGTTGTATGCCAAGTTCAGCAAGTGCGAGTTTTGGCTAGAAGAAGTGGCTTTCCTTGGGCATGTGTTGTCAGGTGAGGGAGTTGCAGTTGATCCCTCGAAGATCGAAGCTGTGTCAAAGTGGTAGTTGCCCAAGACAGTGACAGAGATCAGGAGTTTTCTCGGGATGGCAGGGTACTACCGCCGATTCATCGAGAACTTCTCTAAGATTGCGAAGCCAATGACCGAGTTGCTGAAGAACAACACGCCATTCGTGTGGTCAGAGAAGTGTGAAGTAAGCTTCCAAGAGCTCAAGACCCGACTCGCCACAACTCCTGTGTTGACGCTTCCCGATGACAACAAGGACTTTGTGGTGTATTGTGATGCTTCGAGACAGGGTCTTGGATGTGTACTGATGCAGGAAGGCAAGGTGATCGCTTATGCTTCAAGGCAGCTTCGGAAGCATGAAGAGAACTACCCGACACATGACCTTGAGTTAGCAGATGTGGTTCATGCTTTGAAGATATGGAGGCACTACTTGATGGGTAACAAGTGTGATATCTACACGGATCACAAGAGTCTGAAGTATATCTTCACCCAGTCAGAGTTGAACTTGAGGCAGCGAAGATGGTTGGAGTTGATAAAGGACTACGACCTCGACATTCACTACCATCCCGGCAAGGCGAATGTCGTGGCCGATGCTTTGAGCCGAAGAAGTTACTGCAACAACCTGATGGTGCAGAAGGAACAGCCAGAGTTGTACAAGGAGATGGAGAAATTGAAGCTCGACATCGTCGAGAAAGGTCAGCTCAACGAGTTGAGGGTGAAGTACAATCTAGAAGACCAGATCAGGCAAGCCCAGAAGAAGTGTCCTGAGATTGAGGAAGTGAAAGACCTGCTGACGAGAGGCAAGGCCCCTGACTACCGCATAGATGAGCAAGGCACGTTGTGGTTGAAAGATCGCATATGTGTGCCTAGTGGTGAGGATATTCGGAAGACGATTCTGAAGGAAGCACACGATTCTCGGTATTCCATTCACCCCGGTTGCACCAAGATGTACCAAGATCTGAAGTGTCGATTCTGGTGGGAGAATATGAAGAAGGACATAGCTGAGTATGTTGCCCGGTGTGACACTTGTCAGAGAGTGAAGGCAGAACATCAGAGACCCGCCGGTTTGCTTCAGCCACTTGCGATACCTCAGTGGAAATGGGATGATATCAGCATGGACTTCGTGGTGGGTCTACCCAGCACTCAGAAGGGGAATGACTCGATTTGGGTGATTGTGGATCGTTTGACCAAGGTAGCACACTTCCTTCCGATAAAGAACAAGTTCACTGTGAGTCAGTTGGCCGATCTCTACGTAGAGCATATCCTGAGGTTACATGGGGCACCCCGCAGCATCGTGTCCGATCGTGGTGCTCAGTTCACAGCTCAGTTCTGGAAGAGTCTGCACGAATCGATGATCACTCACTTGGACTACAGTACAGCTTTCCACCCTCAGACAGATGGACAGACTGAATGAGTGAATCAGGTACTCGAAGATCTGCTGAGAGCTTGTGTGTTGACTTACAGCAACGATTGGGAGAAGAGTCTGCCCTACGCTGAGTTCTCGTACAACAACAGCTATCAGGCAAGTTTGCAAATGGCACCCTTTGAAGCTCTGTATGGCAGAAAGTGTAGGACCCCGTTGATATGGTCTGAGGTGGGGGAGAGGATTTTCTTCGGTCCTGCTTCCATTGTTGAGGCCGAGGAGAATATGGCCAAGGTTAGAGAGAACCTGAAGATAGCTCAGAGCAGGCAGAAGAGCTACGCTGATCCTAAGCGAAGGGATGTCTCCTTCGAAGTTGGTGACTACGTCCTTCTGAGAGTGTCACCGCTTAGAGGCACGAAGAGGTTCCATGTGAAGGGGAAGCTAGCCCCGAAGTTCGTTGGACCCTATCTGATTGTGGCAAAGGTGGGGAAACTTGCTTATAGGCTGGAGTTACCACCTGATCTAGCCGGAGTGCATCCAGTGTTTCACGTTTCGCAACTCCGGAGGTGCCTCGACCCGAAGCTTGACAAGCATGTCTCCACCGATGCTATTGACTTGCAAGACAACCTGGAGTACTTGGAGTACCCGATGAAAATTCTGGATTGGGCCGAGAAGGCTACCGGGAGTACCACCACTCGCTTCTGCAAGGTGCTTTGGAGCAATCACACCGAGCGAGAAGCGATGTGGGAGAAAGAGTCGGTCATGAGAGAGAAGTACCCACACCTCTTCGAGACGGAGGTAAGTTCTTAATCTCGAGGACGAGATTCTTTTGAGGGGGGAGTCTGTAACATCCCGCAATTTTATTACGGAATGTTTTATTACAAAATGAGGATTTAAAATTTTCGGTGAATTATTTGAGTGGTTGATAATTAAATTAAGGATGTCTTCTATTTTCTCTCCCAAAATTCCTAGATTTATTTTTGAGCTAAATAAAATTTCTAGGAAATATAAAATGTTAGTGTGAGAAACTTGGAGTTCATTTGATTTTATTTGGGATTTATTTGTGTGGATTCAAATTTGAATTCTTATTCAAATTTGAATCAAATTAGAGAAAGGGTTAGAAAGAAAAGAAAAGAAGAAAGGGCCTCACAAAGTTGGGCCACGAGTTCCTCTGCGAAGTCCGCCAAGGCCCCCTCTTCTCTTTTTTTGAACCAGCCGAACTCCCCACACCCCCGCTGCTGACCACCGTCGCTTGTGTCGTCGGCCTTCGTGCCGAGCCTTACGCCTGCAGGTGCCGCTGCCGTCGACAACGCGCGCGCAAAACCGCGCTTGGCCCTGTTCTTTGTCCCGTGATCGTCGGTGCCCCGATGTCCTGCCCGTGCGCCACCGCGGCCATGGCCGTGCGGTTTGCCCGCGTGCACGCGCGCGCAGGAGGGAAAAAGCCCCCGCCTTTGGGGTTTCGCTGTGCTCACAAGCCCGCCGGCACAACCGCGCGCCCACGCGCGTCTTTGCCGGGACGCGGGAGCCCTGGTTCCGCCGCCGCACACGCCGGCCGGAGCCCGCCATGGCCGAACCGGCCGTGTGTGTCTGGGCAAGGGGCGAAAGCCCCAGTTTATGGTCTGTTACGTTTCTCTTGATGCAAGCACACACATTTCAAGCAACCTGGCGCACCCACACGCCGACGCTGACCATCGCCGCACTGCGTCGCCGCGCCCGTCTCTGCATCGCCGCCGTCGAGCTTGTCTCCGGCCAAAGGCCCGGCCTTTCTTGGCCCAGACGTGAGCACACGAGCCCCTTGAGTTGCCCTCTGCTGCTTGTTGGCCAATCACCTGCACGCCTCGCCGCCGGCGAGCATCACCACGTCGGAGTGCCATTGCGGCATTTCGTCGAGCACTTGTCACCGCCGGCCAGAAAACCCTTGGAGTTTTGCCACGCACACACGCCCACACGAGCACATCACCATAAAGTATCCGTAAAGATCTCGTGCGGCCAGCCACTCGCGGTCCGGCCACACGCTCGCCCACTCCACGCCGCACCGCAGGGAACCTGGGCAGGATCCCCTGCGCCGTGCCACGCAGGCCGCCACGCCGAGCGCCACGCGGGCACGCGACTGCTTTAAGCTGCCCGGCTGGCCGCCACGTGTACACGAGGAGCTGGCGTGCAGCCGGCTAGGAGACTGTTTAGAGCTGGCTAGAGTTGGTTTGGAGCTAGCTAAAAGATTACTATATTGTGTATGCGTATTTTAATTTCAGAAATCTATTTAATCTTTGGAAATTCATACCAAATCCGTTTTAACTCCGAAAAATACAAAACTTCTTCTGAAAATCTTCTAAAAATCCAAACTCCGCGTTAGGCTAGAGTTTGCCTCTTTTTGGGTCTTAATTTTTCTTCCTCTTGGATTTTATTGTAATTAGCACCCGTGTTTATATTTTATTATGATTCTAGGAGCCGCCGGAGCCAGAGAGCTGAGCCAGGACTACGACGACGACCTCGGCTACGACGACTACTCGCACCCAGGTTCACGCCCGACCTTTCTTTGAATGCCCATTAGGCATGGCTTTTAGAACTGCTAGTGCTTTATTTACTGCATAGTGATGGATATGATGAACCCGTGCATAGCCTCTTTTACATACTTGTCCTTGATTGACCTACTACTACTACTTTACTTATGCGTGATGATACGCTGAGCTTGCTTTGCATGTGTTGGGATTATTGTGGTAGTTTCTTGGCGTGTGTGGGGAAAAATCGGCAGGAGAAGGTGTTTTGAGATACTTTGGCGGGGGTGAGCTCAAGACAACCCGATCTGGGATCGGGGGCCAGGGATCGTCTTCTCGGACGTTGCCCAGTTTGGTGCCTATGGTGGGTACACTGTTTTAGGAGCACAGGTGTTGGGGGTTTTTGTGATGACTTGGAGGATAGGAGCTCGCCCCGGTCTGAAACCGAGTGGGTCGCCTGTTACACGGGACTTTCGTACACACCACCTCGCTGAGAGTGGGGATAGGGCCGCTCGACCCTAGCAAGTGCGATACCATACCTGCTAGTAGGATAGAGGGTATCAGTGAGAGGGTTAGGGTGAAGTCCCTTCCCTTTGGGCGTTCCCCGTGTGGCCACACGGGGGCATGTTCATAGTTCTGGGGTGGACCTTTGCGAAGGACCGCAGCGAGACCCGGATGCAGGATGGAATCGTAACTCCTAGGTGTTCGTTCGGTAGGGTAGGCTCAGTCGGCCGTACACCGTCCGGGTACTATTCTGAGTTGGGTACTGGTGTACACGCTCTGCAGAGTTTAGATCTATACGTATAGCCGCGTCCTCAGTTATGGACATGCCCGTTGTTTCTCCGACTCTTACGTTTTGGGATTTCTACCTTCCCCCTTTATAGGATGAGAGTGTATGGTGAGCCGTGGTTGTATTCGGGAAGAGGAGAGTTCCTCCCTCTGCCTCGCGGATCCGGGTGCAACCATTGAGGTGCGAGGAGTGGGAGTTCTCACACCGATCCTAGATGGAGATAGGTGATGGTGACGGTGATCTGGGTGACAAGGTGTAACCGTTTGCAGATGAAAGATATGGGAATTGGTGGGAATATGGAGATACTACTCTATTTATACTGCCGCTGCTGCATAGGAAACCCAGCTAATACCTTGATACTTTCTTTACCCTTAGAAGTAGGCCACTTAAAGCTTGCATACGGTTGGTGATGTGGACCTATCCCAATCGTTGGGGATAGCCCCTGAGCTTGCAGGGTACAAGTCAGACTTCGACAACGACGCCGACGGATGGTACGACTAAGGGGGCACGTTACTTCGCTCAAGGATGCCTGTGGGAGACGAATGAAGATGGAGACACCTTTTGGAAGCTAGCTACCTCTGCGTAGGCTCTTATTTTTGTTATTCCGCCAAGAGGTGTGTATTGATGTACTCCGATTATTCAGGACATGTAATAATCAGATTATTATTCGTACTCTGATGCTTTAATACATTGTATGACTGTGATATTTATCTGTGATGAATGCCTGTGAGTGATAGCGTCTGATCCAGGGACTATCACGAGACAGAATGCTGGGTTTTCCATATTTGAAAACCCAGGGCGTTACACGCAGGCACGTCCTTGATGCCCACCCGCACCTGGTAGCGCATCGGCGCGTCGACCGCCCAGTTCTCCCGCCGCCACCGGCAGAAGGTGAGGCGAAAGGGCCCATCCGGGATGGGCTCCTGAAGAACCCAGCATCTCAGAGGAGTCCTGGAAGACGATGAGAAAGTCCTCAGGGTGGTAGGGGTAGGGCATGTACGTCCCCGGCTGGACGCCCAAGCGACCGGTGAGGTTGGCGACCACGTCCGTCGTACAGGCGGACGGACGAGTACCCGCGACCATAGCGACCAGAGCGCGCTCCAAAATGACCTCGTTGGCCACAACATCAGGGATGCGTGCGACGATGCACGACTCCAACTGCGAGCGACGCGAGGGGTGCCCCAGGCGCGCCGGGGGGGAGGGGGCGGAGGCAGAGGGTGGTGGTCCGCGACACCGAGCGCAGGGACACCAGCGGAGGCCCCCGCGGGAAGCGGAGGAGGGGGTGGCGCCCCCCAGGCCACCTCGCCCGCCCTGGCCGCGGCACGTCGAGGCGGCGGTAGCGCCCCCTCCTGAGGCGCCGCGTCGTGGCGTGCCGCGGAGGGGGGGCATGCTCGCGGCCCACCTGCGGCGGTGGAGGCTGGGCGTCACGGGCCGCCGGAGGGGGGCGACGACGCCACTCCGGCGGAGGAGGCGGCGGAGGGTCGCGAGCCGCCGGAGCGGGGCGACGACGGGGCTCCGGGGGCAGCGGCAGCCGTGCCTCCCGCCTCTGCTGCAGCGGCGGAGGCGGAGGCGGCCGGGCCCCCCTCCCCTGTGCAGCCAAAGGTGGGGGCGGGGAGCGGCCGGTAGGGCGCGAAGCGACCAGGGGTGGGGAGGGGGTGCGACCTCCCGGACGTGGACGGGCGCCCTCCACCGTAACCAGGCAGACCTTCGGGCGCTCGCACGAGCTCTCGTGGTGGCCGAGCTAGTGGCACCGGAAGCAGCGCGGTGCGTGAGGGCAGGAGGCGGCGATGTGGTCTTCCCCGAAGTAGTTGAAGCATTTCCCCACCAGATCCGGGGGGACTGAGGACGTAGGTGGAGGTGGCAGAGGCAGCGGCGACCACTCCGCACGCAGCAGCTTGCACGACCGCACCTCGACGAAGCTGTCGGCGTCCATCCGGGGCCCACGGGCGTGCCCGCCAGGAGGCGGCGGCGGCCCCACGGCTGCCCCCCAGCATGGCGAGGCTCGGCCGCGGGCGGCCCAGCAGGACAACCAGCACGGCCGCCCCCCTCCTTGGCGCGCCGACGAGGAGGGGGCGGAGGCGGCGGAGGTGGGGACAGCGGCCGCTTGCCCAGGATCCCCCTGGCGGAGGCAGCCACTGGCCGCGGTGCGGTCGTCGATGAAAGCTCGGCAGCGGCGGAGGCAACCGGCGCGGGGGGAGCACAGAGGAGCGACCGGGACGGGTGCGGAGGTGGTGAGGGGGAGCGCCCGGGCACCGGGATGCCGGCCGCCCGCACCTGCTCCGAGAAGGTGGGAGAGGGGGAGCGACCGCGCGGCACCGGGGAGTACAAGCCCGAGGCGGAGGAGGCCGAAGCCTCAAGGTCCCAGAGCTCCCGGGAGGAGGGAATGGAGGGGCCGGGCTCCGCCGAGCCAGGCTTCAACCTCTCCACCGGCGTGACCGGAGGTAGACGGGGGCTAGAGGGGCCGCCACCCTCCGGCCCTGCAGAACGCGCCCTAGCACCTACAGCAGAGACAAGCGGCAAGTGGTCGATGCCCGCCACCACCAGAGGACGCGGCCAGGCTGAGGGGGTGGAGGGGGAGGGCTGCACCTTGCCGTCGTCGAGCCCCGCGCACGCCTCCAGCTCGCGGAGAGGATGCGGCCAGGCAGAAGGGGTGGAGGGGGAGGGCGGCACCTTGCTGCCGCCGTGCCCCGTGCACGCCTCCAGCACGCGGAGGGCGGAGGCAACCGCGGCCAGCCCGGCGACGGCGAACGCAGCGGCCGTGGCGGGGGAGAGGCCCGGGACGGCGGCAAGTGCGGCGAGGGCGTCCGCACCCACGGGCGCCACCACCGTAGAGGAGCCTTCCGGCCCGACGGCAGGAGGGAGAGGAGCGACCGAGAGTAGTAGGGGCGAGGGGGAGGGGACAGCCTCGACCGGCGGTGGCGAGCCCACGTCGAGACCATCGTCGAGCTCGTCGAAGCGAGACGACGAAGGAGCAGCATGGGTGCAGGAACCCGGGGCGGCGGCGCCCGGCAGGCCGCCCACGGCTGCGGTGGCAGGAGGGCCAGCGGCGACCGACCGGCCACCGGCAGCGGGCGGCCCGGCCAGGGCAGCCGCGACCGGCCAGACCCCAGCTCCGGCCGGCCGCGCAGCAGGAGGAGGGCCGACCGCGGCTAGCGGCCCGGCAGGGTGGCGCCCGGCCAGGGCAGCGGAGGCGGCCAGCCGAGGGTCGGCTGCGGCCGGTGAGCTCGCGGGCGTGGCCTTGCCGCGGAAGAGCGAGGAGCCGGCAGCAGCCGGGGCGGCCGCGCCCAGCATGCCGGCGACGGAGGCGACCAGGTGGCCGGCGGCCGGAGGAGGGAAGGAAGCAGGGCCGACGGCTGGAGGGGGGAGGGAAGGAGCCATGCCGGGGGGCCCCTCGTCGGGCAGCTCCTCGAGGAGCATGGCCCCTGGCCGGTCGCGGCTGGCGACGGCCGGCGGCCGGCGGACCGGACGTACCAGCGGTGGCCGGCAGCAGCCGACGAGGGGGCGACGACCGGGGCGACGAGAAGGCGAGCGGGGAGGCGACGGCCGGGGCAGAGGAGCGTGCCGAGACGAGAGGGGGCGGCCGCCGGGCACCGGCGACGTCCGGCGGCGGCAAGGGTCGTCGGGGGCAGGTGCGGCTCGATCTACGCGCCCACAGCACGAGAGGTGCCGCGGCTAGGGGGATCGGGTAGAGGGCGAGAGCTGCTCCCGGATCCGGTCCCGGCGCGGCGAGAGGGGGCCGGAGCGCAGCGAACGGCCCGACGGCGGCGTCGGGGATGGGGAGGCGCGAGGAGCGCCCTGGGCGTCGGGGGTCAGGTTCCGAGATGGGATACCTCTGCCTTCGGTCCCACCTTGGCCTCCTTGTCGCCGGACTCGATGGCGGTCATCGCGCCAGAGTCGTTTGCGCCGGAGTCAGTGACGCCAGTTCTTCTCGTCGAGCTGCAGGACTCCGTCCCGCTAGACTCGAAGGTGGCGGAGTCGCTGAAGCTCGTGCAGGACTCCACCGGCAAATCGTTGAGCTCGTCGGCAAGCTGCTGCATGTCTTCGTCGAGCACATCGGCATCGTCCAGCTGCTGGAAGTCCTCCAACTGCTCGCTGCCTCCGGAGCAAAAAATTGAGATCGTGAGGATTCGATCCCACCACAACCTCTTACATGGACACTCGCTATGCTAGCCAATTGAGGCTGTATCCAGCTAACTAATGTCTAAAAGTACCCACGTCTAAAAGTACCCACACCCCTATTTAATAAGAGCAAACAAAGAAAATTCTACCCTAATTAATTACTCCTCGTTATGCACTAGACCTGATAATGGGTCGGGTCATGTCGGGTTCGGGTCGGGTTACCGGGTCAAAATTCTTGGCCCGTGCTCGACCTGCCACACGGTCGGGTTTGATTTTTTTTATAATTTTCGGGTTGGGTCGGGTGAAAATTTCGGCCTGTGCCCGACCCGTCGCATTGTCGGGTCGGGTTTTTTCGGGCGGGTCGGGTCGGTCGGGCGGGCAGCTCATGATCAGGTCTAGTATGCACAATGTTCTCCAAAACAACTTTCTTTGGCAAACCGGAGAAAGTATCTGCCCAATAGAGCCAATAATAATACAGACTTCTACCTTCCGTGTTTTTGAGTTGACACCGGCTGTCACAAACTCAGCCCTGTTTAGTTCCCCAAGAATCTAAAAATTTCACCAATTTTATCATAATTTCACCTATGTCTTCTCTCTGTGCACGTAACTCAATGCCAAAAAATTTCACTCATTTCACCAAAATTTCAGCCAACTGAACCTCAGGTCAATGGTACCTGTCGGAAACGTCATATAGGAAAACGGTGGTAGTACCTTTCACACCACAACAATTATAACGATAAAAAGAGTAAAATGCACCGTAGGTCCATTAACCTGTAAGAATGTGTCATCTAGGTCCATCAACTCTGAAATTACATTTTTGGGCCCATCAACTTGTTAAGTGGTTCAACGTAGATCCATACCCCTTCGTTTGAGTCTGAAATTTATGTATAACCCCCTATAATTTTTTTATCTTACAAGTGAGTCCTCGGGCAGACGAGCCAACCGAGCGGACGGCGGCGGCGGCCATGCCTGGACAGGACCGAGACCCGAGCAGGCGACAGCGGCGATCCAGCGTAGGCCCCAGGAGGCGATGGCGACGGCGAGATCGAGCACCTCCTCGCCGGCCGCGGTCCAGCGCAGGCCCCAGGAGACGGCGACGCCATGGCCCATGGGTCCGCCCGCGATGCGCCGACAGCGAACTGAGCTAGGTCGGGCAGCGCTGGATGACAGCGGCTTGCTCATCGCAGAGCGCCAAGGACTCGCTACCCATAGTCCCACTCCATCTTCGCCACGCTGCGCGCACAGGGCCGAGCTGCCGGCAATGGCGGCCGACGGACGGAAAACACGATGAGGACAAGCTTGCCGGCATAGAGCTGTGAAATTGAGGGGCGGGGAATGTTGAGTAGGTGCTGATGGAGCTATGGAAGAGAGGAATTGGAAAGAGGGGCTAGGAAGCTCAAGGAATTGGAACGGGAGGCCGACGGGTCGATGGAAGCAGAGTGGAGGCAGCGACAGGGGTGGAATCGACGGCGGGGGTAGCGCTGACGGCGGAGAATCAGTGGCGCGAGGCGCCCCAGGACGACAGCGACCATGAGAGCCTGCAGTTGGGGCTGCGTGCCGCTCGACGCCGTCTTCGCGTGCCACAAGGCCTGCCGCCGCCGCACCGGTCTCCAGCCGAGCTCAAGGCGGAGCTCACGCGGCGCGGGTGCTCCCCTACCTCTGTCGTCCTGCTCCTGTGCTCGAGGCAGTTGTTCCGCCTCCGCCCGCCACGCAGCCCCCCCTGATCTGCTCTGCAAGCAGGGAAAGGGGCTGGACTTCCGCCGGTGCGCACCCTGCTCCTCTGTGCCACACGCCCTGCTCGAGGACTCATTTGTAAGAAAAAAAAGATGTGCAGTGGGTTATGCATAAATTTCAGACTCAAATGAAGGGGTATGGACCTACGGTGAACCACTTAACAAGTTGATGACCCAAAAATGCAATTTCAGAGTTGATGGACCTAGATGGCACATTCTTACAAGTTAATGGACCTACAGTGCATTTTACTCCGATAAAAATATAGGCACGTGAAGAACACTCTTTGAACCTCCTGCCCGCTTGGGTATAGATGGCCAAATGGCCCGCAGCACGGCGGCCCGCCCGAAAGCACAGGATTTTGGCCCGGCCCAAGCACGGCCCGGCCTGCTTACCGCTGTGCCCGGGCGCGGGCTGTCACCCAAGCACGTCGGGCGGCCCGGCCCGGCACGAAATAAATAGATTGGCCCGCTACCAGCCCGCTAACTTCCTAACCCTAACACCACAGACCTACCCCGCGCAACCGCAGCCACTTCACACTCTATCCGCCCGATGCCCATCACCCCCTCCCGACGCCTCATCTCCCAGCGGTGCCAGCTCGCGACGCTCCTCTTCCCCTCCGGCTCCGACCTCCTCTCCGGCGGGCGGCATAGGGTCGGGGAGCCAGGAGGCAGCGGCGGCTTGCAGGGCGGCGTAGGGTCGGGGATCCATCGATCCAGGAGGCGGCGGCGGCTTGAAAGGGCGGCGCTTCCCCTCTTCGGATGCAGCAGGGCAGCAGCTCGGATGGCGCAGCGGCGTCAACGACGTAGGAGGTGGCGGCTTGGAGGGGGTGGCGCCGAGGACCTAGGAAGTGCCGGCGAGAATGCAGGCTGCAAGGTTCGTGATGGCCGATGGGAGGCAGCGTGAACTGCGTGATACTCGATCTGCTATTTTGCTCTCGATTTCTCCTCCAAGCCATGCTTGATCTACTCTCCCCTTCGTCCAATCTGTTGCGAATTCGAGCTCGGCTCCTGGTTACCGGCGAGATGGCCATGGACCAGCGCTGCAGCGGCGACGGCGGCCTCCAACCAGCAGTGGTGCGGGCTTTGGGCCGCCCGGGCACACGTGCAGGGCCGGGCTATTGCGGGCTGGCCCGGCACGAAATGGCACGACGGGCCCGGGCTTGGGCCGTCGCCACAGCCCGTGGTCGGGCACGACACGGCACGGTGGGAGTTAGTGCCGGGCTGGCCCGGCCCGCAGTTGAGCGGGCCACCCCGGGCCCGGGCTAGGGCCGGGCCGGGCGGCCCGAATGGACATCTATACGCTTGGGATAAAGAATCTTCCCGGTCGGCGGGATCAGACACCCGGTCCCACTTGTCATTCTGAAAACATCGTCATTAATCTCTACTCTTAAAAAGAATGGAAGTAAGACCAAAACGTAGGTCCTCCCTCCGCACCTTCGCCCACACCTCCGCTCCGCGCCTTCACCCCGAGCACCCGCCCGCGATCAATTCCTGTCGTCCGATCCTATCAAATCACTCCGCCTCTCCTCCACCGTCCGCTTCCTTGCGGATCCCGCTCACCTCGTGCGGCCCCCACCATCCCCGCTCCTGTCCGCCTCCCCCAAACCCTAACCCAATTTCCTCCTCTCTCACTTCCCTCGCGCCGCCCCTCCCCGCTTCCCCTGCGTGAAGCCCGTCACCGCCCCTCTTCCCAGCCTCCTCTCGCGGCACCCTCGCTCCTCCTCCCTCCTTCGTCCAATGGCCCCCGACCCCTCACTGCGCCGCTGCCGTCGATCAACGACCACGCCATCGCCGGCACCGTCAACGACCATGCCATCACCGTGGCCGCCGTCGCCTACGATTCAGGGTTTACCTTTCCTCAGTGTGGGTGTGGCAGCGGCACGATTGCAGCGGTGACGGCGCTCTCCACAAAATCTGGTAGTGAAGCACCTCTCCGTCCTCGATCCGGCCGACGGAGCACCTTCCACGACCTTCTCGCACGCGATTTCGGCACGGGCGCGGCGGATCGAGCGCGCGACAGCGTACGTTGACCCGGGCTCCGAGGCGCGCAGGAGGCGTGCGCGGGCTCGTGCGGTTGGTGAGGACCACGACGAGGACGACGAGCGTGGCGTCCGTGAGACCGCGACAACCGTTGACCGCCACCTCGCGCAGCCCTCTCGCTCGGACGCCGTGGATGGCCTCTGATGTGACACTAAATTCTAAAACTATTGTTTATGGGAGCTCAAGTGAGAATGCAAATGTTAGCACTTTTGCAGATGTTTCTTGTGGTATGACAGCCCCTACTCCAATGATTACTTCCAGCACTGTTGATGCTCTGATAATTGCTGCAGCTAATGGTCCTCCGGATATTCAAATTGCGGCTTTTGATATTTGTGGAAGTAATTGCATAAGTTCAAATATTTCAGCGGATATGACAAAGGTTGATCTAATTTCCTTATCAGAGCAGACATGTGAAAATACATCAAAGCCGGGGACGGCTTCGTTTCAAGAAAGGGAAATGATGAGTCAATGACACATCAAGTTACTATTTGTAGACATGCAAAAAATTCTGGAGCAAGTACAAATTCTTTTATGACGATTGGTTCAATTTTATTTGACGTGAATGCTTCAACTATGCCATATAATAATTTACTAGCAATCATGCACGTGCATTGCAACGGGAGAAAACATTGCTCACCTCATCGTCGTTCGCTCCGGTCACATCATCATCCCGCCGATCTGCAGTTCTCCGATCTTGTTGTTGTCCCTGTCGTGCCCGTGCCACACTATTCTTGAGCGCCATCGGCCACGTTTCCGGGATCTCATTGTGATATGCTCGACCTCACCTTCCCTGATCACCCTATCGTTCTCATCGCGCATGTACCACCCCGACCTCGCATGTTGTCGTCCACGGCTACCCAACCTCGCTGTCATCCGCTCCTACCGCACCATCATCCACGACCTCACCGTCACACCCGCACCACCTCGACCACCTTAACCTCACCCGTCATCTTCTGTGCCTCCCGGACCTCACCGTCGTCTGCCCGACCTCACCATCTCATGTCACATCATCATTCTCATGACGCACGTGCCACCCCCGACCTCATGTGCCATCGTTTGTGCCTCTCTAACCTCACTGTCATCCTTCCCAGCCGCGCCATCGCATCCCCAGTCTTACGTTGCGCCGACACCACTCTAACCTTGTACGTCGTTGTTCACTCCAAGCGTGTCGTCGTCCCAACTACCCACCTCAACTTCCCCCACAGTCCTTCCCATGACTCACACGCCAAATTGACCTCGCCCGTCATGGTCAGTGCCTCTCAGCCTTGTCATCATCTGCCCTAGCCACGTCGTCATTTCGCATCCCGGCCGGTCTGGCCAAATCATTTTTATAATGAGTCTCGCTGCCATATAGATTGAGAAAAACCATTTTTATGCAATTAGACATAAATAATGGGTCCTTGGTTGTTAGCCAAATTGCTCTACTAATTAAACCACCGCTAATGCACAAACATGCATCCTGCCTTACGTTGTACCACACCCACCCCTTCCCCTCTCTCTCCTTCTTTTAGATCCCCACCCCCTCCTCTCTGTAGCACCTTTTGGATCCTATTGTCGGCCCCCTTGCGCTTCATGATCAACCGTAGGCCCAAATAATATTGGCCCAGGAACATGCGAGCCCAACAACTGCTACCGTGCCACGGCGGGCCCATGGTTCAGCACCAAAACGAGATTAGGAAGCTTTGTGTTTTCTAGTCTGGTTTTCACGTGGCACATAATGATTTTCATCGTGATTTTCACCAACACCGACCAGGAGACGACGACGGACGAAAAAACAGTATTGGAGCTAGTATACGTGAGAAAGAAAAGAAGCATGGAAACAATGGATGCAAGTCTCAGATTGGTCCATGTGCAAGGCTGCGTGCTGGATAGGGTAATTAAAATTGGTGCCGCATTATTTAAATATATTCTATAGTGATGCATGGCTTTGTTAGTTCTTGTTGGGTAATAATTAGACACTAGTAAAATGCACGTGGGTGTCCGCACGTATTTACGTAAAAACACTTTGGATACATACTCTACAATCTATATTTTTATTGAAGTGACACGTGTTTTGGAAAACATAATAACAAGAGTTTGTATTGATATAAACTATAATAATTAATAATTTTTCTATATAGTGAAACTTATTTGAGATATTAATTTACTAACCAAAAACAAGTGCCATGCCACAATTACTTTTACTTTTCTTTCTATCACGTGCGGCACACACATGTTTATACACAAAGTAAATGTTAAAAAAATTGAATTGCAAATTGTGATGAAAATGACTTAAGGGAGACTTAGCTTCACACCCATTTTGCACAGCGAGCTTAAGTTGCTTCGATTTGCTTGCTCCCTTGATGTTGATTTAGCTTCATACTCATTTGGTAAATATAAAACTTCGCAAATCAACTCATTTGATTTATAAATCATATTGGAAGAAAACTTCGCAAATCAACTCACGAATGATCCCGAAAATTATATCTCCACGTGTACAAATGGTCAAATCTATAGTACCATGTTGCCTCCACATATATGTCAGTGCACAACGCAGATGATCCTCTACATTTTCCAAACAAAAATTACAGAGGTTACCATGTTGTCTCCACATATATGTCAGTGCACAATGCTGATGATCCTCTACGTTTTCCAAATAAAAATTATAGAGGTTCAAAGGGAGATATTTTAGATTTGATACATACTCCCTCCGTCCCACAAAGACCGTTCGTTTAGAAAATTTAAGACATGCTAGTAGTTGTGACAAATGACCTTGTTGCCCCTAATTAATCATGCATTGGAACTTGAAAAGAGACATCAAATAAACATTTCATTGGCTTTGTGCGTTTCTCAATGCAATATTTCCTTGGTAGTTTGTGTTAGTTTAATGAGAAGAGCATTTAATACGAGCTAAAAGAACACTCTTTGTGGGACAAATTTTAAAAGCTATATGAACAGTCTTTGTGGGACGGAGAGAGTACTGTCCTTAGTTCTTAAACTCTATGGAAACATTTATTTAGAGAACAATCTATGGAAACATTAAGCTGTCATGTATTAAAAAGTGAATTTTTCAACCCAAGCATGAAACTAAAACTAAAGCTAACAAAAAAGAATAAAATAATTATTCCCATTAGAGTCAAAGTATCATGAAGCTATTAAAAGACGGTTACTGACAAGGTTCAGGTTATTAAAATTTCTTAAATATTCAGCAAAAAAAATCAAGGCAATGTCATTGCTAAGGTTTATAGTAGAAAACAAGAGTGTAAAATTGCCCTAATTTATTTCCTCCATATGGCGTCCGCTAATAGACTCAATGATGTTTAAAGGAGTGGACAGGGAAGCCAATCTGGACCTGGACCTTCAGCAAGAATCGCATCCTACAGAACAAAGTAATGGATCAGTGCCATCCTCGTGCTGTCTAGCTCCATATCAGAAATCGATCTGATCACACACATAAAAGAGGACTAAATCACATCAAGTTGACAATTTTTTGAGTAGAGTTCACCATACTTTTCTTGGATAATAACTAAGAAACTTCCATCTACATAGGAGTACATCACGTCTTGTTTTTTTTCAAAAATGTAAATTTTATATAGAAGATCATGTGCTGCTCTGCAAGTCTTCGTTGATGTGTGTTTCGCCTGTCGTTCGTGCATCCGAAAAAAGCAGCCTTTTTTCCTTCAGTACTCAAGTTTTAGGCACCAAGCACAATTGAATGCATGTATCGTTTGCTTTGCTTGCACTGTGGATAATCTTATTCCGTTGATGCCTATGTGATGTGCTGCACAATTCAGGTTTACCATCCTTGCACAATCCAGCCAGTTAGGTTCACTTTTTGCTAGAGACTCAAATCGAATCAGTTTCTCCCAATCTAGAGGACACAAACACCATGGCGTGGCTAGCACGTGAATGATCTTTACAGGGTCGAAGCAAAATAACCCAATAGCTAACGCTAATACATTTTAGCAAGATCAATCAATAAGATCATCGTCTACAGTGGTGCTCGCAGTCCATGCCGCCGCCGATGTCGGCGAAGTCGCCCTCGTCGGCGCACGGGATGGTGAGGTTGCCGCATCGGTGGTCGAAGCCGAAGTGCCGAACTCATCCCCCACGGCACCCGCTTCAGCATCGTCACGAACGCCGGGTGGCTCAGGCACATCGGGCATTAGGAGCGAGCCGGCGGCCTCGGCGACGATCCGGAGGCCCCCAATGAGCAGGGTCGGATGCCGACCTCCCCCACGGCGGGCGCATCCGGCGGCTTCGTGGAGGCCCCCGACGGCCAGGACTAGACGCCGGCCTCCGTCGCGGCGGGCGCATCCGGCGGCTTCGTGGAGGGCGTCGTAGGCGTTGGCGTGGACGGATCCTGGGCATTGGACGGCGGTGGTGGCGCGGTGGGTGGCGTCGGGGCGGGGTCGTGGTGGTGCCCGGGAGCCGGAGGCAAGATCCCACGGCAACGTTTGCAGGAGCGGAGCGGGTGGGGGTCGCGCGGTCCGGGTGGGTGGACCCAGCGGGTATAGGTGGACCAGTATTGCGACCGCAGTGGGCCCGACAGGCACCGCAGGTGGGTAGGTTGGGCGTGGGTGAGAAAAAAATTCGTTTTTGGCAGAAACGCTCTGCAAATTGTGATTTTTCGGTCCTTTCATAGTCCTTCCACCCTATCCACTCCTAAAAACACATGACGGGTGGGTCTGGCGTGAGAGATACGGTAGACCAAATTTGGATGAGAAAAATTTTCAATTATTTTCGCTCTTTATAGTATAGATAATCCCCGTTTTTCTTTGTGTGTGTCTTCGAGACTCTTGGTGCTGCAGAGAGGGTAATGCCGTAATGTGTTTTGATACCTTGTTTCGCAGCTCTTGCAAGGACTTAGTTTTAATTTCCGTAGTCTGTTGGCTCCCTGAATCGTGAGTGATCGAGTGCTCTGTTCCCTTGCCTCGTCCATGGCCGTGTGGAGGCTGGCCGGTGACGCTGACACACGATTTTGGCACCAAGAGGCCGGACGAGAAAAAAGGGGTGTTTTGGTTTGGTCACCGGACACCAAATTGCAACGGCAGTGGGCCCGACAGGTACCGCAGGTGGATAGGTTGGGCGTGGGTGAGAAAAAAATTCGTTTTTAGCAGAAATGCTCTCCAAATTGTGATTTTTCGGTCCTTCCACCCTATCCACTCCTAAAAACATATGACGGGTGGGTCCAGCGTGAGGGATACGATGGACCAGATTTGGGTGAGAAAAGCTTTCAATTGTTTTCGCTCCTTATAGTATAGACTAGTAAGAATGCACGTGCAACACGCACGTGCTATATATGGATACAACAAGATAGTGTGGCAACTTGTTAATCGCTGGAAATGTTCTGTCTTAACCTTACCTTGAAACTTCAAGCAAGTTGAATATATCAACTGATGCATCATTCCTCATCTTGCGAATTTAGAGTATGACTTAATAAAACTTTTTTCAACATCCTCATGATACTCCTGGATAATTGCTTGTTTCAAAGCATGTGATAGATGTTATTATGGTATAACTTACAAAAAAATTTAAATTGCAAATTGTGACAAAAATGACTTGATGGAGATTTATATTAGCTTCACACCCATTTTGCACAGGGAGCTTAAGCTGCTTCGATTTGCTTGCTTCCTAGATGTTGATTTAGCTCCATACTCATTTGGTAAATATAAAACTTCGCAAATTAACTCATTTGATTTATAGACGATATTGGAAGAAAACTTTGCAAATCAACTCACGAATGATCCCAAAAATTATATCTCCACATGTACAAATGGTCAAATCCATAGTACCATGTTGTCTCCACATATATGTCAGTGCACAACGCAGATGATCCTCTACGTTTTCCAAATAAAAATTACAGAGGTTCAAAGGGAGATATTTTATGTTTGATACATACTATCCTTAGTCCTTAAACTCTATGAAAACATTTTTTTAGAGAACAATCTATGGAAACATTAAGCTGTCATGTATTAAAAAGTGAAGTTTTCAACCCAAGCATGAAACTTAAACTAAAGCTAACAAAAAAGATTAAAATCTTTATCCTATTAGAGTCAAAGTATCCTGAAGCTATTAAAAGATGGTTACTGACAAGGTTCAGCAAAAAAATCAAGACAATGTCAGTGCTAAGGTTTATAGTAGGAAACAAAGGTGTAAAATTGGCCTCATTTATTTCCACCATATGGCGTCCACTAATAGACTCAATGATGTGCAAAAGAGTGGACAGGGAAGCCAATCTAGACCAGGACCTTCAGCAAGAATCGCATCCAACAGAACAAAGTAATGGATCAGTGCCATCCTCGTGCTGTCTAGCTCCGTATCAGAAATCGATATGATTACACACATAAAAGAGGACTAAATCACATCAAGTCAACAATTTTTTGAGTAGAGTTCACCATACTTTTCTTGGATAATAACTAAGAAACTTCCATCTACATAGGAGTACATCACGCTTTGTTTTTTTTCAAAAATGTAAATTTTATCTAGAAGATCATGTGCTGCTCTGCAACTAAAAAATGCAACCTTTTTTCCTTCAATACTCAAGTTTTAGGCACCAAGCACAACTGAATGCATGTATCGTTTGGTTTGCTTGCACAGTGGATAATCTTATTCCGTTGATGTGTCACACCCTAAAATTTCCAATTTCAGGATGTGAATAGAAATAATAATTAAATAATGATTTTCTCATAATTTTAAAAATTTTCTAACATTTATTTTCTTTACAAGAAATATAGTATAAGAAAAAAGCATTGTTTGATTTTTCTAAATTAAATAAAATGTTTTTGTGTGTGTTGCATTCATGCCGATGCATCCTGGTGTTTTTGAGTGTAAAATGTTTTAAAAACACGCTTAGGTGTTGACCAAACCCTTCCGAGAATTTTCCGGATTTTTTTGGGATTTATTCTAATTTTCTCTGAACATTTTCTATTTATTAGAAGGCTCTAAAATCTTTTTCATGAGCTCCAAATATTTTAATTAGATTGTTCGTGTCTCAATCTATCTCTGAGAATTTTCCTGGAATTTTTGGGATTTTCAGAGTATTTTTCGTGGCTTTAATGAATTATCTTGCTATTTCTAGATTATTCTTTTCACGAAATTGTTTTCTGAAAATAAAAAGAAATCATTTTCTTTTCTCCCTTCCTTACACTCTTTTGGCCCACCAAGCCTTGTAGCCCAGCTCGCGCAAAGTCCGTCTTTTGCTGCCCCCTCATCTCTTTTCCTTGGTTCAGCCCAACAACAGTCGCTCGCGGCCCATCTCCTCACATCAGCCGCCGGCAAGGAAGTCCGGCGGATCACCCCGAATTCCTCGCCTTCACTCGATGGATCTCCCTTGGCTTCGCAGCCCGGTTGCAGCTTTGGCCCGTCAGCAGCCCAACTATCTTTTCCTCCGCCACTGTCGCCGACAGGTGGACCCCACCTGTCATTTCTTTCTTCCCCGTCGTGTCGGAGTTGGACACCGGCGCCGAGCTTGAGTCCCGACCGCCTCCGCACTCTCTTCCCTTGGCCCGCACGGCAAAAAGGACGTCCCCGGGCCTATAAAACTCCAGCCCGGCTCCACGTGACCCTGTTGCTCGCGTGTCATGCGCCGCACCTCTGCTCCAGCGCAGCGTCGCCGCTTCCGCCGGAGTGCCGCTGCTGCCCGTCGCCGAGCATCACCTCTCTCCTCTCCCGGGGCAAGCTAGGAACGCTGTGAGGTCCGCGACGACGCGCCGAGCTCAGGGAATCCTCACCCATCGCCGGAGACGCCCTGGGGCACCGACACGGCTTCGACCCCGCCGGCCAAATCTCCTTTGTCCGCCGTCGTTGATTCGCCGGGTAAGGACGCCGCCGGGCAAAACCAACCTCGATAGGAGATCCCTCACGTCGCGCTGAAGCTGTTGAGCTCCTCCTCGTCCCCGGAGCTGCTCCGGAGCATCACCGCCGTTTGGAGCTCCAATGGCCGCCGGGCAACCCTCCGCCGCCGGCCGGATTTCCGTCCGTCCCCGCCCAAGGTGAGCAGACCCACACGACCCCCTCGGCCTCCTCTCCCTTTTCCCCAACTCGCCCGAGACTCTCGCCGTTCGAGTCACCGGCGAAGTCACTGGCCGGAGCCACCGTCCGCCCTGCCCTGTTTCTGATCGGGAGGAAGAAGAAGACCTTTGGTCTTTATACAGTTAAGCCCCTGCGGTCCCTTGTAATCCAGAGACCAATCTATGAGTCTTGTTCTTCTTGCAGAAAACCCCCTCAATCTTCTAGATTCCCTAGATCCAATCCACCCTGAGACTTTTGCGAGTAAACACTCGAGTTTATATATGTAATTATCTATATGCCCCTGGTTTTTCGCACTAAGCCCCTGAAGTTCTAAAATCTTTGCCAACAAGTCCCTAGATCTTTAAATAGCCATATTTTTCCTGTTTTAGCTCCGTTTTTATCCGTTCAAGTTGCGTTAAGTTCATAATGAAGTAAAGTACGTGTTAGTGGTGAGTTTTCATCATGTTTGTTTTCTGAAAAATTATTTAATATTAATTTTGTTTAATGCTTAGATAAACCTCTCTTTTATAAATAAAAGCAATATAGTGCTATACACCGTTTTTCATAATCAAATTTAATTTGATTAATTATTATTTCACGTGCTTTTATAAATAAAATCTAATTAGATCTTTTACCCGGTTTTTCATAAACCAAATGTTAATTTGTTTAATATATAATTAAACTTTTCTAATTAAAAGTTGATAGGCTTTTACACCGGCATTTTATAAACAAATGTTAATTTGTTTAATATCAACATGAATGAGTTTTTAATTATAACTTTATTAGTTTACTCGAATCACAAAGTTACGTTTAGATTATTCATATAGTCTAGTTTTTCTAAATTAAATGTTTAATTGGTATAATTCATATATGAATCTTTATAAATAAAAGTTGACTAGTTCTTTACTCCGGTCTTTTGCAAATAAAATATAATGCTGCATTAATTCCAATTTAGGGTATTTTCTTATGAAATATCCTTTACATATCTTTTACTAATTAAAATAAACCTAGCTCATAGTTTGATCTCTCACATATGCAAATCGAACGTTAGTCGTTCTTTATCAAAGCTCTCTGTCTCAGTGTGTCTCTGTTGTAAAGCTAATCTTCTTTCAAGCTCTAGATCTTTTGATCCTAGTTCTTGCTCAAGCCTAGTGTCCTTTCATAAAGCTAACCAAGCCTTTCCTTTTCTCAGCACGGTCTGTGTGCTTCAGTGATCCTTAGAATCGAGCCTATCCTTTAGTGCGTTCTTTTAAAGCTTTTCTTTTGATTGGTGCCTTGTTCTTAGTTTGCCTGTTTGTTTGCTTTGTATGCTTGTGCCTGATGATTGATGCGAGTAGAAGGAACGTGGTTCGAGAGCTTTGAAGAGCTTGAAGGTGAAGACAATCTGAGCAACATCATTACACTGGTTAAAGACAAGTGTGCCATTGTTCTTTTGTCCTAATAACTGTGTTTAATCACATTGCATATGCTTGCATTAATATTGATGGGTCCTATTAAGGTTTATCCTAGTCTTTATTATTATTCCTTGTTAACCTGGGTTTACCTTTTTGTTGGGTAGCTATGCTTAGTTGCTCTACTTGGGTTATGGTGGTTCTAATGAACAACAATGATGAACTTGCTTTACTTTTATGCTGTATCTTTGGTTAATACAAGATCATATGCTTAATTGGAACATGGAGCGACCACCCAGGACAACAATGCAACCACAAGGACTAAATGGCTCTGGTCTTGGCTGAGTAATTAGGGAAGTCTTGTGTGGCCATTACTCGTATAGTCGCTTGGGTACGGAGGAATGCTTTTAAGGCTCTTCTATTCCGGATAGGTATTGGAACGAAAGTACTCTATGGCTGACCGTCCGTGAATAGAAGTGAGGTACGAGAGATAGCCTCTATGGCATATGCTACTATGGACTAATACACATGGGAGGACTATTTGTAAAGGCCTCATAGCATCCCTATGCGATCACACCTCGGTAGTGTGGTGTGATGCCTGATCAGCATCGCGTGGTTGGGTTTAAAGTTCTTTGAACTTTTATGCGACTTGTGGTGAAAGTGTACAACCTCTGCAGAGTGTAAAACTAATCGATTAGCTGTGCTCACGGTCAAGAGCGTCCTGGACCCTCACATGATAATTGAACTTGAAGATGGACTTAAATCGTGGTTTCTGGTTATGCTAGCCATATGCTTATGGCGTATCTCTATATGTTATTTGTGGGTTGGTATATACTTATACCTTATTAGTAATCAGGTGCTAATAAAATTTGACCAACTAAAATTGCTTAATGCAGTCAACCTGTCAGCCTTTCCTTGATAAGCCTTTGCATTCATACTTTCCCCACACTTGCTGAGTACGACATGTGCTCACCCTTGCTATAAACAATGTTGCTCAGAAAGAGGAAGCTGCTGTGAAGTCGTTGTGAAGATGTTGCTGGTGCTAGGCGTACGTAACCCCCAGTCGACTGCTTGTGGATGTTTGGAGCCTTCGTTTCCAGGATTTAAGCATAATACTCTGATAATCTTCCTTTTTCTTACGTGATACTGTTTCTGTATTCACTTATATGTCACTATATGTATGAAAGTAGATCCTGGCATACATATAGTTATGCATCTGGTTTTCTTTGGAAAAACAGGTGTGACAGAGTGGTATCAGAGCTGTATCGACTGTAGGACGTAAGCTTAGTTAGCAATGGATGTTTCCTAAGGCCTCTTTTGATCTAAAGTCCCTTCTTGCCTTATCCTTGACCTTTCTGATGAACGTTATCACTCCTTAACCATCTTCTCATCTCCCTACCGTGATAACTCTGATTTCTCAAGTTGACTCTTAGCATTTGCACTTCCTTTCTTCACAAATACTAAACCGTGAATTCTTGTCTTTCTCTCAAGTAATGACACTCCCTTGATTTATTGGTGGAATTGTTACCCTTGATATTCTATCTGTTCGCGCAGCTCTCTGACACATCGTTACTATTTTAATTCTTTCTCGAGCTACAGAACTTCGATTGACATGAAATCAGTTGGGTTAGTTCTAGAATTTCATGGGTCAATTTCTTTCAAAAATTCAGCAGTATTCGTTCTGTATCAAGAGAGATACATGCGAATTAGTGGAGCATTCAGAATATGTCAACACTGCTGAAATAGCCATCTTGATTAATCTATATCCCGGGTTCCAAATCTCTGATTGAGGTGATTCCAGTTGGGATGAAGTCGTAATTTTGTCTCCATGATCTGTGAGAAATTAATTAGTTATGGATATTCTTACTGGGAGCTACATCTAATCTATTAGGAGGATGCCCTCTGACTTTATTAACAACGTGTAGTATCGTTCCTCTAACTATGCCCTGTTTGGTGGAATTTAGTGCTTGTATGGTGATGTTTGGTTTTATGATCTTGATTGATTTGTTTCTTTGTAGTGAGTGTTGGTGTATTGTGGGTCTTATATCTACAATAACATCAGTTGCTTAGTTGGGTTCTTCTTTTGTACCACCCACCTCCTTGTTTCTCCCTGTTCTTTCTACCCTGCTCTTCAATCTATCTGTTTACTATTGTTCTCTTTTGATCATTTCTTTATCCACCAACCAGATGGAAAACCCAGAAGGAGATAACAAAGTCAAAAGCCATGAGAACAATGACAACTATGGATACAACCAAGACGTGTTATCTTCGGAGGATAAGTATGCAGAGTTCATGAGGACTGAGCCACTAGTATTCTTTAATACCACATACCCTCTAGAAGCTGATGACTGGATCAAGACAATGGAAGAGAAGCTAGATATGGTACAGTGCAATGATAGAGAAAAGGTTTTGTATGCATCTGGACAGCTTGTTGGAGCAGCTTCAGAGTGGTGGAATGGCTACATCAATGGACATGAGCAACCTGGGAGTATTGTGTGGAAGGAATTTAAGGACAACTTTATCTCACATCATACTCCTGTAAGTGAGAATAAGCTCAAAAGGAAGGAGTTCCTTAATTTAAAGCAGGGACAAATGTCTGTGACTGAGTACGGTGATAAGTTTATCCAGTTATCTATGTATGCCCCAAGATCATCTGAAAGTGATAAGAAGAAACGAGAGCATTTCATTAAAGGATTGAATGAAGACCTTCAAAGTATACTAAGCTTACATGAGTATTTCAGTCTGCAAGATGTAATCAACAAAGCCGTTGGGCTAGAGAACAAACTACAGGAGATCATGAGCAAGAAGAGGAAATTTCCAGAGCAAGCTGACAATTCTCACATTTACCATGTATCCCAAACCCAAGAGGATCAGTACGAAGATGCATATCTGGAATATCCCCATGGTTGCACAGTGCAAGTAATTGATGAGACACCATGCAATCGTCAGATCATTAGGGAAACTAGAGCTTGTTTCTACTGCAAAGCTGGTGAACACTTTATCAGCAGGTGCCCAAAGAAACGCGTGGATCGGTATCACAAGAAAGCATGGCAACAATGAAACAAACAAGACAAGACGCCGAATACCTAAGGATGATCAGATGAGTTAGGTTGTGAGAGAGTTTTCTGTAATATGAAAGGAGGATAATGCTGAAGGATATGTAACGAGTTCGAAACAAACCCTTGTCTCTTGCTAACCTTTTCCGAATCTCGGGACGAGATTCCTTTTAAGGGGGTAGATTTGTCACACCCTGAAATTTTCAATTTCGGGATGTGAATAGAAAGAATAATTAAATAACAATTTTCTCATAATTTTAAAATTTTTCTAACATTTATTTTCTTTACAAGAAATATAGTATAAGAAAAAAAAGCATTGTGTGATTTTTCTAAATTAAATAAAATGTTTTTGTGTGTGTTGCATTCATGCTGATGCATCCTGGTGTTTTTGAGTGTAAAATGTTTTACAAACACGCTTGGGTGTTGACCAAACCCTTCCGAGAATTTTCCGGATTTATCTGGGATTTATTCTCATTTTCTCTGAGCATTTTCTATTTATTAGAAGGCTCTAATCTTTTTCATGAGCTCCAAATATTTTATTTGGATTGTTCGTGTCTCAATCTATTTCTGGGAATTTTCCTGGAATTTTCAGAGTATTTTTCGTGACTTTAATGAATTATCTAGCTATTTCTAGATTATTCTTTTCACGAAATTGTTTTCTGAAAATAAAAAGAAATTATTTTCTTTTCTCCCTTCCTTACACTCTTTTGGCCCACCAAGCCTTTTAGTCCAGCTCGCGCAAAGTCTGTCTTTTGCTGCCCCCTCATCTCTTTTCCTTGGTCAGCCCAACAACAGTCGCTCGCGGCCCAACTCCAAATATCAGCCGCCGGTTAGGAAGTCCGGCGGATCACCCCGAATTCTTCGCCTTCACTCGATGGATCTCCCTTGGCTTTGCGGCCCAGTTTCAGCTTTGGCCCGTCAGCAGCCCAACTATCTTTTCCTCCGCCGCTGTCGCCGACAGGTGGACCCCACCTGTCATTTCTTTCTTCCCCGTCGTGTCGGAGTTGGACACCGGCGCCGAGCTTGAGTCCCGACCGCCTCCGCACTCTCTTCCCTTGGCCCGCACGGCAAGAAGGACGTCCCCGGGCCTATAAAACCCCAGCCCGGCCTCCGCGTGACCCTCTTGCTCGCCTGTCCTGCGCCGCGCCCCTGCTCCAGCGCAGCGCCGCCGCTTCCGCCGGAGTGCCGCTGCTGCCCGTCGCCGAGCATCACCTCTCTCCTCTCCCGGGGCAAGCTAGAAACGCCGTGAGGTCCGCGACGACGCGCCGAGCTCAGGGAATCCTCGCCCATCGCCGGAGACGCCCTGGGGCACCGACACGGCATCGACCCCACCGGCCAAATCTCCTCTGTCCGCCGTCGTTGATTCGCCGGGTAAGGACGCCGCCGGGCAAAGCCAACCTCGATAGGAGATCCCTCACGTCGCGCTGAAGCTGTTGAGCTCCTCCTCGTCCCCGGAGCTCCTCCGGAGCATCACCGCCGTTTGGAGCTCCACTGGCCGCCGGGCAACCCTCCACCGCCGGCCGGATTTCCGTCCGTCCCCGCCCAAGGTGAGCAGACCCACACGGCCCCCTCGGCCTCCTCTCCCTTTTCCCCAACTTGCCCGAGACTCTCGCCGTCCGAGTCGTCGGCGAAGTCACCGACCGGAGCCACCGTCCGCCCTGCCCTGTTCCTGATCGGAAGGAAGAAGAAGACCTCTGGTCTTTTTACAGGTAAGCCCCTGCGGTCCCTTGTAATCCAGAGACCAATCTATGAGTCTTGTTCTTCTTGCAGAAAACCCCCTCAATCTTCTAGATTCCCTAGATCCAATCCACCCTGAGACTTTTGCGAGTAAACCCTCGAGTTTATATACATAATTACCTATATGCCCCTGGTTTTTCGCAGTAAAGCCCCTGAAGTTCTGAAATCTTTGCCAACAAGTCCCTAGATCTTTAAATAGTCATATCTTTCCTGTTTTAGCTCCGTTTTTATCCGTTCAAGTTGCGTTAGGTTCATAATGAAGTAAAGTACGTGTTAGTGGTGAGTTTTCATCATGTTTGTTTTCTAAAAAATTATTTAATATTAATTTTGTTTAATGCTTAGATAAACCTCTCTTTTATAAATAAAAGCAATATAGTGCTATACACCGTTTTTCATAATCAAATTTAATTTGATTAATTATTATTTCACGTGCTTTTATAAATAAAATCTAATTAGATCTTTTACCCGGTTTTTCATAAACCAAATGTTAATTTGTTTAATATATAATTAAACTTTTCTAATTAAAAGTTGATAGGCTTTTACACCGACTTTTTATAAACAAATGTTAATTTGTTTAATATCAACATGAATGAGTTTTTAATTATAACTTTATTAGTTTACTCGAATCACAAAGTTACGTTTAGATTATTCATATAGTCTAGTTTTTCTAAATTAAATGTTTAATTGGTATAATTCATATATGAATCTTTATAAATAAAAGTTGACTAGTTCTTTACTCCGGTCTTTTGCAAATAAAATATAATGCTGCATTAATTCCAATTTAGGGTATTTTCTTATGAAATATCCTTTACATATCTTTTACTAATTAAAATAAACCTAGCTCATAGTTTGATCTCTCACATATGCAAATCGAACGTTAGTCGTTCTTTATCAAAGCTCTCTGTCTCAGTGTATCTCTGTTGTAGAGCTAATCTTCTTTCAAGCTCTAGATCTTTTGATCCTAGTTCTTGCTCAAGCCTAGTGTCCTTTCATAAAGCTAACCAAGTCTTTCCTTTTCTCAGCACGGTCTGTGTGCTTCAGTGATCCTTAGAATCGAGTCTATCCTTTAGTGCGTTCTTTTAAAGCTTTTCTTTTGATTGGTGCCTTGTTCTTAGTTTGCTTGTTTGTTTGCTTTATATGCTTGTGACCAATGATTGATGCAAGTAGAAGGAACGTGGTTCAAGAGCTTTGAAGAGCTTGAAGGTGAAGACAATCTGAGCAACATCATTACACTGGTTAAAGACAAGTGTGTCATTGTTCTTTTGTCCTAATAACTATGTTTAATCACATTGCATATGCTTGCATTAATATTGATGGGTCCTATTAAGGTTTATCAGTCTTTATTATCATTCCTTGTCAACCTGGGTTTACCTTTTTGTTGGGTAGCTATGCTTAGTTGCTCTACTTGGGTTATGGTGGTTCTAATGAACAACAATGATGAACTTGCTTTACTTTTATGCTGTATCTTTGGTTAATACAAGATCATATGCTTAATTGGAATACGGAGCGACCACCCAGGACAACAATGCAACCACAAGGACTAAACGGCTCTGGTCTTGGCTGAGTAATTAGGGAAGTCTTTTGTGGCCATTACTCGTATAGTAGCTTGAGTACGGAGGAATGCTTTTAAGACTCTTCTATTCCGGATAGGTATTGGAACGGAAGTACTCTATGGCTGACCGTCCATGAATAGAAGTGAGGTACGAGAGATAGGCTCTATGGCATATGCTACTATGGACTAATACACATGGGAGGACTATTTGTAAAGGCCTTGTAGCATCCCTATGCGATCACACCTCGGTAGTGTGGTACGTGTGGTTGGGTTTAAAGTTCTTTGAACTTTTATGCGACTTGTGGTGAAAGTGTACAACCTCTGCAGAGTGTAAAACTAATCGATTAGCTGTGCTCACGGTCAAGAGCGGCCTGGACCCTCACATGATAATTGAACTTGAAGATGGACTTAAATCGTGGTTTCTGGTTATGCTAGCCATATGCTTATGGCGTATCTCTATATGTTATTTGTGGGTTGGTATATACTTATACCTTATTAGTAATCAGGTACTAATAAAATTTGACCAACTAAAATTGCTTAATGCAGTCAACCTGTCAGCCTTTCCTTGATAAGCTTTTGCATTCATACTTTCCCCACACTTGCTGAGTACGATATGTGCTCACCCTTGCTATAAACAATGTTGCTCAGAAAGAGGAAGTTGCTGTGAAGTCGTTGTGAAGATGTTGCTGGTGCTAGGCGTACGCAACCCCCAGTCGACTGCTTGTGGATGTTTGGAGCCTTCGTTTCCAAGATTTAAGCGTAATACTCTGATAATCTTCCTTTTTCTTACGTGATACTATTTCTATATTCACTTATATGTCACTATATGTATGAAAGTAGATCCTGGCATACATATAGTTATGCATCTGGTTTTCTTTGGAAATACAGGTGTGACATGATGCCTATGTGATGTGCTGCATAATTCAGGTTTACCATCCTTGCACAATCCAGCCAGTCAGGTTCACTATTTGCTAGAGGCTCAAATCAAATCAGTTTCTCCCATTCCAGAGGACAGTGGCACATACATGATCTTTACAAGGTCCAAGGCAAAATAACCCAATTAATCACTATTACATTTTAGCAAGATCAATCAATAAGATCATCGTCGACAGTGGTGCCTACCGTCCATGTCGCCCTCATCGGCGCACGGGATGGTGAGGCCGCCACATCGGTGGTCCAAACCGAAGTGCCAAACTCGTCCTCCACGGCACCCGCTTCAGCATCGTCACGAACGCCGGGTGGCTCAGGCACGCCTTCGGCACTACCAGCCGCTTCTGATGCCGCCGGCGTCAACCGGCTCCTCGCCAGATGAAGCCTCGTCAACAGATGCCCCAGCTTCACTGCCATCGATCTCTGTCTGCCCTCTCTTTCAATCTGTCTCTCCACACAAAGAATGTGCACTGGTGACGGGATCTGGCAGCCAGCTCTGGTACGGCCGCGGCGACCGGCGGCCAGCAGCGGCGAGGGCTGTGAGGGGCAGAGGGAAGGGCGGTCGCCGCGGTGGTCGGCAGGAGGAGTCGTGTGGGGGCGTGTCGGGGTGGGTAGGGGCGTGGAGGAAAGAAGACCAAATCGTTTTTTTCCCGGCGCGGCGCGAGTACAGGTGGTGGGTAAAGAGAGGTTAGGTGACAAAAATATTACGATTTTGGCATAAACACTTTCTAAATTGCGATTTTTTTTGTCCTTCTATGGGCCTTCTACCCTATCCACTCCCAAAAACATATGACGGGTGGCTCCGACATGAGGGGTAAGGCGGACCCGATTTGGGTGAGAAAAATTTTCAATTGTTTTCGCTCCTTATAGTATAGATTAGATGAGAAGTAGCCTCAGCTACCCACATAACATTGCTCTGGCGCTTACTCCTTCCGTCCCATAAAAAAGTGCGATTCTAATTTTTCTAAGACAGATTAGTAGTGACGCGAAAAGACTCTATTACCCTCATCTTTTAGCCATTTGTAGTAAGTTTTGACATACAAATCAAATCTAATTGCTTAATTAGGAAGGTAAGATCTATTTTTTAGAATTGCACTCTTTGTTAGATTTTTTTCAGCTGAGATTTTTAGACGGAAGGAGTACCTACTACCATCGGCCAATTTGGCCTTGACCAAATGTGCATGGCGCTGATGGCTGCTGGGCAGCAGATTGGCTGGACCCGTGCAGGCCGACCAGGCCTAGGCAGCTGCCAGGCCTATGAAGCCGAGAGCGCTTGCCTCGCGCGCACGTGAAGCCACAACTGTTTCCGTTTCGCGTTGGATTTTCCCCGAAGGCAGAGTGTTCAGTTTGTTTTGCACCACATGGATCTATACCTTTTTCCCCCAACAACATACATGAATAGGACAAGGAACGACGTACGAAAAAACTAAACAGCAGAAGGTGCGGACGATTTGTTCTTTGGTGCGGGCAGGTGGCCAGGTGGGCCCGATGCGGGTATAGGGTGGGTGGGTAAGACGATAATTGGGTAACAAAAATAATAGTTTTTTTTGGCAGAAACGCTCTTCAAATTGTGATTTTTATGGTTGTTTCACCTTTTTGGTCATCATGCGACCTGACGGGTGGGTCCGGCGTGAGGGGTAAGGTGGGTCCAGATTAGGTGAGAAAGGTTTTCAATTGTTTTCGCTCCTTATAGTATAGATTAGGTTTTGGTTGGGTCAGAGTCCCTCAGGCCCACAACACGTTTCGCAGTTGAGTCCTGATGGCCTGCGAGCCATATAACCTGGGCGCTGCCCGTGAAACTCTAGTTGGGTGATTGATCCGAATCCCTTGGTAGATTTGCGTGCAGTGCGTCATCGAGTTGCTTCGGCTCGAGTGCGTCGCTTGGAATTCTTGGAGTTCCTCTTCTTGTGATCGTGGTTCGCCGTGGCCGTGGGTGGGAGATTTATCTAGAGCTTGGATTACATCTTATTGTAAGCTGATCTCTATTTTATCATCGCCATTGAATTGATTAATTCAATACAAGGTTATTTGGTCTTGCTTGCTCATCAAACTGGATTGCAGTTGTGGGATAATTTTCTATTGTTGTGAGAACTACTTTGCTTGTCCTGGACGGTTCCATCTACTTGTCGTTGAATCATTGTGGTGTTGCTGCCGTGAAACTCAGTTATAAGGGGTCATTGTTCTGATTGGTTAGGCAGGAACTACTAATTTGTTCCTGTTCAAGAACTGGCAATTCGGGTATCTGAATATTGTGTCGTGGAAATTAATAAAGTTGCCTGCTACTAATTCTGGGTTAGTTTTCGACTGCATCATAACTGTTTGAATACAAAATTCAGAATATTTTCATTATTGTACATTTGCACCGTGAAAGATTGGGCAATTATTCTTGGATAGCGTAGGCTGGTCCTTATCAGCCTCGACTTCTCGTGACCGCGCAGGCGCAAGCTCCCACACGCTCCGCAAGCGACGACGCCATCTTCCGGTCGCAGCGCACCTCGTCCCGGACCTGGTGCCCTCCCTCGACCACTCCAGCAACGTGATCTCAGGTGGTGGTGGCTCCTCCTTCCCGGAGCTCGACTTCGCGCGGTGGGAACTCGAGGACATCGACCTGGCAGTGGAGTTTCTTCAGTGGCAGATCAGGTTCATCTTGCTCTCGTATCTATGGCATTAGTGGTTGCTGAGGTGGTCGCCCTTGATATGTTCGACGAAATGCCTCTATGGGACAAAGAAGCAGAACAAGTTAATCAGAGTGTGTTCGAAGCTTGGACTGTGGCATCTGACAGTGCTTATCTCGAGGTGTCCAATGAATTGCGCTCTTCTGTTATTTGGGATGAGGAAATTGAGCACAACCTCATGCATGACAGTCTACTGAAGAAGCTAGCTCTAGAGGTGATTTGGGATGAAGAGGCAACACCGGATGACGAGGAGATGTTTGATGACAATTCTTTTGCAGATGTGATTTGGGATGAGGAAATTTCAACCAAGCTTGACATGAACGGTAAATTATTTCAACTACTAGCTTCCGGTGGAGGTTACTTAGATGATGAGAAGGATTTCAGAAATTTGAAATTGCGAATTCCCAAGTTAATCTGAACAATTGATGACCTTTTTGCTTGGGCAAAGCTCTGGATCGGAGCTATCAGGTATCACACGGACTTGCTCAATTTGTTGGTTAATGCTTCAGAATTAAGAATTATGTTTTTGTGTTAACTTTAAGGGTAACGGGTTCCACTTATCTGTTTTGCAGACTAGATATTGACTGTATAGTTCTGTACCAAAGTTAAAGTTAGATAATGATATGTGCCTTGGTGCCTTGATGAACCATATCTCTGCTGAATCTGAAAACATTGTAGTTAGACGATTCTTCCAATTTTAGATCAGCTATTTTTTTGATTTATAGTCTTGCTATTCTCGTAGTACACTAAATGCTGAATACCATACATGTCTTGATGTGTTTTCATAGTACCATTTGTCCCTTTGCAGTTATGAGAAGAAGTCACAGGGGATATGCTAATATTTCTTTCTTTGTCATTTTCTAAAATCTGATGAAACAATACACACATCATGGTGAAATCGCTAAATGAATGGCTTGCCAAATGTGTAGAGTGATCACAATGGTGATAAAAAAGCTGTTGGACAACTGCTATAATTTATTTCTTATTCTAATCCAGTTGTATGCCAAATCTTTTCTTTATTAGTCGACTATTTACAATTCTCAGGTTGCTACAACAAGATATTAGGCGTTGAGGTGTTTTGTGCTTCAGAGGAGTGTGGCTGCACTTAAATTAGTTTTGCCAGTCAACTTAAGGTGACGATTATGTACTTAACTAACACTTACTTACTATGAGGTGACGTTCCGTCACTATGCTTGTAGCTGTCATTTTTTACCTCATGTTCTGAAGTGGTTCTGATCAAGTGTAGCTACATATGGTGCTTGCCTTATAAAAAAAGCAACAACCAAATCATAAAGAATGTTTTGATAATAGCCAACATTTAAGGTACTAAGCTAGATCAAGATTGGATACTTCAAATAGAACTCTCATTTAATGTGCAGGTGTATATATAAAGGTTAACGAATCTGCCTTGGCTTCCTGCTCAGGAAGATGATATTGATAACATATTCTTTGACAACTCTCTGATACTCACATTAGAAAGCATGCACAGATTCTTTAGTAGTAGTTGCTTCAGACCGTCTCCAGCAGGTTGTGTATCACCTGCTGCATCTTCAAAATGAAGAATGAACCGCTACTATTCAGCCTCCAGCAGTTGTTGCATCAGGATCTGCAACATGCAGTCGGGCCTCACCCGTCGCGCATTCCTGGGATCCCTGGGCGTGCTGCAAACCAACGACCGCCCCCCCTCTCTCTCTCTTCTCTTCACATGGTCCCCTCCAGCTCCTCCTCGCTACCTTAGCGCCGGCGTGTGCCAGTCCTCCCTCCCCTTCCGAACCGGCCGCCACGAGCTCCGGCCTACCTCCACCGCCGGCGGCCCGAGCTCGACCTCGAGGAGCCGCCGGATCTGCGCGAGGCGGAGCAGCGACACAAGGCGAGTCGCGGCGCGAGGCAGGGCCGTACTCGCCGGATCTGACGCCGGCGGTGAGGCCACGCCGCCGTGGGAGGAGTAGGTGGGCCGGAGGCGGAGCTCCACGGCCGACGACGGGGAAGAGCTCCACCTGCGCCGCCACCACGGCCACGGGGGAGCGGGAGCCGGATGCGCGGCGGGGTCGCGGCGTCGTCGGGCCGGAGGCGGAGCAGGAGCGCGGCGCCTCCGCTCCCGCCTCTTCCGCGGGTAGGAGGTCGCGCCGCCGTGGGGGACCGGCCTTCCCCATCCTCGCCGACGCGCACGGGGACGACGAGGAGGCCGCGGCTGGGGCGGGGATGACGAGAAGGCCGCACCTGGCGAGCTGCAGTTCGCGGCGGGGTCCGCTGTTCCTCCGTCCCCGGCGACCTCCTCCAGCCCCACGCTGCTCCTCTGCCGGCGAGCACCGGCTTCCCCCGATGGCGGCCCCTTCCCCCGACGGCGGCCCTTCTCCTACCCCGTCTCCGCCGCCCTCCTGTGGCTTCGTGCGCGGCAGCCTCCTCCGACTTCGTGCGCGGCGGCAGCCTCCGGCACGGCCGACTGCTCCCTCCCTTCTCTCCCCTCGCAGGAGCACAACTGCTGGTCGGTTGCGTGAAGGGAACGGGAAGACCGTTGGAGTCCCTCCTCTTTTGCAGCAGGGGATGCTCCTCTCTCGTGCTGCATATCCACCCGTTTTGCAGATGCGCGTCGGGCAACTGCTGGAGTCGGTCTCAGTGTGGAAGTAAATTGGATATATTCAAATTTGATGTATAATGGAATTATTGTTCTTGTTTTGACATTGCAAACTTTGACCAAGGGGATCCTCACATTAGAAAGCATGCACAGATTCTTTAGTAGTAGTTGCTTCAGTGTGGAAGTAAATTGGATATATTCAAATTTGATGTATAATGGAATTATTGTTCCTGTTTTGACATTACAAACTTTGACCGAGGGAGTCCTTATGCTGCATTGACAGTTGTTGCATGTTCTCATGGTGATGCTGGAGGAGTTTGGTCAAGCTTGAAAATTCATAAGAAAATAAGTTGTGTTTTCTTTTTACAATTTTTTTTCAAAATCAGGTAAATATATTATTGCATATTAGGTTGATACACATAATTTATTTCCTCTGATAATGCACTTGAAATTTATATATGTAAGCATAACTGCATTTAGAGCTTTTTTCCCCGTGCTTTAAATTTGCATTTCATTTTACCCTGTTAAGAAACTAATATGCCTTTATGTACTTTGATGGCTACCTAATTTTATTCTCGTAATTTACATACTCATTGTTTTGCAGGCTTACTATGTATGTGTTTCTAATGTCTGCCCAATGTCTCGTGCACATCACTGATAACCATGTATGGTTCAAAAATCTTTCTGTCTACCACTTGTTTACTTATTTGGAACTTCCTTTGCATCTTGCTTCTTGCTGGCTGGTTTTCAAATAACCATGTATGGTTCAAAAATCTTTCTGTCTACCACTTGTTTACTTATTTGGAACTTCCTTTGCATCTTGCTGGCTGGTTTTCAATGTTTCAGTGGTCTAACGCCCCTGATTGCATAATTGCATATGCCGAGTAGGTCTTAAAGAGCTCCCAAGGGAAGTGACATTGTGGTTCATTTACTTTCTTGCCCTTTCCTCAATTTTTGACCATCCGTCACCGATCACCACTTTTGATTGCTACTTGCAGTTGTAGAGAAATAATTATATGCTATTATATGGACACCATTGCATCTTAGTAACCTTCTTTAGACAATCATATGATTTGTCACTTCTCTCATAGTCTATTTGTTGACGATGTGAAAGCCGTTGTAATATAATTGACAGTATATACTGATGATATAAAAAACATTAATAATCTCGTGTCAATTGAACATACCAGTTCAAATTATATTTGACATCGGTCTGGGCACATGTGCCACGAACCTTTAAGTCAAGGCAAAGCTTGAAGATACCACGGAAACATTCATCGAAGTATGAAATCATTCATTAAATTTTCATATCCAGTTTGCTGGTGAAAGTATTTTCAAGGTGGAGGGAGGCTAGGTGTTGATGGAATGTACTACTAATTCGATGATGCAATAATGTCAAGAAACATTAACAGTGTTGGCTATGGAATTTAATGTCTCTTTGGTTTATTACCTATTATCTAGCTTGTTTATTTCAGAGACTCGAAAAGTCCTTTTTAATATCCATGTTTATTTTCACACGATTACTATCTTATTGGATGTTTCATGTATTGCAATATAAATATGTTGCTGCCCGTAGCAACGCACGGGCACGGTCCTAGTATCTCTAAGGGTGATTGATTTACAATCCTGAGTATGTAGAAGCTAACCAGGACACTTATGCGGAGCTGAATGTAAAGTCCGACTAATTCGTGGTTGTTGTATGTATTGACATTCTCTGCTTGGTGCTGCATATGTTGAAGAATGCCATAACTATTTCGTTCTATCGATTAACGTAATACAGAGTCTCTATCTAAATGGGAACAAAACATGAAGTTCTCCTTAATTGCGTCAAACTTTTTTTCCAGAGTTTTGATGCAAAGTTTGTTAGACCAACTGGCGTTGTTATGCAGTACGTAAGGTGCAAGCACTGCCATCATGTTGAATATTAAATGATATTCATCTCATACAGTATAAATTCAATATATTTATATAGAGCTTTGTTACATTACTCGTACCAGAAGGTACTTGCAAGTATTTTTTATTTCTTATCCTTATTAATAAAAAAATCAGTAGATTTACACATAATTAAAGAATACATAATAATTTCTCATTATATTTTGTACTTTCCTTTAGGTATTTTTGGTACTTCCACCATTAGATTTCGTCGGATAAATAGTTCTCATTAATTTCAAACATTCTAAAATTTCTTATTTGTACAATGTTATTTTTCCTATGCAGACAAAATCAATGTTCTATTTTGACCGATTCTCTCAACTTTTGGCTCACCTCGTGTTTGTAATTTATTGTTGTTTGTTTAATGTACATCATGTTACACAAGAATCTCTATAGAAACGCTATACTCCACGCCGTATTTTCTTTACTTTCTGAATTTTGTTGCAACGACTATTATTACCATCATGCGTTACGCAAGCTTCAGAAGCGACGCCATCGTAGCAATGGCAAATTGGCAAGCGAGACTAGGATTTTGAGTCGTGGCTTGGTACGAGCTGAGGGCAGCTCCAGTGTAATATCAAAATCGATTTGAGACATAAAAGATGAACCATGCACCGTCCTTTAGTTGATGAAAATTTTAGTGAAAAGTGATGAAATTTTTGCATTAGGTTGCTTGCACAGAGAGAAGAAGTGAACTCACACGGTTCTCTAGGTAAAGACTTTTGATGAAAATTTTGAAACTAAACAGAGTCTCAGGTGTCAGAAACGGAAATCAACCTCTGAAGTCTGAACTGTGTTTCACGCTTGCGAATTAAAAAATTGCCTCAAGCAGAGAAGGAGAGAGAGAAAGGATTCAGCTGCGTTAGGAGAAAAGGTAGATAGGTTGAGGGTTTTAAATGTCTTTTGAGGGTCAACTTACCGAACTCAGGACTGGAGCCATCTAATGGTCTGAATTCCCTGATTTTGCTTTCCAAAATCGATGCAGCACTGAAGCTGCTGAGCGAGGAAGCTGTGCAAATGCTATGCAGGTGTAAATGGTCCAGGCGACCACACACCGAATTTTTATGCGAGGTCTAGATGACAACCCACCACATACTCCTCCTAAATAAGTGTCTTTAGAAATCTGACGATATTATTAGAGGTTTTTCGGTACACAATACCACCCTGTACCACCGGTTGAAAAGGACTCGTATGTAATAGGAAAGGATCTATGTGTAAGGATCCGACGGTTGAGATTAATTCTGTACCACTGGTTTTTTGTGTGGTATGGGTGGTATTCATAGATGGTATGGTGTAACACCCTAAAATTCCATCACCGAAATTACCTTAAGCAACATAGTGTACTAGGATTAGTCTTAAGGACTTAATTAAAATTTGCTAATTAATTTGGGCTCTAAAGTAATTAAATATCATTTAAATAATTTAGAACAAACAAGTGCATGTGCATCATTATTTGGCTTTGCATGGTGTTTGAGTGTTGGTGTGAAGTTTTAGAAGTTTATAAAATAATTTGAAAACTTGAAAATTTTTGAAAAGAGTTTGAGTTTGAAAAGGTTTGAAAAAAAGGGTTTGAAAAAAAGAAAAAAAAACAAACTTACCTTCCGCCACCCTGCCCCGCGTCTCCTTGCCTTCCCCTTCCATCACTGAGCCGCAATTAAGGGCGGTAAAGCCCGCAGACCACGTCGCCATCAAATCCCCTTCCGTTTCTCCTTCTTCTTGCCTCCTTGACGTCCCGGATGTGTCGCCGGCCATTGATGGCAATGCCGCCGCCGGAGCTCCTCTCGCTTCCCCTTCCCCCTCTCTTGCTCTATATAAGCTGGCCATGAGCTCCTGCTTCACCCTTTGCTCAGACACACCCCTGCATTGCCTCCTCGCTTCGACACGCGCCGCCGCCTCTATTTTCCGCCGCCACCGGAGCAAACGCCGACGGTGAAGTGCTCTCCCCCTCCCTTCTTCTTCTCTGTGCACGAAGCTCATCGAGCTCCTTTTCTCTCTCTGCTCCAGGAGCTCATCCCCGTCGTCGGACCATGTCGCGCCCCGTTCTCTTCCGCCGGAGCGCCGCCCGAGCTCGTCACCGTCGTCGAACCGCGTCATCATCGCCCCTCCTCCACCAGTAGCTTCGCCCGACTCGTCTTTGCGTGGTGAGCAACATCACCCCGCCGTTTTTCTCCCTGCGCGTGTACCGTGGCACCAGCGCCGGCTCGCCGGAGTTGCTGCGCCGCCCCCTTCCGGCGCCGACCGCCGTGGATGCCCGTGCCTCCCTCCCTGGTGCATGGCCAGGTGCGCAAGCTCCCCCGCTACGCGTAGCACCCGCCCGTGCTCGAAATGGTGGCCGGGAACGTTCTCCCGAGTCTACGCCGGCGAGTCGCCGCCGCATCTCGCGCGCACGCCACCACGACTGTCTGATCGTGGATCGACGGCTCAGATATGCCGCGGCCCCGGGTCAAAGTAGACCGTAACGGTCAGCGCCCGGATCTCTTGTTAAAGAGCCCTTGTGTTTTCATCTTTTCACAATCATACCCTTCCACCATCGAAAACCCTTACAATCAGGTCCTTCTTTTTATGATCTAGCCCCTGTCTTCTCTGATATATAGCACCCGAGGTCCTTTTCTACCCTTTTCACATGTTAGCCCCTCTGTTATATACATAATTATGTTTTAGGTCCTTTGTTTCTTTTAAATAAGCCCAGAGAGCCTAGTTTTCTTACAGAAAAGCCCCTGCATTTTGTTTTAATCATAACTTTCATGTTTTAACTCCGTTTTTCGTGTATAATATATCAAAATGATCGTATCAGTGAGTAGAACCTTTTTATCAGTGTGTTCTTAGCATATAGCATTGTTTGATGTATTATTTTATTTATTTATTGTATGCTCATGCTTGTGCGTAGATATCGTGCCTGTTTCAACTGAGCAACCTGTCGGAGAAGATCAAGAAGAACCTTTCTTCGAAGAAGAGGATTCCCAGTTTGTAGAGGAAGGCAAGTGGACTTCCCCCTCTGCATTTTTCTCTTTGTCCTAAATAACTGCATATTAAATAATATTTACTTTCATTTGTTGCTATGCATAAATTGATGGGAAAATCACCTTTTTAAGGACATGACTAGAGCTTTACCCCTATCACCTCGGTCAACCCCCCCTTTTTAATAAATGTTTTGGGTAGATAGTTGCTTAGGTCCTTATTACGGGTTGGATGAAAGAGGTTTTATGATAAAGACTTTCATGCTTATGAAATGATGGTTTTATTTAAAGACAAGAGCACTATGATTTAATTGGAACATGGAGAACCACCCAAGAAAATAGTACAATCACAGTCCATATGGCTCTGGCTTAGCCAATTAATTAGGTGTGTGAATAAACTGATGACCTTATCCGAAAGGGGCAGAGGGGGGTCGGGGTTGCAGGGGTATAGCCCGGTCCTTTTGGGGTAGCAGCCTTTGCTAAGGTGCCGACCATTAGGGAGGGTTATGGTCCGCTCTGATCTGTAACTATGCGGGTTGTTGGTCTTTTGCATGCCTTTGTAAAGACTTCGTAGTGGACCCCTAGCCACTCACCTCGGAAGTGTTTAAGGGTCTAGCTAACCCAGGTGACATGGGGAACACGAGCTGTGGGTAAAGTGTACAACCTCTGCAGAGTAAAAACTGATCGATCAGCTGTGCTCACGGTCAAGAGCGGCTTGGACCCTCACATGATAATTAAACTTAAAGATGAATTCAAATTGTGGTTTCTTATGGTTTTGAGATATTGTTACAAATACTTAATCTTTGGGGTTGGTATAAACTTACACTTAGTAATAGGCTTGCTAATAAAATTTGGACCAACATTAAAATGCTAACCGCTGTAAACCCTTAGCCTATCCTTGGCAGCCTTGCATACTTTCCCCCACTTGCTGAGCTCCAACCATAAGAGTGCTCACCCTTGCTTACCGCTGTTCAGATGAGAACAACGGTGAGGAGTACTTCAGCGACTTTGAGGAGTTCTGAGGCATGCGATCCCCCAGTCATGTGCCTGTGGAAGTTGAAGTTGAAGTCGTCCGTCTAGTTATCGTTTGTTCTATTGGACCTTCGTGTCCACTGCCTGAGTGTAATAATGGATAATGTAATGGTTTAACTCTTGTACGTTTTGATTACTGTTTATGATATTACACTCTTTTGTCTATCGTATGTGTGTAACTTGATCCTGGCGCACATATGAGATGCATTTGGTTTCTCTTCGGAAATCAGGTGTGACATATGGGTAGTATACGGGTATTATCGGAAATGCAAAGTGATATTATTGTAATATATGAAATGAAATGTGCGTCACGGGTGACAGGACGAATGGAAGGAGGAGAAATAATTTTCCAAATAATATACATCAAGCAAATTACCATTTTATCTATAGCAAAAAATCGATAATACCACCGTACTACCACTGGGTGGTATTGTGTACCGAAAAACCTCTATTATTAAGAGACGGAGCGAGTACCTGCTACCGCTTTTTGGTGTACTAGGTTCTATTTTAAAATTGATCACGACAGAAGCTTCCTTCTTGTTGTAGCCGCATATCCTCATGCCACTATGGCAGTGCCCACCCGTCCACCGTCCACAGATCGATCACGTCGAGCGCGTCATCGGCTCGTCACCCATAAATTTAGACATGTTGCTTCGCCGACCAGGCCGCAGCGGTCGGTGACCCATCCCGAGTGCACATGCCCGCGCCGCCGATCGTCATCGCCGGCCGTCATCACCACCGATCGCAGCGACTGCATGTATTGTCTTTGTACCGAGGAAATCAGCCACATTTCAGTAGACCACACCTCGTGGACAAGGTCAGTGAGGTCACTATGACAAAGTAACAAGGTATAATAGCCAAAAGCCTCTTCCCACTTTGATCCCTCCCTCCTCGACCCTAGTCGACAAATCGATCTGCACTATTTTCATTCATGTGTACTTTTGACACTAATTGTTGTTTGCATGCTTTTGGACTCTTGTTTTTCTTCTTTGCACTCAACTTGCTCGAATTTGGTGCTCTTGACCCTTATTGTCAATACAAAGGAAGAATGGATCCCCAGGGGCTCTCCTATTGTTCTTCTTCCTCAAACTTCTTCCTCATCAAATTTGAAGGTGGCCTTGGGGCTATCATGGCATCCATGGTGGTAGGGGGGCACAAGCCCCCCTCCCTCGTCCCACCACTAACTCCATCACTACTTGTTGTTCTTGGCTGGTATTGCATTAACCTTTTTTATTTGCTTTTGGTAAGCTTTTTTGGGGTGTGTGTGTGTGGTGTGTGTGTGGGGGGGGGGGGGGGGTTAATGATGGGAAGGGAGGAGAGAGTTGGGTTTCCCGTCAGCATGCAGGTGCTCGCGGTCGATGACGATCTCGCCAACCTACCGAGCCCTGTGTGCATGCACGTACCAGTCACACATCCCTAATCTGAAACATTCATCGTTCTGATCGCAACCTACGATGACTAACGATCAAAGCCAAAGGTGTAATTGTAAAGGATCCGCAGTTGTCAAAAACACTGAATTTTTCTTCTTTGCAATGATCCCTCCCTCCCCGGATCCCATGATAAAGTCAGAATATCCAAAAGTCCCTCCTTACTTCGATCCCTTCCTCCCCCAGACCCTGGTCAGACAAATCGACCAACACTTTTCTTTTTTTTTCAAGTTTTAGCACTAGCTATTGCTGTTGCTGGCTTTTGGGCTCTAGCTTTATTCCATGCACGTAGCTTGCTCCAATATGGTGCTTTTGACCCTTGTTGTTCTTGGATGCTGTAATTTTTTATTTACATGATGATACTTTGATGAGTCCTGCGAAAGTCAATTTTGTAGGGGTGATTGATTCTACAATCCTAGGTATGCAGAAGGTAACCAAGACATGAATGCAGAGCTGTATGTAAAGTTTGACTAGTTCGTGGATGTTGTATTGACATTCTCTACTTGGTGTCGCATCTGTGGAAGAATGTCATAACCATAACTAACATCTATTTCGTTCAGTCAGTTGCATACATAACGTAATACAACGTCTCTATCTCTATCTATAAATGGGTACACTCATGAAATTCTCCTTAATGGCATCAAACTTCCCCCTCCCCTTAGTTAGTTTGTTAGAACAACTAGCGTTATGCACTATGTAAGGTGCAAGCACTGTCACCATGTTGAATATTCGATGCATAAAAGAAATGATATTTATCTCGTACAATATAAAGCCAATATATTTGTATAATATTATTTTCTTTTTCATGCAGACAAAATCAAATGTTGTAATTTTACCGATCCTCTCAACTTTGTGGTCACCTTGTGTTTGTAATTTATTATACATGTTATACAAGAATCCATGGTGGTGGTGGTGGAGGTGGTGTGTGTGTCACACTCTAGCTCCGTCACTGCTAGTTGTTCTTGGCTGGTATTGCATTAGCCTCTCACGATTCGTTTCAGTTTGGCCCAATCACGTCTGGTTTTATTCCTCCCTCACCTGGACCCTAGCTGACAAATCGACCTGTGTTTTTCTTCTTTTCTTTAGTAGTTTCATTCATATGTAGTTTTAGCACAAGCTGTTGTTGCTAGCTTTTAGGCTCATGCTTTTCTTCCATGCACTCAGCTTGCTCGAATCTGGTGATCTTTACCTTTGTTGTTCTTGGATGGTATTGCCTTGGGCTCTCATGATTCACTTCAATTTTATTTCTCGTCTGGAAATAGACCTGAGTATGACCCACCCGACCCGACCTACCCTAAAAAAGCCCAATCCAACCTAACCCGACCATGTGATGATTCAGGCCAACATTTTTTACTCGAAACTTAGAAAACCCTGAAAATTGCACACACAAAGTGTTGATCAACCCAACCTAGTAACCCAAACCCGACCTGACCCAACCATGTGATGAGTCGGGCACGGGCCAACAATTTTTGTCCCGAAACTCGAAAGGACCCGACCGGACCCGATAAATGATAAGGTCTACTTGGAACTGAATCCTTTGGAACGTTTTGAGGTTGCGCGAATTGAGGGTGCTTCTTGGGAGGGGTGATGATGGAAAGAGAGGAGAGAGATGAGTTCCCTGTCGGCTTGCAGATGCTCGTACAATATAAATCCAATATATTTGTATAATTTTATTTTCTATGTAGACGAAATCAAATATTCTAATTTTACCAATTCTTACAACTTTTTACTCAACTCGTGTTTGTAATTATTGCCATCTGTTTAATGTACACCATGTTATACAAGAATCTTTGTAGAAACATTGTTATCTTACCGGCTGTGGCTTCTTGAATACTACATCAGTAGCTGGTGACTGGTGAGAGAGTTGCTAGTGGGAACTCAACTCCCCGTGTCCAGCTTCTAGTGCCTCCTGTCCTGGGGCTGGGGCAAGTTTATCAGATTCAAAGCTGTGAGTCTGTGTCACAGGGCAAAGAGTACGCAACCGCGTACTCCGTGTCGATTATTCGGATCGGATGGGCTCCTCCTCCTGACCGCGTGACGTCAGGAAACGTCCCGTCGAGGAGCCGCCTCGTCCCCCCAGCAACCGGGAGATGCTCGCTGGCTGGATTGCCCTTTACTTTTTAAAAAATCAGTTTCGTGCTTGTGGCCCGCCCCGCCTGCGCTGGCTCGTGGCTTTTTTTTACAACTGCAAATATAAAATATTAAGCAGCCAAGTTACAAACAAGTCCTCCGAAGAAGACGAAATTACAAGCAGGTCCTAAGACCGGATAAGCACAAACACAGCAGATGTGGTGGCTTTGACGAGTTCGCCGGTGATGGGCAGTAGGGGCACCGGAGGCGCATACAGCCAGGCGGAAGGACTGCTCAAGGAAGTTGTAGATGGGCGACCGAGCTGATGGAGCATATTCCAGACGACCGAAGGATAGGTAGCTTGCCTCGCCGGAGGTAGAAGACAAAGCTCGAAGTCGGATCCCTGGGTGAGGCGAAGTCGTTGAGCCAGCATCCAGTGGTGACGTGCCCGGAGTGAGGCTGGTTCTGCAGTAACGAAGGCTGCTTGGTGGACGGCGTGGCGGAGCGGAGGTGCGGTGAAGACAAGTCGAGGATGAGCAGATCTCGGGGTCGAGGCGGAAGCGGCGGCGAAGAGGAGAGATCCGCAGGGTGGAGGGGTGGTGGTACTTTATTTAAACACACCTGAGCAGCGAAGGCGACAGCGACGAGGAGGCCCAAAAGGTCGGCGATGACGACGGCGATGGCGCAGCCAAGGAGGTACTGACCACGGAGGGAGAAAGCCATAGAAGCAACTACAAAGAAAAAAAGGTTAGATAGGTACTAGATCTACAAGTTGGGGGTTCCCCTACCCTTTGCTCGCCGCCGGCGAGGTCGCCGGAAGGGATAGAGGGAGGGCCCGAGCTGGGTGTGGGCGGAGGGAACGAGGTGGGATGGACGCTTCGAGAGGAAGGTAGGAGGAGGGAGGGATTGGTATGGAGTGTTAAGCCAACGAAATTGGCTCGTGGCTTTGAGAGACTGATGAGTTTTGCTTGCCTCGCCTCGCCCGTCGTCCATATAAACCAGCCCTCCATCAGCTAGCATCCACACAATTGCCACACACTGACACACACACCAGATAGATATCTTCGGCATAATCGCCTTGGGGTGCGTGGCGGTCCTCGTCGCCTACGTGATGGCCACACTCCTCTTCTGCGTGTGGTTCGATGATGACGAGGCGGCACCAGCGCCGGCGTCGGCTCCCCCTCCCCCTCATCCCAATGGATCTGCTTAGCTAGGTGGAGGGTGCTAACCAGCTACAGAGGCAACAGTGGGGCGGGAGGGGCTCGAGCCCCCCTACCGCTCGCCGGCACGTGGAGCCCCGCTGGATCCCTTCAAATTTTTTGTCATGTACGTATAAGTAAAACTTTAAAAGGGACTGAGATTATACTAGATATAAAAAAGACATATTTCAGTTTATTGGGCCAACCAACCAACATTATCCGATCAAAGTCCAAAGCCCAACAACAGAAAAAAACCTATCCCCCGATACTCTCTCGTCTCTCCCTCCCTCCCTCCCGATTTCCACCGAGGCGGCGAGGCGCTGAAGCCCCGACCCGGTGACCCCCGTCTCTGGTCTTGATCCGGTCGACCGGTCCCGTAGCGCCCTAGCGACGGCGCCGCGGTACTCCAGCTCCGGCCTCCGGGCCTGCCTCTGGCAGTCAACATACAGAGGCATAGAACAACAGAGGCAGACGCTGGTGGGCGCAGGCCGCTTTAGTTCAGCCCCTCCTAGAAATTTTTCTGGCTCCGTCCCTGGTGCTAACTAGTAAGGTAGTATATATTAAGGTAGTTCAGGCTACTATAGCAAACTCTAGTATATTGTGTCAGGCATTTGTTGTCGTGCTCCGAGTCCATCAGAAGATTCTCTCTTCTCCAAGGGCGGACCCACGTTGACACTAGCGAGGACACATGCCCTCACTCAGAATTTTCATATCAAGGTAATGGATAGATTTCCACCGTGTTCAACGTTCATCACATAGGAATTTGTTAAGCTGTGCCCTCACTCATTTTTCACTCTGGGTCCGCCCCTGTCCCTGGCTATATGACTGGAAACTTAGTGTTTCAATTCAAATACAACATCTGGATCAACTGCAAAATTACGATGTTTGACAAAAAGATGGATCGATACTCCTTCCTTTTTGTAATTCGATTGTGCGCATAGTTTGCAAACTCATACCGGCGGGTATTGGATTTTGGCGTGCGGATGGGACGTGCACGCTAACTTCTGTAAACCAACCCTGTTGAAAATCGAAAGATGGATTAATAAACATTTGAGATTTGCTCCGATGGTCCTCTTTTTAAAAAATCGCACAGATTTTAAAGCAATCAAACATATTAGATAATTAGTTAATCTTTAAGGGTAGTCTTGTCTTTCTCCCTATGCATGCGGCCAGCGCGATCCAGTTTTTTTTGGCGATCCTGTGACGGCCGGATCGCGAGATGATTCCCCAAACGATGAAATTAAACATCAACTCACATCTAGCATCATCATCGTCCTTAATTGAGAAAAATGTGTGCCTAATTCTCCACTTTAGATTAGGAATTTGGGATATACACAAAGATGCTAATCCAACTCTGAATAGGAGGTATAGATGTCCAAAAAGCCCGCAGCCCGCTAGCCCGTCCGAAATCACGTGTTTTTGGCCCGGTCCGAACTCGGCACGGCACAGTACACTGCGGGCCCGGGCTGGCCCGGCCTGTTGCCTCAGGCCGGGCATGGGCCGCCACCCCAGCCCGGCAGGCCGCCCGGCCCGGCACGAAAAAAAGGGTGCGGCCCGGTACCAACCCGTAAATCCCCAGCCACATATATAATGAGGAAAAAATCTAACCCTAACTCCCTAATCTCCCCTCCCTCTCCCAGACTTCTGCCGCCGCCCCACCCTCTCGCGGACTCCCTTTCCCCGTTTCCCGATCTCCCCGCCGTGACGCTCGTCCGTCCCCCTCGCGGACTCGCGGTTGCCCCACGGCGGAGGCCGCAGAGCAGCGCCCGGCGCCCCGACCCCACGACGCAAAAGCCGGCGAGGTCGCCTACTTGCCTGCACTGCCTCTTCTGCTCCAAGGCCGGCGCTGCGGCTCCTCCCTCTCTTCTCCTCCAAGGCCGGTGCTGCGGCGCCCCCCTTCTCCTCCATGGCCGGCGCAGCGGCGCCCCGCCCCTCCGCATCCGACCGCCGCTCGCCCTCCCTGCCTCCGCCTTCTTCCTCCCATCCCGACGCTGACGATTCCTCTTCGGATCCTCACCCGGCCGTGCGGAGCCAGAGGCGCAGAGCTGGGGGTCGATCTCGGGGAGAGGGGAGCTCGAGCAGCGGCGATGCGGGGTCACGAACTCGCGAGAAGCAGTGGCGCCCTTCGCGGGCCGCAGGCGGCCCGGCCTGTGGGTCAGTGCCGGGCTATGTCGGGCCAGCCCGGCACGAAACGGCACGACGGGCCCGTGCTTGGGCCGTCGGCACAGCCCGTGGGCTGTCTCGGCACGACACGGTGGAACTAAGGACCGGGCTCGGCCCGGCACGATAAAGAGCGGGCCACCCCGGGCCCGGGCCAGGGCCGGCCCGGGCGGCCCGTTTGGACATCTATAATAGGAGGTAGTTTGTAATCACAATTCACAACGCATGTGTTTTTTGCTCCGCTGAGATCACAGATGCATTCCGTTCTTGATGCATGTGAGAATTAGTAAGGTTTAATCATCATTGGATCTCATCTTCATGCATAACGAATTTCAGAATAATTAAATCTTCTATGGAGTGGTGCAGATCGGGAAGGATGAAAAATTATATGTGTTTGAGCGAAATTGATTTTTCGTCAGGCATAGAGGAACAACCGAAGATCTGTGGTATCTTTGGCATTAAAGCGGGGGGGGGGGGGGGGGGGGGGGGGGGGGTCCGCCCTAGGTAGAAAAGGAAATCGGGCCGCAGTATTGTGATAGAGAAAAAAAAAGACTAAGTTGCCCTTTTAATATTAAATAATTATTTTCATGTTTATCTGCTTTTAAATCCGTGCGATTTTTTAAAAGAGGACCACTGGAGCAATTCTCTAAACATTTGAACCTACAAAAGGAGTTGTGGTCAATCTCTAAGGCCAGTCTCAGTGAGTGTCATGGGAGATTTCATGAGCATTAAATCATATGTCACATAAGCAGATTTGATGACTTGACACTCTAATTATGAAGAGACACTACTAGGGAAAGGACCTTTAGTACAGAGTCCAAAACCCTATTCGTACCGGTTTTGAACCCGGTACTAACTAGCCGGTACTAATATGGAGGGCCACATTAGTACCGGTTCAACATATCCGGTACTAATGTTCAACTCTCCGTAAGCTCTCGTTCCCGTTTCCGTTCGTCCATCCTTCCCGTTTTCTTCTTTATTATTTCCTTTTTTTCTTTCCTTTTCCTTTCTTTCGTTTCTTCCCCATTCTCCCGGTCACAAGAACAAGCACATAAAACCACAAAATTTTACAAGTCTTCTCATTTTATCTCACACGTCATATTCAACCTCACACAAATTCAACAGTATACATCTTCACCACATGCATTTCACACAAATCTATCACAAGAATTTCACAATAATCAACACCACTGTCTTCACCAAATACTAGAGCCTTCACCAATCAACAAAACTTCACAAGAACACAAGAATACTACTAACCACTAACAAATTTGACAAAAAATTGAATCCAGCTTCGGCCGCCGGACCTCCCAAGCCGCACCACGCGCCTCCGAGCCGGGTGCCGCCGCGACCTTGCACGCCTCCGCGTGGGAGGGCCACGCGCGGGAGGCCGCGCCACCGCGCCCTCGAGCCGGGCACCGCCGCGCCTCCTGGATCCGGCTCCGACCGCCGGACCCGCGCCGCTTGGGTGGCCGCGCGCCACCGAGCCTCCACGTCGGCGAAAGGGCCTTCGCGCCACCGTGCCTCCTGGATCCAGCTCCGGCCGCCGGACCCGCGCTGCTCGGGTGGCCGCGTTGCCGCACGCCCGCGCCCGACGGCTTCCTCCCGCCCCGCGCCCGCGTCCGCCGCTCCTGTTGGCGGTCGATTTCCGTCAACCTAGCCACTTGTTTACCTTCTATGTTGGTATTAATTTGATATTCACACTAACGATCCTAACCCCCATTATATGTTAAGTTCGCACCGCATGGTTTTTGGAGTTTTTTGTTTACACAGGAATCAAGAGTCTAAAAGAGGACTTCCGGGTAGAGTTCATCAAGGGCTTTACAAGAAGATCATGAAGCCCGGCACAAGTCATGATACAAGATGAACATGACTCCAAATGAACCAAGGACTAAAGCGTGAAGCCGAGAAGTATTGAGAACCTAGACGGAAGATGCGGGAGTTCATACGCAAAGCACCCTTATCTAAACCGCAAGGAAAACGTCGTCAAGGACCCACATGCAACTCGGCAAAAATTCAGGAAGTCACGAGAAGCACCTGGAAGAAAAACGCGGGGACGAACCGGGCCAGAATGTTCCCAGGCCGGTCGGCCCAGGCCGGCCGGCCCAGCCCATTCTGAGCCATGTTCGCCTCCCCCTTTGACCTAGCACCTCTTCGGGCTATTTATAGTCCCCGTGCCAAGTCACAACCATCAAGTCATTCGTCATCTGCCGCCGAGGAACAGAGGAGCTTGAGGGACACCTTCTCGGAGAGGAGGGTCGTGATAGTCGTCTAGGGTTCACCTAGCCGGCGTGGAAACCTTGCATGGAAGACCACGTCAGAGTTCCAGAGGCTTGAATCAAGATCAAGGTAGGATCCCGGTTGGATCTTATTCATATATACACTTATGATGGAGTTTCATTGAATCTGATAACTAGCAATCGAGTGCTTTCCCTTCGGCTTTGTCTTCTCTTGGTTTTGCTTCTTCCTCGATCTATACTTAAGATAGATCGCCTAAGGTGCTCTTGTAGCCGCAGTGGCTAGAGGTGCATACTCGACCTACCAAGTGTTTTCAACATGCTCTTCATGAGCGTGCTCTTAGGTTCACCTACACAAGAAGCGGGGCATCGTGACAGTATGTCGATCACGTGTACGGTAGGTGCCTTCGAGGGTTGGACCGGAAGCCACATGCTTTTTATCAGATTCTTATTGCTATCTTCATCTCTCGCTGGGAACTACGACAAAGGCACGATCTAGACTCTCTAGATCGGTTACCTCTTGCTTTCTCTCGCTACCTCTCATGTTTTAGTAGATTAGATGCGTTTGAAACCTCTCTTAAACAAAGTGCTTTCTCGCTTTATTGGATCGATCTTGCGTTGCGCATTGTTCAACGGATTTGATACCTTGGGATCACCACTCAAGGGAAGAAGGGTCCCTTGACTACGACGAAGGATTTGTCCGCTTGCAAGTCCAAACGAACTTTGCAACGATAATCAAACATCAACAGCTCCCCTGGAGAGAGCGCCTACATCCGCCGCGCCCCTGAAGAGATAGCAGAGAGATGTGAGAAAAATCAGAGGAAGAAAGAGCTGCAGTGGATTGGAGAATGAGGGAAAGGAGATAAGGATGGGAGGGAGATGAGTGGAGGAGAAGGCGCGGGGGGATCGAGACGGCGTAAAAAACGGAGTGGTGGAGTTGGGCGCAGAAAACGGGGGGCTGCAGTTTTAGTACCGGGTCAAAATAGACCCCGGTATTAATTTGGAAAATTCAGTACCGGGTGGTGTCTAGACCCGGTACTAATGCGTGTGTTCCACATTAGTACCAGGTCTAGACACCACCCGGTACTAATGTGTCACATTAGTACCGGGTCGTGTGTTCCACATTAGTACCGGGTCTAGACACCACCCGGTACTAATGTGTCACATTAGTACCGGGTCCAACCCTGACCCGGTACTAATGTGTGTCTTGGCGAGCGCGTCAGGGCTCTTTCTTATGCACATTAGTACCGGTTGAAAAAAAAATCGGTACTAATGTGAAATCCTCCCTAGGACGAAAGGTTGTTTCTCTAGTAGTGAGAGAGATGATAAGAGTTTCATGAGAGTTTCATCACCATGAAACTCACATGACACACTTACCTAGTCCCATAAAACCCAATGAAACTTGCATTGAGGGTGTTATAATTTCATCACATGACACATATGATCATTAACTCAATGCAAAAAGTAAATACTACAAGTTGTCTATGAAATTGTGCAATGAAACTGTGCACTGAGAGTAAGAGTTTCATCAACTTCAAAAGATGACATGACAGTCTTGGTAATAGTGCGATGAAATCATACACTGAGACTGACCTAATAAGCGAGGGACGAGTAGCCACTAGCCACTAGGAAAAGGTAAAGGTAGGATAAAAAGAATAAAGGGGAGAACTGGCTAGCTGCATTGAAATTTGATACGAATGCTGCGATCTGAAGAACACTCCAGTTAATTTTTGTGGAAATCGACTAATCGAGTGTACAATATCACACTAGTAGTTCACTACGTACTCCGTATGCCTTTGGTTATTCGTTTTGTGCACGCGTCCCTTTGGTGTTTTTTCGAGAGCGCAGAAAAGCGCACACATTGATGATTTATCCTATTTATCTCGATCCTATATATGTGAAATAGCAAGCTGCTCGTTAGTGTATTCTTGTCCGCTGCCCAGAGAAATTACTTGTACAATCATCAGAGTCGTCCGACGATGGAATTGCATGCAGCAAGCTGCTCAAAGGAAGCAGCAGGAATGGAGGAAATACTAGCAAGTGCCAGCAAAAAAAAAAAAAGGAAAAATTAGCTTCCGGACACCGCTCGATTGTGTCTTTGGCTACAGGACACTGAAAATTTGTGACTTAGCCACAGCCCACAAGACACTCTTCAACTAGGGTAATTAGCTCCTGGACACTATACTCCATATTTTATTTAGTTTAATTGTACATGTACCGGAAATGACCGTTTTACCCCTGGCTAGTCTTCTCAGAAGGCACCGTTCGCATCTCCATTGCTATCCACTCCTTCCTCTCCCCTTCTCTCCTGCGGCGGCGGGAGTCCGGCCTCCCCCGGCGGCACGGGGCAGCTCCACGGCACAGGACGGCGTCGCGGCGTCTCCCCTGTCCCTTGCCTGGCTCCCTCCGGCGTCGGCCCGCCCCCTCGTCTTCCTCGCCGCTGCGCGGGGACAGTGGGGCACCGCGGTGTGGCACGACGCGACGAGGGGAGGCGAGGCACCGCGGCTCGGCGCGGCCACCCGCACGCCGACCCGTCCTTCTCTCTCCTTCGGACACCATGGCGGAGATTTCCTCCGCCGTCGGCCTCCTCACCCCTCCGCTGCAGGCCGATGGGGATCCGCGCTGCTCACCGATGCGGGAGGACCAGGGCCGCGGCGGGAGGAGAAGCGGCCGGGCATGATGCGGGGAGATCCATCCCCTGCTACCTGGCGGCGAGCAGCCCGGCGTCCCGTGCCTGGGGTCGATGTCCCCTGCGCGGAGATGGCCAGCGCCGTCATCCCCTGCTCCCTCCGTCGCGGCAGAGGCCGGCGGATCGAGCAAGAGCCGGCGAGGCCAAATCGAGCACGGGGAAGCAAAAACTCACCGGCAGAATGGAGGGACGACGCCCGCCTTTGGAGCAACAGGTGTCCGGTGGATGATCGCCTCCTTGCCGAGTCTAGGTGTAGCACTCTTTCCTCCATGTAGGAAACCTCTGAGTAGTGTGTGGAAAATCCCTTTTTTATTTCTCTGTAACTGCTGAAAGCACAAGTGTAATTGACTTTTGACTTGCAAGAAGCCCTAATGAAAAGGTGGGGACGCTCTCTCCCCGTGACCTTTAAAAAACATTATACTCCACATCCACGCTACATTTACTTTTCTTTTTGAATTATGCTGGTACGACGATTATTAGCATCATGCGTTACGCAAGCTGCAGAATGCCTCGCCGTCGTGGCATGGCAAGCGAGACTAGTGCTAGATTTCGAGTTGGACATGGTAGTACGAGGCTACGAGCGAGGAAGCTGTGCAAGTGCTATGCAGGTGTAAATAGGTCCAGGCAGCCACACGTGACACGTCATCAGGTTTAAGGTATAGGTGCCAATCAGTTTGATCACCACATACTTGATGGAGAAAATTATGTGTGTGCCACTGCAGATTACAACTTATGTGCTCTATGTTATTAGAAATTAAGATTTGAGCTCTGTGTCATTGGTTATATTTTTTGATGTGGTCTAGGCTATTGCCGTCACCCTGGGTATGGATGCAAGCGGGGCGGGTTCTGCTGCGAACCCGCTGGACAAACCCGTCAGCAAACCCGCTAATTCCCGCAAACGGAACCTGCTTGGACGGAGCGGGTCTATGCGGGTTGTCCGCAATTGCCCGGCGGCGCCGCAATCCCGCTACTCTGTTCTGATCTCCTTTGGCGACCACAGCCCACGGGCATCGAGGTGCGCGCCCATGCGGGTGCAGAGGTAGATGGCGAGCGCATCGCAACGGAGGAGGCAACGAGAAGGATGCCGACGGAGACACGCCCACGTCGTAGATGCAGCGCTCGCTGCCACGCCGCCGCCCGGCGATGCGTTCATCCTCGCCAGGCCGCTGCTCTTGGTCTTGGCTGGCTCGCTCTATCAAGCTCCCTGCTCGCTCCTGCCGATCAGTGTCTGCAATGTCTGCATGCGCCATCAGGGAGAAGGCCTCGACTGGTAGGCTTGCCTCGGCGGCTCCGCCGGTGGCGGCGCACCGCCGTCGATCCCCTCGATCTGGCCACCCCAGCGATCTGTTATCACAATAATCGTCGTCGTCGTCAGCTCGTCCGCGCTGCTCATCGCCAGCACTGGCTCTCTTTCTCCCGAACTGATGGCTATGCGCTGCATATGGTGCTGCTCGTGCGCACAGATATAGGCTCAAGCAGTGTGGCAGACGGCGTCACACTACGTGAAGCCTGCGCGGCTGCGCTTACGGCGACGATTGTGGTGCTTCCATAGCGACCGAGGCTAGCTGAATCACGTACCCCTGCCAAGCTAAGTTGCCATGCTGCGATGCATGCATACGAGCTTGGTACTCCTTCCGTCCTAAAATAAGTGCTCATCTCACATTTTGAGAAGTCAACGAGTTGTAAGTTTAACTGGATATATAGAAAATAATATTAACATTTGTGTCTCTAAACAAGTTTGTTATGAAAATATATGACATGATTAATCTAATAATGTTTATTTAATATCATAATTATTAATATTTTTTAATATATATTTGGTCAAACTTTAAAGTGTTTGACTCCTCGAAGTGCGAGATGTGCACTTATTTTGGGACGGAGGGAGTAGTCAGTAGAGGATATTCGTGGTATGCGGCTATATGCGGGTTGCCGCAAGGCCTGCAAAAATCTGGTGGACGCGTGCGGGCCGCCGCTTGAGTCCACGTGTACGTTTGCGGCAGGTGCGGACGCGGGGGCGTTACCAGCACCGTTTGGCTCTATGGGGCCCGTGCGTCAGCCGACGAAGGGATTTTCCCCATCCTGCCGCAGCCGAGGACGCCTCTACGTCGCGTCGCTTCTTCCGCCCCAGCCAAACGGTCCCTCTGCCGGAGTCGCGCGCCCCTCCCGGTGCTCTCTCTCGCCGGCCAGTGGCGCGGCATCGCCTACGCACTAGCCGCGGCGACCGAGGACGGCAAGGCCCATCGGGGCCATCTTCCTCTGTTCTTCCTCTATTCCGACGGTGGGAGAAGCAGACGAGGTGAGGACGACGCCGACGACAGCGGTGAGGTGGAGTGGAGGGGAAGTGCGCCGGAGTAGGGGACAGAGGAGGGGAAGTGCCGCCTTCCGTCGCCGCCCCTCCTTTCCCCTCCGCGGAAGCAGCCTCACCAGCGCCTCCCTGCCTCCGCCTGGAAGGAGATCGACCGCCGACGGGCCTCGATTTGGCGCGGTCATGCAGACCGTCGTCGTCACCGGCCTCTCGAGCCGCACGGCCCCACATCCTCGAGCGGACTCTCCCTATCCTTTCTGCTCCACGGCTGGCGGTGCGGTGGTCGAGCTGGCGGCGGCGGCGAGCTGCTACTGCTGCTCGAGCCCGATTGCGATCCGGGCGAGTGTGGGCGACCGCCGTCAGCCGTGGCTGCCGCGCCGGATCTCACACGGCGCCGGCGCGCATCCAAGCGTGGTGGAGGCAGGGCGGGGAGCAAGGGGGGTGCGGGGCTCGGCCAATGGAGACGGAGGAGCAGGGACCCTGCGGTTGCGCAGGGCATCACCAAGGCGGCGGCGAGGTCGTTAACGCCGGGGACATCGGGGCGTGGCGGCTCGACGGAGTTTGTCAGGCGGAGAAGCTGGGGATGTGCCGCTCCACCATGTGCCGAACGGGCACGCAAGGAGGAGCGGTGGCGACGGCGCTACAATTTCCGGTGAGGAAGGGGATTTTTCCCCTCCATCGACTGACACGCGGGCCCCACAAAGACAAACGGTGCAGGTAACGCCTAGGTTGGCGACAACGGCATAAAGCACATTGAAAAATGCAAATAATAGCACATACTCCCTCCGTCCCGGAAAGACTGTCGTTTTCGCTTTTCGAGAAACAACTTAGACTAAATATATAAAAATATATAATATCATTTATGATACAAAATTAATATCATTAGATAGATATTTGAATCTAGTTTTTAACAAATTTATTTGAAAATACAAATACTTCACATATTTTCTATAAATTGGGTCAAACTTGTGGCACGAAAACCAACGGTGACCATCTTTTAGGAACGGAGGGAGTAAGTTGCAAATCCTAATTTCTAATGACATATAGCACATAAGTTGCAATTCCTAATAATACACAGGGAATTTTTCTCTTCAACTTCAGTCTTCTGTTCAACTTGTTTCGTGCCACACTAGAGTTGATGAAATCATCTTAATTTTCCATTAAGACGCACGGGTATTTCTAGCTACTAATTTAAATTCACAAACTCGATTAGTATTTGCAACTTGTTTCACAATCACACAAGGACGTGTGTACACGCTTGGCCACCAGTTATCGGAGGAGAATGCATGGGCGATGCCTGAGAATTCCACATCGCACACACGGACACGTCGTTATTAGCTACACTTCACCAGTCTATATAGTGATTCACAAGTATATACCTTTAAATTTCTACCATATACTGTGTGTATTAACCCAAAGATGCATGAACGCTATTTGTCACGTACCAGAAACTACACCACAAGCCACAGCAAGAAGATGCAAGCAACCGACACGTAGTAGCCAACAAGAGTAACAGGAGCAAGCAGCGCAGGAGGCGAAGCAGCAGAGGCGTTGTAGTAGGGAACGTAACCGCCGGTAGGAGGTTGCTGTGCCATCCCTGCGCCGCCGCAGCAGACGACGGGCACGGGCGGGCACGGCGGCATCTGTGACCCAGGGGACGACGAAGGTGGCGTCGGCGGTGCGGACGGCAGCGACGGTGCCGCCGGTGGTGGGTAGCCGTAGATCGGCAGCGGGTTCCCCGGCGGCGGCTCGCACTCTCCGCCGCCGTTGCACAGGACCCGGGTGGTGTTGCTACTGCTGTCACCTAGTGTTGCGTTGTTGTCCATGGCTGCTGCCGCGGCTGATGCGCTTGCCAAGAGCAAAGCGTGGAGTAGCAAGACGGGCGCCATCGCCATTTTTCTGCCGCGCCCAGAGCTTAGCCAGGGAGTAGGGAGTAGGGACACTACAGAGAGGCGAGACGATCCAATATATGATGCTCACAGCTCACCGAGTAAAGGCGAGGCGTGCATGCAGGCTGACACATGTGTTGGAGGCTAGCCACGCGAGGGAGATGATGACAACATCTATCACCGCTCTTGCCGTATCTCATGGTCAAGCTCGGGATAGACGACGCGAGTTATTTCTTGCTTCCGATCCCGCGGGATTAGCTCTGGCCGTCTGCCGTGCACACTTGCATCTCCCCTCCCGTCTCACACAGTCACACATGTACAGCAGCAACTTCTTGGATAGTATGGTGGCAATATACACAAGAAGATGGAATTCCGTGTCTTCATCTCTCAACCTCTTGTACAAAGACTGTTACTGCAGTGGTTAACAGTTGTATCGGACAAGGCAGAACTTGTTTTTAGGGCGCCAATAGTGCAAAAGAGTACCACCTACTAGATGTAATCCTGCAAATTTAGTATTTTACTACAATTTTGAGAGTATATTGATTGCAACTCAAACCACATGTCACTTGCAACTCGAACTCTCGTGACATTTTTTATTTAACCGCATGCTTGGTACTGTACACTACTCATTCCCGCTTAATACTGTACACTTTCATTTCATTCGAGTTGCGATCGATGTACACTCCGAGGTGCAAATGTTTTAGTTTACAGGATTGCACCTAATAAGTGGTTTGCACTATATATTTACCCGAACTAAGACTGTACGCAACAGTACTGTTTAAATATTACCGTCAAAAGGAATATATTGATCATTTCTTAAAAACTACACCCTCTAAATAAATGACATCGAACAACAAACGGAATTCTCTATTTTCCTCCTACATGCCAGTCTTTTTTGTTTGCCTTCTAACTTTACCCATCCCCACCACCACCACAACACACCGATCTGTATAGCCAAAAGTCTCTCCTCACTCCTCAACCCTGTCCCGTCGCGACTTATGTTGCTGAAGCGACAAAATCGCAACCCATAACGTTGGTGGGACACACCTGTGGGAGCTTCTTCCTCCTCGCACTGGCTGCTGCGCTTCTTCCTCTATGTCCTCGGTGGAGCCGGCCGGGTTAGGGTGGCAGAGGGTGGTTGACAGCGGATCTGGTGGCGGGAGCCGCCAGAGACGGTGGAGGAGGGTGGTGCGGGGGCTTCGGAACTCGCCGCGTTAGGGTTAGGGTTTGGGGTTCGAGATTCAGAGCTTCGGGTTGGAGCCGCCGAGGTCCGGTGACTCCATTGCCGATGACCTTAGAAAGGGGGTGGGGGCTACAGGTAGTCCTGGTGGCGGAGGCAGGTTGAGGTCGAGGGGCGGCACGACGGCGGGGACGCCGCTGGCCGGGGTCGGTGGCTGGACAACCGGTGGGCCAGGGAGGAGCAGGGGAGAGGAAAGGTGAGATTCTCCTTGGAGGACGGCGGCACAGAAGGTGGACGATGGCGGTGCGGGAGGTGGACGACATGGGGGCGGGGACCGACGGGTTAGCGCGCATGAAGTGAGCGGTCGCCAAGTGACATCAGGAGCGAGATGGAGCAGGAGGGCGGAGGCGGGGACGAGCGAGACGAGGACGGCGTGGGGAAGAAAGGAGGAGGGAGGAATGGAGATGATGGCCGGCGGCCGACGCCGCATGGAAGAAAGCAGGTAGCCACTAGGCCGCTGTTAGGTTGGGCTTCTTCTGGGCCTTCAACAACGGTTAGTTTTTTATCACCACAATGATATATAGACGCACCCCCTCAACCCTGGAAATCCGACATATGTCTCGGAAGGTAGAATGAGTTGATACTATAACCCACTACTAGCCCAATAACAATCCACTCAGGATAACAACAACAAAACCTAGCCCCACCTTCCACCACCTCCCTCCCACCTCATGTCTGCCGCCGCCACCACGGCCTGCCGGCCGGTGAGCCTTGCTGCGAACCTGTCGCGGTCGGCCCCATCCCCGCTAGTCAGCTCACGCGCTGCCGCACCCCGCAGCCCTGGCTGCGCGGCTGGCTGGCGTCCTCGCCAACTGCCGGAGCCGGAGGAGATGTCCAACATTTATTTTTTTATTTTTTAGAAAATATCGATTCAACAATTTTTAGAAAAAGATTGGTCCAATAGTTTTTGAAAAATGATGAAAAAATGTTGGTCTACCTTTTTAAGAAAATGTTTGATCAACATTTTCTGGAAAATTATTGGTTCTACATTTCAGAAAAATGTTGATTTAGAAAATATCAGTCAATATTTTTTGAAAAATATTAACAACATTAGGGGAAAATGTTGGTCCAACATTTCTGGAAAAATGTTGATCAACATTTAAAATTGTTGAAACGAACTTTTACTAGTTGGGTCTTAGATAGGTTTTAGTGGGCTGGTAGTTTCAACCTTTATCCACCTTCCGGTAGATAAGAGCCTCCTCCCCAACCCACCTCCCCCCCTCCCTCAACACACACACACCCCGACAAATCAACCCGCGGTTTTCTTCTTTTCTATAGCAGTTTCATCCATGTTTTTTTGCACTACCTTTAGTTTGATGGCTTTTGAAGTCTTGCTTTTCTTCTATGCGCTCAATTTGCTCGAATTTGGTGCTCTTGACCCTCGTTGTACTTGGTTGTCATTGCATTCACCTCTCACGATTTGTTTCAGCTTGACCTAACCACATGTCTTGTTTTATTTCTCACTTAGAACCGAATCATTCCAAACGTTTTAAGGTTGTGCGAACTTGAGGTGCTGATGATGGGGAGGGAGGCCGGAGAGAGATGTGTTTCTTGTCGACATGCGGGTGGTCGTTGTCGACGCTCACCCCGTCAGTCTCAAGGTGCCAGATCATCATAAATATGAGATTTTTATTTAGTGCCAGAATAATCTAGAGAGAGAATTCAAAGCGAAAAATGATGGCAACAACTGAACTAAGCTGATGACGACAGTCGACGGACAAGTGCACATAAATAATCCAACTATCTCTATGATGTCAAGATGAATGAAACACGTGCACTTCGTCCCGAATTTATACGACTTTTTCTTTGAATTTTTATTTTCACTAGTTGGAGGTCTCGTGCGACACGCACATAACTAAAAAAATTCAAGAGTAGATAATGGATTACATGTTACTGCTTTTGATACAAGAATTACAATAGAAGGAGCAATTAATCCATCAGAGGATGACCATCAGCCATCGAAGACATCTATATATATTTTGATCATGTAGTATTTGTTGAGGATGGTCTTTTTCATAACCACATGATCTTTAATGATCTCTAAGTTCTAAATATATCATTTCCCCCTCCAACCAAATAAACCCACCTGATGTCAACAACTTATAGCAGAGAACAATCAAGATTTCTTGAAGCATCAATATGTTAGGAAGACAACCTCCGCACCTCCCTTCATGAAGAATGAGACAACAAAACCTTATGATTCCTCCAACAAAATCACATGATAAAAATTGCACGGTTAGTGTTGCAGTATTGGGCCATTACTTGCAAGTGTAGAACCCATATTCACAAAAATATATTCAAACTAAATTATATGAAAGATTTTAAGGGATTAAGATGCAAACAGTCAAAATATGATTAAACAAAAATGAATGCATATAAATTTTTTATTCACCTGAGCTCAAAGACGTATACAATCTTCTAACTCCTCTATTTCCCTCGTCTCCTTAGGCCTCGTTCGGTTACTCTGGATCAGGCCGAATCCCGGTGGAACACCACGGGCTGATTCCAAACCAGGCCCACGAGAAAATTGACGTTCGGTTTGGGCTGGATTTGGAACGAAACCGATATGGAAACATTCCTGAAGCCTGCACCCACATCCAAATCCATTCCCCGTGTCCGACCCTCCGGATCGAAACCTAAGCGGCGCGGGCGAGACGCGAGGAGCAGCAGGGGAGACGCGGCACGGGAGGCGCGGGAGGCAACGAAGCGGCGACGCGAGGTGGCGGCCTAGCGCCGCGAGGTCACGGCTTGGCGGCACGGCACACCTTCGACGGACACAGTGATGGCGACTGTTCCCTTCTCTCCGGTAAGCCTCTGCCCTCCCACTTCTCTCCCCCAACCCTAGGTTTCTTGCTCCCTGTCCATGCCCTCGGTGCGGCACGGCGTGGCCGGCGGCCCTCGGTCCGGGTCCCCGCGGCGCGGCTGGTGGCCCTCGGTCCGGCTATCGTGGACCCAGATCCGGGCTCCGGCCTTGTGTGGCGAGCTAGGTAGTGAGGGGTGATGGTGATGGTGGTGTGGCGACGCGAGGTGAGGGTGAGCTCCACCTGCAGGGTCTGGGAGCTGCCGGCGGCGCCCGGATCCGTGGCGTGGCGGAGCCCTCCTATACAATGTCAGATGTGCCACAAGCATAGAGTGATGCACAAGGATCTCAAACCAGCGAATTTCTCAAGCACATAGGCAGAGCAGCAGGGGTCGCTCGAGGGACATGAGTGCCTGGGCACATTGTTGGCGACAGTGCTGGCAAGATTATTTTGGGTCATCTTGTATTGCTGTTCTTTTCTTTGGTGGAATTAGTTTGAAGCATCACATCCCTGGGCAACGTTTGGTCCATGATTTCAGTTCTCCTTGTTTTAGGATGGAACATATGATGTTGCAGAGTGAGAACATGTGTGTGCTGCCATTTTTGGTTGGGTTCAATGGTTTCACGGCTTGTTTCACATCTTGGTATACAATGGGCACTTGCTCGATTTGCTCAAACATCATAGTTTGCAGTGGTAATAGGAGTTCTGTAGAGATTCCCGTTCCACTCCATTTTTCTTCTCACGCTAGCAGGAGAAACTAAATATTGGGTTCCATTCATATGCAGTAGCAGTAGCAGCTTCCTTTCACTGAAGCAGTTTTGTTTCTCTGAATTTCTGTGCTGCCAAGAGCCTAGTCCTATTTCTCTCACTCACTCTCTCTATCTCTCTCTCTCTCTCAATGTGCAAAGAGACAAAGTCATTATTAGCTATAAGCCTATAACCATCACCAGGATTTTCGGCTTTACCTGTAGTTTTGTATGTTTATGTGTTTTTACTTTGCCAACTACTTAGATGCCTGAAATGATTGCTTCATCCAGATTCATCAGTTTTTACAGTGTTCAGACCTATAATCGTACTATCGTTTCACTATTCAAATATTCTGCAACTGATCCCACCTCCATGATATTTTTTATTGCCTTTTGTGTTTGTTTGTAGTTTAAAGACATTAATGATGGCCTTGTTTGTATTGATCTGCCTGAAAAATGTGGCATGGTATTGCATTGTATTAGCACTAGTTTTCAAGAAGTTGTCCTCACTCTGTATCTTTACAGTATTCTGAATTGAATTTAGTTTAGTTGTCGAGTCTGTTTACTGTAACCACCATTATGCAAGTGGCAGAAGGTAGGCTCCTTATCTCTTGCTGGGACAAGGATGATATTCTTCACTTTCATGCTTCCTTGGTCCTCTTTTTGTAGAAAAAAAGGAATGTGGCTGCTACCGAACAAATGTGTAGTGCAGTGTAGGGCATTTTGCAGTGGGGTATTTCATTTGCAAAGGATCATCTTTCTCATTTCCCTGTTGACACATGTAGTAAGTTGATTGTATATAATCATTATGCATCATCATTATTGTTTCTGAACTCTCTGGAACTTGCCAAACTGTAGGATTGATTCAGATCATCTCCCCATTCGTTGGCTTCAATAGCAGTGTTCTTGCTATCAACAAGCGACCCTTCTGCAATTTTAGGTAATTTCCACAGTGATGGTAGAAGCAATGCCTGGTTTCTGAAGCTGAAACTTTTATGTAACTTTCTATTTGTTTGTTTCTTTTCTTATTTTCAGAGCTCTGAAGCTATGATGCAAGCATGAATGGTTCTTAAACATTACAAGGCTTTGGAGAGATGGGATGTGCTGCTTCCAGGTTAGAAGATGAGGAGGCTGTCAAGATGTGCCGAGACAGAAGGGACTTCATCAATCAGGCACTGGAGCAGCGCAAGCAGCATCACACATTGCCTACATTGAATCACTGAAGCGTGTTTCAATGGCTCTCCAGTAGTTTGTTGCTGTAGATGATCACCACTTGGCTTGTAAATTAAACTTGGTACTTTTTTAGGAACCAGAAACACAATTAAACTTGGTACTTTTTCTTTATACTGTGGAACTACTACATGATTGGAACAAAACTACTGCATGTTTGGTAGCCTGTGGTGTTATTCTTCAGGGCAGTAACCACGGCATGCTTTCATATGTACTGTATCTATCAAACTTCAGTTCTGTTTTGATCTTCAGCCAACCTGTAACGTAGTACTTCAAAGCAACAGGTGGGAAATCATAGGCCTGTTCAGCTGGCTGGTGGCTGATGGCTGGCGTTGATTTGTTCTGAGAGAAAAGTACTGCTGGCTGGTAGCTGGTGGCTGATTTGTTCTGAGAGAATAGTACCGCTGGCTAGTGGCTGATAAGTCAAACAAACAGGGCGCATACATGCTGTTCCTGGTGCAGCCGAACAGAATTTTTTTTGAGTGCTGGAATGGATACATAGAGGATTGCAATAGGACCAGGAATGAGTGGATCCATCGGATCCACTAGATGGTCCGTTCAGGCACAGGAATTGATCCACAGAAACCGAACGAGCCCTTAAGTAGATAATGTTCTGGGACATCAACACGTTTGATCGCTATTGACAGAGTGAGCGCACGGCACAGTGCGGCATTGTCGAAACCAAGAGGCCGACGGTGAGGGAGCTCGTGGAGGAGGGCCTGGCAGCGCGACCATTGGCTTCCTTGGGACAGCGTCGTTAGCAGGGTAGCCCCACCACATCATCCGCCTCCTCCTAGAGATGTGGCCCCATTCAGCCACACCCCATTGGTTGCAAAAATTGTAGGCAGTATGACTGTAGGGCACCGGTGACAAGAGGCGGCACGCCGACGGTGCGGGAGTGAGAGGTGTAGCCCCTGCATGAGCTGGGAGAGAAGCGGGCCTGATGTGGAGGATGGGAAGCGAATCCTTGGACAGGCTGCCTTCACCGCCGGCGATCCGATCAGTGGGTCTAGGTAGGTGCATGCAAAGCCATGGTGGGTCAAGGAAACAAAGAAACCATGTCCAGCATGACGACAAAGAAACCACATCAAAAGCAAAAGAAAATTGTAGAAGCAGTCGAGCGATGAAACATATGCGTAGTGCCGCCGAGAAGCCGTGAAGCTGTGTAAAAACAATACATTGGGCTTCTGTGCTGTATAGATTTATACCAACAACGATGATTAAAAAACAGAAACGCGAGGTCATCATGGCTGACGGGTGGTGCGGTGTAAAAAAGAAAATAAGAATTGATTAAATGGCGTGATTGAGGGGGCACAAAAGGAAAGACGAATCGATTTCATGGTGTGACTGAATGGGCACAAAATGAAAGGAAAATTGATGAAATGACCTGATTGCGGAGGTACAAAAGGAAAGGGAAATCGGTTAAATGGCGTGATCGAGGGAGCATAAGAGGAAAGGGAAATCGATTAAATGGTCTGATTGAGGATGCACAAAAGGAAAACCACAACACGGTTAGCATATTGGTGGGGCCGGCAGGTACGAGAAATAGGTGCAGTAACAAAAGATAAGGCTCGACATCTGATTTTCAACCGGGAAGTATGACGAAATGACTCTCCCCTCATCCTTTGGTCCTCAGCTTATGGTCTCTTAGGTGGGGTCGCACATGACATGCCCACATGACATGCGGGCCACTCTGTGAGGGGTACTTGGGTACAACTCTGAGTGAAAATCAATATCAATTCTCTCGCTCTTTATAGTCTCTTCAATTCAATAAATATAGTGCTACATCAACAAAATGTAATAAATAGGAACTAATAAATGGACTTTGACTCTATGATAGAGTCTGGGTTGGAAGTGCTCTAACAATGAAATAATTATGTCATGTCATCTTGAAATTTTTTCTTTTGAGGTAGTCCAGACTTATGCAATAAACCAGAGCACTTTAACACAAATTTTAGATGAACAGTTTTAATCACCTACCACAGTTTACTGAATTCACAAATAGCCGTGACTTTATCCTGACTTTTTCGTGTGTGACCCTTTTTTTATGTTTTTTGTGTGATATTCTGAAAGCACTTCCGTTGTGGAAAATAGTTAATAAGCAGACTCCTAGACGAACCCAGGCTGAAGAGAACATAAAATCATTCAAGACTATTTTTTCTTCTCGAATACGCGCGCAGCGTATCATTGTATTAAGTAGAAGAAGAAATTGTTACAAAGTTCGGTTACAACCCAAATGGAACGGACTCCAGATGGACACAAGCCGACAAACCAGCTGAATACAACCCGAAAGATAAACTCCAACCTGACCTACTCATATTGCACACAACCTAAGCGACTGGCTCTAAGCGTAGCCCTCAGTCGACACTCCATCCCACGAAAGGAGAGCTCCTACTCTTACTCTTCAACATCAGGAATAAATCCTGCATTGCATCCATGTAGTGTAGCGGAGGTGCTTCGCGAAAGAGTTTCTCCACTGCCTGCTCTGTCGAAGCCGCCAAAGGTAGAGGCGCACCAACCTCACCGAGCCGACGCTTTAGGAGCACCGCACCTCGTTGTGCCGGCTTGACGGATGAGAGAGGGTCCAAAGCTTGACGATGACTTCGTCTGAGACCATATGCCTCAGACGAGAGGCAGCTGAGGAGTTCAGTTACAATCATTCAAGACTGTTGGCGTACCAATTGTCGTAGCAGTCTTCTGCAACACTCGAATAACAGTTGGCCACGTTCTGAATTATTGGATTTGGGGTGCTCGTCCTTCAGAACAAAAATGGCCGGTCCAATCACACAATCGATGTGTGTTGTGTACTTCTGTTTTCTCGATCATACGACTGCGACGACTCGATGGAATCGATTTGACATATGCAGCTGCATATACACCTTTACATCGTTTTCATGATTAATTTCAAAAGAAAAAAACATCGTTCTCATGAGCCATGACGTACCAACAATCTGTTGTCTGATGTAGATCATCAGTGGAGTAGGCTGAAAACCTTGCCTAAAAAATCACCATCCTCTTATCCTTTTTCAGGTTCTATTGTTCTGATGTAGATCAGGAAGTAAATGCAGAAACAGCCGGGCGAAGTCGAATGAAATTTACTTCATGCAAAAGGAACATGTTTCTGAATGGTTGCATACAAGTTTTCTGTGTTGTGTCACTTTACTGAAGTATGAAGTTGACTGCAGTACAACATACACCTACTGTATTTCACACTTTGCTGAACAAACACAATGTTCTTCCCAAACTGAAGTGTCAAAACAAAAATGACTTTGACAGGTTGAGATATGTTCAGGGTTCTGAATTTTCTGATGAACACCATCTATCCCTCGAGCATCTCTGTCTGAATTCAGAATTCACCGAATGGGAAGGGCGTCTCACCAAATTAATGCATCTATCTATTATTATCTTAATACTTGAGTGTTAAAAGAAGCCACCACGTTCACCGAGAGGATCTAGAAATTCCCACATTAATTAAAAAAAGAGAAGAATATAGGTCGTTGGATTTTATGATGATCTAATGGTCTGGATTAATAGAAGAGTCCATACATAAACCAAACATCATAATGGCACAAGAGCCCGTGTCTCTACAAGAGTTGGATCTCTAATAGTCCACCGTTCCTCTTAAAAATAGTAAAATAATAAGCTGCCTTACGATGCAATCTGACGAGAACATACGCGTTGCTGGAAAGGAAAACATAAGGAAAAGAAAGAAGAAAGCAGACTCACGAAAACGACATTAACCATGGCCTTGCACTGTTGAATTCTTATATCTTTCGAAGCTAGGAAGATGTTGGGAACCAACCGAAGCATGAAGGAATGCAACTTTAAAGTGGAAATAAAACTGACCCAGCTTATGGCGTTATGCAGTTGGCAAGGTAAAAAGAACAACATTATATTGGGAAGAGATATATAGGTGAGAATGCGATAATGGGGAGATAGGAAGAAGAAACCACGGTCATGCCATCATCATTTGGGATAGCTCTGCTGCTCTATCACAGACCTAAAGCTACTGCAATTGAATAAACAAAAAAAAACTATCATGTCCTATCATTAACAATTTTCACCCATCAAAAAGCAGTCAAGGCCAGCCGCAATGTTTCTTCTGGAGATTAGAAGGTTGTGCAGTCTGCAGTCCATAAGTGGGTACCAAATTTCGGGAACGATAAAGGTGTTCAAATCAATTTGAAAAAACAAAAATCAAGCATCATGAAATTTGGAATCAGTTTTGGGATTGATAATTTTCTAACTTTTACTATTGGGTTCAATTGCGAAACTAAAAGGAGGAGTAGAAACTTAGTCTGTAAATTGAAGCAGTAGCAACAGCCAGAGGGGTATGTAGGATTGTAGGAGTAAGAGGCATGCTAAATTGTTAATCATCACTGTCAAAAGGAGCAGTACAATAGAAGTGCCCTACTTTCGGCCATGCTCGCACCACAACTTGGCTTACTGGCTGCTAGCGCTCAGCATGCACTCTGGTCAAAACTATATGAATAGGCACTTACAAGAGGATGGCCATATAGTTGTTTCTTTTGAAGGCTAAAGGCTCTATTGAACTAAAATTGTTCATCAGTTCTTTAGAATAGCTTAAGTAGAAACAAGAAATATCAAACAAATAAATTATGATGAGATGGCTGAAAAAGTTTTAAAAAGTACAATTGTAACGCCCTGGGTTTTCAGAATCAGAAAACCCAGCATTCTGTCTCGTGATAGTCCCTGGATCAGACGCTATCACTCACAGGCATTCATCACAGATAAATATCACAGTCATACAACGTAATAAAGCATCAGAGTATGAATAATAATCTGATTATTACATATCCTGAATAAAGGAGTACATCAGTACACGCCTCTTGGCGGAATAACACGAATAAGAGCCTACGCAGCGGTAGCTAGCTTCCGAAAAGAGTCTCCATCTTCACTCGTCTCACACAGGCATCCTTGAGCAAAGCAACGTGCCCCCTCAGTCGTACCATCCGTCGGCGTTGTTGTCGAAGTCTGACTCGTACCCTGCAAGCTCAGGGGCTATCCCCAAGGATTGGGATAGGTCCACGTCACCAACCGTATGCAAGTTTTAAGTGGCATACTTCTAAGGGTAAAGAAAGTATCAAGGTAGAAGCTGGGTTCCTATGCAGCAGCAGCATCAATAAAATAGAGTAATATCTCTATAATCCCACCAATTCCCATATCTCTCATCTGCAAACGGTTACATCTGGTCACCCAGATCACCGTCACCATCACCTATCTCCATCTAGGGTCGGTGCGAGAACTCCCACTCCTCGCACCTCAATGGTTGCACCCGGATCCGCGGGGCAGAGGGAGCAACTCTCCTCTCCCCTAATACAACCACGGCTCACCATACACTCTCATCCTATAAGGGGGAAGGTAGAAATCCCAAAACGTAAGAGTCGGAGAAACAACGGGCATGTCCATAACCAAGGACGCGGCTATACGTATAGATCCAAACTCTGCAGAGCGTGTACACCAGTACCCAACTCGGAATAGTACCCGGACGGTGTACGGCCGACCGAGCCTACCCTACCGGACGAACACCTAGGAGTTACGATTCCATCCTGCATCCGGGTCTCGCTGCGGTCCTTCGCAAAGGTCCACCCCAGAACTGTGAAAATGCCTCCGTGTGGCCACACGGGGAACGCCCAAAGGGAAGGGACTTCACCCTAACCCTCTCACTGATACCCTCTATCCTACTGGCAGGTATGGTATCACACTTGCTAGGGTCGAACGGCCCTATCCCCACTCTCGGCGAGGTGGTGTGTACGAAAGTCCCGTGTAACAGGCGACCCACTCGGTTTCAGACCGGGGCGAGCTCCTATCCTCCAAGTCATCACAAAAACCCCAACACCTGTGCTCCTAAAACAGCGTACCCGCCATAGGCACCAAACTGGGCAACGTCCGAGAAGACGATCCCTGGCCCCCGATCCCAGATCGGGTTGTGTTGAGCTCACCCCCCGTCAAAATATCTCAAAACACCTTCTCCTGCCGGTTTTCCCCACACACGCCAAGAAACTATCACAATAATCCCAACACATGCATAGCAAGCTCAGTGTATCATCACGCATAAGTAAAGTAGTAGTAATAGGTCAATCAAGGACAAGTAAGTAAAAAAGGCTATGCACGGGTTCATCATATCCATCACTATGCAGTAAATAAAGCACTAGCAGTTCTAATAGCCATGCTTAATGGGCATTCAAAGTATGGTCAGGCGTGAACCTGGGTGCGAGTAGTCGTCGTAGCCGAAGTCATCGTCGTAGTCTTGGTTCAGCTCTCCGGCTCCGGCGGCTCCTAGAATCGTACATAAATAAATAAACTCGGCAGCTAATTGCAATAAAATCCAAAAGGAGGAACAAAGAAGATCCAAAAAGAGACAAACTCTAGCCTAGCGCGGAGTTTGGGATTTTAGAAGATTTTCAGAAGAAGTTTTGTATTTTTCGGAGTTAAAACGGATTTATTATGAATTTCCAAAGATTAAATAGATTTCTGAAATTAAAACACACATACACAATATAGCAATCTTTTAGCTAGCTCCAACCCAACTCTAGCCAGCTCTACACAGTCTCCTAGCCGGCTGCAGGCCAGCTCCTCGTGCACACGTGGCGCTCTGCGTGGCGGTCCGCGTGGCACGGCGCAGGGGATCCCGCCCGGGTTCCCTGCGGTGCGACGCGGAGCGGGCTGCGGTGTGGCCTGGCCCTAAGTGGCCGGCCGTATAGGATCCCACCGGATCCTCTGCCCACCGATGTTCAAGTGTGCGGGTGTGTGTTAAACCCCAGGGGTTTTCTGGGCCGGCGCCGCTACGTGTTCGACCGAGTGCTCCTGAGGAGCGGCGGCGCGGCCAAGGCCTCACCGGCGGCGAGGGTGTCCGGCCGGGGCATCAGGCGGCAGAGGGAGATCCAAGGGCACCAAGGGTTCACCTATGCATCAAGTAGGCGGCTTGGGCCGGGGAAGGCTCGGCGGCGGCGAGACAGGGGCCGCTGCGGCGGTGAGGTCGCTCGGGCGCACGGCGGCGAGCACCGGCGACGGCGTGCGGGTGACCCAGATGCCTAGAAAAGCGAGTGCGTGCAACAAGGGAACACATCGAAGCAAAAACCGAGGCTTTTAGCCCCTTTTGCCAGTGTGCTCCACGCCGGCGCAGCCATGGCGGAGCGGCGGCGACAGCGACACGGCGACGGCGCGGTGTGCGACGGGCCGAGGGCGCGCCGACGTGTTGACGACGGCCGCGTGCGTGAGTGCACGGGCCAGCGTGTCGTCGGGCCGGCCAAAGGCCAGGCCTTCTCTCCCTGCGCGCACGCGCGCGGGCGCGCGAGCTCTCGGCTCGTCCGCGGCGTCGGGGAGGACGGCGACGGCGGAACGGCGACGTGCGGCTAAAGAACAAGGGAACGGCGGAGGTGAGCGCGCGCACGAGGTGAAGGCGGCGGCACCTGCAGAGATTCCCGGCACGGCTCGATGGCCGGCTTCACACAGCGGCGTGCGCAGCGGCGGCGACATGGACACGGCGTGCTCGATTTCCCCCTCGGCACGAAGGCCGGGCCACAATAGAGGAGGTAGGAATCGAGGCTTCACCTTGTGACCACGGGTCGAAGCGCAAGCGTCGGTGAAGAGGGTCGGAGCAGGGGCGTCGGCGGAGAGGAAGACGGGCGGCCGGGCAGAGGAAGCAGAGGAGGCAGTCGGCGTCGCGGTTCGTGGCTTCACGGCGACCAGGAGCTCCACGGGCGGCCTCCGGTCCTCGCGGCGGCATCGGTGATCCCCCTCGGTCGGCCACCGGGCTTCTTCTCCTCTCCCCCCTTCTCCTTCTCCGGCGAACAGGGTGGTGCAGACAGGGGAAATCTCCCTAGCGGCTAGGGTTAGGAACTCCGGGGGCGCGGCGGCGGCCTACTTATAGTGCGAGGCGCGGAGCGGGACGCGTGGACGGCGCGGATGCAAAGGAGGCGCGCGGACGGCATCCCCGGGGCGGCCATGGCGAGCTCCGGCTGCTTTGGCCGCGCGCGCGTAAGCAAAAAGGGGTAAAGGAGAAAGACGAGGTGACGACGGGCGTGACGCGAGCGTGACGTCGCGTCGGGCCTGCCTGGCAGCGACACGGCGCGGGAGCGGTAGGTGGTACGCGGGCCGGCGCGTTCATGGGCCGAGATGGGCTGGACCGTGAGGAGTGTGGGGGTGTTGGTTATTCCCGGGAAAAAGGATTGGGGGCCTAGAACAGACTTCGTCATAGGGTTCGAGGCTGAGCAGGGTTCTCCCCTTTTTCCTTTCCTTTTCTTTATAAACCCTTTTCTAAATTTGGTTCAAATTTGAATATGAATTCAAATTTGAACTCCACACAATTAAATCCAAATAAATCCAAACGAACTCCAAGTTTCTCACACTAACATTTTATATTTCCTAGAAATTTTATTTAGTTCAAAAATAAACCTAGGAATTTTAGGAGAGAAATAAGAAGACATCCTTAATTAATTTATCAAGCACTCAAATAATTCACCGAAAATTTTAAATCCTCATTTTTATAAATAACATTCCGTAATAAAATTGCGGGATGTTACAACAATAGTAATAGAATGAAGGAAAAAGTCTATTTTTGACCATCTAACTCTTATTAAAGTTTGGTTTTGACCATCGAACTCCAAAGCCGGTTATCTTTGGCCATCAAACTATCAAAACCGTTCAAATTTGGCCATTGGGCTGTTTTGATGGGTGGTTTTAAATTTTTTTTATTTACAATTTAGTCCTTAGAACTTCAAATGATTATTACTTTTTGCTCGTACCTCCGATTTAAGTGATTCTTGCGGTCACATGTCCATAATGGTGAACTTTATCTTTTCAAAAGTTCTTTATAATATTTTATCTCAATTGTTTATTTTATTCTTATGTTGTTGTATAAAAATAATAATATAAGAAAATAAAATAAATGTTTACAAAAATAATGTAGACAATATTTTAAAAGACACGGTTCATCGTTACGAACACATGACCATAAGGATCACTTAAATCAGAGATACGAGAAAAAATATTAATCATTTTAAGATTCAAGGACTAAACCGTAAAGAAAATAGTCATTCGATATTAAAATGATTACTATTTTTTTCTCGTATCTCCGATTTAAGTGATTTTTATGGTCATGTGTTCGTAACGATGAACTGTATCTTTTAAAATTTTATTTCTATTATTTTATAACAATTTATTTTACTTTTCTTATATTGTTGTTTTTACACAATAACATAAGAATAATATAAAAAATAATGATAAAATAGTATAAAGAACTTTTGAAAAGATAAAGCTCACCGTTATGGACGTGTGACTGCAAGAATCACCAAAATCGAAGGTACGAGCAAAAAGTAATAATCATTTCAAGTTCTAAGGACTAAATTGTAAATAAAGACAATTAAAACCACCTATCAAAACAGCCCAATGGCCAAATTTGAACGGTTTTGATAGTTGGATGGCCGAAGATAACCGGTTTTGGAGTTTGATAGCCAAAACCAAACTTTGGCAAGAGTTGGATGGTCAAAAATGGACTTTTTCCTAGAAAATGAAACACTATTTGTGGCATGTTGTGTACAAAAAGATTCTTAAGCATTTTTATTTCACCCACTCTTTTCTTGCTGTCACTTACTATTTATAATAAAATAAATTGACCAAAGCTACCGGAAGAAAATAGTTCTGTTCAATCAAGTAAGTAAAAAACCATGTAGGCCCACAAGGATTATGTATACGAAAAATAATAAAGGAATGCATTCTTCAACAATAATGGACCACTTTTAGTGTAATATTACTTTAGTTATCATTTTAGTATGTGTGTAGCAAAATCTTCACAAAGTAGAAAAAGAAAAACTAAATCTCACTTGAGCATTTAAGGCCTACAACACATGTCTTCTTTCGTGTGTTATATATTTGTGCCAATTGTAGTTTAGAGATGATAAGTATGTAAACTTAGTTCCCTCATAAAAAGTATAAAAATTATAAAAATCAAAGTACTTAATAGCTGGTTATACTTGACTTTTATGTTTTAGTTACAATTAGCTTATATTACGAATTACAGTTACCTTGCACATCATTTACTTTATTTCAATTAATTAATAAAGAATACTTCTATGATAAAAAAATCTCAAAGGGTGATTTAGGTGCGATCGATTGGTTAGATGTCTCAAAAATTGTAGACCGTTATTAATTTTATTATAAAAAATAAAGAGCGAAGCATGGTGCTGAGATGTATCTACCCGATCGATGCAAGGTGACGTGTGGCATTGGGAAAGAAGCACTCCCTCCGTCCCAAAAAAACAAGTCACTTTAGGATTGTTCTAAGCAAAACTTTTATAAGTTTCGTCAAGATTATAGAAAAAACTACATATATTTATGTTAGGAAATAAGTACCATTAGATTTATCATGTGAGATATTTTTATAATATACTTATCTGATGTCATAAACATTGATACTTTTCTATAAATTTGGTGAAAGTTGACTTAGAATAAATTTAAAATGACATTTTTTGCGATGGACCTAATATGTAGAATAGAACATGTTGTCTGGAGAGACCGACGAAGTCAACACAAGAGACAAAGGTAGTGATAGTAGGTGTGTTAGCAAGATGAAAAGACTGCGGAAATTCAACAAGTTTCTCTCAACATCACACCACCTACGCAAAAAGTGAAGATGCAACACGCCACTTGCAAGGCATCTCGGTTAACTTGCCAACAAGTACGTCTGTTGTCACAAGGTTGAAGACTTGAAGTGACATGTCAAAGTATTATACCTGATGAATCTATAACATGGGCATATCAATCTATCTATTATCTTAATACATAGTGTTGAAGAAAGTTGTCATTCGCCGAGAGAGTCTAAAAATTCCCACATAAATCAGAAAAAAGAAAAGAATATGCATTGTAAAATTTTATGAAGATTTAATGGTCTAGCCTACCCTAAAGAATCCATATCAAATCTACTAATAAATATATGAATTTGAAATTAAAACAAAGAAAATTATATCCTTCCTCCATCCTCTAATATATGGCATTACTTAGCTAAAAAAATGAACGAACCAAAATCATATAAAAAAGAACGGAGGTAGTACTAAATATGATATCATATGGTATTTGACATAGAAATCCTTAAGCTTTGCCGTCCTATGTTAATTATATGAGATGGAAATAAAAAACGTATTTGGAAATAAAATTTTTGTTAGGTAATATATTCTGAGAGCACTAACATTTTTTTATTTCATCTTGCATATAATTTATTATTTTCCGTTGCATTAAAAAACAATCACATTCACCACGAGGGTCTAGAAATTACCACACTCATCCAAATAATAAAGAAAAATGAATAAGAGTGTTAGCTAGAGAAAAGAATGTGTGTAGCCAAAATCATCTGACATTAATATATTCCATGTAGCTTTTGCAACAATCCCAAACTCAAGTCCTAATAGACTTAGTCTGCAGCTCAAGGTCACGGAACATAAGAGTGTGGAGATGTATAGGATGGAAGCCAGCATCGGCGACAATGCAGCCACATAAGGTTGTAAGCCGAAACTGGCCTACTTTGTAGGTACCAGTCGTGGCAAGACTCTTATAAATCCATGATCACTTAGTGCTGCTAAGTTTGACCATGTTTGCTTGAATATCTACATATGCAATAAAGGATAAGACTATACCTTGCTAGACACAACAAATGTGTTAACTTGAATGCAAGGTTCATGCTGTGAAAATGTGCGGCGTTGTAAGACCATATGGAATTATGTATGTGTGGGTTATAAAAGTTGGTAATTGGAGAGCAAAGAAAAGAGAGGATATTTCGATAAGATAAGAACTAAACAGGATGCATCCATATTTCAAACACAAAATTAAATTCTAGTTATTACTTATGCTGGTATAAATTGAACCATTCATCTAGATATTTTAAAAATATATAGGAATAATCTACAATCATAAAAAACTCACGAACAAAAAATGTACAACTCCAAATAGTATATAAAAATATATATTAGTTAATAGTATATAAGGTAAAAACATGTTTCTTAATAAAGTATTTATTTTTCTTCAAAAATCACGTTTGTGAAACAATGGTAGGACTAAACACAATTATTTGCATCCATTTATTTTAAAATAATACATCTAATGTTGATGTAGAAAAGCTAGCTACCCGAGCTATTTGCGCGGGTCATCTTGCTAGTTTTTACTGAAATTGTTGTATACCAAGGGTGTGTTTAGATCCAGTGGCGGAGCCAGGTTTTGAGAGTTGGGTATTCCCGAGAAGGAAAAATCCATCCAATAACAATAAAAACTAGTGAAATGATCCGTGCAAATAGTGCAGGTAGTTAGCTTTGTTGTGCCAATTTCTCTATATAAAAACTTTTCTAGATTTTTTGTTTAAAATGTATATTTTTTTGTAAAATTTTTGCTATGATTAAAAAAATCCTTAAACAATAGAATGTTCAATACATACTATAGATGTAATAACTAAAATTTAATTTCGAATTGGACTTTTTTGCTGTTGTTATTTCCAACACTCTTTTTTCCTTTCTTTGTTCTCCTATCACTGGTTGCTACAGCCCCATAGTGCATGATCCCAATTCGTCTTATAACCATTGCATATTTTCCCAATTTATATAAACTATGTCATTGGGTCAATAAATACGTTGTTGTTGCTACCAAGCTATATTTTTAATCTTTTTTCTCAACACCTCTCTCTCTTACTTCCACGGTAGCATATAACATGTCATTTGTTTTATAAGCATATCAATATACTGACTAGAGAAAAGTGAAATAAATGGACCAACTAGAAGTATACATAAATATAAGTGATATATAGTCAGCATGTTTGTTCAGGAGTTAGGTATTCCCGGGAATACCCAGACACCATGGTGCCTCCGCCCATGTTTAGATCCAGATAAATTGGTTGAATTGGGGAAGAATTAGTGTAAATACAGATGAATAGTGAGAGGTGATGTGATAGATGATAGGATGTTTTTTCAAACTTTTGGGGATCCGAACACACCCCAACCGGCAAACGGAGGATTCGTGTACAAATTTTGACACGCGCTACTGGACCTTGCTGACGCTTTCGTCGGCCGGCCCGTCGGCGAGCAGCCCGGCGCGGACGTCCTCGACGTCGGCGTCTTCAGGCGCCGTGGCTGAACCGTGGGAGCTGCCAGGCGGTGGTGGTACGGGCGCCAGGAACTCGACCCACGCGTGCCTTTTGGCGTGCTCGACGCCGTAGTACAGCGCGACGCCGGCGGCGACCACGACGGCGTTGACGATGACGGTCCTGGCCGACGCGAGGCACATGACGGTGGTGATGAGCGCGACGGGCGGGACGCACATGGCGGCGGCCCCCGCGGTGCCGACGGGGATCCGGTACGGTCTCGGGAGGTCCGGGTTCTTGACGCGCAGCTTGAGGAAGGACGCGAACACGACGAGCATCCCGAGCCCGTAGAGGAAGTTGAGGAACTCGATGATCTCTTGGAAGCTCATGAAGGAGAGGAGCACTACCCCCGTCGCCGAGCACAGGATGCTGAACGTCGGCGTCCCATGCTTGGACCTGCAATCGCGAATTCGCAATCGACAAGAAGATTCAAGTTTTTTTTGTCCATGGAAAGCTTCACGTCATCATGTTTAAAAGAGAAGGATTAGATTTCACCTGCGGGCGAAGATGGCGGGGATCATGCCCATTTCGGCCATGCCGAGGAGCTGAAAGGAATCGCTGCTCATCTCGGCCTCGAAGAGCCCCATGTTGGACATGGCAGCGGCGGCCTGGATCCACACGCGGAGCCAGGGCCCGCCGACCCTCTGCCCGACCTCGGAGAAGAAGCCGGCGGTCCACTCGGCAGCCGTCTCCGACGGCAGGGCGCCGGTGCCGGCCAGCAGCGGGATGAGGTAGGCGCCGACGACTAGCCCGACGGCTCCGAACACCGCCTTGGGGAACGTCTTCCTGGGCTCCTCGACCTCACCGGCGAGCGTGCTGGCCTTGTCCCAGTAGTTGAGGTTCCAGAACATGGAGTTGAAGTACCCGCGCAGGTTGACGGCGCCGGCGTTGAAGGCGAGCCAGCGGGACGGGCGGATCTTGGGGACGGCGAGCACGGTGAGCGCGACGAACGGGGAGAGCGAGAAGGCGGTGAGGGCCAGCGCGGAGAGGCCGACGAGGTGGAGCCCGCGGTAGTTGAGGTAGGTGAGCGCGGCCGTGAGCGCAAGGATGGCGAGCGAGCGGAGCACCGGCGGGAGGACGAGGGCGCCGCCGGAGCGGAGGTAGTCGAGGAAGAGCACCGGGTAGAGCGCGTTGTCGAGCGTGCCGGACGCCCACTTGGAGAACCCCACGAGGAAGGCCACGGCGGGGCCGAAGGCAGCGGAGACCCAGGCGACGTAGCCGGCGTTGGTGGGGAACGCGGAGGCGAGCTCGGCGGTGACGAGCGCCTCCGGGAGGGACCAGAGGACGGGGAGGACGAGGAAGCCGAGGACCGGGAGCAGCGCGCCGCCGCCCGCGCGGACCGAGTCCTCGATGCCGAAGGGCCCGCCGGAGACGTCGTAGAAGATGAGCGCGATGAGGGGGAGCACCGTCAGACGCGGCCGCGCCGGGGGATCCGCGGCGGAGCCGGTCATCGGGTCAGCGGCGGAGAGGAGTTGACAAATCGGACAGGCAGGGTAGTGGCAGAGGAGTACGGAGTAGTGGCGTGTCTGCTAGCACTACGTTTGGAAGTACAGTAGATATGCCGAGCCGTTCCCCTCCGTATTCGCTGAAATTAAGCTCCTCCTCTCCCGCGTCTCTCTCTCTCTTCGTCTCAATCTCCAGCTCTCCGCCGGGCACCCCACGCTGCAGCTCCGGACGAGAAGGCGGCGTGGACGCCGTCGGTCAGGCCGTGGCGGCGCGGGTGAGCTCCGCCCCCGCCCGCTCTCTCTCTCTTTGCCGGCATCTGACGCTGCAGCTTAGGGAGAGAAGCCGACGTGACCTTCACCGGCGAGGTTGCGGCGGTATGACGTACGATTGAGTTCCGTCCCCGTCCGTTCTCTCCGTCTCTTGAATCTTTCTGTCCGACGCTTCAACTTTTGCCAGGGGAAAGTTCAGGGACAGCTGCAATGAAATCTTGTCTTTTCTTTTGAAAGTATGAAATCTTGCTGCAGCCGTAGTGCCTAAATTGTTGGTCAATTTTTTATTTGTTGGTCAATCTTTCTCCAAGGATTCTTGATTTGTTGCATTGTCGTTCGATTCTGCTGCCGCAGTGCTTGATTCGTTGGTCAATTTTTGTAGAATTTTGATTTTCATGGTAGGTTGTGGTCTGACTGTAGGGTGGAACAGTGGCTGGACGCTTGGAGGCTATCTTGTGCTCCGTGGTGGTGTTGTTGCCGCCGGTGAGAAGAACAGAGCGAATTTCTTGGCATGAACATCCAAACATGAATTAGTATTTGCTACCTCATTCGATTTCAACTAGCAATTCCATGTACATCCAAACAATAGAATTGGTATTATAAGGCACCGTTTAGTTCGGTGAAATTTTAGTGAAAGTGGTGAAATTTTTGCATTGAGAAGCGTGTTCTGTGAGAGGTGACACGGTCTGCGATACGAAAAATTTTGGCACTTTTAGGAACTAAACGGGACCTAACTCATTTCTAATACCAGTCTATTTTGGTATTGAACACAATTCAATGCCAACCTCTCCAATGTCTACATCCAAACGGACCACTTTACGTATCATCGTATAAATAAAAATTTTCATACAAATCCACCACCGCCACCACAGAAAAAGGGGAAAGAAAAGCTAATCTACACCAAATGGCATATTATCGACAGCAAAAAAGGTGAAAAAAACAGAGGTGTCACAATTTCAGTATTTGTTGCTATTCTATCTTCCATGCAGCTGTGTCATTGACACAGTGCCAATGGAGTGGCTCTGTTCGTTCTCGCTTGACTTGGTCGACTCGATCTCACGACCACGGAGCATCAGGGTGGGCGGCCTTGGGTTTGGGAGGCTCGAGTCACTGCTCAACATGATAATTACAGTAGGGATGTCGGGACGCTCGTCGGCGTGATCTTGCACGCATAACAGCGCGATATGGACACATCTCAAGACTTGCCGAAGTGAACACGATGGTCTTATCAGTGGATCGATCAGGTCCGCAGCCTTGTCTTCGTTCCATTGTCGCCATGCCTGAAAAACGGTTCCCAAGTCAGGCATCAAGCAGCAAACCAGAAAAATGGTTGGTTAGGTAGCTCCCTCCAAATATGGTTATAGGACAGGTATGTTCTTACATATCCTGCAATGTTCAAGGAGTCTTGATGGTAGTGGAAGCTCACAGCCCTCTTTCCTGTGATGATCTCCAAGAGCAGGACTCCAAAGCTGTAGACGTCGGACTTCACTGAGAAAATGCCTTCCATCGCGTATTCTGGAGACATGTAGCCACTACAAAACAAAATTCAAGTTATCATAATTGAGTGGCAGTGATGTGGTTCCTGTTCTGATCTGTTGAATTGTGCATACAATGTGCCGACGACGCGATTCGTATTGAATTGGTTTTGGTCCCCGCCAAACATCCTTGCCATCCCAAAATCTGATATCTTGGGGTTCATATCAGCATCCAGGAGGATGTTGCTGGCTTTGAGATCACGGTGAACAACACGTAGCCTTGAGTCCCGGTGGAGATATAGCAGCCCTCTAGCAATGCCTTCAATTATATCAAACCGTTTACTCCAGTCTAGAAGCCCTTGCTTTTCAGGATCTGTCCATCCACAATTATCACAATTCAATCAGCATCTTTGTTGTACAGAGGGGGGGATTGAGATACATGGAAAGTGGGCATGATACTTACTGAACAGGAATGCATCTAGACTTTTGTTAGGCATGTACTCATACACCAGGATCTTCTCTTCCCTCTGTATGCAGCATCCTAGTAGTCGTACAAGATTACGGTGCTGCAACTTTGCAATAAGTATGACCTCATTCTTGAATTCTTCAAGGCCTTGACCTGAATTCCTACAAAGCCTCTTCACAGCTACTTCTTCTCCCCCAGGTAATGTTCCCTACAGCGATTCATGATATTCATTATAATTACGCCAAGTACTAATACAAAGGTCACTGTTATCTGTGGAAGTGAACATACCATATAGACAGGACCAAATCCTCCTTCTCCAAGCTTGTTGGAGTCACTAAAATTACATGTAGCGGTTTTTATGCGGTCCAGGGAGTATACTTTGAGCTCATGGCTTTTTCCATCCTCCACTTCATCATCAAAAGGAATGGACTGTGAGATATCCAGCATAGAACTATTCTGCTGGGACCAGGTAGATGAATGCCTTGACCTCCAACTTCTGTGCACTGCATCTGCTCAAAATGATAATTAACATCATACACACCGCTAAGAATTCATATTGAAACTGTTTGCTCACACCTTTTTAGTTTGTTTTTACAACAGCATTGTAGCAAAGTTTTGATTTTCTAGTCTCTGTAAGGCCTGACTAATCAAATATTTAACTATGACACTTCGCCACAACAGTGACTGATAGTCAAAAATTCATTATGGTAACAATAACAAGCTTTCTATGTTGAATTTTGATGAACCTATGAGCAAGAGCTAAGATCTATGCGACTTTGGCTAGAGGATAACTCAAATAACTGACAATGGTAATGCTTCCCCAGAGGCCCAGAGCACTCGCATAACAAAATACATGGATTCATCACGATTAATAATACTCATGAAGGAGATGGCTTGACCCCAAGCCCTAACAACTAGCTATTTTTAAGGTTCACCAAAGCCTCTAATATCTTTGGTGAAAACAAACCACCCAACTTGTCTGAGCACAGTGGTAGGTTTATCCTACATTACAGCATGATCATAAGTCTTGCACCCAATATTTACTTAGTTTTCTACATTCAAAATATTTCTCAAAATGAAACATTACCTTTAATATTTCTGCCACGCTTCCACCACAGAACAAGGCAAGCTACCAAAACAAAAAGAACCACGGCAGATATTATTGTGGCTATTCTCCAAACTGCGTGATGTACTCCTGCTCATCAAGGACAGCAAAAACTGGTGTAAACATAATGTTTTATAATTGTTCGAAAAAAAACATAATGTTTTATACTACATGTGTTGAATTATAGAAGACCAAAATACACAAGCAGTCCTTAAACCTGCCCTGTGGTGTCATCTAGGTCCCTAAACTCTTAAAATGCACATCCAGGTCTTAACTTGTTAAGTGTGACACTCAAAAGTTCAAAACACTCTAATAAGCACAAGCTTGCCTATGTGGCAAACAAACACGTGACATGCGGAATACACTTATACACAATAGTGGCAACGACCATGAGCACACAGTATAGCCTAAGGACCTCTCAGGCTTCACTGAGTGCCACACTACCACATGTGTAATACTGTAATTCCTGGGTATTTAGGGGGATATAGACTTCAACTGACACGCTTAACAAGTTATGGGATCTAGATGTGTTTTAAAAGTTAAGGGATCTAGATGACACCATAAGACAATTTGAAAGACCTCCAGTGCTTTTTTTTTGGGGGGATAATCATCATTACTTACGTAGTTCAGAAGCAGGAAGCTTCAGGTTTAGGTTATATGACCCAGTCGGCAACTCATGGATGTCAATTAGTTTGTCACCCCAGACTAGACACCCTGTTGTAGTTGTGAAAACATAGGCACCACATGAGCAGTTGTTCAGGCAGGCATTTTTGCACCCTTTCTCATCACCCACTGTAGACATCCAGTATGCGAAATCAGGCCATTTTATGTTTGCCATAGGACGAAATCCATCCCCAGATTGGTTGACCTGGCAACCAAGAGGTGGGTTCCTGGTGCAGCCTTCACTCCGATTTCCTGCATTCCACTGGTCTGACAACTTCGGTTGAAAACCTATTGACATAAAATCAAAATTTTGAAGTCATATTGTAGCTAATATTTAGTTTTTAAGCATGTATGAAAAAAGATGACAAGACAAAAATACAGCACTCAATGTATTCCTCTATGGTTCTGTTGTGAATGATTAGTGAACAAAAATAAAAGCATATGAATCAAGTATCCCTTTTGAATGAACAATTTTTACAAGGCTTGAATATTGTAGCTAAATGCCTAAATTCATTGGATGTTATTTAAGAACCTTACAATCGAGAAAGAACTAATGTTTTGATGCATGAAATTTTCAGGAAAAAAGTGCAATTTTTCAGATTCCTACATGATTCCCGTGTTCTACTTGAAGCTCTACTTTCCATACCTTCAAAGTTGGAAAGCTATACGGTTGCAGACCGTATCTAATATATTGTCAAAAAAGATATTAGGATTCTTAATTTTGTTCAAAGACAAACCTTTCAGGCAGGTGCATTGAGCCTTGCCATCTTGCCCCACAGTACATACAGCATTTGGACCACAAGCAGCATAATATTCGCACGCATTTGATGGTTGCAACCAGACAGTCTCCCACTCTTGTGACGACTTTTTAAACATATAGCAGATGTCTGTGCCGTTTGGCAGAAGAACAAACCTCTGCAAAGTTGTGTTTGTTGCAGTGTATGTGTAGTATAGACCTAAGTCTCGATCATTTGACTGTGTGTACCCACTCTGATAGAGTGGCCTCCATGGAATGCCAATAAAGTTCACCCCAGTCCATTGTCCTGATCTGTTAAAAGGATTTAAAACAAGTTATGATATATCATGAAAAGATAGCTCAACCATTTTCTAAATAGGACAATCAATAATCTTGTGAAATAATATTGAAGTAGTACACTGCTATTAGAAGCTGTTTTCTGTGGGCAAGTTCCAACTAATTTCCCTTCCCAGCTTCTGTTAGCTTGTGATGTTTATTTCCTGGGTACTTATCTTCAGTGGCAGCTATTCATTTCAGTAACAATCAGGGCATCAGGCTACTCAACACAGGTATTGGCACTCAGAAAGTCAAGTGCAAGGTATAATGTGGAAACTTTGGCATTACTAGCCACCAAGATAACTTTGCTCTTTCAGATTCATCCAAATGCCCTTCTACGACATGTAAAAACAACAATATTTCCAATCTATTGAGCTTCAGCTACATTACAACAAAGGTACAATCATGACCAAAAGTGGGGGAGGAGGTTGCAAATTCATGGCTCTATTAGCAAGGAACTGCAAGTGAGAAATATTGTTGGTCATGACTGACTGGCCAGTCCTCATTAGCAAGGAACTGCAAGTGAGAGGTAACATTTCTCCGAAGAAAATATACATGTTTTCAGTTGAGTTTGTGGGTTTCAAAAATACCACCGCATCTAGACGCTCATTAAGGTAGCACTGATTTTTTTTTTAGGTTTTTGCACAGCCTGGTTTGAACAAGTTGGTAAAGATTTGTGTGGCACCAATGGAAGTGTCAAATTTGCTTTGGTAATTCAGGGATCCTGAGATTTTGTTTAGTAATGGACGGATTTGTTGCAGTGGACGTAGAGGCCAGGATATGAACTATTCTATCATACTAATAAATAAAAGATGCTTGAAATTCCCTACCACCAACCAGGAATAGCCGACAGCTGAAGGTGCCTTCCCGCAGACTGAAGCAACTAGCGTGGGATTAGCTGCAAAAGTCCAAGTAAACTAGGCTACCTGAATTTGAACAAATTTGCCTAAACAAAGGGTTGCTCATTTTTTCCTATCAACACCGAGCATGAACCGGAACGAATGATATATCCACCTCGATTCAAAAGTTCCAAAGTCAGATGGTGAAGCAACACAATTACCAACAGCTAGTACAGTACTACCCAAATCCCAGTATAGGCAGTAAAGCAAGTGCGAAGCGGACCTCCAGTAGATGTCATTGCCGTCTCTCCAGATGTAAGCCTGGCCGGAGCCGTTGGGGTCGAGGCCGAGCGCGTAGCGCCCGGGCGCTGGGTCCGTCTCGCTGGCCCACGACGTGAAGAGCATCCGCTCATTGCTGGCCCTCCCGGGCGGGCCCGGCGACCGCTTGGCGATCTGCATCCCGGACAGGAGGGTGTCCCCCGGGTACCAGAAGCTGTCCCACAGCGGCCCGTCGTCGCTGCTCACCTGGAGGCTGCCGGAGTCCTCGATGGTGGCGTGGTACCCTCCGCGCGGCGCGGCGCGCGAGGTGTTGGAGGACCAGAGCAGCGGCGGCGCGGCCGTCCCCGTCCCCGTCCCGTTCGCCGCCGCCGCCGGGCCGTCGAGGACCTGGAGCTCGCCGGCGTCCGTGAGCGTGAGCGAAGGCGCACCCGAGACGGCCGGCGCGGCGCGGTTGGCGACCCAGATGACGGTCCGCGGCGTGATGCCGCGGTACCAGACGCCGAGGTACAGGCGGGAGGGCTGCTTGGGGTCCGGCGGGAAGAAGCCCACCTCGAACACCCCGTCCGGCGAGGACACCAGCGTCGCCGACCCCGACAGCGACGCCCCCTGCCGCAGCGTGTCCGTCGTCGTCGTCGTCGTCGTCTGCGCCTGCGCCGCCGTGGAGCAAAGCCACGCGAGGAGCAGGACGAGGAGCCGAGGAGAGGAGGAGGCCATGGAGGAGAAACGACGCACTCCTCCTCCGCCCCCCATCTCTCTCTCTCTGTCTCTCCCGGTGCTGCCCCTATTGGCAGGCCACCCTGAGCACCAACCACTCCACTCTTTTTGAGAGAGAGAGAGGAGAGAGAAAGGCTGTGCCTTTAATGGTGAGAGAAGAGGAGTGCGTGGTGGATTTGTTTATGGAGGCGTGTCGCTGGCAGGGTTTTAACTACAGTTGGTAACCGGTCGGTTTACCGCGATAACCGGTGATACCGTTTCGGTTCGGTAGCAAAACCGACTGGTAACCGTTACCTAACCGAACTTATCTAACCGGCCCGACCGGTATACCGGTCGGTAAGACCGGTATACTGGTCCGATTTTCTCGATTCAAAAAACTGTTACTGTAGCGGTAAATTAAACCCTAGTAGCTGGTGCAGGCGGGAATGACTAGTGAGGGAGAACTAAATATACTAATTAATTAGTGTGGTTAAGCGTGGCTTTGCTTTCGGTTTAGCTCAAGTGCGTGGCATGGCAGTGAGTGAGGGAGAGAGCGGCCACCGCGGGAAGGGCGGCCCGGCTCGAGCTCCGATCGTGGCATCGGCCGGCGAGTGGGCCCGGCACGTCGGGTTGATGCGAACCTACTGCGCGGTAGTAGGATCCTAGGAGGAAGTAGAATGCGGTTCCATTGAAGATTCGGAGACTAGTCCGTATTTGGGGACTGTGGTTCTGCACTGATGCATTCAACGCCACCGAAAAGGAAAGATGGGAAGAACGGTGGGGGCCTAGCGTCTTCCTCATTACTGTAACATTTTGAGGGTGACACGATATTTTGGCGCGTGCAAAATGTACCACCTTAAATGCTTTATAGTGACCATCTTGTGAGTTTGTGATGGATATATATTGTTCAGTTGCATGAACTTTGAAAATCAAGAATTGTAATTCAATTTTGTGGATATAAGTGGAATTCTCACCATCACTAGGATATGACTGGTGTCAAGCAATAATGTGTCTGACAGATCTAGGCATATTAAGCTCTCGCATTTATTTACTTACTACTTATTTATTTATTGGCACATGCCACATGGACATTGTCATCGGTCGCTCTATGGGTGTGTTTAGAAGTCCAACTTCTCCCAAAATTCACTATGTAAAAAGAAGATTTCCCATCACATCAAAAATGTCGACACATGCATGGAGTACTAAATGTAGATGAAATCAGAGATATTTGCATCTGTGTCATTCTCAAAACTGGACTTCGCCCTTTTGCCATCCCTCAAAATGGTTTCTCTAAAATGCCAGTCTCAAACGTGAATCAACCGTTGCAATGCCTTTTCGTGATTTTGCTTCCCATTTTGCAATTTAACCAACCTGAACAAACCAAAATACCCCTGGGAGCTCCCTAGGCTAGGCGCCGGCTCTCTCTTGGAAGCCAGACGCTGGCCCTTCCAGCCACCGCCGTCCAGGCAAGGCACCAAAACAATACAAAAATTATGCTAGCTCATAAATCAATTTAAAAAAATACAAAGATGAATTCATGACAATATGGATATGCATAGGTTGGCACAGATATCACAGAGGCAAATGTCTAGTTCAACATGGCACAGATATCACAGATTGGCACAAATGACGAGTTCAACATGGCACAGATATCACAGATATCACAAATGACGAGTTCAACACTGATAGGTTCCATGACATGTTCAACATCACAAATAGATCCATTACGGGTTCAAATAACAAACTAAGTTCACATCTCTGTTACAAACCCAAAGTTCAAAGATACATAAATTTGGAAGTCACAACTCAATTGATCTTGAGCCTTTTAGGTGCAAGCTTCCTTGGAGGCGTTTTCTTATGCATGTTGCTGATGGGTGAGGCTTCCTTGGAGATTACTGAAGGCTGGGAACTGGTGCCTTCTGCCAGCAGCATAGCAAGTCGACTGCAAAACAAAAAAAGACCCATCATGAACAACATAACCATTTTAGTTATTTTAGTTGCAATTATTATTATTTTTCTTTCTCACCTTCTAGTCACCCTACCAGGACTGTTCTCCAATATTGTCTCCTTGGTAGCTTTCTCAGTTGGTTTATTTTTAGCCTTTGTAGTATTCTTCCTAGGCTTTCTCTTCCTTTTCTTTGTTCCATTCAGTGCACATTTATAGCTGGATTCACCATGGCCCAACTCTCCACATCTTGTGCACTTCCTTTTGCCTCTAATGGTCTGTTTTTTTCCCTGGTCAGCAGCTTTTTCAGCACTATTAGCATTAGATTTAGCTTTAGATTTGCTACTGCCACCTTCAAGGAAACTTTTGATCCTCAACTTCCTTTGCCTTCCTACACCTCTTGGAACAAGTGGTGCTGCAACCACAAAAGGTAGGTCTACCTCTGGCCAGTGTGACTTGTCAGGCAATGGCTCGATCATCCTCTTATATGCATTCTGAAATCTCTCCACGGAGTAGTACTCATGAACATAATCCTCCAGGTTGACATCAATCTGTTGGGCTGTTAGCAATGCCAAAGCATGATGGCACGGCTTACCTGTGTGTTGCCACTCCAAACATGAACAATAGTGAATATGTGCCTTCACAACATTCTTGGACCCACTAGTATTGTTAAATATCTCACCTTGAACACTGTCACTTTTCACAACTGTCAAGTATCCTAATCCTCTAGTCTTTGCTTTCAGTTGTTGTATGATAGCTGGTAGGATCTTCCCAGTCAACCTTTGACTAATACCTTTCCTTTTCTCCCAAAGCACCATTATCATTTCTCTCAGCTTGTCTGCTAGCTCACATACAGGAAGGTCCTTTATCTCTTTGATCCAATTATTAAAACATTCTGCTAGATTGTTAGTGATATAATCACATTTTATATCTGGGTTGAAGGCACATCTCATCCACTTCAAGTTATGCCATTTATTCAGCCACTCAAGCACTTCCTTAGAGGCCTCCACAATTCCCTTCATGTGCAGCAAAAACACTTCCTGTCGATATGCTCTTGTTGTTGGGTACATCTTCGAATGAGTGTCACCACCCCACTTCTTGATGTAGTTTTGCATAAGATGCCTAAAGCATTCCCTTTGTTCAGCTTGAAGGAACACAGCCTTCACAACATTTTTCAACCCTTTGCATGCATCTGTACAAATAGCAAGAGTAGGCAAATCTCCAACAGCCTTATGTAACATCCTCATAAACCAAATCTAACTTTCTTCTGATTCACCATCAATAAATCCATAGGCAACAGGATACATCCAATTGTGACCATCAAGTGCTGTGGCTGCAGCTAAATGCCCATTCCACCTACCATTAAGTGCAGTTGAATCTACACTAAGATATGGCCTACATCCCTCTTTAAAACCTTCAATGCAAGGACTTAGTGCACAAAAAAACGATGAAAGGTCACCTGACCATCAATAACCTTTGTTTCAATCTCAACAACACTACCTGGTGACCGCTTCAGAACCTCTTCCTTCCATCTGAATAGCAGCTGAAAACTATCCTCCCAATTTCCATACACCTCTGCCATAGCCTTTTGTCTCCCCCTCCACACTGTGTCATAGCCAATTGTGCACTTGAACTGATCTTCCAATTTATCCATCAACTCTTTAGTACCCATTGCCTTCTTCGTGAGAATACGAACCGCCTTTGAAGCAACCCAAGCACAAGTTGGTGTAGTAGTCCTTTTCCTACTACTGGACATGCATGTGTGCTTATTCATCAATACTGTAACCTGTAAATGAAAACAAACTGTTAGCTGCCAATAAAAATTGTTTTGAACAAATGCATATGCCATTGTTAGGTACGAGGTTAATACCATAACTGTCTTTTGATCAGGCTGTCTTCTTCCAACTATGTGCCAAGGGTAGTCCTCTACCATGCAATTGCCAATAAATCTACTTGGGTCAGTCTTCTTAATGTGTAGCTCGAACTCCTCATTTATCGCAAATTGCCTTATAGCCAATCTGAATTCTTTCATGTCAGGGTAAACAGATCCAATATTCATACATGGCTTGTCAGGATCATACACTATCACCCTCTCCCCTGGTATGCTGTCATCAACAGGTAGGGTTGCACCCTCAGTATTCTGATCAGGACCTTTTCCCATATCAGTAGCTACTCCTGCAGCTTTTCTAGCCTTGTCTTGCTCATCTCCCAAACCCAACAGCTCAAAAACATGATCATCATCGATATATTCTATCCTACCCTCATACTCATCATGAATCTCATTGATTTGCAGGGTACTCCAATCAACATTTGGTGCTGGTTCCTCAATCACAGGAGGTAAATCATCAAGAGATACATCATCAACAGCCCCAGAAGGTTCTACTACTGCTAGACTAAGCTCAGGCTCCCCGTCGAGCCTAGCAAAATGGATTGAACAGATAAAAATTGATTAGATGGGGAAACCAATCGCAGGACTACGACTCGTCGTAATGGAGTTAGCAGCTTGTGTCAAAACGAGGAGGAAAAGGAAGACTTACCTAGCGACGAGATCGAACCAGTTGCAGTCCATGGCGAAAACCACAATCTCGGGCCTAGAAGTGGGTCATGGCGACGGCGAACTGGGGCTCCGGCGGCGGGTGGATGGGGGCTCCGGCCGCGACTGGATGGGGGCTCCGGCCGCGGGTGGCTGGGCGTGGGCGGCGGCGCGCGGGTGGCTGGCTGGGCGCGCGAATGGCTGGGCGGCGCGCGGCTGGCTGGGCGGTGGCGCGCAGCTGGCTGGGCAGAGGCGGCGGCGGCGGGTTCCTCCGCCGGAACCCTAGGGCGTGCCGCGGGTCGCGGGAGGCAGGCACGCAGCTGGTCTCGCGCGTCCAAGAGAGCCAACGGCTGGGCTGGCCTAGCAAGCTCCCAGGGGTATTTTGGTCAGTTCAGGTTGGATAAATTGGAAAATGGGAAGCAAAATCGCGAAAAGGCATTGCAGCGGTTGATTCACGTTTGAGACTGGCATTTTAGAGATGCCATTTTGAGGGATGGCAAAAGGGCGAAGCCCAGTTTTGAGAATGGCATAGATGCAAATATCTCGATGAAATCAAAAACTAATTACACAGTTTGGATGTACTTTGCGAGACAAATCTTTTGAGCCTAGTTAGGCTATGGTAGGACAATATTTACCACAAACAAACGAAAAGTGCTACAGTGTTTTCAGTTCGGAACAGTGCTTTTCAGCCCAAAATCCATACAAAATCCAGAATTTTGCATCCCAATTCAGGGAACTAAACACACTCATATGTTGAAGACAACAACAGCCATGCCTCCATAGCAACTTGGAAAACATGTGTGTTTGACTAGGGATGTGAGGAGAGGTAAGATGGAAGATAGATTGGTTGCAAAGGAGAAGCAAGCTACTAACCAAGGAGCAAATACTTGGTGGCCTTGGCAAATTTATGATTTGTTCCAAATATTATCTTTAATAATATAACTAGTATGGTGATAATTTTTTCTCTCCTTCTTCGTTCTAATATACTACTAGCTCTGTTCTTTTTTTTATATGATGTTAGTTATTTCATTTTGAAACTAACCAACATCATGTATTAAAGAATGGAAGGAGTACAAGGTAGGAATCCCATCATAACGTGCAAGAATTTGCAGGCCTGAAGCCCTCAAGTTTTCGTAACGTGTATGGCGTGGTGACACTGGTGAGGGATCGCAGTAGTACTGGGAATGGCAAGGGTGCAAAAAAAGAAAACGCTCCTTCTCAGAAGAAGAAGCTCCCGTTGTGCTGACTTGGAATGGTCCATGGTTTTCGTGGGTCCTGTTAAAACATCTCGGTCTCCTTTTCTTTCTTTCAGAAGAAGAAGCAGCTTCCGCTGCGAGGCGGAAGATTATTCCTGTTCCATGCATGTTGAGCGACAGTTTGTGAGACCTGCCGTCTGTGGTTGCAAAAGCAAAACTGTAATTTCATTCTAAGCAACACATGGACCAGGTTTTGCTTTCTGCTGATAATGCGCATGTGCTCTACCAAAGACCGCGCCGACTGATGGTGGAGGATTTGATGACCATGGCAATTGCCAACAAACCCCCCTATCAAATTAGACGACTGATCTGGTGGTTCACGTCTCTGCATCGTAGTACTTCCTCCGTCGTCTAGAGAATGACTGTCGTCTTCGCTTCTCGAAAAATAACTTTGACTGAATATATATAAAAATGTATTAATCCCTCCGTTCTTCAATGTATGACATTTAGGATAAGAAATTTAGTTCAAATGAACTAAATTTATTGTCCTAAACGTCATATATTTAAGGACGGAGGGAGTAATATTTATAGTACAAAATTAATATCATTAGAAAGATATTGGAATTTAGTTTTTTTATAATTTTTTAACAATTTAAATGTTGTACATATTTTCTACAAACTCAGTCAAATTTGTGGTAAAAAACCAACAACAACAATCATTATGAGACGGAGGGAGTATGATCGTAAGCCCAGATCGCAGCCTGCAAAATTCAGGCATCGAAAGCACAACAAGATGCCTAGGATAGGCAAAATAGAAGGAACATGCAGGTGTCAGCAAATAAGAAAAACGGGGCCTCCGATGCCTTTCGTTTGTCTTGAAAATGACGAGCACAAGCGATCGACAAGAAGGGACCTGGCCTGGGTTGGTTAGTCGTCTGTCTAAAAATTGAAAATGACGGCAGTGCTAGTGCTGTTTATTAGCGAAGAGAACCCAAACTCCTTTTTCTAGCCGCAACGACAATAGAAATAGGAGAGAAACTCTTAGGTGCAGTACCGGCGTATCTGCACGGCCGCCGGGTGTAGTAGTTGCATAGCAAAATGTCGTACTGGCAATGCAAGTGAGGAGGACGACGAAGCAGGAGGTCAACAAAGCTCGAGGAGAAGGTCAGCGAACAGGAGATCCGATGCACGGCTTTCGCCACGCGTCACGTGATGCCATGGAGTTTTGATATATATAGCGTGAATAATGAAAATGGCATGATGGTGGGGGTAATAAGCTAATAGACAGGCGTACGGAAACATGTTTAGTTTAAGGGCCCTGACATCCAGGAACATGACTTGAGAGGTAAAGTGATATGATGGTCAGCACAAAAGGTGGTGGTGGTCTCTCTCGTCCCGGCTGTCTGGCTGGCTGGCCACCTGCTTCTGCTTGTACCCGCCACCTTAATGGATTATGGGTGAGAAAGTATATTAGCTGTACGTACCAGCGTACAATCATGCCGTCATGTTCCGAGGAACGAAGGAATGATCAGCATGGAGCGTACTTAGATCATTCACACTTATCATCCTTTATTTCCTTCTTCAAAATAGAATAATCTATCTTGGTCAATAAGATTCTTTTTTTTATCTTCAATTCTTTCGCATCCATCTTCCTTTATAACTCTCCTCCATACCACCAACAACAATAGGGTCCACTTGTCAGATTAAAATACACCTCACCCACCCCATCCACCACGCCGGCCGCCTACTTCCATTTTTTCCCTCCGGTCTTCTCCCTCCCTCCTCGATTCCTCGTTGCCTCCGCCGCCGGGCGCCGGCCTCCCTCTCTCCGGCGGCAGCGGCGGAGCTCCCTGGACATAGTAGGAGGGGCGCGGCGGCGGAGCTCCCCTCCCGCAACTCCGGCGGAGCTCCACGCTGCCATGGCGGGCCGGACAGGCGGGGATGCGGCGTGGCGGCGGAGCTCCTACAGCGGGCAGGCGCGGGCTCCCGGCGACGAGCTCCTTCCTAGGTCGGCGGCGGCGGCGGGCCGGACACGCGGGGATGCGGCGTGGCGGCGGAGCTCCTCCGACGGGCGGGTGCGGGCTCCCGGCGACGAGCTCCTTCCTAGGTCGGCGGCGGCGGCGGGCCGGTGAATCAACGACGACGGGAACACCAGGCCACTCCCGTGGCGGAGCAGAGGAGCTCCCCATCGCCTGCGCGGGCAGGCACATCTCACGTGCGTCGGAGCCCTCCTCTGCTCCCCTTGTCCCTGCGGCGGCGGATCTCCCCTCCCTGCTGGCGGATGCAGGGAGTAAGCAGTCGAGCCCGTCGCCGGCGATGGAAGCGACGCAGATCTTGTGCGACGACGGCGACGAGGTGCAGGGGCTCCGCGACGGCGGCGACGAGGTGCAGGGGCTCCGCGACAGGAGAAGGAGACGGATAAAGGATTTCCCCCGCACTGGCTCCGCGACGAGGTGCGACGGCGACGAGGTGCAGGGGCTCCGCGGCCAGTCCTGGAGGAGACAGATAAAGGACTTGCCCCTGCAGCGGCGTCCTGGAGGAGCTCCTCCATTTTCCCATCGCCTCGGGCTGACGCCAAATCCAGCAGCGTCCGGGGCGGGATGGCGGAGCGACGGCATTCGCGCGGGCCCACGCCGCAACGCCTCGTGCCCTCCCTCAGACCGGCCGTTGTGCTCTCCTCGCCGCCGCACCGTGCTCCATCTTGCCTCGCCGTGCCTGCTCCACCTCGCCAGCGCGGAGGGAGGAGCCGCCTCGCCTCGCCGAGCCGAGCACCAGAGCTCGAGGCATCCGCCGCCGTCACCGCTCGCATCACCGTCGAGGAGGGAGGCTGGCCCGCCGTCGTCGGTGCGCTCCTCGGGGAGGGAGAAGAGGAGGGGCCGAGTCGGGAAGGGATCCTGCCGCCGCTGCTCACCAGCATCCGTCGCCCGCCGGGATCTCCGCGACCGGCGCCGGACGAGGGAGCTGTCCCCCTCGCCGGACGATGCTCGCCGCAGGTGCAGGGGAAGCCCGTGGGGAGGGTGGGGCCACCAGCGGAGCACGACGGGGAATCCTTGGCCGCCGGCGAGAAGAGGCACTCGAGGCCGAATCGTGCGGTTCCTCCTGCTCTGCTTCCGTGCGAGGCCGACGGCGAGGAGGAGTGGCTCGCGCCGACGAAGCTACTCCGGCGCCGCCCACCGCAGATCCACCCCGCGTCGGCTGGCGCGGGCTCGATTCGGTCGAGTCCAGCGAGACCCACGCTGCGTCCGCGTGCTGGCCGCCGGAAGGAACACCGCGGCAGCAGCTCCGTGGCCGCCACCTCGAGGCCGCCGCGGAGGAGTGGGAGGTGCCGCCGGTCCGCGCGGGCGAGCACGACGACCTCCTCCGCCTCCGCCTACAGATCGAGCTAGCCGTCCCCTGCTCCGCGCCTAGAGCTCGACGCCGCGGCAGTGATCCGGCCAGCAACGCGAAGTTCCTCCATGACCACCCCTGGGGCAGGCGGATCCGACAGAGAGCTGTCGGCCCCTGCTCGCAGTGGAGAGGAAGGAGAGGGCAGAGGAGCCAAGGGAGAGGGGTGTAGAGAGGAGAGAGAGGGAGGGAGGGCGCAAGGGAGTAAAAAAAAAGAGAAGAGAGACTGATGTGTGGAGCCCAGTTTGGTTATTGGGATGGAGAAAGAAATATAAAAGAAGATGGATGTGAGAAAACTGAGAATGAAGAGAGAATTTTGATGACTGGACAGAATATTTTGTTTTGAAACAAGAAACCGAGGAGACAGAGTGTGGATGGTCTTACACCTCTGCTGACGTGGAAAGATAACAGAATTCTTTACTTAAAAAAATAATGAAAGATAACTTGATTCAATAATGGCTTCTTTTTACCTTTCCATAGTGGACTCCGGGCAGTGGGCGACCGGAGTGAGTGCTCCATCCTCTGCAGTCTCTCTCTCTCTTGCCTGGGCAGGAAACTTCTCTTTGTGATGTCGAGTAGGACAACACTGTCTGCGGTCAGGAGTAGGCGAGTAGCCGTGATGAGCATCCTCGGCGTCAGATCAAAGAAGCGCATTTGCTTGCCGTTGCCAGATTGGACGTGACACTCCGTTCAAAAGAGTAATGTGCAGGTTATCCTGCACGTCACCACCTCTCTCCCTGGACCATCGCATATCCAAAGACCACCCCCCCTGCTAATAAGCGGACTCCGACGACCAACCGGGCTAACCACCCCAGATCAGATCTAATACGAGTTAGTTAACAACGCCTCTGCCTGCGTCACAATTTCACAACCCCTTGTGGCCGGCCGGATCAAATCTATAAAAAAAAAACGCAAGACGACACGGCAAGATCCTGTCATCGCTGAGCTAAAACTGGAGACTGATCCGTCATTTAAAAAAACTCAACTTGCGGGGAGTAAGATCACCCCACGGTATTGTATTAAGAAGAAGATCTTCTCACACAGGTCGAGAAAATCTCCGAACCTCTACCCCACCCATACACAGCGGCACGCAGCACACGTAAGATGAAGCTAGGCTTAGATCTGTACTTTGACGTGAAACAAAGGAGAAATTTTTTTTTGGGAAAAGTCCATATTTCACCCTTCAACTATCACGTTAGTCCGGTTTTTCAACCTCTAAATACAAAACCAGACAAACTACACCTGCAACTGTCAAAACCGTACATATTACACCCTCAAACCAATTCCACCCCGGTTTTGAGCTGATGTGGCACGTGGTTTTGACACATCATCTATCGTCTTCCACACATCTCTCTTCTCATCGAAGCTCCGATCCCATGGCCGACCATCCGTTGCCGACGAGCTCCCAGAGCTGCTGGAGCTCCTCGATCCCGTCAGAGGCTGCTGCCGCCGCTTCCAGAACAGAAGCACGCACACATGAGATCCTGAGGCACCAACGCCTGCACGCCCGCCAACGTACTGCTCTGCTCATCTGCTGCTGCTGCTCCAGGAACAGCTCGAGGCCCAGCTGATCTGGTGCTAGCACCATATGTCTCCTACGGCCGCGCGCATGCCAAGGTCGCGGGGTGCCACCCGCCTTATCACACGTCACTATCATCTTCCTCGGCTCCGGCCAAATATCGCCGCCGCAAGCCGCTCGCCTTGATTTCCTGTTACAACAGTTGAATGTCCATCTGCGCACCCGCAATCGACACGGCCGCACTAGAGGCTGGTGGTGTCGTCGGATTTGGATCGAGCAGGCAGGCTAGGAGGTAGCGGCGGCGGTAAAGTCGGATCGAGAACAAAGATCGGGAGGCTGCACTTACTGGCTTACTGCTAGAGCTGGTGTGCTGCCTGCTGTTACTTCTGCTTGATTAAATGCTTGCGTGCTTCAATTTGGCTTAGCCAAGGAAAAGGAAGAAATTGGATTCGGATTAGAACAAGAGGAGCGAACAGATCGTTGGGAGATGCTTTTGCTTGTGCCTGCTGACTGAGGGAGGAGAACCGGGGAAGCTGGTTTCTTGAAATCTTTCACCGAGATGAAAAATATAAGAGGGCCGATTCAATCTGGTAGGAGACAGGGGCACGACCATGCATCGGAGGATCAGAGAAGTGCGGGGCGCAAGGGATGATGGTGGAGCCGCCATGGCGCCATGCTTATGGTTATGGGCGCATGGCTGACAGTCTTAACAGATAGTGAACGAGGTGGAACGGTGGTGAAGACTGACATGCGAGCCCTACTGTTTACTGGATGATGTGTCAAAACCACGTGCCACATCAGCCCAAAACCGGGGTGGAATTGGTTTGAGGGTGTAATATGTCCGGTTTTGACAGTTGCACGGTGTAGTTTGTCTGGTTTTGTATTTAGAGGTTGAAAATCGGACTAGCGTGATAGTTGAAGGGTGAAATATGGACTTTTCCCTTTTTTTTTTACAACACGCACCAAGTTCTAAACTTCTGATTCTGACACCGTGGCGTCACCGCGTCGGTGAGCTCGGACTCTCAGGGAGGGAACAAGGGTCAAAGCAATTCGCGTTTTTTTATTTTAATTAAAAAAGAAAGCAATTCGCGTGCGCTGGAAGAACGAGCAAAGCGTTTGTCCTCGGAACTCGACAGGAAATTAAGCAAACAGAAAAAGAATGAGCTCGTATTCGGTCACTAATATATCGGTCCAAAGATTTGAAAACGACGACACGGATAGAGTAGAACAAAAGCACATGAAGTGAAGTACAAGATGCATCCCAAATAATGGATAATACCTTATAGAAAAACACTGCATAATGAAAGAAAGGACCCACCAATGCTGGCAACGTTTCCCAAATGAAATTTAAAATTGTCCCTACAAAAGGGTGGTGAGCAGTGAGACTGATCATCTTGTCACAAAAGGCTCGTGACAAGTTGAGCTGGAAAACGAGCAGATTACAGATGCATGAACGTGTAGTACATGACAAGTCGACAAAGGCTCTCAACATGAAAGGTAACTGGAAGTTGTTTAACCTAAATCCAAGCTGGGCATCATACAAGTATTTCCGGCAAGGATATGGAATCGCAACACTGGCTTGAGTTGGTAGAAAGCTTATGTTTTTTTGTGGTAAGCCATGCATGCGATTTGGTAAGATCCTCGTCCGGATACTGGGGACAAAACGAAAAGCGCAGTGGCACCAAGTCCAAACGGGAACTAGGATGTTTCAAAGAATTGGAACCACCACTTGCCAACCAAAAAAGTCCAAAGCAGCCAAAGAATTGAAGACTAAAAAACCCAGTGTCATCATCGTGACGAGGAAAGCAAAAAACTAATCCAGCACAAATCAGCACTCGATGGGCACCGCCTGCCAGAAAGGTAATCTGAATAAGAGGAGATTCCGTGGTGTAGCTTCTGGGTCCTAATGGCAGACAAATCTAATCACTCTAGGAAAAGGATTGGAGAGCATAGTACAACTAACCAGGCTCTAGCATTACATTTGGAAAAATAACAGAAACTTCCTCAGGGTATGATGTCGGCATGGACCACAGGCGCATCAAAAGATTAATGAAATCTACCACTTTGGACTCAAATAAAGCAGAGCAGATGGGGGGAAAATGCACTGACGACTAGTCGGTTCTATAGAAGGTTAAACTGTAACTTTCATCAGAAACAGAAGGTTAAACTGTAACTTTCATCAGAAACAGGTATTGCAATGCAAAGAAAGTACAAAGGTTTTGAACCACAAATATTCACCAGGCAGTCAAATAGTCAGATAATCAAGGTGAATGAAGTTAACTGAAGATACACAAACAATGCCAAAGCACGAATAGACATGGGCACTGAAAGTTCAACAAACATCACATGCACTTCCCAGCTAGCACCCAGCCAACAGTCCACTGCTACAACCTTTACAAGCTGCGGAAGGAAAGGGCAAGAATTAGAGAGGGAGCAAAAATTAAAGGAAATTATTTGAACAAGCATATGTAACGCGAGAGCTGTAACAGTTTAAACCCTGCATCAATAGTGCAGTTCCCAAAAATCCATGTAACTATTCACAGGGACGGGCTGGAGGCTGGGATACTATAGAGGCATCATTATACTGAAATTCTCATCAAATGATACAAAAATGGACAATGCACCTTCCGTAATGAGTTTAGTGTACATGACTATAACATTTGCTCTAGTAAATCCAAGTTCGCACATTGTAGCTTGGATCAATGATATATCCATGCTGCCCAGAGCCACAATTGTTAGCTATTCTCAAACTTCACAGGTTAAGGTGAATACTTCATTAAAACTACATAATTTAGCATGCACCTCTACCTACATCACCTCAAGCTAATTTTTTTTTACAGTTTTTATCACATTTAAGTTGGAAATCTAGCAAACTACAGTATGTAGTGCAATATATACAAAAGAAACGTGTAGCATTGGTGCTTTCAAAAAAACAAACAACTTCAGACCCAACTAGTATAGGAACTATTCTTTAGAAAGTTTGAAACCTATCAAACAGAAATGATACAGTCCATATGGGGGTTTTCCTATGTTCAGTGCTAACCTGGATCTCTGAGAGTACTTTTCAGTTCCCAACTCAACGATGCGGTCAAGTATCTGCAGAAATTATATCAATTCAAGGTATTAGCTTAAATAAGCACTCAGGACATTGACATCATGCACGCAAATGAATTTTGTCACTGAATCCATCATAAAGATCACTACTGACTACTGAGTCACTAATAATGATGCAGGCAAGCTCCAACCAAGACTTAACAGTTTCAAGTCTCCAAGCAGTAACTCATAATCACAATAGCATTTACCACAAAGCTTAATATAGATATATAGCATACACACACTGAAAATCCTGCCCAAAAGTAATCTAAATGTTAGCTAGTCTTTTCACACCTCAATTAGTCCATAAAACTATTAAGGAAACACGAAGCTATGCTGCAGCAGGTATATGTGACACAGGTACAGAACATACTTCTCTATTTTTTTTTCTCAGACACTCGGAACATAGTTCACATTGAAGACTGTTTCTACTGCTTCCCTAAAACTAAACCAGTTGAAGTATGTGAATGGAATAGTAACTCAGACCATTATCCTAAACTTTTTAAGTGTCCTTTTCCCAAATCATGCAGTTGAGAATCCTTTTTGGCATAGGTACCTTTTCAAAAGAACTTATTCTCATTCTACAAGTTAACTGAAAACATATCATTTGGAACCATAACAGCAAAACCTGAGTTGAATCGGTACATATTGTAACTGGCTAGATTGCGCATCACAGCACAACAAAAGCAAAAGAAAACGTTTAAAGCAAGTTTGCCAACCAGTTCATTCCTAAAAACTTGCCAGACAGATTTGGATCCCAAGTGGACCCCACTGCCTAAATCCCAACATGTCCTTTTTCCTTCCCCCCATACCCTCATGACATTTGTTTTGAAAATATACACAAAAATCCCTGCGGATAACTAATTTGTTCAGGCAAGCTGAACTGCAGGTCTGCACTTATGGCTCATCACCATTTCAGCTGAACCAGGGGAGCTCATTGGGGTATAAACTGCAGACTTATATGAAGGAAGCAGGTGAGTTAGCACAGCTTCAGATCTTCAGATACTTTAAGGTAGGCTTACAAGTTACAAATCACTTAATGGATAAGGGGAAGACAAATTTGTTTACACAAGACCGCATTTAAGTTCCATGGTTGTTTAGTTGCACAAGCCAAACAAAAAGCATCGTGCTGTGATCAGGAGCTGTGGGATCCAGTCACATCCATTTCAAACCAAAGGAAACACCAAGTGTGGGCCTGTGATATGCAGACCGCGAGGGGTATTAAAGGAGACCAAGAAAGAAGACCAGATTGATCACAAGGCACAGGCCCAGTTTTCTTCCCTCCTCTGCTGACTATGGGAGAAGGTCATGCCTTGCTTTTATTGATAAGCTGAGGCAGGTTTGCAAAATATTATAGTTGCCTTTGATGGGATATGATTTTCTATAACATAAACAAACTTCTGGGTCAATATATGACAGACATTATTACATAAAACTCTGTTTGCTGGAGAACTTTAGTATCCAGAATTAAGAGGCCAAACACATCCAACCATATTCGTTTCAAAAATACATCCAACTATATCATTGCCACTGATATGAATGATGACCTAACTCCTTTCTAGGTTTATCACTTTAACTTGTCCCACTAAGCTCTATAGCATGCCTAAGCATGGGAAAAACTGGTCCTAGTGAATTTACCATTGAGAATCCAATTCAAGTGCTCCCAGCTGAATGCCGTAAAATGTGAATAAAAACATAAAGTGTTCATTATCTGAGGATAAACTATCCTCAAGCAGAGGATAAAACTAAACTTCCAAAATCAATTGCTTCTAAAGTTAAAAGAAAACTATGAGAATGATCATGGCCTATATACTACATCCGTCAACAGAAAAAATGTGAAGAAAAGAAAATATAAATGTAATTCAAATGCGCAAAGCAAACAGAAATGTTGCAAGACTTAACTAGCACAGTGATTGCTAAACCTATACACCATACACCAGCTTGCTCCACCAAACAGTCAAATTCCACAGCTTATTGTATGTTACTATATGAAGCAGATGTACTACAAGGTAATATAACCATATGCGGTCCATACCGAGGAAAAGTGTACTCTACCATGATTGCAATGAGTTAATGCAATTTCTCGTCAGCTAAAAAAACACAAATGCATGCGTAAGATCACAGTGCCCAAAGGTAAACGGCAGGGGCATCTGGTCCAAGCGTGAAGTGGCCATGCATAGACATTAAAGAGCTGAAAGTATCTCTGGAGCATGCCCCAAAATTTTCAACTCTTCAATGTGCACACATGGCCATAGCATGCTTGGACTAAATGTCCCTGTCATTCGCCTTTAGTAGCTCTGACCTAATGGTCTACTGAAAAAAACTTGGCTCAAGAGAATTGCATTTCATAGCAATTGAACAAATGCCATATAAACAAGAACTTCCTTGCTAATTGCCGCTATTCAGTTCTAAATGACCACATGGTTATATGCAAAACCCACCGATTTCCAGTTCTGAGTAATTGTTTGTAAATCTGTGCTGAGCCGTTATATTACTGCAAGTTAAGGTTTTAGCACATTTCCTACAGATGCAGGCCTTAGCCCATGCATGAATACATTCTCCTTCCACCCTTCACTGACAATTGTAGGAGAGAGCCATACCTTGGTTTCATTTCAAAAAATAGATAGAAGATAGGTTAGGTAGCATCAGAAGCTGTAGGATAGGCTTATTATAGCTCACTTAATGGGTAAGAGGAAGACAGATTTCTACACAAGATATGTTTGAGTTCAATGATCGATTGGATGCACAAGCCAAACAAAAGGCATTGTGTTGTAGCCAGGTCAATGGTGTTGTGGGGTCGGGTTGCCTCTGCCTTAAACCAAAGAAAATACTAGGTACGGACATCCAGGAATAGATGGCCAGGCAGAATCTGGTATTTATGCTGTGATCTCTGGACTTCATAAGATGCTAACATTCAGGCTAACACAGGGAGACCAAGAGAAATCAGATAACCACAAAGTAGGAGACCAGTCTCCTTCCATCCTTTGTTGACAAAGTTAAGGGAGATGAGCAAATAGCTAAGCTGGGTAATTAACGAGGCCCGGTTTCCAGTCTATGACAATAAAAACTTCTGGGTTAATCCATTTTTTTATATTAGGCGCATCAGGATTTTCAACTTTTCTCGATATGTAGGGCGCACCCCCCTGGAAAAGACCCTGACGCCTTAATTGCCTCGTTTAACTAGCACTTCATTGAGTTGGACCCACAGGAATCCGAACAGCCAACTCACTGCTAATTGGACCCACAGCGTACTCCATGCAGCCATGCAAAAAAATCACACACGGGGCGCTAGAATCAAAGCAAGCAACTACTTTGTCAATTACTATAGCACATGATTTCTCTCCTGCCTTGGTCTCTGGAGTACACGATCATACGCCTAAGATAAAAAAAACAGAGGGAGTACTATATAAGTATATAACAGACATTACATCTAGTTCTGTTTGCCGGAAAACTTGTAGCATCTGTATTACAAGGTCAGATATACAAATAGCAAGAAGCGATTGATGTGTGAAGGAGAAGCAATAAGAAGATGATGAGAATGATGTCCAAAATTCTTTCAGGTTTTATCACTTCATGTGATCCCAGCAGTCTATCCAATATGGTATGCCTAAGCATATGTGAAAGAGGCTGGTAAATCCACCAATGACAATCGGATTCTAGTGCTTCAAATCAAATGTCGTAATAGTCAAAAATGAACATAACGTACTGATTAATTGAGGATAAACTGTCCTCTCAAGCAGAGCATAAAATTAAGCATGCTTGGATGTTTTGCTCGTCACTGTGTTGCTTTGCTAAGCCTGGAGAGCAAATGATCTAGATGTTTGGACGAAAGGGAAGGGTACCTCATTGCTTGTGTAGGCAAGCTTTTGCCTTGCTTTTCAGCGAGAGCCAGATTAGCTCCCCTGCGCTGGCAGTGGCAAACGCTTCGTTGCTCGTGCTAGCTAGGTGAGGCTAGGCAAGGCAAGCTTGCTCACAAAACCAAGCAGACCCTAAACTTCTAGGATTAATTGCTTCCAGATTTTAAAAGGAAAAACAAAGGGATTATTGACAGACAAGAGACAAGTAGAATACATTAGGTAAGATTGTACAAATGACAGTGTGAAACAAAGCGAACAGCCAAGTAATACAAATGCGAAGCAAAGAGAACAAACATGCATGTACTGTGAACCTACATGCAAAATTTTAAACTACAAAACAAACCCTATAACCACCAAACCTATTCACAATATACTAGCTTCACAAACAAACCCCAAACAGTCAAGTTACACAACTAAATCTATGTTACCACGCAAAGTGGACCAGGTTAAGCCGTTAAGGTAACTAACCAAATACAGTCCATACTCTAGGAAGAGTGTAATATGTAATGTGACAAAGCTATTCATGGCAATCCATGCTAATCATGCATATTCACTTTGCCGTTACTACTCTTAGCTGTATGCAGAATAACCTACAGCTTGCAAGTTCCGACAAATCAGTCATAAATTTCTAGTGCACATCATACTGTTGCAAGTCAATTTAGTCAGATTTCCGATTGATGATGAAGGCAGTCACTAACAATTGCACAACAGGACAACTTAATCAAGTAAGCGTACTACTAAGCCATTACCCTTGTGCTGCTCCTCAGTAGCATCATGGTACTCAGCGTCCTCCTCAGGCACAGGGTGCAGCACATCCTCCGCACCCACCGCTGACGACAGGCCACCAGCCTCCCCATCCTCCGCCGAGCCGTCATCAGGGAAGCGCACCACCACGACAGGGCAGACACAGTGGTGGACGCAGTAGTCGCTGACGCTCCCGAGCCTGCCCTTAATGTTCCTTCGCGCGGCGCCGAAGCCCTTGCTCCCCATGATGACCGCGCTGAGGCCGAGCCTCTCGACCTCGAGGCAGAGGCGCTCCTTCATGTCGTGGTCCCTGACGATGTGGATCTTGTAGGGGATGCCGGCGTCCTTGAGCGGCCTGGCGAGGTCGTCGGCCTTGGAGGCAGTGAAGGCGTCGTAGTCGTCCTCCATCCTGCGCGCGGCGGCCTCGGAGTCGTCGTCGTCGTCGTCCCCGGCGCTAGGGTTGGGGAGGGAGACGTCGACGGCGCCCCAGTCGGCGCCGTAGAGCACGGAGGTGGGGCGCACGTGGAGCAGGACGACGGCGTCGCCGGGGCGGAGGTAGTTGGCGACGGCCCAGCGCACGGCGTAGGCGGACTCGTCGGAGAGATCGACGGCGATGGCGATGCGGCGGTGGGAGGAGCCCGAGGGCAGGGCGGCCGCCGCGGCGGAGAAGAAGACACCCGGGGAGTCGGGCTGGAGCGAGGCCGGCGGCGGCGGGCGCGGGGTCGGCGCCTTCACCGGCGGCGGCGGCGCCGACAGCGGCAGGTCGTCGGTGGAGGGGGTCGCTGGGGCCTGCATCGCGGGATCTCCTGCGGCGATCGCGAGGGGAGGGGGGAGTGGGGAGGAGAAGCTCGCTCTGGGGAGTTGCTTGGTGGGGAGGTAGAGGGAGGGGAGAAGGTACTGGAAGGAATGGAAGACTTGGGATTGGGAAGGCGTCAAGCGGAACAAGAGGATAAAACTTGTAACGAGCTGGACGAGGAGCCTCGGAACTGGCCGGTCGCACAGGGAGGATGGCTAAGGACAGGCGTTTGGACCGTCTCAGAGCCAACGGCTTGGATAGCAAAGTGTTAAAGTTTTTAAAGTTAACTTTACATTTGTAAAAAATATTAGCAACAATTACATTTTTAAATTAATTTGGTGCTCTACTAGTAGTACGAGATATGCAGTGGTGACTGGTGAGTTGATTTCATCGCATATTTGATAAGCCCTTCAATAAATTGGCTATATATTCCTACATGGCCAACAGGTGTGACCCATTGCATACATGATCTTCTAGAGCGCTAATTATTGAGAGAGAAAAACTTCTAGAGCGCTAAGACCATCTGTGATCCACAAATTTGACGTCATGATGTTGATTTTGTTCTGGAATTTGTGCTAAACAGTGCGCATCAATGGGAAATCATAACGTATCTCGCTGCACGTAGTTTTTCCTTCATATCAGTTGCAACTTGCAAGGACGTTAAGATAAGGTCCAACAATCATTACGCTTCAAAGAGGACCACGATTTGGGATCCTTTCTGGTGTCAAAATCATCACATGCCACGGTACAGCCTGCATAGGTCTCTTCGAGCCGGTTGCACGGAATATTCTGATGGCAGAATTATCAAGCTAGTACATCTAGAAGGTGGCTGTTGAACTGAAAAATTATTGCACACAAGAAGAATAAACAATATGGCAATAATAGAAGGGGGGCATTCAGCATCCGCCAACAGAAACAATGCAAAGGCAAACCAAGTCCAGCAATTCTTCAGGCGCTAGTAGCTGGTGCTATGCTCATCAGCTTGGTTGAACGGACACATGAGAGAACGATGTTTATCGTGCATTACTCCTCGCTCTCCTCAGTTTGGACTTTGGACATGAGCACTTTACGTCCATCTCATGCATTCCCCCATATCACCTGTATAGTACGGGACGTACCTTTTCATCCATCCTGTCCTGTGTGAAATAGGCCTTCTGGGCCGATTCCGCTAATGTGTCAAAAAAAATATATGAGTGTGTCCCTGCAACCCACTGGCCCACGGCCACTCTGCAACCGGTAAATGAAAAAAACACAATAGAAAATGGTTAGCTGGTATTTTCTACAGAAGTTGTGCAGAACAAAAAAAAGATGATAGCTATATAGTACGTTCTTAAAAGGTAGTACATAGAAGAAGAAAGGACCACCGTTTTTTAAGATGCACACAGAGATTAATCTAGAACTGGTGATAGATATTCAGGGGAACATACTTTCATGCAAATATCATCCAAGGTATGTACTAATATTATTTGTATGTTTAGCTGATACACTTGCAGTAAGACTGCGAGATCTCTATATCACATACATGCCATACGTTTACTTAATTTGTAGTGGTCAACAAATCAAACATTTCGGCACCTCAATTACACAACCATTTAAACAACCCATAAAAAGGAGGTATACGACTATGAAACAAAGTTTTTTTAGCACACTATGAAACAAAGTTGTTTCCCATTGGAATAAATAAATATCATATAAGCACAACAGAACCAAAATAACCACACATTCCAGCATCAGTGTTATCTACCACATATATAAGAAAAAAATTGATTGATGTGAAGATAGATGCTGACACATGTACCTACAAATTAGCATATTAGGATGGAGCCACATATTTTAGTAGTTATTAGCTTTCTTGATGGTAATGTTTGTTACAATCAAAATTTTGTGGTTGAATAAATTTTAAATTTCTATGGCTGAATAGAATCTTTTCAAAACAAGCTTTGTTTGTTCATGATTTGTTGGTTTATTTAAGTGGGTTGTTATAATTTTTTGTTTGAAAAATATTAGTGCTACTTATCAAAGAGCAATAAAATTATTTTTTTCATGATCTGGTTGGAGTAAAATTAGAAGTTTATATCGATAATAATGTTGTCAAATAGGTTTGATTAAAAAGTTAATAGTATGTTAAATTTATAATCTGTTAAATTTAAAGTTTCAGTGGTACTTGGACAAGAAAAAAGTGATTGTGATATTTAAAATGGATCTCAAATTTTGAAGTTGACACTGTTTTGGATTGGGAGTTAACTGACGAAGCTCAGCCATTCAGTTCGCGAGTTCAGAGTTGAGAGTTCTATCCAAGGTTCAAGGACTTGTATCTCGCGATCCGTTGATCTTTAAAACAAAAGTCCTATATATGGTTTGGAGATGGATGTATCATTTAAAACTTTGCTTAAAGGATCTCACGGAGTTTGGATTCAAGTTTGAGCGAAATCTTTGAATCAAAATCAGTGGAAAGATGAAGAAGAAAAGGGAACGAGGAGAGCAGAGGCATGACAGCATCCTGTTTGCTTCACCGAAGCGTCGGTCGCCACGTCCATGTCTTCGTGAACCCTCCACGAGCTGCCATGCCACCCAGCTCGTTACCGCCTTCCTCGGCCCTTAAAGCCTGAGCCACCGCTGCCGTCTCTCTTTTCCCCACCTTCAGCACAGAGCCGCGCTGCCGCTCAGTCCGCCGTCCCGATTGCCGGGGTGCGCCACCGCCGTCTGTCCATCCCAGACCCAGCCGCTCCGCCCAAACCTCCGTCAGCAAGCCCTCCACCCATACCTCAAGTCTCTGTCCAGCCTCCTCAACCCTAACCACCCGCCACCATCGTCCTCAACCTCAATTCATCACCTCTGTTCCTAGTGAGCGTCGCCGTCCGTGGAGCCCTAAGTTGTCGGAGTCCCTGCTGTTGTTGGAGTGTTGGGGAAGGTTGTACATGTGCTTCTGGTTGTGTTAGTGCTGCTTGTTGTCGCCGGAAAACCTCACCGCCAGCCAGAATACCATCGAGTTTGGACCCAAGAGTCTGTTGTAAACCTGAGTACCTACTTGAAGCTGCAGAGGTGGAGTACAGGGAGGTACCCGAAGAGCTGCAGGAGTATGAGGAGATTCTCGAGATGGTTTTCGTGTCTGAAGGCTTTTCTGAAGATACTAACTTAGTCGAGACCCAAGGCAAGCCCCGAGCATCTATACCTATTAATTTCAGTAAATGCTATTCATGATAAAGTTATTGGTTATTTCATGATTGTGCATTAGATCTATGAGTTGATTGAAACCATTTTCTTATGCATGATCAATCCTTGTTTTAAGACATCCTTGCCCCTGTTTAATATGTTTAGTAAGTATCTTATGCTTAGCCTTGCTTAGTTGTTACTTAGAAGTAACTCTACTTTCTTTACCTAAGGTTAATTTGGTTCTCTCATTATGTAAGGAAAAGACTTGATTTTGATAAGTGGGCAGAAGCTAGTGGTAGTAGTTCTGTCCACTGAGATATAATTTGACTAAGGACCGGTCATGGCTTTAACTGTTGATCAAGTGATCTTTACCTGGTTGCTTACTGGGTATGGGACCAGCAAAGACTGGCGTTAATTGTGTCGTGGATTGGAAATGGTCTGTACTTGTGCTTGGCGAGTAGGAGAAGGGCAGAGGCATAGCCTGAAACTCACATTGGTGATTAGGCCAGACGTGGGGTCCCATGTGGGGGTGCGCCTCTGGGTTCGGGTAATTCCAGTTCTGATCCTCGAATACAATTGATTGCCAGGTTGTTGCGTGCAGTGTCATGAGCTGTGCGTAGCTGGTGATTGGGTATCTCCTACAGGATGTAAATCAATCTGGATCTCCACAATTCTCGGTTATGAATGCGCTTGATCACTGTTAGGCATCGTTGTTAATCACACCTGAGCAATGAAGTTTTCCTTGATATAATTGTTGTTTGAGTTGTACAACTTGTTATGAAAAATATGTTGTCACCTAGATGCTAAGGGAAACTAAATTGAATATAAAATCACAAAAATAAGGATGAACCTTTAGTAAGCTTTTTTTTTGCCAAATGGTGAGTCAGCCAGTATATTAAAAAGTTTATCATACTCCTTGGTCATATCTATTTATAAGGGTTCTTCCTTTTGTTGTTTTCAGAAGCGCTGAAGGGGAGGTCCTGAAGAACTAAGTATTTGAAGAGTCTCCAGATGCTTAGTGTGAGAACTTAGTTGTTAGTGACCACTTACTGGCTTATTTGGTTTGAATTCTATAGAATGGTTTAACTTGCATTTAAGTTTGTTACAATCTATTGTTGTCATATTTCATACCTCCTGTATTTATTTAAAAGTGTGTAAGAGTTGTTGATGCTTTCCCATCGTGAAAGCGATCCTGATGTATGGCTATGATCGTGGATGATTCGGGTTGTCCTGGGGACACTCAACGGACTACCAGATTTGGACTGGTTTAGGTGCGTCATTGCATAATTACTGTTCCGGTAGTGATTAGGCGCACTTAAGTTAGTTTAAGTCGGACGGTTCCGCCACACCTGGAGTTTGGAGTGAGGCAGCAAACGGAGAGTAGTGACCGATGCTACCACTGTCACTGGAGTGTGATCTTGCAACAAAAAAGGTAAGTATGTAAAATAGTTAATAATTGTCGGGGTTTGTTACCGCCGGCAAGTAAATTTAGATGAGCGCGTGTCGGAATCCGCACGGTTGCACAAGAGACACACGGAGTTATACTGGTTCAGGCCTCCGAAGAGTAATACCCTACGTCTAGTCTGAGGGGGCGTGTTCTTTATGCTCTAATGTCTGTAGTAGGGGTTACAAACTAGTCGGGAGAGGGTTTCTGCGCCCAAGTCCCTAGTGCGCGTGCGTTGGGTTCTTGTAGCAGACTTCTGCGTACACGAGTGTGTGTGACTGCAAGATGATATGAGATGAGATATCAATACTGAGTGCGTGTGGGGGTGAATGCGAACGTGTTTTACAAGTGTTCCCCTCCTCCCCTTTTATAGTCGCAAGGGAGAGATCTATGGGGGTAAAATCGAGGGTGTGGACTAGATCACAGCGTAGGGTGTCCTTCTCCGCGTTGGGCCGTCATGATGGTACGGCGGGAGCGGCGAAGAATTGTTACAGGGTCGCTGGTGACGGCGTAGGCCTCCTGGAACCACGCGTCCCGAGTAGTCGCCTCCGGGGCTTCTCGTGCCCTCCTTCGAGTAGTTCGTCGAGTGTAGGGTGCAGGCTTCGTACCCTACCCCCGTCAGTAGAACAGGAGCACATTTTTCCCGGATACTGTGGGAATGGAGTGGCCTACGCCGCGCCGTTTGAAGTTTTAGGGGGAGGCGCACACTATTCCGTTTGTGGCACAGCGTACACTGTGTCGTTCATGGTACGACACACACTGTGCCGTTCATGGCACAACAGGCGGATACGCCCTCTGTCACCAGATCGGCCTGGTCAGGGCGGCCCTGCGCTGAGGGGTTGGCACGTGGCGGCGTGTGGGTTAACGTACGTGGATATCTCGGGATATCGGCGGGGGCCCACGTCGCCGTTGCCTTCGATGTGAAGCTTTAAACTTGTCAGGGACGGAAACTACTCGTGCAAACGAGTTGTCTACGCCATGTCGTTCGAGGTTTAGGAGGTGGCGCGCACTGTGATGTTCGTGGCACAACGCGCACTGTGTCGTTCGTGGCACAGTGGATGGATTCGCCCTCTGACACCAGATCAGCCCGGTCAGGGCGGCCCGGCGTGGAGGAGCCTGCACGTGGCGGTGTGTGGGTAGGCGTGCGCGGATATCCCGAGATACCGGCGGGGGGCCCACGTCGCCGTTGCCTTCGATGCGAAGCCTGAACTGGTCGGGGACGGAAACTACTCGTGCGAACGAGTAGTCGGAGAGGGAGACGGAAACTTGTCGTGCGAACCACCACGTGGTCGGGGACTTGTCGTGTGGACCATCATGTACTCGGAGGAGGAGGTAGTGGCGCGCATGGGCCGCCCAGCTCCTAGCCCATGACGGGAACTGGTCGTACGGGTTGCTAGGTACTCAGAGGCGTAGTACTCGTTGTACTGGCCGCTAAGTACGTTGTGTGCCAGTCTGTACTGCGTTTTTTAGTGGTCGTGGTGGGCCCTGGTCTAGTACCTCGTCAGTAGCCCCCGAGCCTGGTGAGGGAGTCAAGGACTCGCTCCCAGGTTCAATGGTCGTGGAGATGAAGAGGTTGGATATGTTTCTTCCGATGGGGGGGCGCGAGCGCACCCGCGGGTGATAGCCCCCGAGCCCACGAACAAGTCGGAGACTTGTGTGTGGGGTTAAGTGTTAAGATTTCAAATTCGTGGGAGTTTAGTACGGTTGCATGTTGCGCAAAATGTGCATCGTGGGGTAAATGGCGAAGATTTCGCGCCGATTGTAGGATTCGTGGGCCCGCCTCAGGCGATGTGGCAGCGCGCTCGTGCGCGGTTGATGCCGGTGGGTGCGCCTTTTGAGGAGCGACGCTTCGGTGAGTGGGGGACGTGGCCCGAGGTAGACCCGGGCAATAACTGCTGGGAGCACAGTTGTTTCCCCTTATATACTGCAGCCGCCGATTAGGCTTTTCCCCCTTCTTCTTCCTCGCTCATTCCGCCGCTGTCGCTCTTCCTTAGCTTCCGCATCCGCCGCGCTCTCGCTCACTCGCCCTCTTTGATTCCAACTGCGAGCTCGCTTCTCGTTGCCACCGCCATGTCGAATTGGGCGCCCTCAAGCGTGACCTGGTCGAAGCTCGACCGCCTCGCCGCCGATGGTATGCTCCCGCCGCTCACCGAGGCGAAGAAGTGGAAGCTTCCTGGGGCCGAGCGCGCCCCCAACCCTCCGGAGGGGTATGTGGTCTCGTTCATGGCTTTCCACGAGTGCGGCTTCTCCGTCCCAGGGGGACGGTTCATCCGTGCCGTCCTCGAAGAGTACGGCCTGCAACTCCACAACCTCAACCCGGACGGCATCCAGCAGATGGCGGCGTTCGAGGCTCTGTGTGAGGGGTATCTGCGCCAGGGGGCCCATTGGAACCTGTTCAGGTACTTTTACAAGTTTGTTTGCTTGAAGGACGACGGCAGCGCGGCATTGATTGGGTGCGCCGGACTTCGGGCGAAGCAAGGGAGGTCGGATGAGTACATCAGCACCTCCCTGACAAGCTCCAACAGCGGGTGGCACCGGGACTGGTTCTACCTCAAGAACGATGACGAGCACCCGCTCTCGAAGTATACTGGCCTCTGGCACGACCGCACGCCGAAGAAGTGGAAGTGGGGACCGGAGAAGAAATACCAGCCCCGGTTCCTCCCGGACGCCCTTGCGGCCCTCACGACGCTCCGCGGCCTCGGCTTGGACTTCGTAGCTGTCATCAGCGGCTACCATGCGAGGGGGATTGTTCCGCTCCGGTGACGCCCCCTATGCATTTTCGAGATGACGGATGACCGAACTCCCTTCGTGGGGGCGGTGACGGCCAATCCTCTGCCCTCGGAGGAAGAGGTCCAGCGCCGGGTGTCGTAGGCGACCGAGATCAACTACTTGTTCTGGCCGCCGCCGGACCTGCTGCCGATGCTTCCTCACCCGACCACCTTGGCCCTGGTACATTTTTCTTAACATCTTTCGACTTGTTCTTAGAATTTCGTGCCAGGTGCCAATCTTTTTGCGTTTGTCCAGATGGGGAAGGTGGACATCCTCTCTTCGCGTCCACCTCTATCGGCGGACTGGGCGCGCACCAGGTTGATTGCCGTGAGGGACAAGTAGCGGGCCGACCGTAAGAGGGTCCGCCAGCAGAAGGAGATCGAGAAGCGATCGAGGAATGACAGCCGCGCTTCGTGCCGGCGTGCTCAAGAGGTCAACGTTTCTGAGAACGAGGACCCCTCATCGTCGCCATCGCATATCGGGGGGACAGCTCCGAGTTCACGTGGAGTGACGACGAGCCGCCGACGACTTCGCAACTGTGCACTGGGGCGGAGCCTGCCTCAGCTGCCGTGGAGGCCAGCTCGAGCCGGCAGGTGCCGCCCCGGTCTCCTCGAGTAGACCAGTTCGAGCTGCGTAGCCGTACCTCTCAACGTGGCGACCGTGAGAGGAGTAGAAGGTCCCCCCCGGTGCAGCGATTCCACTCGCCGCACGTCGGGGCACGAGACCTCGCGCCGCTCCTCCTCGCGCTGGAGGTCGGATTCCCCATCGGGACGCTCGCCGCAGGAGCGGAGAAACACGTCGGGGGCTTCTCCCCCTCCCACGACTCAGGGTGGGGGATCGACCACCTCTCAGTGGCGTCTCTAGTCCATGATCGTCGCCGGGAACAGGCCGGTGCCCGCCCCGACTTCTGCTCCATCCTCGGGGAGCAAACGAGCGGCTCCCTCTCCGAGCTTGACTTCGGGGAGCTCGAGACGGCCTCGTCATATCGCGGCAAGGTAAGTTTTGAGTTGCTGATTTTTTCGATTACATTCTGAATTCCTTGGAAACACATTCGTTGCTTGTTATCATCATGACACCCTTTACGTTTCAGGGGCCGTGACCCCAGCACGATGGAGCCGGCCCCCATGAAGATGTTGCGCCGTCCAGCTCAGGTGGTCGGAGATGTGCCGCCACCAGCCGGTCTGCCGCCAACCCTCCCGTCGGGCGCGGCCGTCGAGGAGGCGGGAGGGTCTTGGACCCGAGAAATGGTGGTCCTGCCGACAGGAGCTGAGAGCCCTGCTCGCAGCGATCTGTCGATGGGACAAATGGGATTGGAGGGATATGCCCCCACAGAAGATGTGCTTGCGGCCCATACGGCCGAGTTGGAGAGATGCCTATCCGGTTCTCAGGGGCAGGCCCTGGAGGATCCTGCCCCTGAAGTGCTGATAGGAGATGTTGAGCTGCCAGCACCCGAGTTGTCGGCAGGGACGGGCGGCGCTGCGGCGGATGCTGGGGCCCCAGCCCCCGAGTCGTTGGCGGGGATGGGGGACGCCATGGTGGTTGTGGAGCAGGCCCACCCCTGCCTCCGAGGAGACCCCAGCCACGGTGAACGTCCGAGTGATCGAGGACGTCGTCCCGGTCACGTCGTCGACCCCCTCTACGATCAGCAGCGTCCCCCCGCCGGACGCTCCGGTGGTCGTCATCATCCCGGAGTCGCTTTCCCCCACCACTTCTCCCCTTCTGGTGGCAGAGGAGCGGGCGTCATCTCTGACCCTGGAGGTCAGAGAAAGCTCAAGGGGCCCGGAGTCGACCGCGTCGGGGCTCGAGGGGTTGGTGGAAGCGTCGGCACTCTGGCTGGTGCCCGTTTCGCAGGTCGAGACCTCCATCGACCTCGATGTCGATGGTGGCGCAGAATCCTCGGCCCGTCGGAATCTTGAGAGGGGCCTGCTCCAGAGTGAGCGGGAATTGTGCCAATTGGAATGGGCACTCATGGAGTTAGTTCTGCCTGCCGTGAGGGTGAGTTGCACACTTCAATCTTTGCTTTCCATTTTCCGTCCGCCCTCCAGTTTTTTCTGACCGTGGAACACATCCGCGACTTAGGAGGGCGTAGCGACGATAGGTCCCGTGCCATCGAGATGCTCCGAACGGAGAGAGCCCAGCTGGAGGCACAGCTGACTGCGACCTATCTTGTCGCGGCGGCCAGCGAGGTTGATAGGGCGACAGAACGCGCGGCCCTTGAAGCGAGGGCGAAGTCCACGGAGGACCGTGCGATCGCGGCGCAGGCGGAGAAGCCCGCCTTGGAGGAGAGGCTGGCCATGGCGGATGTTGGCGTTTCTTAACGTCACCACTAGTTGTACACCTAGAGGGAACGTATAAGAGCAACCGGATATACCGCAAGCGCACGGAAATACCGCTGTAGCACTTCCCCAAAGGAGTATTCCAAAGGGTATCGAATCCAAGGAACGATGTGCACCACCTTCTATCCTAGACGAACGGTATCCGAATGTGGGGGATTTTAGAGGGTCCAACGGCTGTCACTACCGCGGCCTGCCCCAAGACAAACCATGGGATACAGGGCATTCGAAGGATAACCCGTAGTCTAGACACCATGTCTACACCACCGATTACTACTATAGCACGGCTACGTCTGATATCCCGTAGAAACACTATAGCACTCCGTATAAATACAGAGCGACGAACCCGCGAGCTTCGAGATAATCTCACTTACCACAGGATCACACAGATGATACGAAGAACGAATGCCAACGTATTAATGTACTCCAACAAGATCTAACGGGATAATTCACACAAACGGAATGCAAACTTATGCACTTGTAACAAAAGATCAAAGGGGTCGTGTTTGTGAAGAAAACGAGCCTCTAACTTATGAACAAACACAAAAGCGTGAGTAACTTGTTCTTCAACTAGATCGAGGAAGCGCGTTCATGAAGAACACGAGCCTCTAAATGATGAACGAACGAAGAACTCAAGAACATGTCACTCATGCATGAATAACACTTTAGTCTAATTGGAAAATACAAGAATACTTACTTTGCTCTAATTGAAGAACATGACACCCTCACCAACACCACACTCTACCTAGCACCTACTCTCACCTACATGGATCAACTCATTTGATCCATGAGAGATCACATGAGAGAGGAAACAAGTGTTTCTAAAGAGGAGGAGGAGAATGGGATGTGTCTCTATTCTAGCCCCCTCTCCTCATATTTATAGGCCAAGGGGGGTAGGAGGAGCTCCCTTGGCTGTCTTGGGCGCCACCAATAGGGTGGTGACATGTGGCAAAGAGGAGTGGAGGCCAAGTAGCTTGCAAGAGAAGGAGCTTTCCGGCAGGATCCTGAGGGAATATTCGGGCACACACCTAGGACCGCCTTTGCTTCTTCACGACAAGCCGACACATGGAAGGGCGGCACGAGGGGCCGCAAAATGGGTTTGGCTGACCTGGGGGTTCGGCCGACCCCCGGGTAGGTCCCCTCGCACCGTCTTTCGTCCAGGTGACTGCTAGGTGGGTCCCAAGGTGGGTATGGGGGTGCATACTGTATTTTTAGCCATTTATCTCGTGGTTGTGGGCCCTTGGATCCGCGTACTGGCTCCTGATTGGTCGAGAGTGTGTTTCTTTGGATCGATGATGTGTCATGGACACGTGAACTCCTGTGTGACAGCACGTCGCCATGTGGCTTGGTGTGGGTCCCACCGGGCCCACATGTTATCTTGTGCATATCTCTTTCATCCGAACTCCAAAGTAGGCAAATGATATATCCATTTTGATCGCCTCGACGAGCCCATTGCAGTGGTGCAGACAAATTTGGCATTTGTGATTGTTCATGGTGATGCCATATCTATGTCATTGGTGCACTTGCTCTCAACTGTGTTATTTAACACGTATTTCGGTGTGTCCTGCAACAAAAGTCAGAAACACCAACACTTGTGGAAATTGTTAGTATCATGCCCTATTCTAGTGTTGACGATCCTTTTATGTTTATTTTATGCAGGTATTGATGGTGTAAAAGTAGCACTTAACAGCCGTGAACAACTCCCCCACACTTGACCTTTGCTCGTCCCGAGTAAAGGGTGTCAGATCAAGGTGAGACATGATATCCCAAAGGTATGAAGCAAGCATAAGAGATATTCCAAGCCATACCTTGTACTCATGAACTTATGAAGTGTCTATCATGCTATCTCGGGTAGTTGAGGAATGGAATGGTTATGAATCAAATCACTCTTGCTCATCATGTTCAGTAACTTGGGGTTTTGCAATAAATTTTCAAAATAAACCTTGCTTAGCTCCTCATTTGATTCTCTCAGATTGCTCAGTGTATATATGTCCTCACCAAGGTATTAGACTGCCTTTATTCATCGTACTTCTAATGATACCTTATGTGGAGCTCAGGGTAGGATAAAGGGTAAGGCATACTTGTATCACATATATTGCAAAGTCAAAGACTAGATCCAAGAGAAAAGCAATTCATACCATCAGATCAAGATGTGCACGTGTATGGATATGATAGGTATGATAAGGTGTATACTAGGCCCAGAATGGGTGCTAGATATTACCATACGTATATGATGAGTGTTGGTAGATGGTAAGGTGGATACTAGCTCCGGAATGGATACTAGTTATTACCATCTAAATTATGGAACTCCTTTTTGCATGATTCTCTCCGCTCGCCTTTTTGAAATTTTCGAGATATGGGCTATCTCTCTTTTCTCTTTTTTTCTTTTTTTTCTTAGATCATGCCTTTTTGAGCATGTCTTTCTCTCTCTCTCTCTTTTTTTAATAGCCCAATCTCTTTTTAGAGATATTTGGAGAGGGATAAATCATGGAACCATGCATGGAGCTTTATTTTGTGGAATGGATGAATGAGACAATGCTAACTTCCAGTGTAGAAGCATAGCAAGGGGGAAATAGTGGAGTGCACATGAATCTTGATTATGAAAGCATAAAAAGACTTCTCGCAAGGGTCACAGAATTTTGACAAAGCTCAATGCAATAACAAGCAGCATATGAGTATAAGGTTTTCAACTATGGACATCATTTGGCTTTGGTAGGACGGTGGCATATCAAAGAGGAGCTTTGCAAAGGGTTTTATGATTTTTCAAATAAAATTCCCAAGCACTCAAACATTAAGAGCGAAGATCATATCATCAAACATATCACAAACACCAACTACTTAGATAAGCATGAGTTGCCTAATGATATTTGTTCACAAGCATCAAGATAATAAGTAAGGAATAAAACATATGCAAGCCAACCACAGGAATCATGGAGAGCAAACAAAACACTGATATTTGAGTTTGATTTATTGGATAAGAATTGAGGATCATTCAAACTCATAGGTAGAGAGTGAGATGAAGGGTGCACATACCATCACTCCTGAAGGATATGAGGAACAAGGAAGACTAGTGGTGATTTGGCTGACCCGTGGGATAGCCAGCTCACTCTAGTTTACCTTGTCTTTGTCATGAAGGCATAGTCGATGTCGTGCAGCCCTTTGTGTGGGAGTTCTCAGGTGGATATGTTGATGATGAGCTTGAGAGAACCCCCCCACACTGGTGCTTGTACTGGTGTTGTTCTTCAAGCAAAAGTGGAAATAAAAGATGGACTCTACTGGTTCGAGAACCATAGAGCCTTTATTCAAAAGCAAATATTTTTGGGTTTTTTATTGTCACCGTGTCATTGGCTCGAAAGGGTTAGACCAATATTACACTTTATGCACAAAGGGGAATATACTTACCTTGGACCTTTGAGAGGTCATATGTACCACCTTTGTATGTTGTGCAACATGAATCTGACACCACAACTTACCTCCCCATTTGAGTCTAGCTTAATGACTTACCCATTTGGAATCGATGATTTCCTGCAATGTTTAGTCCGCATACATGCATCCAATATCCATGAAAGTATAACTCTAAGGTTCATCAATCAAAACTCGGCACCATGTCTTGTTTTGATTGAAGAAGACAGTTTTAACCTAAGCACCATGCTTAATTTAAAAACAGTCTATGAATGTAGACTCGAGCATACATCCAAACTAGAGCATACGAACAAAGATAAAGGAAACACGCATGCATGATCAAGCTTTTCATCAAAAGAGGCATATAAGCATGGGCATAAAATGGTGAACCTCGGGAACCTCCCGGAAGGGCTTTGTTTAATGTCAAAAGCAGGACTTACCTAGCTAGTGGGCAAGATGCAAGAGCTGACATCATCTTCACACTAGGATAAGATTTGGTAGAGGAGGAACTTTACTCAGGGTGCTCACATACCTCCCCCACACTTGAAGTTTGCATTGCTAGGCAACAAAACTCAAGTGTGTGGTGATCAAGCTTCCTTTTGTAAATGTTCCCTCACCAAAGCTTATCTAGGTGTTGCAGCTGATGTGGCTCACATGTTCGTATGCATCATATGTCCATCTTTCTTTTCAATCTCCACCTGAAAGGTTAGTGACCAAAAATACCTGAAGGACGACTTATCCTAAAAACATGTTCTTGCTTTTATTCGAAAAGAGAAATAAAACCTATGCTAATCCAGGCTATCTCTTGGTAGTGCTTTGTTTATTTATTGGTCATAAGCTCGACCATGGGAACTTCATCTTGCAGCTATCGTTGGTGGTGTCATTCCCATCTCACCACCAATCCTTGATGTATCAGTGAAGCTTTAGCTGCAAGGTTAGTGCCACAGTGCACGCATAAAATCTGATATGCTTATGATAGACATATACATCTACAACCAACCTTCTGAACTTCCTACAAAAGAGGACCATAAGGTGATTGCAGCCCTCATGTGTGCTCAGCGCACTAAGCAAGTCTGACTCTGGAGGGACATGATGCGAGCATAGTCTGTATGGTAGATCAAGAATGAATCTACCATGCTCGTGTGTGGAATTCTTTCCTTCGGACTCCAGAGTCAGTGCCTCAAAAGGTTCCATGGCCCATGAATTCCCCATCTCAAGAGATGCATCGTGGAGGTAAGATGTTGACTCTCGATCATAATCGAAAGCAACATAGTACGGGCCAGCGGGAAGAGGCTGAAACTCGGTCGAGATAGATAATGATCGTTCGCCTCCACAGAGGTGAAGAGGATCTCCTGAGTCATCCCCTTGAGAAGTAAAGAAGTCTACAACCTCAATCGGAACAGGCTCGGATGATGCGAACGGAGATACGTGCATTATCGTCTCGAGCGGGTTTTGCTCGGGAAGAGGCTCTACCATGGAATGTTCATAACAAGAGATGGACGTGGTAGGAGCGGCTTCCCTAAGCTTTACATCTAGGCTTCCTTGAGATTTATCAAGAAGTTCATCCAATGGGAAGCCCAGAAGAAGATCGAAATCCATGATGTCATAGATGTGAAAATCTAAGCGCACCTCGATCTTGTCTATGATGATTGGCACGTCCCTAGCAATCCCTCAACATGGAAAAATATATTTTGTCCACCTAGGACTTTGGAAATATCTATCAGTCAGGGTGAGGGGCATGTCACCCACCAGAGTGTCCAAAAGGTACTCCGATATGATGCAAGCTCCAGCAGCAGGGTCATGAACAGCATCTACGGTGTTTCCCCTCATGGAGCAATGGATGGTCGTGGAAGTCGAGCTGACCCAAATTATTTCGGAAACAGGCTTTGATGACCAATCCACTTTTGCCCCATGATTCCAAACTTCATCGAGAATCTCATCAAAGTCCAACGATGCCGTAGGCTCCTCGTGCCAAGAACGATCTGAGGTATTTATGATGTCTCGAGAAGGATCACCCTCAAATCGAGAAGAGAACTCCGAAAGTTGAATTTCTTCTCCCTTTAGTGTTCGTGGTTCGGGAGAAGGCTCTCTAGACGAATCATTGGATGTGCAAGGTGAAAGCTCAAATTCGTCTATCAGGAGACTCCCTTGGATCGACTCTGATTCTTGGTGGAGATCATTGTATCTGGGATGGGAAGAAGAGGTTTCTAAGAAGTATTCTATGATCTCTCTTCTTCTCATGGGAGTTCGGGTTCTGAATGAACCTCCAGCTACAAGGTCAAGCTCAAATGCAGATTCCATGTCTATCAGCCCGTGAAAGATGTTCAAGGATAAATTATCAGGTATAGACAAGTCTGAGTTAAGCTCCAACAGGTGTGAGAACCTAGCCCAAGCTGCACTTATAGACTCGCATTCTAGTTGCTCGAATTCACGGAATTCACACGGTAGAGAATCTAAGTGTTCAAAAGGGGAGAACGAGTAACAAAAGTCACCTCGTAGTTCTTCCCAATTGTCTACACTCTCTATCGTGCGGGTGTACCATTGTTCCGCTCTGTCTTCAAGAGAAAAAGGGAACAACTTCCACCTCAAAGTTTCCTGTGTCATACCTGGGATTACCAAGCATGAACACAGTTCTTCGAACTCCTTTAAATGATCATGGGGATCATCACTGATGGCACCAGAGAAAAGTCGATTCTGAACCATGGCTATAAAACCGGGATGAAGCTCGCAGCTAGATGTAGAAGTTGATGGTTTCTCTAAGACAAACTCGCCCCTAGGGGTAGAGATGCTATTGCAGGAAAGCTTCTCCATGGGTAACGGGGGTAAAGATAGAAGGAAAGAAACAAAAAGAATATCTCGATGGGTAACGGGGGTAAAGGTAGAACAAAAAGGAAAAACAAAAGATACGAGGACCACTAGGCTCGAAGATAGATACAACAACTGTTCCCTGGCAACGGCGCCAGAAATGCTTGTTGGCGTTTCTTAACGTCACCACTAGTTGTACACCTAGAGGGAACGTATAAGAGCAACCGGATATACCGCAAGCGCACGGAAATACCGCTGTAGCACTTCCCCAAAGGAGTATTCCAAAGGGTATCGAATCCAAGGAACGATGTGCACTACCTTCTATCCTAGACGAACGGTCCAAGGACACCAGACCCCTACTAAGGTTGAGAGATGATGAGGCACTTCCGATGAATACTAATCCCAGAGGAGAAGAGCAAGCAATTATGCTCGCTTCGGACACCGGCCCCTCCTGGCTATAACAGTTGGTTCACGGCAACTGGTTGCCTACACGCTGTATCCGAATGTGGGGGATTTTAGAGGGTCCAACGGCTGTCACTACCGCGGCCTGCCCCAAGACAAACCGTGGGATACAGAGCATTCAAAGGATAACCCGTAGTCTAGACACCACGTCTACACCACTGATTACTACTATAGCACGGCTACGTCTGATATCCCGTAGAAACACTATAGCACTCCGTATAAATACGGAGTGACGAACCCACGAGCTTCGAGATAATCTCACTTACCACAGGATCACACAGATGATACGAAGAACGAATGCCAGCGTATTAATGTACTCCAACAAGATCTAACGGGATAATTCATACAAACGGAATGCAAACTTATGCACTTGTAACAAAAGATCAAAGGGGTCGTGTTTGTGAAGAAAACGAGCCTCTAACTTATGAACAAACACAAAAGCACGTCGCCATGTGGCTTGGTGTGGGTCCCACCGGGCCCACATGTTATCTTGTGCATATCTCTTTCATCCGAACTCCAAAGTAGGCAAATGATATATCCATTTTGATCGTCTCGACGAGCCCATTACAGTGGTGCAGACCAATTTGGCATTTGTGATTGTTCATGGTGATGCCATATCTATGCCATTGGTGCACTTGCTCTCAACTGTGTTATTTAACACGTATTTCGGTGCGTCCTGCAACAAAAGCCAGAAACACCAACACTTGTGGAAATTGTTAGTATCAATCCCTATTCTAGTGTTGACGATCCTTTTATGTTTATTTTATGCAGGTATTGACGGTGTAAAAGTAGCACTTAACAGCTGTCAACAGCGGAGCAGGCAGCGTCGGAGCTGCGATCCAACACCGAGGCCGCCGCTCGGACCGCCAGCCAGGAGAAGGCGGAGCTCGAGACAAGAGCGGGCCAGGCCGAGTCTGACCTCCAGGTGGCTCGTGAGAGGGTGACCACTCTCAAGGCCCAAGTCCGCGACGTCAACGCCGCGAAGGACCTGTTGTCTTCTCATTTCTCCTCTCGTGTAGTTACTTGGTCTCGTGACGTTGTTTCGTTTTTGGCGACGAGCAGCTCTACGTGCGGCCCGCAATGATCTGACGAAGCAGCTCGCAGACCAGGAGAGTGTCGCGGCCACTCAGCTCGTCGAGAACCAGAAGCTGGTGGACCTTGCTTGTGAGTCTACTGAGAGGCTGAACAGTAAGAGGCGTACCTTCTTCGTATTTTGCCCATCTTAAACATGATGTTTTCCGCTAATGTTCATCTTTCTTGTGCTTCAGAAACCGTGGCGGAGCTCGAGGAGGTGCGGAAGTCGCATGAGGACACCAAGAATACCCTCGTGATAGTGCAGACGATTCACGACAAGATGGGCCAGACCATAATGAAGACGCTGGACGACCTCGGGGTCCCCTTGGCTTCTACCTTGAAGGATCGCCTGGGACAGGCCGTCGTGACGGCTCGCCGACAATCACTGGATGTGGCACGTGACGTCGTCCGCAAGGTGGTCACGATTTTCTTGTTGCACTACCTGAAGCTGGACCGGGAGTTCCTGAGTCAAGGGTGGTGCCCTGGTTACGACAACAACGGGTACAACCATATCGAGAGTGGCGCCGTCGATTTTGCCGAAGTCATGACCGCCCATGGCCTGTAAAAGGAACAGAGTAGCCTCGTAGGGGCTTTTGATTATATCTATGAAAGTTTGTAACAAACTCGTGGGTCATGTGATCGTTTTTTCGATTTGAGTTAAGAACTTGTTTGCTTTTCGTTGAGTGTTATCCTTCTTCCGAGCAGTTAAGGCACTTGCGAGTCCGAGTAGTGTAGCCTAAGACTTCGTCGGTGGTGTCTTGCTCCGTATCCGCGGGGGCGTAGGAACCTGGCGACGCGGCCGGACTCAGCTGTAAAGTAGCACTACTCGGGCAAGTAGCCCCCTAGTACTTTGAGAAGGATAGACGAGTACGCGTGTTTTTGCAAACAAGAAAACTCTTCGAAGTTTGTAGTTTAGACGGTTGCCCGACTACTTTCGAGGGAGCGAAGGAGCAACAACTCGGAGTCGTGAATTTTGCTCGTGGGTCTTTGTACCGTAGCCGCAGGGGCGTAAGTACTCAGGGCCCGGACGAGCGCAGGTTCACGACCGCGCGAGTCATCACCCATCTCCCTTTAGCAAGTGTGGGTATACCGTGATGATCATACGAGAAACTGTAGATGGTTTTTGATCGAAAAAAGTTTTTGAAACGTGTGGGGAAGGGGTGTCGTGGCCCCAAGTAGCCCCCGAGCCCATGGACAAGTCGTAGAATTGCCTATGGGATGAAACAGGCTTAAAGAAAAAAATGTTTTACTCGAGTAAAAGACATAAGCTTGAACGAAGATATAATCTCACGAAAAAAGAACATAGCTCGAAGCTTTTGCATTATCATAAGATGAAACAAAGGAAATTTTTAAGGGTAAAAGCGACGTAACTGTTCTATGTCCCATGCGTTGGAGATGACCCTGCCGTCCTCGTATTTGAGCTTGAAAGTTCCCGGACAGAGCACCTGGTCGACGATGAATGGTCCCTCCCATGGTGGTGAGAGCTTGTGCCGGCCCTCGTTGCTTTGAACTCATCAGAGAACAAGGTCGCCGACTTGGAACTCGCGGTTCTGTATGTTGCGCTCGTGGTAGTGGCGTAGGGCATGTTGGTACTGTGCTGAGTGGAGAAGGGCGATGCTGCGTGCTTCATCCAGCTGGTCGATGGCATCCTCGAGAGCAACCTGGTTGCCTTCTTCGGTGTAGGCTTGAACTTGCGGGCTGCCGTAGTCGACGTCCGTTGGGAGGACTGTCTCCGACCCGTGGACCAGGAAAAAAGGTGTGCAGCCGGTGGCCTGACTAGGCGTGGTGCGCAGGCTCCACAGGACGGACGGGAGCTCCGCGGCCCATGTTGCTCGAAACTTCTCGAGGCTTGAAAATTCGTGGCTTTAGGCCTTGCAGGATCACGCCGTTCGCCCTCTCCACCTGCCCGTTGGTCCTTCGATGGATGACAGCGGCCCAGTCTAAGCGGTTGTTGTTGTCGTCGCAGAACTTGAGGAACTTTTTGCCGGTGAACTGGGTGCCGTTGTCGGTGATGATGGAGTTCGGGATCCCGAAGCAGTAGATGATGTCGGTGAAGAACGCGACGGCCTCCTCGGAGCGAACGTTGGTTCTGGGCTTGGCTTCTATCCATTTTGAGAACTTGTCGATGGCCACGAGTACGTGTGTGTAGCCCCCGGGTGCTTTTCTCAAAGATCCGACCATGTCCAATCCCCAGACCGCGAAGAGCTAGGTGACAGGAATGGTTTGAAGCGCCTGCGTCAGGAGATGAGTTTGTCGCGCGTAGAACTGGCAGCCTTCGCAGCCGCGCACGATTCGGGTCGCGTCAGCGACTGCAGTTGGCCAGTAAAAACCTTATCGGAAGGCTTTCTAGACAATGGTCTTTGGACTGGCGTGGTGCCCCATGTACCGGCGTGAATCTCCTGTAGCACCTCCTTGCCCTGGTCGGCTAGGATGCAACGCATGAGTATGCCCTCAGCGCCCTTTCATCAGAGCTCACTATCGACCAGTCTGTACGACTTGGCCATACGTGCTATCCGTCGGGCTTCCTCCTTGTCAGGCGGTAACTTTCCCTCCACCATCCACTCGGGGATCGGGATCCTCCAGTTCGGGTCTTCAAGATTAGGCTCTCGCACCTCATCGATCTCCATGACCTCTTGTGTTGAGGGTTCTGGTGGCTTGTCCTTCTCGGAGCGGACGGATGGCTCGTACTGGTCGCTGGCAAAGACCCCGTGCGGAACGGGTTTTCGATTCGATACCGCTTTTGCGAGAGTGTCTGCTGCTTCATTGTACTTGCACAGCACATGATTAAGCTCGAGCCCATGGAACTTGTCTTCCAACTCACGCACCACCTGGCAATACGCAGCCATTTTTATACTCAAGCAGTTCTTCTCCTTCACCACCTGTCCCACGACCAGGTCGGAGTCTCCCCGGATCTCGAGACGCCGAATCCCGAGTTCGAGGGCGATTCGGAGACTGTTGATGAGAGCCTCGTACTCTGCGACATTGTTGGAGGCCATGAAATGTAGTCGGACCATGTACTCTATACGCACGTCCACAGGCGAGATGAAAACAAGCCCGACCTCGGCTCCTTCTTTCATGAGCGATCCATCAAAGTACATGAGCCACGTCTCGTGCTCGACGAAAGCGGGTGGAGTCTAGATCTCCGTCCACTCGGCGACGAAGTCGGCCAGTGCCTGCGACTTGATGGCGCTGCGAGGCGCGTATGTGATGTTCTACCCCATCAACTCGAGGGCCCACTTAGCGATCCTTCCTTCTGCTTCCGAGCTCTGTATGACCTCGCCAAGAGGATATTTGGACACTACCATGATGCGGTGGGAGTCAAAATAATGCCGGAGCTTCCGCTTGGTGATGAGGACAGCGTAAATCAACTTTTGGATTTGCGGGTAGCGCGTCTTTGAGTCGGAGAGGACTTCGCTCACAAAGTAGACGGGGCGCTGCACCTTCTGTGTCTTCCCGGGCTCGTCCCGCTCGACCACCAGTGCCGTGCTCATGACCTGAGTCATCGCAGCGATGTACAGGAGCATGGGTTCCTCCTCCGCCGGTGCGGTGAGTACCGGCAGACTTTTGAGTGTGTTCTTGAGCGAGTCGAGTGCCTCTTGCGCTTTGGGTTTGTCCAGGTGAAGTGCTCCGACTTCTTCAGGAGTTTGTACAGTGGGAAGCTGCGTTCACCAAGTCGGGCGATGAACCGGCTGAGAGCCGCGAGGCATCCCGTGACACGCTGCACTCCCTTCAGGTTTTTGATCGGCCCCATGCTCGTGATGGCCGAGATCTTCTCGGGACTTGCCTCGATGCCGCGCTCTGACACGACGAATCCGAGAAGCATGCCTCTGGGGACCCCGAAAACACACTTCTCGGGGTTCAGCTTTACGCTGTGCTCCCTTAGCTTTTCGAAGACCGCGGTAAGGTCGGGGACCAGGCCGCCCACCTTTTTCGATTTTACCACGATATCATCTACATAGGCCTCGATCAGCCATCCGATGAGGTCGCCAAAGACGCGTCGCATGCATCTCTGGAACGTGGCTCCTGCATTCTTTAACCCGAACAACATGGATGCGTAGCAAAACGTGCTGAAAGGGGTGATGAACGAGGTCGCGAGCTGGTCGGCCAGGTTCATCGCGATCTGGTGGTACCCGGAATAAGCGTCGAGAAAACAGAGGATTTCGCACCCAGCTGTTGAATCGACTACTTGATCTATACGCGGTAACGAAAACAGATCTTTTGGACATGCCTTGTTCAGGCTCGTGTAGTCGACACACATCCTCCATTTTCCATTCTTCTTCTTAATGAGTACAGGATTTGCTAACCACTTGGGGTGATACACTTCGCGAATGAACCCTGCACTAAGGAGTTCCTTGATTTCCTCGCTGATGGCCTTACACTTGTCAGAGTTGAAGCGGCGAAGACGCTGCTTGATCGACTTTGAGCCAGGCTTAATGTTAAGCTTGTGCCCAGCGACCTCCCTTGGAATCCCTAGCATGTCGGAGGGTTTCCATGCGAACACATCGAGGTTTGCGCGGAGGAAGTCGACGAGCGTGCTTTCCTATTTAGGATCGAGCATCATCCCGATACGGATCGCGCGACTGTCGTCGGTGACGGCCACCTCCTTGGCGTCATTGGCGGGCTCGAAAGAGCATGCCGCTCGCTTGCACGACTCGGGGGTGTCGGGGTCCTCGGACAGGGGCTCTGCTGTGGGCTTCTCGGACCGGATCAGTGCCTCAGCGAACTGAAAACACTCAGCATCGCATTCGTATGCGTGCTGGAATGTCGTGCCTACTGTGATGATGCGCTTCGGGCCAGGCATCTTCAGCTTACGGTATGTGTAGTTGGGGACGGCCATAAATTTCGCGTATGCTGGCCTTCCGAGTATCGCATGATACGTCCCCGGGAACCCGACCACCTCGAAGGTGAGGGTCTCCTTCCAGAAGTTGCTCGGTGTTCCGAAAGTGACGGGGAGGTCGATCTGCCCGAGGGGAACTGCCTCCATCCCGGGTACGACCCCGTGGAATGGTGTCGTCGACGGCCGCAGTCGGGACCGCGGGATCCCCATGTCGTCGAGAGTCGAGACGTAGATGACGTTGAGGCCACTGCCTCCATCCATCAGCACCTTGTGCACGCGTTTAGAGCCAATCAAGGGTGCCACGACCAGTGGATAGTTTCCTAGTCGTGGAACATGATCAGGATGGTCAGGATGGTCAAACGTGACTGGCGTCTCCGACCACTTCAGATACGTCGGCGTCACGCGCTCGACGTGGTAGACTTCTCACCGGATCAGCTTCTCCTGGCGTCTGGGTGGTCACGCCGTCGAGCCCCCGAAGATCATCATGACAGCACTATCTTCGTCGGGGTAGCCAGCTTCGTCGTTTCCCTTGTCCTTCCCTCCGTCGTTGGTCGGAGCGGGGTCACACTTTTTCAGCGTGCCGACGAGATAGGCCTTCATCAGGTTGCGGTCCTTGAGGGCATGCTTGACCGGGCCTTCGTGGTTGGATCACGGTGCCTCCAGCAGCTTCTCGAAGTGGTCCTTGGGTGGGGTGCCCCTGGGCCTTGCCGTCTTCCGATCAATGGCAGCCACCAGGGTGTCATCGCGGTACCGCTTGTCCTTGTTCTTCTTCTTCTTGTTGGACAGAACGGACGGACCCCCATCAGCTTCTACTGGTTGCTTCCCCTTGCTAGTGCTGGGACTGAGCGTCGCGGCTACGTCTTCTTCCCCGTTGGCGTGGTCCGTGGCGATGTCGAGGAGCTCCCGAGTAGATCGCGGCTTCCGTCGCCCGATCCGGTGGATCAGCGTGGCGCACGTGGTGCCGTTCTGGAATGTCGATACGATGTCCATGTCAGTGGTGCTGGGCAGCTCGGTGCACCGCTTGGAGAAGCGTCGGATGTAGTCGCGCAGGCTTTCGCCCTTCATCTGCTAGCAGTTGTGCAGGCCCCACAGATTCCCTGGTCGGGTGTACGTGCCATGAAAGTTGCCGATGAAGGCGTCGCACAGCTGCGACCAGCTGTCGATCCTACCTCGAGGTAGGTGCTCGAGCCACGTGTGGGCCGAGTCTGCGAGGTGTAGCAGGAGATTCTTGATGATGAACAGGTCGTCCCGTGCACCACCGGCGTTGCACGCCAGCCGGTAATCTTCTAACCAAACACTAGGGTTGGTTTCACCATCGTACTTGGGTACGGAGGTCGAAGCCCAGAAACGTGAAGGAAAACATGCACTGCGCACGCTCTTCCCAAAGGCTCGAGGCCCTTGGGCGTCGGGCGAGTTGCTCCGGCTGCGGTCCTCGTCGCTGTCGTAGCGGCCACCGCACCGCCGGTTGTACTTCTTGCGAGGCTGTTGCTTGTGGTTGTCGCCTTGGCCCACATCCGCCCTCCACCGCGCCTTGATGGTGTCGCGTGCGTCGCGGTCGGGACCCAGGCGGCTTTTGACTGGAACGTTGACTTCCTCAGACCGACGCGGCTGCTGCGACGACGCCGCAGGTTGTCATGGCTCGGAGTGCCCGCGATCCTGCGAGCCCCGCTGACGAGAGGCTGCAGCAGGCGGTCTCAAGGAGTGTCTTGATCTGTTGGTGCATCTCCTTTTCCTAAGGCGTGGCAGGCTCTAGGATCTTCCGGAGAAGAACAGCTGCCGCCGCCAGGTTCTGCGATGCCCTCTTGAAAACAGGCATGCTGTTAACGACGTCGCGGTCGTCGTTGATGATGCGTTGCTGGACATCTCTTGCGCGCACGCGAGCGGGAGTTGGGTTTGCGTCCTGCCCGAGTTGTTGGTGGAGCAAGGCCCGCTCGTTGTCGAGCTGACGCTGTGCGTCCTCCAGCTCGTCTAGCCGTGCCCGTTGCGCGGCTTCGTTGGGCGGGTCCTGCCCCACAGCTATGTTGTCTGCTGTCGAGCTGTGGGCGGATTGGACGACCCCTTCCGGAGATTGGGCCGGCACTGGTGCGACTGGGGCGTTGCCAACGACGAAGCACTCGCGCGAGGGGTCGTACCCCTCTGTGTCGGAGTTGTCAGAGTAGCCGAAGCAGTAGTCTGCCGCCGTCTGGAAGCGGCTGAAGGCGCCGGCGTCCTGGAGCCCGGAGTAGTCCCACTCCGAGCCCAAGATATCGTCCGTGTCGTCGGAGTCGGGGTACAGCTCTTCGGGTGAGGTCCCAACGAGGTTCCGATTTGCCAGGAGGTGATGGCCCGGAAGGTCCTCGTACACGGCCAAGTCTGTGCCCGATGACGAGGAGTACGCGGCTGTCGCGTGGCATGTCTCAAGTGGGAGTGACGGTGTCAGCGCGCTTTCCCTGGCGAAGCGCGCCATCGAGTCTGACGGTAGGGATTCTTCCGCCGCGCGCGGCGGGTTGTGGCTCGCCAGCTTCGACCCGCGGAGGGGAGCCGGCGCACGCTGCCCTGCGCCGTTCTGCCTTTGCCTGCCGTGAGCGCCTGCTCGAGTGCCTTTTGCGCCGAGGCGATCTCGTACCCGGCCTGGAGTGGGTCGGACGATCCCATGGAGTAGCTCATCGGTAGTGGTTTGGCGATGGTCACCATCGGAGGTGGTGGTGGTGGATGGGCCGTGCGGATCCTGAAATGAACGTCGAGACACGCGAAGTCCCCTACCTGGTGCGCCAACTGTCAGGGTTTGTTACCGCTGGCAAGTAAATTTATACGAGCGCGTGTCGGAATCCACACGGTTGCACAAGAGACAGACGGAGTTATACTGGTTCGGGCCTCCGGAGAGTAATACCCTACGTCCAGTCTGAGAGGGCGTGTTCTTTATGCTCTAATGTCTGTAGTAGGGGTTACAAACTAGTCGGGAGAGGGTTTCTACGCCCAAGTCCCTAGTGCGCGTGCGCTGGGTTCTTGTAGCAGAGTTCTGCGTACACGAGTGTGTGTGTGACTGCGGGATGATATGAGATGAGATATCGATACTGAGTGCGTGTGGGGGTGAATGCGAATGTGTTTTTCAAGTGTTCCCCTCCTCCCCTTTTATAGTCGCAAGGGAGAGGTATATGGGGGTAAAATCGAGGGTGTGGACTAGATCACAACGTAGGGTGTCCTTCTCCGCGTCGGGCCGTCATGATGGTGCGGCGGGCGCGGCAAAGAACTGTTACGGGGTCGCTGGTGACGGCGTAGGCCTCCTGGAACCACGCATCCCGAGTAGTCGCCTCCGGGGCTTCTCATGCCCTCCTTCGAGTAGTTCGTCAAGTGTAGGGTGCAGGCTTCGTACCCTACCCCCGTCAGTAGAAGAGGAACACGTCTTTCCTGGATACTGTGGGAATGGAGTGGCCTACGCCGCGCCATTCGAAGTTTTAGGGGGAGGCGCACACTGTGCCATTCGTGGCACAACGTACACCGTGCCGTTCGTGGTACGACGCACACTGCGCCGTTCGTGGCACAACAGGCGGATACGCCCTCTGTCACCAGATCGACCTGGTCAGGGCGGCCCTGCGCGGAGGGGTTGGCACGTGGCGGAGTGTGGGTTAACGTGCACAGATATCCCGAGATATTGGCGGGGGGCCCACGTCGCCGTTGCCTTCGATGCGAAGCCTGAACTTGTCGGGGACGAAAACTACTCGTGCGAACGAATAGTCGGAGAGGGAGACATAAACTTGTCGTGCGAACCACCACGTGGTCGGGGACTTGTCGTGTGGGCCATCATGTACTCGGATGAGGAGGTAGTGACGCGCATGGGCCGCCCAGCTCCTGGCTCATGACGGGAACTGGTCGTACGGGCTACCAGGTACTCGGAGGCGTAGTACTCGTTGTACTGGCCGCTAAGTACGCTGTGTGTTAGTCCGTACTGCGTTTTTTAGTGGTCGTGGTGGGCCCTGGTCTAGGGCCTCGTCAATAATTTAGTGAGCATGTCACAAAATTAAAACATTGAATTAAATAAGATTGTAAAAATATTTCATAATTATGAAAAGGTAAAATGGATGCAGTATGGTGCTAGCTACAAGTTGTTTGAAATTATTTGTCACCTCTATTAGCAAACTAATTCCTTTTCTAGGCAATTCATGAATTATTAGGACTTATTATTATTTATTTATTCTGCATTTTCTATACAATAGTTATGCGAAGTAGAATCAATGTGATGCAAATCTAACTGATGTGGATTTATATTATGGTAGTTTGTTATTTGCATTCAGGGAAAAATATCAATTTTATGCAATGTCCCTATTCATCCATAAGTTTTTGCTTATTTTCAATACATTATAGGAAATATGAGTGAGATTATTATCCATACACACAAAAATTAACTCTAACTAGCAAGTTGGCATGCGCAAATAGCGCAAGTAGCTAGTATATTTTTGACAATAGTTGAGATGTGAAGAGAGCTGCTTGTACATTTGAGAATATTTGCAAATAGTTTGATTAGTTATTATCATTTTTCCTAATAGCCCAACCCAAGGTATTGCTTGTACGTTTTCATCATCGTATTCCATGGCATATCCGCAAATTAAGCTGCCAGCGTGCGTTGTTCCTCTTATTGAACACAACATCTTGCTATATAAATGTGCATAAAAGTCAAACTTCAATTTTTGAATTATTTTGTTCAATATGACACTGTCACTATGACATCACCAATATGTTTGTGACTACATCATTATTTTTGTGTCCTAAAATTCTCAAGTCTCTGTTAATGCTGACATCACCATTTGCTACTTCTCGTTACGCCATACCTTGACGGTAATAACAACATGCCATGTTAGGTTGATACTCGACCTGGTGATCTGGTTGTGTTCACTTCATGTCCTAGATAGTAGTGCACAAATGAGCACTTTCTCATGGCTTTAATTTCTAGAAGCTTAGGGTTTTCTAAATCCTAAAATCCCACCTATAAAGCTTACTATGACTGTTTAATTGAGTCACATGTGAAACTTGTTTTGCTGGCCCTCGCGTCGTCTCTTAGGGGCAGTTCGGATTCCCATCACAAAAAAGTCCCACATCACGCAGCCATACACCATCGCTTGCGGTGGCGGCAGCCTCTCCACCCTTCCTCCTCTCAAGTCTCTGCTATTTTCTTCTTCTCCTATCCTATATTAGGCCTATCTTCCCTACGCGACTACATGGATACGCTCGTGCTCGTCGATTGACAGCGGCCCTGATTGGTGGTGTTGCAGACCGAGGCATTTGTGACTTGGATCTCGGGCAAGGCCCGCTGGATCTGCACCGAGAGAGCCATGGTGGTTGCTTTGCAGTTCTGGTGACAGCCATGGTAATTGGCCAGAACAACGCTACGGCAAGTAGGGGTGTAGTCATAGCACCAACGACGACACTAGGGTTGGGGTGGTGTTGTGCCTATCCACAACTACTGTATAGCTAGATTGCTGGCCATGTTATTGGCATGGCACAACAACAAGGGTGGTGTAGGGTAGTAGGCGTTGTCATCGGCTAGGGCCATAGTGGCACTCAGGCATGTTTGTGACTTCTTGAAGGTAATTTCGATGCTGGTGGTGGAGGCTTTTCCCATCTATGGATGTCGCTTCCTCCTTGGAGGTGTCTTGTTGCACCTACCCATCCTATCATGTGTTGTTTGTGTCATCTCCTTCTTGAAGGTGTTGTTACTCACTAGGCACATCTAACATATATAATAGCTTGGCATCCTTGATCAAATGCAATGGCTGTCGGGCGATCAGTGATCTCTAGTTAAGTAGCAGTTGGAGGTGTTATGTTCAGTTGTAGCTGAGCCGTAGAGTCGTCTTGATGTCTGTCGACCATATACCCCTGGGTACCTATACATGGAAGAATACGAATTCATACCATAAATCCTTGTAATCCTACTAGGACTCGTACCATGTAATCCTACTAGGACTCATATCTTGTAACCGACTAGGAACCCGTCCCCTGGACTATATAAAGGAGGGCCGGGTACCTAGGAGGACAAGGTGAATCCCCCAACCCCTCCGGGGAACACCCAAGCGCAGGGCGCCATACATGATACTTCAAACAGGACGTAGGATCCGCTACTCCGACGGCTCGAACCTGTATAAATCTGTGTCCCGTGTCCTCGCGCGTACCTTCGAGTTCCAGGTCTGGCGATCCTCCACCGCATAATCTACTACCTCGGGTACCCTCTTGGTAGGCTCAGTGGCCAAAACACTGACAGCTGGCACGCCAGGTAGGGGTGATCGTCAAGATCATCGGGCGAATTCGAAGGACCATCGTCAAAATTCACCTACTCGCCGTGATGCGATTGTCGAAATTACGAGGCATCACAACACGCTCCTCTGTTCCGTCAAGGCGAAATTAGATTCCTGAGCAGCAATCCGAATCGAAGCCAAGTCGTGATCCGAAGCCACGAAGAATTCATCTATTGGCCCAAGATCTGGCGGAACGGACAAGATTAATTCCTTGTTGATTTTGCATGAGTTCGAGTCCGAAGCGGAAGGCGTGAAGGCTCGTGACGCATCTGTGCAGGCAGCAACTCCAGTTTCCAAGAAACAACATCTGCTGTCCCGAGGCTTTTTTCTGGCCGCTAGAGATCAATTCGACGTCAAACTCCAAAAGCTGCTGCATATACAAGTGAAGATCACCAAGCAACGAAATTTTGTGACAACTTGCTGCTATGCTCCACGCACACAAAGACTAAGAGGCTCTCCAAGATATGTGCAATTCTCCTATAAACACACGGTAGCGTACCAGACAAGGCTAAAAGATCTTTGCTTGACCCACACAAGAAACGTACGCGAGTACTACTACGCTTACTTCCGACTGCATCAACTCGAGTACAACTACATCGCGGCTCGACTACTCGTCGGTCGGTTGCATTGGCTCTCGCCGTGCGTCGGGTCACTCTGTCTCGCGGCTCGGCTACTTCCACTACTCGAGTACAAGTACTCGTCGTCTGGTTGCACCGGCTCTACTGCGCCTATGTCGTGCATCCGGACGCGTCGCCTCGCCGCTCGACTTCTCGTCGGTCGGTCGCACTGGATCTCGCCGTGCGCCCGGTCACTCTGTCTCGCGGCTCGACTACTCATCGTCTAGTTGCACCGCTCTACTTCGACTACGCCGTGCACCGCCTCGACATCGTCTTGCAGCCACACCAATTCATCATGGACTACTTCGGCTACTCTTCTCGGTTAGTTTCTACTAGAAAATTAGTCGAGAACGGCTTCTATGCCCCCCACAACTAGTCGGACCCGCCACCGACTAGTCGACTTCGTCAACACTCGTCCACGGGTTCATTCAAAATCCGCTCCGACGGTACAAGCCGACTTCGGCCGCATCTCCAGACCGTTCCTGCGGTATCAGTAAGTCATTTATTTTAAATGATTACTTTTTTCTTCTTCTTTGGCTTGTTTTGCGCATGCAGGATAACACGCCAAGAATTACTTATTGGTGTACGCTTCTCAACGGATTTTTCCACAAGAGCTACACTATGCCGACTACTCTTGGGACATATCAACAAGTCACCACGAGCTCACTCCTTCAACTCGCGGGCTTTCCCAAGGAGGCAACTTAAGTCTGCTCCGCGCGGCAATCTAAAGTCAACTTACCCAAGTCGCATCTCAAAGTCGACTTACTCAAGTCGCATTTACAAAGTCCATTCTAAATGGCATAAAGTCGACTTCTTCAGTCGCAACCTCAAAGTCCGCTCCGCGCGGCACAAAGTCGACTTACTCAAGTCGCATTCTTGAAGTCCACTCCGTGTGGCAATCTAAAGTCGACTTCGGTCGCACCTTCGCCCGCTCCGACGGCATACTGCGTGTGTAAGTTTCGATGGAACCTAGCTGTAAGTGGCACTCGCGTCCTGGCAACGATGGTACCTAGCTGCACGTGGTCTTCACTCTTCGTACCATGGGTCTGAAACACATGACCCTAAGTACTCTCGCTCTGCTCAACTTACCCTGGGTCTCCCTGTTATCATGCCGATCCATACTCTAAGCCTCCCTGTTACCATCCGATCCTTACTACGGGTTCCTACTTCTATGTCGATCCCAGGCTGTAAGTGATTCTCAGGTCCAGGCGATTACCGAGCTGTATCCGGTTTTCTGATCCAGGCGACTACTCAGCTGTAAGCAGCTTTTGGGTTTGAGCTACACTCTCTCCAAGCGGCTTCGGCTGTGACTACTCGTAGGGGATCATGACAATCCTCTCCAGGCGGCTTTGGCTGCGACAACTCGTAAGGGGTCACGATAACCCTGTCCAGACGACTCCGTGTCGTATAGAACAATAAGTGGCATATGCTGTCCTTGTTCTATTTAATCAAGAGGCTGCAGCCTAGAGTAACACCCTTCATAGTAGGGTCTCAGTGGAACTCCAACACATTGAGTTCATCACACTGTCTCCTATGGTCTTACTCGTTCTTCGGAACATTCTTGCGAGTACTCTCTCACTAGGCTCATAGCCTTAGAGGTACTTAAGACACTATTACTCAATAGTGTATCCAGACATTGTAAACTTTGTACAATGTGTTTGCGAGTACTCTCTCACTAGGCTCATAGCCTCAGAGGTACTTAAGACACTATTACTCAATAGTGTATTCAGACTTTGTTCTCGACGTAATGTGTTTTTTCCAGATGGCTCCGGAGGCAAAACAATTCGTTTTTCTTTTTTTTAATTCGCTTTTTTGCCTTCCGGAACGTGCTTTTTTGGCTTTTCAGCTTTGTGTTTCAGGTTTCATTCTTGGCTCGAAGTACTCAAAGTCCGCTCCGCGCGGCACAAAGTTGACTTACTCAAGTCGCATTCTAAAGTCTGCTCCGCGCAGCACAAAGTCGACTTCGGTTGCATTTCAAAATCCGCTCCGCGCGGCATAAAGTCGACTTACTCAAGTCGCATTCTAAAGTCTGCTCCGCGCAGCACAAAGTCGACTTACTCAAGTCGCATTCTAAAAGTCTGCTCCGCGCAGCACAAAGTCGACTTACTCAAGTCGCATCTCTAAGTCGACTACTCTAGTCGCATCACAAAGTCGACTTACTCAAGTCGCATTCTAAAGTCCGCTATGACGACATCATAACTACTCGAAGACGACTCGAGTAGTCTATGCTACTTCTCAAGTTCAACAGCTTCACGCCAAATTACTACTCAGAGTCAACTTCAGTATGCTCCGTTCATTCTTCAGCTCGAAGGCTCAACTCCAATTACTACTCGACGTGACTCATATAGCTCACTTGGCTCATAATCTCGGGGGCTGGATGCTACAAGAGTACTCGGATGATGGCTTTTGCGAACTGAAGACCCTTGGATTGATCATTTAATCACTTCAAGGCTCGGGGGGCTACTATGCTATAACCATCAACCTCTTTTTTCAAGACGGAAGATGCAGATTCTTGATTGACCCTCAGTTTGATTCTTCAAATCAAACTCAGGTTCGGGGGCTACACTCCATATGGAGTGCGATTTTTGCAAATCGCACCTCCATATAGATCAAGACTTCAAGACAAGATGTGTATTTTTTGGAGACTTCCTGGGTTAGAACTCGGGGACGCCTGGGAACTACTCGGGGATGATTCAAAAGTACTCATAGATAAACTAGAGCACATTCCACTCTTTCAGAAATTCAAGTACTATTGAAGACTTCGGCTAGCAGTACTCAAGACGATCAAAAACTACCCGACGAAGCTTCAAGACTACTCGAACTTGCTCCTCAAGACTACAAAGTGCTCGGGGGCTTGTCGACCATATACCCCTGGGTACCTATACATGGAAGAATACGAACTCATAACATAAATCCTTGTAATCCTACTAGGACTCGTATCATGTAATTCTACTAGGACTTCTATCTTGTAACCGACTAGGAACCCGCCCCCTGGACTATATAAAGGAGGGCCGGGTACCTAGGAGGACAAGGTGACTCCCCCAACCCCTCCGGGGAACACCCAAGCGCAGGGCGCCATACATGATACTCCAAACAGGACGTAGGGTCCGCTACTCCGGCGGCCCGAACCTCTATAAATCTGTGTCTCGTGTCCTCGCGCATACCTTCGAGTTTCAGGTCTGGTGATCCTCTACCGCACAATCTAGAGCGTTGTGCGACATGTGTATCCCAATCAAACCGATCAGTGTTGTTTGATGTTCTGCTCAATCTGATCGAGTCTCTTAACTCATGTGATCACCGGGGCAACCAATCAAAGCCTTAATTATCTAGAAGAGATGGTAACACTTTGTCGTTATATATGTGGCTAGATGTCCTATAATATTTATTTTCCTATAAATATTTGTATTTGTTTGATTTCATAAATAGAATCTTGAGTCAAATTATTTATTACTACTGGAGGCAAAAAATAAAGAATTCTTTTAAGAGTCAGAAGGTTAATTCGGGTCAGACTTGGGTCAAGAAAAAAATTTAGAACTAATTTGAAGTTGATATTAATTCCACACATTATTACCGGCTCAAAATTATTTTACAGTAGTGTATGGATGCCCTTAATTAGCTAGTTAAAGTTTTTTATTTATATTTATCCATCAAACATATTTATGAATGTCGGCCTTTAGTTACCTTGAGTCCATGTTCTATTTGACACGGTGAAGGACTCTTTTATGTTTATGATGAAGGACTCTTTATGTTTATGATTCGGCACGACTGAATCAAATGGGGAAAGGAAGTGAGTTTGGAATCAGACACAACCTATAGGCCCGTACCATCATGATGCTTGATACATATGGTTAAAAAAATGTTATTATAAAGGTCATGTGTTTTCGGATTACGTGGGAATATGGAAAACCGTATCAAGAAAACACCCTGAGTTGGGAAAGGAAATTATTTTTTAAAATCCTATAATTGTATATATAACTGTTAGTCATATTTCACATGGACGAGCAACTCCAAGAGATTGTGTATTTGTCTCCCAAAACTATTTTTAGGGAGAAAATTGAGAAAATAGAACTCCAACAGCCTCCCTACCCCTACCCCAATACTTTCGCATCGCGAAAAACAGGACCCCGGCCGCGCAAATATTGGCGTCACCTCCTCCCTCCCAATCCTCCGCGCGCGCGCTTCCAGCGACAGAATCCTCCGCGCGCCAAATTTTTCCCGCGATTTATTTCTTCCGCGCGCGCAAGAGGGAAGGCATCGACTCCAAGAGGGAAGAAGGCGGCGGGGTCAACGCGACGGCAGCAAGGGGGCGGCGGAGGCAGCAAGAGGGCAGGCGGCGGCGGATCCGTGGATGCAGGCCCCATGGCCAACCGGTCTTGTCCGGCAAGCACAACAAAGGCGTGGCGGCGTGCTGCCCAACGCCGCCTGATGGCCGTGCCTGGCGGCCAACTCCCTCGAGTCCCCGGCGGCCAGCATCCTCAAGTCCTCGACAGCCTGCTCCCTCAAGGTCCCAACGCGCAGCACCCTCAAGTCCTCGGCGGCCAGCACATCGGTCAATGGACGGGCAACGGCAGCAATTTGCAGAGTTCCGGCGGTGACGACCTCGATCTGGCCGGTGGTGGGGATATGAAAGGTCAAGGACATCCCCGTCCGCCGATGGCAGCCCTTGCCGGTGATGATTTGGATTTCGTTTCAGGGATGCCGTACTCCTCCAGCGACAATCCATATACTTCCTTGGAACCCACGAGCAACGAGAACTCCTTTGTCAATGGTATGAATCGTAATCTCATGATGTATATTCTCTGTTAAATGCCATGAATCTGTACTGTCAAGGGTTTGTTTATGAAGAGCTTGATTTCAATTATACTGAGAGATGCTATATGTGTGAGCTAAAAAATAATTCTCTAGTAATGTGTGTTTTGTTTCATCATTAAATCTGAAACCAATTATTACACCTACATCTGTACTGTATTGTGCTTGCGTCCGGCAACTCTGTGAGCTCAGTTCTCTTCTCTGTCGGCAGCCTATAATGGCAGTGGATCATGCAGGAATAAAATGTGTCTATGGATTCAGGGACTCGTAATTATGCGTGCTTAGTAGCGCTGCAGCTTGATCTTTGTACTGATTCTGAGCTCATTCATCTCATTCGTCGACTCATAGCGAATCTGTTTTACCTATCTGTAATTAGAATTGTAGAAGGCAGGTAGGAGGGTAGCGGCGGCGCACAGGGAGGACGGCGACCTAGGGAGGCGATGACGCAGGAGGGGCGACGGCGCAGCGGTCACGTGCGATGGCGCAGGAGGGGTGGGGTTTTGATTGCGTGAGGGACATCAGGCCCAAATGATGGCTCATGATGACGTGGCGGGGTTTAAATTTTTGGGAGGTAATTATTGGGAAACTGCTGTGGGAAGCATATCTTTTGGGCCAACTTAATTTTTAGCAAACCCCCGATACATAGTTTTTGGAGATAATTTTTTCACAATCTCTTGGCGATGCTCTTAGAATGATGGAAAGAATGGAATGACTATGGGAGCAATAATCTAATTAAAGAAGTATAGCTTCTGTAATTATGTTGGTAAAGACGTGGGAGCGATCCCTAGATCTGTTGTTTAAGCCCATGTGCCAATGATTATAACTTTTGAGTTCACTATGCTAAGCTGTTGCTCCTGGAGTAAAAATGGATAATGATCAAGTTCAGAGAAAAATAATATGTTTTCAAGTAAAAGAGTTTGGCTAAGTCTAAAATTAAAAAAAAACTAGCAATAATCAATTTGATTTTTCAAAAAGTAATAAAGTATAAGCTAAATCCGCCGCCAGCTCGCTGGAGAGACGATGCCGCCGACGCTTGACCAAAGTCCCAACCAGAACGGCGACACGGAACCGGGAGCGAGCAAGGCGAGCACCGCAACGTACGCCGACGCGATGGCAGCGAGCGCGACCACGATCAGGACAAAGAGCAGGTACGGCCGCTTGCTCCACCGCCCCATGATCCCGAGCGCGAACGGGTACAGCAGCAGCAGGACCCACGCGTTGAACAGCAGCCCGCCCGCGGCGCCGGCGAGCTGCGCGAGCGTCCACCCGCCGGCGGCCGCCCTCCCGACCGCCGCGCCGATGGCGGCTACGTTCACCGCGATCACCACCACGGTCGGCACCAGAAGCGGCGCCCACTGCACGTCGTACAGCTCCGCGAACCTCTCCCTCGCACCGCCGCCGCCGCCAGGCGGCTTGGACGTCAGCTTGAACGGCAGGCCCCTGAGGCCGACGAGCCGGAGCAGGCTGTGCAGCACCGCCGCCGGGTACACGCCCGTGGCGCCGATCATGTAGAACTGCTCGTTGCGGATCCAGTCCAGCAGCGTGAGCCCTGCCCACGTGATCTCCACCATGCCGCTCACCTCCATCATGGCGATGCCGGCGAACATGTACGCCGCGTAGGTCGCGAACGGCTTCTGGATGTAGAACTCGCCGGCGCCGGAGAGCCACATCAGCGGGAGAAGATCGTAGGCGAAGATGAAGGCCGCCGAAATCGGGTAGGCCGTCATGTTGGTGTAGGCGACGCGCTGCATCGGGTGGAGCTGCCGGCCGGCGAGGAGAGGGCAGTTGCGGGAGAAGAACATGTCCAGGGATCCCCCCGACCAGCGCAGGATCTGGTAGAGCCGCTCCGTGAGGTTGATCGGTGCCGTGCCCCGGAACGCGTCGGGCTCCATGGCGCAGTACATGGACCGCCACCCCTTGCGGTGGATCCGGAACCCGGTCACCACGTCCTCCGTCGCGATGTTGTACACCCACCCGACGCCGTCGCCCCAACCCGTACCGTCCTCGTACGCGCAGGTCGCGACGCCGGCGAGCTCCGCCTCGAGCCGTCCGTCGAGAGGCGCCGGCGGCGCGACGGCGACGGGCCGTTCCTGGTGCGTGGCCAGTGGGACAGAGTTTATGAACGGCATGGAGTTGCCAAACTGCCTGCAGGGGTTGTCGAGGAGCTTCGAGCCGTCGGGCTGCCACCGGGGCGGGTCGGCGCCGTAGAGCGCGGCGCGGCGGAACATGCAGCCGGTGCCGACGTAGGAGGGGCCCTGGATGCCGTTGAGGCCAAGGGAGGTAGCGTCGAAGAAGATGCGGTTGTGGTTGCAGTACCGGTCCGTGGGGTCCACGTCGTCGAAGCGCTGAGGAAACTGGACGAACGCGGTGTCCTCGCCGTGGCGCGGGTCGAGCATGAAGCACATGGCGGCGCGGAACGCCGCCGAGTTGTTGATGTAGTGGTCGCCGTCGAAGTTGATGATGAAGGGCGCGTTGGAGAGCAGGGCCGACACGCGCAGCTGCACGTTCATGGCGCCGGCCTTCTTCTGGTGGTCGTGCGCCGGGCGCTTCTCCCGCGCGATGTACACCAGCATCGGGAGCCGCACGTCGACGCCGCTCAAGTCCAGAGGGCTGCCGGAGCTCGCCGGCGTGCCGAGCTGGAGCTCGTCGCCCGGATGGTTCAGCACAACCTGTGTGTTAAACCGAAAACAGAGTAATCCATTCGTTCACGCTTTCCAGGTACTGAAATCCATTTGAATTTGTTCGACGAATCGATCAATACGTAACACAAATTTTGCACTGAACTCCACTGCACTGCAAGTTTAATCGTGTACCTGAACAATGGCAGCGTGCTGTCCCTTCTTGTGGTTTTCAGCCGGCTCAATCCACGTGCCAGGCCAATGCGTTCCATCCGCCATGAACGTCGGCGTTGCACCTTTTGCACCGTCACGCCCGTACGCCTCTGACCTCTGTGGGATGACGGTGAACAGCTCATTCACGCGCGCCTTGAACTCTTCGTACTCCCGCCGGACGTACCGGCGGTCGCCGACGAACTCCCGCGGCGCGTCGCCGGCGTACGGCGCGTCCTCCGCCTTCGCCGCGAAGTAGCTCTCGGGCGCCCTCGGCTCGACGCGGTGCTTCCGGCAGAAGGGCGCCCACAGCGCGGCGAACCTGGCCGTCTCGAGCAGCGCCTCGTAGTGGACCAGCGAACCGCCGTCGTCGGAGAAGTACGTCGCGTGGCGGTCGACCGGGTAGTCGGTGGTGAGGATGGACAGGACGGAGTTCATGGTGCAGAGCACGGGCTCGTCCACGGGGTCCACGGTGTTGATGAACACGTCGACGGCGGGGAGCTGGCTGGAGCTGGAGCTGGAGCTGGAGCTGCCGCCGCCGCCGCCGGGAGGATCGAAGCGTTGGTTGAGGAGCGCGAGGTTGGGGACACGCCGGATGGGGTTGAGCTTGGAGGCCTGGTTCAGGAGCCAGCTGACGCCGAACCAGAAGTCGCCGACCACCGTGACCCACCAGAGGGCCATGTTGTCTGAGTCGCGGTGCCTCAGGCGCCAGATGAAAAACTGGGTGATGAGAATCAATCTGGCCAGGTTTATTAACCTGTCACAGAGAATGAAAGGTTATTGTCGGTGTAACCGTGCACTATGTACTAAGTGTGGTTAATTTTTTTGTTACTTTCATTTAATCACTGTTAAGTGTTAACGGCCAGATCAGCAGTCGAAGAACTCTCATAGATGAAGCTGTGTAGTTATAGTTTCAGCTGATGGAGAAACTAGAAAGTAGAAACCTCAAAGTTATAAAGGCTATATGGTGTATTACATTCCACGCATGAGCTTCTCAAAATGAACCATTCAGGCGAACTGTCGATTACAGTAAAAAAGAGTCTAAGAGCGTCTCTAAGAGTGTGCTAAAATTTTCTCTCCAAAACTATGTATTGGGAGCTCTGTTAAAAAAAATTCTGTCAAAATCATGTTTTCCCATAGGAAATCCCTAATAATCAATTCCCCAATATTTTGAAACTCGCCACATCAGCAAAAGAGACCCACATGTCATAGAGAATAGAGTTGATGGTCACATGCCATCAGATAAGGTTGAGGTCTCCTCCGAGCTCCGAGCAAGTAGCCTCCGCGGCTCCGCCGCCAGTCAAGAACTTCACGCGGTAGTCTGCGACTCGCGTGTGTCGGCAGCCCTACTCACTCTCGCATATGGGTGTGTTTAGAGGCCAAAATTTTGGCCAAAAACATCCCATCATCTATCACATCCCATCACATCACCTCTCACTATTCATCTGACGCTACAGGGTATTTCGTACCAATTTTGCACCAATTTTGCAAAATTGGTGCAAAACTTTGGCATCTAAACACACCCATAGCTTCATGCGGATCCGTGCTGCTGTCATCCTCCGCCGCCTTGCTCGCAGTTTGACCTCGTCGGACGGGAGTTTCAAGCTCCTGACCGTGGCGGCTGCATCGGCATGCCTCTTGCGCTGCCGCCGCATAGCCGCACAGGTTGCTACCCCCACGACCTGGCAATCGGTCAGCAAACATTTGCGCGGTGCGGGCTCTGCATTCGCAGCTCCGAATATTTGCGGAAGTTTTTGGAGTTTGTTGGAGTATTTTTTTCCCTGATTTCTCTCTAAATTTTTTGAGAAATTTTTGGAGTCCATTTTTAAGTTCTATTAGAAGTATTAAATGTAGACTAATTACAAAATTAATTGCACGAATAGACCAGAAATCGCGAGAGGAATCCATTAAGACTAATTAATCTGTCATTAGAGATTGTTTCTAATCATGACATAATTAGACTCGTTAGATTCGTCTCGAAAAATTAGAAAGGTTGTGAAATGGGTTTTGTCATTAATCCACCTTTAATACTTCTAGTTAGTGTCGGAAGATTGATGTGACGGGTAGTTGGTAAAACTTTAGGAAAGTAAACAGAGCCTAAGGTTTTAGGAAAAGTTTAAGGAATCTCAAGTTGCACAACTCAACACACACTACCAATACCAAGCCACCACTCCAACACTACGCTTGTTTTAACTTTGCATGTGTTTTTTTGCCACTTGTTGTGGATATAATCCTTTTAGCACTTTAGTTTTAACTTCTGTTATGATTTATCCATGTTTCTAACATAGCATTTAAGAGTGGCTATGATATGTAATTGAGAGTTTTCACTGCGCATTCCGCCTCGCATTGGAAGAGTGTGCTCCCATCAGATTTCAGAGCAAAAGGTCATACACACCGATGTCTCTCCCTCCAAGTATAATAAGTATTTTATTTGTGCCTTTAAATTCATTCCTATTTTTAAATTCATAAATGCACATAGTAAGATATAAACACAATAAATTTAGAAAAAGTATGTAATTGATATATCTTGACATCAACTTAAAAACAAATCAAATATAATAGACACTGAGTTACACAAAAAAAAGTTATCAAGATTGAAATCAGTGACGTGCGAAGATCAGGAAGGGGAATATTTCCAGCAGGTTTAGCTAACCTAATTCTGTTATGGGGTATTTGTGAGCATCTCCAAGAGTTTGCCAAATTTTACTTGGTAAATCTTGTGTTTTGGTAACTTCTAAAAAGATATGCTAAGTAAAAAAAGAGTTCATCTCTAATAGTTTGGCATAACTCACTTGCCAAATCAAAATCTAACTTACATCAGGAACCCTGAAAGAGAAATAAAATTATGTTATGCCCTTCCACCTCTTGAAAATTTAAATCAGAAACCCTTTTGTATCCTTTATTTCTTTTTTCACCCTCCCACCTCTCTCCACCCACGAAAGAAACGCCGATGCTAAGTTGTCGCCGCGCGCGCATATATACGCGCTGGAGGCTAGTTTTTGCCAAGTTGCCAAAGATGTCAACCTGATTTGCCAAACTGTTGAAGGAGTATTTTCAGCATTTTTGCCAAAAATCAAAGATGCCAACCTGATTTGCCAAACTGTTGGAGTTGCTCCCCAATTGAAGTGTAATTGTTATTTTACTCTCATTTTTTTCAAGTTTATGATTTTACTCCCGACTAGTCACAAGTCAAAGCGATTTTGCCCGTAGTCAATGGTCAAAATAGGGGGGCAATACGACAAAGGCTAGGGCCAAAATCACAATAACTTGTGAATAATTGAGAACAAGATCACAAAGTTAGAAAAATAAGGGTAAAAATACGGTTGCACTTCAATGTAGGGACAAAATAAAAAAACTTTTGTTATATATATATTTTCAAAAATATTGCCTAACTCAAGGCAACAAAAACGTGGAAGATGATGCATTCCATTTCCACAAGAAAAAGTGTGTTCAAACTAGCCAAATGTTGAAGATTCGAAAACATTATTAGCAACTACTAGTAAGTTTTAAGTCTAAAAAATCCATTAAAAGACAGTTGTGTCTACGGATGGTGAATTCAACTCCAAACCCTATCCCATTCTCTTTATTTTAAAAAAACCTATCCCATTTGAGAGATGATTAAAAAAATACAGGCGCTGAAAATAAACAAGTCGCCACAACGCACGGTCCATCACGTGCAATGCGTCCTTCGCCCTTTTCTCCACGCTTTACGCTGTGTGCACTTCGGTTCCATGTCTCCATCATTGTGCACCTATACCCTCGCTGGTGCTTTCTTAACAGTACTGTTCGGTAAGGGGTTTGAGGTCAGTACGGCGAGATGCAGAGATGCTGTTGCTCGGTCTTGTTAGTTTAGGGCCGGTTTAGTTCCAAAAATTTTCACAACTACCTGTCACATCAATCTTCCGACACTGATTAGGAGTATTAAATGTAAATTAATGACAAAACTCATTCCATAACCCCTACCTAATTTTTCGATACGAATCTAACCAGCCTAATTATGCCATGATGAGACAACGCCATGCTACAGTAAACAATCTCTAATGATATATTAATTAGACTTAATGGATTCGTCTCGCGATTTCCCGTCCATTCGTGTAATTAGTTTTATAATTAGTCTACATTTTTTACCTCTAATAGACCTTCGAAGGGGCTGTCAAAATTTTTCGCCAAAAAACAGAAATTTGGCTGCTGATTAACCGCCCATAATGATATCTACGCAGTAATTTCAATTCTAGCGAGTTCTTGGAACTTTAGCAACAACCGCGCCGAAATCTCATAGTTCCTCCCTTTCAGAAAAATGCAATTTGTAAGAAGTATAAAGTATGGTCCGATGGGCGGTTTGATTTGGCATTGTTTCCGATCAATACAGAACGACGTACCTGTAAGGTTGCAGGACGGTGCCCTTGACCTTGAAGGTCCGGTACAGCAGCAGCCGGGGGCCATCCTCGCCGCCGCGTTCTTCTTCTTCTTCCCCGATGGTCAGCGTCTCCCCCTCGTCGGCGGGCACCCAGTACTTCATCTTGTCCTTGCTGCCGGCGCCGGCGCAACAACGCCCCGTGCCGCCGGTGTTGGCCAGCAGCGGGTCGGCGAGGCCGGCATCGTCACCGGCCGCCGGCGACGGCATGCCTGCAGGGCAGCGGCTGCCTGCCGCCTACGAGCGTGCTGGCTGCGCCCTGCTCTGAGCTTCCTACAAGACTGAAGCTATGGAGGAGCAAGCATCACGAGGCGCGCATCTTTTACACAGAGGTCGAGAGCCCACAGGCCACACGAGTGGAGTGGAGTTCACGACGCGGGGGGGCTCTGCTCAACTACAAGTACCAGCCGTTGAGGTCTGTTGAATTGGTTGATGAGCTCATTAAATATCTGGTGATTCGCCCAGAAAGGAGTTCACGACGGGTAGGAAGCCAGATTGGAGGTGCGTCGCCCAGAAAGGAAAAGACCGAGATGTCCAAGCGCGTCGTGCGCCCGTCACGTGAATTTTTTTTTTATATTTTTTCTATCTCGATTTTGCAAAAATATATGGTCCGCCCGAAATTTTGCAGAATTATACATCTGCCGCCGTGGGCCACGGCGGTAGGAGCCTACCGCCAGGCGGCAGCGTGGCCCCCAGGTAGCGCCGCAGGCCACGGCAGTATGTATGGACCTACCGCCGTGCGCTGCGGCGTTAGGTTTTTTTTTTGGTGAATTTCAATTTTTGAAGCATTGATAAAACGACGAACTATTAATACTTAACGACGAATTACAGAAACAAGCAATGGCACGTACGACACAAGTACCCTAACTTTGTGCCGCTGCTAGTCCTAACGTGCCTTAGGGAATTTAGATAAACGATTACAACATTTGTAGTCTAGTTGTACGAATAGTACCCGGAGAACCCGGACATCATAGACCCGCCGGAGTGCTGCGAGGGCATGTAGTACCCCGACGGGGGTGGAGTTGGATCAGATGGTGGCGGGGTGGAGTTGCTGGTGGAGTGTTGTCCTTCTTCTCGTGGCACGGACAACAGCAGAACTCGTCCTCACACCCGGTGTTCGTCTTCACCACCATTGGTCCGGTCACCGGTCCGTCGTCGTCGTTGGTAGATGTCGGATCTGGAGAAGCCAATGCCGACGCGAGTTCTTGCCTCAGGTTGAAGATGACAACATCCTCGAGGTAGTTGATGTACTGTTGATACGGGGCAATAGCTAGGGGATCCACCCATTGCATGAAACCGCAGTTATCTGGTTGTTTGGAGTACTGCAGAAACCGTGATTACATTAGTAAATCATAAAATGATGAAGGACAGAGGTCAAGGAGTTTTGCCTACCCGTGCTCGTGAGCAATGCCAGAAGCGTCGACCAGAGTTGTCCCATCACTGATAAACCTGCATCACACAGAACTCACCGTGTGCACACCTTGGCCAGTTCACCGTTTGATTTGGTGCGTACTTTCTAACATCACGCATGGATTTGAAATCTCTCTTGTCTAAGACTGGAAAATTGCTGTTGAACTCTGGATCTTGCTGGCTCCACAGTGCTGGACCGAGGGAGTCATCATCATCATCCCCAGTCCAGAAACTCATTGGTGCTTGTTGTGTTGTGAAGTGATACTGGAGAAGAGTGCTCACATATATGTAGGCAATAAAGCAGACTGGACGGTGGGCCATTCGATCTGGGGCAAGAAAACGGGCAGTGACTCAGAGGAAACACACCCTAGTACTAGGTACACTGTTTGGTGCAGTGACTCACAGAAAACACACCCTATGTGTTCACTGTTTGGTGCAGTTCACAGAAAACACACCCTAGTACGAGTTTTACTGTTCGCATCTGAAATGCATCTGAAATCAAGTTCTTAAAGATACAACCCGACTCTAGAGAATGATGAAATGAAATCATAATTTTTTATGGATACAGTAGCACTCAGCGTCGAGTACTCTACGTCTACTGGGTACATCGGGGTTACTTCCCCTTCCTCATAGCATCCGGCCCAGCTTCCTTAGCCCGGCGAGCTCTCTCCCTCTTCCTCTCTCTATCTGCTTCACGGGCCGCGGCCGCTTCACGTTCTTTGATCTCCCGACGAATGCGAATTTCCTCTTGCTGCTCCTTACGTTTTTCTTCTTGTTTTTCTGCCTCAACCATCCTTTGCCACCTCTCACGTGCTGAACGACCCGTCTCCTCGACGTAACGCTTGTCTTGTTCGGACTGCTCACAATCTAGCCACTGCATAAAATCACAGAGAGGAGGTGGAGTCTTTTTTCAAAGACAAGTTAGCACATAATAAAATAGCAATGACATATTATTTATTTAGTAATGCAGTTAGTTCTTACTTTTGGTCTAACATTGTGACATGGTGGGAGGGGGTCATGCTCGTAGTTCACGCACATGAAGAACCTCATCCCGTAGCAGTACCCGAGAACGTTGCACTTGACAAGCTTACAGTTGTCACCGCAGTAGCACATAGGAGTGTGGATCCCCTTTGGCACCGCAACCTTGTCCTTCCTACTGGTGAGCAACTCCAAATCCAACTCAGGACCCGAGGAAGCCATTTAAAACCTACAAAAAAGATGAGAAATATGATAATTCATTACATGTTTCATTTGAAATTAGAGAACAAAACATAACAGGATATGATAATAAATTTGACGACAAGAATACAACAACAAGCAAATGAAAAGGTAGTTCAATTATTACAACACGATAACATGCATAAGTTCAAATATTACAAGACCTTGCCAGATAAAATAGTTCAAATATTACAAGACGATAACATGCATAAGTATTTTAAATATTACAACACGGTAACATAAACAAGTACGATAACATGCATAATGGACAAGTCATGTTGCTCTGCATCTACATGGAATGCCCTAAAAAAAGTCGGTAATGGACCCCCAAGTTCTTGAGGCTGCTCTTCTAATCACATGGTCAACCGAATCAAATTCTGACAAGTCAACTCCATGTTCACCATATCTAATCTGCCCATTACCGAAATACAACTTGACACTGACATCATCCGACATGTCTGACAGCATGAAAAAAACACTATTAACAAGTGAATCTGCAACTACAAAATATATCTACTTAGAGCTACACTAAAACTGTAATTTTACTAAGCAGATCTACACTAAAACTATATATTTACTAAGCAGATCTACACTAAAACTATATATTTACTATTATCACAGTTCAAACTATTAAGTATCAGAGTATTACCTCTAACGAGACGAAAAACCGGCAGAGCTTCGCAGCTTCACCACCTCCTCCTCACTCCCTTCTCCTCTTCCCCCTCTCTTTCTTTTTTTTCGAATTATTATGACATTTTCGGCGAGAAATTTGCGATTTCGCCACTCTCAGAAGTGGGCTTCGGTCGTTTGCCATCCCACAAAATGGATTCGCTATAATGCCATTATCAAACGCGCACACACCGCTGGAATGCCTGTTGTGACCATAATAACCTCAGTCCTTCTCCTTCCTCAACCACCCGCCACTTGCCGCCTGCGCGTTGAGCCCCCGGCCGGCCGCACAGCTCGCCGCCGTGCCACGGAGCTCGCATGCGCGTCGAGCCCTGGCCGGTCGCGGAGCTCGCCGCCGCGCCGCATGGCCACAGAGCTCGCCCGCGCGTGTTGTCTCCTAGACAGCCGCGGAGCTCGTCGCCGCACGGCAAAGCTTGCGTCGCCTCCATGGATCCATGGACGCGCCGACCCAGAGCTCGCCCGAGCCGGCCTTGGACGCGTCGCTGCCGGAGCAGGCTCCTCCTGGCCATGGACGCGCCGCCCTTGGAGCACGCCGCCGCCCTCGGAGCCGGCCCCGTCGGGGCATGGATGCGCCGCCACCCGTTCTCCTCTTCCTACTCGCCACCGCCATGGCCGCCACATCCTCCCCACCGTCGAGCCCCGCCCGGGGAAGGAGGGTCGTGGCCGGGAGGAGAGATGCTGCCGTGCCTTGCACCCGCCGCGAGGAAGGAGGAGCAGGGATGTGGCGCAGGGAGGAAGGAGGAGCATAGGGGTGGCTGGAGGGAGGAGGAGCATGGGCGGCGGCGGGTGGTTGGTGGCTGCTCGGCGGCGGGTGGCTGAAGATTGGAGAAGGGAAAGAGCATAATGGTCACAACAGGCATTCTAGCGGTGTATGCGTGTTTGATAATGGCGTTATAACGAATCCCTTTTGCGGGATGGCAAACGGGCGAAACCCACTTCTGAGAGTGGCGAAATCGCAAATTTCACCATTTTCGGCTGAATTTCGGTGTTATAGAGGCAGCCAGATCCTAGCGCCGTGGGGCACGGCGCTAGCAGGCCTGCTGCCGCCGTGGCCCACGGCGCTAGGGCATAACGCCGTAGCCCACGGCGCTATGTCCCTAACGCCGTGGGTTACGGCGTTATGTCTGTCGCACGCTACGGGCCCACTGTTGGCGGCTCCTACCGCCGTGGGCCACGACGTTATGTCCCTGACGCCGTGGGCCACGACGGCAGATGTATATTTCTGCAAAATTTCGGGCGGACCATATATTTTTGCAAAATCGAGATAGAAAAAATATAAAAAAAAATTCCCGTCACGTGCTGCCCCTGCGGCCCATGGAGCCGCCGCGCCGCGACGGCAGCAGGCAGCGTGTCAGAGCGTTGCCAATGCGCGATGGCCATGCCATGCTAGTACGGAGTGCCAAGCACATCGAGATCGATGCTGCGAACCAACCTCCCACGCAGGAAACGTGGGCTACTATCAGTCCATGCATGGCAGAAGAAAATTTCAGATGAGAAGATGAACCTTGTGTTTAGATCTTAAAATTAGGATGTAAAATTGGGAGATTTTGCACGGATTTTAGGCTGAAAAGCACTGTTTCGAACTGAAAAGCACTGTAGCACTTTTCGTTTGTGTGTGTTAAATATTGTCCTACCATGGTCTAACTAGACTCAAAAGATTCGTCTCGCAAAGTACATCCAAACTGTGTAATTAGTTTTTGATTTCATCTACATTTAGTACTCCATGCATGTACCGACATTTTTGATGTGATGTTTGATGTGACAGTGAATCTTCTTTTTGCATAGTGTATTTTGAGGTAGTTGGGCTCCTAAACAGGGCCTAAGTCACTGAGGGCCATCTCGGGTACAAAAGCATTTACTTTTTTTTACAGAGGTGCTTAATTCAAAAAATTTTAGGGATGTGTATTTTTTTCTTTTTTAATAAGGGAAAACATCCGGTCTCCACAGCCTGCCGGCTGTGCACGACCACAAAGTTAACACCGTTACAACGATACAAACGACATGAGTACTCCCTCCGTCCCAAAATAAGTGCTCATCTCACATTTCGAGGAGTCAATAAATTGTAAGTTTGAACGGATATATAAAAAATAATATTAACATTTGTGTCTCTAAACAAGTTTGTCATGAAAATATATGACATGATTAACCTAATGATATTTATTTAGTATCATAATTATTAATATTTTTTAATATATATTTGGTCAAACTTTAAAGTGTTTGACTTCTCAAAGTGCGAGATGTGCACTTATTTTGGGACGGAGGGAGTACATATAACACTCAACGCGCAATAAAGCAAACTAGAAGAAAATCCAGCTAGCAAAAGCAAGAATCACTAGTCCTGGATACGCCTTAGAACATTTCACCTTCTTCTGTTGAAGAACTCCAACACAACAGTTTCCACCCATCGGCTTCCTTCCTTCAAAATGCTTCTTCCCTCTTCTCTAGATAAAATGGACCAGCTCCTGATCCAGTAGGTTCCCCTAAATATCACCTGCAAAATAGACTTAGCTTTTGACTTTTGGAATACAACTTCATTTCTATTGAGCCATAAAGCCCAACAAAAAGCGGTCACCCCAACAAGCACTAAAGCCCTTTGCTTATGCGAAAAACTTCTAAGTCAAGGACCGAAGAGGTTAGCAGCATTGACAGGTTTTGTAACCCCAAATGTGTCACTAATCGCGGTCCACATTAATCTAGGGATGTGTATTTATAGTGTTGCAGATGATGTTATTATGTAATGCTGCATGTGTTATCCTGTGATGTTTCGTATGGCTAGAGCATAAAGTACTGCTGTCTTTCACACTACAGTTTGGCGTAACTACGATTGTACAAGGAAATTACAAAATCTCTTTGAAATCGTGGCCATTGATGTTCATGAAATTCTGAAAAAATCTGTTTCGCTCCACGTAGCCCATGCGGAACGCGTGCGCAACACACAGCGTCCACGTGGCGAGACTGCATGTCTTGGATGCTTAATTGGCAGTCGGAAAAGGGTTCAGACGCATTATTGATCGGGCCAATTCCTTCGGTGTCATCAGAAATTATACTCATCCCTTCTATGCTACTGACCCCACATGTCATAAAAAAAAATCCTCTACATGTAATCAGATGACACACAAGGGATAGTTGTAGATTTCAATGGCACCGGAGGAATTTACTCTTGTTGATCGATGGGCGCCGCCGTCCTTGGCGTTTACAGTGCTGGAACTGCTCGATCCCAGGAGCCAACGGCGCACACTGCCTTTGGCTGTCGTTAAATCTGCAGCGAACGATTGGTTTGGCGCGAGCTCTTATGCAGTTATGCAAGTGTGTAGTGAGACTGTGAGAGTGACACTGACACTATGAAAGGATCTGGAGAATTTCTGGACGATCCCGCGCTGTGTAGCCCCAGACGTCAGGATACAGCAAGGTACTAGCAAGTAGCGTAGAGCAAGGTGGGTAGCACAGGGCTCCAACAAGAGCTTACTGACGAGGGGATATATGTTTTGAGGGAGCCATTCTGGTGACTAGTGATGACCGGATCCTCTGCTGCACCACAGCACCATGAATCTGACGAAAACAAACTGTAACTGGATGGAGCTAAAGTTGTGCAAGAGTGAAGAAATAGAGAAAAGAGCTTAGCTTCAGACATTCAGTTGTCGCACGATATAGAAATAATCAAATGCCGCATCCACGGTTCTTTACCCAAAGTATAATGGCAAAATTTTCATTCATTCACTCGACAAACTTGTAGAGGTAATCCATGATTCATTCCCATCACGTGAATTTTCAGCAGTGGGGAATATGATAGGCAAATCAGTGCTGCATTACACTCGCATGCCAGAACATGTCAAAAGTCTAAAAGAATCTTCTGCTCTTTATTTCTTTTACATACAAATGACTTTCCTTTTTCATTCACTGAACAATCTTTACAATCAATCCACAATTTACAACATGTGAAAACTCCACAGCAAAGAAAAAAAAACTCAACTGACTGTGACCTGTGCCACTACTCAACCACAAGCTAAAAACCCCAGCTTGTAGGGAAACTAGCACCACCTGAATGTCTGAAGTGGAACCTAACAGAGCCAGTGCGTGCAACATGGATGGCAACAACCACCGCTGCGACTACAGCAAAGGCGATCACGAAGAAGATGAACAGGAGATAGGGCCTCTTGCTCCACCGTCCCATGATTCCAAGCGCAAAGGGGTAGATCAGCAGCAGGATCCATGCGTTGAACACCAGGCCGAGGGACGCGTCCGCCATCTGCAGGAGTGACCATCCCCCAACAATTGCCTTGCCAATCGCCGCCCCAATCGCAGCGACGTTCACAGCTATAACCACTATTGTGGGGATCAGCAGCCACGTCCACTGCACCATATACATCTCAGCATACTTCTCATTCACGGTGCTTGTAGCCTGCTTCGCAGTCAACTTGAATGAGACACCCTTCCCATGAAAGACTAGCTTCAGCACTATGTGCAATGTTGCTAATGGGTACACAGCTGTTGCCCCAATGATGTAGAACTGCTCATTGCGGATCCAATCCAGCAATGTGAGGCCTGCCCACTTGATTTCGACCATACCGATCAGCTCTGTCATCACTATCACTATGACAAGGTACAGCACATAGGTGGGGAATGGCTTCTGTATGTAGAACTCGCCACGGAAGATCCATATTACTGGGAAGAGGAGATAGAAAACAAGGAAGACAGATGAGATTGGGTAGGCTGTCATGTTGGTGTAGGCAACCCGCTGCATGAAGTTGAGTCGACGACCAGCAAGGAGCGGGCAGTGTGAGAAGAACATTTCAAGGGAACCACCTGACCAGCGCAGAATCTGCAAGAGGCGCTCAGTGAGGTTGATTGGTGCAGTGCCACGGAAAGCATCTGGTTCTATACGGCAGTACATAGAGCGCCACCCTGTCCGGTGCAGTCGGAAGCCGGTCACCACATCCTCTGTAGCAATGTTGTAGACCCAACCTATTTCCTTGCCAAATTCAGTACCTTCCTCATATGCACAACTCATGACATTATCAAGTTCTTCCTTGATTGACTCCTCATCTGCCGGTGGTGATGTCATGGACCATTCTTGGTTTGCAGCTAATGGTATGGAGTTGATGAAGGACATTGAGTTGCCAAACTTGTTGGCATTGTCCACTATCTTGAAGTCATCAGATGTCCAACGAGGAGGGTCAATACCATATACAGCAATTCGGCGGAACATGCAACCAGTGCCAACATAGGAGGGTCCCTGGATGCCATTTAGACCGAGTAAGGTGGCATCAAAGAAGACACGGTTGTGATTGCAATACCTGTCTGTTGGGTCGACATCATCAAAGCGCTGTGGGAACTGAACAAAAGCAGTGTTGTCCCCGTCACGCCGATCGAGCATGAAGCACATTGCAGCACGGAAGGCCAGCGAGTTGTTGACGTAGTGGTCGCCATCAAAGTTGATGATGAAGGGTGCGTTAGTCAGAAGGGCAGAGACCCGCAGCTGCACATTCATGGCGCCTGCTTTCTTTTGATGGTCATAGTCTGGGCTCTTCTCACGGGAGATGTAGACGAGCATTGGCAGACGCACATCAACAGAACTGAAGTCTAGAGGGTTTGCAGCACTTGCTGGAGCACCAAATTGAGGTTCATCGCCTGGGTGGTTCAACATAACCTATTGAACAGCCACGTTAGGGGTAAATAGATGAATACTTTGTTATAAGTTACTCATGTAGGACTATGGCAAATACAGGAAGCAACTATTAGAAACTAAGCTTTTTCCTCAAATAAAAGTGAGTAAAATTGTATATATACCTTAACAATTCCAGCATGTTGTCCTTTCTTGTGGTTCTCAGCAGGGTCAAACCATGTTCCTGGCCACTCTGTTCCATCTGCCATCCTGGTTGCCTTCGCACCTTCTTTGGCCTCTGCATTGTATGCATCTGAGCGTTCGGGGATTTTAGTAAAAAGTGCATCCAAGCGCACCTTGAACTCATCATACTCCCTAGACATGCGCCTATGATCATCAGCCAACTCATCTGGTACATTTCCTGTGTATGGGCGTGACTTTACTGCAAAATAGCTCTCAGGAGCTCTTGGTTCAATGCAGTGCTTTCTGCAAAAGGGAACCCAGAGCGCAGCAAAATTTGCAGTCTCAAGCAGGCCTTCATAGTGGATTATTGACCCACCATCATCCGAGAGGTATGTAGCAGTCCTATCAACTGGGTAGTCTACAGCAAGAATGGACAGGATAGAGTTCATAGTGTATATCATAGGCTCATTTATCGGATCAACGGTGTTGATGAAAACATCAAGTCTAGGGAGATTAGATTTGCCATCAGGGAGATCATCAAACTGTTGTTTCAGGAGGGCAAGGTCTGGGACGCACTTGATAGGGTTGAGCTTTGCGACTTGATTTAGTAACCAAGTAACACCAAACCACAAATCTCCAACCATGGATATCCACCAGAGCCACATGCCATCGGCGTGCGGGTGCCTGATACGCCATATGAAAAATAGGATGATAGCAATCAACCTGAGCAGGGTCAGTAACCTGTTGCGCAAAAACCAGAAACAAAATTAGAACATCTAGACATGGAAATCAGCTAAAATTACAGTAGGAAACTATGAATGACTAGTGTCAGTGCACCAAAGTGTAGTTACATACAGCACAGTAACTTGTGCTATCTAATCAAGTCCAAGACGACAGTTCTGTAAAATTCTTTACAAAGTTTCACTCACGATTTGTAAAATTCCAAGTACAGAACTATAGTGCATAAAACTCCCATGATATGGAAATATTTAGTCAGGCAATCGCTTACTCAGTTCCTCGGATAGTCGGATAGTGCAATGGGCGTGGGGCATCTCGACTCTGAGACACAAATCATCGCACCTTAGATCCAGAAATCAGAAGATCCAAAGTGCCAGATCTCGTGGGACGCGCCGCACAGACAGCACGTCGGCCCCGCGCTCCCCGGCGACCCGTGCGAAGCGGGTCGGCCGGCATTGCCCGCGGACTGGACAGCGGAAGCTGGGACTCGGGAACGCGAGCCTTAAAGGGCGGACGCACAGCATCGCCGCCCCGCCATCGGCGCTGGTAGGTTCGCTCGCTCGTTTTGCCGGCGGCCATCGCCGGGGACGAAGAAAGGCGAGGGTGTGGGCCGGGATGGTACGGGGTGTCGCTGAGAATTTAGGCCTCCGTGTAGCCATGTTGGGCCTTCGGCCCATCCATATGGAATACGCGCTTTCTTTCGTAGTACTACTGTTGGCCCAGGAGGGATTACGCATACGCCTGATCCAGTACGTGTTTATCTCATCAACTAGAGAACAACTACTAAACTGCTAATCTCTCCTTTTAAAAACCGTACAGTGCTCTTTCAAGTGTGCCATAGTGCTAGGTAGAGTGTGCACCTTGTGAGTGCGAGTGTATGCATGTAAACGCTTATGTTTCCTAAAAAAAAAAGTGTCCTCTCTCTCTCTAGAAAGGCTCAATCCACTTCTAAGATAAAAAAAAAATCTCAGCCAGGAAATTTTTTCGGCTAGTGAAACTGTATTGACCTTAGACAAGTTTTTTTTTTTGCGTTCTTATACTTTAGCGCACAAGCAGAACTTTATAGCCTTTTTTCCTCTCAAAAGGGTGCAATTCTACTGCTTACAGTGACCACAAAGTTAAGCTGTGGAAAGTGGGTGCAAGACTGTGAGGTCTGAGTAATTCTCTAAACGATCATTGACTCTCCCCAAAAATGGTAACTACGAGCTTGGCCAAAAGCAGAAACATTGAAAGCGTGCGCGCGGAATCATATCGATCGATCAACGGGGGCGATCGAGTACGAAGAAAGTACAGTACTGCTACACACACACGTACCTGTAGGGATGCAGGAGGATGCCCTTGACCCTGTACGTCCGGAACAGCAGCGGCCGCCGCCCGTCCTCGCCGCCGTCCTCCAGCGCCGCCGCCGCCTCCTTCCCGTCGATCGGCGTCCAGTACTTGTCCTTCGGGCTGACCGCTTCCTTCTTCTTCTTACTCCTCCTCTGACTATGAGTCCTCTCGGCCCGCGGCTTGCCGTTGCCGTTCGACGAAGCCGCCGCACCGCCGTCAACGCCGCCGCCGTGCTCCCGGCAACCACGACGCCTCCGTTGCCGGTGCCGCCGTTCGCCGGTGCCTGAGGAGGAGCCATGCCTTGCCTCCAGCAGCCGGCTAGCAGCCTCGGCCTCTGAGCTTTAATTTGCTTAGCTCCGATCCCAAAGCTACTTGCCAGTCACTCAACTCTCTCTCGGTGCACGTCGCACTGAGAATAGTGGTGGTGGTACTGGTACGGGAGGCGTGCGCATTTATACACTGATGGATCCCTCGATCGCCCAGCACTGGAAGGCAACGCCACCCGCGTATAAAAATACACGTACACGTACACGCCAGCTGATCTCTGAACGAATCCGTTCGCTACCTAGTAGCGTACGTCGAAGAGGATCGGAAGGACGTACGCGCGGGCTGTCGGTCGTCGGCGACGACGTACTTATCGAGCGGCGTCACGGGGGGTACGAAGGCCACAGTGTGTTCTGCAGTGGGGGTGGACCAGATGGTTGGCACGATTATTTTGCAGCGAGCAATAGCATCTAAAACACATGGCAGCAGGACCAGTGCCATTCTGTCCGCTCAAAACGTATACAAAGCCAGGATCCCCCCCCCCCCCCCCCCCAAATGTATAATACAAAGCCAGGTAATCTCTCTTCGATTCTCTCTCTGAATATATGTGTATATGTTTTCTTTTTCTATGTATAAAAGATTCCAATAATATTTCGTAAATTAAGTGAACCGTTGATTAGAGTGCATGATGGCACACGGCCATTAGATTATTGCCGCTCCTTTCCGTCCCGTTCAGCGCGCACAGGCCGTAGATAATCTCTTCTATTGTCCCTCTAGCTCTCTCTTCCTTTTTTTAAATTTTCCTTAAAAAAGATGCCGATAACAATTCATACTGCATTAAGTACGTAATCGATCCGAACCGTTGATTAAGAAGTAAGAACACGCATTGCCAGCATGCCAGAGTGCCAGGTATAATCAACCAATCAATATAATCACACATGGAACAATGTATATAATTCTCGCGTCGCCTCAACATCATCCAGGCTATCAGGCTATGCATTCATGGATTCCTTTGGATCACCAACAGGTTTGCGCTAGCTGCGTGCGGACAGTGGCCATGCATGCCCAAATGCATGGATGCCATCGCGTGTTCTGAACACTGCTGACTGCTGGCCTGGCCAGTCGCCCAGCAGGGAGGACCAGGCAGGTGGCTGTGCACAGAGCACAAGCTGCTGATCTGAACTCTAGCGCGCGTCTGCTTACTGCAACTGCATGCAAGATGGAAGCAGTCGAGGAAGCAGGCCGGGCTCGGGCTGTCGGTCGGCCTCACGGCATCGATGGGGTACGAATATAATGAAGCTACAGTTCTCTACAGGGTGGACTAGCTGCGTACATTAGTGTATTATATATTTGCAGCGAAGACCGGCCGTACCCATCATGTCATGCAGGACCAATGCATAATATACTCCCTCCGTCCCAAAATATAAGGTCTTGTTGACTTTTACTGATCACGTTTGACTACTCGTCTTATTCAAAATTTATAAAAATATTATTTATGACATGTTTTATCACCATGTATATTTTAAGTATATCATAATTATTTTTACATTTTCATAAATTTTTTGAATAAGACGAGTGGTCAAACGTGATCGTCAAAAGTCAACAAGACCTTATATTCTGGGACGGAGGGAGTAGATTATTTCATTAATTATTGACATGTGTCCCCGCCCCGTTGAATAACTAACGCTACGATGCAAATCAAGCAGTATCTTGTAATCTTTTTTTCGTACGTGGAAATAAATAAAGAATCAAATGAAACACTATATATATATATATATACAGTGCAGCAAGGACGGAATAGAATAACATGAGGGGCCGAGCAAAATTGTATCGTGCAGATTTCTTAGACGTCAGGATCAGGGCCAAACACATAATACAAATTAACCCCTCTCCCCTGGCTCCGTCACGGACTGTGATTATTGCACTGAGGGTGAATAAGGGTATATATGCATGGAGGGCGATCGATGATGCGGCCAAAATGGATCGATCGATGCTGGCTACAAAGTACAGTACAAACAAGAGCTTTAATTTGCATGCATACGGTGTGGCTGGTCGCCAGTCACCGATCGCATGCAGCTCGCATACGGCCGGACATGCATGTATGCATGCTCCAACTGGCGAATCGGACGGACGGGAGCGCATGCGCGCGCGTGCCGTGAGTGACTGAACGGCGGATGGATCCCACAACACACCGCACGCGCGCCCTCGGCTCGAGTACGTGTGATCCCGGATTCAGCACGTGCGAAGAAATTCCGAGAGGAATCGTATGCTCGTGCTGCGTGGATACTGTACGCAGGGTGCACGCTGTGCACTGTGCACATCAGCCTTGAGCCAGATTATTACTACAGGCCAACAACGTGATACCTGTCGGCTGCAATAGTAAACAATGGAGTATGATGCTACTGTGCTACGCTACACAAATTGCCCGGATCGGCCGTTAACCCTTTTATTCCCCTTAGCTTCATGCAGTTCCAAAGTGGTGAATCGAGCGGTGGGTCGGGAGGGTCTGGAGCTTCTCCTACCACTGGTGGCTCCATGGAAGTCCCTCTTAAGCTCCTCCTAGAAATTGGAGGAAGAAGAGGGAAAGAAAGCCTGAAACGTGAAGAAGAAGCGGTAGCCCCTCCTATATTCCATTCTTGGCTTCGCCAAGCAAGGTGTTGCCGACAAATCGTGACTATTTCTTGATAAGGAAACCTACTAGCTGTTTGTGTATACTATATAGTATTGACTGTTCTGTTTTGGTTTTTTTTTTTGCATTGGTCAGTTTACTGTGGCTGTTCCTGTTCGTTGGTAACGTATAGCTAGGCAACACATACAATCTAGTAGTTGGGAATGATATATGCCAGGGAATGGTAGGTGATGACACTGCATGGTTTTAGAAATCTGCTGGCAGCACCTGCATCCTCCACATACTCCGCCCGTGTAGTGTAGGCAGAGGGGCGAACTAAGGATCGATGCGGCCGGCCCCAATGCTTTAGCATAGAACTAGACGAGCACCTTTAGAATCCACTATGCATGTAGAGGCATGCGCTAGCTAGCTAGATTTAACTTTATAGAAAAGCTAATGGAATGCACCCCCTTTGGAATCGAATGTCCCATGAGTAGCTTATCCTTCTTATCGGATATAATTAACTTAATACGCCCTTCTTTTTGAGCTCACGGTATCCAGGCAAACAAGGAACCAGCTGGTGCAGAAACGCGCGGCATATGACGGATTTGCAACCACAGGAGCAGCTGCTAAAATGAGCCAAATGAGTGCCAAAAGCCCGAAACTAAACCAAATTGTCGTTTGCTTCTGGAAAGCAATTTAAACCAAGTTCGCGTTCCTAAATAAGCAGGGACTATCGATTGTACTCCCTTTCCCCAGTGAAACTGAAACAGCATATATATATGACGGGCCGCCCATCTGCATCAGCGCTCTGCGTATACGACGGACGGGACGGGACGGGACCCGGCCGCATCCGCATTACGGCTGGTTGTTAGTTGCTGTTGGCCCGTGGCCACCTCCTCCTCCTCCTCGTCATCCTGGCCTCACGCGTCGCTGGCGACGTATCGATGGGGTCAATGCAAATTCCGGGGCGAGAGCAGACGGTCCGTCACATCGGCCAACAATAATAATCCTTGGGCTCTCGATCACGTTCCTGATCAAAACGCACAGCTCGGCACGATCGACCGATCCAAAACGCGCGCGAGCACCACTACCCATCCAGAGCTTTGCTCGCGTGCGCGTGCGCTCGCCCGCCGCGGGTGCTCGGGAGAGGGATCATCCAATCCATCCGCGCCGCTGATCGTTGATCGGATCGGATCAGGTGGCCGCCGCCGCCCTCCGCTAGCTCCGGCGGTCCGGCCCGTCGTGCCGCGCCATTATTCTTTTGTTCTCCGATTCCGCTGGCAGTGGCACTGGCACTGGCACCACTACACAGCTGCAAGTGGCGGGAGTGTCGGCGAGGCGTATACGACGAATTTAGAGACCGGCCGGGGGCTTGTGGGCCCGGGGGAGCCTGTTCGTGACCTGCGGGTGAGGGAACGGGCCGAGCTGGACACGATTGATGACTAGCCAACAGCATCGTCCATGGTGATGGACTGATGGTGGTGGTGGGTTTAATATTTGGAAAATTGTAGAGTAATCGTGAACATGTGAATTTTTTTATATATTTTTTTTTGATTTTCGAAAAATAAATGGACGAACCAAAAATTTCGAAAAATATACATCTGCCGCCAAACCTCATGTCGCACGGCGGCAGCATCCCTGCCGCCATGCCCCACGGCGTTAAGTCCCTACCGCCGTGGGGTACGGCGCCAGGAACCTGCCGCCCAGCGCCAGGCCCCTGCCGCCGTGCCACGTGGCGGTAAGGCCATTATTTTTTTTTAATTTTTCATTTTTAAAACACTTTTAACCTTTTTAAAAAACAACAAACTGATAAGTGTAAGCATAATCACCAGATCATATCATAATTAACGAGTAGATGTAAATAGTTTATACAAAATCATGGTAAAAGTACTACTACATCTAAATGCGTCGATGCCTCTTCGGCCTAACAGCTCTAGCGCCAGCCCAGGTGTGGTCCCGGTCGTACGTCCAGGGGTCAGGTGCCCTGACCACCCGCGGTCCGAACTGGTCGGGAGACGGTGTCGCCATGGCGGCCTGCGACGAGCCTGCAGCATCCGGTGTCGCTCCGCCGGCCGGTGTCGCTCCGCCGGCCGCCGGGGTCGCTCCGCCCAGTGGCTGTGTCGGCTGAGTCCCAACCGTGCCTGTGTCAACTGTGACGGGCCAACCTCCTCGGCCTGTTGCGAGGCATCCAGGGTCGCGAGAATGTCGCCGTACCCCATCTCATTCCCAGGCCAGCTGGTCCTCGGTGGTCGCGTCGAAAGCAGGCTGGAACATAGGCGGAGTGGACGAGGAAGGAATATCTGCCGCCGCAAACTGAAAGGCCGGCGGTCTGAAACCTCCTGGCGGAAAGATCGGCGCTCTAGGTGCCGTCGTCTCCGGCTGTCGAGGCACGGCTGTCGGAAAGAGCGGCGGTCACCCTGTACGATTAGAATATAGTATAACCACAAACACACAATAATTGCGTGCATTAGTTGAAAATAAGGTCCACTGAAAGTACCTGCGCCGGGGGGAACAAACGGCCTCTGCACGTAGGTGTGCGGGCCCTGCGCCTGTGGCTGCTGCTGTGCCGTCGGAGCCGAGAAGCCGCCGGCAAAGGTGGAAGGCGCCTGCTGCGAAGCCGCTGTCGAGGCGGAGCTCGAGGGCGACGCTGGGTGGCGCGGAAGGAGAGGAATCTCTACAGCCCCGGCGTAGTTCACGACGGCGGAGTACCTCGTGGCAGCATGGAGGATCCTGCGTACGTGCCCTGGTGCTGGTGAGGCCCCCAGGTAAAACACTGCTCCCTCGCGAACGCTGCGAGCCGCACGATCTCAGCAAGCACGTCGTGCTGCTCACAAAATTAGTAACACATGTTATAATGAAAAGTCATATGAATGTAATATGTTTGTAGTATCGTAGCTTACCGCTGTGTCGGCGGTCTGGTCTCGGCGCACCGGGTACGTGGTGTCCGGCAGGATCCTGTCGTGGTCCGGGACCGGTGGCGGTGGCGGGGTAGCAGGCACGTACGTCACCCGCGTCCGCGTCCTCGGGAGGTACCACTGAAGGTACGCTACCCAGGCCGCGCCGTCGTGAAGGCGGTGCTCGGTGACGACGTTCTCCTCGTGCGCCGCGGACGCCCACTCGTCCACGTACGGCTGCAGCTTGCCGACGAACGACGTCGCTGCAGCCACGCCCTTACGCGTCCACCTAGCATAGATGAAACATAAAATTATTGGCAACTGACTATTTGTAACGGAAAATAATTATAACTGACAAATGGTAGCTCACCTGTGCGCTGTAGCCGGCAAACGTGGCGCAGCGGGTACTGGCGCCTCCTGGAAGAGGCCGAACTGCCTCATCACCTGGTGGACGGCGTACTCCTCGACGTAGACGTCGAAGACCAGTCGTCGCCGCGTCATCCAGTACGCCTGGTCTCGGGAGCACAGGGACGAGAGCCCCTGTGGTGCGCGGGCAGCGACCATGGCAGGAGCGTACGGCGTCCACCGGACCTGGGCATCGACCATCCGGTCGATCTGACCTACAAAGTTCTTGTACGCCTTCTTCGGCTGCTCCCCAGCCCAAACGTGCTGCAAAGAACATGAAAAGTTAATTGAATCGAACTAAAGAACTCATAACGCGAAGAAAACGATAAGGGAGGCCATTACCTTCCGGAGGCACCACAGAGAACCCATGGTGGGGAGGTCCGCTGGGTCGGTGTCTTCGGGCAGTGTCTGGTACTCCGAGAGGTCGGCCTTGGGCCGACCGATGTCGAACCGCTCGTGGATCCACATCTGCAGCAGGAGAGGGCACCCCAGGAGGATCCCTCCTTACTCGCCGGCCTCGACACTGCCAAACACAGCCCCCTGTAGGTAGCTGCCAGAACAGCGCTGCCCCAGCTGATCTGGGGCATCTGGTCGAGGGGTGCGTCGGCGATCTTCTGGGCCCAGGGGAGCAGGTACCTCGACACCGAGTCTCTCGCTGACTCGCAGAACAGCACCCACCCGAACAGCCAGAGCAGGTAGACCTCCAAAAACCTGTCTGACGTCGGGTCGTCGGCCTCGTCCGCCATGTAGTCAGCCTGCACACACACAAAGGTCCATCGTCACATTCGTTTAAAATGCATACAAACATTGAAATAAGAGTTAGAATCACGTACGCTGAACTGCTGGATCCAAGTCCAGGTGGGCCCGTGGGTGTCGGCGAAGGGCACGTACGGCGCTGGCGCGCGATCGTTCCGAGGAACGTTCGCGAACCGAGCAAGGAAGTCAGCGTGCCACGTCGCGGGGATGTCGATCGGCCCCATCGCCTCGCCAGCACACGACAGTCCTCCCAACATCGCGGCGTCCTCCAGACTGAGCGTCATCTCGCCGACGGGGAAGTGGAACGTGTGTGTCTCTGGTCGCCACCGGTCCATGAACGCGGCGATCAGCGGGGTGTCGTAGCTGAACCGCGTCAACCGCTCCGCCCGGGGAACCTCAGCTCGTAGTCTGTCCCCCTCGACCAACCGCGCAAAAGGGAGAAGTCCTGCAGCGCGTAGCCTTAAAAAAACAAAATTAATTTACTTAACGCAATTACTATTGTAAAGAAACAGAAATAAATAATAATTATGAATTACGTACTTCGGAATCCACCGCTGGTGTATCGGCATCAACGTGCGGGTCGTCCGGCAACGTATGTTGCCGGGCGAACGTCCAAGAACAGCCGACACGTACGAGCGGTGGTGCCGGTCCACCGCCTCGTCAAACAACTCCGGCCGTACGTACTCCAGCGGTGCAGCCATAACTGCAAAAAAATAACATAATTTAATCAATTAGTCGAATTATACTAATTAAAACGAATTATGTGAATTTAAACCATTTTCTACGAATTTTATATCAATTTAATCTAATTATGTGAATTATAACTATTTTCTAGTAATTTTAAATGAATTAAAACGAATTATGTGAATTTAAATCATTTTCTACAAATTTTATATTAATTTAATCTAATTATGTGAATTATAACCATTTTCTAGGAATTTTAAATGAATTAAAACGAATTATGTGAATTTAAACTATTTTCTACGAATTTTATATCAATTTAATCTAATTATGTGAAGTATAACCATTTTCAAAGAATTTTAAATGAATTACAACGAATTATGTGAATTCCAACTATTTTCTACAAATTTTATATCAATTTAATCTAATTATGTGAATTATAACTATTTTCGAGAAGTTTAAAACCAATTTAAACGAATTATGTTAATTATAATAATTTTTTAATACTTTTATATTAATATAATCTAATTATTTAAATTATAACTATTTCTAAAAATTTTGAAATTTCTAAACTAAACTAAACTAAGTTAACTAAACTAACTAAACTAAACTAACTAAACTAAGTTAACTAAACTAACTACACTAACTAAACTAAACTAAATTTAGAAACATACCTCAGTCAAAAGTGCTTCGAAGGGTTAAAAGCCGAAGATTTAGAGGAGACAGGGAGGGAGGGAGGGGTCGGTGGCGGCAGCCGTCGCCCCCTTATGTAGGGGTGACGCTGCCGCCGTGGGACACGGCGCCAGGATCCTGCCGCCGTGGGGCACGGCGCTAGGGCTCCTGCCGCCTTGGGGCACGGCGCTAGGGTTCCTGCCGCCGTGCCCCACGGTGGCAGGAATCTGGCCCCACCTGGCAGTAACTCCTACCGCCGTGGGGTTTGGCGGCAGATGTATATTTCTAGAAATTTTTGGTTCGTCTATTTATTTTTCAAAAATCAAAGAAAAAATATATAAAAAAAAATCCGAACATGTACATCGGCGGGTGGTGCCTGCAGCCTACGTCATGTATGTGATCGCCGACGCAAGCTCGGCGTAGCTAGCTTCCTGCTCGCCGCCTCGCCGGGACCCGGGACTTGCCCTTGCCCGATCGTTGTGGGGGCTATGTAGTTACCCGATACTTTCCTGAATTGCCGTACCGGTATCGCCATACATACGTATCGGATACGTCAATACTCCGATACGGTATCGGGAAGTATCATGAAAATAGAGAAATACAAATAATTAAATTAAATCCTAATACTTGGCGTTACTTGGACTGATACTTCCGCCGCCGTCGCCGAAGAAGGGGGTTGCTATTTAGCGACCGTGCGCTCAGAGCGCACGGTTCCTCACCTGGAGGACTCCCACCGTCACTTTCTTTTGCGCTTAGTGTCTGGCTTCATTCTCTTTGGACGCGTCACCTCCTCTGCCTTTGCCCATTCCGTTTAACGCACCCACTCACTGCCTCTTACTTCTTTTTCTTTACTATTTCTCTTTTAACGTGCCATATTCATTTGGAACCGTTGGAAAAAAGGATTAGAAAATGTGTGGAAAAGTTTGGGATTAAAGCTGCTTTCAATAGTAATTAAAAAAACTTTTGCTGGTATGTATACAATATGCATGCGCACAAAAAAAATTTGGTAAAATATTTTTATCACATAATTTGATGCATAACTTGAAGCTATAAATTTTTATCAGAGAATTTTTAAGCACAACTTTGACACAAGTACGTGCGCTGAACTTAAGCATACAATTTGTATGCATAATTTTTTATCATATTTTGTTCTGCATAACTTATACACACAACTTCGACACATAAATGCGAACTTTAAATTTTTGTCAGATAATTTTTTAGCATAAATTTGATGGCGCACAGAACTTATACGTACAACTTGTATGCACAATTGTTTGAAGAAATAACTTATGCATATAATTTTTTTCTCTACCGACGAGTTGTGCGCATAATTTTTTTTATAACGACAAGTTGTGCACATACATTTTTCTGTAATGACGAGTTGTGCATATAACTTATGCAAAATCTTTTTTTCATAACAAACGATTTTTGTGCATAAATTTTTTAAAAAATAATTTATACACTAATTTATATCTATATATAACATTTATTTGTATAGAAAAACAAAAAAAGAAAAAACAACTGCAGCACCAATTGGGCGGACCCCCGCACGTGGGGGCCCGCCGGTGCGCTCGCAGCAACCCGCGGAGATGTTTTGCTTTGCGGTAAAAAAAAAGAGAATGGAGGGATTGTGGGGCCCGCTCATATGGGGATGTGTGGAGGAGGTGGTAGGCGGTCCGCCGGTCCAATTGATCGCTACAGGCGCACGAACGCCAAATTGGTTTTGCGGCCGAAGACCCCGTCTTTTTTTTACAAGAAGCACCATATATATATATTAAGCAGCCATATTACAAAACGATCCTCTAAAGAAGATCGTATTACAAGAAGGTCCTTGGACCTGAGCACTACTGATTCCACCTAGATTCGGCCGGTGAAGAACACGCCGGCGGAGAGTTGAGATGTCGCCGGCAGCGAGAACAGCTTGGTGGAGATACCGCGCCTTGCGTCGGTTGAAAAGGGGGTGATCAAGATGCAGGGGAAGTTCACACCGAGCGACCGATAGATGTAGAGGCTTCTCGTCACCAGTGGTACATGGATCTCGAAGTCGATTCCCCGGTGGAGGCGGGTTCTTCTGACCTTCTCTTGGTGGGGATGTGCCAAGGCGGCCATGGAACTGAAGAAGTAGGGGCTGCTTGGAGGCGGAGTGAAGCAGAGGCGGAGCAGAAGCGGAGCCGAGGAAACCCGAAGCCGTTCGATGCGTTCGACGACCAGCGTGAACTTGTCGGAACAACCGTCGAACAGAGCGGCGGAGCACAGAGCCAGGGACACCTAAAGTCCTTTGAGCGTTCAACGACCTACATGGGTCGGAACAACCAGCAGAGGCAGGCATCCAGAAGCAGGGGAGAGAGCTCGTCAGAGCGTTCGACGCCTTCAAATTCCTGTCATCAGAGAGGAGGAAGACGGAACAACCAAGAACGGGCAGAAGAACCCTATCTAAAACTGGATCTGTGTCGGCATGGACCTGCTCTAGGGAGGTGGAAGGTGAAGGCGAGTCGAGGGAGATCAAACAGAGCCGAAGACGACTGCAAGAAGATCTCTGTGCATTCAACAACGTCGAGCACAAGTCGAAAACGTCGGAACAACCACAGACACCCTCACCAGCGGTGGGGAGGTAGGCGGAAGGGGGGAAAAAGAGGGGGAATTGCTCAGATCCGTCAAAGCAGGGGAAGAAATCGTTGGATCCAAGCAAGGGAAGGAAAGAGAAAGGGATTTTATTTAACCATACCTTGGCCGGATGTTCACCGTCGGCGGCGAGAGCAACTGTAGAGGCTGCAACAACAACGAGGAACACGGCCAAGGGAGCCGCCATCTAAGGCTCCTACTACAACTAAAACCTAACAGGGGAGAAGGAGGGGGCCCCTTTCCCTACTCGCGCCGGCGCGAGCGCCGAAGCAAGAAGGGAAGGGGCCAGGAGGAGACGCGGGAGGTGGCTGTGGTGACGGTGAGGTGGAAGGCGGCTGGTGGAGGGGGGATTCGGCGGCGGCGGCGAGATGTGCGGGGCGGAGGAGAAGAGGAAGAGGGGAAGAGGTTCACGGCATTACGCCCATACTACAGAGAGAGGAGCCTCGTCCGTCGCGCGCATGGACGACCGCATCCTCCTGCTGGGCATGCCACCTAGGACGGGTGAGCGATGAATGCCGCAGCCGCCAGGCGTCGTCTGCCTGCCCGTCGATCCTTCCGACTTTTGGTCGAGTCTCCGCTTCTCCCATGCGTGCTTGGTGACTGGTGAGGTTAACGATGTCTACGTTCTGCCATTTTTATCTGTTGACTATTCTCTGCTAGAGTAAAAATGTCATGATTGTTCTGAGTTTTTGGTGTATCTATATACTTACCGTATCCGCGTATCCTTATTTTTAAAAAATGCCGTATCAACGTATCGCGGCGTGTCCGTATTTCGTATCGGTGCAACCTAGTTGTGGGGTGGCGACCGGCGCCCGAACGCTGATGAGCTCGACATACGCTTTGGGAACACCGGACGGGCGAAGTGGCGAACACTGCTGCTCTCTCTCTCTCTCTGCGTCGTTGTGTGATGGATTTCGGTGGGCCGACGAGTTCGTTATGTTAGCAATAATGGCCCAAGTATTTATTTTTGTTGCACACGGCCCAGCTTGACCGGTCGTGCAGAGAGCCCGGCCTGGCTACGACCCGACCACCGACCCGGGCCCCGCCGCCACCGCCGGGGCGACCCAAGCGACCATCCGACATCCGTCCACCGCTTGCGCTCCACTTCCTCGCCCTCTCGCTCGACAACCGTCTCCTTCACCTCAGAACACGCCCCACACGGTGTGGGCCACACCATCTCCAAATCATCACTGGAGCATCACTTCATTCAGTTCCCAAGCACTCGACGGCAGCAGCAAGCTATACCATGCATCCATCTCATTCCGCGTTGGCGCTCTGACGCTCCGGCGGCGGCCGGCGGGCTAGCGGCGCCGCGTTCAGGGAAGCGCACATACCTTCGGCGCGCGCGAGGGCTAGCTGGTTCCCACCGTCACGCACTCTCACGCCATCAGCTCTTCGCGATGGCGTCTCTGTGTGGAGGGACACGGCGGGGCTGACATCCACGAGCCCGCTCGCCGCCGCCCGTCGGCGAGCACACCTGAGATCATGTCCAGCAGAACGTCCGTCGGGAAGCTAGCGGCGAGGGCCACAAACGTGTGTTTTGTTGTCGCCGACGAGCCCGGTGACCGACCAGAGCACCCGAGACCGAGAGCCCGAGACCCAGACCGAGGGGGTGGACGTCCACCCCTTGAGTCTCTTTTGGCCGTCAGATCGGGCTCGAGCGGGTGAGATCTGATCAGCTACCGCGAACAGAAGGAACCCCGAACCTGCTCGCTCGGCGAAGTCCCCGCGCGCGCGTCGATCGCCTGCCAGGCTGCCACCGCGCGCCACCTCATGCCTGCCAAGCCCTCGAAACGCACCGCGCCAGGCGACCTCGGCGACAATGAGCGCTCCTTCCGTCTTGACGCACCTCCGGATCGACGAACCCCGCGCGCGCACGCCTGAGATGTGTCCGCTCTCGTGCTCCACGCTGTTGACGCCGATGAATCACGCCGAGGTGCCGCGGGCAGCAGCCGGCGGCGAGCATGGTTGTCTTCCCGTTCGGCCGTTCCAGTCGGCGGACTACTCAAGTCTCACGAGGCCAGGGCGGCGGAAGCTCGGCGGCCTCGTGCCTCTGCGGCTGCGCCTTCACGTTGCGGAGCTCACGATGGCCGGTGGACTACCCAAAAGGGTGGACGTTAAATCAGATACCGTCCTAGGGTATAGATGGCAATTTGGCACTAGCACGATGGACGGCACTAGCACGGTCCGAAAAAGCACGGTTCTGACACGACACAGCACGGCACGAAGACGATAGTGTCAGTGCCTGGCACGACCCGTCGTAGTGTCAGTGCCTGGGCCGGCAATTCGGCCCGTAGTGCCGGCACGGGCACGACACGATTAATGGATTGACACGATTTCGGCACGTATAATCTCATCTCATCACAAACCCTAGGTATATAATAGCCTCACATTCTCTTTCCCCCACCCCCACCCAATCCCACCGCCGCCCCTGGCCTCTATTCTTGTGTTGTTGCCTCTCCAGCTCTCCGCCCGCCAGCACTGCTCGCCGCGCCACGGCCATTCCCCCTCGGCCCGGCCACCGCAGCCCTCCCTCGTCGACTCCTCCTGCTCCGACTGCTCTTGCCAGTGCTGCTCGCCGGGCCGCCGCCGTTCTTCCTCGGCACCTCTGCCTTCGGCGCCCGTCGACTCCGCGTCGCCGCCCGTCGCAACACCGCAACATGCCGCCGCCGGTCCCCTCCACCACGAGGCCGCGCGACCCCTCTCCACCTCGGCCACCTTGGGGGCCTTCGCAATCGCCTCCGCCGCCATGGGGCAAGAGCTGGGGACCGCGCCGGCTTCCCTCAGCGGCGGCGGCTACCGTCGCCGTCGTTGTGCCGCAGCGGGCACTAGAGGTCCGCCATGCCACTGGACACGACACGGCATGCTTAAGGCATCGAGGGGCCGTGCCAGTGCCTGGCCGTCGGCACTGTCAGGCACGGCACGGTGTGCCGCCGTGGCCCGCAGGGCCGTGCCTCTCCGTGCCCGTGCCGGACCGAGCGGCCCGTTTGGCCACCTATATCCGAGGGTGGACGGTAAATGAAATACCGTCCACCCTGGCTCTATATTGACCGTTGGATCGGGATTCACGGGTCGAGATTGGCGAACATAAACCCAAGTCCGCAACAAAAGGCCCCTTTCTCCGCACCGTTCGGCGGCCGCCGCGCGCCGCCCGCATGCCGGCCCCCCTCGGACCTGGCCGGCGGCGATCTCGGACGGGTTCGTGCCGTATTGATGACGACACAGGTCCTCCAGCGCGCACACCTGGAACACGAGCCGCATCCGTTTCTGCCGCGCGTCGTCCCCGGCAGCCAGCCGGCCCGGGCCCGTCTGAATCAGCCGTACCCCCAGGCAAGCTGGAACACGCCGTCGCTCAGTCGCTCACCATACTGAGCCCGTCGCCGAGCTTCTCATCCACGACGACGAGCTAGGCCCCGTTGCCGGGGGCGAACACCGTCGTTCGGCAGGTACAATCAATCAACACGGAACTGTTAGCCTTGTGTTATTGTGTAGTGTGTAGTATCTGAAAAACAGCCTCCTCGGTGGAAACATGAAGCGGTACAGTTCAGGCATGGTGCATTGCGTGCATGGTTAGCCCTTCATTTTAGTCCAGAAATCAAATGCATTTGCTTGATTGTAGAGGTTCCTGTGGTAATCCTCCCGTTCTCAAGTATTCTTCAGCAAAATGTTCGATAGTTTTCTGCAAGCATGTCTATGTTTCTACACTGCACGCAGCACCCAAAACTTCATGTTCATGTAGATGCTCTACTCTTAACTAGCGTGCACATTTTCCTGAAGCCAATTTCAACTAGGTATTAGTATTTGCAAGAGTAAGTAACTAGAAATATACGTGCAGGAGCTCATCTTTTAAAAATTCCCGACTCGTCCCCCGCGTCGTCCCTCTAGGGGCAACACGGGCGGAGCCCGAGCTCGCCGCCGCCCCCACCCCGGCCTCGCCGCCGCCGGCTAGGACGGCGGCGGCGTGGCCTCCGCTCCCCTTCCTTTCCCCCTCTTTCCCCTGCTCTCCGCCCCCGCGCCAACCATAACCCTAGTTTGCGCCGCCGGTCACCATGGTCGCCGTCAACCTTCGATTCCGTCGTTGCTGTTCGATCCGAGCCCTGGGGGCCCTCCACCGCCGTCTGTGTCGCCCCCTCGAGAAATCCTATATATCTTCCGGAAGGTGCTAACGTGTTGAAACTTCCACTGTTCCAAGATCCGTGCAACGAACCATGGCCCTCAGATCTAACCAAACCCTAACTCACACCCTCTCTCTCCTCCATCGCCTACCTCCCGCCGCCGCACCGAGGGCGCGGACCTCACACGAGTCGCGCCGCGCGCGGCCGCCGCTGGCCCGTGCGGCCGCTGTCCCGCCGCGCGCCTCCAAGGCCGCCCCCTCCCCCCGCGCCCCGGCCGACGCCGGAGAAGAAGTGGAAAAATGTTGAATTTTTTTCAACATTTTCAAAAAAATGTTGCAACATTTTTTTAAAATGTTGACAAAAAATGACTACAAATGTTGAAGAAAAAAATGTTGTAACATTTTTGAAAATGTTGGAACATCGGAGAGCTAAAAAATGTTGTCCAACATTTTCAAAAATGTTGGAATATTTTTCAAAATGTTGACGAAAACATGTTAAAAACCCAACATTTTTGAAAAGTGTTGGAACATTTCTTTAAAATGTTGAAACATCGGCTGGTGGGAAAGAAAGGCTGGTGGGAAAGAAATGTGGGCTGGTGGGAAAAAATGAGAAGGAAGTTTAGATGAGCCTTGTGTTGACGGCTGTTAAGTACCACTTTCAGCCATCAATATTCTCACATAAATGGAAGTATATGCATTATTTACTTGCATTTTGGTTTGAATAATGTAGTTCCACTTGTCATTGGAGATTATTTGTATGTAGGTGAAATAAGCATGAAAAGAGATGGAAACCCACCTTCTATCGAATGATCCATGCTAACTCAGCTGAGGAGATGGCTGCCACCTAGGAAACATGTGGCAATCCACGTCACTGATCAAAGGGAGGCACTCACCGACGAATCAGTGAGCGACACATGGACTTCACAAGGATCCATGGGCCCACATAGGATTCCAAAACAAGGCATGCACGGGGGAGTGACCAGAGGGCCCACCTGGAGGCCACCCAGAGGAAGCACACCTCGAGAGGAGGGCCGAGGGGGCCGGCCGGTCCTAGGATCGGCCGAACCGCCTTAGCCTCCTCTCATCGCAGCCTTCCACGTGTTGCTCACTCATTGGTCACTTGCTGCATCCTCAGGTGTTTTGAGGCCGTTTGGTGCTCCGAGCAAGCCTGGTCCTTGCCTATAAATAGAAGGGGGGCTCCATTTCTCACACACCACTCTCTCCATTCTCCTCTCACTTTTAGTTTCCAAGGCTAGGAGGTAGGCTAGAGTAGCTCTTATTCAGGTTCTAAGTCTACTTTGGAGTCTAGGTATGAGTTCTCTTGTATCTTTATTTCTATGTATGACTTTGATCTACTTCAGTTATTCAGCTATTTCATATAAAGTCGTGGTAGATCATATGATTGATATGTTCTTGAGTTCATCCATTGTTCATCATTTAGAGGCTCATGTTCTTCGTGAACACTACCTTTCGATCCAGTTGAAGGATGATTTACTCATTCCTTATGTGTTTGTTCAAAAGTTAGAGGTTCGTATTCTTCACAAACACGACCCTTTGATCTTGTTGACTAGACACAAGAGAGTTCGTATCCGTTCATATGACTAGCCCTAGTTTGATCTTGTTTGATAGCATGTTTGAGTTGCATGAAGTTTGTGTTTAAGCTACGGTACTCGGTCTAAGTTGACCAGTCCTCTAGTGGCTCTCACCCTAGGTCATAATAGCCCAGGCCGGGTGAAGTCTAGCAGTAACGCAGGCATGGTGCTTGGGTTGTGTGGCTACGTTAGTTATGAGCTTGCCCCTGTAACGATTGAGGTAGGCCGCAGTGGTGACAGCTGTTGGACCCTTTGAAACCCTCCGCATTGGGGTATTGCTGTTGGAGTCTAAAGGATAGTTTCGCAGAGTGCTGGTCGTCGTGGGCTATCTCCCCGTTTGTACCTGGGTGCTGAACCTTACCTTTCATGCAATGCTTTATGCTTATCTCTTGTATCATCTAAATTTGTATGTCTAGTACCATAAAACCTAGAGCTAACTTCGTATGTCCCCCCTAAGTCGTAGTGTGCTAAGTGTAGAGGTAGATTTGAGTGTGTGTCACACTACCTTATTGTTGGCAGTCGATTTCCGTCAACCTAGCCACTTGTTTACCTTCTATGTTGGTATTAATTTGATATTCACACTAATGATCCTAACCCCCATTATATGCTATGTTCGCACTCGTGCACGGTTTTTAGAGTTTGTTGTTTACACAGGAATCAAGAGCTTAAATGAGAACTTCTGGGTAAAGTTCATCAAGAGATTTACAAGGTGATCATGGACCCCGGGACAAGTCAAGATACAAGATGAACATGACTCCAAACAAGCCGGGGACTAAAGCGTGAAGCTGAGAAATGCTGAGGACCTAGATGAAAGATGCGGGAGTTCATACGCAAAGCCCCCTTATCTAAACCGTGAGGAAAATGACGTCAAGGGCCCACATGCAACTCGGCAAAAACTCAAGAAGTCGCGAGAAGCATCCGGAAGAAAGGCGGCACCGAACTGGGCCAGGATGGGCCCAAGCCGGCCGGCCCAGCCCATTCTGGGCCCTGTTCGCTGCCCCCTTTGACCTAGCTAATCCTCGGGCTATTTATAGCCTCGGTACCCCGAGCCACGTATCAAGCAATTCGTCATTCGCCGCCGAGGAGCAGAGGAGCTTGAGGGACACCACCCCGGAGAGGAGGGTCGAGTTAGTCGTCTAGGGTTTGCCTAGCCGGCGTGGGAACCTTGCAAGGAAGACCACGTCGGAGTTCCAGAGGCGTGAATCAAGGTTAAGGTAGGATCCCGGTTGGATCTTATTCATGTATTCATACTTTTGATGGAGTTTTAATGGATCCGATTCTTAGCAATCAAGTACTTTCGTTTGCAATTCTTGTTCTTGCTTAGGTGTTTTCCTCCTCAATCTATTCTCGAGATAGATTGCATGGGATGTTCTTGTAGCCGCGGTGGCTAGAGGTGCATACCCGATCTACCAAGTAGTTCAACGCACTCCTTGCGGGTGTGCTCTAAGATTCGACCGCAAAGAAAGGGGAACATCGTGATAGGATGTTGACACCGAGTACGGTGGGGCGACTTAGGGGGTTTGACCGAAGGTCACGATTTAAAGAAGCTTTCAATGAGATTCGTTTTACTCTCTCTTTTATCTTGCTCGGAACGACAACATAAACTCGATCTAGACCCCTCTCTAGATCGGTACCTCAATGCTTTCTCTTGCTACCTCTTTTGATCTTAGTAGATTAGATGCAATTCGAAACCTCTCAAAGAAGCAAGTGTTTTTTTGGTTATTAGATTGATTTTACATTACATATTGTTCCACGGATTCGATACCTTGGGTTCACCACTCAAGGGAAGAAGGGTTCCTTAACTACGGCGAGGGATTTGTCCGCTTGCAAGTCCAAACGAACTTTGCAACGATAATCAAATGTCAACAAGCCCTTTTTTCTGGCACCGTTGCCGGGGAACAAGTAATTAAGATCCAATCTAATATCTCGTTTGTAAGTATTTTCAGTTTCTTTTTGATTTTTCTTTTGCATCTACTAAACTTTGATCATCCTCAAAAACAAATCTAATCTAGTTTTTGACTAACCCTTTTTATAGTTTTCTTTTTTTAGATCTTTTGTATATTTTGTTTATCGCTAACCCTAATAGGAGATGGACGGCCACCTCTCAAACAAACCAAAAAATTTTGTGGATGATCCAGAAAAACTTTACAGGCAAGGGAGATGCGAAGCACGATCTAGGAAGCTGGAGATTGTAGATCCAAACACCGGAGACGAAGAAACGTCGGGAACTCCAATGGAATCTCCACCTACAAGTCCGAAGAAGGAATCACCACCTACAAGTCCGAGAGATCAACCTCAACCGCCACCAATGGGAGAGGAGAGGAAGATCGGGGAGCTTTGCATCCTGGAGCTTGGTGATCTACCCATCCTCAACCTAGCCGACATCGGAAGGCCATTTGAGATCAAGACTTCAACCATCCGCATGGTGCAACATACACCTTTCACCGGTAAAGAGGATCCTAACGTTCACATCCAAGCATTCATTCAACTTTGTCAGACATTCACGATGGAAGGGCTGGATCAAAATCAATTGAGGGCGAGACTTTTTCCGTTCTCACTTCTCGGAAAAGCTTTGCAATGGTTCTATACTCTACTGGTGGAGACGGTGCAAAATTGGGAAGCATTGATGAGAGATTTCATGAAGGAGTACTATTCGCCGGGTAAGACTCAAAGCTTGCGTAATAAGATTGCTACTTTTGCTCAATATCCTACGGAGACTATCGCGGAAGCTTTTGAGCGTTTCAATGAGTACACCCGAGCCGTGCCACATCACAAGTTTCCGAAGGAAGACCTCGTTCAAAAGTTTTATCAAGGTCTCAATCTAGCATCAAGGACCGTAATTGACGCATCGGCGGGAGGATCTATTATTGAGCTAACTCCGACGGAGGCATTCACTCTTTTCAAGAAGGTTGCGGATAATGATACATGGGCGTCATCGGGACGTCTACTTCCGGTTCAACCGACGAGCAATGTTAAAGGTGTTTTGCAGGTTGAAAAGGAAGATCTTCTAGAAGGGAAGATTGACTCGCTCATGAGAAGATTGGAAAAGATGGAGCTAGAAAAGAAGGCCGCCCAAGACTTGAAGGCCGCCGAAGCAAGATCCACGTGTGAAGAATGTGGGGAGTACGGCCATGTCCAAAAAGATTGTCCGGAGGAAGCAAAGGTGCTTGACTACATGAGAAAAGGAGATTTGCCGAACTTCCACTAGGGGCAAGGTAGACCTCAATTTAATGCAAGTTCGTCTATTCAAAATTCGGTGCCTCTTCGTATACAATTGAAGGATTTCATGGACGAGCAAGCAAAGATCAATAAGGACACCGTCACTAAGTTCAAGGCTATGGATAAAATCTTGGAGAATATTGATGGCAAGGTGACGGAGGTCGGGAGCTCCAACCAACAAGTGCTCAACATAATGAAGATATTGGAAACGCAAGTGGGACAACTTGCTGGGCGCTTAACCGCTAGTGAAGGAAGATTGTCGGGGTAGCCCCAAGGTCCCGAGACGGCAAAGGCTATTCAAACTTGATCGGGAAAGGAGACTGAAGATCCCGAACTCCCAGCCAGAGCAAGGAAGCCTAAGCCAACCGTTGAAGCGGATGATCACACCAAGGAGAAAGTGACTACTATTCCGGAGATTGCTACCGAAGAGCCGGAATTTGAAGTGCCAAGTGATGACACGAAGATGAAAACACTAAAGACACGCTACTTTCAAGGTAAAATTGATAATCATTTTGAAAAGTTTGTGGAAGTGATGCGCAGGTTAAGCATCAACATGCCCAGTGGCGTAGCCGCCGGTGGGGCGGGTGGGGCTGGAGCCCCCCCAACCAACGGCACCGCCATGGAGCCCTCCCAGAGCCCCCCTAGGCTGCAGGTGGAAGATGAAGAGGGAAAGGTGGGCTGGAGGAGGAAGAAGGCAGCGGGAGCCCCCCCTGGGTGCTGTTGCTGGCTTCGCCACTAAACATGCCGTTATTGGACGCTCTCCAAGTTCCTACATATTCTCGCTACTTCAAAGACATACTTGCAAACAAGTATGAGATGGCAACACTTGGAGCAGACCATGTCAAGATGTCCGAACAATGTAGTGGCACCATCGCAAATCAAGGGCCTGAGAAGCAAAGAGACCCTGGATGTCCAACTATCCCATGTTCTATTGGCTCATTCATGTTTGAGAAGGCATTATGCGACCTTGGAGCAAGCGTGAGTGTCATGCCAAGAGATGTGTTCGAGATGCTACGCTTACCACTTGAGCCTACGGGTATGTGTTTAGAGTTGGGCGACAACTCTATCTGCTATCCCGTGGGAATTGCCGAAGATGTGCCCGTGAAAGTTGGAGATCACTTCATTCCCGTCGACTTCGTGGTACTTGAGATGGGAGAAAGGGAGAAGCCACCCCTCATCTTAGGAAGGCCCTTCCTCAAGACCGTCGAGGCGACGATCGACGTTGGCAAGGGGGAGATTAAGTTCGACGTCAATGGCACACGAAGCATATTCAAGTTTCGTCCACGTTTCGAGGTATGCAACATGATCAATGCTAAATATGTTCCACCTCATCGTTGTTTTAGAAAGGAAGAGCCAAAGAAAGAGGAGCCCAAGATGAAGGAAGCAAAAGTGATCAAGGAAGTCGTTACATCCGTCAAGACCAAAGAACAAAAGCTGCCTGTGAAGACCAAAAATATGACTAGGCCGGAGAATAAGCCCGTGCCCAAGATGGTGTGGAAGTGGGTACCCAAGATTGCAACACTCGCAAAGAGCGTTGATCCAAAGTGAAGAAGACAAGACGTCTAGCCATGGACTATAAACGAAGCGCTTGGCGGGAGGCAACCCGTTCGTCGAGTCAAGAATAAGCTACCGGGAGGACAACCCGTTCAAGAATAGAGCTGCCGGGAGGGCAACCTGGATTATTTCCGATTTTCAATTAAGTTGGACTTAGAATTTGCTACGCAAGACTTGGTATAAACTCTTAAGTGGTTGAACTTATTTTTGAGACATTTAAGTTGCTCGGATGTTTCATTTGGATTTTATTTGACATAAACCTTTGACATGAGCCATCCTACGATTTATTTGCCTCTTTTAGAGAAACCAATTCCAAAAATTCAGAACCTACCCACACCTTTCATCCTCCTCATGATGATAAGGTTGGTTTGTTTTACATCATAAAAACACACGAGTAGAGCCCCACATTGTTTCTTAATGATTTTTAATTTTTGACGCATGCTAGGACTCGCGTGAACCTAGGTTTCTCTAGATTTAGAATTTTTCCAAGCCTCATTTATTTTTGTTTATTCAAAACATCTCCCTCAGATTTAGCCAAAATTAGAACCTAAACCCATACCCCCACGGTCAAGCCGGAGGAGCTCGCTATCAATTAATGAAAGCAAGTGATCCCGGTGCGACCAAAATCAATGTAGTCAGAAAGTTTCGACTTACAAATGTTTTTTATGCCTAAAAACTCCTCTAAAAATACATTTGAGCTCTTTCATATCTCTGAATTAATTTTTAATTTTCAAAATTAGAGGAGTGATTAGCATCTAAACATGATCAAGGGAAGGTTTTGAGCTTAATTGAGCCTCTTTTTTTTAGCATAGCTTAATTGAGCCTCTAATGACCCATGATGCATCACGGGAACACACCATCATTCAAGAATCTTTTGGCATGCATGGGACAAGCATGGGGGGCAGCATTGCTTTGATCTTTGCAGGTTATAAATGATAACATGGGAGGCAAGGAGGCATGGAAGTGACACAAAGGAAATGATCAAAGATGAGGACTTGACCATGAAAGAAAAAGGAATGGCTGAGAGAGTTTGGGCGGTGGATTAGCGTGGAGCACGAGGGCACAAGGTCATAATGCAACAAGCATCAAGTGGGAGAAAACCGGAGCCGAGGCAGGGGGCAGGGACCCTAGGCCGGCCGGCCCAGGCCGCCAGCCTGCCCTATATTTGCACCCCCTGCCTCCATCTTTCACAGGTGAGTCTCTTGCTTGCTTACTAGTTTGTGTTCTTGAGCTCTCTGTCCAGAACCTCCAGAAACTCTCTAGAAAAATTCATTCTCCTCTCTTGAGTCCAAAAATTCAGAGAATTGCATCACAAACATTGCTCTTCCATATACTTCTTTTGTGTGTATTTCTACCAGCGAGAAACCCTAGGGAGAGTTTGTTTGTGATTTGTGCAGCAACTACAAGATGAAGAAGGTCTTTGGCAAGGTTCTTGGGAGGAAGACGCAATCATCATCATCAAGGCTGGCATCAACAAGTTCTTCGTGGAGGCACTCGGTCTCCGAGTCGCCGCGAAGCATGGAAGAGGACGCGGTGCCATCGAGGAGCGACACCATGCTCCTTGGTGGAAGGAACACCCAAAGCTCGTCTATGCGGTACACCGAACCGCAAGGGCGAACGGAGGAGCCGCCCGTTCCACCTCGTCGTTCGACTCGTTCATCCGCTCCACCACCATACACTCCACGGTGTTGCAAGTATGGATTTCTTATGATGACGGTGGAGGAGGAGGAGAGGCTTGGGAGCCTAGAGAAGAGGGTTGTGCCCAATGTTGACTTTGATGATGATGCTCTCCAAGTATTGGGATTTGCCCCGGATATCTATCAAATGATGAACCACCTTGGATGGGGGCAATTTTCCGATGGAGTAGGAGTAAGTTTTCATTTGGAGCTTGCCATGAAAATTCTCATGACCATGGCACCGGTTATTAATGAAGGGGTGCCATCCCTCTTATTTCGGTTGAAGGATGAAGAGCAAATGGTTTCTAATGAGCAAATTAGAGAGTTGCTCGGTTTTCAGAGGGAAGCCCCGGAGCAAGTTAATGCTACTGAAAGTGTGTTGGAAGGATTTTGGAGCATGATTTCGGGAGAAGACAACCGGCAAAGAAGTAGCATTCGGAATCCCATCATCCGGATATTTCATTCTTGGATGAGCAAAAGGATTTTGGGAAGGATGAAGGAGTCCAAAGTCACCGATATGGAAGTTAATTGGCTTTATTCGGCATTGATTGCAAGACAAGCCATTGATCCGTCATATATTATGATCACTCGGTATTGTTGTGAGGCTATATCGGGGAGTGGACAAATTGGTTCGGGATGCTATCTCTCTATGATAGCAATTTCTGTGACGCCGGGCATTACAAGAAATCCAAAATTCATCCTTGCGGGAAATTCACTTGGAATTGATTATATGAAGCAAGGAAAATATATTAGTGGAGATGAGAATAGAGGATACAAAGTGGCAAAAGTCAATGTTCCTCTACCCAACATGAAGCTGAAATTATTTATTGAAGGGAGAGAGAATTGGCTAGAAGAAGGAATTCTAGTACCGGCCAAGAAGAACAAGAGGGGAAGAATCATAGAAGAGGGTTCATCCTCCGCAGCCCAAGAGCAAGGAGGAGCGGCCTACCATCAACCCTATGGCAGAATTCCTATGCCACTACCTCACTACGGGAGTGTACCAATGCAAGCATGGGGGAGTGGTGCAGCCATGCCACCACCTCCTCCAACATATTTTCCTCCAACTTTTGTTGTGCCCAATGAAGCATTTGTGGCACCTTATACGAGCATGCCCCAACCCCCAATAAAGTGCAGCCATTATTGGAGCATATATGCAAAGGAATGAATAAGATGTCGAGAGGATTCGAAGCCATGTCAACCATTGGCATGAAGGAACGGCGGGAATCGCCCATCAATTGGGACGTCTTCAACTTGTGCCGCCTCATCAATTTCATGGAGGGGCCATGCAATAATACTACGAGCAAGGGTTCAATGAAAGCCAACCAACGGAGCAAGGACAATCGAATGAAGAATGAAGAAGGAAGAAAGGGACGGAGTTTTTTTAAGTGTGGTTTGATTTTTCCTTTTCCTTTTCTTTATTTTTATCTTGTGTGCGTTTATGTTTGCGTAGTATTTTTCTTATTTTTATTTAATTTCAGCATGTGTGGTAGTAGTAGTTTGTTATCCATCATCATGAATAAGTTTCATTGTTGCTTTTATGATCTTAATATGGATAGAGAATTTGTACCATGTTGATATGTGATGATGATTGCCGCTTTGCTCAATCTTATGCTTGTTTTATGCATGTTTAAGCTAGTGCTCTCTTTTAACATGAATCTGAAATTTAATTAAATGCTAGCCTAATCTTGTGTGGAGGTTATGATAACTCAAGTCCCATAGTTCTTTTCGTTACTCTCAACTTTGGATGAATCAAAGAACCTTTTTATTCTCAAAAAGTTATGCTAACCTTGTCACAAGTACCGCTTGCATTTTGCTCTTCCCATCCAAAGCCTAAGTTTACTTGAGTGCAAAACCTTAGTATATACAAGATTTATTTTTGGGTGCATTGATTCAAGGCCTGATTTTTCTGGCCCGAGACTAAGAAGCTGGTCATTCCGTTTTTGTGTATCGTTCTTTATGCTAGCCTTTTTATCCGTGCATTGTGAGTTTCCACATTGGGAATTTCGCAAGCCTCGCCGGATATCCAACCAAAACCCAAATATATCTTTTTTGTGTTCACCTCCTTGACCACAACCCAATATATGAGTATGGATGAATATTATGGAGAAGATTACAAGGAAGGTACTTCAAGTGAGAAAGGGAAACTTCCAAAAGGATCCCTAGAAGATTTTTCGAGTCTCTCTCTAAGAAAAAAATGAGAGCTTCAATTCCCACGTTGGCATACTTATCACCTCTTTTGCCCGAGGACGAGCAAACGTCTAAGCATGGGGGGGGGGTTGCCAAGGGAGTGCTAGTATAGTCTAGAAGTTCAAGGGGATCAAATAAATAAAAAAAAGAAGAGAGAAAAAGTATGATGAAAGAAAAAATATATGATAAAGAAGAAAAAGTATGAGGAGAAAAAAAAGATATATATATATATAATAAAGCTCCCCGGTTCTCTAGCTATTTTAGTGCTTTTTGAGTTTTCAAGAGGATTCAAGATCAAGACCCATACTCATTTTTCCAACCATGTGCAATCCGATAGCGAGGACTTCATTTGTGCCTTGGGATCACTCTTTACCATTTGCACGTGTCCACCTATCTAAAAGTGTGTGTTCATCTCTCCCCCCTTCCTTGATAACATTATTTTTTTCCAATGACCTTTTTGACGAGTCTCGGTAAGACCATGAGAAGCTAGTCTTGTTTTAATAATATCTCAACTATAATATCTTGGTAGGACTAAACTTTCCTATAAGCTCCACATAAAGCTTTCCACCATATACTTTGAGAGAGGAAAGGAGTAGAACAAGTAGGCTTGAGAGACAAGTGAGATGAGAGTACATGAGCAAAGTGCAAGATGGTTGTTTTTGATCTTGGTAAAGCAATTTTTCTCTTTATCTCATTCTTTATTTTTCAAAATTTCTGAGATTTGTTTAAAAGTTTGAGAGCTTGATCAAGTACTTGTGGAAAGAACTTGAATGATATCTACCATCCATAAAGATAAAAGTTAGTACATTATGGAACTTTAATGAATATAAAACTAGAGAGCATTATGTTTTCTCATGTATGATCAAGTGTAGGGTTTTGAACATTGAAGGGCAACGTTGATATCCATAGAAGGCTTACTCGAGGACGAGCAAAGTTTAAGCATGGGGGATGTTGGCGGTCGATTTCCGTCAACCTAGCCACTTGTTTACCTTCTATGTTGGTATTCATTTGATATTCACACTAACGATCCTAACCCCCATTATATGCTATGTTCGCACTCGTGCACGGTTTTTGGAGTTTGCTATTTACACAGGAATCAAGAGCTTAAATGAGGACTTCCGGGTAAAGTTCATCAAGGGATTTACAAGGTGATCATGGACCCCGGGACAAGTCAAGCTGAGAAATGTTGAGGACCTAGACGGAAGATGCGGGAGTTCATACGCAAAGCCCCCTTATCTAAACCGCGAGGAAAATTACGTCAAGGGCCCACATGCAACTCGGCAAAAACTCAAGAAGTCGCGAGAAGCATCCGGAAGAAAGGCGGTACCGAACTGGGCCAGGATGGGCCCAAGCCAGCCGGCCCAGCCCATTCTGGGCCCTGTTCGCTGTCCCCTTTGACCTAGCTGATCCTCGGGCTATTTATAGCCCTGGTACCCCGAGCCACGTATCAAGCAATTCGTCATTCGCCGCCGAGGAGCAGAGGAGCTTGAGGGACACCACCCTGGAGAGGAGGGTCGAGTTAGTCATCTAGGGTTTGCCTAGCCGGCGTGGGAACCTTGCAAGGAAGACCATGGCGGAGTTCCGGAGGTGTGAATCAAGGTCAAGGTAGGATCCCGGTTGGATCTTATTCATGTATTCATACTTTTGATGGAGTTTTAATGGATCCGATTCTTAGCAATCAAGTACTTTCGTTTGCAATTCTTGTTCTTGCTTGGGTGTTTTCCTCCTCAATCTATTCTCGAGATAGATTGCATGGGATGTTCTTGTAGCCGCGGTGGCTAGAGGTGCATACCCGATCTACCAAGTAGTTCAACGCACTCCTTGCGGGTGTGCTATAAGATTTGACTGCGAAGAAAGGGGAACATCGTGACAGGATGTTGACACCGAGTACAGCAGGGCGACTTAGGGGGTTTGACCAAAGGTCACGATTTAAAGAAGCTTTCAATGAGATTCGTTTTACTCTCTCTTTTATCTTGCTCGGAACGACAACATAAACTCGATCTAGACCCCTCTCTAGATCAGTACCTCAATGCTTTCTCTTGCTACCTCTTTTGATCTTAGTAGATTAGATGCAATTCGAAACCTCTCAAAGAAGCAAGTGTTTTTTCGGTTATTAGATTGATTTTACATTACATATTGTTCCACGGATTCGATACCTTGGGTTCACCACTCAAGAGAAGAAGGGTTCCTTAACTACAACGAGGGATTTGTCCGCTTGCAAGTCCAAACGAACTTTGCAATGATAATCAAACGTCAACACTTATCATATCATTTAACTTACCCCTGTCTTTGAGCTGTTGTGTTCTATATCTATCTCTTGGTTTACATTCAGTGCAAAAGCATAAGTCTTGATATCCGCCATTGCCTTCCATGGATATGATACCCTTGGAACACTCACTTCCCTGGGGAAATGCTACAATGGTTTATCTGTGCGCTTGCAGATTCGTTCATGATCGTTAGATTTACCTTTGGCAAGTCTTGATGCTCACGCTAACTCGACGTCGTTAGTAGTGACGTTAAGAAATGCCAACAAGCATTTCTGGTGCCGTTGTCGAGGAAGGCACATGATTATCATGACTATGCTTTGTATCTGTTTATAAATCATGAGTAGGTTAGAGCAACTCTCAATGCAGGCTAACCTTGATTGTCTTCTTTTATCTTGGGATGATGAAGACAGGTAGTGTATGACTTGTTTCGACTTACCGGAGAATCTCACAGAAGATCCCGAGTCACTAGTGAGGAAAGCTCGAATTCATTTCGACTCACCTCGTCGTACTCGTCCGGAAGGTGATCCAGCTTCCTTTGTACCATCCACGTCAAATGCTAAGGTCCAGAAGACGCTTCGTGAGTACTCAGCTCCTTCTGCCGACCAGGTGCTGCAAGGCCCTGCGGTGGCAATGGAGACTGAAAACTTTGAGATCAAGACAGGTTTAATCATGACGGTACAGGCTAGTCCATTTTGTGGCAAGCCAAATGACGATGCTAATGCCCATCTGCAGCAATTCCTAGAGCTATGCAGCACTTTCATCATCAGGGGTGCAAATATGGACGCTATTCGTCTTCGACTGTTTCCTTTTTCTCTCATAGGGAAAGCGAAGCAATGGTTCTATGCGAATCATGATGCTATCAATACTTGGGACAAGTGTTCAGAAGCATTCCTCAAGAAGTTCTTTCCATTGGATAAAACCAATGCTCTTCGTGGAAGAATTTCTAGCTTTCAGCAAGCAGCAAGTGAATCTATTCCAGAGGCTTGGGAAAGGCTTCAAGAGTACATCCTGGCCTGTCCTCACCATGGGATGGAGGATTGGCTAATTCTGCAAAACTTCTATAATGGGCTGACTCTGACAGCCCGAGGCCATATTGATGCTGTTGCTCAGGGAGCATTCTTCTCACTTACTATTGATAATGCCAAATCACTTATTGAGAAGATGGTATCCAACCAAGGGTGGAGCGATGAAAGACTCCAACCACGTCAGAGGGGTACTCATACTGTCAAGGAAGCAGATATGATTACTACCAAGCTAGACCTTCTTATGAAAAGATTGGATGACTACACCAGCGAGAAGGCTGCCATGGCCACCACTACTCTGCCTATGGATTCTCATATGACTTGTGAAGTCTGTGGCAACACTGGGCATTCAGGAAATTACTGTCCTGAAACTCAGGAGGAAGTGATGTACATGAATGGCAATAACAACGGTTATCATCACCAACAACAAGGAGGCCAAACGTGGAATCAACAGCGACCTTATTATCAAGGGGGTAACCAAGGTAACACTTACAATCCTAACCAGCCCTCCTTGAGAAATCTTGTTTTCAGGCAGGCTAAAATCAATGAAGGTGTTAATAAAAAGTTAGCTACCCTTGATAAATCCTTGGAAAGTCTCAATGTTAAGCTTGAAAGTTTTTCTTCTGCTCAGAAGAACCAACTAAGTTTTAACAAAATGTTAGAAACTCAGTTAGCTCAGTTAGCTGCTTTGGTTCCGTCTGCTGATAATGGGAGGATCCAAGGGCAACCCGTGTCCTCTTGTGAAAATGTTAGTGTAGTGTCGACTAGGTGGGGTAAGCCACCTAGGAAGATGTGCGCTCCTAACTATGCATGGAAGCCCATACATCAATTTCAAGATCCATGGGAGGATCAACAGTTTTGTACAGAAGAGATCCTGGCTATCCAGCTATCACATGCACAATTTATTACAAGACGATCAAGCATGCCCTTTGTGACCTTGGTGCAAGTGTCAATCTCATGTCCAAGGCCATGTTCGAGCAACTGAGATATCCAGCTCTCTCTCTAATAGCACGGACTATCCAACTCGTTGATTCAACGATACGATATCCAGAAGGAATTGTTGATAGTCTATTGGTCAAGGTCAAGAACTCTTATGTCTTCATGGATTTCATGGTCCTTGATATGGACGACGAGGGAGGAATGCCGCTCATCCTTGGGCGACCATTTCTCAGTGATGTCAGAGCTAGAATCAATGTGGGGGCCGGAGTGATCCGTTTCCGCATTTGGAAGAGGAACTTGATGTTCAGGTTTCAAGATAAAGAAGAGCAGTGCTATTTGGTGCAAGATTGTGTTGAGCAGCTTGGGGGAAGGACAGAGCCTTTACCCCCAACGAAGAAATCTCCGTCAACATTATAGCAAAAAAAATTCGTAAAGAGTGGCGGAAAGTTGAGAAGGCATTACCCTCTACTTCTCAGGAGTGGGATGCAGAGTGGTATTAACCGCTGAGAAGAGTCCTACTCGTCGGATTAAAAATGATGAGTCCTTTCTACCAAAAAGGTTAAAGATGGTATTTATCTCATATTTCCCTTTCCAAAATTTTATTTGATTTTCCAAACTGCATATTTGATTTTTCCAAACCTTGCATCTGCATGCTAGATTTATCTAGCCCATTTTCCCTTTCGAATAAAATTTTTGAAAATAATTTCTGAGTTTGAAAATTCTAGAAAAATCAATTGAAAAATATTTTGGGGAAATTTGGGCCGAGGCACTCAGGCATGCCCCCAACTAGCTGTTGGGGAGCCACTGGCCAAAGCAGGGGGTAGGGGGCCCGACCAGGGATCGGCCGATCCCTGGGTCGGCCGAAGCAGCCCAACGGCTGCTGGGCCCCACCTTGCTCTAACGGCTCCTAGCTGTTGCCCAACGGACATGTCTGGATGCCCGGTGCATTTGCCTATAAATAGCAGAGGGAGAGGGGGTGTTCTCCACCCACTCAACTCTTTTCACTCACACTGCCCTGTCTACTCCTTGCTCTCTTGGTTTTCTTGGATTTCTTGCTCAAGTTTGGAATCATCAAGTACTCTCTCTATTGTGTTGCTGCAAGTATTGTTATTGGTGGAGCAAGCTCGGTAAGAATTTCATTCGATTTCACTAATCCATCACCGAGTTGCTCTTGTTGTCCCGTTGTTGTGCTAGCATGAGTTGGGCGGCGAACGCTCTCCGGAGGGTGACACGCTCCCATTCACGGGCAAGCACAAGTTCATCCGTCCCCGCTGAGCCGACACTGAGCCCATCAACGATGGACTATGAAGAAGAGCAAGAAGAACAAACCAAACCACAAGCAGCGGAGGAGGTCGTCGATGACACCCCCTACCTCAGCTTGCGGGGTGCTCGAGAGGAGAAAGCCTACACTCTCCTAAAGGACTGAGTCTTCGCCCACACCCGGGACTTTGATCCGGCACTTATGGAGAAAATAGGTATGCACCTAGAGTTCGCTACTATTTGGCATGCTCTCGGTTGGGAGGAGTTTGTGTCGGTTACAGAGCTTGACTCTCGGCCCCTCACCATCTAGTTTCTTTGCTCTTTTACTGAGGAAGCGAACGGTGTTCAGTTTCGTCTTTTCGGGACCGATTAACGACTTACATGGAAAGATCTTAGTCGTCTCCTTGGTTTTGATCAGCGTTGTGCTATTTCTTTGAAAAAAGCTTGTGAGGGTTTTGTTCGAGATTCTTTCTGGGAAGAGATCTCCGGTCTAGTTTATAGCGGTAAATTTGTACCTCGGTGCAATGAGTGCATCCCACTCTTCGATTGTGGTACAAGTGGCTCGCCATTACTCTCTTTGCATGAGAGGATGTTCGGCCCGTGCGCAACGACGAGTTGATGCTTCTATATGCCGCTACTAAACGGATCAAGGTCTTCCTCGTTAAAGCTATGATTCAGCAGTGGTTGATGAATTTTAAGATGATAGGTCCTATTGAGTGTACATCTTTGGTGACTTGTATTGCTCTCAGACTTGAGGTTCTAAGTGGGAATCCCGTCCCCTTCATTGGGACGCCCCGAGTTCTCATTGATGAGGCGTACTTGATCCAAGGGCATACACTTAAGAGAGGCCCAAATGATTCTTTGACTTTCTTCTTCCCGGGTTATACAAAGAAAATCCCGTTACCTAACCCGGGGTTTCAGTTGTATAACTCAGAGTCATTAACCATTCCCCTTGTTACACAAGAGGAAGGCCGTCGTGCTAGTGTTTTGGGCAGGTCCACCAGAAGCGCGGCGAAGAGAGCACACATGCTGCAGCAGTAGCAGTCACAGCCACCACCACAGCCACAGCCTACTACACCACCGGTGGCAGGAGGTGTTGATGCAAAAAATGAAATAAAGTTCTTCAACGACAACACGTAACGGATCCCTGGGATGTAACAAGGCGTGCCAGCCGACCTGACCTGTTGATCGGCACGGAAAGATATGAAAGGTTAGTTATGGGTTAAATCGGCTAAAGAACCGATGTGGGTCTTCAATGAGTAACAGCCCGATCGGTCGATTCGACTGTAGAGCGAATCGGCTAGCTGATGTAGAAGCCGAAGTGTAAGTATGTTCAAAATGACTAGATCAGCCGATTTGATGACGTAGGCAAAGTGCAAGCAGAATCAGAGCAAATTAAGCGCTACAAGACAACACTCGAACCAATCTAGATCGGTTGTATCGTTATGAATCAATGCAGTAGCGAAGGTAGCCGATATGATATGATCACGAGCTGGATAAATTGGTGATAAAAGCTAAATAAACGAGAAAAAGACTTGCAAATCTAGCTGATATCGATAAATTGTTAATAAAAGTAGACGAAACTACAGCGATGCGGCCGGAGGTTAAAGCCTAGTGAATATTCGATAAAACAGTACTTACAAGCTTGTCGGAGATCGATCGATGCAGCCCAACGAGCTAGAAGAACGACGTTTGAAGAAACAAGAAAACAAGAAGAAATAAACTTTTGGCGAAGTCGCCGACTTGTTGAAAGTGTAAAGGTTTTGTGTATATTGGTGTGTACAAACTTTCTCTGACAACGCAGGGCCGCTATTTATGTCCTGAGGACACCTTGACTCATAGTCGATGACGACAAAGCTTATTTGAAACTAAAGAAATAAAAAACTACCAAAAACTTAACGATTCTCATAGGAATCGGACTCTCTAAACTGACTTTGACCTGATGTCGACTTGATCGTTGACCCGCCTTTGTCTTCTTTCCTTTGGCGTATTCTTCTTCTTCCACGTTTCTCTTCCATCAATCGGCTGATCCCAGATCGGCTGGTCGCTTCTATCCCTTTCTTTATCGGCTTTGAGGTCTTCCTGATGTCTCTTCGGCATTTCTCTGACACGTGTAAAAAAATGGTGTCAACACATGCCCCCCTGTTTCGGAGTAAATATCTTTTGCTTCGAAATTCTCTCGATTTCGGTTTCTTTCTCTGAATCAGATGTGATCAACGGATAGATCTCTTGACAAACTTTGAGTTATAAATATCAACTCCCTTGGATCTTTTCTGCATATGTCACCTTTTGTTGCTTCATAGCGTCTGAGTTGACCAGTTTCTGCAATTAATCTTCTGTTTAAAATTGATGGTTCTCTGGATCAGGCTCTGTCGATGATAATCATTGAAATTCTCCTTTTTCTATTATCCCTTAGTTTTGGAACCATCAAACCACCATCAGTGTGCTGAAATGATTGGCCGATCGATTGTTCTTCTTTTCTCCAAGATTGTTTATGGCTTATGCTAAGCCGCTTGAAGCAGACTATCTGCTGGAAAGAACGATCGATTCCAATTTTAGCCGATTATGATTAGAGAATGATGGATTGACTCTGCAATGCTTTCCATCTTGCAGCTTGCGGCTTTGCCCTTTGCACATGCGGATTATAAAACTTCTGACTGTCCTACCGCCTCAGCTTTGGATATTCTGGATTCTTGCCCATTCGATGCTTGATTCGAACATGTGATCTTGTCTTGTTTTTTCCCTTATAAAACTCACCTCTTTGCCCATAGGCTTCCTTATGAGTTTTTTCAGTATTACCCTTATTTATTCGATGAATATATCGGTTCCTTTTAGACATGGGCGGCATCTCTTCTTGCAAATACTCTCAGGAAACATCACCTTCTACTGTCCCTTGATGAACTTTCGTTAGACTCTTTGCAGTCGGATGGTGCTATGAAGATTGTAGTTGCTGTTAGTGTTGTTGAGAGAATATTATCCATGATATGTGCTCTGCAGTTTGTCGACGTAGAGGATCCCTAATCTTAATTTATTTGTGCTAGCCTTGTTTCTTGGGGAACGTATCTCTGAATCAATGTCAGTTTCTTGAAGGCCGAGTCATTCACGTGGCGTCTGTTCCTCTTTTGACCGAATAGTTTGATCGGCCTATAAAATGAACCATCTCTATCTCTTTTCTTGTACCTTTGTTGCGATGTCTTCTTCTTCTGCAAATCAGGTTTTTTGCTTCTGTCTTTGTATCTCTCTATGGATTTCGTATGATAATTATCCTTCTCTTCTTCCTAGTCTCCCAATCTTGAGGATGTAGAAAGGGTCTTGATGAGCATCAACGCTCATGGTGTGAATCAACAAGTGCTGACGTTGAGGCAGAAGCGAGGTCTTCGACTTGTTATCTCCACAGATGAGAAAAACTTAGAAGCTCTAGAAACTAGGAGGGCACTCCTTCTTGAGAAATTGAATACAGTAGAGGGTGAAATAGACATCACCAAGATGCAATTAGAGAAGGCTAAAGATTTAGAGAAATCTTGATGTAATTTTCCTTTAGCCGATTGTTGACGGTTCAATAACGCGCCAAGGTTCATCGCAAGCTTATGGATCATGTAGTACCTTTTTCCCTCGAGTATCACCCAAGGTATCGAATCCGTGGAACAGTGTGTAACGCAAGACTCAATCTAATAACCGAAAAGCACTTGCATCTTGAAGAAGTTTCGAATGTATCTAATCTACTAAGATCATGAGAGGCAGCAAGAGGAAGCATCGAGGTACCGATCTAGAGGGATCTAGATCGTGTTTATGTCGTAGTTCCGAGCAAGATAGAAGAGAGAGTAATGTAGTTCCACTTGTCCTTGGAGATTATTTGTATGTAGGTGAAATAAGTATGAAAAGAGATGGAAACCCACCTTCTATGGAATGATCCATGCCAACTCAACTGAGGAGGTGGCTGCCACACCACTTCTAGGTGGCATCCACGTCACTGATCCAAGGGAGGCACTCACCGACGAATCAGAGAGCGACACATGGACTTCACAAGGACCCATGGGCCCACCTTGGATTCCAAAACTTGGCATGCACAGGGGAGTGACCAGAGGGCGCACCTGGAAGCCACCCAGAGGAAAGGCCGAGGGGGCCGGCCGATCCTAGGATCGACCGAACCGTCTCTGGCTCCTCTCATCTCGGCCTTCCACGTGGTTGCTCCTCATTGGTCCCTTGCTGCATCCCCGGGTGGTTTGGAGGCATTTGGTGCCCGAAGCAAGCCTGGTCCTTGCCTATAAATAGAAGGGGAGGGGCTCCATTTCTCACACACCACTCTCTTCATTCACCTCTCACTTTTAGTTTCCAAGGCTAGGGGGTAGGCTAGAGTAGCTCTTATTCAGGTTCCAAGTCTACTTGGGAGTCTAGGTATGAGTTCTCTTGTATCTTTATTTCTATGTATGACTTTGATCTACTTTAGTTATTCAGCTATTTCATATAAAGTTGTGGTAGATCATATGACTGATATGTTCTTGAGTTCATCCATTGTTCATCATTTAGAGGCTCATGTTCTTCGTGAACACTACCTTTCGATCCAGTTGAAGGATGATTTACTCATTCCTTATGTGTTTGTTCATAAGTTAGAGGCTCGTGTTCTTCACGAACACGACCCTTTGATCTTGTTGACTAGACACAACAGAGTTCGTATCCGTTCGTATGACTAGCCCTAGTTTGATCTTGTTTGATAGCATGTTTGTGTTGCATGAAGTTTGTGTTTAAGCTACGGTACTCGGTCTAAGTTGTCCAGTCTTCTGGTGGCTCTCACCCTGGGTCACAATAGCCCGGGCCGGGTGAAGTCTAGCAGCAACGCAGGCATGGTTCCTGGGTTGTGTGGCTACGTTAGTTATGAGCTTGCCCCCCGTAACGATTGAGGTAGACCACAGTGGTGACAGCTGTTGGACCCTTTGAAACCCTCCGCGCTGGGGTAGTGCTGTAGGAGTCTAAAGGATAGTTTCGCAGAGTGCTGGTCGTCGCGGGCTATCTCCCCGTTTGTACCTGGGTGTTGAACCTTACCTTTCATGCAATGCTTTATGCTTATCTCTTGTATCATCTAACTTTGTATGTCTAGTACCATAGAACCTAGAGCTAACTTCGTATGTCCCCCCTAAGCCGTAGTGTGCTAAGTGTAGAGGTAGATTTGAGTGTGTGTCACACTACCCTATCATATCATTTATCTTACCTCTGTCTTTGAGTTGTTGTCTTCTATATCTATCTCTTGGTTTACATTCAGTGCAAAAGCATAAGTCTTGATATCCGCCATTACCTTCCACGGATACGATACCCTTGGAACACTCACTTCCCTGGGGAAATGCTACAATGGTTTATCTGTGCGCTTGCAGATTCGTTCATGATCGTTAGATTTACCTTTGGCAAGTCTTGATGCTCACGCTAACTCAACGTCGTTAGTAGTGACGTTAAGAAACGTCAACACCTTGGTGGGCTGGAAGTTTCAACCCTTATCTATCTTCCGTTTGATATATAGGAGCCCCCGCCCCCTCCGCCCTCGGCCGCCAGCCTCGCCGCCGTCGCCATCCGCCGTTCGTCTTCTTCCCCGTCGCCGGCCGGGGTTCCTCCGGCCCTCTGGTCGCCGGATCCACACCCCTTGGTGTCGGATCCACTCTCTTGGGACCCTCTTCTGGGTCCCACGGGCTGGAGTTCCTAGTCTTTCGCGGCGGGGCCCGTCGCCGGCTTCGCGGGTGCGGCTTTCTCGGCCAGTGGCACGGCCGTGGTCTCCTCCTGCGGCTCCCACCCCGCGTTGCTGCGCTTTGAGGTCGCCTCTGGCAGGCCAGTCTCCTCCCCTCGTCTTGGCGCGGCTGAATGCGGTGACCAGTGGTGCGGCCTCTTCGCGCGAGCGCGCGTTCGGTGGCCTTGTGCACGGGTGCGCGTTCGGCGGCCCTGTGCTCGGACGTAGCTGGTGGCTGTCGCCGGCGTTGCGGTGTCCCATGGTCTGCGTCCTCGGGGGGTTGAGGGCATGGTGAAAACCAACGCCTACTTGCGGGCAGATGATGGCGACGTCTGCGAGCGCGTTTACCTCCCTGGAGGTATCATTCTTCGGCCCTCCCCCCTTGGTGGCCCTTGGTCTGTCGGTCGTCGGCGCTCATGGTGGTGGCTGTGTGGCCAAGGTCGCGCCTTCTCTCCCTCTATCTTCTGCAGCTTCCATTGCGGTGGTGTGTTGTTGTTCGCAGTATGTTTGCAGCCGCTTGTGGAACCATGTCTTTGCCAGTCGTCTACTTCGCTGGTGGGTTGGGAGGATGGGTCTTCATCCTCTCCATGTTTCTTCGAGCCTCTTGACATCTCTCGTCGGCGACGGCTGCTGCTGCTTGCTCGGTCGCTGTTGGTGGTGGATTGGAGTTAGGCTCTTCCTGGTGGTTGGTCGTCGTTTCGTCATTGGTCGTGGTCGCTTCCTTTTCTTTGGTGTGTTCTCTTGTTGGCGGTCGCTGGCCTCAAGTTGCTTTCACTCCTACCATCGGGGATCGCTTGCTGCTTCTCCATTGTTTGCTTATCACTTTGGTGGTGGAGGCGGTTGCGAGGAGTTGGCTTTGGAGGCCTTAGCGAAAGCTTTGTCCGACTCTTGTCGGATGACAGCGGTTGCGGTCTTGTCCGTAGCTCACCTCGCTGGAGGCATTGTCAGGGTCGCCAAATCGTTTTTGCTCCGCCAGGTGAAGACTTGGTCTGCTCTGCGGCAGACGGACGATGGCGGCGTCGATCGGCGTCGTTCCCCCCTTGGAGGCATCGTCTTGCTGGGCCTCTTCGTGTTTCCTCCTGCGGCTGTGGGTGGTTAGGCGTTCAGTGTTGTGCGTGCGTTCTCGGTAGCCTTGTGCCTGCAGGTGTTGCTTCTTAGGTCGTGGGTTAGTGCGGTGGTGCTGCTTTAGTTTCTTCTTGTTATTTTCTTTGTGGTCGTGTTGTTGTTCTCTGCGCTTCAGGATGTTTCTGAAGTTGCGTCTTTGTAACTCTTTTCTACTTAATGAAATACGTGCTATGCACGTTCTTTAAAAAGTAACTAGAAATATGCTGAAACCTAGATGCAGGCATGGTTGAATATTGTAGATACGGCGTTAGAGTTGCTCTACGTTGTACTTTATTCCTGCTTGTTTTTTTCTTTAATTAGTCTGTTCTGCACAAGCCTCCAAAGGAGATCTCTTCACAAGGTAATTGAAAATTTGAGAAGATCATCCAGCTGGCAAATGCCACTGGAGCGATTAAACTGACATTTCAATTATGATTAGCCTCTTTTAATTAGTGTAGTGCAGATGACTTAAGGAATGACAGGGATGTTGCTACTTGCTAGGCTGCTGCCTCACATCTCTAGTTTGATTTGATTTTTTTTTCTCTCGAATACACAGGAGAGCTGCGCATCATTGTATTAAGTAGAAAACGTTTTACAAGCATGTAATCGTGCGGAGAAAAGCCACATGCGGACTACTCACAAAACAATCTCCCTAAATCCCTCGCTCCCACGGCTACCCACAAGCTAGTCTCTAACTTGATCCTATCGATGATTACTTGTGTCGTTGCCGAGCGTCGTTCAAAGAGCCTTGCATTCCTCTCTTTCCAAAGGTGCCAAGTCACCACCATGAAGAGAGTGGAGGTTCCTGGCCGTCGGCGCGCCGCCTGCGTGTTGACCAGGTGCTCCCACCAAGCGTGCAGTGATGTTTCCGCGCCAATGTTGCAGTGACAATTCGCCCAGGAGAAGGCCAAGTAGCATACTTCTCTAGCAACCGGGCAAGTGACCAAAAGGTGGTCGACGGTCTCATTCGCTTGATCACAGAGTAGACAAGTGTCGTGTGTCTCCAATCCATGCCTTTGCCGCCGGTCAGCCGTCCAAGTTCGATATTTGCAAGCGATCCACAGGAACAACTTTACCCGCAAAGGTGCCCAGCAGTCCCATATGAGTTTCGCCCCCGGGAACATCAAACGGCCTTGTTGCAACATTTGGTATGCCGAGCGAGCGCTGTAGCGGCCATCGGGCGTCCATCTCCAGCGAATGGCGTCCTCCCTTTCCGGCTGTAGGTGAAAGTTCTCCAATTTGTCCCAAAGATGCACATACTCGATGATGGCAGCAACAGATAAACCCCCTTGGATGTCTTGTGTCCACCGTCGGTTGGTTAGTGCTTGCTGTACCGTGCGTGATTTCTTCACCCTCGAGCCAACTAGCGTCACCAGCACCGGGGCAAGGTCAGCAATCGCTTCCCCATCGAGCCAGCCGTCAGTCCAGAACAATGTTCGAGCACCATTGCCCACCGTTAGGGTAAGTGAGGCCTCGACGAGCTGCTGTACCTCTTGCTCAACCCGCACCGGTAGCGCGGCCCAAGCTCTATCAGGGTCGGTCCGCTGGAGCCATAGCCATCGTGCCTGTAGGGCGATGCCGGCCAGCCTGAAGTCGATGACACCAAGACCACCCTGTGTTGTCGGGAGACAAACAGTGGACCAAGCAACAAGGCATTTCCCCCGGACGGAGCTGTCATGACCCGCCTAGAAAAACTTCCGCCTTAACTTGTCAATTTCATCGATTGCCCAGCCCGGGAGTTGCGTGGCCATGATGGTATAAGTGGGGATTGTGGACAGGACTGCTTTTGTGAGAACCAAGCGTCCACTCTTAGGCATCAGAGGTCCTTGCCAAGCCGGCAGCCGTGCAGCTACTTTGTCAATGAGCGGTCTGATTTGCGATCTCGGGATAGCACTCGTGGACAGAGGCACGCCCAGGTATGTGATTGGGAACTGGCTGACCCGGCATGGCAGCACTGCTTGGAGTTGGTTGAGTACTTCGTCAGCACCGTGTATTGGGGTGATGGAGCTCTTGGAGATGTTTGTCCTCAGCCCGGTTGCTTCTCCAAAAATGTCAAGGATCCATGCGATGGCCTGGGCTTCCGGCACCGTTGGCGAGGCGAACAAGATAACGTCGTCCGCATACATGCTACATTGGTACTTGACGGCTTGGTGTCCAATTGGTTGCAGCAGCCCGCGCTCACTGGCCTTTGTGAACAGCCTGTTAAGGACGTCCATGACGATTATGAAGAGCATCGGCGAAAGTGGATCGCCCTGTCGCAGGCCGCGTCGGTGTTCTATCTTCTGCCCCGGTTGGCCGTTGAGCAAAATCCTGGTAGATGCAGTGGATAGGAGCATAGCGATCCAATCACGCCACCGAGCGCCAAAGCCCCATGCCTGTAGCAGCTCAAGAAGGAACGTCCAACTGACCGTATTGAATGCTTTTGATATGTCCAGCTTCAGTAGGATCTTGGGTATCTTCCGCTTCTTCAAGAGTTTAGCCGCACATTGCACGTATTTGAAGTTGTCTAGGATAGATCTTCCCTTGATGAACGCACTCTGATTCCTCTGGATGAGGACATCGAGCCTCGGTGATAGCCTATTGGTCAATATCTTGGACACCAGCTTAGGGAAGCTATGTATCAGGCTTATCGGTCTGTAGTCTAAGGGCGTCGCAGCATCAGGCTTTTTGGGGATCAGGGTGAGTAGCGCCCCGTTGATGCATCGAAATTGCTGTCGGTCAATCCCGTAGAACGAGTTGATGGCGAGCATGACACCAAACTTAATCACCGGCCAAGCACTCTTGTAGAATGCCTCCGTCATGCCGTCGGTCTAGGGGATTTGTCAGACGGCAGCTCCTTGATGGTCTTCCAGACTTCTTCTTCGGTGAACGGCAGCTCAAGGGATGCGAGGTCCTGCGGCACAATCCTGAGCTCGCCAAAGTTGATGGTCATCGCCCTTGGTGGTTGCGTGCCCAGCAACTGCTCATAGTAGGCTTCGAAAATTTTGGCGATCTCCTCCGGATCTGCTGTTCTCACTCCACCATGTTGTAGCGCACGGATGTGGTTTCTTCTCTTCCTGTAAGATGCATGCAGATGGAAGAACTTCGTGTTGGCGTCCCCCTCACGCAGGTAAGTGATTCAAGATCTTTGGCGTGCTATGGTGCGTTCCAAGGACGCGAGACCAAGACACAGGCCTTTTAGCTGGCGGCGCATCTCAATTTCCTCGTCAGACAGGGATCGCCTGTCTTGAGCTCGGTCCAGTTGACGCATGATTTCCCTGCCCAAGAGCAATTGGGTTTTGATGTTGCCAATCTTTTTGTCAGACCAACTCCTCAACTCCTTTGCTGTGTTGCGCAGCAAGCAGTCCAGGCGGCGGAAGGTCCGGGCATGTCCACCCGCGCTGGACAGCCTCCAGATAGTCGTCAAACTTGGGCCAAAAGATCTCAAAGTGGAACCTTGGCTTGGACTTGATCATCGACGCGTTAGGGTGCAAGAGAATCGGGCAATGATCCGAGATGTCTGACGAGAGCACCTCCAAGTAGCAGAACGGGAATAGCTCCTCCCAGTCCAAGGATGCGAGTACGCGATCCAATCTCACCAGCGTTGGGTTGTCACGCTCATTGCTCCAAGTGAAGGAACGGCCATGTAGGTGAATGTCCCGGAGTTCGAGCACATTCACCACTCTACGAAACATTAGCATGTTGCGCCGGTTTATTCGAGCATTATTCTTATCAGCCACCTCCAATATCATGTTGAAGTCACCGATCACCGCCCATGGCCCGGGGGCAGGCGTCTCGTGTCGCCTCGAGCTCCTGTAAGAACAGGGCTTTGTTCCCATCGGTTTGTGGGCCGTACACGGAAGTGAGCCACCAAGAAATGTCCCCCTCTGAATGGCTAATCTTCACCGTAATGGAGAAGCAGCCAACATGAGGATCAATGACCGTCACGATGGAGCGATTTCCGGCAATCAGGACACCACCCCTAGTTTCAGACGCAGGCAGGTAGGCGAATTCAGTATATTGAGCACCTAACGTAGACATCAACATAGTTTGGGTGATAACAGCTAGCTTCGTCTCCTGGATACAGACGACCGCCGGCCTGATCTCCCCAATCACCAAGCGTAGAGCATCCCTGCACGCTCTCATATTGAGGCCACGCACATTCCAAGACAAGATATTGTATCTATCCATGAGAACAAACACCGGTAGGAAGTCCTGAGTCAGGATCAGGCCGCCATCAACCCCATAGCGGGGGTGGCTCGACCCAGGGAGGGGAAGAGGTGGTTCATCGCGTCCCTGTGTGATTTGGGGAGCTTGTCCGTGCAAAAGTACTCCTCCAAAGCTTCGCTGGGGGTGGTTGCGCCCATGGTCTTCCTTGTGATGGGTCCTAGGCGCTGCATGAGCAGTACTTCAGCACGACGAGCAGGGGGAATGTTGGCCATAGCCATAGTCGCCTGTCGCCTGTCGCCGGCTGCGCTTTGGGAGACCTGTCCCCGGTCTGATCTCTGGTGGTGGCGGTCGTGGCGTTGTTTCCGTCACCGGGTTGGGTGACACCATCTCCATAGGTGGCACAACAGTGGTACTTGGCGTCGTCGTCCGGCTGGCGCCGTCAACAGAAGCCTCCGCGGTGATCACATCCACGACCGTAGCAGGCGGAGGTGGAAGAGCAAGAAGAGGTGATCGAAGCCTGCACTGCACCGCAGCAACAAAGTTCCTCAGTGCCGTCGTTTCCTCCGGCACGCCCGCCGGAGCAGCCAGGAGCATGTCGCTGGTCAGGGGCACCGCCACAGGCGTGCTGGGCTCTTCAGTCATGCAATCACCTTGGGCGTGGGCCGCATCCTGGGAGGTGAAGGCACACGTTGTAGCAGCAGCCCACTCGGCTTGCGACGGCCCACTCGGCTGGACCACACATGTTGGCCCATCTGGGGCAGCAGCAGAGCACCGGAGCAGGACCTGGCCCTCCCTGTCAGAAAACAAGGGTGGCGGTTGAACCGGCGCGCGCAAAACCGTCGTGGTGTGACCCACCGGATCATGCGCCGCAAGCCCGTCCAAGCTGCCGCGCACTTGAGGTGGTAGGGCCGCCTCCTCCATCATGGGGTCATGGTCCCTGAGCGACGCGTGGCCCTGGCAGCGCGGCAGAAGGAGAACGTCACAACGGTCAGTGGTTTTGACCGGCTGTTGGGTCTCTGTGGGTGGGAGGTGGCCGGTGTCCCTTGCTTCACTTTGAGGCTGCAAAGCTGGGAAGTCTCTTGTCGTCGCCTAATTGTTTGAATCCGGTTTGGAAAAGCTGGCTGCTTCGGTCATGTTTGCAGTCGTGACGTTGGCTTGCGTCATGCGGGCCCCGCCGCCAGCAGGGCGCCTGTCGACGGTGCCGCCGCTCGCCGGAGCGTCCCTCCGCGGAAACGCTGAAATCCTAGGGCCCGCATGGCCCTGCCGGAAACCGTAGTGACAGTCCGGGTTGCCATCCGGCCCACTGTCGCCGTCGTCCGACATTGAAGAGCTCGACGTCGAAGGAGTGCGGGGCCCGAAATCCGTGACGCTGTGCAGGTGGAAGTGGACGTTGTAGATGAGCGTGCTCTTCTTCCGGAGGTAGGGGGAAGGTTGCCAAAGATCATTTGCATGTCCGGGTCAATGAATTCGACCGGAACCTCCCTCTCCGCTATGCGCAGCTTCCGTGACGGAGGAATGGCACCGGGGTTGTCAGTCCATGCCATGAGCACGAACTGGGTGAGGTCGTCCTTGCGCGCCGTCGGGTCCTCCAGACGCTCAACCCAGCAGAATGGTGCGAGCAGCTTGTTCACGGTGCTCCGGTTCCAGGCGTGCGGGGGGATGCCCACCAACTCCAGCTTGATCTTGAGGAAGAGCGGCAAGGATTCCGCATGCGCGAGGCGCGTCCATGGCCGGAGCGACAGAGTGGTAGCCGCAAGAGGAATGGGACTGGCCGCAAGGATCAGGTCGCGTGCAGCCTGGGTCCGGTAGGAGACGATGAAGTTCTCCGGATGGAACGCCCGGACAAGGATCTCCTCCGACGACACGCCGGTGGCGGCCATGATGGCGGCCAAGGCGTCAGCCGGCGAGAAGGCCCTCGAAGCGTTGCCGACGTGGGCCACAAGAGCGAGGCGGAGGCAGGCCTCCTCCTGCGCCATTTCGTCGGAGAAATCCACGAAACAGTACTCCGGGTCCGCTTGGGTGGGACCCGTCGAGGTACTGAGCGCGGGGCTGGTGGAACGACCCGAAGCCGGAGGCGGAGGTGATGGCGTGCGGCTGGGTGCCTCCGAGCCTGGTGGCGTGGCAGACCCATCGATCCTGACGAAGCGCTCGCCGCCACCCGCACCCCAATCCGCAGGCCATCGTCCCGGCGGTGGCTGTTGCATAGGCGCACCGCGGGCGGCGGACGCCGGCGGTGTCCTGTTGATTTGATATCACGTACACATAAGTTACAATACCAAGCAACTAAAAGATAACAACAAAAAATCTTGAAATTTTCATGTCAACATCTCACGTGGGATAATACAACCCAAACATAGATGAAAGATTCCAAAATTTATTGCGCTAAGTGTGCAATGGCATTATATATCAAACTGATTTCCCAAGAGAAGCTGCAATCTCTGACCAGTCTGAAGGGTATATGGCACGGAAGGTGACATACATGACAGCGACTTCAGCAATGGCCATCACCAGCAGAACAAACAGGATGGCAGGTCTCTTCCCCCATTGCCCCATGATCCCAAGCGCGAACGGGTAGAGGAGCACAAGGATCCACACGTTGAACACCATACCGAGCACCGCGTGCTGCGCCTGCTCCGTGAACAAACCCCAGGTCGCGGCCTTCCCTATCGCCACCCCGACGGCGGCGACGTTCACGACCAGCACCGTGATGGTCGGGATCAGCAGCGGCACCCACCTGACGACGTACAAGTCGGCGAACTTGTCGTTGGAGCAAGCTTCCGTCTGCTTCGACGTGAGCCTGAAGTGGATCCCCTTCCCTGTGACGAGCTTCAGCACCATGTACAGCACCGCCGTCGGGTAAACGCCGGTGGCGCCGATCATGTAGAACTGCTCGTTCCGGCACCAGTCCAGCAAGGTGATGCTCGCCCATCTCACCTCGAACATGCCGATCACATGGATCATGGCGATGACCATCACGAGGTACAGGATGTACGAGCCGAAGGGCCTTTGGATGTAGTATTGCTCGGAGACGAGCCACATGACGGGGAACATGTTGTAGGCTAGGATGAATATGGTGACGATCGGGTAGGTCGATCGACATGTTGAGGTATGCGATGCGCTGCAGGGGGTGCATCCGAGGCCCGGCGCGGAACAGCGCGTTGCTGTGGGAGAAGAACATCTCGAGGGAGCCACCTGACCAGCGAAGTATTTGGAGGAGACGCTCGGTGAGGTTGATCGGAGCTGTGCCACGGAACGCGGCTGGTTCTGAGGAGGTGTAGATGGAGCGCCAGCCCTGCCGGTGCATCCGGAACCCTGTCACCACGTCCTCCGTGGCGATGTTGTACACCCACCCAACATCTCTCCCCCATGGAGTCCCATCCTCGTAAGCACATGCCATCAGGGTGCTCAGCTCATCGTTCACTGATGACTCTTCAAGGAATCTCGGCGTGATGGACAGTTCTTGTTGGTTCGCGCCATCTAGCAGCATTGAGTTCATGAACAATGTCGACTCGCCAGATTCTTTGGCGGCCTTGCTGCTTATTACCTTGGTGGTGGTGTCTGCTGATCTCCAGCGCGGCGGCTCCATGCCGTATAGCGCGGCGCGGCGGAACATCGTTCCGGTGCCGAGGTAGGATGGCCCTTGCAGGCCATTGAGCGAGAGCATGGTTCCATCGAAGAAGACACGGTTGTGGTTGGCATACCGGTCTGTTGGGTCGACATCGTCGAAGCGTTGTGGGAACTGGACGAAGGCCGTGTTCTGGCCGTCACGGGGGTCGAGCATGAAGCACATGGCGGCTCGGAAAGATTGCGAGTTGTTGATGTAGTGGTCGCAATCGAAGTTGATGAGGAAGGGTGCGTTGGAGAGCAAGGCGGAGACGCGGAGCATCGCGTTCATGGCGCCGGCCTTCTTTTGGTGGTTGTAGCCAGGGCGCTTCTCGCGGGACAAGTAGACGAGCATGGGGAGGCGAATGTCAACGTTGCTGAAGTCAAATGGATTGTCAATGCTTGTTGGCGATCCGAGTTGTGGCTTATGGCTTGGATGGTCTAGTACGACCTGTCAAAGAGCATGTTAATAATTCAGAATACCTAGTTGATGAATGAATCAATTTAATAAATAATTATGAAATCATGCGGCTTAATTATTACCTTAACAATTCCTGCATGTTGTCCTTTTCTATGGTTCTCAGTTTGGTCAATCCATGTGCCAGGCCATTGTGTCCCGTCAGCCATCCAAGTTGCCTTGACACCATCTTCTTCGGCATTCTTTCTGTTGTAGGTCTCAGACCTTTTGTAGATGGTGTTAAAGAGAGAGTCTATCCTCACCTTGAACTCTTCGTACTCTCTGCGCACACGCCTGTGATCACTCATGAACTCTTCCTGCATGCTTCCCATGTATGGCTGCCTCTTCACCCCGAAATAGTTCTCTGGGCTCTTGGCTCTACACTGTGCTTCCGACAAAAGGGGACCCATAACTTGGCGAAGTTTGCAACTTCAAACATGGCCTCGTAGTGGACTAACGTTCCTCCATCATCTGAAAGGTAGCAGGCACACTTCTCCACCGGGTAGTCAGTGGCGAGGATGGAGAGAATGGAGTTCACCGTGTAGAGTATCGGCTCGTCCACCGGGTCGACGGTGGTGACGAAGACGTCGATGCCCGGCAGCTTGGACTCGCCGGAGGAGGAGGATTCGTACTGATCTCTGATGGCCGCGATGTCCGGAACGCGCTTGGTGGGGTTGAGCTTCGGGAGCTGGTTGAGGACCCACGAGAAGCCGAACCAGACGTCCCCAACCATGGACACTGCCCAGAGCCACACGCCGTCGTGGTTCCTGTGCCGGATGCGCCACACGAAGAATGCGATGACGGCGATCAACCGCAGAAGGATCACCAACCTGACAGATATGATAACGGGCAGGCACATCAGCATATTTTCGGTACGTAGCAGTGAGTTTCAGAAGAGCGTGTGAGGACAGCCAAATCAACCTGTAAGGGTGCAGGATGCTGCCCTTGACCTTCATGGTCCGGAACAGCAGGCGTCGGCTGGAGTCGCCAGCAGGCACGTCTCCCTCGTGGACGGGCACCCAGACGTCGTTGTCCTTGGCGTCGCTGATCCGCTTGGCCGTGGGCGAGTAAGCTGCTGCTGCTGCGCTGTTGCGGCGGCTCTCCCCGTCGGCCATGCCATTGCCACCGGTGGCAGCCTCGACGTGGAGGTTGGCATTGATCCGGCGAGTCACTGCTGCGGCGGCCATCGATCTTGAACGAACCCCTCCTAGTTCGTGACAAGTTGGTGCTTCATGCTTGCTTGCCACCTGGGTGTTTATATATAGGGCCTGAAAGCAAACAAAACAGGTAGGCAGAGAGGAGTGCTCCGTAGAGTATCATTTTAATTTCTGCTGCGCCATGGTCAAAATACAGCAACAGAGAAGCCGCCATTGCTTTTCCATTCGTTCTTCAGGCCAGCCTAGTGCGTGCACTACAGGCCTGCAGCAAACCAGTCAGCTTCTGGCCGATCAAAATCAACAGGCCAAAAGTCACATTCGTGCCAAAACAAATGCTTCTCGGCTTGCGTCTTTCGAGTTTGTCAACACGGATGGATATGACATCTTTACGGAATCGTGCACGCTACCCTAGGGTTAACAGCAACGAGTTTGTTTTTATCGACATGCTTACAGCTCAGCCAGCAGGCTGCTGAAAGCCACGGGAGAACACGCGGAGTGCCGTTCTAACAGCAAGCTCTTGGACTTCGTCTTCCACCCAGCTAATCCTTCCGTGGATGCGTTACTGGTGCTGCGGTTTCCTGGCTCGATGTGGGTGTGAGAACGAACTTGAGATCGAGGAGGGAGCGCACGCACGAGACTTCGATGTCAGGCGAAGTGGTGAATCGGTTTCAGAGGGCACGGAGCACTGTTTGGGAGTAGTGTCCTCCGACTGCCCAACTCTCGATAGAAAAAGGTGAAATCAGCGGCACAACCGACGCCTGTATTTCAGCTCAGTTCGGCCACTGGTATTTCAGTGTGCCTTCTAGTGAAAGTGTTTCTGAAGAATGTTGCCTAAACTAAGTACAATCAGGTAGTCCAGGCGGCTAGAAAATCTCTGTACTTTTGGTTTGAAAATAAGGTAGGATACATTGTCGCCTTGAGGAAAAATGCTACAGACTTAATCATATTTGTTGGAAATTTAAGTTGGTCGGATAATGGTCAGAAGAAGTACCATTTGTGCAACATGGATCCTAGTTTTGAGTCGTGACTCATGAGAAGCAATTAGGTGCAAGGTTAGGATCTTTTATTATGCAATCGCATGAATGTGATGGTATTAGCACTTATAACGGTAGATTCATCAGTTCCACTCAAAAAAAAAAACTTCCGTTCAAAAAAAATGGTAGATTCCTTAGAAAGGATTGCTACTTAAAAAAAAGTGTTTCATAGGACATGATTTATGACTAAAGTTGATTATTAAATAGTGTGATCAAAGGCACCTCAAAAAACTCTGAACTCAGGAAGTAGGCAACAAATAGTCATGAACGCTTCTTTCAAAAGGAAAAAAAAACAAGAAGAGAGAGAATATGCTTCGTCGGGCTTGGGCGTAAACAACAAAACGTAGACTATATCTTAATTATTCAGCCCATCATTATCCATCGTACAGCTCACTAACCTCAGAAGCCCACCAAGCTGGTGTTCCACAACAACAATTTGGCGGAGAGGAGGCGGCGGGATCCATTCGAGGGCTCCGGCAAAATTGTCACTATCGCCGCCGCCCGCCGCCGTTCGCTTCTTGGGGATTGCTCAACTGCGCCTAGGCGTGGACCTTCGTCTTGACATGCCTGCATGGCTGCATGTAAGATTCAGTTTCCTCTGCTCTGTTTGTAAATTTCTTAATGAGCTTAGCTCTTGGTTCACGACTGATCTGATTCTATGTGCTCGAAATGTTCGATAAAATGCTATTGAGAACTGGTTGTGTATTTTTCCAATATAACTTGAGGCGACTTCTATGGCAATGTCTCTGGTTTTTTGAAAGAACGTCAGATACTCTGATTAATTTATAATTTGTTATAAACCAAAGTCTTTATGCAGTCTCAGCATTATAGTGGTGAATGCTTCCTGTTTACATAAATAAAATATTTCGCCTGGATTAACTTGTACACAAACTACTAGTTTAGCATGTATTAAATATTTGTTTTGTACATGAAAACTGTTATCCATGGTTTCCATAGCCAAGTTGCACCATGTAGTACATTTGAACAATTGAACTGGGAGTCTGGGATAAATTCCAAATAGCATGTATTTGAACTATTATGTGACACCAAGTATGGACATATTATTTTTATTTGATACTATGGAACATAATTAGTTCCGAAGTTACATTGTTTCTTTTTACTATTTCACCTAAATTGGTATAACATTAGCAAGTAAGATATGAAGAGCCACATATATCACACCAACAACTACAAAGACTGCTGGCAACAATGCCACTAGGATAATTGGTCTCTTCGCCCACCGGCCCATGATAGCTACTGCAAATGGGTAAAGGAGCACCATGATCCAAATATTGAACAGCAGGCCCAGCGCTGCATGCATCTTCTTCGCCGTTGTCCATACTCCCATGTACACCATGGCCTTGCCCATGGCCACCCCAATAGCACCGACATTGGCAACCAAAACGAACATTGTAGGAATCAGCATTGGAGTCCATTGCATTTCATACACGTCGGCAAACTTGTCATTGGTGTCGGCGTTTGTTTGCTTGGAAGTGACCCTGAAGTGTATACCCTTCTTTGTGAGGAGTGTCTTCGCCATGTGCAAAACTGCTATCGGATATGCACTTGTTGAACCGATCATGAAGAATTGCTCATTGCGCCAGTAGTCCATCCATGTGACCCCTGCCCACTTTATTTCGAGCCAGCCGATCATGTGGATCATCAAGATGATTATGAGAAGGTACACAAAATACCTAGTAAAAGGCCTCTGGATGTGTATTTCGTCAGGTATGAGCCACATTACCGGGCAAAGAGCATAGAGCAGGATGAAGAGTGATGTGACTGGGTAAACTGTCATGTTGAGGTAGGAAACACGTTGAAGAAGTTGCAGCCGCTGGCCACCAACAAGTGGGTTGTTGTGGGAGAAGAACATCTCTAGGGATCCACCAGACCAACGAACAATTTGGTGGAGGCGTTCAGTTAGGTTTATCGGTGCCGTGCCACAGAAAGCATCATGCTCCATTGTGCAATACATGGTGTGCCACCCTTGCCCATGGATACGAAATCCAGTGACTATATCTTCTGTTGCTATGTCATAGATGTAGCCAACACCCTTGCCCCAGTCAGTCCCATTATCATAAAAAGCTGTGACAACCATCTCCATCTCGTCGACAAATGTGTCATCAAGTGGTGGTGGTGTGGTTGACCTTTCTTGGTTTATGGCTTTTGACACCGAGTCTACTAAGGGTTTGGACTCTCCATACTTTTTAGATTCAGCTGTGATGTTGCCTGGTCTGCAATGAGGTGGGTCAATGCCATAGAGTGCTATTCGACGGAACATGCAACCAGTGCCAAGGTAAGATGGTCCTTGCAAGCCATTCAAGGCTAGCATGGTTCCATCAAAAAATACTCGATTGTGGTTGCCATATCGATCTGTTGGGTCAACATTGTTGAAGCGCTGAGGGAACTGAACAAAGGCAGTATTATCACCTTGCCGTTTGTCTAGCATGAAGCAGACAGCTGCGCGCAGAGCTTGAGAATTGTTGGTGTAGTGGTCACAGTCGAAGTTGATGATGAATTGCGCATTGGAGAGTAGAGCAGATACCCGCAGCAGTGCATTCAAGGCACCTGCCTTCTTATTGTGGTCGTAACTTGGATTCTTTTCGCGAGAGACATAGACGAGCATTGGCAGGTGCACAGGTATTGAAACTAGGATTTCTTCTTTCAGCATTCACCTGTGGACCATGATGATCTCCACGGCTTGGATGGTCCATCACAACCTGTTAAAGGAATCAAAAGTGTCAGTGCACTCAAAGATATGCTACTTAAGAAATCAAGAACCAGTAATGTGAACTTTAATACCTTAACAATTCCTGTATAATCTCCTTTTCTATGGTTCTCTGTTGGATCAATCCATGTACCTGGCCATTGAGTCCCATTTGCCATCCAAGTCGCTTGTGAATCTCCTTCTGGAGTTCTCATGCTATTGTAAACATCTGACCGCTTGCGAATGGTACCAGGAAGATTATCCAAGCGGATCTTAAAATCATCGTACTCCATCTGTATCCACTTATAATCATTCACGAACTCCTCCGATCCTCTCCTAATCAGTGGGGGCAACTCCAGCTCAAAGTAGTTTTCTGGTGCTCTTGGCTCAATGCAATGCTTGTGACAGAATGGAACCCAGAGAGTTGCAAACTTTGCGACCTCAACTAACGCTTCATAAAGATTCAGTGTCCCACTATCATCAGAGACATAACAGGAAAGTCTATCGACCGGGTAGTCGGTGGCGAGGATAGAGAGGATGGAGTTCATGGTGTAGAGTATCGGCTCACTGACGGGGTCGGCGGTGGTGACAAAGACATCGATGCCAGGGAGCTTAGAGGTGCCATCGGGGAGGTCATAGTGGAGCTTGAGGGCAGAGAGGTCAGGTATGCTTTTGACGGGGTTGAATTTGGGCAGCTGGTTGAGGAGCCATGAGAAACCAAACCAGGCGTCCCCGGCAACGGACAAAGTCCAGAACCACATGACATTGGAGTTGTTGTGCCTGATGCGCCAAGCGAAGAACATCAGGACGGCGATTAGGCGGACAAAGATCAGTGCCCTATCGCAGCCAAAAAAATAGCTATCAGGTGTCTAACTGTAGGAAATGCTGGTAACTGGGGTGAAAGTATGTCATCAGGTCTCTTCTTACGGAGATGCAAGTGAATGCTAATATGCATCCATAATTTCATATGTTCGTGTAAATATGTGAGCAGAATTAAGGAAACAACACTCGTGCATGTGCTAGTTAATGACGTTAGCATCCAAACTCTAAAGTAGTGCCTGAAACATGGGAGCCGCTTGAATGTGCAGGTCAACGGCTAATCAGTTAAAGAATCTTGCAAAGAATATATTAGTGCTTCTAAGATCGATCCAGGAGAATCCTAACAAGAAAACTTGGATTTTCTTTTTTGCACAGCTCCGATGTAAAAATGCAGTGTGTGCACTCACAGTTAACAGTTGTTAGCTATTAGGAATATATGTATGTATACATTTTATTTAGAAGCTTCCAATAAAACATGCATGTTTACATACTCTCCAATGATGCATGCTTACAAAAAGGTTGGGTTTGGCTGCGCAGGTGTACCTGTAGGAGTGCAGGATGGCGCCCCTAAGCTTGTACGTCCGGAACAGCAGCGGCCGGCCGTCCTCGCCGCCGCACTCAGTCGCCGGCTCGCCGCTCGCCTCTCCGCCTCGTCCGCCGCCACCCAGTACTTGCCCTCGGCGCCGGACTCCTGCTTCGTGGCGCCGGGGCCAACTGCTAGAAGTGGATCGGCGAGGCGGCGGCCATCGCCCACACTGACAGCAGTGACGACAGCGCCGTCGGCCGCCGGCGCCGGCGAAGCCATGCCTCCTGCCTAGCCGGCTACCTGTGTCTCTGACTCTCTGGCCAGGACAGGAGGAATGGAGGCGACGGCACCTGAGAGAGATTGGCTCGCGAACCTATGCGTGCAGTGGTGTGGTGTGGAGAATGGAGAGAGCAAGCGAGCTGCAGGCTGCAGCTGTATATAGGAAGCAGAGACGCGGCGTGGAGGCGTCATGGGCGCGTACGACGTCGTCGCGGCCGAGTCATGCAGAAAATGCAACAAAACCCCCCTGCGGGATCGCCGGATCGATCGATCGATCGGCGGTATGGTGCGCCTGCGCCTCCACGGCTCGATGCCGCGGCCTGCACGGCTGCACTGCACGTCTGTACGACTGTACCTGCACCCATGGATGCATGTGCCACGAGCTGACCGCGACGCAACGGAGATGGGATCACCGAACTACGCGGACGTGTCGCGCGCACGCACGTCGATCGTGTGGAGACATGTAGCCATGCAGTGTGTACTGTTTATTTTGCATTTGTTTCAGGCCATAGGAAAGTGTTACAGTAGGCAGTAGCTGCGTTGACCATATGGTATGATTAGTTAACTAGATGTCGGTGGTCAGGCATGGAATTCCGCATTATGCCAGCCGGCATGTCATTTCCTCGTTGCTGGTTCAGTTTCACCGTTGGGTGTGTTTAGATCCCAAAAAGTTTGCAAAAAACATCTCATCATCTATCATATCATCTCACATCACCTCTCACTATTCATCTGCATTTACACCAATTCTTCTCCAATTCAGTCAATTCATCTGGATCTAAACATACCCGTTGTTACAAAATTAGAGTATGCAAAACATATGCAGTTTGGTTTATTTTTCAGGATGTTATGCAAAACATATGCAGTTTTTTTTTGCAACAGAGTATGCACTATGCAGTTTGGTTTCGTGTTATCCACTCCCCTTTTTTTTCCCCCTAAAACAGAGACTTTTAAGTTCTGTCATAGGTCATACTTCTCTTACTTTTTACTAGGTACGTTGATAAATACTCCCTCCATCCCCAAAAAAATGTTCATCTAACTTTCTAATTTTGTCCCACAAATAGTGTTCATTTAACTTTTAGGGAAACTAATCTAATTAAAACAACACCCATCTCAATTTAAAAAAGTGCATTGAAAAGTGCATAGAGCCAATAAAAATGATCAATTAGTGCTTTTTCTCTGGTTCCAATGCACTACATTTATTCAGAATCCAGAAAATTAAGAAGAGTAATTAGGGGTAGTATGGTCACTTACTCACTTGTCACAACTAGTAGCGTGTACAAAATTTTTCTAAATAGACAGTCTTTGTGGGACGGAGAGAGTATATCAACGTCTATGTACTATACAAAATTAGTTTTGGTAAATCCATCATAAAATATATCTTAACGTATTTATTTGGCACTCTAAAAATGTTAATATAGTATTCGGTACAAAGTATGTCGGTTCCTAAATTTTTTTAGTAGTGCAAGTTTTTTTTTCGAATAAGTGCAAGTTAATTAATTAGACCAGATATAAAATTTACTAGGAGTATGAGTTGTTATTTGTTAATCTGGACAATTATGAATACCTCTTTTCTTTTCGAAATATTTTGTATTAAAATGTTAGTATATTTTTATTTAGGACAAACCTAAAACGTCAGTTCATGCTCATCGTACAGTATATTCAATTTTTATGTTACGACTGTCGACTGTCAACTGTCGCTTGAAAATTATTTCAATTGTGTATTGAATATTTTGAGCAATGGAAACCCAAAGGAAGTTTATAATTTAGGGATTAAGTGCATTATCACCGTGATTCACTTATACGTCTCAAGTCTTATTGTCTTGATGCTAAATGCACATTCAATCAGTTTTTTTTTTTAATTTTGAAAAAAGAAAAGAAAAGGAAAACAGAAACTTCATCCTCTTTCACTCAGAATGTCTAATGCTAGGCCCATTAATAAGACCACTTCTCTGTCTGGATATGGAAACAATCAAGCAAGCCTCTAATCTGAAAGCCCATTAAAATATGCTCTCACAACAATCAAGCCCACGAAGTCGGTTTTCGACACCAAAAGCGGCAGCGCATCAACTTGTCACGCGCACAGAGGTGGCTTGTGGCGTTCGTCTCCAGCAACGTCGCCTGGTCGCTGCCGATGTCGGACCCTTGCTCCCCACACCTCCGTAAACCTACGTGTTCTCCTTCCCACAAGTAAGCCTCTATATACTCGCCTCTAATTTGGTGGAATCAATGCTTGGTCAGTGATATCCTGTTGTCCCCCGTGTTGTGTCCTCCAAATGTTCGACCAAATGCTTCTGTGAACCACCTGTGTGCCCTTGATTCTTGCAAAACTTTGGTTAGCCTCTAGTTCTTTGAGATCAGTCTTCAGTTTGGTAGTCACGTTCTGGGAACCTGGTGTAGTGGTGTTAGATATCTGTGTTTTCCCTCCGACTTGCTGTCTGCTTGGCTGAAATTTAGTTTGAGAAGCTTTGTTTCATTTTTTTGGAATTTGTGAGTCACTCATTCTTGGCATTGCTAGGGATATATGTGGTTATATTAGGTAAGGTGTTAACAAAAAATGACTGATTAATGGCTTGATACTATTACAATAGCCGGGATAAATTAAGACTAGTAAGATAGTTTATTTCCAGTTGAATCAGAAGTCATTAGTGGTAGAGTAATTAAAGCCTAGTTTTGAGCAAAAACAACAGCTGACATTAGCTGCCAAATGTACATTTACTCTGCACCTAATGTTTCCCAGTTCAAGTGAACCGTATGATGTTGAATTCAAATGGTATGCATTCAATTAGTACCCTTTTTCATTTTTACCAAGAATACAGTGGTTTATTTGATACAATAGGGCACAATTGGTCCCTTGGTAACTACACAAGAAATTACATAGTTTTTACTGTACCACCTAGAAGGGAATAACGCCGACAAGTAAGAGATGGAGACCTACATATAGCAGGGCAACAAGTACAAAGATAACCGGCAACAAGACAACTAGGATCATCGGCCTCTTTGCCCACCGACCCATGATTGCAAGTGCAAATGGGTAGATGAGAAACATGATCCATATGTTGAACAACAGGCCTACTGCTGCATGCATCTTCTTCGCTGCTGTCCATGTCCTAATGTATACCACAGTTTTGCCCAGGGCTACACCAATGGCACCAACATTGCAAAATAGAACTAGCATTGTCGGGATGAGCATTGGCACCCATCGAAAATCATACAAGTCGGCAAACTTGTCATTGTCGTCAGCTGTTGTTTGCTTTGAAGTGACCCTGAAATGTATGCCCTTCTTTGTGAGGAGGTTCACTACCATGTGTAGCACTGCCGTTGGGTAGGCGCTTGTTGAACCGATCATGAAGAACTGCTCGTTGCGCCAGTAGTCCAGCCATGTGATCCCTGCCCACTTTATCTCGAGCCACCCAATCACGTGATTCATCGTGATGATTACAAGAAGGTACACGACATACCTAGTGAATGGTCTCTGGATGTATACTTCGTCAGGGATAAGCCACATCACCGGGGCTAGAGCATAGACCAGAATAAAGACTGATGTGACTGGGTAGATTGTCATGTTAAGGTAGGAGACACGCTGGAGAAGTTGGATTCGATGACCGCCAATGAGTGGGTTATTGTGGGAGAAGAACATCTCAAGAGACCCACCAGACCAACGCAAAATTTGACGGAGGCGCTCAGTTAGGTTGATCGGTGCAATGCCACAGAACGCATCATGCTCCATTGTACAATAAATGGAGCGCCACCCTTGCCCATGGATGCGAAATCCAGTCACTATGTCTTCTGTGGCTATGTCATAGATATACCCTACACCCTTGCCCCAATCAGTCGCTTTGTCAAAAGCACATGTCACGACCCTCTCTAACTCGGTGAGAAAGGTGTCATCCAGTGGTGGTGGTGTAGTTGACCTTTCTCGTTTTAGGGATTTTGATACTGAATCTAGAAAGAGTGCAGAGTTACCAAACCTACTGGCCTCGGCTTTGATATTCTCTGCTCTGCAGTGGGGTGGGTCAATACCATAGAGTGCTAAGCGACGGAACATGCAACCAGTGCCGACGTATGAGGGCCCTTGCAAGCCATTAAGAGCAAGCATGGTTCCATCAAAGAATACTCGATTGTGGTTGCCATAGCGGTCTGTCGGGTCAACATTGTCGAAGCGCTGCGGGAACTGGACGAATGCTGTGTTATCACCATCCCGTTGGTCCAGCATGAAGCAAACTGCAGAACACAGGGCTTGAGAATTGTTGATGTAGTGGTCACAGTCAAAGTTGATGATGAGTTGGGCATTAGTCAAAAGAGCAGAGGCCCGCAACTGTGCATTCAGAGCACCTGCCTTCTTGTTGTGATCATAGTTTGGGTTCTTTTCACGAGAGACATAGACAAGCATCGGGAGGCGCTCATCGGTGGCACTAATGTTGGGAATGTCTTCAACATTCAGTTGTGAATGCCCACGACTTGGATGATCCAAGACAACCTGTTAATTAGAGACGAATCAAAACATCAGTGACCAAATTAAGGTAACAACACAACATTACCCAACATTAAATATCCTTGAATTGAATTTAGTGGGTTGCATGAGTATCTTAGTAATTTACTCTCTCAAACAAAGACAACAACTAATATGAAGTTTAGTACCTTAGCAATTGGATCATGATGTCCTTTTCTATGGGTTTCTGTCGGGTGAATCCATGCGCCTGGCCATTGTGTCCCATTTGCCATCCAAGTCGCCTTTGCATCTCCCTCTGTAGTTCTCATGGTGTTGTACATATCAGACCTCTTGCCGATGGTATCAGGGAGCTTGTCCAAACGCACCTTGAACTCATCATACTCCATCTGCACCCTCATGTAAGCATTCAAGAACTCTTGCGATTCTCTTCCAGCCTGCGGTGGCGCCACCATCTCGAAGTAGCTCTCTGGTGCTCGCGGTTCGATGCAGTACTTGCGGCAGAATTGAACCCAAAGAGGTGCGAACTTTCCAACCTCGACTAATGCTTCGTAGAGCACCAACGCCCCGCTATCATCAGAGAGATAGCAGGCAAGCCTGTCGACCGTGTAATCGACGGCGAGGATGGAGAGGACACAATTCATGGTGTAGAGTATGGGCTCATCGATGGGATCAGCAGTGGTGACGAAAACATCAATGCCGGGGAGCCTGGAGGTGCCATCAGGGAGGTCAGAGTGCCGCTTGAGGGCGGCAAGGTCCGGGATGGTCTTGATGGGGTTGAGCTTGGGGAGCTGGTTGAGGAGCCACGAGAAGCCGAACCAAACGTCACCGACGATCGACATGGTCCAGAACCACATGACGTCGGATTTGTTGTGCCTGATGCGCCATGCGACGAAAAGGAGGACGGCAATCAAGCGCACAATGACCAGGAACCTGTGTAACATGAAAACACATCGTCAGGTCTCCCATCTCCCCATGGAAACACGAATTAATGTTTGTGCTCTTGTGTATGTGATAGAAAGGAAATAATCCTCCTGCAATATCCAGTCAATTCTGTAAGCATAAAAAATAATGCCCGGAACATAAGGCTCCGATCAACAGTTTGTTCACTAAAAGAAAATTTTAAGGTGAATATATTATGCCAGCATGATATATCTATGCTGATAAAATTAAATCTAACAAGCAGTAGGATCTATGCTGTCAAAATGTAATAAGCAACTGGAAATGCACATCTCCAAAGCAGATAGAAATTACAACAAACCGAAATACCCCCTCCCCACCTAATACCCTCTCTCTCCATCACTCATTTCTCTCCCTCACTGCCTCTCCTCCTCCTCCTCTCTTTCTCCCACCACTCATGGAGGAGAAATCCATCTCCCCACCAAATCCACCACCACCCTCACCGGAGATCGCCGGAGGACATCGCCAGCAAGCTTCTCCACCACCTCCTCCACTTCTTCCTCGCCGGGAACCAAGGAGAAGATTGCCCCAAGCTTTTCCTCTTCATCTCCCTCACGCTCGATCTACTCCAAAGCTGCTCTCCATCAACTTCTAGCACCTCACCGGAGTTCAACATATCACCGATGAGCTACCTCCTCCCTCGATTCTCTCTCTAACTCCTTTTGATTTTGGATCAAGGAAACCTAGGGTTTCAAGCACCATTGATGAGTTCAAGCTTTTAAATCTTGTTTCCCCTCGAATCCATTGCTTGGCACCTTGAGACACCCCTAGGCCCTAGGAACCTCCTAGAAGAAAAACCCCATCCAAAACCGTCACCGGGGTCACCGCTGACAAACTCGTCGCCATTCCAGATGATGTGGCCTTAGGGCCAGAAGATCCGAATAAGGCTGGGAGATCTGACTTGGATGTCCTGGTAGGGCTCTGTTGGTTTCCGGATGATCCAGCCAAAAGGTCGGATGACCATGTAGGGGCCGGATGATCCTGCAGTTTTGTCGAATGATCCTGCAGCTTTTCTGTTTTTCGCTATCTAGTGGCTAATCTTTTCCAATTGTTTCACCTATCTATCTATGCTTCCATCAAACATTGCCATGATATTTTTGCAATTTTTTTCATGTTATGGCATGTCATTTTCATACCATTGCATTTTTCATAGCATATTTATTTACTATGTATCATTGCATCTGTGTAGAGACCGAAGTGCCGAAGCAAGTGGTGAGCGAGCCCCAGCAAGACCCTATCGCTGCCGACGTCCCCGTTAACACCCAAGGAAGGCGCTGAAGCATCTTTTGAACTCTATTTTGGATCAAAGTGTACACGAGTCTTGCTTGTGCATAAGTCAATATTTATGTATATGTTTGCTTAGCGCCTATTTTTGATGCATTATCTGTCCTTGATCTAGAATAACTTCCTTTCGGTGAGTATGCTTGTTTAGATGTGACTTTTATTATTGCTTAGCTATGCTTAGCATCGGTAGAAGTCGAGAGGTGGCAAGGTCACCATCCCTCGCGAGTTATATAATTTTTGTTTAATAATACTTGGATAGTTTAATTTGGAATGACTTAAAATTTGAGCAAATATGAATGATGATGCGAGACTTGAGCAAGTGTGCTAGGGCCATGTTGGAAGTGGAATCCAAGTGGCATAGACTTGCTTGGGATGATTGAGGCCCAATCTATGTTGTCGAGTTCTTGAGCACCTTTTCGTACAACCACATGCTGATTATGGGTAAGGTAAGTCAAGTAGCATAAGTTGCACTGAGCGTTGACTGGATTAAGCACGGGGTGGGATGAGGTGTGATCAGGCTGCGTCCGGTGCACCTATATATTTTTGGCTCTTCATTCATAGTTGGGTGCGGGTATGTGAAAGGTTGGGGGTATGAATGAATTAACACTTATCCTAGGCCAAGGATATGGTCGTTGGTCTTGCATTTCGTGTGGGAAAAGTTGTGCACCCCTGCAGGGTTATAATCTATTGCAATAGCCTCGCTCCAGGTCACAGAGCACGCTCTTGATACCCAGCTTTCATAGTAGAGTTACCGAATGGAGTTCATGGAAGATTGAGCTCATATATTTTGATCATCTTTACTCATGCAATTGCTTGGCTTAAATATTATAGGTGGCTAGGTCTTTATTTGTTTTTATCACCATAAATTTGTTAGATGCTTTTTATGCAAATTAATTACCTAGTAACCATCCTTGCTACTTTAACCAAATGCATCCTCCTTGAGAGTCGACGAGTATATACTCATATGTGGACAAGTTCATAAGTCCCGCTGAGTACCTTTTGTAATCACAGTACTACTTATAAGTTGTTTGCAGGAGACTAGCGGCAGGATGCAGACTTTGGCTATTTCTTCTTTCCCGCGGACGAAGGTGCGGGTAGGGAGAGAAGCTAGCTTGGAGGAAGGCACTATCTTCATATAGTGTCAACCTTCTTTTGAGGTGGTTCGTAAGTGCCATGCTAAATTATTTCTGCTGTAAAATCTCTGTACTGGTTGTAATTGACTTGAATGAATCTATTTATGTAAGTGATGGATTGTGTTTGGATTTGCTAATGGTTATGGTGTTATTGTTGTGCTTTGTGAGGTGTGTTTAAATCTTGGGTAACCCTCATGACACATCTCAAGATCGGAGTTATTCCCTTTTAATTGAGTTGGTCTGTGGTGGTGACTTGATTAGAAGGGAGTGATTAACAGAAACTATTTACAAAATCAGCTGTGTGTCTATTCCTATCCATGCCATTTTGCCATGCATGACCATTAAATAGCTGAACTGGGCTGGCTTACCTGTAGGGCTGCAGGAGAGCGCCTTTGACCTTGTACCTCCGGAACAGCAGCGCGCGGCCGTCCTCGCCGCCGGACTCCTTCGCCGCCCGCCTCTCCACCTTGTCGGAGGCCACCCAGTACTTGCCCTTGGCACCGTGGCCGGCCTTCTTTGCGGCGGCACCGTGGCCGCTCGCGCTCGCTAGAAGCGGGTCGGTGAGGCTGCCATTGGCCGCATAGACAGCACCCGCTGCCGGCGCCTGTGAAGCCATTCCTAGCTGGCAATGCAAGGCCTAGCTGGCTGCGATCGTCTTCCTCTTTTGCCAAAGAACAGAGGAAGGTGAGGGCACTGCCAATTAGCCAGCGCAGGGGTACACGACGGGAGGAAGCCAGGAGCTGCGCTTATATATAGGAGAGGCAGTCATGTGAATTGCATTCATGATTCACGTGTGTACACTACTGACCGGATGGTGATAGTTGGAAGAAAATACTCTGCAGCCGTGCCGCACGCCGCAACTTGACAAATGACAATACTGCCCGCGCAAGCCGAAAGCCGAGTGGTTTTCCGCCCCCAGCACTCGGCCCGCTCTCTACTATACCTGATCATGTGTCGAATTCGGGTTGGGTCGTGTAGGGTTGTCGGGTTGAAATTCATGGCACGCGTCCGGACCGCAACACAGTTGGGTCGGGTCGGATTCGGGTTTTTATGTGTAATTTTCGAGTTGAGTCGGATTTTTTCTTGGTTCGAGTGAAAATTTAGGCCCGCGTCCGACCTGTCGCACGGTTGAGTCCGGTCGGGTTTTTCATGGTGGGTCGGGTCGGGCGGTCCATGATCGTGTCTACTCTAGATCCAGCCCATCAATCAGTCGCTTTCATGAAATATATTGAGCTTCCACCAATGAAAATGGAAACAAGGTGGACTACTAATCTAATCACGATGACATTCTTCTCACGACACACTTGAGGTTAAGAATGGATTCAGATATGATATGCATAGATTCAAATTCGGATGTCACTTTTCACCAAAATTTATTTCGAATTCGAATCGAATACGAATACAAAACGGATAGATTTGTTTTTTATCGATGAGTAAAAAAATGTTACTACTAGTTAGCAAATATAATTTATTCATTAAAAAAATATAATATATGTAAAATTAACATGAATAGCCATATTAAAATTAATTGAATTTTATTATTGCACATCACTAGTAATATTAGACTAAAATAATTATTTATTAGATATTTTTTAATGTACATCATTTTTAGGTAACAATGTTGAATTAACATCATTTTGTAATTATTAATTAGTCATCAAAATAAGTTTTAGATGGCTTTATTACTATATTCTACACGGATACGGATAGTGTCGGATAGTCCACATTTTTGTTAAATACGAATATGGATCTGGATAGAGAAAATATGGAAAATCGAATACGAATACATCCATTTAACCTTATCATTAAAAACGAATATGAATACGAATATCCATATTAGTATTTTTTTACCGAATACAAATTCGTATAATTTGGATATCGAGACATCTGAATCCATCCTTTATCATTAAAAACGAATACGAATACAGATATCCATATTAGTATTTTTTTATCGAATACAAATTCAGATCATTCGGATATCCAGACATCCGAATCCATACTTAAAGGTGTTGAAAAATAGCTAATGGAGAAATTTATTTAATAAATCCTAAAACATGAGTGTAGTAACAATCAATAGTCTCATTTGCTTGTTTGAGTTGAAGGAAACCAACTTAAATAGGAGAGCACTCTTACCGTCTGTTTGGTTGGAAGGAGAACTCCAACCCAGATGGGTCGAACCCCTTTTCAGGGTGTTTGGTTGGGGAGCGAAAGGGGACGGAGCGAACCCACTAGGGAATATTCAGGGTAGATGCGGGTTGGCTCCATCTGTCGAAATCTGGCGGATGGAGCCAACCCCCGTTTCTCCGTTGCGGGTTCCATTCCTCGTCGCTCTCTCCGTCCACGCGCATGATGCGCTCCTCCAGGTCTACCCGTGCGGCAGCGGTCCACAGCGGGCAGTAGGCGCTCCTCCATGGCCGCGGGCAGGAGGTGCTCCTCCATGGCCGCGCGCGACGACGAGCTCCTCCAGGGCTGCGCACGGATCCATCGGCCATTGACCGCGGCTTGCTCATCGACGGTGAGCTCCCCGCACGAACGGGAGGCACCTTCGGTCGTCTCATCATTGCGGACCCGATGGTGGCCTTGAATCAGGCACGGACGACGCGACGCGACCGGTGCTTGGCACGGCAGCGGCTCTGGCGGACGGCGGCGACGAAAATTGGCGAAACAAGCTCGCCAGCCTCTGGCGGCGGCGGCACCAGGCAACGCGAGCGGCAGAGAGGGGCGGAGAAGGTGAGAAGAGCGAGGACGAGCGGGGCGGGGCGGTGGGATGCTTGCCCGCGCGGTGGAATCCTCCATGGAGTTCCGCTTGAGGAAGACAAAGAGGCTCCAACAAAATTTTATTTCACTCTCGGGGTTGCTTATGTAAAAGTAAGTAGAGAAGAAATTTCAGATCCGGCCCTGATGGATTTCAATAAATTCTAGGATTCCTGATGCAAAGTGTCAAAAATTAATACTGCTAAACCTTCATCCGTTCTCTGTTCCCAATACCTCCAACCAAACATCAGATGAAGCCGTTCCGTCCCCAGAATTAAGATTGCAACCAAACAAAAGATGGAGCCGCTCCGTCCCTAAAACTAGGGACGGAGCCGCTCCGCCCTGCTAGTCCCACAACCAAACACACATTTACTTTTCTAAATATGTAATTGAAGGAGAGAATGTACAATATGTGGCGGGCTCTACTGCTCTGGGTGACACCAGCAAGGCACACGCACCATGCTTAACTTCTGGATATATGGGCATCAGGCAATATAATACCTGCCCAGTTCATTTTTTCAGATGAACAAGAGGTTCTCATGGATGCCACTTCGTAAAGACTTAACAACTATCCAGTAATTTATTATTTGGCCTCACATGCCTCTGTTTAGTTTCCTAAAAGTTCTCAAAATTTTCACATTGCAGAACACGCTTCTTAATGTAAAAATTTTACCATTTTTACCAAAAATTTCACGAAACTAAACGGTGTCGTGGACCATGATGGGTGCAGCAGTACGGGCAATGGCGGACAACTGCAGGCGCGCCGGTGCTGTCGTCAGCAGCAGCAGGGCCAGCCGCGCTTGCCATCGACAGGGACGTGAAGGGATGCCAATCGATTCGGTCCCATGGAATCATGGCCTCGTGTCATTCTCATCTCTTTTACGGTGGACCACACCACCAAGTAGTAGCATACAGTATATAGTTACTTTTTTTAAAAGTAAATAGATAATAATTTTTACCATCTTTTAATAAATTTGGTAATCTCGGGCTGAGAAAAAAATTCATTTATGACAAAAAATTTTGAAATGAAAAAAAACATTTTTACAATTTTTTGCTCCATCATCGGCGTCGCCGGCGATCCGATTCGACCGGGGATTCATTACCGAAAAGCTACAGGTACGAGTATTATTGTCATGTGGAGTATGCACGACGACTACAAAGTAAAAAGGAGACACGTCACGTCCCTCCCTTTTTTTTCTAGTACTCTGCACTTGCTACTCCATATACCTGTTTAGTTCGTTGAAAAATTTTGGACCAAATTTTTGAAGTTCCCTTCTAAAGTTTATTAAGAGTATTAAATGTAAACTACTTACAAAACTAACTACACGAATGAACTAGAAATCGCGAGATAAATCCATTAAGCCTAATTAATCTGTCATTAGACATTGATTACTGTAGCACAACGTTGTCTAATCATGTCATAATTAGTTTCATTAGATTCGTATAGAAAATTAAGGTAGAGGTCGTGAAATGTGTTTTGTCATTAATTCATATTTAATACTTTCTAATTAGTGTCCGGAGATTGATGTGACGGGTAGTTGGTGAAAAATTGGGAACTAAACAGGATTTTTGTGCGCGTGGAACTCTTGTGCACAAAAAATTCATAAAAGTGACGACGGCCACAGCCCACAGGCAGACACGACGTATTGTGATCGAAAGGAACCTCACCTCAACTACGTATTACACTCTCGTATGTACGTACCAACAGTGCTACAAAGCTAGCCATTGAATTAGGGAAGGAATACACGTACGTACATGTACATCTGTAGTAGGGATGCCAATCGATTCGGTCCCCTGGAATCATGGCCTCATGTCATGCTCATCTCTCATCATGGTACCCCAGCTTGATGGTACCTCTACCTCCAAACAATTTGATGGTACCTCTACCTCTACCTGTTTTGGAGAAAGCGGGCGGAAACACATTACACATCACGACTCAGGACCACGGGGCGTCGATTGGCACGGTGCCACACAGGCGACAGGTTGCCAGAGAATTTTTCGTCGATTGGCACGGTGCCACACAGGCGACAGGTTGCCAGAGAATTTTTCTCCGAGGTAAGGAATGGAGACAAGTGAGAAGGGGAACGGTGCACGGCGGACCGCCACACAATTTTTGTTCTTCTCGGTGGTCATGCTGGTTGTTTGGTCGATCCGGAAAGAGCGGAACGCAGGCACCCAGGAGGAACTGCGGCGACTTGGTATACTCCATTTGGAGAGAAGGCGAACTGTGGGTTCTTGCGTCTTGCCGGAGCTAAATGGATGGCGGCGTTGGGCTGGCCATCATTAGGGGCAAGGAGTAGTGCAGAGCGTCTATTATTAAACCCAATTTAGGAGGAACTAGGTGGTTTTTCATTAAGAGGAAAATGAAGCATGTAAATCCGTCCTCGATGGGAATCGAACACAGAAGCGGTGGCTTCCACACCCGGGAAGCCCACCAACTGGGCTACGCCCAGTCCTCGTCAGTGCAGAGCGTCGTCTAGTTTAGTACATCTTAGGCACCTTGGACGGGATTGGTTGTATCAGGTGCCATACAATACGTCTCTTACCGATGTAAAACCCGTGTGTCCAGATGGCTCGTGTTGTAACAAACTATTATTAATACAAAGATACGCACCTCTTGCCAGGGGCGGAGCTGCGACTAGGGCCGCCCAGGTCAGGGCCCTAGTCGTAGCCCAACAAGGTCCACTATTGTTCTTATTTTTTTTTGCTCAAAAACTAGTCTTCAAAGGCCCATTAACTAGGGAAAGCAACCGTCAGTAGAGGAGCGCCAGCCCACCTACCAAGCCGTCGCCTGGTGCTCTTCCGGTCTTGCGCCCTGCCGCACCGGTTGGAAGAAGGTTGGCTGTCGTGTGCCCGTCTCTCCACCGCCGCCTCGCCGTTGGCACTGGCCGCGATCAAACTAGAGCTTCGTCATAGGAGGTCGATCCACAGGCGAGCTAGAGCGCCGCAAGTCCTCTCTGCTGCGAACCCGTGAGCGCTGGCCGCGCCGTCCCTGCTGCGCGAGCTGGATCGATCTCCCCGTCGGCACGCCGCCGACCGCGTGAGCTGGATGTCCTCCGCGCGCGGCTAGCCGCGCGAGCCGAAGGTCCTCTACGGTCGCGCCGCTGGCCGGACTAGAAAAGGTTCACGGTGCCGTTCAGGCAAGTTCGATGACAGGTGGGACCAGTCAGTAACATGTGGGGCCATTGAATTAGGGCCCTAGTCGTTATCAAAAGCTAGCTCCGCCACTGCCTCTCGCGCGATTTTTCTTCTTCTCCGGTCCTATCGACATGCATGGTTTGGTCTATAAATGGGAACCGGAGAGCGAGCGAGTAGTGCACCAAAGTCCGATCAATCCTGATGAGCAGAATGCTAAAAAAAATCCTGATGAGCAGCTAGCACACACTGCACTGCAAGTAGTAGAGTAATAAAAATTTAAAACCAAGTAGTAATTAATTAAATCAGGCGCTGCCGCCATGTCACAAGCTCAACACGTGAATTGCATAATGCTCTATCTCCTTCCTTCCCATCCTCTCTAAATTGTCCTTTGCCAAATTGCCAGCTAGACGATGATTGCATGCACGAGCACGACCTGGAGCCCCTATCACCATCCGGTCAGCAGCGTACACACTACGTGTACACCACACGTGAATCTTGCATGCACCGATGCACGTACTGGCGTACACTTGTCACACCTGATTTTCGAAGAGAAACCAAATACATCTCATATGTGCATCAGGATCAAGTTTACACACATATGATAGACGTCATGAGTGAAATATTCATAAATAGTATTAAAATCATTCAAATGTTTAACCATCACATTATCTTTTATTACACTCAGACGACAGACTCGAAGTTCTTTAAAACGAACAAACGATAATTAGATGAAGCAACTCCGTCTTCAGCTTCCACAGGTACTTGACTGGGAGATTGCTGTCGACCATATACCTCTGGGTACCCATACAAGGAAGAATACGAACTCATACCATAGATCCTTGTAATCCTACTAGGACTCATACCATGTAATCTTACTAGGACTCCTATCTTGTAACCGACTAGGAACCCGCCCCCTGAACTATATAAAGGAGGGTCGGGTACTTAGGAGGACAGGCCAACACCTCAAGGTGAATCCCCCAACCCCTCCGGGGAACACCCAAGCGCAGGGCGCCATACATGATACTCCAAACAGAACGTAGGGTCCGCTACTCCGGCGGTCCGAACCTGTATAAATCTGTGTCCCGTGTCCTCGCGCGTACCTTTGAGTTCTAGGTCTGGCGATTCTCCACCGCACAATCTACTACCTCGGGTACCCCCTTGGTAGGCTCAGTGGCCAAAACACTGACAACTGGCGCACCAGGTAGGGGTGATCATCAAGATCATCAGGCGAATTCGAAGGACATCAATCAGAACTCCAACCAGCAATTGCTTTCTCGCGCAGCAACCCGCCGGCTTCGAGGGCCTTGATATCTTCTTCCCTCATCTTGGATTTCTTCCAAGAGACGGCCTGGCTCGGAGGCTTCGTGATGACTACTGTTTTGTACTTCGGCTCCGGCAACTGATTTTTGCCGCGGCCGGACTTCCTCTTCTGACCCTTGGACGGTGATGGCTTCATCCTTCCAGTCACGAGAGTTTTCTTTCGCATGGACTCAAGGGCTGCGAGGGGGTGGAGGTGGAAGCACTTGGCGATTTGGGCGCTCGAGCTCTGCGGCGGTTAAGGATGCTAAGGCTTTCTGGATCTAAGGGTGAATGAAAGTAGTGAAACCCTAAGGGATACCCCTTCGGGTATTTATAAAACCAAAACCCTAACGGTTCGACCTGGTGACCCTTCGTATTCAACAGATTGGTTTCACACAGGTAAATTTTCGGCTAAGTCAGAGGACTCAAAACCAAGACCTGCTCGGCTCCATCTCGGGGCCTCGACTACTCGATGGAATTGGATTTCACTCAGCTACAGTTCACTGAATTCAGACCACTATTTTACACTCAAATTGGACCATTCAATTCGAGAAAGTACTCAACTCAAGTCTCGGGGGCTCTGTGCCACGTGTCCTTCAGTTTTTCTCAGGATTTTTTGGGATTTTTTGACGAAGACTACTGATTGACCCTCAGCTTGAATTGTCAATTCGAACTAAGGCTCGGGGACTACATCCATATAGGATGCGATTTTTGCAAATCGCATTCCTATATTATTTCTTCGGATTCTCCGAGGATTTTTCGGAGCAAGATCAAAGAATAAATGATTGACCCTCAGCTTGAATCTTGGATTCGACCTAAGGCTCAGGGGCTTCATTCCATATGGAATGCGATTTCAGTAATCGCATTTCCATATGGATCTTTGATGCAAAGATTTCAAGAACGAAGCGGGTATTATTGAAGACCTTCAAGGGAAGTACTCGGGAACGCTTGGGAACAACTCGAGAAGACTTCAAGACTACTCGTGGAGTTAGCTGGAGTACCTTCCAGCCTCGTGACGATTCAAGTACTATTGAAGATTGAAGCTTGTAGAACTCGGGGACGCTTGGGAACTACTCGTGGAGACCTTCAAGACTACTTGGAGCATCGCACTCGACTACAAAGTACTCGGGGGCTTGTCGACTGGGCATCCCTGGGCCCACCAACACATTGTGGGCCATACCTGGAAGATGAGTTCCTGAACACCTGGATTACTCGACTAGTGGGCCACGGTGCTAGTACCGTGGACCACAAGGCAAGACAAGATGGACAAGGACTTGTACTAAGACTAGGATAGCTTTCCATACCATGTATAGGCTACTCCGGGTCCTACTCGAATAGTACCCTTGTACCAATCCGACTTGTAACCCTGCCTCCCGTGGCATATAAGGCAAGGCAGGGACCCCTCTCAAAATATACGTAATCAATACAGAGCCACGCAGCATACAGGACGTAGGGTATTACGCACATTGCGGCCCGAACCTGTCTAATTATGTGCCCTGTGTCTCACCATCGTGTTTCTGATCTCGGCGAGCCCCACCGCACAATCTACTACTTCGGGTACCCTGTCGTAGGCTCAGTGGCCAAAACACTGACAGCTGGCGCGCCAGGTAGGGGTGATCGTCAAGATCATCAGGCGAATTCGAAGGACATCAATCAATCTGCTCGCGCTGGCTTTCGAATTGCGTGTCAGCAGTTCGATGCGTCAGGACCAAGTCAAGACGGAATCAACTTGATCTGTTCTGTGTAACTCGCAGCAGTCTACTCGACGAATCATCATTTTCTCTCTGCATACGAGTTCTAGACTGAATCAATTTCGAAGCTGCTGCCCAACGTAAAGCGCCTCGTACTTGCTGCTCCGAGTTCGAATCAAATTCGAATTTGGTGCTGACTTGATGCTCCACGTCAAGACCAGAGGCTGCCGCATGCAGACACAGGAATTAACATCCAGCGAGTACTCTAGTAAAAAGAAAAGAAAAATCCTAAAGCTTTGGGCCTCACGCATGCGACATGCCCAAGCTGTCAATTTGGGATCATTGCTATGCGCACACACGGGAAGCTACCAGGAAGCTCCATGATCGATGCTTGATGCACGCAATCATCGTACCCGAGTACAATTACGTCGACTTCCTTCGGCAATATCAACTCGCCGTCGACTACTTCAACTACTCGAGTACAACTACATCGCGGCTCGGCTACTCGTCGTCTGGTTGTACTGGCTCTACTGCGCCTATGCCGTGCATCCGGATGCGCCGCCTCGCCGCTCGACTTCTCGTCGGTCGGTCGCACTGGTTCTCGCCGTGCGCCCGGTCACTTCGTCTCGCGGCTGCACCGGTTCTACCTCGATAACGCCATGCGCTGCTGCGACATCGTCTCGTGGTTGCATTGGCTCTAATTCGACTACGCCGTGCACCGCCTCGACTTCGTCTTGCGGCCACACCAACTCATCGTGGACTACTTCAGCTACTTTTCTCGGCTAGTTTCTACTAGAAAACTAGTCGAGAACTGTTTCTGCGCCCCCCACAACTAGTCGGACCCGCCTCCGACTAGTCGACTTCGTCAACACTCTTCCACGAGTTCATTCAAAACCCGCTCCGGCGATACAAGCCAACTTCGGTCGCGTCTCCAGACCGCTCCTGCAGTATCAGTGAGTCATTTATGTTAAATAATTACTTTTTTCTTCTTCTTTGGCTTGTTTTGCGCATGCAGGACAACACACCAAGGATTACTTATTGGTGTACGCTTCTCAACAGATTTTTCCACAAGAGCTACACTATGCCGACTACTCTTGGGACATATCAACAAGTCGCCACGAGCTCACTCCATCATCTCGGGAGCTTTCCCAAGGAGGCAACTTCTAAAGTCCGCTCCGCGCGGCAATCTAAAGTCGACTTACTCAAGTCGCATTTACAAAATTCATTCTAAATGGCATAAAGTCGACTTACTCAAGTCGCATTCTTAAAGTCCACTCCGCGTGGTAATTTAAAGTCGACTCCGGTCGCACCTTCGCCCGCTCCGGCGGCATACTGCGTGTGTAAGCTTCGATGGAACCTAGCTGTAAGTGGCCCTCGCGTCCTGGCAACGATGGTACCTAGCTGCACGCGGTCTTTACTATTCGTACCATGGGTCTGAAATGCATGGCCCTAAGTACTCTCGCTCTGCCCAACTTACCCTGGGTCTCTCTGTTATCATGTCGATCCATACTCTAAGGTCTCCCTGTTACCATCCGATCCTTACTCCGGGTTCCTGCTTCTATGCCGATCCCAGGCTGTAAGTGATTCTCAGGTCCAGGCGATTACCTAGCTGTATCCGGTTTTCTGATCCAGGCGACTACTCAGCTGTAAGCAGCTTTTGGGTTTGAGCTACATCCTCTCCAGGCGGCTTCGGCTGCGACTACTTGTAGGGGATCATGACAATCCTCTCCAGGCGGCTTCGGCTGCGACAACTCGTAAGGGGTCACGATAACCCTCTCCAGACGACTCCGTGTCGTATATTTAATCAAGAGGCTGCAGCCTAGAGTAACACCCTTCATAGTAGGGTCTCAGTGGAACTCCAACACATTGAGTTCACCACACTGTCCCCTACGGTCTTACTCGTTCTTCGGAACATTCTTGCGAGTACTCTCTCACTAGGCTCATAGCCTCAGAGGTACTTAAGACATTGTAAACTCTGTACAATGTGCTTATTTCACAACAAAGCCTTCTTTTATGCTGCTACAGCTAAGGTGTTCAACTCGTTGTGATTAAGCTAACGTTCTTCGGAACATCCTTGCGAGTACTCTCTCACTAGGCTCATAGCATCAGAGGTACTTAAGACACTATTATTCAATAGTGTATCCAGATATTGTAAACTCTGTACAATGTGTGTGACAGAACCGTCCAAATTAAATCCCATTTAACACACATAACCCATCCACTTGGTCATTATGCGTTAAAGAGGAGTTAACTTGTCGATATCTGCCGGGTCAAGCCCGGAAAATCACTTATAACACAGGATCGAAGATTGCACACTAAGACTCACACGACGGCGAGTTCAGAGATAATTAAAACAACCTTAACACATCATATTCATCAGTTATTCATTATTACAAAACCAGTTCCATACAGGAAGGTAAACAGTTCAGAGTTTGAAAACACAGCGGAAATAAAATACTAAACGTCATAAGAAACATCACGGGAGGCCATCCATGATATCACTAAGCACGGTCATCTTCCCACTCAGTTCCCAAAGGGTGGGAGAGAACCAGTCCACGAATACCATCAACACATCAACGCCTGCAAAAAGGTATCAACAAAGTAAGGCTGAGTATACTAATACTCAGCAAGACTTAACCGTCGGGTGATGGAAAATCACCAACTCTCTAGACATGCAAAGCTTTTTGGCTAGTGGGTTTCTTTTGCTGAAAAGCAACAAAGAGTATGTCCTTACTTTCAAGTTTTAGCTCAAAATTCTAGTTATTTATCCATTACTAGATAAGCACTACTGCAAGCATAAGTTATGCAAACAATTAAGCATACAACATTATTACTTCTCAATTCCATCATTAAGGGACATAGAGTGTATGGATAAGCAATCTCGGGTAACGGTGAGAGGCCGACGGTCGATCAATTAATAACCTTGCAAGGTGGACCTAAACACATGGGAGAATGCATACCCCATCATACAACCACAGCCCATACAGGGTGGGGTACACACCAACCAGGCGGTTCTCAATCATCCTCGGTTCAGGAACAATGTCCACAGTCCCTAGTACAAGGTTACCCGGCCTGGACTTACATCTTTTGCCACCCGGATCCACACATGCACCACTGCCTAGAACCTGGGGAACACTCCCGGGGTAGTGGTAGAGAGTTCTCTTACCGGATCAAAAAGGTACTAGGCTTACCGGTCCCATTCCCGGCAAATGCTTAGTACGTTCAAACGCTTAACCACAGACCTACTTGGCCGGAGCCGGTCCCATGCTCTTACCACATGAGCGGGTAGGTTTAACCATCTTATGATTCCAACAAAAGACACCTATAGCTCGCGAGTGACGAACATCACTCGACTTCTACCGGGTCCTTAGAGCATGGCAACTAGTGACTTATCATTCTAGTATTGGAACATAGGAACCTAAGATCATGCATCTAGGATTTCAATTCAACTCCTGAAACTTAAATGCACAAACATAACAAAGAGAGTTGCATAAGTTGAAAACATAGGTTATGCTCCGGGGCTTGCCTTCACTTAGCAAAGTTAGTTGGAGATCCTCCGAACTTGGTTCGGGTCTTGTTGTAAAACCACACGTTCACCTTCTCCTTCAACTAGCTCTCCTTCAGCTTCCGACACCAACGCGTAGCTCTTGACCGGAGGTTCTACACGACATGCATATGCATAACTTTAAGCATTCGTTTTTAAGAAGGGAGAACTCAGTTTAATTAAAGGAATTGTATGTTTGTTATTTATCTTTCTTATTTGATGGTGACTGTGTGCATATCTAAATTAGTTGACTTATTTAACTTCACCAAAATAAAAGGTGTTGTTCAGGGTGTACTTTGGTGAGCTTTGTGATTCAAATTTGCATCACATTAAAGGTGATTTTTTATTTCTCTTTTATTTCTCTTATTAAGCTTGATTTACTTTGAAAATTAATTCTGGATGTTCCACACACAAACAAACAGAGACAAAATTAACACAAGCACATCCCATAGCAACAAAGCTACTGCCCAAAATTTAGATCAAACTAAGCTTTAGGCTGCACATAAAAATAAATCTAACAAGATCTAGCTGACTTAAACATGATTAAAATCTACAGAAAGATCTATACATGATTTAGCCTTAAGAAATTACACAGAGCGTAAACATGGCCTTACTGAGTTACTCACAAAATTTCGGAATAAACTAAGCTATAGATCTAGCATAAAAATTACAACACTAAAACACCGCTAAAAAGGTAAATAAATCATACAGCAAGATATAAGCATGCATTGAGGCTACAACTTTTACCACATCCAAAACAAGATAAAACAAGATTACTCAAAAATTACCATGACCAGAAACTATTTAAAACATGCTTTATTAAAAAGGCTCATTTTAAAGACATAAATTAATTAGAGCTAGATAAACATGTTAAAAGCTACTGATATTTTTACCCTAGCTTCATCTAGGTATAAACAGGCTACTGCAAAAAGATCAACTTTATTTTCTTAACACATTATTTAAAACTAATCAGGAACTTAAAAGCTGCCATATATCAGAATTAAATCATAAACAAAGATATATAACAGATCTATGTGCAATATTTCTACACAAGGGCAAACATATCAAGGCTAACAACATATTAAAATTTCACAGGCAGATCAGTTATGGATTTCAAATAATTGCAAATCTATTCAAACTGATTAATTCAAAATTATTTAAAATCTAGAAAGAAATTTATAAAATTCCTTTCTAGAAAAGTTGCATCTGTTCATGTAGAGCTCAGAACATTTGGATTTGCATTTTTCTGATTTTTATTCGATTTATTATGCATTTTAGAAGATCTCAGCCTTTTAAAACAAAAACTTAAGAATCTATTTTCATCCGAGTCCTCGACCAGAAATAATCTCCACAACCATGCCCTTATACTTACACCGGGGTCCCTACATTTACAGAACGACCCCTGGAAAGAACGGATCTTTCACAACTCTACCCTTGGGCATGGTCGCGGCACAGCCGGCCGGAATTCGGCTCGCCGGCGGCGATCCAGGGCGGGGAAAAGGGCGGAGGAGTTCCAGGTGGTCACCTTGGTTCGATCCTGGTGCTCAGACGCGACGGAGGAGTGGCCGGCGGTGACGATCGGCGGAGAGGCGGATCTCCGGCCGCTGGCACGGCTGCTCCGGCGAGCTGGTTGACCGGGGGGTGTCAACACATGGCACGGGCGGCTCTAGGAGGACAAGGCGGTGCTGCTCGAGTGCTTGGACGGCGACGAGCGGGCTCGGGGTGAGGACTTCGGCGACGAGGCGGAGCTCCGGCCGCGGAGACGACTTCTCCAGCGAGTTGTCCGGCAATGCACGGCAACATGCGCCCGTGGGAGCTCCTGGTGGGTTGTGTGGTCCTGCACAGGGGCTTGGATGGGGACGGGGTGGCTCGAAAACCGTGGCTTCGCGGTGGCGCTCCGGAGGTGCACTGCAACAGCCTGGTGGCGTCGGACGATGGCGCGGCGAGCTCAGGGAAGCTGCCCCTTTTATATGCGGGTGCTAAGTGGTGTGGCGCTGCCACGGACGAGCTCCAGCTGGCCAGCCAGGTGCGACGTAGAGGGCGACGTGGCGCTGCGTGGCGGTGTGCATGGCGGCCAGAATGGCGACGACTCGATGCGTGGCGAAAACGGGGGTGTGTGCGCGACAAGTGGCGCCAGGTGTCACGGGCAACCTCGGGCACCGCAGGCCCGTGACCGTGTGGGGCCCACCTCGGCGTTTGTGCCAGGTGGCACAGGCGGGAGGGCGCGTGGCACGCGTGACACACGGGCGCCGGGGCGCGGTCCGCGGCGCGACGTCGAGGCCCAGGGCGCGCTCACGGCGATGGTTGCAGCAAAACGTATTCAGCTTAGGGTACTTTGACCAAGTAAAACAATTGAAATCCAAATGGAACTCAACTTTTGGCCAAAACCAAGGTTGTAGAGGAGACTACCCTTTACAACATTTGCAAAAGCCGACTAGTGAAATTCTCCACAGATTGGGCAGAAATTTGAATTGAAAACCAGGATTTTCTCGGCGCGGTCAACTCAGTACTCTGGCGTTTGACCAAGTTTTTGAGGTGCTTCCACTCAAAATTTGAAAGTCTGCCAATTGAATGAAAAGTGTCCCATGAAATTCTGCACAACTTTTGTATTGGCCGATTTTTTAGTGCTTTGGGAAATTTTGGAGATTTGAGCGAAGTTCTAAAGATGGGTATGTGAACTAAAGGTTTGACCTTGGTAAAAGGGGTTTGACTTTAAGATTTGGATACTTCTCACTCAAAACTTGAACTTCAACCTTAAAGATGAATGGCTAAGCTTGAGGAAACCATCAACTCTCATATTGGTAGATTTTTGAGTTGTTATATAAATTCTTGTGATTGGGGGCTAAGTCATCCAATGTACTCAGAAATTCCTTTAAAGAAGTTGACCAAACATGATAGGATTAAACGCCTTCTTTAATCCTTGATTTCCAAAAGTGTCAAACTTCCATGTTATGTTCTTGAATCTTGGTGACAACTTCCAGACTAGAAAAGTTTAAGCTTTGAGTGAATTTTGAGCTCAGGTCCAAACTAAACTTTGCTCCTAATGGTGTTTTCACCAAACATTCTTTACTTTTCCTTTAACACCATTAGGTTTAGGTTAACTCCTTGATTAAAAAGAGATAAACACCTGGGGTGTTACAACATGCTTGCGAGTACTCTCTCACTAGGCTCATAGCCTCAGAGGTACTTAAGACACTATTACTCAATAGTGTATTCGGACATTGTTCTCGACGCAATGTGTTTTTTCTAGATGGCTCCGGAGGCAAAACATTTCATTTTTCTATTTTTTAATTCGCTTTTTTGCTTTCCGGGACGTGTTTTTTTTGGCTTTTCAGCTTTGTGTTTCGGGCTTCACTCTTGGCTCGAAGTACTCAAAGTCTGCTCCGCATGGCACAAAGTCGACTTACTCAAGTCGTATTCTAAAGTCTGCTCCGCGCAGCACAAAGTCGACTCCGGTCGCATTTCAAAGTCCTCTCCGCGCGGCACAAAGTCGACTTACTCAAGTCGCATTCTAAAGTCTGCTCCGCGCAGCACAAAGTCGACTCCGGTCGCATTTCAAAGTCCGCTCCGCGCGGCATAAAGTCGACTTACTCAAGTCGCATTCTAAATCTGCTCCGCGCAGCATAAAGTCGACTTACTCAAGTCGCATTCTAAAGTATGCTCCGCGCAGCACAAAGTCGACTTCGGTCGCATTTCAAAGTCCGCTCCATGTGGCATAAAGTCGACTTACTCAAGTCGCATTCTAAAGTCTGCTCCGCACAGCACAAAGTCAACTTACTTAAGTCGCATTCTAAAAGTCTGCTCCGCGCAGCACAAAGTCGACTTACTCAAGTCACATCTCTAAGTCGACTACTTTAGTCGCGTCACAAAGTCGACTACTCTAGTCGCATTCTAAAGTCCGCTCTGATGGCATAAAGTCGACTACGGTCGCATCTAAAGTCCGCTCAGACGGCAACATTACCACTCGAAGACGACTCGAGTAGTCTATGCTACTTTTCAAGTACAACGGCTTCACGCCAAATTACTACTCAGAGACAACTTCAGCATGCTCCATTCGTTCTTCAGCTCGAGGGCTCAACTCTAATTACTACTCAACGTGGCTCATATAGCTCACTCGGCTCATAATCTCGGGGGCTGGATGCTACAAGAGTACTCGGATGATGGCTTTTGCGAACTGAAGACCCTTGGATTGATCATCTAATCACTTCAAGGCTTGGGGGCTACTATGCTACAACCATCAACCTCTTTTTTCAAGACGGAAGATGCAGATTCAAGATTGACCCTCAGCTTGATTCTTCGATTCAAACTCAGGCTCGGGGGCTACACTCCATATGGAGTGCGATTTTTGCAAATCGCACCTCCATATAGATCAAGACTTCAAGACAAGATAGATATTTTTTGAAGACTTCCTGGGTTAGAACTCGGGGACGCCTGAGAACTACTCGGGAATGATTCAAAAGTACTCATAGATGAACTAGAGCACATTCCACTCTTTCGGAAATTCAAGTACTATTGAAGACTTCAGCTAGCAGTACTCGAGACGATCAGAAACTACTCGACCAAGCTTCAAGACTACTCGAATTCACTGCTCAAGACTACAAAGTGCTCGGGGGCTTGTCGACCATACACCCCTGGGTACCCATACAAGGAAGAATACGAACTCATACCATAGATCCTTGTAATCCTACTAGAACTCATACCATGTAATCCTACTAGGACTCCTATCTTGTAACCGACTAGGAACCCGCCCCCTGGACTATATAAAGGAGGGTCGGGTACCTAGGAGGACAGGCCAACACCTCAAGGTGAATCCCTCAACCCCTCTACGGAACACCCAAGCGCAGGGCGCCATACATGATACTCCAAACAGGACGTAGGGTCCGCTACTCCGGCGGCCCGAACCTGTATAAATCTGTGTACAGTGTCCTCGCACGTACCTTCGAGTTCCAGGTCTGGCGATCCTCCACCGCACAATCTACTACCTTGGGTACCCCCTTGGTAGGCTCAGTGGCCAAAACACTGACAATTGCATGCCTCAGAACTCGTCGTAGTCGCTGAAGTACTCCTCACCGATGTTCTCCTCTGAACAGCGGTAAGCAAGGGTGAGCACATTTATGGTTGAAGCTCAGCAAGTGGGGGAAGATGCAAAGCTATCAAGGATAAGCTAAGGTTTTGCAGCGGTTAGCATTTTTAATGTTGGTCAAGTTTTATTAGCAAGCACCTAGTTACTAGATGTAAGTTCATACCAACCCACCTAAGCATTTAGAAAATATCTCACCTCAAAACCATATGAAAACCATGATTTAATTCCATCTTTAAGTTTGATTATCATGTGAGGGTCCAAGCCGCTCTTGACCGTGAGCACAGCTGATCGATTAGTTTTCACTCTTCAGAGGTTGTACACTTTACCCACAGCTCGCATAAAAGTTCTGAAGAACTTTGAACCCAACCATGCGATGTTGGCCAAGCATCATACCACACTTCCGAGGTGTGATTGCATAGAGACGCTACGAAGCCTTTACAAAGGCATGCAAAAGACCAACAACCCGCATAGTGTCGGGGACGGTCATTAGGGGTCCCCTAACTAAGGGGATAATCACCCTCGTTAAACGCAAACCATCCGAGGACTGTTTCCCGAGCCCTGGCCACAGGACACCAAGGGCCCACAGCCTGCCACGGCCCAGTAGCGGCCTGCACCAAGAAGGCCCGCTTGGCAACCTCGCTCGAGGGCTCCGGTCTCTCGAGCGAATTTCCATTCCGCTCGAGGGCTCCGGTCCCTCGAGCGGATTTCCGTCCCGCTCGAGGGATCTGGTCCCTCGAGTGGACTTCCGTCTCGCTCGAGGGCTCTGGCCCCTCAAGCGGATTTCCGCCACGCTCGGGGGCTCCGACCCCTCGAGCAGATTTCCACCTCGCTCGAGGGGTCCAGACCCTCTCAAGCGGACAGCCGCCCCCATTCCGCCTGACGACGGCATTTAATGCCCAGCCCCACGGCGGGACGCCGAAGTCAAGGGTGAATCTTGCCCCACGCCGCGCATCTGACATGGTCAGAGCGCCTGACACCACCGCAGTGCGGCCTAACCCGCCACTGTGTAGCCATCCCCGGCACTGTGCAGGCGCCGCACGGCCCTGTGCAGACAAGCAGGGGTCATTCCCTAGCACTATACCACCTGCTCCTGTCCTCCCCTACAGCAAGACCCTCGAACGGGCATGGGGGCACCCTCGAAGGGTGAACGGGCGGTGAGCGGGCGTGCACCCCGACTGACGCCGCTATACAGGCGACGTGCGCCACGTCCCCTCCGCCAACTCCGGCGCCGCATGACCATCCCGGGCGCTGTACGACCATCCCGGACGCTGTGCGGCCATCCCCAGCACTGTGCCACCACTTCTGCCACTGTGCAACAGCACGCAGCACTGTGCGGACAGGCTAGTGACACGCCGTAGTCCTGCACCACTAACTCCGGTCCTTCCCCCGGCGGCTAGGCCCTCGATTCAGCATGGGCAGCCCCTCAAAGTCAAAGCAGGACAGGTCACAGTGACCGCCATGCCGCCCGCAGAAGCCGGAGGGCGCCACCGACTCGCGCCAGGAACCATGACGTGTGGGACAAGACCGTCGGCACCATTCTAGATAGTACGTAGCCACTATGTTGGCTGCCATCATTGTAGCTGCCCTCCCTTGGCCTATGAAAGGGAGAGGCAGAGCCCCCTGCGCGGGGATGACTCTCACTCACCCGCACACGACACACTACCATGTTCTAGATATTGGCACTCGCATCAATCACCTTAGTAGAGACTTGGGGGGATTTCCTCCTCTCCCGCCTTGCTTGTAGCTCCCCTCTACAGGTACCATCGGTGCAAGCTAATACAGTGCGCAAGCACACCCTGCTGGACATACGGCCGCGTGGCCGGAACTAGGATAAAACCCGTGCATCCTTAGCTTAGCACCGCCCATCGAGAAGCAGATCCCAGCGCAAATCACTAGTTGGTGCCGGTGCTAATCCGGACACTGACAGTTGGCGTGCCAGGTAGGGGAAGCGCTGCGATCATCCACCTGCTTTCTCGATGGTGATCGTCACCGAGCAGACGTCAGAGAGGCCCGCCTGGGGCGAATCCGACTCGTTCCCGGGCGGATTCGAGATCTGGTTTGGGAGCATCCACTACCAGGCGACTGGCAACGGCTACCACATGCGCATCCTCAACAGGGACGCGCTCTAGGCGGCGCCGCCCGGAACGGCGGCTGCCCTAATGCCGGTGGTGTTCCCACCGCCACCCCGACACTGCAAGCGTTCGGGGAAGCGCTCACGGCGAGCGCACACGGCGTGGCGCCAAGCGGCGGACGCTGGCTCCCCCCAGGGGGTCGAATCCGGCGAGCTCCCACCCGTCGGAGTAGAGCAAGGCGACGCGCCTCCACCAGCGAACTCCACGGCGCGCCCCGCGGGAGGGGCCATGGCTGCGCAGCCACGATTCCCCCACGGGATGCGCGGCGCCACCATGGCATATTATTCATCGGCCGGCACCGACCTGGCTGCATACGAGGGCCTTCCGGACCACCACTTCATGTCCATCCGGAACCTTATCGCCACCTCGCCCGATGATTCCTACCACGACACCGACAGAGAGGAGTACGGATACAGGCGCGGGGCGCCGGAGTGGGACTACTCCGGACTGCAGGACCCCGACGCTTTCAGGCCGTTCCAGGCCGCGGCTGCCTACTGCCTCACCTACTCTTACGACTCCAGCGAGGGAGATTATGATCCCACTCGCGAATGCTTCGTCGTCGTCCTCGGCGAGGGCGAAGACGAGGGAGGCGGGGCAGGCGATGCTGCGGTCCGCAACACTGTGGCAGTAACCCCACCGGTGGGGGCGACACCACCACCACGTGACGCGGTGTGCGCCACGCAGATGGCCCAACTTTGCGAGCTGGAAGCGAAGCTGAATGCAGAGCGCGAGCAGCTGCGACAGCTGAAAGCCACGCTCGAAAAAGACAAGGCCGGCCCCTCGACACCGGGGGCGCGCGCTGCGGGACGTGTGGCCCACGAGCGCATCAACACCGACGCCGACGTAGACGAGATGCCGAACCTGGCAAGGGCCAGCCAGAAGCTCGTGGCTGCGGTGACTTTGATTCGGGCCATGCCCGAGCTGTCAACGCCCGAGGGACGTAACCTGCGCCGCGAGGCGCAGGCCCTCATCGAGCAGGCTGCGGTGCAGCATGCCGAATGCTCAACGTCCCGCATGCGCCATCAGTCTGTCACGATGGCTGGTGGGGGTGGCAGGGACCAGGAGGTATCGGTTCATACTCCGCACTGAGCTCCTACCGTCCACGAAGGTAACCAGAGGACTCCTGCCAAGGATCGGATTCGGGATACGCGCGGTGCGGCCAACGACGGCGACGCCCTCAACATCTTGAACAAGATGAAGTAGGATGCCGCTCCGTTGCACGGCTACAACCCACGGCGCAGGGGATGGTACGACAGCCGGGAAGACAAGAGCTCGTCGCCGGAGCCGCTGGGCACGCGTGTGTTCGGCCACGCGATCCGCACGGCCTCGATTCCCCCGTGCTTCCGCCAGCTGACAACCGTGAGCAAGTACTCGGGGGAGACAGACCCCCAGGTGTGGCTCAACAACTACCGCCCAGCGTGCCAGCTAGGCGGCGCCACCGATGATGCCATGATCATCCGCGACCTGCCGCTTCACTTGGCAGACTCCGCGCGGTCTTGGCTCGAGCACCTGCCCGCGAACCAGATCCACGACTAGGACGACCTAGTCAGGACATTTGTGGGCACTTCCAGGGCATGTACGTGCGCCTCGGGAACTCCTGGGACCTCTGAGGCTGCTCCCAGAAGGCTGGTGAGTCCTTGAGGGATTTCATGCGCCGCTTCTCCAAGCGCTGCACCGAGCTTCCGAGCGTCGGTGAGTCCGAGGTCGTGCATGCCTTCTTGGAGGGCACGACTTGCCGGGACCTGGTGCGCGAGTTAGGGCGGAACCCTCCCACCAGCGTCAACGAGCTGTTCAACATTGCCACCAGCTACGCTTCCGGGGAGGAGGCAGTGGGGGCGATCTTCGATGGCAAAAAGGGCAAGCGGGCCGAGGAGGCGCCCGCGGAGGGCAGCAAGCCCAAGGAGCCCACGAAGAAGCAGAAGCAGGGCAAGAAAGGCAAGAAGAACCAAGGCAAGAAGCCCATGGAACAAGATGAGGGCCCTGAAGAGGTCAACGCGATCGACGCCGCCAACAAGGGGACTCGAGGTCCCCCTCAAGGTGGGGTCTTCGACGACATGCTGAAGAAGCCCTGCCCGTACCACAAGACCCCTGTCGCTCACACCCTCGAGCAGTGCGACATGCTCAAGAAGTACTACAGCCGCGTCACCGCAAAGGAGGACAACGCCAAGAAGGATACGAGTGACAGGGGCAAGGATGGTTTCCCGGAGGTGGAGAACGTGCTCTTCATCTTCGGGGGGCCTACCGTCGATATGACGTCATGGCAGCGCAGGCGTGAACATCGAGAGGTCTACTCCGTTCACCCGGCTGTGCCGTCATACCTCGACTGGTCAGAGGAGATGATCTCCTTCAGCCGCGAAGACCACCCGGATCACATCCCCAATCCGGGACAATACCCGCTTGTTGTCGACCCCATCATCGGCAACACACTGTTCTCCAAGGTGTTGATGGATGGAGGCAGCAGCCTCAACATCATGTACTCCTCCACCCTGGAGCTCATGGGGATTGGGTTGGACAAGCTGCGACCCAGCAAGTCATCGTTCCACGGCGTTGCGTCGGGCAAGTGAGTCCAGCCTCTCGGGCAGATCGACCAGCCCGTCTGCTTCGGCACACCGAGCAACTTCCGTAAGGAGGTCCTCACCTTCGAGGTGGTGGGGTTTTGGGGAGCGTACCACACCATCCTTGGCCGGCCCTGCTGCGCCAAGTTCATGGCGGTCCCGAACTACACTTACCTGAAGCTCAAGATGCCGGGGCCCAAAGGCGTCATCACGGTGGGCCCATCATTCATACACGCATTCGAGTGCGACGTCGAGTGCGTTGAGTGCGCTAAGGCGCTTGCGCATGACGAGGCCCTCGTGGCGGACCTGGAGAAGCTGGCCAACGAGGCCCTCGACTCCACCAACAAGCACGTCGGCAGCTTCGAGGCCGTGGAGCACACCAAAGATGTACCCCTCGACCCCAGTGCCCCCGAGGACAAGGTGCTGAGGGTCAGCTCCACCCTCGACCCGAAATAGGAAGTGGTGCTCGTCGACTTTCTTCGCGCCAACGCTGACATCTTTGCGTGGAGTCCCGCGGACATGCCAGGCATTCCGAGGGAGGTCGCCGAGCACTCACTTGATATCCTGCCCAACTCCAAGCCGGTATCTCAGCGTCTGCGACGATTTGACGAAGAGAAACGCCGGGCGATCGGAGAGGAGCTGCGAAAGCTCTTAGAGGTCGGGTTCATCAAGGAGGTGTTTCATCCAGTGTGGCTAGCTAATCCTGTATTAGTTAAGAAAAGGAATGGGAAGTGGCGGATGTGCATAGATTATACCAGTTTAAATAAAGCATGTCCCAAAGTTCCTTTTCCTTTGCCACGGATTGATCAAATAGTTGATTCCACCGCGGGGTGTGAGTTGCTATACTTCCTTGATGTGTATTCCGGTTACCACCAAATTAAGATGAAGGAGTCCGACCAGCTCGCGACCTCCTTTATCACACCGTTTGGAATGTTTTGCTACGTGACGATGCCGTTCGGTCTCCGAAACGCTTGGGCAACATACCAGCGATGTATGCTCCACGTCTTCGGGGATCACATCAGGCGGACCGTTGAGGCATACGTCGATGACATCGTAGTAAAATCCAGGAAGGCGGACGACCTGGTGAACGACTTGCACATTGCGTTCGATTGCCTCCGGGCGAATGGGGTTAAGTTAAACCCTGAAAAATGCGTCTTCGGGGTGCCACGAGGCATGCTCTTAGGTTACACTGTCTCCCAGCGAGGCATAGAGCCCAACCCGGAGAAGGTATCGGTCCTTGAGCGGATGGGGATGATACACGATCTGAAGGGAATGAAAAGGGTCCTGGGCTGCCTCGCAGCTCTGAGTCGCTTCATCTCACGTCTCGGTGAGAAGGGCTTACCCTTATACCGACTTCTTCGAAAAAACGAGTGTTTCTCCTGGACCGCCGAGGCCCGGGAGGCCCTCGACAAGTTAAAGGCAACACTTGCCCACACTCCGATACTGACCCCGCCCCAGGAAGGCGAACCTTTGTATCTCTACGTCGCCGCTACGACCCAAGTGGTCAGAGTGGTCATCGTAGTGGAGAGAACGGTGGAGGGCCACGCCCTGCCTGTCTAGCGGTCGGTCTACTACATCAGCGAAGTGTTGTCGGACACCAAGACGCGATACCCCCAGATCCAGAAGCTGCTCTATGCGGTGGTGCTCGCGCAGCGCAAGCTGCGGCATTACTTCGAGGCCCATCTTGTCACCGTGGTGTCTTCCTTCCCTTTAGGGGAGATTGTGCACAATCAGGACGTCTCGGGCAGGATAGCTAAGTGGTCTGTGGAGCTCATGGGTGAAGCTCTCACCTACGCACCACGAAAGGCGATCAAATCGCAGATCTTGGCAGATTTCGTAGCTGAGTGGACCGACATTCAGTTACCCATCCCTCAGATCCAAGTTGAGTGCTGGACCATGTACTTTGATGGTTCGGTGATGAAAACGGGCGCAGGTGCGGGCCTGCTCTTCGTTTCGCCCCTTGGAGAGCACATGCGGTACTTGGTGCACTTGCACTTCCCCGTGTTGAATAACATGGCGGAGTACAAGGCACTCCTCAGCGGCCTGCGCATCGCCATCGAGCTCGGCATTAAGCGCCTTGACATCCGGGGAGATTCTCAGCTGGTCATCGACCAGGTGATGAAGAACGCGAGCTGCCACGACGAGAAGATGGAGGCGTACTGCGCCGCGGTGCGTAAACTCGAGGAAAAGTTCCTTGGCTTCGAGCTCAATCACATCGCGCGCAAGTACAACGAGGAGGCGGACGAGCTGGCCAAGATTGCTTCGGGGCCGATCACCGTTCCCCCGAACGTTTTCGCCAGCGACCTCGCCAAGCCCTCTATCGACCTCGACATACCCGCTGAAGCTTCCGGAAAAGCCTCGGGGGCTGGCCCCTTGAGCGCCACGGGCGCCGAGCCCATGGACGAGGACCCCTCGAACGGGGAACTCAAGAACTCGGACCTCGAAGGGTCCCAGGCGGACGAGGCCGAGGCGATGGAGATTGACGACCTCCCTCCCCCTCCGCGTGACTGGCACGACGAGTACCTCGCTTGGTTAGACCGAGGGGAGCTACCCCCGGATCGGACCGAGGCGAGGCGTATCGCCAGGAAGGCCAAGTCTTTCGTCATCATCGACGCCGAGCTGTACAAGCGCAGCGCCTCAGGGATCATGCAGCGGTGCATCTCCATCCCTGAAGGTCGGGAGTTGATTCAGGACGTCCATGCGGGCGAATGCGGTCACCATGCCGCTCCACGTACCCTCGTGGGCAAAGCGTTCCGCCAGCGCTTCTATTGGCCAACGGCGGTCGCCGACGCCAACGAGGTTGTGCGCACCTGCGAAGGGTGCCAGTACTACGCGCAGAAAACCCACCTCCTGGCTTACGTGCTGCAAACCATCCCCATCACGTGGCCTTTTGCCGTATGGGGACTGGACATGGTCGGGCCCTTACGAAAGTTTCCCGGGGGCTTCAACCACATACTGGTGGCCATCGACAAATTCTCGAAGTGGATCGAGGTTCGCCCCATCAGCAGCCTCAGGTCCGAATAGGTCGTGCTGTTCTTCACAGACATCGTGCACCGCTTCGGGGTACCCAACTCCATTATAACGGATAATGACACTCAATTCACCGGTAAGAAGTTCCTAGAGTTCTGCGACAGCTACCACATCCGTGTGGATTGGTCAGCCGTGGCGCATCCACAAACTAACAGCCAGGTAGAACGTGCCAACGACATGATTTTACAAGGCCTGAAGCCAAGGATCTTCAACAAGCTCAATCAGTTTGGCCAGAAGTGGATCCAAGAGCTGTCGGCGGTTGTCTGGAGCCTCAGGAACACCCCGAGCAGGGCCACGGGCCTCACTCCATTCTTCCTGGTCTATGGCGCGGAGGCCGTCCTCCCCACGGATCTGGACTACGGGTCCCCGAGGGTCAAAGCCTACCAGGAGGGGCAGAACCAACAAGATCGCGAAGACGCGCTGGACTGCATCAACGAGGCTCGCGACGTGGCGGTCCTACACTCTGAAAAGTACCAACGATCCTTACGACGTTACCAAGCGAACAAGGTCCGGCCTCGAGATCTCAACAAGGGGGATTTGGTACTCCGACCTCGACAGAAGAATGAGGGACGTCACAAGCTCACGCCGCCGTGGGAAGGGCCGTACATTGTCACCGAGGTCCTCAAGCCTGGCACGTACAAGCTCGCGAATGAGAGGGGCGAAGTCTTCGCCAACGCTTGGAACATCCAACAGCTACGTCGCTTTTACCCTTAAGTTCCAAGTCGTTTTGTGCATATCCGGCACCCAAGTCGGTTGTATATACGTTAAGGTTGTGAATAAAGACAAGGGAGACTCGGCTTTCCTTTGAAAACCAAGTCCCCCTCGGGGGCTACTATGGGGGGCACCCCCCCTAAACGGTCCCATTTTTTCGCAAAAAACCTTTTTTTTGAAAATGCTAAGCATCTCGCGCCTCGAAAGCTTAGGCAGACAAAAGCAGGGCGCAAGTAGCTAAAAGGTCAAGCCGGACGAGCCAGGGACGGCCTACACCTCCAGCAGGATACGGCTTCCCTCTCACCACTTCGCCTTCAAGTTACTCGCGAAAACGATCGATCCCAGCTGAAATCTGCCTAGGTGACAGGAAAGACGCAACGGCATACATAAAACAGGCCACACTTAAGTTACAAACTTCCAAAAAGATGATATGTTTGTTCACACGAGCTGCTCAGCTCGAACCTTGGCCATGACCTAAGGACTTCTACGCCCAGCTACTTTCAGGGCTCCAGAGGACCCGCGGGAGCAGCGTTCGGGAAGAGGTCCTCCTCGAACACGTCGGCGAGATCGGCGGCGGCATTAGCGGCGGCAGCATCGGCCTGATCCAGGGCGTCCTGCACTCCATCATCGTCAAGGCCATCCGCGACAACGTACCCTGTGGCCAGTACTGTGAAGTCGACAATGTAGTGCGTTGACACCACGCTGAGCATCCTCTGAACGCCGAGACGGAGAGCGCCCTTCATGCGCTCAATGACGCGGCCGCTCAGAGCCCGAAGGCGACTTGCCAGCGAGCTCCCTGACAAACTGATACCCTCGTCGATGCTCTGGCACGCTTCGAGGGCCGCCTGCTCTAGGGTCGCAAATTCCTGTTGCGACGAGTTGTAGGCCGCCCGGAGAGCTTCCGCCTGCGTCGCAGACTCTCCCAGAGCTTTCTGCAGTCCTGGGAGGAGAAAGGGTGAGTCGAGAGCGAATCTCGACGAGCCTGAATGATAAATAAGGGCTCGGGGGCTGCAACTTACCCTCGACCTGCTTCTTCACCGTCTTGAGCTTTGCACGTGCGGCTCCAGCCTCTTGCCGCAGCTGCAGAATCGAGGCGTCCTTATCTCCGCCGGTGGACCTCAGGGCTTCGACGGTGACGCTCTCCTAAACCAGGGCCCTGGTGAGCCGCTCGGCTTCCGCCTCCCGAAGTTGGAGTGCGGTACTAGCCTCCTCAAGAGCGGTACGCTTCTGCTGGAGCTGGGACTGCACCTCCTCCCGCGCTGAGCGCTCGCGCTGAAGGGCGGACCGGGCATCCTCGAGCGCCGTGTGCTCTTGCTGGAGTTGGGTCTGCGCCTCTACGCGCGCGGCGCGTTCCTGCTGGAGCTGGCCCTCCACCACGGCGAGCGCCTCGGTCTTCTCCTGCAGAGCAGCACCCAGCTTCTCGACCTCCTGGGTCTTCTGCTCGGCCCGGGTCTGCCAGGACCTCGCTCCCTCGAGGGTTGCGCGATCCTGCTGGAGTTGGGCCTGCGCCTCGGTGAGAGCCGTCTCCTTCTGCGCCAGCACGGCCTGGACCTTGGCGTGCGCCGTGCACGCCTTCCGCAGCTCCTCGTTCGCCGCCGACAGCGCCTCCTCTTTCCTTTGGAGCGCGACCTTCAACCCGTCGGCCTCCCTGGCCCTCTGCGCCGCCGCAGCCCGCTGGGAGTCACGCTCCTCCTCCGCGCGGAGGAGGTTGTACTCGAGCCAGCCATTGTCCGTCCGCAGGGCCTCCACCATCGCGTCCAGGGCATCGTACTACGTTCGGTAACAGTCGAGGTCGGAGCTCAGCTCAGCAATGTGGGCGAACCTCTCACCCGCCTGCTCCTGCAGCTCCTACGGATGAGGAAGTGGAGAAAGAAGAAAGAAAGTCAAACGAAAGGCACGCAAACGAGGGAAGCGAACCAAGCGGACCTTGGGCAAACACACTTACTCGAAAGACTTGGAGCGACCTGCCCCCGTGAAGCTGGAGAGCATCGGCGAGGGCATTCTGAAGGGAGGCGCCGAGGCCGCCGAACTCCCGCCACAGCTCCCTCTCCGATCTCGCCTCTTCCACCAGGCTTGGTGGAACTCTAGGAAGCCGGAGCCTCTGCTCCCACTGTGGCACGCTGGCGCTGGACATCGGGGTCGTGACGCCGAACGTCGACGCCCCAGCGCCGGTTGCTGGCGCCTGCGACATTACGCAACCATCAGACCGCGCCACCAGCACCTCGGGGGTGGGCCCTGGGGCTGGCGCGGCCGCCACCACCGCCCGACCCCCACCGGGGGTCGAATCACCATCAGCAGGAGACCCAGCCGTTCCGCGGCCCTCTGCCCCCCGACCCGCGGCACGGGCCTACTCTCAGCCCCGCCGGGTACCACGGGTCACCGCCGCCCGCAGGGCATCCGCCGCTGCCTCCTCCCGCCGTTGCGGCCCCGTGGCCGCAGCCGCGACTCGCGACGCCTCGCCCGCCGTCGCTGTACCCGCCGTCGCCCGTGACGTCCTCGCCGAGCGAGGCCTCATCGCGCGCGGCGCATCTTGCGCCCCCACCTTGAGCGCCTTGACAGGCGCGAGGCTGGGGATGGCGGGTGCCGTCCTGACGACGGAAGGGAAGAAGAATGGGCAACCCAACACATGATATCAAGAACACGGAGAGCAAGATGTGACTCACCTTATGCCGGAGAGGCCCCGCTTGCACTTCCTCGAGGGCTCTGGGGGTGCTTCCCCAGACCCGGCCGGCACCCTCGACAGCACCCCCACGACAAGGGGCACCGTGTCAGCCCCGGGGGCTGGCTTCGTGAGGACCTCCTCGACCCCCAGCGATGGGGACGGCGCGGCCTCCCACCTGTCAGAAATGGTCCGCTCCCCCTCGCTCTCCTCCTCGTCCGAAGACGTGTTTACCGGCTCCGGCGGAGGGGAGAGACCCTGCTGCTCCCGCAGCAGGTACTCCTCGTTGTACCTATCGAGGTGCTCCTACCTCCGTATCTTCTTCTCCTTCACCTGGGCCGCCAGGCCCTTCTCCCTTTGCTGCTGGGCACGGTTGGCAGCTTGCGACCTCGGCCTCGGTGGATCCGAAGTAGGGATGTCGACATGCACCCCCTGCCGCCTGTTACCGCGGTCAGATCGAACTCGGGGACAAAAAATGAGCAAAGAACGGAAAGATCGAGTCTCACCAAGTCAGTGCCCGGGAGCATCGCGAACGACCACAGGTCATCGTCGTTGTGCGGCACCACCCTGAGGTTCACAGCGCGCCTCGCCCTCACGGCCGCGTACGCCTGGGTAAGCGGCTCCTCCAGCAACCGCGAGCGCGCCAGGGCCGCGGGGTCAGTGTCGAGCTTCATCTCGAAAATGGGGAGTTCCCTCTCCATGATAGGGATCACCCGCCGGAGGTGGAAATTGGCGATGACGGCCGCCACGGACAGCCCGGCGTCGGCCAGCTTGCGCAAGGCGATGATGAGGGGCTCGAGCCTCCTTTGCCTCGACGCGGGCGACACCCCGTGCGTCCACGAGATCAGCCTCTCCGTCAGCACCTTCCCGGTGTACCGTGGGAGCCCGGCGCCGTTGTTGCGCAGGTAGAACCACCCCTTCTCCCAGTCGGAGTTGTTCGTCGTCATCGTGCACGGCAGATACAACTCCTTCCGGAAGTCGCGCACCGAGAGCGTGAGACCGCCGGCGCGCACGGCCCGGCGCGTCTTCCTCTCCCCCGTGGCGAGCGTGTGAAGCTCACCGCGGAAGAGATGAACCCACAGGTCCCAATGCACCTGGATCCCTAAGATCCCTCGCAGACGGCGACGAAGGAGGGCGCTTGCGAGATGGCATTGGGGGCGAAGTTGTGGAGCTCCACCCCGTAGTGGTAGCACAACCCCCGCATGAACTTGCTCGCGGGGGCGTTGAAGCTGCGCTCGTGCAACCGCATGAAGCTCACGACGTAACCCGGCGGCGGGGCCGGCTGCCGGTGCGCCGACGGCGGGACGATCCACGCCGGGTTCGCCTCCTCGCCGGCCGGCGCCAGTTGACCGCCGGCGACCAGCCCCTCCAGGGACTGCTGGTCCACCGTCGACCGGGGCCACGGATGCGCCTCCAACACACGGATCGAAGACATGGCGGAAGGAGCGGCGGAGCGCGAACGAATGCAGAAGCGGCGGAGTGCGAGCGAATCCGGAACGATCGGGGCGCGCAGCAACGAGGAAGGCGAAGAGAAAGAGGCGGATGTGAATGGCAAAGGTAAGGAGCTCCCCCCGCGCCCCCCTGCTTTTATAGAGTAGGAAGGGGCGGAGCCCCCGGAAACGCAGCGGGCGGCGGCAGTTAATGCGGTGGGCACCGCTCGTCGCTAACGGCAGGGCCCCACCGCGCCGAAACTGCCACGCGCACGCACGTGTGCCATAATTACCACACGGTAATCCAAGGGACGCCGTGTCCCGTCTTATCGCCGTCGCGTGTCGCCCACGTCGCGTCGCCTTAAAAGGCGCGCCCGCCCCGCCTACCCCGTGCCACGATCGAGTGGGCACGGCAGTCGACCGTCCTGTGGACAAATTTTCGAACACCGGGGATCCCTTCTGATATAAGGAAGGCCCCAGGTGACATCGAGCTGGGGATTCGACGCCCGACCCCTCGAAGGAATGCGACAGGCGCCCCATTCTGAAACAGGACAAGGCCACAAGGCCACAGTCTGTCAGCGTACCCTCGAAGATGAACTCGAGGAAGCCCAGGGTTCAGGCCCACAAGGCTCTACTGATCAGCGGCTCGAGGCCCGGCCCGCTGAGGGTGCGACGGGTGCCGCAGATGCCCCTCGACTTGGGGATGTACCGATCAGTGGTTCGAAGCTTGGCTCGATAACGGATCAGCGAGGGCCACAGGTCCGCCAAGACGGGAGCGCCCGGCGCCCCCCGCAAATGCCCTACTGATCAGAGGTACGGGGCCTGACCCTCGACGGGTTCGAACAGGTGCCTCAGATCAACAGAGTTAGGAACGATCGGGGCGCGCGCAATCGAGCCTGTCCCCAAATGCAAAGTTCGGGGGTGCCCCACATATTGTGTTCAAGGCCGAGACAGAGGCAGCCAATCGAGGGATCCCATCGAGGGAGTGCTTCCGCACCCTCGGCCCCTAGCGAACGGGGCCGAGCCCTGCTTGGCAAAGCTCTGCAAGCGCTTACATGGACGTGTCTCCGGACCACGAGCCGACCCCTATCGAACGGGGCACAGACGCCTACTTCAACTATCCGTTAACAGCTCACCGAGGCAACCGTTGCTCGTCGCCCGCTCGAGGGTAGCACGGTTTGCCTCACCCCTCTACCCTGCAGAAGGGCAACGAGGGTCATAATAAAGCCGAGAGTCTTCATCCGATCGTCCCTGATTGGGCCAGGGCTCGGGGGCTCCTCGCACCACGACCACCCTAATGATTGCCGCATCAACCTACCTAGGGCTGCGCCCCCAGAAACGGCCGGCCTACCCGAAACGTCCTGGACAACCCGAGGCCTCCCCACCTGTGTAGACTGCCGATGACGGCTGAAATATCGTCGAGGCCGGCTGAAACAAACGCAAGGCGAGTCACGTTACCCTACGTATTCAACCCCTGCACGAGTGCACGCCCTCCTGCAGAGCTTCGGGGGCTTACACCCGCGGGTGCGCTAGCGCGCCCCCACAGGAAAACATGCACGATCAAAGGGGACGAGACTCGCGCACAGCACCCGAGAGCGGCATCCTTTGCCGGAACGGTCCCCTTTCCAGCAAAGGCTCGGGGGCTACTGTCGGGGACGGTCATTAGGGGTCCCCTAACTAAGGGGATAATCACCCTCGTTAAACGCAAACCACCCGAGGACAGTTTCCCGAGCCCTGGCCGCAGGACACCAAGGGCCCACGGCCTACCACGGCCCAGTAGTAGCCTGCACCAAGAAGGCCCGCTTGGCAACCTCGCTCGAGGGCTCCGGTCCCTCGAGCGGATTTCCGTCCCGCTCGAGGGATCCGGTCCCTCGAGTGGACTTCCGTCTCGCTCGAGGGCTCTGACCCCTTGAGTAGATTTCTGCCTCGCTCGAGGGATCCGGACCCTCTCAAGCGGACAGCTGCCCCCATTCCGCCCGACGGCGGCATTTAATGCCCAGCCCCACGGCGGGACGCCGAAGTCAAGGGTGAATCTTCCCCCACGCCGCGCATCTGACATGGTCAGAGCGCCTAACACCACAGCAGTGCGGCCTAACCCTCCACTGTGTAGCCATCCCCGGCACTGTGCAGGCGCCGCACGGCCCTGTGCAGACAAGCAGGGGTCATTCCCTAGCACTATACCACCTGCTCCCGTCCTCCCCTACAGCAAGACCCTCGAACGGGCATGGGGGCACCCTCGAAGGGTGAACGGGCGGTGAGCGGGCGTGCGCCCCGACTGACGCCGCCGTACGAGCGACGTGCGCCACGTCCCCTCCACCAACTCCGGCGCCGCATGGCCATCCCGGGCGCTGTGCGGCCATCCCGGACACTGTGCAGCCATCCCCAGCACTGTGCCACCACTCCTGCCACTGTGCGACAGCACACAGCACTGTGCGGACAGGCCGGTGACGCGCCACAGTCCCGCACCACCAACTTCGGTCCTTCCCCCGGTGGCTAGGCCCTCGATTCAGCAGGGGCAGCCCCTCGAAGTCAAAGCAGGACAGGTCACAGTGACCGCCACGCCGCCCGCAGAAGCCGGAGGGCGCCACCGACTCGCGCCAGGAACCATGACGTGCGGGACAAGACCGTCGGCGCCATACTAGATAGTACGCAGCCACTGTGCTGGCTGCCATCATTGTAGCTACCCTCCCTTGGCCTATAAAAGGGAGAGGCAGAGCCCCCTGCGCGGGGACGACTCTCACCCACCCGCACACGACACACTACCACGTTCCAGATATTGGCACTCGCATCAATCACCTTAGTAGGGACTTGGGGGGATTTCCTCCTCTCCCGCCTTGCTTGTAGCTCCCCTCTACAGGCACCATCGGTGCAAGCTAATACAGTGCGCAAGAACACCCTGCTGGACGTACGGCCGCGTGGCCGGAACCAGGATAAAACCCGTGCATCCTTAGCTTAGCACCGCCCATCGAGAAGCAGATCCCAGCGCAAATCACTAGTTGGTGTCGGTGCTAATCCGGACACCGACACATAGTTACAGATTAGGGCGGACCATAACCCTCCCTAGTGGTCAGCACCTTAGCAAAGACTGCTACCCCAAAAGGACCGGGCTATACCCCTGCAACCCCGATCCCCCTCTGCTCCTTTCGGATAAGGTTATCAGATAGTTCACACGCCTAATTAATTGGCTAAGCCAGAGCCATATGGATTGTGGTTGTACTATTTTCTTGTGGTTCTCCATGTTCTGATTAAATCAAATGATCTTGTACTACCAAAAGCATCATTATTAAACACACAAGCCTTTGTCATGAAAAACCACTTTTATCCAACCCGAGTTAAGCAACTAAGCATTAGTCTACCCCAAAAGCATTTATAAAACCGGGTTGTTTTAAGGTTCATGGATAAAAATCTAGGTAAGTTCTTAAAAAGGTGTTCCCATCAAATTTATGCAATGCATCAATAAAAGTAAACTTTAATTATCATGCAATTATATAGGGCAAAAAGGAATATGCAGGGGGAGAAGACCACTTGCCTTCCTTGCCTAAACACTGTGTTTCTTCTTTCTTAAACCACTCCTCTTGATCCACTCCAACTGGCTGATCACTTGAAACCGACACGATGTCTACGAGCGCACATGAATACATACAATAAATAAAACAGTGCACCAAACAATTCTAAAAGCTAAAAACACACTGATAAAACAAACGGGCTCACTGAGACGATCGCGTGGACATCAAGAACGCTTAAAACGGAGCTAAAATGAGAAAGATACACTCTAAACAAGGTCCAGAGGCTTAACTGCGAGAAAACTGGGCTTCCAGGGACTAAACTGAAAGAAACCGAGGGCCTATATCTAATTACGCGTATAAATCGAAGGTTCAACGCGCAAAAGAACAAGGCTTGGACGGGGGGCGGGATTAACAGAAAGATCAGGGGCTTAAACGATAAAAATAGGACCTATCCGTAAGGATTTCTATAGGTGGAAGGATCGGCTTGCGAAACAGGAAAACTAGAGGGGCTTTTTCACAAAACAGGCAGCGACATGCGCGGTTGACCGGTACGCGGTCTGTTGACTCACGGCCGGGACTGATTCGGGCCGTCCGCGCCGGATCCAACGGCAGGCGGCAGCGGCAAGCGGCGGGCGACGACGAGCGTGGCGGCGCACGGCGGAGAGCTCACCGGAGATACTCGAAATCGAGTTCCCGGCCACGGTTTCGAGCACGGTTTGCACCTACGCAGAGCTGGGAATGAGGCGAACTCAACCAAGGGCTTGGGACGGTGGTTTGGGTGACGGCCGGGGCGTCACGTCCGGCAAGGCGGACGGCGGCAGGCGACGCAAGGCCGGCACGGCACTAGACACCTCGGGTGCGAGCAAAAAGAGAAAGAAAAGGCCTCCTCACCTTGCTGCGAAGTTGCACGCGAGAAGACGGTGACGAGGAGGAAGCGACGACGGAGATCGAGCTCGGGCGGCACTCCGGGGAAGAAACTAGGGGATCTCCGGCGGCGGCTCGGTTCGGCGGGGAAGAAGGAGCTCCGGGGTGCGAGGTCCTCGTGCGAGCGGCATGTGCGACGAGCGAAGACGAGGAGAACCCGAGGAGGTGCTCACCGGTGATGAGGAGCTCCGGGCGGCCGGTAATGGCGCAGCAGCGCGTGCGCGAGAGAAGGGAGAGTGCGGGAGCACGATTGAGCAAAGGGAGGTGATGCAGGGGCTCTAGCTCGACCTTTAAAGGCCGGGGAGAGGGAGACAGAGCGACGGCCGGGGGGGCACTGGCCATCAATGGCCATGAGCGCCGGCGGCCTTGATGGTAATCAAGGGGAGGGCTTGATTGAGGGAAAACAGAAGGGGGAGTAAAGGAGGGGTGGCGGCCGGTGCTAAAGAGCGCCTTGAAGAGGGGATTAAACGCGGGGAGGGGCGTGCGGCGCGGGGAAAACGGCCGGCGGCCGCGGGCACTTGCGGCTCAAGGGAGAAGCCAGAGGTAGGGGATGGTGCCGACAAGCGGGCCCCACTGGTCAGTGAGAGAGGGAGAGAGGGGAGCGGGCCGCTGCTGGTGCTGGGCCGGGACAAGCTGGCTGGGCCGGTGCGGTGGCTTGCTGGGCCGCGAGAGGAGCTGGGTCACGCGGGAGAAGAGAGGCCGGCGGCCTTTGCTGCGCGCGCAAACGGGCCAAGGAAAAAGAAAGGCCTGTTGGGCTAAAAGAAAAGAGAGAGGGGGAAGCGGGCCAAAAGAGAAAGAAGAGAGGGAGAGAAGAGAGGGTTAGGGGTTTAAACTTTTTCATGATTTTTTTTAAAAAAACCTCACACAAACAAACAAAAACCATGCAAATCAAAAATGATACACAAGCACTTGTTGCTCTAAAATTATTCAAATGATATTTAAATATTTTAGAGCTCAATTTAATTGATAATTTATTTATTCCTTAGAAAATTAAATCGAAAACACCATGTTGCTTACATTAATTTTGTGATGGAATTTTAAGGTGTTACACTGGCGTACTGCACACGACGGGCCGGGAGGAAGCCAACAGGAGCTACACTGCACTTTTTGCCTCGATGCACGTCGCGGCGCGGTGCAAGATTGCAAACGGAGGTCCGGAGAGCTGTTTTTTTCGTTTTCTTTTGCACACTGTCTGGCATATTCGTGAACCCAGTTGTTGTGCTCTGGTTTTGTTAACCGGAACACGAGACCATTCAGATGTCTAATACTCGGCCCATTAACAAGGCCGCTCAAATTCTCTGGAAGAACTAGGATCGTGCCCGTAACAACTCTGGTTTTGTTAACCGGAACACGAGACCATTCAGATGTCTAATACTCGGCCCATTAACAAGGCCGCTCAAATTCTCTGGAAGAACTAGAATCGTGCCTGTGCGTTGCTACGGACTACAAAATATACAATATGTGAAGCATCCAACAAGATAAAAATAGTGTGAAAACAAATATGGATAATAAAAAATATATATTTCAAGAGTGTAGTTACTGAATTAAACAAAACTACATATGTCATGGTATTACAAAGATGTGATGCATGTCTGTATGAGAAGCAATCGGCACAGCAATCATGGTCAATTCAAGTGCCTTAAGGCCTGACCTATTTCCTAAACCAGCTACATTGCTTGCATGACAGCTTCTGATGCCCAGCATACAAAGGAATCACCTACACACAGAATCAAGACAACTGGTTTATCACTTGTATACTTGTGCCACATCGTGTTTGCGATTAGACCCAATGCAAAAACAATTGACAAAAGTATCATTCCTAATAAAAAGACTGCATATCATTTCACAATAAAAAGATTGAGCTTGTTGTCTTCGATTTATCATCGTGCTGATCAAGAGAAACCAGAGCATGGAGACCGCAAGGATGTGAGCAGATTGTGCCTCAGCATGCTTAAGTAGAAGAAACTTGGGACTACATAGGATGTCCAGGATCTGTAAAGTAACTTCAAAGTCTCAGCTAAGAATTATTTCCAATGAATAAGGGTTCAATTTGAAATCTCCCCCTAAAAGATGTCTAGGGAGATGCCAAAAATGTATTACATAAAGGTAAATGTGGAAAGTGTGATAATCTCTAAGAAGCCGTTGGCATATTATCTATTATTTGTCGGACACGTGCTAAATAAATCTACACGTACTAATGTATAGCAACATTTCAATTTCTGCAAATACAATCTTGCAGGGCAGCCTTTATATCCCCAGCAGTTCCTTTAACGAACCATGCTTCAAAAGCAGCTTTGCAAGTACTTAGGAGGATCTGAACTCAATCAGGGAAGCATTTGATAAACTGATAAACTGCTTACTAAGAGGGAACATGGCAAGCTGATAAAGTGAGTGGCCAGATGTGGCAACATGACATGATAACTATGCAAGGTTCATACCCTATAGTGGTTACCTGTATTTTATTAGGTATAAACATGTATGTATGCCTCCTGACAGCATCTATATCTTGCTTGAAGCAGTGCGTCAAGTAATATTCATCTAAACTGAACAAAAAAATCATTAGTAAGCACAGATATATTATTAGTCAGAAAAATAAAGCTTTTCATCATACTACATGGCCTATAGAGACCAAATTAAAGAAAGCACTCCAGCTAGAACACTGCATATATTGGGAGCACTCTGCTGAAGGATATGACTTTGAGATCTAATTCAATTCTAAATTTGATTGTTTCCCAACATAAGCATTAGCTGATCCAAATGCTGGCAAAAGTCAATATAAGTAGTTAATATCTGCATTTTCACAACAAGTAAAGATTTTTTAGAAAGGATAAGCTTCATTGAGTTAGGAGAAATTCTGATAGTAGTATAGCTTTTGACTTCGATCACATAACTACTTTTCTGACAGAGATTAATGCTTGGAGATGTAAAAAGAATCATACTGAAAGTATTAATTTGCAGGCTTACTAATATTTCAAATGCATTTAACAACTTTCAATGCACTGCTCCTCCGTATCACCAGTAGTAGCATCATCGCTGCGCAATACGGTGTTGCCATCTAAAATGTTCAAAGTTATAAATTCATGGTCACAAATGCACATCACATCATTTAACCACATGAAAATGGAACAAGTAAATTCAAGTAACATCATATCTTAACGTCAATTTTACCGTGTGCCCAACTGACCAAGAAGAGACATCTTATTGATTTATAAGGGAAGATAGACATCTTGGCTTGTTTCTAAGCAGTGACCATGGAAGATAATTTTTGTTCGAAATAGAACATAGATCTGTACAAAGCAACACAAATGTCAGTAGATGCAAAATTCACCAATGGAAGCAATGTCAGTATGTAATATATTTATTTCTTCATCCAGCATGGAAGCCTCTTATCATTCTTTATGCTAAAACAATGAACAATGGTAGCGACAAAAATGGTGCCTTTGATTTGGCAAGGGGGCGTCTCACCAACCATTAGCAAAGATCATGCTTCAGTAGTTGGGAATCAGCCCACCAGATAGATCAATCAGAAAAAGAACATTCAGAACCTTCTGCGACTGTGATATGAAAAATCAGAACCTAATGTGATTTTACCAATATCCATGTGCTTTATCTTGCAGAGACAGACCAAGAACATCCTGCCACAAGATTAATGTACAACAAATCACTTCTTGAATCTGTGAAATCAGAGGAAACACTAAAAGGTCAAAAAGAAAACAAATTGCTGTGTATCAAGAGGAACAAATTGTTTGCAGCAAATTGGGCAGTACACTAAGCACTGGAACATAAATCTAGCATTCAAATGTTTCCCACGATGGATTTCTCACGACATATGTATCCCAGTTAAAATATGTTGTTAGGTCTAACTGAACCAACCAAACTTATGTGTATCTCACGGCATACTCATTCCATCAAACACATGGGATGCACTAAATTTGGGAAGGGCCTCACCTGGATTTGTTCGCTGCCAGCGGCGAACTGGAGAAGCAGAGGGGCGTGACGGAGAAATTTAGTTCCACCTTCTGAAACCAGTAAACTACATGTACTCCAAATTCCTAACAAAAGTCATGTACGTCATATATTCTCCAATGAGACCGAATTTCGAAATTGGATATTGCCAAATGCCCAATGTTACTATGGAAGATCACACTACTATGAGCAATACCATGAGCAATGCACATTTACCAGTTCTTTCTATATCTAAAAGAAATAATCGAAGGACAGGCTATGTTCTAGTGTGATGTACCTTCCAATTGGCACCACTCGATGCAGAATTAATGCGATGCACCTTCCAATTGTTACACACACCAAATTGCGATCTGTTGCTGTAAAGGCTCAATGACAAGTGTTTTTCTCATCTATTGCAGCTTCCATTAAGTCACTAAAATTTGGCACAACCTTATTAGCAAAAATGCATAAGAATGAACAAAAAGCATTTGACAAAGGCATGCCATTGCCTAGCTAATATGTAATGGGTGAATGATTTTGCCTATAAAGGAATGTCGTGTTGCTGTATATGTTGGCATATAACCATTACAAAAGAGAAACATAATTGCTATCCCCCGAACATCAATAGTTAACAGTTGTCTGTTGTTCCAATTACCTCTTCAGTCTTTAAGCTAATACCATGAAGCCATAGTAACCTTAGATTATTACAGTTCTCAATGCATATAGCAAGTTTGTAGTTTTAAATATAAAAACACCATCGGAATCTGTATGCATCGAGAAGGGAATACATGAGATGGACATGATTGAGAACGGAAAATAAACGATCAAAATCTTGACTATGTTCTAGTGTGATTATATTGCTTTGCATCACATATCAGAATTTTATGGTTCATAAACCCTGAATGCGAGGCAATGTCTATTATTAAATCAATGCTAAAAGGGAATGCTAGACATTAGAGGCCACATAAATGTCAAGTATATGAAATGCAGAAGAATAAAATTGGTTACCTCTAATTTTATCTGCGAAGGCTCCAGAAGACTAGAATGGAAACCAACACCGGGTCGATCTCTTAGCTCATACTGTAGGCATTGAGAAGCAAGGCTCACCAGTGTAGTAGCCACCTCTATTCAGTAGTTCCCCCTCTAAATGTGAATCCATTACTGCTTGGATGTTTCTGCCTCGCATGAGATTCAGTTTGAGAAGTGGAGGATATAATCTGGTTTTCTCCTGCACATGAGGAAAATCACAGTGTCAAATAAAACTGAAAAAGTCAATTGGTGTTCCAATAAAGCCACTTATTCTCCCTTGTTACTAAAAAACTCACTTGAACGCACAACTTTAATTGTTGTGGCAATACCAACCTACCCAGAATATTTTAACCACCTGCAAAAGAAAGATCCTTATTAGCAATCAAACACAACTATATATTAATCTTTTCATTTTAAAGATTCTAGCTCCTCTTCCATCTTGTCTGTAATTAGACCAGGTGCAGAAACAATTGTATTTCAAAGAAATAGGTTAATTTAATGGTAGAGATACAGTATTCATCAAATCAATCATTCATGTCTTAAAGAGGTTAATTTAAATGGTAAATTTTTTTCTGAACCAAATAAGTATCAGAAACATCAACTATCAAATAGATTAAATAGACGGGGAATGAGCTATATATTTGGCCTTCTTGAGAGATGTACTACACACGGTAATAGTTGCCGATGCAATTACACAACACCACCGTTGTTAATCGTTGATGTCTTTGATCTCACAAACTCTGTTAGTCTGAAAACAGGAATAATTATTAATCTCAACTCATGTAGTCTGACAAACCTCTTGCATTTCCAATAACATGAATCTTATCATGAATGTTGTCTATAGTCATTGATAAAAAAAAAATCTAAATCTAGCATTCAGAGCTTACCAAAAACGCGAGTTTGATTCCAGACCGCTCATTCTATCCTTGCATATATATGGTATTGATGTCCAGCAAGGTAAAAATCAATATTTGCTCCTTCTAAAACCACACAAACAACTGTGTGAGCCCCCTTGACACAGTAATCTGATGGATAGAAGATAGAACGCTGCAGTCTATACATATTCAGTCTATACACTCTGATTATCAAGATTAGAAATTAGAAGTTGCAGAATCATTGGTGAAAGGGATAGAATCAAATTCCTATACCAAAATCAGTACATTATGTCTGCCGATGTGATTCAACAAAGAACTCGTGCATCCCATCATTCGCCATCTCCAGCTTAGTCGTTCATCATCCTGCAGTCAACAGGCAACAGAAATACAGATTAAGGAAATCTCTACAACTAAAAATAAATGAAACAGCCTATGATCCTCAAGTACCTACCGGAGGTGGCTGGCTGGCACGAGGATGGGAAAGGAGCGGGCGGCGACGGCAACGTCCACGGGCGCAGGCGGAGCTTCCGGCGACAGCGGGCAGCGTCCAGGGGAAGAAGTGGACCAGGCGAGGTGGCTGGTCGGCGCGAGGACGGGGGAGGAGCAGCGGTGTGGTGTGGCGGCGACAAGGACGGGAGAGGAGCAGCGGTGTGGTGCGGCGGCGACAGGAGGATGGGCGAGCGGTCAGGCGTGGGGGCCGACAGGATCGAGGATGGTGGCGGCGGTGGAGGACGGTGTCCACGGCGGCGTCGACGGCTGTAGAATCGTATGGGATCGGGATCAGCGCGGGATCCGGCGGCACCGGCACAGACGGCTGAGGCGCGCGGCGGCGCGACCATCTTGCACCTCCCCTGCGTGTCGCGAGGAGCAGACGGGGCTGGGTCTGGCGTCGGAGGGCGAGGACGCGGGCAGCGTGACATGCGTGGAGGCGCTGGTGGCGGCTGGATAAGGAGAAGCTGGGGTGGGGCGGGGCGGAAAAAAAGGGAGGGGTGCGTGTGCGGGAAAAAACAGAGAGAGCGGATGCGGGAGGCGGAGGCGCGGCCGCGCGGGCTGCGGGGGCGGTCCGGGCGGACGCGGGAGGCGGACGCACGGGAGAGCGGAGAGGAGAGGCAGTCGCGGGAGGCGGACGCAGGAGGCGAGCGGAGGAAAGCTTGGCGGAGTTTTGTTCTCCTTTTCATTCTTTTTAGAAGTACTAGGTTCGTGTCCGTGCGTTACTACGGGCATCTAATTATCTATAACACAATACACAAAACATACAATAAAAATTATATAGTGCGCCATTATATTTCTCAATTTAAGATCATATCCGAAGAAACAACATTGTATTTCTCAATTTAAATATGTATAAATCTACCATGTTGGCGCACACACCAATTCGTATCACCCTGCTAAAGATACACATTGGACATATATTCTAAAGAGGAACACAAAGCTATTCGGAGCAGATGCCACGATGCCACAACAACACTTAGAAGATCAAACAAGAAGCAGAGCTCTGAGTATGGGCATCCAAATATACACAATGACATACAAATATGTAGTTTGTAAAAGAAAATAGTAAGTTCCCATGGTGTCACTTCTGGTCGACCATGGAGTCGGTTTCATCCAGATCGAAATAACTACGCCTTACTTTCTCCTCCTCTTGTGGCGTCTTAACTACCCTATCTCTAAGACGTGTATGCTCGTTAGGAGAGACGTTGTGGTCAACCATGGAGGTTGCTTCATCTGATCGACAACACCTAAAATGGATTGTATGATCAGTTTGAAACATTAGTTCATAAAAGACATACATTCATACAGATACCAGACAACATGAGACTCGGTGCTTTCGCATCCAGGACATACTCGACCGAAGCCCGAAAGCTGGGTGGCTGGGTGCATGGGCTCATCCTAAATGCAAGCCACACTGCCACTCTACCTGAGCTTTTGTTAGTAAGCTGAAGCTCTGCTAAGGAACACTAAGATGATGCAAGGCAAGAATGACATGTTTGGTGATGAATCAGTGAAGTAATGTTGTCAAATTTCTGATTTTTTTCAATTTTGGCAATAGCTGCTCTTAGCTTTTGTAAAAACTCAACAACTGAGAAGCTTAGTCCAAGATTTTAAACACTAATTCAGATAACATAAATGTACACTTGGTTATTGACAATTCAACCATTGGATGGAGACTTCCAACTTTAAACCATATTGCTTCTGAGCTCAACTCTCGCTAAGCAAAGACTTATCTTCAAACATTAATAATAGCATACAATTTGCAAACATGATCAAATTATTTACATTATAGGTACCTAACCAGCTACAGTGCTATGACAAGTGATAAATAAAAAACATCAAAAAATGGGGCAAGCAGCAAGCATGATCAATTTGTATTACATGCAAGCAGTATAGGTTAAATTGTTTGAAAAAGTGATATACAAGCACACATCCAAAGATATGCAAGAAACAGATCACTGAAGACATTACAAAAATTGCCTGCACTGCAAATAAAATGTGTTACTTGTGATATTAGCTTACTGCAAACTATTACTACAGTGGTTTTGTACTTCCATGCATTACTTCTCTGACAGCCCACAATCTACTCCAAATTGGTTTTGTACTAAATGGGTTAGAATCTAAGCAGCAAAGTTGTACTAAATGCATCTTTATATTAGAATTAGTAAACTAACCTTGTCCAGGATCTGAATAGCTGCCCATAATCTACTCTAAATTGGCACTTGTACACCTGCATACATCCATCATAACAATCATCTAATTGGAAGTAGAATAACATATATTTAACATACATATGCCCATGATTAGATTTTTAACCTATCAACCCACAGTTTAGCACTGTTTTTACCAAAGTTAAAAAACAAAAATTTAGTAGAGCATTCTAAGTTTCAGACCTCAGGATTAAAACATAAGCATTAACTACCTCGAGATGTTACACAAACTTGTGGCTGAAATGCCAAGCTAATTCAAGGAGGAATTCATAGTATGTTGCATAGCCAACACAGTAAATCTAAAAATTATTTAGGACAAAAATAATGGTACTATCTCAGGCATGACAACTGATTTTTTTAGTAAAGAATATTCTTAGGTTAACTAAAGAATTGTACTATCTCAGGTCATTGGAATCCATATATGCAATTATGCAAAACAATGTAAAGCCTCATGTTAATGATGAGAGGTGATCCACTCTGTATATGATGAACTCCCTAGAAAATATATAATTTCTAAAAGTTCCTCCACAATTTTGTGCTAAAAAATAGGAACTTACCATTAGAAAGAGGAGCTACATTTTTCAGAGGAAAAGACAACTGTGAATATTATATGATCTAGTCAAGATTCAAGAGTATCTAAAAAAGTATATAAGTAAAGATTGAAGAGTATCGAAAGAATGTGCTTGGAATGGGTGCTGTAGAACAAAAAAAAACTATTGCCAATTGAAAACCCAACAGTCAATTAATCTAACCGAAATGACTGTGTGCACCTACATTTGTTCATGTCGCTTTTATGAGAAACTGCAATCTATAAACAAAATTGAAAAATCCATCGATATTTGGTTGAAGCAAGTCAACCTAATGGCAAGAAAGGGTACAACATGAATAAGAAGGCATATCCGAAGGATACCAGATGCATGTAGAGGGCAAAGCAAGATTTTTTTCAAGCAATGGTCATTTTGATTATTCAGTATCATAGCCACTAAGACATCCACTTCAACTCCCCAGATTAAGGTACCTCCATTTGAAATTCTACAATTTTCATGTGTCAAACTTGAGTTCTCAATGTAAACTCAGGATGCATTTGCAATGGTTTGTACACCACCCCCTTTACGACTAACGGCGACTGTTGCCTAGTACTGACCTGAAGATTGGACATGGTTGGACATACTTTCCCTTGCAGAACTGGACTCTATGTCCACACTTTGAAAATTAATCCTTCTGCAATATGCAAAACAGCTACATAGTAGAAGCTTGTTGCAGTTGAAGATAACGCTAAATATATTTATTCTAAAATATTACGATATTAATATGCAAATCAGATAACCAGCTATATTTTCTCTGCTTGGCAATACCTTTCCTCTTGTAACAATCAGCATCCTGCACCCCTACTTCTTCATTGCTCATTCCTCTCCTTAGAGAGGATGGAGGCAGAATTGCCCAAGCTTTCCAACTGACCTCTGTGATCTTCTATGGGCTATAACAAAGAATTCACTATAAATTATTCTGATATTTCTTTGTAGCATGATGATGTCAAATGATCAAATGAGATATATCAACTATTGCACAAGTGGTGTCATCCTTCAGTCCACCTGTTTCCAGAGCTTGCTACATAGAAATGGACATTGAAGTTAGAAACTAATAACTTAATATCATGCCTAAGCGGCTAAGCCCTACACAACATCTATGTAATGTATGCATGATAGCATAGATAAGTAGAAATTATATGTGAACAGGGTAAGCATTCAGAAGCCCTTGCTTCTTTTTCCCTCTGATGGTGATTAACCTCTGCTACTCAAAAAGGGAAATAGGAAAGCATAAATATCAAAAGATTTCTCAGATCAGTCTGTGTCCCATTTTATGTTTGAACTACAGGCAAAAGAACCTAATTATTTCTTATGATGATCCTATGAATAGATCATGCTCAAATTAATTCTTGTGTATTCATCTGAATCCTAAAGGATTGGTAACAAACAGAAATCAATTCTTATCACAATTAACATCACAATTATACTACCTCATGTATTCTAATTTAAATATACCAAGCCCCTGTTGTGAAAGGCCGATCCTTTTTCATGGATCTCCTCTTCTTACTGACGTTGCTGTATCACAAATTATACTACCTCATGTATTCTAATTTAAATCTACCAAGCACACAACCCCTTAGGAACCAGATATGGTTACTAAGCTAAAATGTCTAGGCTTGATCTAAATTGTACAAGTACATATATTAGCAACTGTGTTTCAGCGCTCAGCTCAGAGTATACGTGCCGTTCACCGGTAATACTCTTTTTTGTTTTGGGGAACCAGATGTTGACCTTTTGATCTGCTCTATCTTCTGAAGCACCTTCCTCAACAAAGATATTGAGTTGACCTGAATGATTGAATTGACACGTAAGAGCATTTAATTTTACCTAAAGAAGATAAAGCAACTACATTAAATGGCATCATTTCTTTTCCAAATACGCATTAATATGTAAGATACGCATGAAGAATAAATAAATACATATTACCTTACCTACAATGTCAAAACCTCCTTGTATACAATATTCTTCGTATATGTGCCGTTCACCGGTAATACTCTTTTTTGTTTTTTGACTACCCCATTTTGTTTACCCTTGCCCTTTGCTTTCTTTTTTGCATCTTTATTTTCCTGCCTTCTAGCTTCTTCCTCCTCTGCCTCTGCATTAGGCGGGAGGGCGAGGATCTTGATGTTGGTTCTGGCTGTGGCTCTAGACATAGCAACATACAACTGACCATGGGAGAACACAGGTGCGGGCAAGTACACTCCTACGTTTGGTATTGTTTGACCCTGTGACTTGTTGACCGTAATGGCGAAGCTGAGCCTGATAGGGAACTGATTCCTCTTGAATTGAAATGGGAACATCTCATCATCAGAGGGGCACAAGGGTATTCGAGGAAGGAAAACCCTCTTCCCAGCATGCTGCCCCAAAACAATTTCAGCATCTATTGAGTTTCTTTAGCACCCTCTAACCACCAGCCTCGTTCCATTGCAAAGTCCGTTTGCAGGGTCTAAATTTCTAAGCAATATTACTGGGCAGCCGATCTTGAGCTTTAGGACATGTGGAGGTAGCCCGTTGGGAGTCAATGTGTTAAGGAACTCCTGAGGATAATAGTTATGAGGATCATCAACCGCTTCGTCGAAACTATGGTACACCATCTCCCCACCTTGGAACTTGTTGATCATCTTCAAATTAATATTATCCACCCAGTCATTACGTGTTGATAAAATAGCTCTAGAGGTGATGTAATCCTTGTTTGTCATGTTTGCATTGAGATTTGGAAAGATGCTCTCGATCAACGTGTCAAGATCTTTCTCGGAATCCCCAGTGTACGGGACACATATTTCATCAGGAAGGCGTACATCACCATCTTCATTAACCTCCTCTGTGCCATTACCAATGCGCAAAAGATAATTCGCGAACCATCGGTCACTCTGGGCCCTCATGTTGCGCACGAGCTTAAGATGTCGCATGGATGCCCAAAGATCCGACTTTCGCAAGGAAGCATCAACAATTTGCGCCCTGGATCCTTTACGTACAACAGAGAGGACCTGTCTGAAATCTCCACCAAATACAACTGTCTTCCCACCGAACGGAAGATCCTTACGGTCCATTATATCACGCATGCTATAGTCTAGCGCTTCCACAGCCTGCCTCTTCGTCATAGACGCCTCGTCCCAAATGATGAGAGACGCTTGCTGCAAGAGCTTGGCAGTTCCACACTGTTTTGTGAAGCCGCAACCGCATTTATCGTCGAGCGTTAGGGGAATCTTGAAACGTGAGTGGGCTGTCCTCCCACCAGGCATTATAGATGCTGCGACACCAGATGTAGCTGTAGCAACGGCAATCTTGTTCTGACTGCGGACTGTTCCGAGAAGCGCTCTATACAAAAAAGTCTTTCCTGTGCCGCCTGGTCCGTCTACAAAGAATAGACCACCTTGTTCGGTGTTGACTTTGGACATTATCTCATCATAGGCAGCCCTCTACTCCTCATTTAGTAGAGAGGATAATCCCACATCTTCTGGATTTGTGTCAATGCTGGTCTCCTCAAATATCTCACGAGGGACCGCGCTATCGTCATCAAATGCATCATCGATCTCTGGTAGGGTGAAGTCGCTTATGTCCTCACCCATAGATTGCAGCATGTTCCTGATGTCAATCAAAACCATCTGTTCCACCCGACTCGGGTTTGGATTGTTGCGCTTGAAGTCTTCTGCCATTGCGTCGAAGTGTTTTGTCCACAAACCGGCCACATCATTCGGCTCACAGAACACCAGTATTGTAGCGAACAACCTACGTAATGAGGATGGCATCTGGAACATACTATTTTCAGTAAGACATTCATCGAGCGTGTTGTCGTCTTCGATCAGACCTGAAGCACAAGCAGCATCACGAAACGAATCATAATGCACACCATTCACAGTCCTAAGGTGCCTCCATGACGTCGCTCCAGGAACATGGTTTAGGAGGACACGAAGAAAATATCGTTCGCCCTCTGCCGGATTTGCAGAGACGAGTCTCCCGATCTGGTATGCCGAGTTTTTCCTTGGTTGCCAACATTTATCTTTCACATTCCAGGTATAATACTGTGGAAAGTCACGATACAAGATTTCGCGAGCTTCAGGATGATGGTAGTTGTAGTTAAACCATTCTGTGAGCATTGACTCCTCGATAAGCGGCTTTTTTAAAACTCGTTCAATCTTGTTCCGCGTATGAAATGAAACCATATGCTGGTCAGGGAGATGACATTGCAGCGTCTGCACCGGTGGATGACACTTGTGTAAATCAAAGGCGTATATCCTCCACATCGCTTCTGGAGGCCCCACCCACCGAGCCTCTCTGTACTCCGTGATCTCATCAACATTCCCATTGACATCTTTTTTTCCATTTTCCCTAACAGCCACAGATGCTCTGTCATGCCCCTTGTATATATACTTGAATAGATATTTCACGGACTTAATGCTGCTGCATGCCTCAACATTAATGTGGCAGTTGAAAGTACGTATGAGATACGGGTTATAATAATAATATATAGGTTGCTAAGTAGTTTACCATTGTCAACAACACACGACTGTATCGGCTGACTTGCAACGTTCTCGTTTTCACCGGTGGTCCCATTGGTGTTTCTTCCAATGGTTGATTCAAACTCCTGATTACGACGCTTTCGTCGCGATTCTCGCAATCCTAGAGTTAGGTGGGCCGTATGGATAGTGTTGGATAGAAATGTCTCTTATTCCCTTGAATCCTCTTGAACATCTTACTGGAATTTGTTGGAAAATTAGTATCAAATATTGAAGAATTTGTTGGAAAATTAGTATCAAATATTGAAAGACATGATCAGCCTGGATGTGTGCAGTTAAAATTAGTATCAAATATTGAAAGACATGTTCAGCCTCTGGATGTGCACAGTTAAAATAAATTTAATTACTGCTTGCTTGCTTCTTTTAAAAAGTTACTCACGCTCTAGACCAGTCATGCCCCTCAATTTATCAGCATGTATTTAAAATTTTCTGCTTGCTCCTAAATTTTAAAAAATATGCAGCATCATAGTTAGAATAATATGACAATTTTCCAATGACCTATTCTACCTGTTGGCAGTACCTTGTATGCCATAGTTAGAATAGAAGAAAGAATGGCATAGAATAATCAGAAAACTATTTAATGGCCTATTCCTATTGGCAGTACTTTGTTTTTTATAATGATAGAAAAGAAGAAATAATTTAATTTAATTTCATTTGTTCAATCACTTGGGTTGATTTGCTTGCACAAGTCTATTCAGTGGACTTTCCTCCTGCAGCACCAAGACTTGGGGGCTTCTTTTTGTACCAGAATTAGTTAGATTGGCTACGCGAACAAGCACGTTAAATATATGGCAACAATGGAAGTAGGCGCTATGGCAAAGTGATCTTGCAGGCGCAAATTCATGTAATGAATATGGACACTTCTATTTCTTTAAATCAGTTGAAGTTGTGATATGGCATACATCGCACAAACAAAAAAATTCACTATATTTGGGAAAGATGATATTAGTAAGTAAAAATCACCAGAAAATAGGAGGTCACAATATTAACAACACATTTACCTCCTTCATCAATAGTTGGATCAACACAACTCTCATCTATGCCATTGCCGTTGGTCTCTGCATTGCTCAATACCCCACCACCAGCTACATGTAACAAACACGTGGTCAAGTTCACATCAAACATAAAGTCTACAAAAATAAATGCATGATTTTTTGACTAACCTGGCAGGTCATTGTCTTGAGTCAAATGTCCCCTATGGAGCCATTCATTTTCTTCATCTTCATCCATTGTTACACTAACACCTAGTTAAATTAAATGTCACGTACCCATCAAAACATGCAATTATCAAAATAGTATATTGATACACATTAACATAGTTTGCGTTCAACAGGATAGTATGTTCCCCTTTGGATGGAGAATGGCTATGATTCCCTTGATTTGTGCCTATATTAAATAGTCCTGAACATATGAGTCACCATCCGAGCCTAATTACTATACATCACCTCAAATAAACAGTACCTCCATGACATATTGTGTTTTCATGGGTCCGCCCTTTCTTCTCCAAGCGCCTCTCTCGTCTCTTCCTGTTCAGCTCGTCCTTGTGTTCCTTTGGCATTGATGCATACCTCTGCCTCCTCCGCTCATTACGATCCAAGACACCTGGCAAAACAACCAAAACACTTACAGATTACGCGAACAAAATTTACTGATTAGTTGTGTAAAAGTGCTCTGTCGAACCTTCATTTATATTGTTTGTGATGTCTCCAAGAGGGGTTGAAATTTCTCCTGTTCTTGAGGGATCCATCTCAATTCAGATCGCCTTGCTTGTATGAAACCAAGTATGAAGTGTTGTAAGAAATCACGAATCAAAATCTAGTATGTGGCACATAAAATCAAGTAGTAGTAATAAAAAATCAGACAGAAGATGCGACTGTATTCTTCAGCTATTATTCAGCTATTATTCAGCTGAACATAACATGTTGATCAACATATCCAAAATATAGCCTTACATCATTTTTAGATCTTGATTAATTTTTTAATTCAGAACTAAGCAGGGAAATTATGTAAGACAATAAGAAAGAACAATTTCAGGATAGAGAGAAGGTCTAAGCATGACATAGCATCCTTGTCATAAAGGGAAGAAATGAAGCAGTAATCACTATTTTTCTATTCTGAACAGCATTAGAATCAAGTCAGAAACTAAGGTGAATCATCTAGAGGATTAAAAATATATGCTAGCTATCTATTAATAAAATGCATATATAACCTCTAGCTATGTATTTCCAAAGTTCTCAGCTGATTTAAAAGAAAAGAAGGAACTTAACACTGCATTTAAGCCCCCTAGAATACTTTATTATCCTTCATAGATCTGCCCTTTCTTAACAGCCAGCCCCCTTGGATCTAGGATGTACGCCCCTATAACTCCTGATCTTTTCTGCATAACCCCCCATACTTCTATTTCTGTAGCATCCGCACCCCTGCCCTTCTTCTACCTCGGGACAGGCTTGTGCAAACACACAGGAGCGCGGTGGCCAATATATCTCACATTCTTGCTAGACTCAGAGTTGATTATAATGTATATTTATCATATTGCCCTAATGCAAACCTATGCAGATGATGCCGGGACGTAAATTAGTGATGCTGGGAGATGAGACATGGATCAAATTGTTCCCAACATTGTTCGCTAGCCATGATGGGGTGAGCAGTTTTTATGTAAGTCTTTTTTTTTCTTGCTTACATGGTGTTCTCACAAAGGAATATGACTCGGAAATAAAATAATTATGTATGTCACCTAAAACTCTAACCTAAGTTAGTTTCCAAAAAGAACTACTGCATTAGTATTTCCCTTTGTTGTCTAAAGAAATAGGGGAAAAGTACTGAAATCACTAAACATGGGTGTTTAGTTTAGAATTTGCCATAATAATTAGCCTCTCCATACCATCTATTAGGCATACTGATTTCTACTTAAATTTCAAAGTTCACAATTCTCTTCATAGCGATTTCACTTTTTTTTAGGAGAGTGTCTGCTACTTTGGGCTATGCTTTCAGATATTTGCATTAATGCTTATGCCAGTTACAGTGTTTTACTCATCCCCTTGCAGTTTAATTTTTTTTTTCTAGATAAAAATTTGTTAAATGGTTTGTAACTATTGTCAGGTGAGAGATACAATTCTTTGAATTACAACCAATTCTTTGAATTACAACCATGCAGTTCATGTCTCGGGGGAGTCAGGAGGAGTCGAGAAGAGTCGAGAAGAGCGGTTCTTTGAATTACAACCATGCAGTTTATGTCTCGGGGGAGTCAGGAGGAGTCGAGAAGAGCGGCTTACCCGTCAGTGTCTTGGAGGTGTAGGCGGGGTAGGTTCGACGGTGTCGCCCTCGATGGCGGAGGTGGCCACGATGATGGCGTGGTTCACGGCGGCGAGGTAGTGGACGATGGCGGAGATGGGGAAGCGACGCCGTGAAGGTGGACGTGACGGCTCGGCCCCGGCGAGATGGGCGGCGCAGCCAGACCCGGTACCGTGCCCCGGCGGCCGCGGCTGGGGTTGGCGCCAGACCCGGTACCGTGCCCCGGCGGCCGCAGCTGGGGTTGGCGGGCGGTCGCGGTGCTGAGCCCCGGGCGAGATAGACGGCGGCGGCGGCTGGGGTTGGTGGGCGGGGCGCGCGTCGGCGGCTGGGGTTGGCGGGCGGGGCGCGCGTTGCGGGCACAAGGGAGGAGGGGGTGCTCGGGTCGCTGGGGATTGGGCGGCGGCGGCGGCTGGGGTTGGCGGGCGGTCGCGGTGCCGAGCCCAGGGGCGGCCGCGGGGCACGGCGTGGCGGGCACGGGAGGAGGCGGTGCTCGGACGCGCGTGGCGGGGCACGGGGAGGAGGCGCGCGTGGCGGGGCACGGGGAGGAGGCGGCGTGGCGGGGCTGTGCTCGGGTCGATGGGGACTGGGCGGCGGCAACCCTAAGGGTAAAAATGGAAATGCGTGGGAGGGGGGCGCGAGGGAGCGAGCGGAAGGGGATCGCAGTCGTCCTCCGTGGTAGTCCGAGTGGAAAACGACGTACCAATTTTTTCTCGTAAGTTCATTCTTTTTAGGAGTAGAGATAAAAGACAATCAATAATAATCAATCAATCAAGCCTCAAATATGAAAGGCCATAAAATATGCTTTTACAGCGAATGGATTTATAGTCCAATGGTAGGACGGTCCAGCGGGACGCTACCCACCAGGGTTTAAATCCTGGTGCTCATACCTTTTCCTGGATTTATTCCGGGATTTTCCGGCGTTATGCGTTAAGTGGTAAGAGACGTTCCCGTCGATGACGAGGCGCCAGCGGTGACTTCGGGAATCTCCAGATCTGCCGGTGCTCAGTCCTTCGGAGGTGCTCATATGGGTAGGGTTTGCGTACGTGTATTCATAGGGGTGAGTGTGCATGCGTGTTGTGAGCGTCTGCGTTGTACTGTGTAATTCTAAAAAAATAAAATATTCTTTCACAACAATCAGGCCCACGAAGTTGGTTTCCGACGCCAAAAGCGACAACATGCGCATCTCTCAACAACTGTCTCACCGCGTCCCAGCGTTCAAAGGTTTAGTTCTTACGCCGCAGAGGCGGTTTCTGGCGTTCGTGTTCGGCAACGTCGCCGGGTCGCCGACGATATCAACTCCCCTGCGGCCCTGCCCCCCACATCTTCGTCAACCTCCATGTTCTCCTTCCCACAAGTGAGCCTCTATATCCTCTGTTTCTAATTCGGTGAAGTCAATGTTTGGCCTGTGACGTCCTGTTGTCCCGTGTTGTGTCCCCCAAATGTTCGACCAAATGCTTGTGTGAACCGGTCGTGTGCCCTTGATTCTCGCAAAACTTTTGTTAGTCTCTAGTTGTCTATTTTTGTTGGATCAGTCTCTATTTTGGTAGTCACATTGTGGATACTTAGTGTAGTGGTGTTAGATATATGTGTTTTCCATCCGGCTTGTCTGCTTGGCTGAAATTCAGTTTGAGAAGCTTTGTTCCATTTTGCGGAATCTGTGAGTCACACATTCTTGGCATTACCAGGGATATATATAGGGCTTATATTAGGTAAGTTGTTAACAAAAAAGTGACTGATTAATAGCTTGATACTAGTATAATAGCTAGGATAAATTGAGACCAGCAAGATAGTTTATTCCCAGTTAAATCAGAAGCATTAGTGGCAGAGTAATTAAAGCCTAGTTCAAAGCAAAAACAACTGCTGACATTAGCTGCCAAATGTACCTTTACCTTGCATCCAGTGTTCTCCAGTTGAAGTGGACAGTATGATGTAGAATTCGAATGGTCTGCATTCAATTAGTACCTTTTTTTTCATTTTTACCAAGTAAGAATACATTGGTTTATTTGATACAACAGGACATAATTGGCCCCTTGGTAACTACACAAGAAATTACATTGTTTCTATTGTACCACCTAGAATGGAATAGCACCTGCAAGTAAGAGATGGAGACCTACATACAACAGGGCAACAAGTACAAAGATAACAGGCAACAAGACAACTAGGATGATCGGCCTCTTTGCCCACCGGCCCATGATTGCTAGTGCAAATGGGTAGAGGAGAAACATGATCCATATGTTGAACAGCAGACCCAGCACTGCGTGCATCTTCTTTGCTGCTGTCCATGACCCAATGTATACCACAATTTTGCCCAACGATACACCAATGGCACCAACATTGCAAAACAAAACTAGCGTTGTTGGGATGAGCATTGGCACCCATCGAAAATCATACAAGTCGGCATACTTGTCATTGTCATCAGCTGTTGTTTGCTTTGAAGTGACCCTGAAGTGTATGCCCTTCTTTGTGAGGAGGTTCACTGCCATGTGCAGAACTGCTGCTGGGTACGCACTTGTTGAGCCGATCATGAAGAACTGCTCATTGCGCCAGTAGTCCAGCCATGTGATCCCCGCCCACTTTATCTCGAGCCAGCCAATCATGTGAATCATCACGATGATTACAAGAAGGTACACGACATACCTAGTGAATGGTCTCTGGATGTATACTTCATCAGGGATAAGCCACATCACTGGGCTTAGAGCATAGACCAGAATGAAGATTGATGTGACTGGGTAGATTGTCATGTTGAGGTAGGAGACACGCTGCAGTGGTTCGATCCGACGACCACCAATGAATGGGTTATTGTGGGAGAAGAACATCTCTAGAGACCCACCAGACCAACGCACAATTTGATGGAGGCGCTCAGTTAGGTTGATCGGTGCAATGCCACAGAATGCATCATGCTCCATTGTACAATACATGGAGCGCCACCCTTGCCCATGGATGCGAAATCCAGTCACTATGTCTTCTGTGGCTATGTCATAGATATACCCTGTACCCTTACCCCAATCAGTACCTTTGTCAAAAGAACATGTCACAACCCTCTCTAACTCGGTGAGAAATGTGTCATCAAGTGGTGGTGGTGTGGCTGACCTTTCTTGTTTTAGGGCTTTTGACACTGAATCTAGGAAGAGTGCGGAGTTACCAAACCTGCTGGCCTCGGCTGTGACATTCTCTGCTCTGCAGTGGGGTGGGTCAATACCATAGAGTGCTAAGCGACGGAACATGCAACCAGTGCCAAGGTATGAGGGCCCTTGCAAGCCATTAAGAGCAAGCATGGTTCCATCAAAGAATACCCGATTGTGGTTGCCATAGCGATCCGTGGGGTCAACATTGTCGAAGCGCTGCGGGAACTGGACGAAGGCAGTGTTATCACCATCTCGCTGGTCCAGCATGAAGCAGACCGCAGAACGTAGAGCTTGAGAATTGTTGATATAGTGGTCGCAGTCAAAGTTGATGATGAGTTGGGCATTAGTCAGAAGAGCAGAGGCCCGCAACTGTGCATTTAGAGCACCTGCCTTCTTGTTGTGATCATAGCTTTGGTTCTTCTCACGAGAGACATAAACAAGCATCGGGAGGCGCTCATCAGTGGCTCCGATGCTGGGAATGCCTTCAGCACTCGGCTGTGAATGGCTTGGATGATCCAGGACAACCTGTTAAAGAAGGAATCAAACCATCAGTGACCAAATTAAGGTAACAACACCGCATTGCCCAACATTAAATATCCCTGAACTGAAGTTAGTGGTTTGCATGAGTATCTCATTAATTTACTCTCTCAAACATAGACAACAACTAATCTGAATTTTAGTACCTTAGCAATTGGATCATGGTGTCCTTTTTTGTGGGTTTCTGTCGGGTCAATCCATGTGCCTGGCCATTGTGTCCCATTTGCCATCCAAGTCGCCTTTGCATCTCCTTCGGCAGTTCTCATGCTGTTGTACATATCAGACCTCTTGCGGATGGCATCAGGGAGCTTGTCCAAACGCACCTTGAACTCATCATACTCCATCTGCACCCTCCTAAGCATTCAAGAACTCCTGTGATTCTCTTCCAGCCTGCGGTGGCGCCACCATCTCGAAGTAGCTCTCTGGTGCTCGAGGCTCGATGCAGTACTTGCGGCAGAATGGAACCCAAAGAGGCGCGAACTTCCCAACCTCGACCAATGCTTCGTACAACACCAGCGCCCCGCTATCATCAGAGAGATAGCAGGCAAGCCTGTCGACCGGGTAGTCGACAGCGAGGATGGAGAGGACACAATTCATAGTGTATAGTATGGGCTCGTCGATGGGGTCGGCGGTGGTGACGAAAACATCAATGCCGGGGAGCCTGGAGGTGCCATCAGGGAGGTCAGAGTGCCGCTTGAGGGCGGTGAGGTCCGGGATGGTCTTGATGGGGTTGAGCTTGGGAAGCTGGTTGAGGAGCCACGAGAAGCCGAACCAAACGTCGCCGACGATCGACATGGTCCAGAACCACATGACGTCGGATTTGTTGTGCCTGATGCGCCATGCGAAGAAGAGGAGGACGGCGATCAAGCGTACGATGATCAGCAACCTGTGTAACATGAAAACATGTCGGTCAGGTCTCGCCATGGAAATGCAAGTTAATGTCTATGCTCTCCTGTATGTGACCAGAAAGGAAATGGTCCTCCTGCAAGATCCAGTCAATATCAAAACCAGAGCTTGGAACATGATGCGCAGTGGAGGCTCAGGTCAACAGTTGTTAACTAAAAGAAAATTTTGCAGGTGAATACATTATGCCAGCAGGATCTATGCTGGCAAAATCTAACAAGCTAGCAACTGGAAATGCACATCACCAAATCAAATAGAATCTAGTATTTACACAGCGAGCTGTATCCATTAGTAATTCCTATGCATGCCATGGCCATTAAAAAATAGCTGAGCTGGCTTACCTGTAGGGCTGCAGGAGAGCGCCTTTGACCTTGTACCTCCGGAACAGCAGCGCGCGGCCGTCCTCGCCGCCGGACTCCTTCGCCGCCCGTCTCTCCGCCTTGTCGGAGGCCACCCAGTACTTGCCCTTGGCACCGTGGCCGGCCTTCTTGGCCGCGGCGCCATGGCCGTTCGCGCTCTCTAGAAGCGGGTCGGTGAGGCCGCCACTGGCCACATAGACCGCACCGGCTGCCGGCGTCGGCGAAGCCATGCCTGGCAATGCAAGGCCTAGCTAGCTGCGATCGTCTTCCTCTTTTGCCAAAGAGCAGAGGAAGGTGAGGGCGCTGACACTTAGCCAGCGCACTCAGTGGCACACGACGGGAGGAAAGCCAGGAGCTGCACTTATATAGGAGGAGAGAGGCACGACGCGACGGCGGGCAGGTTGATGCACGAGGGGGGCTGTGGGCGTGCCGGCCGGGTTGCCGGGCAGCTCACAGGTTGTCTACACACACCTGCCGCGAAATGCATCCAGAACTTTGTTGTTGCCATCTATGGCAGCAATGGATCCGTCGATTCGGCGGTGTGTCTACGAACTAAACTACCAGCGTCCATGCAGAAAACGTGGACCGTGAACTCCCACACCAGTCACTCCCCGTCCATGTGCTCCGGCGAGGTATCGGACAGCAAAGCAACGGCCGGAACTCACGGGAGTGCACGGCGATCACGTCACGGCGCAGTTGAGAACTGCAAATGGAGGTCCGGAGCGCTGTTTTTCTTTCTTTCTTTTGCACACTGTCAGGCATATTCGTGAACCCAGTTGTGCTCTGGTTTTGTTAACTGGAGCAGTAAGTTAGATCTCCTCGATCGGCGCCAATCAGAAGATGGAAAACAGGGGATCGGTTTGTCTCTCCTTTGGGTTTTTCATCTTGGAGCAAGCGACCTGCCCAAGTGGACGCGGTTGCAGTGATCGGATCTGTCTTGAGCAGGCAGCGAGTCTTACCAATAGCAGCGGCCGCACGGGAAATTAGGGTCATGTTTAGATGGTAGGGGTAAATATTTACCTCAAGGCAAATATTTTGTCTCTCTCATTTGCCTCTACTAATATTTGCTCTTTGGGGTGTTTGGGTTGAGGAGTAGGGTAAATGTGGATGTGAATGTAAGAGGGAGGGCTGGGGTCCACCATAATTTTGCTCCAATTTGCTACTTTTTAGGGGTAAATAGAATTAATTAGGGGGCAAAATATTTGCCCCACCACATTTGCTCCACATATTTGGATCCTTTGGGGTAAATTTAAGATAGATATACCCCATTTATCCCTTCATCCAAACACCCCTAGATCTTGTCACCGTGAGGAACATGGAAGGGGGAGTAAGAAAACCATATTCCTGGTCCTGGCGCAGTTTGTTTGTTCACTTCTTCCCTCCCCAGATCTGAGACCAGTTAGTTTAAGCACAACTTGTTGCGTTCCTGCACTTGTTTACTCTGATCATGATCGTGCTGCATGTTCCTGCCAGGGTTTCAATTACCGTTGGTAACCGGCCGGTTTACCGCGGTAACCGGTGTTACCGGTCCGGACCGGTAACGGTACCGGCCGGTTACCAACCGGTGGGTTTTTAAAATTTTGAATTTGAATTCAAAAAATTGAAAAATGAGAAAAAATCCCTAAAAATACTGCAAGATTTATAGAATGTAATGGTGTAAAAAATTTTCAAATATAATTGCATTTAGTATTTTTTCGAACATTTGAACTTAAACAAAAAAAAGAAAATGAAAAAAACGCGCAGCCCATGTTCGCCCATCCGCTCAGCAAAATATCTGGCTCCTCTTCACGGTCACGGGTGAGTCGCTGCTGCATTCGTCGCACACTGCCCACATCGTGAAGTCCCTGCGCCGCGCCCTCCCCTCTGCATCCGCTCCTCACCGCCGCACTACCGCCCGCCGCGAGCAGTTACCGGCCGGGAGCCGCGGTTAACCGCCCGGAGAGCCGCGGTTAACCGACCCGGGCCTGGATCTGCGCGGCCAAGGAGGTTAACCGCTCCTCCCGGGTGGTATGCCGCCCTCCGCCGGCGGTCAGGAGACTGGTAATGCTGGTTAGCCGGCCCAGTTACTGGTAAGCTTCCTCTCTCATGTAGAATAAATAGAATCGTAGAAATAGAATAAATGATTTGATTTCGTTGATAAGATTTAGCATTTAGGTTAGGACCGACGGGCAACAGCAACAGTAATGACTGTTAGGTATGATTTAGGAATCATATAGATTTAGGTATAACCGTGTAAGATTTATGTATGATTTAGGATGTGATTTAGAAATAAGATGTAGAAAAGATATGTGAACTGGGAATTTCTATTTCGTAATATCCTATTTCATATGACTGAGAAATGACTGAGAAAGAGAATATGAGATAATAAGATTGAGAATTGAGATAAGATTTGATCACCGTGTTATTAAAAAATTATGCAAACATGGTGTAATTTTTTAAAGAATGACATAAATTTTACTATAAGTGTATAGCCTGTGCATGATGATGACTATGGTATTTGTATGTGTAATTATAAATTGTTGCACCATTTGTGACTATAATATTTGTATGCACGATGATGACTATGGTATTTGTATGCTTAATTATAAATTGTTGCTGGTTTTTTACAACATAATTCATGTCAAAATTTGTATTTATTTCGCACCGGTGGACCATACAAAAATAGCCGGTAATTTATATTTTTCGAACGGTAACCGTTGCAACCAGTTCGATATACCGCTATTACCGAGCGGTATACCGTTTGTTACCGAATGAGTAGCGTGGTTTGGGTGGGGATTTGAATTTGGGCGGTAATCCACGGTAATCTCGGTATACCGCTCGGTATACCGTTACCGCTCGCCGGCGGTAGCAGCAGCGCGGTTGGTAATTAAAACCCTGGTTCCTGCGTGTCGTTTGGGTTCCATACTTCCATCCTGGGCGGAGAGAAGGACCTTCTGATCACCTTTAACCTTTTCAGCAAGGGGTCGTTTTTTTAGTCAGGAATCTCTAGCTAGCTTCCAGCGGCTGAGATCAGATCTGATTTGGGGGCAAACGCATCTAGTGCCAGGACCCAGGAGATATATATAATTTCGTGTGCCGATTGACCCATGGAAATTTAGAGAAATCGGCCTAATTGATTGCAGAAAAATGGCTACAAATTCACGTGCTAATCACGAAACGAGGAGAATCCAATGGCTCTATTATTAGGTAGCATGATGAATATTTATGCTTAAAGTTAATGGTTTAGTACTCTTGACCAAAATCTAATACTCGTTATTTAGGGGTTAGTTGAGTGCTGTGAGTCGCACGAGCTAGATCATGGGCTCAATCATGGTAGGAAAAAAATGGCATATGCTAGTTTTTCAGTTACATGTCTTTGCTGGTGAAAGCATTTTTTGGGAATAACAGGACATCGCAAAATGACGCCCCAGTTCCATTAACTGAGACTTGGACTTCAGAGAGCAGAGCGTAAAAATAAAATAATGTTTGGACTGCCTGCAGCAGCAGTTAACAAAATGAACAAGGTCTAAGGGTGTGTTTGGCACGGCTCCGGCTCCGGCTGTGGCAGCTACAGCTGTGGCTGTGCTGGTGGAGCAGATTCTGTGTAGGAGCTGAAACCGTTTTAAGAAAACGTTTGGCAAAACAGCTTCTCCTGGCTGTGTAACGTGGATAAGAAGGTGAAATGTCTATACTACCCTTCTCTTTTCTTTTTTCTATTTTCCTTTTTTCTTTCCTATTATTTTTCCTTTTTCCCTTCCCCTTTTATTTTATTTTCCTCCTTATTTTCTTTCTTTCTTATTCTTTTTTTCTCTTTCCTTCCCCTCTCTCACCGCTCGTTTCTCACGTTTCCATCTTCTTCTGGAGCTTCCTTCCTCTCCCCATCTCCTCCAGCGCCGGAGCTCCACCCGACCGGAGATCCCCGCTGGCGCCTCCATCCGGAGCTCCACTCGGCCGGAGATCCCCGCTGGCGCCTCCATCCGGAGCTCCACCCGGCCGGAGATCCCCGTCGGCGCCTCCATCCGGATCTCCCCGTCGGCCGCTCCCCGCCGGAGCACACCGAAGATCCCCGTCGGCCGCTCCCTCTCGGAGCTCCCCGACGACCGCTCCCCGGAGATCCCCGCCAGCCGCTCCACCAAGAGAGCCCGCCGGCTGCCTCCACCCGGAGCTCTCCGGAGATCCCCGCCAGCCACCTCCAGGTCCCCGTCGGCACCTCTCCACGACGCCGCCTCTCCCTGTACTTGCACCGCGTCGACCTTCGCCCGCTCCGTTGACCTGCCCCACCCCGCCTTGTAGCGTGCCGCCGGTCCACCTCCCCTCGCCGGCATCATCTTCCACCCCGCTGTGCCCTGCACCGCGCCGGCATCCTCCGCCCTGCCCTGCATCGCGCCGCCGCTCCGGGCCGGTGGAGAGTCAGTGGCATTTTGGTTGTTATTACCGCGAAGTGCAGTGGCAATTTGGTAACGAGGGGGGCAGGTGTGTCAGACGGAGCGGGAGAAGCTACAATTTTCAGCTGCGTCTCACCCTTTTGGCTCTAGAGAGCGCAAAACCCGGGAGCTTCTCTGGAGGAGCTGTTTTTTCCCCCTTTGGCACAGCTCCTCCAAAAACAGCTCCCGGAGCTGCTCTTGGAGCTGTGCCAAAGGGACCCTAAAGACAGTATAAGAACATTCAGGCTGCAGTAGATTTGCTCTTTTACATCTGTGCTCTGTGGCCATTAAAATATTATTCACCACGAGTGCTTCCGTAGTGCCAGGCTGCCAGCCTTCCATCCATCCTAAGGCCCTGTTCAGTTGGTTGGAAGTTTTTGGAAAAATTTTTTGGAATTCTCTTCTAAGGTCTATTAAGAGTATTAAATGTAGACTACTTACAAAACTAACTACACGAATGGATTAGAAATCGCGAGATGAATCCATTAAGCCTAATTAATCCGTCATTAGAGATTGGTTACTGTAGCACAACGTTGTCTAATCATGTTATAATTAGGCTCATTAGATTCGTCTCGAAAATTAAGGTAAGGGTTGTGGAATAAGTTTTGTCATTAATTCATATTTAATACTCATAATTAGTATCCGGAGATTGATATGACGGGTAGTTTGTGAAATATTCTGGAACTAAACAGGGCCTTAGGCCAGTCTCAATGGGAGGGTCATAGGCATTAAATAGGGTGCCACATATGCAAACAAGATGACATGGTATGATATTTAATAGGAGAGAGGAAATCAATGTCATCCTCATGACCCTGGGTCGGCGCGGAGTCCTAGGTATGACACCCCCATGACTCTCCCACTGAGACAAGTCGACACAATTTTTAAGCACAATTGACTAACCAATATGAAGCAATTAAATATCTACAGGAACCTATGAAACTGTGCTATGACCCTGTGCATTGAGAGAGGGTAGGTCATCCCGCAAACCAATACAGTAAAGGTGATGTGTCATTCTTGAAAACTCCCCCATGACTCCTTACACTGAGACCGGCCTTAGAGGCCTTTCCGTAGCTCTTTTAGTTGTCAAGGTGCCTTCAGTAATGTCTTCAGACACAAGTCACTAATCCATCTTTGTTAATTTGCACGGAGTCCTTGAATATTAGTTGCCACCTCATAAACCTTTATATGATTATTCTCAAATAACTTTGACAGCTGCTGCAGTACAACTGATACTGAAGATTAATATGATTTCTACTTTTCGGTAAAGCTCACAAAACTGCTAGACAAACAATATCCAAACTGCTTACTTTTTATTACTCATTCAAAGTTTTGCTTTGGACTCGTAATCATTCCCAAGGCAGCAAAAGCTCATACAGCACTGCAGCAGATGTCTCTGTTCGTATTGGTGCAAATCATCATCTGAACCTTTTGTTCTGGAAAACTTTTCACCAAAGGCATACGTGCAACCATCATTATGCATGTTATATAGTAAGTCCTAGTCCCACTGGCATTTATCTGCATAACTGTTTCACATTTTATTAGATTGTGAAAAACATATTGCCAATTAACTAACACCATCGATGGATAAAGTTGATAGAAGTTACTCTATGTGTCGGGCCATAACTTTCTGCAAAAATATGTTAGGATCATGGTGAATTGGTATCTGAATTTTCTGTATATGAATTGATCTTGTTTTCTCTACTCAACGAAATTACAAAACAGACAACCAAACCAAAACATGAACGATTTAATAAATTTGTGGCTTCAGAGTGCAGAGTTGCATCTACAGTAGTCACTAGTGTGATCACAGATCAATGTATCCTTAAGCCTGAATCATAATCAATATTATGGTACTTGATCACGTACACACCTCTTTTTTTTTTGAACGAACGGGCACAAGATGTGCCTATTTCACTGATATAGAAGAAGAGAACAAGCCGGGACCCGGCCAAAGAAAACCGAAAAAACTACTAATTACAAACTAGGCAAAAGGACCGCCAGGTCCTTCGCTCCTGCTGCGATCCAAGCTGAGGCCTCGCTCTTGATTCGTGCAACCGTGGATGTAGGCGAAGACTCTCTATGATTGAAGACTCTGTCGTTCCTCTCCTTCCACACCTCCCAGATAACAAGAAGAGCCAAGGAACGCACCCCGCTTCTTGGTACGTCCGGCGGCGCTGTGATGTTTGTCCACCACTGCAACGCTGTTCTACTAAACTGCCACTCCGCCGGCTTGAGCTGGAGAACACCTACCCAATCCGCAATAAGGCTCCAAACACGGCGCGAGAACCGGCAACCTGCTAGCAGGTGGTGCGCTGACTCCATAGTTGCCTTGCAAAGCGGGCACGAAGGGCAGTGGTCCCATTCTCTTCGGGCGAGCCGGTCAGAGGTCCACACTCTGTTCTGAAGAATTAACCAAGCGAAGAATTTGCACTTTGGTGTGGCCCAAGTTTTCCAGATTATGGCGATATCCGGCATCTTGACGCAACCGTAGAATTGTGCCTTGTAGGCAGACGCTGTAGTGTACTCCCCATGCGGTGTCAGCAACCAGATGATACGGTCCTCTTGGTCTTGGTGTAGGTCCGTGTCCCAGACGAGGCTCCAGAGAGTAGTGAACTACGAGAGGTGCGCGGTCGTGAAACCTGTCCGGTAGTTGAGATCCCTGATCCAGCTGTTATCCTGCAACGCCTCAACCACCGTTCTTTTCTTTTTCTTTGACTTGATGAAGAGCAGCGGTGCGATATCCTTAGGTCGTAGACCCTGTAGCCAGCCCGAAGACCAGAACGAAGTTTTGCGCCCATTACCCAAGGTGATGGAGGTGCAAGCTGCGAAGAGCAATCTGTCGTGGTCGATGCAGGGGACCTCTGTGCCCACCCACGCTTTGTCTGGAGACACCCACTCGTGCCAAAGCCAACGAAGACGTAACACGGAGGAGAAGTGGATTAGGTCAAGGATGCCCAGTCCGCCGTACTCTTTCGGAAGTGACGTTTTAGACCAGTTGACCTTGCATTTTCAGCCTGAGAGAACCTGATCGCCCGCCCAAAGGAAACGTCTACGAAGCTTGTCGATCTCTAGGAGGACCTCCTTTGTTGGTTGAAGGACTGTCAGCATATACACTGGTTGTGAAGAAAGGACAGATTTGGTCAGACTGGCGCGTCCGGCTTGTGAGAGGTTCTTCCCGTGCCACTTCGAGAGCTTCGCAGTCGCCTTGTCGATCTGTGGTTGGAAATCGATCCTGCGAAGACGTTTAGGTGAGAGGGGCAAGCCGAGGTATTTCCGGGGGAAGTGAGCTCTGTTTAACGGTAAAGCGGCCAGGATCTCGTCCAAGTCAATGTTGTTGCAACTGATTGAGGACACTGTCGTTTTTTGAAGGTTAGTTAGTAGGCCTGTTACCGCCCCGAAGTTTAGAAGGAGCCCTCGGAGGTTTGTGGCGTCCAAGACCGTAGGCTTTATGAAGATGACCGCGTCGTCCGCGTACATGGACGCACGGAACCTGGCCGCCCGCCCGTTGAGTTTGGTGAGTAAACCTCTGTCCGTAGCCACGTTGAGCAGTTGATTTAGCGGGTCGATGGCTAGTATGAATAGGAGTGGTGAGAGCGGGTCGCCTTGTCGCAGACCTCGTCCGTGCAGTATGGCCGGAAGCGGTGAGCCGTTGTAACGCCCGCGTTTTTAGCCCTAATAAATCACCTGCTAAACCACACGTGTTTTCAAAACTTTTCCGCTGAGCTCGATCATCTCCTCAAAGCCCCGATCATCTTTTCCTCCCTCCTTTCCCCGGCGTGTGCCGCGAATCCCGCCGGCACCGCCCATCCCGCCCGCCATCACTCGAGCCGCCGCCGCCCTCCGCGTCATGTCGCACAGCACCGCTGCAGCGCCGCTGTCGGCCATCTCGCCGGGAATCCCGAGCCCGCCATGGTCCCGCCAGCCGGCTTGCTCCGCTGCCGACACCGCGTCAGCCCCGCAAGTGCTCGAACCCGAGAAAATCCTTTTTCCCCTCTCTCCTATATTTTTTCCTAGGATTTCTCCTAATTTTCTAAACCCTTTTTCCTTTGTTTTTCTTTCTTTTCCTATTTTCCTTTTCTCCTTTTTTTTCTTTTTTTCTCTTTTTTTTTCTTCTTCTTCTTTTTCCCTCCTTTTCCTCCCCCTTTCTTCTTCCTTCGGTTGGCCTCCAGGCCGACGGCACCCGACCCCCTCGCGCGCTCCTGGCCTCCAGGACCGGCGCCCCCTTCCCTCTCCTCTGGCCCGCACCGGCCGACCAGGCTCGCCGGTGCAGCACGACAGGCCGGCCCCGCGCTGCCTGCAGCGGCCCACCGAGCCACGGCGCCCCCCTCCCTGACAAACGAAGACCAGCAGCGAACTGTCACCTCCAAACCGGCCACCATTACTCCCCCGACGGTCTCCCCTCCGCGGCCACAGCAGCCCTGCACGACAAGTCATTTCGCACAGCACCAAATCGACCGAGAATCCCGCCGGCCGGAGTCCACGCCGGGATTTTTTCCCGAACCTCCATTGCCGGCCATTGGAGCTCCGCGAAGCTCAAAATATCACCTCGAACCGACCTTCCCGCGCCTATAAAAGGCCCTGCGCGGCTCCCCACCTCGCCACGCACCGCCCCAACCGAGCCTCCCTGCCTCCCAAGCCCCCAAGCACCACCACCACCGACCACCATAGCCGGCCGCCGCTCGACGCCGCGGAGCCACCTCCACGGGCTGTCCCCGACCAAGGTAAGAGGCGGAATCGGTTGCCCTCGAGCTCCTCTTCGTTTTGCCCCACCTTCCGGCCGTCGCCGTGCACCGGGCCGCCGGCGGGCACCGCCCCTCCACCGGCCGGCCACGGTCAAACCCGCCCCTGTTCTGGATCGGGAGGGAGGGGAGGTAGAAGAAGGGCATTTTGCCCATACCCCCTGCCCTTTTCCCCCTTTTCCAAACCGAACCCCCCCTCTATTTTTCCTCTCTCTCTTTCTTTCAATTAGACCCCAACTCTTAAACTATTCCACCAAAATAACCCTGCCCCTTTACAATTATACCCCTAGGCTATTTAGTAAACCCTCGCTAGGTTTAAATATTATAATTAGGTCTTTTTCCTTTAATCTAAAATACTAACAGGCCCCTAATTAACCCTAACACTCCTTTAACCCATCATTTCATGCGCGATTTTAATTCAAATCGTGCCCAAAATTCACCACACCCGTCCCAGGTATGCCTTGACCGATCCATCACCCGAAAACCCCCACATAATATTTATTCCTCTTTTTTTATCTAATTACCTTCCTCGAGCTCAGCCGGAAAATTTGTGTGTGCTTATATTGATTGCATGCTTGCTTGTGTACGCTATAGCCGACGGAGTGAACGAAGGAGGGTACCACGAACCGGAGCTTGGGGCCGAGTACTGCGAGCAGGAGCCCGAGATCCCGAACGCCGAGCCGGAACTCCCCGAAGACTTCGAAGACGGCAAGTTCAATCTCATCCTCTGATGCATGCTTTGGTCCCAGTTTTATATACACAATCCTATACCCGTTTTATAAATTGCATATTATTTTACTGCAAAAACCTGGTAGGATAGCCACCATGGATTGCTATGATTGACCTTTGTTTGGCCTAAATGATTGCTTTAAAAATGTGTGAGTGCCTTAAAATGGGAATGGGATATTTTGGAAAATGAGTAAAGAACTGGGTAGACAGGATGGACGTGTGTGTCAGGAGTATGGGTGAGCTCGTACCTTTGTGGTTGAGCGTGTTGGGAGATGTCCATCTTGTCGTTAAGGACCGGGTTGCGTGACATCTCACCTGGCCCAATTATCGTACAACCACTCGACCGTTGTATGTGGCAACGGCTTAGCATAAATCCCACTAGTTAATCTACTTGCCATCAGGAGTGCGGGTGAGCAGCGGGAGATCAAGGAGTAGGGGTACGATCTGTGTGAGGTACGCCCTGGTTATATGAGATAACCCCTTGGTTGCTTCCGTGGTGGCTCGTAGGGTTAGCTAAGGTGGGTAACGGCTTTGATAGGATCCGCACCGGCACTAAGGTGTTCGTGTGGCGGTACCCTACTTGTGGGTAAAGATGTACAACCTCTGCAGAGTGTAAAACCTATTCGAATAGCCGTGTCCACGGTATTGGACGAGTCACGGTGGGGTCACAAAGCCAGTGTTTGGGTTTGGGATGATTTTCATGGCGTGAGTTGATTTCTGGAAAAGTGTGTGGCTGTGTGCCTGGGCTACTGCGGACGGGGAGTCCGGTAGTCCTCATTTGGTTTTCACAAAACAACTGAGCTACTTGAGTTATAAAAATTGTTTGCGAAAACCTTTTCGAAAGCAAACCCCTGCATGAGTAAATGTGTTTGTAAAATAAACCTTATCCTGATCCTTGATATATCCTGTGCATGATCTGCTTATTAGCCCCTCCGTGGGTGGGGTTGAACTTGTTGAGTACGTATGTACTCACCCTTGCTTAACTAACTGTTTTTCAGAGGAGGATCCCGACTTCGTTCCCGAGGACGTTGAGTAGGTCGCCGCCCTACACCCAACCGTGCCTGTGGATTCAGGGTCTCCTCAGAGAGCTTCCATGGCGTGGTACTCTGATGAGGCTTTAGAAGCCTTCGCTATCGTAGTGTGGTCTCTAGCTTTTGTGTTGTTCCTCGTGGCAGCGGTGCTCCCGTGCCCACTATGCCGTCGTGATGTAAGGGACTGAACCACCTGTTGTAATAAATGTGTTGCCAGCCTCCTGGGACTGGTATTTGTATCACATTTAGTCACCTCTGATGAGGAGCAGTGTCGGTGTTTTGGTGCGATGGAAGCGTCTGGTGAGGTTCCTGACATAGAGGAAGTTGTCGTGGATGCTTCTCCTTTTTATGAAGGCGCTTTGGCTCGTGGAAATAAGTTGACCCATGAGCGGAGCTAGCCGTAGCGCCAGAACTTTCATGATGATCTTAGCCAAGGCGTGGATGAGGCTTATCGGTCGGTAATCTCGGATGTCCTCCGCTCCCTCCTTTTTTGGAATAAGGGCAATGGTGGCCTTGTTGAAGAGGTTGAGGTCGTTGCAGCGGTTGTCGTAAAAGGCCCGGATTGCCGCCATTATGTCGTGCCGGATTACCGACCAGCAAGTCCTAAAGAACAGTCCGGTGTACTCGTCCGGCCCAGGCGCTTTGCTCGTCGGCATCTGACGAATAGCCCTCCATACTTCGTCTTCAGAGAAAGGTCGCTCGAGTGAAGAAAGGTCACAATGTGGAATCTGCAAGTCCTGCCAGCAGAAGTCGCGGGCCTGCGCCGGCGGGTCCTCCATAACCTTCTCGAAGTGGAGCTGAACCACCTGCTGCTTGTCTTGGTGGGTGAAAGCCCATCCGCTCCCGGACTTGAGACGTTGGATGAAGTTTTTACGGCGTCGTCCGTTTGCTCTCAGATGGAAGAATCTCGTGTTAGCGTCCCCCTCGTGAATGTAAGAGATCCTGGCGCTTTGCTTCCTCCGTGCCTTCTCAACCACCAGCCAACCTAGGATGCGCTTTTCAGCTTGCTTCGTAAGTTGTGTTCGGCGTCGGAGAGCGGTCTGAAGTCCTGTGCTTCGTCCAGCCGTAAAATCACCTCTTGGGCCATATAGAGTTTTTGTCTGGCGTCCGAGAGCAGGGAGGTGGCCCAAGATTTGAGCGCTTTGGAAGTGATGTGAAGTTTGTGGCCCAATCTGTGAAAGGTTCGGTATGAGTAGACGGGGCATTCCAGGCGTTGATCACTGTCTCCTGGAAGTTTGGGAGTCGAGTCCAGAAGTTTTCGAATTTGAAAGGTGTGGGGCGTCGCGGGCCTTCTAGGCTTGTGAGGAGGAGGGGGCAGTGATCCGAATGAGAGGACAAAAGTGCATGTAAAGTGCAGGAGTCGAAAGTCAAGTCCCAGCTTTGGTTGCAGAAGGCTCGATCCAGGCGGACAAGAGTTGGCCGGCGCCGCTCATTACTCCAAGTGTATTTTCGATTTTGCAGTCTCAGCTCTTTTAACTCGCAGAAATCGATTGCTCGCCGGAACCCCTCATAAGTCTTAGGTTTAGATTCCTATTGTTCTTGTCGCGTGCTTTATAAATAAGATTGAAGTCCCCCATAATAAGCCATTTGGTGCCCGGGTTCGGTTTTAGGCGGTGCATGTGTTGCAGGAAGGAGATCTTTTCCGATCTTCTCGAGGGGCCGTAGACTATCGAAAGAGTGAAGGTCGCCATGCAGTGGCGTAAAGTAGCATCTGCTGAGAGGGAGAAGCGTCCAACACGAATGTTACTCATGTCTATCTCTGAGTTGTTCCAGAGCAACAGAATACCCCCTTTAGTGCCATCTGCCGGCTTGAAGGCAAAGCGAGTGAGTTTGTAAGCCCCGAGGAAAGCCGCGAGCGCGTCATCGATGATCTGAAGTTTGGTTTCCTGGAGGCAGGCGATATGGCATGGTGTGGCTGCCAAGGTTTCATGCACCGTGAGGCACCTTGCCGCGGCATTTAGCCCTCTAACATTCCAAGACAGAATTTGTGGAGCGTTGTGATTCATTAGGAAACAAGAAGATGTCGCTGCCGAAGACGAATAACATATGCTAAGCAGGTAGAGGAACAGCAACCGTTACCATGAAGCAAAGTCGTGAAGGCGCAAAACAGACGTCCCAGAGTAGCGAGGAGAGCCCGAAGGTCGAAGCCAGCAGGGCGAAACATAGTCGGAGCCCGAAGGTCGCAGCCAGCAAGGCGGTAGCAAAAGCAGTACAGAAACAACAGTTTGTGAAGTGTACGATTCATGGAAACAAAGTAGGCGCGAAGGAACAGGTGCTGTTGGGAGTTGATCACTCCTCCTCGTTCGCCGGCTGGAGGTTATCGATGGCCTCCCCAACGTGTAGCAGCAGGGCTTCATCCAGGATGTTTGCCCCATCGTCGTCGAGCCCGAAGATTGCAGTCAGCGCTGCCACGATCTTCTCCGGGAGGGGGCCTTGGAACATGGCGATGAAGTCGCGCAGGACGTCGTTGATCGGAGCCGTGTCGTTGGTGTTGATGCCCAGTTTGCGGCACAGGTTGCGCTGCGCCCGCTGTACCACTGGGATGAGCGGCCTGTTCGCCAAGCGTGCACTACGACGGACGTTCGTCATGTCGAAGTTTCGGCGTTGGCGAGGGTGACGTGGTGCCGGCTGCAGCAGCACCGGTGGCGGACGGTCGCAGAACAGATCCTCCACCGCGTGCGCCCGGTCAACTGTGTTGTCAGCCGGCGCTGGCTCCTCGTCCCCGGAAGGCACCACCACCGTGACCCCCGGGTTCGCGTCCGCCTGGCACTCAGTCGCCACCGTCGGAACAGCATCAGTCGACTCCGTCGCGGTGGGAGCGTGGTCCCCAGCGCGTCGAGGGCTCGCTCCACGTCCAAGATCATGGCCTGGGAGGAGGGGATCAGCGTCTTCCTTACCCTGTCGAGGGCGCGATGTAGGGGCACTGGATCGGACCAGGTTCGTTCCCCAGCCTGCACCTCGCCACGCACGCGCAGCAGGCCACTGTTGCCCTCCCAGGGTGCCGTGTCGAGCAGGTCGAAGATTGCGCACGCCTTGTCGATGAAGTCCTGATCTCCCAAGCGTCGAAGGGTGATGTCGTCCGTTGGGGGAGAACTTTGCAGTGCCGCCGTGAACGCCGCGTGCAGCGTCTCCGACGTCTGCGCACGTCCGTGGTGCGCATAGTAGCATCGTGGTGGAGAACGTGTGCGCTCCCTCCTGGGCGCCTCGAGGGAGTCGAAGCCCCAGAACTTGGCGCTGGAGGGCTTCCCTTGGCCTGGGTGGTTGTAGTCGTCGTCGCCGCCACTGTCGTCGCGTCCTCCCGGTCAGCTGAAGCCGTCCCTGCAAGAGGAGTAGCCTCGCCGGGAGGCCCACCTCGCCTTGTCCTCCCTGCGCTTGTCCTTCTCGCGCTCTTCTCGCTCGTCACGGCGTGCTCCGTTCCTACCGCGATCCTCGCGGGGCGCGTCGCGAGCGCCCCTGTCGCCGCGCTCGCGTGGTGTGTCGCGGGCGCTCTTGTCACCGTGCTGAGCGCGAACGCCTCCGTCGTCGCGCGTGTCCCCCCTCCCCCCTGTCGCGCTCCTGGGGTGGGCGGGGGAGCTTTGCCAGGAAGCGGGTCGCCCGGGTCGTTGGCGGAGAGCCGTCGACGAGGCCGTACCGCCAGTCATACCGGCGTCGGACGGGCAAGAAGGCCGCCGGGTTATCGATCGCCGCCTGGAGATTGTCGGCCACCGCAGTGAAGTCCTCGACCAGGGGCATGTGGATGAAGACCTCGTATCTTGCCCCCTGGTGCCAGAGGTCCGGTGGCTGCTCGGTCTCGACGAACACCGCCGAGGAGCCGTCGATCGGCCTGTGCGTGAAGGCCAGCCAAACCTTCTTCGGGATCTTGCTGGGGTCCCTGGTCCAAGCCCATAGTTTGATGTGGCAGGTATCCGCCGTCTGCACCAGATCAGTCACAATGTATTGCAGGGCGCACCTGTGGCCAATGATCCGCTCGATGACCTCCGGCGTCCAGGCGTGGTCAGGGATCCTGTCGAGGCAGAGTCGCACCCTGTAGAAGATGCGGAATCCGAGCGCATGGGTGAGGCTATGCCAGGGGCGCAGGCAAATGTCGATGCCGCGGCCTGTGAACCTCCCCTTGTCCTTGGCCGCCGCGGCATGGGCGGCCTGCTCGAAACGGACGAGATACGGCTCGGGTTGGTGGAGCGTGACGGAGACGTCTTTCGGTTGCAGCTGGAGCTCGCGGATGATGAGGGCCTCGATGTCTCGGGCACCGGCGTCGCGAGGAAGGTGGAGCGCCCATGGGACCAGCGCGCAGGTCTCCCAGTCGCGTGCATCGCGCGCGAGGTTGAAAGAGTTGGGGAAGAACACCATTTCTTCCTCCGGCCGTTCATGAGGGTCGCCCACGGCCATGGCCGCCGGTGGTGGTGGTGGTGGAGGTGGCGGCGGGGGTGGGGGAGGTGGCGGTGGCGGCGGGGGAGGTGGCGGTGGCGGGGGGAGGTGGCGGTGGGGGAGGCGGCTGGTGACGCGCAGGAGCCCAACACTGGAGCGCGCGGTGCCCCGACCTGCGACAGCGGAGGCAGCGCACAGGGTCCCGGCAAGCAGCCGCCCTGTGGTCCCTGGACAGACATTTGAAGCAGCACCCCTCCGTAGCCAGGTGGAATGCCCGGCGTGCCGCGGTGGTTGGCCGTCTTGAATGAGCTCCGTCTTCATGGCGCCGGTCACGTCGTCCGTCGAATCGGGGAGGGTCGGCGCGCCCACGCCGTCCGCCGCGGTGTCGAGCTGGAGTCCAGCCGTCCTCCCGCGTGGCCGAGCCGTCGCGTCGCTGTGGGCTGGCAGCTCTGCCGTGGGGAGGACGGCCGCGGCGCAGTGGGGAGGTCGACCGTTGACGCTGACGAGGCCGCACAGGGGAGTAACTCCGCATCGCCTCGAGGTCAGAGCGGCGGATCCAAGCGAAGTGCCCGTCAGATCGAGGATCCCCTAAGGAGTGAATTGCCTTACCTGCCGGCTGGCGACGTGCAGGCGCATGTGGAGCAGCGGCGTGAGGCCGGTGGGGCGGAGTTAAGGGTCTCCGCAGGAGCACCTCGGCGTAGGTGGGGGCCGGATCTGGCGAGGCCCCATGTAGATCTGGTGTCTCCGGCACAACCTCGAGGTCGTCGGCGCCGGGTTGACCGCGGGCGGGCGGCGGTGGCGGCGAGTCAAGGAAGAAGGCCTCCCAGGAGCATGGGAGGTCGAGTGGCTGGTGGAAGGGGAAGGCTGGGGTTGCGCAGGGGAGGTGAGGCTGGCCGCGGCGGAGGAGCTGGGGAGCGGTTGACGCGGCTGCGCCCGCCGACGGGCGGTCGCCTGGGGGCGGAGGGGACGGCATTCGTCCGCTTGATCGGCTAATTGTTCCCCCGGGTTGTACACACCCCATACAATGTATTATATTCTGAATCAAGTTCTTGCATTCCATGTCTTAAATACCGTAATAACTTGGCCATAAAACTAATCGAGGAGCTAGTACACCTCTTTCAGACGATGCATGCTTCGTAGCAGTAAACAAGCTAGATGCCTGGCAAACAGGTATGAGGGCCCCATGTGAGAATACATCGGGTGCCCTGGCTATATGCTGGATCTAGAAAAGATGAGCTTCCTGTATACACGCATCGGTCGATTTGAAGGTATCTGAATATTCTAGCGGTTGGTGTTAGAACAAGGGTATGATGACGCCATCGTCCCTTCAAGCGTCATCCATCTTGTGTTAGGTAATGTGGGAAACATATTAATTTGCAAGTTTTGTATGCGAATAGCGTAGGTTCTTTTTAAAGAAAAAAATGTTTGGATCCGATCTAGTTTGTCATTGTGCTATGATTTGTTAGAGACCAGCAGTAGCCCACGCATGCTATTCGATGAAATGAAATGGAGCAATATTCCAGCACCCTTAATTAGGCCTTAGTGCATGTGCAATGTCGTGCCGTTGTCTACTTGTCTTGCATAGCATAGGCGTCTGAGATTTTTTTTATTTTTTTTTGAGATTTTTTTTATTTTAAAAAGGACATTTCTAACCAACCAATTCATGTCTTATAAATTGGTCTGAATTGGTTTGAATCAGTTGGCATGTGTTAGTAACTAGAAGGGAAAATATTTGATGAAAATCACTAACTTGATGGAAATGTGAAAATCATTCTAAAATTTATACTTAGAAGTTTCAAAAAAAATTGAAACGATGCACATCCGTTGTGTATTTATAGATTTATTTTGTTACAAAAGTTGAGATAACTCAATGTAGAAAAATCATACGAAAATGATAAATTTCGAGTGCAAGTGCACTACACGACAAAATTTCTAGGCATGTGCACTCCAATGCATATGGACTTGAATTTTGTTATTTTCATATGAATTTTTATATAATGAGTTTGCATCTCAACTTTTGCAACAAAGTACATGTATGAATAAATTACATATGTGCATCATTTCAGATTTTTCAGAGACTTTTAATTATGTCATTTAGAGTGGTTTTCACGTTTTCATGAAGATATATATGATTTGCACCGGAAGGAACACCGAGCATGGGAGGAGCAGCCCAAGTGGCAGATGAACGCGGCCGAACTATTGGGCCGGTCCTCGAAATTTTCTTAAGGAAAAAATTCATTCCACAACCCTTATCCATAGGCGCTGTCTGGGTTTTAAAATCAGGTATTGAACACCCACAAACTTACAAACTGGACATTTAAACCCCCCCTCGGCGGATTCGTGGGCTGTTTTAGGTGGTTTTCGCTGACGTGGCGCTAGGTCCCACATGTCAGACAGCCACTTCAGCTCACTCCTCTCTCTGACCACCCCCACCCACCTCGGCGGCCTCCTCCCCCCATTCTCCACCTCGGTGGTCTCCTTCTCCCCTCTGCTAGGCGGCTCGAAGGACTTCAAATTCTGGCGATTGGGGGCATGGTGACGGGCATGGGGTAGCGGAGGGTGGAGCTGGTGTGGTGCAGGAGGTTCGAGTGCCGGCGATTTGGTTTTGGTGGAGGCAATGGGGAGGATTTGGCCGGGCGCCGGGCGGTGGTCCTCTTCTCGGCTTGGCGCGCCGTCCCTCCCTTGCTCGTACGCGCAGACCTCGCGACACAGGTGCAGTCTGGGAGCAATGACGACCGGCCGGAGAGCAGCGCGGTAAGGAGGAGCTCGTGGAGGGGTCGGTAGGGTTGCCGGTGGTGGGCGTGGCTGGTAGACGACGTCGTGTCCTGCTGCTGGGACGAAAGCCCCAAGAGAAGGCGGCCAAGGGGGAGCGAAGCCGACTAGCCACGGTCGCACCGAGGAGAAAGATGCACGCGTCGGCGCTCGCCATGGCCACACCGTCACCACTCCCCCTGCTCATCCCACCACCGTCTCCTGCTCCTTCCGTTGTCGCGCCTCTGCTCCTCCCGCCGCCGCGCCCCCGCTCCTCTCCCGCCGCGCCTCCTGCTCCTCCTGTTGTCGCGCCTCTGCTCCTCCAACTCCGCACTGCCATCCGCACAGCCATCACTGATTTGGCGGGGAGCGACCTCGCACCAGAGAGGGGAGGGTAGGGAGGCGCCACCATCGCCAGGGTCCCGTGGCGTGTAGGTCCGCCGTTGGGGTCGGAGAGGAGGGGCAGTCTCTGAGTGCGCGCTCCGCCGTCGAAGGAGGCCTCTTCGCCGGAGACGGAGGCTCGACCGTCGGAGACCTCACCCCGACCACGCCTCATCCATCACAGTGAAACGAGAGAGAAAGAGAGAGAGTGGCAAAAGATGGTGACGTAGAAACCGACATGTGGACCCTATTGTGCCACGTATGCAAAAACCGCTTCAGAAACCACCAAGGAAGGTAAATCGTATGGTTTTGAGAATTCGTGGGTGTCCAATACCCGGTTTTGCAATTAGGAGTCCAAAGCCAGACAACAGCTATAGATAAGGGTCTGATTTTTTTTATATTTAATTTTTGACGATTTTCCGAAAATAAATAGCCGTTTAAAACTTTGTCAAAAGTAGCCTCGAACCGCCGGTTGAACTGGCGGCAGAAACCTGCCGCCGTTTCAAACGGCGGCAAGCCCTGTAACCGCCGTTTGAAACGGCGGTAGTGACGTGGCCGTAGAGCGCGTGAACCAGCTGCCAGGTGGTTCGGCGGTTGGAGCAGCCGCAAAAGGAAATGGCGGTTGACCGACCAACCGCCGTGTGAACGGGCGGCAGGTTCAACCGCCAGTTCATTCGGCGGTAGCGACGGCCTACCGCCAAATCAGAAGGCGGTAGGTACCCCTCCGCCTATAAAAGCAGCTGCACCTCCTCCCAGCTGCTGCACCTCCTCCCAGCTCACTCCTCAGCCCATTCGTCATTCGACGGAAGAGAAAGGAGCATCCGGCAGAGAAGCTCTTCCGTTCCACTGGTAATATTTCTAGATCTTCTGAAAATATATTAGAAATTTAGAAAATAGTTTAGAAATACTAGAATTAGCGTAGAAATTCAGAAAATAGTGTAAAAATTCAGAAAATAGTTTAGAAATAGTTGAATTAGTGTAGAAATTTAGGAAATAGTTTAGAAATTCAGAAAATAGTTTAGAAATAGTAGAATTAGCGTAGAAATTTAGAAAATAGTTTAGAAATTCAGAAAATAGTTTAGAAATAGTCGAATTAGTGTAGAAAATCGGAAAATAGTTTACAAATAGTATAATTAGCGTAGAAATTCAGAAAATAGCGTAGAAATTCAGAAAATAGTTTAGAAATTCAGAAAATAGTTTAGCAATTCTTTAATTAGCGTAGATATTCAGGAAATGCCTTAATTACTTGCATAGTAGTATTAGTAGTTAATTTAGAAACACCTTATTGCTGAAAACTACTTTAATTACTTGCATAGTACTATTAGTAGTTAATCTAAGTATTTGTACACTATATGATATCAGGGATGTCACAGACAGTCCAGATTCAATTGTTTTATGGATCTGGGGAAATTAGATATGGTCCCGAAGGAGTTGATCTGTCACTGTTTAAAATAGTGACAAGAGATCTTACAAGAGCTGAAGAAAGACCTTGGGGGTCATAATCAACTGGCTGTACAAGGCATTCAGGAAAGATGAAGATCAATGGAAACTGTCGGTGATGGCTGTGTTCAACAGAAGTCAACCAGTGTTTTGGGAGCTTATGCACTTAGAAGGTACTGAAAATTGGAGGCCAGTGGATTGAGAACGAGCCGAAGGAGAAATGGTGTCTCTTGCACGACACAGGAGGTGTAAGGTTTGGGATCAAGACGACTAATTTTGCTGAGGTATACAACGCAGTCTTGCGTGGGGCTAGGTGTTATCCTTTAGTTGGCATCATTGAGTTCTTTCTGTACCGCATAATGAAGTACTTTTATGAACGTGCAAATAAAGCACACACAGCAATGGCTGATAGTCAGAAGTTGTACTCCACATCAATGACTGAGTACCTAGACATAAAACAAAAGAACTCAACGATGCCTCTTCACAACATATATCCTTTAGTTGGTACTACATGCCGTCTCAGCAGTCCTCAGGCGCCGGCTCCTTGCTCTCTGACCAGTTCTCGTACAACTAGTTTTCGAATGTAATCCAGTATCTAAATTCCCTAAGGCATGTTAGGATTAGAGTTGTGTCGTGCATGCCATTGCAATTTCGTCGGTGATTTATCTTTAATTTAGATAATGTCATTTCCATTTCATAAAAAAAAACCTACCGCCGTTTTGCACGGCGGTAGGCCCTGACCTACCGTCGGGTGACATGGCGGTTGACCGCCAACCCCAGCCGCTAGCCCCAGCCGACCTGACGCCCGCTACCTTAAGAGGAACCGCCTCGTTGTTTGGCGGTTAGGGTTGCCGCCACTTGAACTGGCGGCAAGTCCTTACCGCCGTTTCAAACGGCGGTTACAGGGCTTGCCGCCGCTTGAAAAGGCGGCAGGTTCCTGCCGTCAGTTCAACCGGCGGTTCGAGGCTACTTTTGACAAAGTTTGAAACACCTATTTATTTTCAGAAAATCGTCGAAAATTAAATATAAAAAAAATTTGAAGGGTCTACATGAAAACTGGCAGCCCTAACGCGCGCGCGGCCCGCCCAGCTGGTTTCAGTCTAACCCGTGCTCAGAATCACTGGGCTAATAAAGATGGCCCAGGTGACCAAAAACAGCGGGGGGCGGTTGCTGCTTCACACACACAAAATCCAGCTCTTCGCGCACCGTCGTGTGTGTGACCGCTGACCGCCGCGCAGCGCCACCTCTCGTCTCGTCCGGAGTCGTCGGACTCGCCGACGCAGCACTGCCGGTTGCGACGGTTGGCGGTTGCCTACCAAGCAGCGGTGCTGGCGCCATTTGCGGGGCGGGGCGGCGCAGGCAGGAAGCTCCAGCCTACTCCCGCTTCGTCTTCTCGCTCCAACGGAATCCCCCAGGTTCGCCTCCCTTCACTTGTCCCATCCTCCCACTGTTTCCAGTTTTGCGCTTCCATTCTCCGACCCATTGTGTCCCCCAACTCCAGCAGTGCCTGCTTTCGTTTGCGCGCGTGCGGTCCTATGGGAACTGTGGAATTTAAGCCCCAGATTTCACAACCGCGGTTTCTAGTTGCTTATTGCTACGGGAAATTAGTTGCCACTTGCCAGTAATTTTTAGTGCTGTACATTGCAAATGTCGGTTAGAGTGGGCACAGTGAATCTCCTGACAAGTGACAACTGACAATTGGGGAAAAGGATGTGGGCAAATTACTTCTCACCATCGCCCTGCCATACAAACTAGGATAAAGGCTATTCTGCAGCATTGCCGGCTTAGTACAGGGAGAAATTGAACACACCTTAAGAGCTGCGTTAGTTTTACACGGACTGGATGTGCCTCCTTTCTCATTTTTCTAGTTTACTTGAGAAATAGTGGTCATTACAGCTTTAGAAATGCAAGGCAACCTGTCCATATGCATGGTAACAAGACAAAAATTCAGCATTATTACAGCTTTAGAAATGCAAGGCAACACTTGCCTGAATCAGGTTCCCCCAAAAGGCAAAAGCCTTCACCCATCAGTTGATGATAACCCCAATTCAGTTCCAGAAACTGAAGCATTCAGACAACAGTGATCATTTTACCTGTGCAGTGTTATCATGTTGAGCTAGACTTAAAGTGATTTGACTGCTTCTAGGAATATAAATCACTGCTTTTAATAAGGACAAAAATATAAATTCAAATAAAAGAAATATATTGTGGATTTCATAGCAGTAGATGAGCATACTGACTGGTGAGTATTGCTCTATATATTCACCCAGCTTCAATTTTAGAAATTCACAATGCCACGATTGCCTCCCTACTATGAGTGCCATAATAATTAAATTATTTGCAGGATTAGGTATTACTGTATTTTTCCTCCACTAGTAGTTGTAGAAGTACGGTTGGGTACTGGGGCCACACTGGCATCTCGAATGCCCTGCAAGGTTTGAACTATTTGTTGCATCATTGGCCTGTGAGCCTCATTGTCCTGAATGTGCCAGCAAGCAACTTTGCATGATCTCTCTAGCTCTTGAATATCCGCATCATGTGGTCTAATTTATCCTCATTGCAGCCCACACTGGAAAGTACCTTACGGTTGCATTCTCCATCAACTTTGAATCTTTTCTGCCTGAAATTATCTCAAATAACATCATTCCATAGCTGTACACATCTGGTTTTGGTGGAACACCTCCAATCCATTTTGGTGTAGATACTCTATTGCTCCTCATAGTTGTCAATGCCGTGCTAAAATGTCGATCCATAAGCTTCGCCAGACCGAAGTCAGACCACTTCTGGATTGAAGTCTGCATCAAGAAGTACATTTTCGGGCTTTATATCATGATGTATGATGCGGTCACGGCATTCATCGTGGAGATAGTGTAATCCCTTTGCAACACCTAGAATGACCAGGAATCTTGTGTTCCATCAAATATCTTCTCATTCTTTAAGAGATGAGTATCTAGAGTTCATTCACCATAAAGTCATACACCAGCAGCCTTTCGACTCTGCTCAAGCAGAACCCTCTGAGATGAACCAGATTATTATGGTGAATTTTCCCTAAAGCCCTCACCTCAGTGTGAAATTGCTTCTCTCCCTGTTTCATGCCTTGAAGCTTCTTGGCTGCTACGGTTTGGAGTCTGAGAGCAGCCCTTTGAACACTGAACCAAAGCTATGCCTCAGTTTATTTAAGGAATTTTTTGTGCAATGCTGCAAAAAGGAATAGTCATAGATGATGAGAGTGTCATTATCTGAGAAGTATCTTAACAGTTATGCCAAAAGCAAATAGTGCCATAATACTACTACCCAGCAAGAGGATTGTGGAAGCGGTGGTATTGTTGTGTCCAGTCCTCCGTTGTATTCAGAAAATAGGTCGGGTGCGTCTCTCTCATTGTTCCATGCCTACAATCTACTAGCTCTTCTTAATCTGGAGTCTATATAATAACTTGACCAAATTTCATCTCTCTCTGAATAATCCCATGGCTCAACAAGTCAACATACATCTTGAAACAACTCAAGTGATGAACAATACTTTGAAACATTAGCGTAATAACACTGAAATCATCATGGGTAGCAAGAGTGATGTTGTAATTTACAGATTTTTTTTTAGAAATTGGATAATTAAATCCGGCCTCTACATCCGAAGATGTACACAGCCCATTATTACAGAGTTTGAAGGAACCGTCCACAAAAGGGTGAAAAAGCAGTAACGGGCAACAAGCCCCGACTAAGGTAAACAATAAATATTGTTCCATCCGCTATTAGCAATCTGAAGAGCAACGACTTCTAAAATTCTGCTCATGGCGATGAGGGTATCCTTAGCCTGCTCCTTATGCTGCAGCTGGGCCCAAAAGCGTAGCCAGTAAGCTCCCCTGAAAATAACCTGCAAAAGCGAATTAAACTTCACCTTATTAAAAATAATATCATTCCGGCATTTCCAAATAGCCCAGCAAATGGCAGCGACACCTAGATCAGGGGCTTATAGAATTTATGTTGATTATTAAGCCACGTACCAAACATATGGCTAATAGATCTAGGCTGGGACAAATTAGTAGCATAGAAAATAATCCTCCAAATCATTTTTGCGGAAGGGCAATCTAAAAACAGGTGCTGAATGGTCTCATTAGAATTACAACAGACACATTGCTGGCTCCCTTTCCAATTTTTTTTAGCAAGGTTATCTTTTGTCAAAACGACCCCCTTCTGAAGAAACCAAAGGAAAATTTTGATTTTTAGAGGTATTTTCCACTTCCAGATCTTCCTATGCTGAAAAGGTGGATGAGTATCTATGTCATGTAGATACAGTGACCGAACAGTGAAAAAACCACTTTTTGTCAGTCTCCATTTAAAATAGTCTTTATCATCCACCAGAACAACATTAGAGACCCGATTTACTAGGTGGAGCCAAAGGATCAGGTTGTTACCCACCAAGGACCGCCTGAACGAAATGTTAAGGGGCCTAGAGGACAAAACCTTAGAAACCGTGACATGCTTATCCCGCGCAATATGGTATAAGGATGGGTATGTATCCTTTAGCGGCTTATCACCTATCCACGTATCATCCCAAAATCTCGTGTTGGTTCCATCTTTAATAACAAAAGAACCGTTAGACAAGACCTCATCTTTAATACGCATGAGTCCTCTCCAAAAGTGAGAGTCATTGGGTTTTGATGATACTTGCGTGAGGGTTTTGGTTCTCAAATACTTGTTCCTTAGCAAAGATTGCCAGGTCCCTTCAGTGTTCAAAAGGTTCACTAACCACTTAGCCAACAGGCACTTGTTTTGTAGCTGTAAGTTCAAAATCCCAAGGCCACCCTGATCTTTGGGGCGACACAAGATGTCCCATTTGGCAAGCCTATACTTATGTTTAATAGCAGAGCCTTGCCAAAAAAATCTGGATCTGAAATGATCCAGGTTTTTAAGAACTCCCTTAGGAACTTCGAAGAAGGACATCATGAACATGGGTAGGCTACTTAACACTGAATTCAGCAGAACCAACCTCCCCCCATAGGATAGATATTTTGCTTTCCAACACAGGCTATTGCTATTCAGCCTGGGAAATAGAAATTTGTCAGCAAAAGAATACATGCCTGACTCGGATGTTACAAACACAGCTCCCGTTTTTCCCCTCACTTAGCAGGCTCTCTCACTGATTTCGATTGATTGGGATGCTTAAGTTTTCATATAAACAAGGAAACGGTAACACGGAATTTGTTCGAACAAAAATTTGGGGTCACTTGCTTATTTTGCTATTTTATTTCCACTTTTGAAAAATCAACCTCTGCCTCATATTTTTTTGAAAAGACAATAATTTCAGAGTCATTCACCAAAGAGTGTGCGCATGCCTGAGCTGATGTTGGGAGCAATTAGTCAAAAACATTGCTGTAACAAAAAAACGTCTATACTCAGATTCCAATATATGGTTCAAAGGTGAACTCATCAACTCAATTTTACATTTAGTAGAGACAAATGGGGAAGATTGCATGTGTGCATGCAAAGCCCCTTTGTTATATTGGTTACTACACTCTGCACTAGACTACAGTATAAAAGCATAGCATAGTACAAAAGTGGAGCATATTAGGTTCTAATTTATGTACATCTTCGCTCACTCATAAGTCATAACACTCTCCAAGTATTTGCCCTAACCAATTGCAGATTATCTGATTTATAAACTTTGGAAGTGTGAACCACCTGAAGTAGCACTGTGCGTCTGGGAAGTTGTCGTGCTGCCCTGTGTCTGAGAAGTCTGACTTGAAGATATATCTGAAAAGAAGTTTATAACATCAGGGCTTTGACCAAGAAGTCTCAATGACCTTGGAACAGGAGGCATGTTAACGTCAAGGAATCCTTCGAGGATTTGAACAATCTGGCCAGTTGTGGGTCTAGCACTTTCGTCATCTTGGATGCACCAACAGGCAACCTTACAAGCTCTTGTGAGTTCATCAACATTTGCATCTCCATTTAGCCTGGGGTCCATCAAGCTCCGCACGTCTCCTTCATGAAGCTTGCTTGCAGCGAAGGTTGGGAAGAAGGTGGATCCACACTCTTCACCATGATCAGAATTTCTCCTGCCTGATATGAGTTCGAAGAGCATCATACCGTAGCTAAAGACATCTGCCTTTGCTGTTATGGCCACACCACTGATCCATTCAGGTGCGAGGTAACCCCTTGTTCCTCTCATTGTTGTCAAAACACGACTGAAGTCTCTGCCTAAGAGCTTCGCTAGACCAAAATCAGCAACTTTTGGCACAAATGACTCATCCAAGAGTATGTTTTCTGGCTTGACATCACAGTGTATAATGCAATCCCTACATTTTTCATGCAGATAATTTAAACCTCTTGCTGTTCCAAGTGCTATTTGGTACCTGGTAGCCCAGCTCAGTGCTGTTGTATCACCAGGGAATAACTGCAAGTCCAGGGAGCCCTTTGGCATGAACTCGTACACGAGCAGTCTCCGTGATCCTTCAGAGCAAAACCCAAGTAGGCGGACCAAATTGACATGCTGGATTGTCCCAATGGTGCTCACCTCAGCACGGAATTGCTTCTCCCCTTGCTGAACTCCATCTAGCCTCTTCACAGCAATGGCAGTTGAATCTGGGAGCTTCCCTTTGAACACTGAGCCAAAGGCACCTCCCCCAAGTCTCTCTGAGAAGTTGTTAGTAACATGCTGCAGATCACTGTACCTAAAGGCAATCTGTGTGCCCCCAGCAGTCTTGGATATCCGAAGAGTCCTGTCTCGGCGGTATTTCTGAAATAAGAAGTACGACACAATAGCAAGGACTATTAGAACTGCAGCAACTCCACCAACAACTGCGCCAATGATCACTGTCTTGCTCTTTTTGGAGTCTGGAAGCTCAGAAGCTGCAAGCCTGAGGAAGAGTGTGCCTACTCCATTTCCACTGTATTGGTCTTGGAGGTTAATCAGATCCCCATTCCAGACAAAGCAGCCGCTATTATTGTAAGCGTATGCTTTACAAGAGCAATTGCTCAGACAAGCCGCCTGACAGTCTTGAGAGCTCGCTGCCATAGCAGTCTCAGCATTATCAGGTAGCCTCACATCTGTCATGGTATAGAACTTATCAGGCTTGGCTTGTGCAGAGGTCGAATTTGTCTGGCACTGCAGCGGTACTCTCCTTTTACACCCACCACTGAAATCCTGGAGGTCCCAATCGCTCTGAACCTTCTGAGTGAAACCCTTGATGCATGTGCAGTATGGAAGAACGTTGAGGTTGCAGCTGCCATATGCTCCACAGAGCGCATACACCTCACACTGTGTCTTTGGCTGAGACCAGAACAAGATCCACTGCTGTGTGGACTCCACCCATGTCAGCTGCTTGATCTGCCCGCTCACATCAATGATGAATCGTGAGATGATCGAGTTATCCTTCATCGAATAGATGAAGTAGCTCTCTGTGTCGTTGTTGATGAACTGGAAGTTGTAGTTGTAACCGGCTGTCATCTCTGGCACAAGGCTGAAAATATTGCCGTTCCATGGGCCACTGGTCCAGTAAGTTATGGACTCCTTCCACTGGATGAAGTACTGTGTTGTTCCGTTTGGATCCAGCTCTAGTGAGAACAAGCCGGGAGACGGGTTGGCGTTGTTCCTCCATGGAACAAGCCGCTGACTGACCCTTGTGGTCTTGTTCAGTCCAAGCTTGCCCCCTGGAAGCCATGTGTTTGTGGGATGATCTATGCTTCGCCAGTAAACTCTTGATGAATTGGTGGCATCAGTGAGGTCGAGGCTACCATCATCCTGGAGGACGGCAACGGTGGAGTTGGATCCGATGCTCACGTTGGTCGACCACAGCTGTCGGTTGTTGGATTGATCAAGGAGGACAAGGTTGCCGTTGCTGCTGATGGTCATGGCTGCGGTGCTCGGGTCTGTCACCGGCATGTCGGAGTTGGCCGTCCACACGGTCGTCTGCAGCTGTATGTTGCTGTACCATATGGCGATGTAGTAGTTGCTGGTGCTGGAGGAGGTGTTACCTTGAGACGGGGTGTAGAAGCCCAAGGCAAACTTGTTACCCTTGGACACAATCTTCTGCAGCCCTGACAACGGTGTGGAGGAGGTGATGGTGTCGACGGCTGCACAGAGAAGGATCTGGCTGAGTAGGAGGAGAAAGAAGAAAGGAGCCATGGATGGGAGCTCGAAGGAGCAGCCAAGGCTTGGAGGTGGGGGGAGGTTTGGACTTCTGGAGTAATTGGAGGCGGTGGTAGTTGGGCACTAGATGTTTTGATGGACAGCAATGCTCCACTTCATCATGGACTAAATACAAAAGGTGTGGCGTCTTTGACCTGGTATTGCAGCTATGGTGTTTGACAGGTACACACCCAATGCCCTTCTGGTGTGAGAATGATAGAGCGATTAACATAACTGCAGTCCTGTGCTGAAAATGATTGCACAAGAATAAAATTAAGGTATTTTCCTAATGAATTAAAAGAAAGATAGGTGCGTGCAAATTTTTTTGTCTTCTGAAAACAGTGGCTGCTGGGCTGCTGGTCACTTTAATTGATTTCTTCAGGGTATTCCTGATATTTCGTTCTACAGCTGCAGGTGGTGTACATTATCTTTCTGATATTTCCTGATTCATACCTGTGATTGAACAGAACGCCAACGTCTGCAATGATACCGACTGTTGGTTGAAAATACCATTCTAGAAAAAAAAAAGGAAAGGAAGCGAATTGTATGGAGCCAGAGAAGTGTTGCTGACTTGTTGCGGCGGTGGCTAAAGCTCCAGATGGCACAGTTGACTTGGAATAGTTTAACAAGGCCGGTCGTTCAAGGCCATTGATTTAAGACCTCTCTTCAGAAAAAAAAAATGTTTTTAAGCATTTGTCCTCTTGCGTATACTCGCTAAATTTTCCGGTTTGGACTGCTGATTATTCAAACTTTTGATTTATTTTTTTCAAAGAAAGTTAAACATTTGATCCGGTCGCCTCCTTTTCTGAACACTCGTGATGTGTTGCTGGCTTTCTCTGATGAGGTCTTCTAGAATGGCACGGTCAGACAAGAGAACATGGTAGCACGCGCCCACCAAAGTTTAGAGTGTTTTTTTTTTACCCAGTAGTGAGAATCAAACTTATCCCTGTGAAATTCCAGCAAGTATCCTGTATTCCTGTATGGGGGCGGAAAGGAGATATTTTGGCTAGAGCCAGAGATGGTGGCTGGACGCAGTGTTTAGTTTTCCAGAAGTTCTCAAAATTTTCGCATTGCAGACTGTGTTGTCTCTCACAGAACATGTTTCTCAATATAAAAAATTTTACCACTTTCCCCAAAAATTTCACCAACTAAACGAAGCTAGCTGGAGAAGAGCAAGAGAGTGACCGAGCTTTGACGATTACTGGTAGTCTGGTCGCGATCCTCCTTAATTAGCCTGTCAAAAGCATGCATTCAATTTTGGAAACGTCATTTTATTGGAGGGATGAGAACAGGTCTGCCCGGACCGTTTGCGATGATTCAAGTCTCGCAGTGCACCAGAGGTGACCATGTCTATGCGCACATGGGAAAACGACTTGGAAAATTTGCTAAGACCTGGCTCTCCTCAGATAGTCAGATGGCTCGAGCCACCGCATCGTTCTTTTTCTGCCGTCCGTTGGTCACTGTGGACCATATACCCCTGGTACCCATACAAGGAAGAATACGAACTCATACCATAAATTTTTATAATCCTACAAGGACTCGTACCATATAATCCAACTAGGACTCCTATATTGTAACCGACTATGAACCCGCCCCCGGACTATATAAAGGAGGGTCGGGTACCTAGGAGGAGAGGCCAACACCTCAAGATGAATCCCCCAACCCCTCCGGGGAACACCCAAGCGCAGGGCGTCATACATGATACTCCAAACAGGATATAGGGTCTGCTACTCCGGCGGCCCGAACCTGTATAAATCTGTGTCCCGTGTCCTCGCGCATACCTTCGAGTTTCAGATCTGGCGATCCTCCACCGCACAATCTACTACCCCGGGTACCCCTTGATAGGCTCAATGGCCAAAACACTGACAGCTGACGCGCTACGCAGGGGATGTCGTCAAGATTATTGAGCGAGCTGGAAGGACCATCATCGACTTCAATCCAATCGTCGCACGACATGGTTGTTATGCGTCGCCTAAACAGCATCTCGTCGTGTCTCGAGTCAAAATTCAATACGGAATCTACTCCGTATTCACAGCGGACCGGGAGTTCGGGACACGTTGGCGAGTCAATCTAATCACGTCGTCGGATCAGCACACCGTATCCGCGTGTGGGAAACTGCAATCTGCAGCTCGTGTTTCCTACAGTATCAAAACAGAGTTCGGCTCGGAATCAATTTTTGTACTAGAGTCCGAGGCAGAGCAGAGCTACCACACTCGTCGTTTTTTGGAACTTCAAGTCCGTGCGAAACAAATCTTAAAGCACAGTGCTACACGCACATCCAAGGCTCCAAGAGTGTTCGTGCGGCCAAAAATACAATTTTGTGGAGTTCTACTACATGCACACAGAGATGCATCAGCAAACTTCAAGTTCTTTGATCTTTGCTTGATGCACACAAGAGAGGTACCCGGAAGCTCCAAGATCAACAGTTGACGTACACACAAGATATATGCGAGTACGCTCAACTCGCCTCCAACTACTTCGATTACTCGTCGTCTGGTTGCACTAGCTCTACCGCGCTTATGCCGTGCATCCGGACGCGTCGCCTCGCCGCTCGACTTCCCGTCGGTCGGTCGCATTGGCTCTCGCTGTGCACCCGGTCACTTCATCTCGTGGCCGTACCGGCTCTACTTTAACTACGCTGTGCACCGCCTCGACATCATCTTGTGGCCACACCAACTCATCGTGGACTACTTCGGCTACTCTTCTCGGTTAGTTTCTACTAGAAAACTAGTCGAGAACGGTTTCTACGCCCTCCCACAACTAGTCGGACCCGCCTCCGACTAGTCGACTTCGTCAACACTCGTCCACGAGTTCATTCAAAACCCGCTCTGGTGGTACAAGCAGACTTCGGTCGCATCTCCAGACCGCTCCAGCGGTATTAGTAAGTCATTTATTTTAATGATTACTTTTTTCTTCATTCTTTGGCTTGTTTTGCACATGCAGGACAACACGCCAAGGACTACTTATTGGTGTATGCTTCTCAACGGATTTTTTCACGAGAGCTACACTATGCCGACTACTCTTGAGACATATCAACAAGTCACCACGAGCTCACTCCATCAACTCGGGGGCTTTCCCAAGGAGGCAACTTCTAAAGTCCGCTCCACGCGGCAATCTAAAGTCGACTTACCCAAGTCGCATCTCAAAGTCGACTTACTCAAGTCGCATTTACAAAGTCCATTCTAAAGACTTCTTTAGTTGCAACCTCAAAGTCCGCTCCGTGCGGCATAAAGTCGACTTACTCAAGTCGCATTCTTAAAGTTCACTCCGCGTGGCAATCTAAAGTCGACTCTGGTCGCACCTTCGCCCGCTCCGGCGACATATTGCGTGTATAAGCTTCGATGGAACCTAGCTGTAAGTGGCTGTCGCGTCCTGGCAACGATGGTACCTAGCTACGCGCGGTCTTCACTCTTCGTACCATGAGTCTGAAATGCATGGCCCTGAGTACTCTCGCTCTGCCCAACTTACCCTGGGTCTCCCTGTTATCATGTCGATCCATACTCTAAGGCCTCCATGTTACCATCCGATCCTTACTCCGGGTTCCTGCTTCTATGCCGATCCCAGGCTGTAAGTGATTCTCAGGTCCATGCGATTACCTAGCTGTATCCGGTTTTCTGATCCGGGCGACTACCCAGCTGTAAGCAGCTCTCGGGTCTGAGCTACAACTCTCTGGGCAGCTACGGTTGCCACTACTCGTAGGGGATCAAGATAATCCTCTCCAGACAGTTTCGGCTGTGACTACTCATGGCTTTGGCTGCGACAACTCGTAGGGGGTCACGATAACCCTATCCAGACGACTCCGTGTCGTTTATTTAATCAAGAGGCTGCAGCCTAGAGTAACACCCTTCATGGTAGGGTCTTAGTGGAACTCCAACACATTGAGTTCATCACACTATCTCCTACGGCCTTACTCATTCTTCGGAACATTCTTGCGAGTACTCTCTCACTAGGCTCATAGCCTCAGAGGTACTTAAGACACTAGTGTACAACTCTACCTGTAGTCGAGGATCACGATAATCCTATCTAAGCGGCTTCGGTTGTGACTACAAGTAGTCAAGGATCACGATAATCCTCTCTAAGTAGCTTCGGCTATGACTACTCGGGGGCAGCGATAACTCTTTTCTGATTTTTTTCTTTCGCTTTTGCCTTCTGGAAGTGCTTTTTTCATTCTTAGCTTTTCAGCTTCGTACTTGGCCCGAAGTACTCAAAGTCCGCTTCGCGTGGCACAAAGTCGACTTACTCAAGTCGCATTCTAAAGTTTGCTCCGCGCAGCACAAAGTCGACTTCGGTCGCATTTCAAAGTCCGCTCCGCGCGGTACAAAGTCGACTTACTCAAGTCGCATTCTAAAGTCCGCTCCGCGCGGCACAAAGTCGACTTACTCAAGTCGCATTCTAAAGTCTGCTCCGCGCAGCACAAAGTCGACTTCGGTCGCATTTCAAAGTCCGCTCCGCGCAGCATAAAGTCGACTTACTCAAGTCGTGTTCTAAAAGTCTGCTCCGCGCAGCACAAAGTCGGCTTACTCAAGTCGCATCTCTAAGCCGACTACTCTAGTCGCATCACAAAGTCGACTACTCTAGTCGCATTCTAAAGTCCGCTCCGTGCGGCAATCTAAAAGTCGATTTCGGTCGCATCTAAAGTCTGCTCTGACGGCATAAAGTCGACTACGGTCGCATCTAAAATCCGCTCTAACGGCAACATTACCACTCGAAGACGACTCGAGTAGTCTATGCTACTTCTCAAGTACAACGGCTTCATGCCAAATTACTACTCAGAGACAATTTCAGCATGCTCCGTTCGTTCTTCAGCTCGGGGGATCAACTCCAATTACTACTCGACGTGGCTCATATAGCTCACTTGGTTCGTAATCTCGGGGGCTGGACGCTACAAGAGTACTCGGATGATGGCTTTTGCGAACTGAAGACCCTTGGATTGATCATCTAATCACTTCAAGGCTCGGGGGCTACTATGCTACAACCATCAACCTCTTTTTTCAAGACGGAAGATGCAGATTCAAGATTGACCATCAGCTTGATTCTTCGATTCAAACTCAGGCTCGGGGGCTACACTCCATATGGAGTGCGATTTTTGCAAATCACACCTCCATATAGATCAAGACTTCAAGACAAGATGGGTAGTTTTTGGAGACTTCTTGGGTTAGAACTCGGGGACGCCTGGGAACTACTCGGGGATGATTCAAAAGTACTCATAGATGAACTAGAGAACATTCCACTCTTTCAGAAATTCAAGTACTATTGAAGACTTCGGCTAGTAGTACTCGAGATGATCAGAAACTACTCGACGAAGCTTCAAGACTACTCGAACTTACTGCTCAAGACTACAAAGTGCTCGGGGGCTTGTCGACCATATACCCCTGGGTACCCATACAAGGAAGAATACGAACTCATACCATAAATCCTTATAATCCTACTAGGACTCGTACCATGTAATCCGACTAGGACTCCTATATTGTAACCGACTAGGAACCCGCCCCCTGGACTATATAAAGGAGGGTCGGGTACCTAGGAGGAGAGGCCAACACCTCAAGGTGAATCCCCCAACCCCTCCGGGGAACACCCAAGCGCAGGGCGCCATACATGATACTCCAAACAGGATGTAGGGTCCGCTACTCCGGCGGTCCGAACCTGTATAAATCTGTGTCCCGTGTCCTCACGCATACCTTCGAGTTCTAGGTCTGGCGATCCTCCACCGCACAATCTACTACCTCGGGTACCCCCTTGGTAGGCTCAGTGGCCAAACCACTGACAGTCACACCCTCGGAGGCCGCACATGGAGTATGGTTTGGAGCTACTCCGGTCACCTAGCCGTAGTGCGCTGGAGTTCATTACCTCAAGGCCGCAGCGGCAACTAGTCGGGAAAAAAAGGCCGCAGAGGTAACTCCTGAGCGTTTGGGTTACCTGATTTTTTTTCGGGTAATTCAAAATTTAGGTAATGAAAATAATTACTCGATATTAGTTTCGAAAAAATATACTCGAAAGTTTGGGTATCCGATAATTCAGGTTCGGGTATACCAGATCTATCGGATTTTAGAAAAAACAAAATACACAAAATTTAGTAGCAATTTATATATAATTCCACTCACAATTTGTGTAGAATTTCAACAATAATTTGTGGAGAATAATATATTATAGTCACTTGTTCAAATCGAGAGAATTATATTTTAATAAAATGGTAATTTCAAGTTGTCGGGGTTAGTTACCGCCGGCAAGTAAATTTATAAGAACGCGTGTACTGATCCGCATGGTAGCACAAGAGACACTCGGGATTATACTGGTTTGGGCCTCCGGAGAGTAATACCCTACGTCCAGTCTGAGAGGGGGTGTTCTTTATGCTCGGGAGTTTGTAGTAGGGGGTACAAACAAGGCGGCAGAGGGTTTCGAGCCTAAGTCCCTGGTGTGCGAGTGGTTCTTGTAGCAGGAGTCTGCGTACGTGAGTGTGTGAGCGTTTGTAGGGTTGTATGAGATGAGATATCGATACTAAGTGCATGTGGGGGTGGAAACGAACGTGTCTTGTAAGTGTCCCTGTCCTCCCCTTTTATAGTCACAAGGGAGAGGCTCAAGGGGGGTTACATCGAAAGTGTAAGCTGGTCTACAGTCTAGGGCGTCCTCCTTCTGCGTCGGGCTGTCAGCAGCAGCGGCGAAGAACTATTGTGGTGCCCCAGGTGACGGTGTAGATCTCTCCTGGGTTGTGCGTCCCAAGTTGCCGTCCCGGGGCCCCCCGCACCCTTCTCCGAGTAGTTAGTCGGGTACAGGAAGCAGGATTCGTATCCTGATCCCATCAGTGGATCAGGGGCTTGTCTTTTCTGGGTACAGTGGAAATGAAGTGGCCTGTGCCACAACGATCATGGGATAGGTGACGGCTTACACTGTGCCGTTCATGGCACAGTGTTTCCCGTGCTGTCCGTAGTACGATACGTACTGCCCCTGCTGAGGAGCGGCATGAGGATCTGCCCTCTGACACCAAATCGATCTTGTCAGGGCGGACCGACGTGGAGGGGCCAGCACGTGGCGAGTCGCGCGCCTGGGTATCATGGTATATCAACGGGGCCTGTGTACCTACGGCCTTGACGGCCACGTCTTGAACTGGTCGGAGGCGGAAAACTACTCGTGCGAGTAGGTAATCTATGCCGCATCTTCCGATGCTTAGGGTGTAGCGTGTACTACACTGTGCATTGGCCAGCGTTCCTTACGCCGTTAGTAGTACGACGGCTACTGTGCCGTTCGTGGCAGGGTTTGACGAATCCGTCCCCTGACACCGAATCAGACGGGCCCGGGCGGACCGCTGCGGTGGTGCAGACACGTGGCGGCACGCGGGGAGGTGTGCGCGGAGATCCCGGGATCTCGATCTGGAGGGGCCCACGCACCCCGCGCCTTCCTTGCGAAGCCTGCGCGGGTCGACGACGGAAACTACTCGTGCAAACGAGTAGTCGTAGACGGGAGGCGGAGACTACTCATGCGAGCAAGTAGTCGGAGGCAGAGGTGAAGACTTGTCGTATGGGCCGCCAAGTACTCGAAGGAGAGGGTGCGGGTGGCCGTGGGCCGCCTGCCTCCTGGCCCGTGATGCAAACAGGTCGTACGGACCCTCAAGTACTCGGGGGGACTAATACTCATTGTATTAGTCGCCAAAGTATGCCGTACGTGGGTCCGTACCGCGTTTTTTAGAGGTCCTGGTAGGTCCTGGTCCATGGCCTCGTCAGTAGCCCCCGAGCCTGGTGAGGGAGTCAAAGACTCGCTCCCAGGCTTAATTGCCACAGAGACGAGGAAGCTGGTCGTGTTTTCACCGGCGGGGATGCGTGAGCGGACCCGCGGGTAGTAGCCCCGAGCCCACGGACAAGTCAGAGACTTGTGCGTGGGGTGAAATGTCGAACTCCTGGATTTGGGGAAGTTTTGCTACTTACCGCGCCATGTGCGTCATGGGGTGAATGGCGGAGATATCGCGCTGGTTGCAGGATCTGTGAGTCCCGCTCTGGATGACATGGCGGCTCGGTCCTGGGCGACGGGCAGTAGTGGGAGCGTCTTTTGAGAGGCGATGCTTCGGCGGGTGGAGGACGTGGCCCGAGGCGGCCCAGGCATTAACTGCTGGGGGGAGGGTAATCATTTCCCCCCCTTTTGTACCGCGATCGCCGGCCAAGATTTCCCCTTCCGCTTCCTTGTGCACTCCGCCGCCGTCGCTATTGCCTTTGCCTCCGCTCCCTCTGCGTGCAAGCCACAGAGCTCTTCTCGCCTTCCGTCGCAAGCTAGCTCCTCCCGCCGCCGCCACGACGGCCAACGCTATGTCGAACTGGTCGTACTCAACGGTGACCTGGTCCAAGCTCGACTGCCTCGCCTCCGACGGCATTCTATCACCGCTGACCGAGGCGGAGGAGTGGAAGGTTCCCGGACCGGAGCGTCGCCCTCAGCCCCCGGAGGACTACGTGGTCTCGTTCGTGATCTTCCACGAGCACGGCTTCTCCATTCCGGCGGGGCGGTTCATCCGCACCATCCTCGAGGAGTACGGCCTCGAGTTCCACAACCTGAACCCGAACGGCGTCCAGCAGATGGCGGCGTTCGAAGCTTTGTGTGAAGGGTACTTGGGACAGGGAGCCCATTGGGACCTGTTCCGGTACTTCTACAAGTTTGTTTGCGTGAAGGACGAGCGCACCGCGGCAGTGATTGGGTGCGCCGGGCTTCGTGGGAAGCAGGGGAGGATGGACGAGTACATCCCCACTAGTGTGACAAGCTCCAACAGTGGGTGGCACCGGGATTGGTTCTACCTCAATAACGATCCTGAGAACCCGCTTCCCCGGTTCACCAACTGTTGGTATGACCGGGCACCGGCAAAGTGGAGCTACAAACCGGAGAAGAAGGATCGGTCCCGGTTCCTCGACAACGCCCTCGCCACCCTCGAGATACTCCATGACAGCGAGGTGAACTTCATCACCCTGATTGGCGGTTACCACGCCAGAGGGATCGTCCCGCTCCATCGTCGCACTCTACGCCTCTGTGAGATGACGGACGACCGGGCTCCTTTTGAGGGGACGGTGACCGCCAATCCTCTGCCCTCGTGGGACGAGATCCAGCGCCGGGTGACCCAGGCCACTGGGGTCAATCATCTGTTCTGGCCGCTGCCGAACATGCTGCCGATGCTCCCTTCCCCGGTCACCACGGGCCTGGTACGCTTTTTCTCGACTTCGTTTCGATTTGTCTTCTGTGACTGTGGGTGATGATTTTCTTGTGTTTGTGCAGATGGGGGCCGTGCGTATCCTCACCTCGCGTCCTGCGCTGGAAGAGGACCGGGTACTCACCCGAGAGGTCGCTGCGCGGCAGCAGCGGCGGGGGGAGCGCAAGAGAGCCTACCAGCAGAAGGAGATCGCGAAGTGGTCGAGGAACGACGACCGCGCCTCGTGCCGGTGTGCCGGAGAGGCCAACGTCTCCGAGAATGAGGACCCTTCGTCGGCGTCATCGGACACGGACGAGGCCGAGTCCGAGTTCGAGTGGACCGACGACGAGACGGCGGCGGCGTCGCGGCCACGCAGCGGGTCGGTGACCGCCTCGACCACAGCTGGTGCCGGCTCGAGCTAGCAGGCGCCGCCCCCGTCCTCCCGGGATGATCAGCCCAAAACGAGCAGCCGTGCTTCTCGGCGGGGCCACCGCGAGAGGAGTAGGAATTCTCCGCGGCGTAGCGACCCCACCCGCCACATGTCGAGGCGCGACACCTCGCGCCACCACTCTTCGCACCGGAGGTCCCATTCGCCCTCGGCACGCCCGTCACGGGAGCCACGGAGCGCGCCGGTGGTTTCCTCTCCACCTGTGGCCCAGAGCAGGGGCTGGCCCCGACCCAGCAGCGTCTCGCATCGGTCGTCGTTGCTAGGGGCGGATCGACACCTTCTCCGACATCTGCTCTGTCTGCAGGGAGCAAGAGGGCGGTGTCTCCGCGCAACCCGACGATCGGCTCTAAACGGCCCAACCACGTTGCAGAGAGGCGAGCTCCAAGTTGCGATTTTTGACTATCTCTTCGTATTCATAATGAGCACGCCTTTTGCTTCTTGTTGTCGTGACATTCTTCTCGTTTTAGGGTGCCCGGTCGCCACACCTTGAGGCCGGCACCTGTCAAGTACTTGCGCCGCCCTACCCAGGTGGTCGGGGACACACCGTCATCGAGCGACCCGCCGGCCTCCCTTCAGTCGGGGGCAGCGGTTGAAGAAACAGGTGGGTCTAAGACCCAAGTGATGACAGTCCCCCCACAGGGAGCTGTGAGCCCGGCTCGCAGCGACCTGTCAATGGGGACGATGGGTTTGGGGGGCGAGGCTCCCACGGAAGAAGCGCTCTCGACCCACGCAGTCGAGTTGGCAAGGTGCCTGTCCAGCCCCTCAGAGCAAATTTCGGAAGAACCTGCTCTTGAGGCGCGGGCAGGTGACGCTGAACAACCGGCCCCCGAGTCGTCGATGGGGGCGGGTGACGACGCAAATGTCGAGCGGCCAGCTCCCGAGTCGTTGGAGGGGATGGCTGATGCCGCGACGGACACCGAGACCCCAGCCCCCGAGACGCTGGCGGGAGTGGGGAGCGCTGCGGTGGAGGTGGAGACGGCTGCCCTTGACTTCGAGGGGGCCCCTGCTGCGGCGGCCACCGTGGTGACCGAGAGGGTCGTCCCGATTTCGTCGGTCGCCACATCAGACGCCGCTCCTATGGAGGTGGTCATCATCCCATCGTCACCTTCTCCGGTCGCCTCTCTCGTCGCGGTGGTGGATGAGCAGATGCCACCCCGACCTCAGAGGTTGGGGAGAGCTCGAAGGGGCCGGGGCTGACCTAACCGACGGTGGAGGAGGAGATGGAGGTTTCGCCGCTCTGGCTGGTGCCCATCTCACAAGTTCAAGCCTCCGTCAGTTTGGATGTCGACGTCGATGTGGAGCTGGTGGCCCGTCGCAACTTGGAGCGTGGCTTGCGCCTGAGCGAGCTGGCATTGCGTCAGTCGGAGCGGGCGATCAGGGATCTGATCCAGCCCGCCTCGAGGGTGACTCTTAGTCCTTCTTTTTCCTCCTCTTCGATTTTCATGCTTGTTTTTTCGTTTTCCTTGACCGCGAAGCTTACGTGTGGTCCAGGAGCTTATCGAGCGCTGTGACGACAAGTCTCGGGCCCTCGAGGCACTCTGCGCAGAGAAGACCCAGCTGGAAGCGCAACTGGCCACGACCTGTCTCGCGGCGGTGGCCAGCGAGGTCGACCGGTCATCAGAGCGCGTGACCCTCGAGGCGAAGGCGAAGGCTGCCGAGGTCCTCGCAGCCACGACGCAGGCGGAGAAGGCCGCCCTAGAGGAAAAACTAGCCGCGGCGGAGCAGGCGGCGGCGGAGCTGTGCTCCAACGCCATGGCCACTGCCCGTGCCGCCCACCAAGAGAAGACGGAGCTCGAGGCCAGGGCAAGCCGGGCCGAGTCCGACCTCCAGACGGTGCGCGAGAGGGTGACAGCGCTAGAGGCCCAGGTTGGCAGCGTCACCACTGAGAAGGGCCGGCTTGAAGAAGTTGCCCAGAAATGCGAGGATGAGATCATCGGTGAGCACCTCACGACCTGTTACCTTTGCTTTTTTTCTTCTGTTTGGTTACTTGATTCGTGATATCGTCTTGTTCTTTGGAGTGGACAGCTCTCCGCGTGGCCCGCACCGACTTGGAGAAGAAGGTCGCGGCCCAGGAGAGTGCTGTAGCCACCCGCCTCGTCGAGAACCAGAAGCTGGTGGAGCTAGCTCACGAAGCTAATGAGAGACTCAACAGTAAGAGCCGTGTCCCTTCACGTTTTGCCCTCTTTGAATCAAGATGTCTTTCACTGACATTGTTCTCTTTATTTTCCTTCAGAGGTCGTGACTGGGCTTGAACAGGAAAGGAAATCGCACGGGGAGACCAAGACTGACCTCACGCGGGTGCAGACGATCCGCGACAGGATGGGGGCGGCCATTGCCAAGGCGATGGACGACCTTAGGGTTTCTTCCGGCAACATCAAGGACAGCTTGGAACAGGCCGCTGCGACAGCTCGCCAGCAGTCGATGGATACGACTCGCGACATTGTCCGCAAGGTGGTGGCCATCTGTGACATCCCGACCCAAGGCTTAATAGGATTGATAAGGATACTCATATCAATAAGTTGCAACTTCTTTTCCAGAAGCCCATCACCAAAAAACTCCAAAGTTAAGCGTGCTTGGCTTGGAGCGATGGGTGACCGACTGGGAAGTCCTTCCCGGGTGCGCACGAGTGAGGACAAAGTGTGCAGAAAAGACATGTGTTGGTCCTAGAGAGCTGCCAGGCGTAGGCGGGCCCGGCCTCGGGGAGGCGGGTCGTTACAATTGGTATCAGAGCCGACTCTCACGGTTTCACGGGCGCGTGCGGTCGCAGTTGCGTAGGCATGGTGTGCATGGCTGGTGTGGGCCCTGAGTGGTCACACAGCATGGCACATGCGCTGGCATTGGATCCACGGACGTGGCTAAGAGAGGACGTTCCTGACTTGGGGTTGATCGACGAGGACGTCGATCTTCTAAGGGTTGGTGTATGTGACATCCCGGCCCAAAGCTTAATAGGATTGATAAGGATACTCATATCAATAAGTTGCAACTTCTTTTCCGGAAGCCCATCACCAAAAAAACTCCAAAGTTAAGCGTGCTTGGCTTGGGTCGATGGGTGACCGACCGGAAAGTCCTTCCCGGGTGCGCACGAGTGAGGACAAAGTGTGCAGAAAAGACATGTGTTGGTCTGTGGGGATATTCTTGGGGTCCTAGAGAGCTGCCAGGTGTAGGCGGGCTCGGCCTCGGGGAGGCGGGTCGTTACACCATCTTCCTGTCACATTATCCGGACATGGATAGGGAGCTGCTGGGCCAAGGATGGTGTTCGGGTTATGACAACGACGGGTATGACCGCATCGAGGAGGGCGCCGTCGACTTCGCCCAGACCATGATGAATCATGCCCTCCACGACCTGGGCCTGTGAAGAAAAAAGACAGAGTCGCCTTGCTGAGGCTTTTGGTTATGCTGGCGAGAACTTGTAATAAACTTATGGATCGAGCCCTTGTGGCAGACTCGTGGGTCAAGTACCCAATTTTACTTCAAGTTAAGCATTTCATTTGTTCGTTAACCTTCTTTCGAGTAGTTAGGGGGTTTGCGAGCCCGAGCGGTGTAGCTTAAGACTTCGCTGGCGGTGTCTTGCTCCGTAGCCGCGGGGGCGTAGGAACCTGGCGACTCGACCGGGCTTAGTTTTGAAGCGTTAATGCTTGGGCGGGAAGCCCCCGAGTACCTTGGAGAAGGATAGGTGTGCGCGTATGTTTTTGCAAACATGAAAACTCTTCGGAGTTCACTTAGACGGTTACCTAGCAGCCTTTTGAGGAGGGTGAGTGATCGACAGCTTGAGGTCACGAACTTTACTCGTCGGTCTTTGTACCATAGCCGCGGGGGCGTAAGTACTCGGGGCCCGGACGAGCGCAGGTTTGTAACCGCTAGAGTCGTCGTTCATCTTCCCTTTAAGGAGTGCAGGCGTACCACGATGATCATACGAGAAACCGTAGACAGTTTTTGATCGAAAAAAGATTTCGAAACGCTTAGGGGAGGGGTGTCGTAGCCCCAGGTAGCCCCCGAGCCCATGGACAAGTCGGAGACTTGCCCATGGGATGAGACAAGCATAAAGACATTTTACTCAAGTAAAAACACAAGCCTGAGGAAGATATCATCTCACGAAAAAGAAAGCAGCTCGGAGCTCTTGCATTATCATAAGATGAAATAACATGAAATACTTAAGAGTAAAAACAGCGTAGCTGTTCTATGTTCCAGGCGTTGGAGATGACCCTGCCATCTTCGTACTTGATCTTGAAAGTTCCCGGTCGGAGCACCTGGTCGACGATCAACAGACCCTCCCATGGCGGTGAGAGCTTGTGTCGCCCCTCGTTGCTTTGACCTCGTTGGAGGACGAGGTCACCGACTTGAAACTCGTGTTCCTGTATGTTGCGCTCGTGGTAGCGACGTAGAGCCTGCTGGTACTATGCTGAGTGCAGGAGAGCAATGCTGCGTGCCTCATCGAGCTGGTCGATGGCATCTTCGAGGGCAACCTGATTGCCTTCTTTGGTGTAAGCTTGAACTCGTGGGCTGCCCTAGTCGATGTCCGTCGGGAGGATTGCCTCCGACCCGTGGATAAGAAAGAAAGGCGTGCAGCCGGTAGCCCGACTCGGCGTGGTGCGTAGGCTCCATAGGACAGACGGGAGCTCTGCAGCCCACATTGCTCGAAACTTCTCGAGGTGCTTGAATATCTGTGGCTTCAGACCTTGCAAGATCATGTCATTGGCCCTCTCCACTTGCCCATTGGTCCTTAGGTGATTGACAACGGCCCAATCCACGCGGATGTTGTTGTCGTCGCATAACTTGAGGAATTTCTTGTCGGTGAACTGGGTACCGTTGTCAGTGATGATAGAATTCAGAATCCCAAAACGGTAGATGATGTCGGTGAAGAACGCAACGGCCTCCTCGGAGCGGACATTTGTTATGGCCTTGGCCTCGATCCACTTTGAGAATTTGTCGATGGCGACGAGCACGTGAGTGTAGCCCCCGGATGCTTTTCTTAGTGGTCCGACCATGTCTAGCCCCCAGACCGCGAAGGGCCAGGTGATAGGAATGGTTTGTAATGCTTTGTGCTGGGAGATGAGTTTGCCGCGCATAAAATTGACAGCCTTCGCAGCTGCGCACGATCCGAGTTGCATCGGCAACCACGGTTGGCCAGTAGAAGCCTTGTCAGAAAGCTTTCCTGACAATGGTCTTTAGACCGGTGTGATGTCCACATGTGCCTGCATGTATTTCCTATAGCAGCTCCTTGCCCTGGTCGGCCGGGATGCAACGCATGAATATGCCTTCAGCACCCTTTCGACGGAGCTCGCCGTCGATCAGTTTGTACGACTTGGCCATGCGAGCGATCCGTCGGGCTGTCTCCTTATCGGGCGGCAACTTTCCTTCCACCATCCACTCTAGGATCGGAATCCTCCAGTCAGGGTCTTTGAGGTTGGGCTCTCGTATCTTGTCAATTTCCATGACCTCTTGTGTCGATGGCTCCAGTGGCTTGTCCTCCTCGGAGCAGACGGACGGCTCGTGCTGGTCGCTGGCGAAGACCCCGTGTGGGACGGGTTTTTGATTTGATGCCGCTTTTGCGAGGGTATCTGCGGCCTTGTTGTACTCACGCAGCACATGATTGAGCTCGAGCCCATGAAACTTGTCCTCCAACTCGCGCACTGCCCGGTAGTACGCGGCCATCTTCGGACTTATGCAGTTTTTCTCCTTCATCACCTGCCCCACGACCAGATCGGAGTCCCCCCTAATGTCAAGGTGTCGGACCTAACTCGAAGGCGATCTGGAGACCGTTGATAAGTACCTCATACTCTGCGACGTTGTTGGTGGCCGTGAAGTGTAGTCGGATCATGTACTCCATCCGCGCGCCCAGAGGCGAGATGAATACGAGTCCAACTCCAGCTCCTTCCTTCATGAGGGATCCGTCGAAGTACATGAGCCACGTCTCGTGCTCGATGTGAGCAGGGGGTGTCTGGATCTCCGTCCATTCGGCGACGAAGTCAGCCAATGCCTGCGACTTGATGGCGGTGCAGGGCGCATACTCGATATTCTACCCCATCAATTCGAGGGCCCACTTAGCAATTCTTCCTTCTGCCTCCGGGCTCTGTATGATTTCGCCAAGCGGGTACTTGGACACCACCGTGATGCGGTGTGAGTCAAAATAGTGCCGGAGCATCCACTTAGTGATGAGGACAACATAGATCAACTTTTGGATTTGCGGGTATCACGTCTTCGAGTCAGAGAGGACTTCGCTCACAAAGCAGACGGGACGCTGTACTTTCTGCGTTTTCCCGGGCTCGTCTCGCTCAACTACTAATGACGTCCTCACGACCTGGGTCGTGGCGGCGATATATAGGAGCATCGGCTCTCCCTCCGCTGGTGCGGTGAGAACTGGTGGGCTCTCGAGCAGTTTCTTGAGCGAATCAAGTGCCTCCTGCGCTTCAGGCGTCCACTGAAAGTGCTCCGACTTCTTCATGAGCTTGTATAGTGGCAGGCTGCGTTCACCTAGTCGAGTGATGAACCTGCTGAGAGCAGCAAGGCATCCGGTGACGCGCTGCACTCCCTTCAGATTCTTGATCGGTCCCACACTCGTGATCGCAGAGATCTTCTCGGGGTTGGCTTCGATGCCGCGTTCCGACACGACGAAACCGAGTAGCATGCCCCTGGGAACCCCAAAGACACATTTCTCGGGGTTTAACTTCACGCTGTGCTCCCTCAGCTTCTCGAAGACCGCGGTGAGGTCGGGGATCAGGTCGCCCACCTTCTTCGACTTGACCACGATATCATCTACATAGGCCTCGATCAGCCATCCGATGAGATCTCTGAAGACGCGTCGCATGCACCTCTGAAACGTGGCCCTTGCATTCTTCAACCCAAATGGCATGGAAACGTAGCAGTACACACCAAACGGGGTGATGAACGAGGTCGCGAGCTGGTCGATCAGATCCATCGCGATCTGATGGTATCCCGAATAAGTGTCGAGAAAACAGAGGGTTTCGCACCCAGCCGTTGAATCGACTACCTGATCTATACGCGGTAAAGGAAATGGATCTTTTGGACTTGCCTTGTTCAGGCTCGTGTAATCAACGCACATCCTCCATTTTCCATTCTTCTTCTTAACGAGTACAGGGTTTGCTAACCACTCAGGGTGGTATACTTCACGAATGAACCCTGCACTATTGAGCTTCTTGATCTCCTCACCAATAGCCTTGCACTTGTCAGAATTAAAGCGGCGCAGACGCTGCTTGATCGGCTTTGAGCCAGGCTTAATGTTAAGCTTGTGCTCGGCGACCTCCGTTGGAATCCCCGGCATGTTGGAGGGTTTCCATGCGAACACATCGAGATTCGTGCGGAGGAAGTCGACGAGCGCTCTTTCCTAGTTGGAACCGAGCGCTATCCCGATACAGAGTGTGCGGCCGTCGTCGGAGACGGGCACCTCCTTGGCGTCCTTGGCGGGCACGAAAGAGCAGGCCGCTCGCTTGGATGACTCAAGGATTTCTTGGTCCTCGGAGGGGGGCTCAGCGGCGAGCTTCTTAGACCGGATCAGTGCTTCAGCGAACTGGAAGCACTCAGCATCGCATTCGTATGCGTGCTGGAAGGTTGTACCTGCCGTGATGATGCCTTTCGGTCCGGGCATCTTCAGCTTGAGGTACGTGTAGTTGGGGACTGCCATGAACTTAGCATAAGCTGGCCTTCCGAGTATCACGTGATACGTCCCCGGGAACCCTACCACTTCGAAGGTGAGGGTTTCCTTTCGGAAGTTGTTCGGAGTTCCGAACGTGACGGGTTGATCGATATGCCCGAGGGGGACCGCCTCCATCCCGGGTATGACCCCGTGGAAAGGCGCCGTCGACGGCCGCAGTCGGGACCGCGAAATCCCCATGTCGTCCAGGGTCGACATGTAGATGACGTTGAGGCCGCTACCTCTGTCCATCAGTACCTTGTGCACACGCTTGGTGCCGAACAAGGGTGACACGACTAGCGGGTAGCTGCCCGGTCGTGGTATGTGGTCGGGATGATCGTGCCGGTCAAATATGACCGGCGTCTCCGACCACTTCAGGTACGTCGGGGTTGCGCACTCAACTTGGTACGCTTCTGCCCGGATCAGCTTCTCGCGGTGTCTTGGTGGTCATGCCTCCGAACCCCCAAAGATCATCATAACAGCTCCATCTTCGTGGGGGTAGGCACCTTCGTCGTTGCCCTTGTCCTTCCCCCATCGCTGGTCGGAGCAGTGTTTCGCTTCTTCGGCGTGCCGGAGGTAGGACTTCATCAAGTTGCAGTCCTTGAAGGCGTACCTGACTGGGCCATCGTGGTTGGGGCACGGAGCCTCCAACAGCTTTTCGAAGTGATCCGTTGGCGGGTTACTTCTCGGTTTCGCCGCCTTTCGGTCGACAGCAGCCACCAAGGTGTCGTCGCGGTACCTCTTGTCTTTATTCTTCTTTTTCTTGTTGGTTGGTGTGGACGGACCGTCGTCGACTTCGACTGGCTGCTTCCCCTTGCTGGTATCGGGGCTAAGCGTTGCGACCACAGCTTCTTCCCCGTTGGCGTGGTCGGTCGCGATGTCGAGCAGCTCCCGAGTAGATCGCGGCTTCCGTCGCGCGATCCGATGGATCAGCGTGGCACACGTGGTGCCATTCTGGAAGGCCGAGACGATGTCTGTGTCGGTGGTGCTGGGCAACTCGGTACATCGCTTGGAGAAGCACCGAATGTAATCACGTAAGCTCTCGCTCTTCATCTGTTTGCAGTTGCGTAGATCCCAGGGGTTCCCTGGTCGGGCGTACATGCCCTGGAAGTTCCCGACGAAGGCCTCGCGTAGCTGCGACCAACTGTCGATCTTGCCTCGTGGCAAGTGCTCGAGCCACGTACGAGCCGAGTCCGCGAGATATAGTGGGAGATTCTTGATGATGAACAGGTCGTCCCGAGCTCTGCCGACGTTATATGCCAGTCGGTAGTCCTCTAACCAAACGCTGGGGTTGGTTTCACCGTCGTACTTTGGTACAGAGGTCGGATCTCTGAAACGCGAGGGGAAATGGGCGTTGCGCACATTCTTCCCGAAAGCGCGACATCTTTGTGCATCAGGTGAGTTGCTCCGGCTTCGATCTTCATCGCTATCGTAGCGGTCGCCGCGCCGCAGACTGCACTCCTTGCGAGGCTGCTGCTCGTGACCGTCATCTTGGCCCACGTCGACCTTCCGTTGCGCCTTGATGGTATCACGTGCGTCACGGTTAGGGCCTAAGCTGTAACATCCCACAATTCTATTACGGAATGTTAATAGTAAAAATGAGGATTTAAAATTTTTTGGTGAATTAATTGAGTGCTTGATAAACTAATTAAGGATGTCTTCTACTCTCTCTCCTAAATTCCTAGATTTATTTTTGAGCTAATTAAAAATTCCTTGGAAATATAAAATGCTAGTGTGAGAACCTTGGAGTTTATTTGGTTTTGTTTTGGATTTATTTGTGTGGTATTCAAATTTGAATTTATATTCAAATTTGAATCAAATTAGAAAAGGGTTTGAAGATAAAAGAAAAAGCGAAAGGCTTCAAACCAGGCTTGGGCCTCGAGGGCGCGCCAGAAGTCCACCGGAAGTCCCTCATCTCTTTTTCTCAGCACAGCGAAACACCCCGCACTCTCCCGGCCCGGCGAAACCGCGGCCCAGCATCACCTGCCGACCCACGCGCTCGCGCCCGTCCTTTTCTCCCTCTGATGCGTGGGTCCCGCCTGTCGGATGCCACGTCGACGTCGTCTTCCTCCTTCCTTTTTCCCCTTTTCCCCTCTCTGTCCCGCGCCGCAGCCAATCCGGTGCCTGCCACCTCAGCGCCGCTCGCTGTACTCACTCGTGGCGGAGCCGCGGATGTGCACCACATCGGCGCCCACACATCCGGCCGTCCACGCCCCGCACGCACGCCTATAAAACCCACCGATGCGGCAGCGACCTAACCTAATCCGCCCTTGGGGTATTTCCTCTGTCTCCGCCGCCGCACCGGAAGAAGAAGAAGAAGGGGGAGGAGAAGGAGACGGGGAGGCCGTCCGAGGGAGCGCACCTCGACGCCGGAGCCGTCCGTGGGAGCTGATCGACGAGGAGCCGGCGCCGTCCCTGCAAGAAGCCGCGCCGCGCTCTGCTTCACCTGCTCCGACCCGCGCCGCCGCCGTTCCGCTCCGCCTCTCTTCACCGCCGTTCTTCCCTTCGACCAGAGGTCACTCAGGTGAGCCCTTGCCTCTCTCGCTCGTGTGTGGAACCGGCCATCGCGCCGAGGGAGAAAGGTCCCACCTTGACCCTGTGCTTGACCTCGCATGCACCGCGCCGCCACCGCAGACCGCCATCGCCTGTGTTGCCGGCCTTCGTGCCGTGCCTTACGCCTGCAGGTGCCGTTGCCTTCACTGACGCGCGCGCGCTCAATGCCTTGCCCTGTTTCTTTCCCTGTGTTGCACGCCGGAGACGCCCGCTGCCCTGTTCGCCGTGCCGCCGTGGCCATCACCGCGCCGGGTTGCCTTGTGCACGCGCGAGCAGGAGGAAAAGGTGACGCCTTTAGGGTCTCTCCGTGCACGTCTCACCGCTGGCACAGCTGCGCGCCCACGCGCGACCTTGCCTAGCTGCGGGAGCCCTGTGTTCCGTCACCGCACGTGCCGGCCGGAGCCCGCCATGGCCGACCCAGCCGTGTGCGTTCGGGCAAGGGGCAAAAACCCCAGCTTTTTGCTGGTGCACACTCGCCTGATGCATGCATACACGAATTTGGCATTTGGGCGCACCCAAACGCCGTCGCCGGCCGTCGTCGCACTGCGCCGCCGTGCCCGACCGTGCGCCGCCGCCGGTTAGCTCATCTCCGGCCCAAGGTGCCACCCTTTTGGCCTGGACGTGTGCGCACGTGTCCCCTGAGTCGAGCCCCAACGTTTGTTGGCCAAACCACCATATACCTCGCCGCCGGCGAGCCTTTCCCGCGCCGGAGCCCCTCATGGGCATTCCGTCGAGCACTTGTGTATGCCGCTCCCAAAACCCCAGGGGTTAGTCGCACACACACGCACACACGCACGCGTACACGCAGAAGCTTCGACCCGATCCCGTGTGGCCGACCACCCAGGGCCGGGCCACACGCCGGTCCACGCCGCGCCGTGCCGCAGCAGCAGCGGAGATGATCCCGTGCGCCGCGCCACACGGGCCACCGCGTTGGCTGCCACGCCAGCAGGCGCTGGCTATAAGCCGCACCGTGGCAGCCACGTGGGCAGCTGGAGCCGGCCTGCAGCTAGCTAGGAGTCCCTTTAGAGATAGCTAGAGATAGGTAAAAGCTAGCCTAAAGATTGCTATATTGTAAATGCGTATTTAATTTTTAGAAAACTATTTTAACTTTGGAAAATCATATTAAATCCATTTTACCTCCGAAAAATACAAAAGTTCTTCTGAAAATCTTCTAAAATTCCAAACTCCGCACTAGGCTAGAGTTTGGCTCTTTTTGGGTCTTATTTGCTCTTCGTCTTGGATTTATTGCAACTAGCACCCATGTTTATTTATTTTATACGCTTGTAGGAGCCGCTGGAGCCGGAGAGCTGAACCAGGACTACGACGACTACTGGCACCCAGGTTCACACCCGACCTTCTTTGAATGCCCACTAGGCATGGCTATTAGAACTGCTAGCACTTTAATTACTGCATAGTGATGGATATGATGAACCTGTGCGTAGCCTCTTTTACATACTTGACCTTGATTGACCTACTACTACTTTACTTACGCGTGATGATACGCTGAGCTTGCTATGCATGTGTTGGGATATTGTGGTAGTTTCTTGGCGTGTGTGGGGAAAAACTGGCAGGAGAAGGTGTTTTTGGGATATTTGGCAGGGGTGAGCTCAAGACAACTCGATCCGGGATCGGGGACCAGGGATCGTCTTCTCGGACGTTGCCCAGTTTGGTGCCTATGGCGGGTACACTGTTTTAGGAGCACAGGTGTTGGGGATTTTGTGATGACTTGGAGGATAGGAGCTCGCCCCGGTCTGAAACAGAGTGGGTCGCTTTGTTACACAGGACTTTCGTACACACCACCTCGCCGAGAGTGGGGATAGGGCCGTTTCGACCCTAGCAAGTGCGATACCATACCTGCCAGTAGGATAGAGGGTATCAGTGAGAGGGTTAGGGTGAAGTCCCTTCCCTATTGGGCGCTCCCCGTGCGGCCACACGGGGGCATGTTCACAGTTCTGGGGTGGTCCTTTGCGAAGGACCGCATCGAGAGCCGGATGCAGGATGGAATCGTAACTCCTAGGTGTTCATTCGGTTGGGTAGGCTCGGTCGGCCGTACACCGTCCGGGTGCTATTCCGAGTTGGGTACTGGTATACATGCTCTGCAGAGTTTAGATCTATACGTATAGCCGTGTCCTCGGTTATGGACATGCCCGATGCTTACTCCGACTTTTACGTTTTGGGATTTCTACCTTCCCCCTTATAGGATGAGAGTGTATGGTGAGCCGTGGTTGTTCTCGGGGAGAGGAGAGTTGCTCCCTCTACCTCGCGGATCCGGGAGCAACCATTGAGGTGCGAGGAGTGGGAGTTCTCGCACCGACCCTAACTGGAGATAGATGATGGTGACGGTGATCTGGGTGACCAGGTGTAACCTTTTGTGGATGAGTGATATGGGATTTGGTGGGAATATGGAAATGTTATTCTATTTATATTGATGCTGCTGCTGCTTAGGAAACCCAGCTTCTACCTTGATCCTCTCTTTACCTTTAGAAGTAGGCCAATTAAAGCTTGCATACGGTTGGTGATGTGAACCTATCCCAATCCTTGGGGATAGCCCCTGAGCTTGCAAGGTACGAGTCAGACTTCGACAACAACGCCGACGGATGGTACGACTGAGGGGCACGTTGCTTCGCTCAAGGATGCCTGTGGGAGACGAATGAAGATGGAGACACCTTTTGGAAGCTAGCTACCGCTGCGTAGGCTCTTATTCTTGTTTTTCCGCCAAGAGGCGTGTATTGATGTACTCCATTATTCAGGATATGTAATAATATTCGTACTCTGATGCTTTATTTCAATGTATGACTGTGATATTTATCTGTGATGAATGCCTGTGTGTGATAGCGTCTGATCCAGGGACTATCACGAGACAGAATGCTGGGTTTTCCGTTTCTGAAAACCCAGGGCGTTACAGATGGTATCAGAGCCGTACTTGACCGTAGTACGTGCCCTTAGAAATGGTCGATAGAAATTAGGACTCTAAATGATCTCCTTGCTATACGCAATTCTTGACTTATATTACAAAAATTTATCCTTCTTTGAAAAGTTCTATCTCACCTGCGCTAACTAGAAATTTCTTCCGTGTCACAGGAAATGGACCGTCAGGAGATAGAGCTACTCCCGGAGCACATGAAGGGACTTGCCAGTTGCGTGGACCGGGTCGTCCTCAAGCTGGGGATTCCCCGTACGCACGTCACCTACCGCGTCGAGGACGTCCGCAAGCTGTCAGGACCACTGATGCTTTGCACGGTGGCCATCCTACCCCACCCGGCACGTCCAGACTTCCCCGGGATGCTTGAGCACAGCACAGGACTCAACATCAAGAACGCTGTGGACACCGCCTGCAGCCACGTACTTCGCCAGCTGTTGGCTAGGTACCGTGACGTCTACCAGACAGGAGACCTGCGGCTGATCCCCCAGGACTACTACAAGGTGGCTCCGATCGTGAACGGACTGCCGGACCCTACAGCACTCTACGAGGTAGAGGTTGTCCAGGGTCCTCTGCGCGAGTCTGACAACACTCTCGTCACCACCAGGAGCTACCTCGTGGACCTTGACACTTACGCCCACCGACTGAGCGAGCAGACGAGCGCACTCTTTAGCAGACTAGAGTACACTACCCTGGAGTTACGAGAGCTTTAGCCCCGCTGCCAGAGTCTGATCGTGGAGAATGGCACCCTACGCCAGCGAGTCGAGCAGCTCGAGCGTGGACTACGCCACGCCAACTCCATGGTGGTGCGAGCTGAGGCTGAGAGGGTGACTGCTCGAGAGGAGATGATCTACGCCAAGGAGGATCTACGCAAGCAGGAGGCCAAGTTCACCCGTCTCTTCGCCAAGCTGGACCAGAAGGATGCACAGTTCGCCACGCAGGGATGCACTCTCATTCGTGAGAAGGCTAGGGTGGCTGAGCTTGTGGAGGACCAGTACTCCAACACCGCCAACCTCGCTGCACTCACCAGGACTTCTGTGTTCTTGCTGGACAAGTGCAAGAGGATGCTGAGGACTTGGGAGGACGCTGACTCTCTTCGAGTAGACGAGCTTCAGGAGCTCAACGATCTGCTACCTCCCGAGCACCAGACGGCGATCCGCAAGGAGACCTTCAAGCTCCACCCGTCCGCCCTCAAGCTTCACCTGTGTCCGATGGCTGACATGGCTGCTCCGGTTGAGACCCAGGAGGTGAAGGCGGCTCACGCCATGCAGACGAGGATGTTCCCCAGAGACTTCCCCGAGGAGGATCGTTGCCCCGTGAGGTACAAGAAGGCTCGCTTCGAATAGCGTGCTGGAGCATGACCATGCTAATAAGAGTAGAGTTGTAAGATAGGTAGTTTCCATGAGTTGATCCATGCAGCCGAGAGCCTGTTCCGGTGCATGAGGAGTTATGAGTCTTTTCACACCTAGATGTGCACACCCTTTTGAGATCATGTAACGCTATATTAGATCGCTGCTATGTGTGACCTTCAAGGCTTGAGTCAGCCTCGAGGGAACTTATGTACTCATAATGAATGCTGAATGTTTGGTCTTAATGGAGTTAATCATTCTTATTACTTTTCCCCCTTGAGTGTTAGAATTATAATAGTAGAAATATTTTCATTGCTTGTATATCAGACTCAATTTGTAGGTGAGTGAGGTATCTAAGGTTTTCTATGCCCTTGGTCTTGTTTTCAGTAAGATGTCCATCAGGAGGTCAGGACGTCTGTTGGCTCGCCTCGAGGAGGCCGAAGCCGAGGAAGAGCAAGCCCCGCCAGTCCGTGGTTGTGGACGTGGCCATGCTCCCGCTCGAGGGCGTGGACGCGCTCGTGGTCATGGACACGCACCTGTCTGAGGACGAGGTTGAGGTGTTGTGGTGCCCCCACCACCGCCTCCGCCCATCGGTGAAGGCGATGGAGATGGAGAGGAAGAAGCCGAAGAAGGACCTGAGCTGGTGTTGGCATTTCTTAACATCACCACTAGTTGTACACCTAGAGGGAGCGGATAAGAACAACCAGGTATACCGCAAGCGCACGGAAATACCGCTGTAGCACTTCCCCAAGGAAGGAGAGTATTCCAAGGGTATCGAAAATCTAAGGACGGAGAGTAACCAGAGAGGGTCTATCCAAGGACACCAACTTTCACTGGGATAGGTCGGGATACAAGAAGCACTTCCTTAAGGAACTTAGCTCTCAAGATGTATTCCTGTCATATCTCAGTCATCCCCGCAGGGTGACAACACTCAGAGGTGCTGGCAAGCGAGTCCAACTCGGTACGCGACGTAAGAGGGTTGACAAAGGGTCCAACAGGCTGTCACCACTGCGGCCTACCTCTACGCTACGATCGTACGTGGTCTCCATAGGAAAGCCAAGGCCCAGACACCACGTCTGTACCCCAGATAAATACTATAGTGCGGCGTATGCTAGCCCTCTAACTACACTATAGAAACCGTATAAATACCGTCCCACGAACAAGGGAAAGATCGGAATCAGATCATATCATTGAACTGGGAGCAGAAAGGAAGCTATGGATGCAGCTGAACGAGATACAGCAAACTTACTCAACTAAGCAGGATTAGAGTATGCAAACAAGTAAATGAACTACGGTTCTTGCTCTAGAGGATCGAAGCCTTGTGTCACGAAGAACACAAGCCTCTAACTTATGAACAAGCCAAGAACACAAGAACAAAGCAACCATGCATGATGTCCACTATAGTCTAAATAAGAAATGCTGAAATACTCACTTTGATCTAAATGAAGAACAAGCATCCATGAGGACATCAACTCACTCCTTACCCCTCCTCTACCTCTTACTAATCCTAATCTAGATCTCTTCTCATCACCATTCTACCACAAAGAGGTGAGAATCACCTCTCATGGGCAGAATTGGAGAGAGGGAGAGAGAGTGGAACTTGAGAGCTTGGTGGTGTGTGAGAAATGGAGCCCCTCCCCTCCTATTTATAGACAAGAAGGAGGCTTGCTCCGGGGCTCAAAGTGCCCCTAAACGCCCAGGATTGTAGCAGGGAGCCAATGGGAGGACAACACGTGGAGGGCCAGGATGAACCGACCCTAGGTCGGTTCGGCCGAACCTAGGGTCGGCCGGCCCCCTCGGGTGGCCTCCTGGCCCGTGCTTCCTCTGGCTCGCTTCCATGTGGGCCCTGATGCCTCTCCTCCGTGCATGGCACGCTTCCTGGCGGTTTAGTTGGTAAAGTGGGCTCATGGATCCATGTGATGCTGACGTGGCAGCGTATGATTCGTCGAAAGTCCTTCACATGGATTGGTGACATCATGGATCCAGGAGAATCCATGTGGCAGCCCCTGATTGGCCAGCATTTGAGTGCCTTAGATTGGAGTGGAGTGAATGTGCATGGATTCCTCCCATTTCTTATGCTAAATACCTGCATTCAAATAGACATCAACACTGGTGGAAAGTATGAGTTTATGCACCTATTCTAGTGTGGATGTTCATTTCATGCTCAGATTTGCAGGAGTTGACAGTCTTGAAAATAGCAAATATTGACCGTCAACAACACCCCCACACTTGTCCTTTGCTCGTCCCAAGTGAAGGGGAAACAAAGCCAAGCGGGTCATAAATACCGAAAAGTAAGACAGACATAAGAGATATTCCAAGTCATACCTTGCTCTTGTGAACCTCTGTGTTGTGGCTATCATGTTCCCTTGGGTGATTGAAAAGTAGAACAGCTGTGAATCAAGTCACTTATGCACCTGATGATAAACACCTTGGGGGTTTTGCAAGATTTTCATAAACAAAATTCTTGGTGGCTTCCTCATCTGATTCTCTCAAATCGCTCAATGTGTATATGTCCTCACTAAGGCATTTTGCCTTTCTTCATCCTACTTCTAATGATGGCTATATGTGGAGCTCAGGGTAGGATAAAGAGAAAGCATACTTGCATCACATATTTTGCACAGTCAAAGACTGGATCCACAGAGAAAATCAAATCATACCATCAGATCAAGATGTGCACCAGTATGGCTATGGTGTGTATGGTAAGGTGGATACTACGCCCGGAATGGGTGCTAGATATTACCATACATATATATGGTGAAAATGTGGGTTGATGGAAAGGTGGACACTAGCCCCGGAATGGACACTAGTTATTACCATCTATGATATGGAACTCCTTTTTGCATGATCTCATCTCTCTCCTATTTCTCCTTTATTTTGGACATGGGCTATTCTTTCTCTCTTTTTTTCATCATGCCTTGAGCATGTATATATATATATATTTTTTAGCCCATGTCTCTTTTTGAAGGACACTTCTGGAGAGAGATGTCACACCACATATGGAGTTTTATTTTTATGGAATGGATAGATGATACAATGCTAACTTCCAGGGTAGAAGCATAGCAAGGGGAAAATAGGTGGGGTGCACATAAATCTTGATCATGAAAGTAATGAAAAGGATTCTCACAAGGGTCACAGAATTTGACAAAGCTCAAAGTAATGACAAGCAACATATGAATCGAAGGTTTTTACCTACAGAGATCATATGGCTCTAATGGGACGGAGGCATATCAAAAAGGAGCCTTTCCAAGAGATTTTGAGTTTTCAAAAAAAATAAATTCCCCAAGAGAGTTAGTCATCAGAGCAAAAGATCATATCATCCAGCCATATCATACTCATCAATTACTTAGGTGAACATGCTTGTCCTTAAGAAGATTACGGTTCACAAGCATCAGGCAGGTAACAGGGAATAAAACATATGTAAGTTTACTCAGGTACAAATGAGCTGGGTGATCTTTAGCATCATCATTCGAGTTTTAGTTTAGAGATAGACAGATATAGCTTATAAAACTCAGGAATGAAAGAGAGTGAGTTGTCGAGATGCAAACCGGCGCTATGCATGGAAGATGAACCGTGAGAGGCTCTCCACAGGAGTGAACTCATGCGGGTCCCGTTCAGGTTCTCGGTAGGTGATCGATCGGCTAGCGCGGAGTGCTCGCAGTGGGTACGTACGAAAACGTCGTGCTTGCATTGGGAGAGTCGTGGCTCTTCCCCCACACTGTCTCAAACCTAGATATCTTCTAAATCAAAAAGACCAAAGTAATGACACAAAGGGTGGCTAAACTGGGTTACATGACCAGTGAGCCACTTTATTCAAATCCAAATGTTTTAATCAAAATGATTAGGTGCTTACACACACATGCAAAAGAAATAAATGAAATAAAGGGAAACAAAGGGAAATCAAACCTAGACCTAGACTAGCGCCTAATGAACTAAAGATGGGGCTAATCCCCACTACTCGGCATCATAGAGGGCTGCATGCCCCGTGGCCGAGAATAGCCTCCTCATCTTCGCACAAAGGCCGCGGCGAAGGTCACGGATGTCGTCTCTGAGCTCGGCCAGGTCCAACTTCTGCTCTGAGTTAGCAGCCCTGAGCTTCTCGTTGCTGGCCTCCAATTCCTTCATCAGTGGGGTCAGCTCGGCCACTGAGGAGATCCTAGGGAGCTGCTCGGTTGCCCGAGTCCTCTCCCTGGACCTCCTAGTGTAGGGCGGCAGTGGCAACACGTCGTCCAGGCCAACGTCTCCCTCCTCTTCTGGCAGAACTGGAGCTGGGCGTGCTGCAGGAGCCTTCTCCTTGGGCAGCGCTGGCTTGATGGTCACCGGCGGCTGTGGTGAAGGAACGGACTGTGCTGAGCTTGTCTGCCCTCCATCTAGCGATGATCCAAGTGTGCTAGGTGGAGCGAGCGGCAACCCCCTGGGGCGAAGCTGAGCCATGATCGGCCTGCCGTAGGGGCTGGCCGCCCGTCTCATGTGCCTCTTCCCAGGTGAGGCGGAGCGCCTTGAAGGCGGCGTGCCTGGAATCCTCCCGCCCGGCGGGATGGTGGCGAGCAGAGGAATATCCAGGACACCGACCACTATTGCGAGGTCCGCAGCGGGGGCGGCAACAATGGGGGGGTTGCCTCCTGCCCCGGGGCCGGTGGACAAAGTGGAGCCATCGAAGGGGACAACGCTCCTTCCGGCCATGGATGCGGCGATGAGCTTGAGGATGGTGAGGTGGAGGAGATGGATTTCGCGATGCGAAAGCTCGTCGGGCGGCAGGGAGAAGGTTTCTGGAGGAGAATGAGACGCACACGCGAGAGAAGAAGGGGAGAGGAGGCACCAGGGTTTCGGCCGAACCAGGGTTCGGCCGGCCCCCTGTGGGCCCCTCTGGTCCTCCCCCTTCTCATGTGGGCTCTAGCAAGTCTCAGGATCGACGGCCCAGGTGGATTCCCCGAGATGGAATTTGGTTTAGGCTTTAGGCTAAGATAAGGTTGAGGTTGAAAATTCATCCTCAACTATATACCAACCTTGGCCGAACCATGATATATCCGAAGAGAATCTGGGGGAAATCACCTTGGCGACACACTGGGTTCGTCAGAAGTGTAGGCACTTCCGGCGGTAGTCACGAAGTGTTCGGGTCGCCACAAAGGTGCTGCCTTCCTGTGGACCTTTGCCTACTCCTCTTAATCTTGGCAACTTTTTCTCCTGCATGACCACGGTCCACAAGATACTCGAAGGATAATTCGTCCTGGGGAAACAAGATGAGTCCCCGGAGTACTCAGGGTGTGGGTGTCTTGTGATCTCCTGTCTCAATTAATGACCGTGCCCTTGCAGATATTGATATGATGATAAGCTCTGCTCTGCAAGGGTAGTGCGTATATGAACTCGAGCCCAAAAAGGTATATCGAGGCTAAGAGCACGCATGATCATCCCAGAGAGGCTGAGGCCTTTCCTGAGGTGGTCATAGGACTCGAGGACTATAGCACTGAGGTAGTGGAACTCGGAGATGAAAAGATCGAGTACTGAGGCTAGTGCTTCACAAATAGGTACCGATCTCCGAGTGAACTCAAGCTCGGAAGGACACTCAGCTCTCAAAAGGATGAAGCGTGGACTTCCAGAGGCCGGTGTACGATCAGCAGCTAGAGTTCGGACGAAGAGCAAGATTTACTCACTCTTACCTTAGGCAGAGGGTTCAATGTTCCCATCAAAGTGACGAAAACATTCCCAAGTCTGGCCTAAGCTTCCAATGGGGGGTTTTGGATAAACTGAAAAGCGCACCTCCCATTGGGCATCGATCAAATCAGGCATAGGATACATAGTGCAAGCTTCTCCTGATTGATCAGCATCGATCGATGTGCTAGATATGGAAAGTGAGTGCACTCCATTCGATCGGTAAATGATCATGATCCTTCGGTCTGATGGATGAATCCAATGGATTATAAGGCAGAGACCGATGTCTCGGTTTATACGAAACTTCAGTGCAAAGAACTTTAGCTCAAACCTCGATGTAGAAACACGATGGGCCTCTCATACCCTTCTTAGGAGATAGTAGTGAGGATCGAACAAGTCATCCTGGCCGGGAATGGTCGTTCTCTCCGAACTACTCTCTCCGTCCTCCCACGAGACAAAGTCTCGGGGAGAAAGTCTAAGAAGATGCACAAGAGGGGAACCCAAGGGTAGATCTCGCGCCACGAAATCTTTCCCTTAGACTCCTGCTATTCAAGAATGACATCTTCAGCCAGAGCTCAGAAAGAGTGGACATGAAGTCTCAGACTCGGTTGACGATGGATCTAGGTGGCTCAACAATTCCTCTGGTGGGTGCCTCGTTGATCGGGATGCAAGGGGAACTGAAATCTCGGAGATTATCCAGGATATATCTTCCCTTGACAGCATCTAGGTGCACAAAGGATCCTCCGGAGAGAGCATTAAGCCTCATGGCTTCATCCTTCCGCAATCCAAACCAGAAGTGCTGAAGCAACATCCAATCGGGAATGCGGAGGACTGGGCAATCTTCCACCGTAGAGGCGAAACGATTCCATGCCATTCCTAGTGATTCCTCCCCACATTGTTTGAAACAAAGAATCTTTGCCCTTAACGAGATGACACGTCGTATTGGGAAGAAGCGGGAGCAAAAAGCTGCTCTCAACCTTTCCCAAGTAAGGTAGTCCCTACCAAAACAACGGTGCCAATCCCGAGCTTCCCCAGAGAGGGATGGCGGGAAACACTCTCTTTTCTGAACATCCGGTGATTCTCTGGTTTTACCCTGAGTTTCAATCAGACGCTCGTAGTCTCTCACATGATCAAAGAGGTTCTCATGACTGAACCCCGAGAAGGATAGGTCCTGAATTAGCTTCATGAGAGAGGGGTGAATCCATAAGCCAGATGTAAGAGTGGGTCTTGACGAAGATGGCTCTGAGGGTTCACTCCTCGAAGGCGGAAGGTGTTTACAAGGATAACCTTCCATGGGTAGCGGGGGTAGAGGTCGAAAGAAAACAAAAGGGATATTTCAAAAAGGGTAACGGGGGTAAAGGTAGAATAAAAAAGGAAAAAGATAAATACGAGGATAGACGGGATCGAAGGTTAACAACAACCGTCCCCGGCAACGGCGCCAGAAATGTTTGTTGGCGTTTCTTAACGTCACCACTAGTTATACACCTAGAGGGAGCAGATAAGAACAACCGGGTATACCGCAAGCGCACGGAAATACCGCTGTAGCACTTCCCTAACGAAGGAGAGTATTCCAAGGGTATCGAATCCAAGGATGGAGAGTAACCAGAGAGGGTCTATCCAAGGACACCAGCTTTCGCTGGGATAGGTCGGGATACAAGAAGCACTTCCTTAAGGAACTTAGCTCTCAAGATGTATTCCTGTCAAATCTCAGTCATCCCCGCGGGGCGACAACACTCAGAGGTGCTGGCAAGCGAGCCTAACTCGGTATGCGACGTAAGAGGGTTGACAAAGGGTCCAACAGGCTGTCACCACTGCGGCCTACCTCTACGCTACGATCGTACGTGGTCTCCGTAGGAAAGCCAAGGCCCAGACACCACGTCTGTACCCCAGATAAATACTATAGTGCGACGTATGCTAGCCCGCTAACTACACTATAGCAACCGTATAAATACGGTCCCACGAACAAGGGAAAGATCGGAATCAGATCATATCATTGAACTGGGAGCAGAAATGAAGCTATGGATGCAGCTGAACGAGATACAGCAAACTTACTCAACTAAACAGGATCAGAGCATGCAAACAAGTAAATGAACTACGGTTCTGGCTCTATAGGATCGAAGCCTTGTGTCACGAAGAACACAAGCCTCTAACTTATGAACAAGCCAAGAACACAAGAACAAAGCAACCATGCATGATGTCCACTATAGTCTAAATAAGAAATGCTGAAATACTCACTTTGATCTAAATGAGGAACAAGCATCCACGAGGACATCAACTCACTCCTTACCCCTCCTCTACCTCTCACTAATCCTAATCTAGATCTCTCCTCATCACCATTCTACCACAAAGAGGTGAGAATCACCTCTCATGGGCAGAATTGGAGAGAGGGAGAGAGAGCTACACAAGAGAGAGTGGAACTTGAGAGCTTGGTGGTGTGTGAGAAATGGAGCCCCTCCCCTCCTATTTATAGACAAGGAGGAGGCTTGCTACGGGGCTCAAAGTGCCCCTAAACGCCCGGGACTGCAGCAGGGAGCCAATGGGAGGACAACACGTGGAGGGCCAGGATGAACCGACCCTAGGTCGGTTCGGCCGAACCTAGGGTCGGCTGGCCCCCTCGGGTGGCCTCCTGGCCCGTGCTTCCTCTGGCTCGCTTCCATGTGGGCCCTGATGCCTCTCCTCCGTGCATGGCACGCTTCCTGGCGGTTTAGTTGGTAAAGTGGGCCCATGGATCCATGTGATGCTGATGTGGCAGCGTATGATTCGTCGAAAGTCCTTCACATGGATTGGTGACATCATGGATCCAGGAGAATCCATGTGGCAGCCCCTGATTGGCCAGTATTTGAGTGCCTTGGATTGGAGTGGAGTGAATGTGCATGGATTCCTCTCATTTCTTATACTAAATACCTGCATTCAAATAGACATCTACACTAGTGAAAAGTATGAGTTTAAACACCTATTCTAGTGTGGATGTTCATTTCATGCTCAGATTTGCAGGAGTTGACAGTCTTGAAAATGGCAAATATTGACCGTCAACAGCCGGCACCAGCTCCCTAGGGTCGTGGGTGTGGTCGTGGCCGTGGAGAGGCACCGCCACCGCCTAACCTGGCTGAGGTGATGGCCTCTCAGACTGCGCTGATGCAGAGGATGGCGGAAGCCGTCGAGAACCGAGTCAACGGTGGGAACCGCAACGTTCCGCCAGGGGAGGACTTCGCCAAGAAGATCGAGAGGTTCCTCCGCCTGAAGGCCCCGACCTTCAGCTACTCGGCTGACCCTCTTGACGCCGACGACTGGCTCCGCGTGATAGAGACGAAGCTCGACCTCACTGCCTACACCGACGAAGAGTGTGTGGCTCTTGCCGTCCACCAGCTCGAGGGTCCTGCCAAGTCTTGGTGGGACAACTACTCCGACAGCCACCCGAACCCAGCCTTCATCACATGGCTGGAGTTCTGTGAGGTGTTCCGCGAGCAGTACCTACCGAGGGAACTCATGAGTCAGAAGGCTCAGGAGTTCCGCACCATGACCCAGGGTGCAATGAGGGTGGAGGAGTACGAGAGGCACTTCATGAAGATGATGCGCTATGCCCCTGACGACACCAACTCCGACGACAAGAAGCAGTTTTGGTTTCTGCGAGGCCTCCACCATGGTCTCCGCCAGGGCTTGAAGGCCAGTGAGCACAAGTCCCTTCGCCACCTGGTGAACAGGGCTATTGCACTGGAGGAAGAAAGGAGGGGGCATGAGGAGCGCATGAAGGGCAAGAAGAGGTTTGGAGATCGGGACCATGGCGACCGATCCTTCCAGAGGCCGAGGAGTGGGCAGAGCAACCTGCTGAGAGGGAGCTACCGCCCGGGGAACAACCAGCCCGGACGTGGCTTCGGAGGAGGCCGTGCACCGTACCCCGGAGGAAGGAGTTCCGGCTACCAGCAGCAGGGTGGAGTCTACAACCGCCCGCAGCAGAGCGCGTCAAGACCCGACACCGGAGGTTTCACCCCGACGTGCTACGCCTGTGGCAAGCAAGGCCACAAGTCGTACGAGTGCCCCAGCAAGAAGACCGCTGCTACACCAGATAGGGCACTAGCTCCAGGACGGAGGCCACCTCAGGCTGCTCCCCAGCCTGCCACTGACCGCGGAAGGCTCAACCTCCTGACTGAGGAGGAGGCTGCCGACGCTCCTGACGTCGTGATCGGTGAGTTTTTAGTTTGTGGTGCTAAAGCTTTGATTCTTTTTTATACTGGTGCAACTAGTTCATATGTGTCCTCTAACTTTGTAAACAAACTGTCTCTCCCCATGACTCCCCGACCGAAACCTATTATGACAAGCTCACTGCTCGGAGATATCAGATGCACCCTGCTTTGCAAAAGGGTGGAAATGTTCATCAAGGGTCACAAGTTCCTCGGAGATCTGACCGTGCTGAAGTCCAATGGGATTGATGTTATTCTGGGCATGGATTGGATCACTGCTCACAAAGGGGTTATCTCCTCGTCACCCCGACAAGGGACCCTGATACACCCGGAGGGGACGAAGATCACGTTTGAGCCGCTGAAGTCGCGGGAAGTACCAGCTGTGTACAACCTCACTACGAAGACAGTGGCCGATGTTACAGTGGTTTGTGAGTACCCTGATGTCTTTCCAGATGATCTGCTGGGGTTACCACCAGACCGCGATGTGGAGTTCGTGATCAACCTGGTGCCAGGTACAGCACCCGTGGCACAGAGTCCTTACCGGATGGGCAAGTTAGAGCTGGCAACGCTAAAGAAGGAATTAGAAGCTCTCCATGAGAAGGGATACATCCGACCGAGTGCATCACCTTGGGCTTCACTGGTGATGTTTGTACCGAAGAAGGATGGGACGCAACGGCTGTGCGTCGATTACCGCGCTCTTAATGCAGTAACCATCAAGAACAAGTACACGTTGCCACGCATTGATGACCTGCTTGATCAGTTGAGGAAGGCAAAGTACTTCAGCAAGATTGACCTTCGATCCGGCTACCATCAGATGAAGATTCGCCCTGAGGACATCTACAAGACCGCGTTTGTGACCCGGTACGGGCAGTATGAGTTCACTGTCGTATCATTCGGTCTTACGAACGCCCCTGCTTACTTCATGAACATGATGAACAAGGTGTTCATGGACGAGTTAGACAAGTTTGTCGTGGTTTTCATTAACGACATCTTGGTCTTCTCGGAAACTGCCGGAGAGCATGAAGAGCAATTAAGGATAGTGCTGGAGAAGCTGAGGCAGAATCAGTTGTACGCCAAGTTCAGCAAAAGTGAGTTCTGGCTAGAGGAAGTGGCTTTCCTTGGGCATGTGTTGTCAGGTGAGGGAGTTGCAGTTGATCCCTCGAAGATCGAAGCTGTGTCGAAGTGGCAGTCGCCCAAGACAGTGACAGAGATCAGGAGTTTTCTCGGGATGGCAGGGTACTACTGCCGTTTCATCGAGAACTTCTCCAAGATTGTGAAGTCGATGACCGAGTTGCTAAAGAACAACATGCCTTTTGTGTGGTCAGAGAAGTGTGAAGCAAGCTTCCAAGAGCTCAAGACCCGACTCACCACAACTCCTGTGTTGACACTTCCCGATGACAACAAGGACTTTGTGGTGTACTGTGATGCTTCGAGGTAGGGTCTTGGTTGTGTGCTGATGCAGGAAGGCAAGGTGATCGCTTATGCTTCAAGGCAGCTTCGGAAGCATGAAGAGAACTACTCGATGCATGACCTTGAGTTAGGAGCTGTTGTTCATGCTTTGAAGATATGGAGGCACTACTTGATGGGCAAAAAATGTGATATCTACACAGATCACAAGAGTCTGAAGTATATCTTCACCCAGTCAGAGTTGAACTTGAGGCAGTGCAGATGGCTTGAATTGATAAAGGACTATGACCTCGACATTCACTACCACCCCGGCAAAGCGAATGTAGTGGCCGATGCTTTGAGCCGAAGAAGCTATTGCAACAACCTGATGGTGTAGGAGGAATAACCAGAGTTTTATAAGGAGTTGGAGAGATTGAAGCTCGACATCATCGAGAAGGGTCAGCTCAACGAGTTGAGGGTGAAGTACGGTCTAGAAGACCAAATCAGGCAAGCCCAGAAGAAGTGTCCTGAGATTGAAGAAGTGAAAGACGTTCTGACAAGAGGCAAGGCCCCTGACTACCGCATTGACGAGCAAGGCACGTTGTGGTTGAAAGATCGCATATGTGTGCCTAGTGGTGAGGAGATCCGGAAGACGATTCTGAAGGAAGCTCACGATTCTCGGTATTCTATTCACCCTGGTTGCACCAAGATGTACCAGGACCTGAAGTGTCGATTCTGGTGGGAGAATATGAAGAAGGACATAGCCGAGTATGTTGCCCGATGTGACACATGTCAGAGAGTGAAGACGGAACATCAGAGACCCGCCGGATTGCTACAGCCTCTTGAGATACCTCAGTGGAAATGGGATGATATCAGCATGGACTTCGTGGTGGGTTTACCCCGCTCTCAGAAGGGAAATGACTCAATTTGGGTAATTGTGAACTATTTGACCAAGGTAGCACACTTCTTGCCAGTGAAGAACAGGTTCACTGTGAGTCAGTTGGCTGATCTCTATGTTGAACATATCCTGAGGTTGCATGGAGCACCCCGCAGCATCGTGTCCGATCGTGGTGCCCAGTTCACTGCTCAGTTCTGGAGGAGTCTGCATGATTCGATGGGCATACACTTGGACTACAGTACAGCTTTCCACCCTCAGACAGATGGACAGACTGAACGGGTGAATCAGGTTCTCGAAGATCTTCTGAGAGCTTGTGTGTTGGCTTACAACAATGATTGGGAGAAGAGTCTGCCCTATGCTGAGTTCTCGTACAACATCAGCTATCAGGCAAGTCTGCAAATGGCACCCTTTGAAGCTCTGTATGGCAGAAAGTGTAGAACCCTGTTGATGTGGTCTGAGGTGGGGGAGAGGACTTTCTTCGGTCCTGCTTCCTTAGTTGAGGCTGAGGAGAATGTGGCTAAGGTTAGGGAGAACCTGAAGATAGCTCAGAGCAGGTAGAAGAGCTATGCTGATCCTAAGCGAAGGGATGTCTCCTTCGAAGTTGGTGACTACGTACTTCTGAGAGTGTCACCGTTTAGAGGCACGAAGAGGTTCCATGTGAAGGGGAAGCTAGCCCCGAGGTTCGTTGGACCCTACCAGATTGTGGCAAAGGTGGGGAAACTTGCGTATAGGCTGGAGCTACCGCCTGATCTTGCCGGAGTGCATCCAGTGTTTCACGTTTCGCAACTCCGGAGGTGCCTCGACCCGAAGATTGACAAGCATGTCTCCACTGATGCTATCGACTTGCAAGACAATCTGGAGTACTTGGAGTATCCGGTAGAGATACTGGATTGGGCTGAGAAAGCTACAAGAAGTACCACCACTCGCTTCTGCAAGGTGCTTTGGAGCAATCACACCGAGCGAGAAGCGACGTGGGAGAAAGAATCGGTCATGAGGGAGAAGTACCCACACCTCTTCGAGACGGAGGTAAGTTTTTAATCTCGAGGACGAGATTCTTTTGAGGGGGGAGTCTATAACATCCCGCAATTCTATTATGGAATGTTAATAGTAAAAAATGAGGATTTAAAAAATTTTGGTGAATTAATTGAGTGCCTGATAAACTACTTAAGGATGTCTTATACTCTCTCTCCTAAATTCCTAGATTTATTTTTGAGCTAATTAAAAATTCCTAGGAAATATAAAATGCTAGTGTGAGAACCTTGGAGTTTATTTGGTTTTGTTTTGGATTTATCTGTGTGGTATTCAAATTTGAATTTATATTCGAATTTGAATCAAATTAGAAAAGGTTTGAAGATAAAAGAAAAAGGGAAAGGCTTCAAACCAGGCTTGGGCCTCGAGGGCGCGCCAGAAGTCCACCGGAAGCCCCTCATCTCTTTTTCTCAGCACAGCGAAACACCCTGCACTCTCCCGGCCCGGCGAAACCGTGGCCCAACATCACCCGCCGGCCCACGCTCTCGCGCCCGTCCTTTTCTCCCTCTGACACGCGGGTCCCGCCTGTCGGATGCCACGTCGACGTCGTCTTCCTCCTTCCCTTTTCCCCTTTTCCCCTCTCTATCCCGCGCCGCGGCCAATCCGGTGCCCGCCACCTCGGTGCCGCTCGCCGTACTCACTCGTGGTGGAGCCGCGGATGTGCGCCACATTAGCGCCCACACATCCGGCCGTCGACACCCCGCACGCACGCCTATAAAACCCACCACCGCGGCCACGCCCTAACCTAATCCGCCCTTGGGGTATTTCCCCTGTCTCCGCCGCCACACCGGAAGAAGAAGAAGAAGAAGAAGAAGAAGAAGAAGAAGGGTGAGGAGAAGGAGGTTGGGAGGCCGTCCGAGGGAGCGCACCTCGACGCCGGAGCCGTCTGTGGGAGCTGATTGATGAGGAGCCGGCGCCGTCCCTGCAAGAAGCCGCACCGCGCTCTGCTTCACCTTCTCCGACCCGCGCCGCCGCCGTTCTGCTCCGCCTCTCTTCACCGCTGCTCTTCCCTTCGACCAGAGGTCACTCAGGTGAGCCCTTGCCTCTCTCGCTCGTGTGTGGAACCGGCCATCGCGCCGAGGGAGAAAGGTCCCGCCTTGACCCTGTGCTTGACCTCGCACGCACCGCGCCGCCGCAGACCGCCGTCACCTGTGTTGCCGGCCTTCGTGCCGTGCCTTACGCCTGCAGGTGCCGCTGCCTTCACTGACACGCGCGCTCACCGCCTTGCCTTGTTTCTTTCCCTGTGTTGCACGCCGGAGACGCCCGCTGCCCTGTTCGCCGCACCGGGTTGCCTTGTACACGCGTGAGCAGGAGGAAAAGGTGACGCCTTTAGGGTCTCTCCGTGCACATCTCGCCACCGGCACAGCCACGCGCCCACGCACGACCGTGCCTGGCTGCGGGAGCCCTGTGTTCCGTCGCCGCACGCGCCGGCCGGAGCCCTCCATGGCCGACCCAGCCGTGTGCGTTCGGGCAAGGGGCAAAAACCCCAGCTTTTTGCTGGTGCACACTCGCCTGATGCACGCATACACGAATCTGGCATTTGGGAGCACCCACACGACGTCGCTAAGGATGGATTCGGATGTCTGGATATCCGAATTATCCGAATCTGTATTCGACAAAAATATCAATATGGATATCCGTATCCGTATCCATTTTTAATGAGCATGTTAAATGGATGTATTCGTATTCGATTTTCCATATTTTCTCTATCAGGATCCATATCCGGATTCGACAAAAATGTGAACTATCCGACATTATTCGACACTATCCGTATCTGTTTAGAATAAAGTAGTGATAAAACCATCTAAAACTTATTTTGATGACTAATTAATAATTATAAATGATGTTGATTTAATATTGTTACATAAAAATAATATACATCATCTAAACTACTAAAAAATATCTTATAAATAATTAAGTTAGTCTAATATTACTTGATATACAATAATAAAATTCAATTAATTTTAATACGGTTATTCATGTTAATTTTAAAATTATATTATATTATTTTTTAAATGAATAAATTATATTTACTCACTAACAGTAATATATTTTTTACTCATCGACAAAATCAAATCTATCCGTTTTGTATTCGTATCCGATAAGATTCGTATTCGTTTATATCCGCTAAGATTCGTATCCGATTCGAATTCGAATTAAAATGTGGTAAAAAGTGACATCTGAATCCGTATCTGTTCGTATTCGATCCGAATCCATCCCTAGCCGTCGCCGCACTGCGCCGCCGCGCCCGACCGTGCGCCGCTGCCGGTTAGCTCATCTCCGGCCCAAGGTGCCACCCTTTTGGCCTGGACGTGTGCACACATGTCCCCTGAGTCGAGCCCCGACGTTTGTTGGCCAAACCACCGTATACCTCGCCGCCGGCGAGCCTTTCCCGCGCCGGAGCCCCTCACGGGCATTTCGTCGAGCACCTGTGTACACCGCTCCCAAAACCCCAGGGGTTAGTCGCACACACACGCACACATGCACGCGTACACGTAGAAGATCCAACCGGATCCCGTGTGGCCGACCACCCAGGGCCGGGCCACACGTCGGTCCACGCCGCGCCGTGCCGCAGCAGCAGCGGGGATGATCCCGTGCGCCGCGCCACGCGGGCCGCCGCGTCGGCTGCCACGCCAGCAGGCGCTGGCTATAAGCCGCACCGTGGCAGCCACGTGGGCAGCTGGAGCCGGCCTGCAGCTAGCTAGGAGCCGGCCTGCAGCTAGCTAGGAGTCCCTTTAGAGATAGCTAGAGATAGGTAAAAGCTAGCCTAAAGATTGCTATATTGTAAATGCGTATTTAATATTCAGAAAACTATTTTATCTATGAAAAATCATATTAAATCCATTTTAGCTCCGAAAAATACAAAACTTCTTCTGAAAATCTTCTAAAATTCCAAACTCAGCGCTAGGCTATAGTTTGCCTCTTTTTGGGTCTTATTTGCTCTTCGTCTTAGATTTATTGCAACTAGCACCCGTGTTTATTTATTTTATACGCTTCTAGGAGCCGCCGGAGCCGGAGAGCTGAACCAGGACTACGACGACGACCTCGGCTACGACGACTACTCGCACCCAGGTTCACGCCCGACCTTCTTTGAATGCCCATTAGGCATGGCTATTAGAACTACTAGCGCTTTAATTACTGCATAGTGATGGATATGATGAACCCATGCATAGCCTCTTTTACATACTTGACCTTGATTGACCTACTACTACTTTACTTACGCGTGATGATACGCTGAGCTTGCTATGCATGTGTTGGGATATTGTGGTAGTTTCTTGACGTGTGTGGGGAAAAACCGGCAGGAGAAGGTGTTTTTGGGATATTTGGCGGGGGTGAGCTCAAGACAACCCGATCCGGGATCGGGGGCCAGGGATCGTCTTCTCGGACGTTGCCCAGTTTGGTGCCTATGGCGGGTACACTGTTTTAGGAGCACAGGTGTTGGGGATTTTGTGATGACTTGGAGGATAGGAGCTCGCCCCGGTCTGAAACCGAGTGGGTCGCTTTGTTACACGGGACTTTCGTACACACCACCTCGCCGAGAGTGGGGATAGGGCCGTTTCGACCCTAGCAAGTGCGATACCATACCTGCCAGTAGGATAGAGGGTATCAGTGAGAGGATTAGGGTAAAGTCCCTTCCCTATTGGGCGCTCCCCGTGCGGCCACACGGGGGCATGTTCACAGTTCTGGGGTGGTCCTTTGCGAAGGACCGCATCGAGACCCGGATGCAGGATGGAATCGTAACTCCTAGGTGTTCGTTCGGTTGGGTAGGCTCGGTCGGCCGTACACCGTCCGGGTGCTATTCCGAGTTGGGTACTGGTGTACACGCTCTGCAGAGTTTAGATCTATACGTATAGCCGCGTCCTCGGTTATGGACATGCCCGATGATTACTCCGACTCTTACGTTTTGGGATTTCTACCTTCCCCTTATAGGATGAAAGTGTATGGTGAGCCGTGGTTGTTCTCGGGGAGAGGAGAGTTGCTCCTTCTGCCTCGCGGATCCGGGAGCAACCATTGAGGTGCGAGGAGTGGGAGTTCTCGCACCGACCCTAGCTGGAGATAGATGATGGTGACGGTGATCTGGGTGACCAAGTGTAACCTTTTGTGGATGAGTGATATAGGATTTGGTGGGAATATGGAGATGTTATTCTATTTGTATTGATGCTGCTGCTGCTTAGGAAACCCAGCTTCTACCTTGATCCTCTCTTTACCTTTAGAAGTAAGCCACTTAAAGCTTGCATACGGTTGGTGACGTGAACCTATCCCGATCCTTGGGGAAAGCCCCTGAGCTTGCAGGGTACGAGTCAGACTTCGACAACAACGTCGACGGATGGTACGACTGAGGGGCACATTGAAGGACCGAATTGGCGACCAGAGAGGGAGGGAGTGAATGGTAGCCGATAAAAATTCTCTCTTTGAAAGAACTCGACCTATATCCCGATGACACGAGTCAACTAGTGACACGCTCACCCTAGGAACAATTCGACACGCTCAAAGCGTAGCGGAAGACAACACAAATCGAGGCACGAAAAGCTTGCACAAGAGAAATATTACAGCCACTAATAAACGCTCACAATGTTATCTAGCAAGGCTACGGAGCAAGTGCTACTGCCACACATAAGCATTTGTAATTTGTGATACAAAAGACAGAGCAACACACCAGGCCACACGACATGCAAGAAGGAGCTACTAATGATTCAAATAAATAAGCATCAAACTACCATGAGCACGGGTACAAGACTTAAGCACATGAGCCACTACTTGCTTAAACAATTGCCATGAAACATACGGGTGAAGACATGCAAGCAATGATTAATTCCTGTAGCTTGAGAGTGACAGGTCTGACTAGCAGAATTGAAATGCTTCTATTGTTGTTCACCTGCACACTCAGATTTCAAAGCACCTGCACAATCAGATTTCAAAGCACCTGCACATTCAGAGATAAGAACCCAGAGCAGTGGTCGTTTGCCTGCCTGTAGAATAGATAAAAACAAGCTACTGCTAAAATCGTTGCTGAAGAATCAGACAAGGCAAAGACAAAACAGAACAGATCAAGGAAAAATCAAAGCTTTGGACCCAAACAAGAGACTAGGCCCAACTGTAGGCAATAAACACGAACTGATGTAACTCTATTGGACAGAGAATCGAGTTCCAGTAAAACCAAACCGAACTGCAGCTAAAGCCAGTGCATTGCTGAAGGCCTTGCGTTCGGAATTGAAGCTTCAGGAGTTAACGAGCAAAGGCACAAAGCAGAGCAGCCAGCCAAAGAAAGATATGGTGCAGTAAAGAATCGATGACTAGTAGACCAAAACTGCAATCGAGTGAGACAAAGCTGCAACCTACACAATCGGCCGAGGAAACAAAGTTTTGCTGCTGCAATGGTCTCCTGGGACAAACGATTGAGCAGACGCCAGCACACAGGAACCAAAGTTAACGCCTGCTCACCAGATGAACAGAACCGCATGAACACAAGCACGAGCTCCACAAGATTTCCCAGAACTCAAAGAAAACAGCTCGAGTCCACCAGAGATTAGAACTGCAGCCGCACCACACCAAGAGTAAATGGATCCAGGCGGAGTAACCTCAAGAATCCAGAAGATGACACCAATTTCAGAAATTCGAGCTAACCTTAAGAAGATAGGGAAAACTTGGGGAAACAACAAATCCGTGATGCTCAAGTGATGGATTTGCTAGGGGATCATCCCAGACTCAATCACACATGTCCTAGCATCGATTTGTCCAAAGAAATCCGCCTCGAATCACAGCCAACAGAGAGATCGAGAAAATCAACCGAAAAGACTCCGAAAATGGAGAAAAAGAAAAGAGCTCGGGTCAACAGATGAGACAACTGTGTGCGCAAGATGAGGACTTCTATTACTCCACTGTATTGTATTTCAGTTACAAGCCACTTCTAGCACATCAAAGTTTGGATGGCAAAAAACTCAAATAAAGAGTCAATTTTCTCCACTTATCTTCTCTCCCAAGAGCACTCCTAAATGAAAGAGCACTCCCACCACTAGCTAAAGAGTTGGCTGAAAATTCAGCCCCTCCTCCTATATATAGGCCATCCGGAAAAGACCGAAGTGCCCCTACACTAGGAGATACAATACAAGCCCTCATAGAGGCATTTTGGTCAACACATGAAGTTCACCATCGGATGGCCGCGCATCCATCGGGCCTTCGCGTCCTCCCGACGCAAGCACCCCGATCACGCTACGTGTCGCCCGCCTCGAAGCTTCCCGACGCTCTCGGATCCCCGTCTCCGTCACGTTGGGCCTTCAGACTTGGTTTTGAGGCCCAAACCAAGAAACTGTCCTCCGATGGTTTTGTGGCCAAACCACCAAACCCCGTGTACACGGCCCGGCCTCACCACGCCAAGCGTCGAGCCCGTCAAGCCTTTGACCTCCGGCGCCCGGACGGTCTACTCGGTCTTGTCTCGTTTCTTGACTTGGCCACTACCGATGCACCAGCTCCATGTTCATGACTTCGTCTTGCTCTTCTTGCACCATGCGGCCCGCACTTGATCCCGTCGGCCACTGGGTCCCTCGAACCAAGCCTACTTGTCATTCCACTCCTCGGAGGCCACACAAGCATAGACCTTTCGCACTTGTTCTTCACCTGCACCAACGCAAATCAAGCCGCAACCAACACCTGTAATACTAGGCCAAGAGTCAGTCCACACAACGTTGTCAACCACTCCTCACGAGTGCATTGACAACACATCACATAACATATGAAGATACACAACCGACAACACAACCTGACAAAATACACTCAACACAAAGCCTCAAAACATCCGATCAATCGCTCAGGATATGTAATAATATTCGTACTCTGATGCTTTATTTCAATATATGACTGTGATATTTATCTGTGATGAATGCCTGTGTGTGATAGTGTCTGATCCAGGGACTATCACGAGACAGAATGCTGGGTTTTCCGTTTCTGAAAACCCAGGGCGTTACATAAGCGGCTCTTGACCGGTACGTTGACCTCCTCAGACCGTCGCGGCTGCTGCGACGGCGCCGCGGGCTGTCGTGGCTCGGAGTGCCCGCGACCCTGTGAGCCCCGCTGTCGAGAAGCGGAGCTCTCCGCCTGCTGCACGGTGACAGTCTCGAGGAGCGTCTTGATCTGCTTATGCATTTCCTTTTCTTGAGGGGTGGCGGGCTCTGGTATCTTTCGGAGAAGAACTGCTGCCACCGCTAGATTCTGCGACGCCCTTTTGAAGACAGGCGTGCCGTCAACGACGTCTCGATCGTCGTTGATGATGCGTTGCTGGACGTCCCTTGCGCGTACATGAGCGGGAGTTTGATTCGGGTCCTGCCAGAGTTGTTGGTGGAGCTCGGCTCGTTCGTTGTCGAGCTGGCGCTGCGCGTCCTCCAGCTCGTCTAGCCGGGCACGTTGTACGGCGGCGTCAGGTGGAATCCGCGCCTCCGCCGCACTATCCGCCGTCGAGCTGTGGGCGGAGTGGACCGCTTCCTCCGGATTGTGGGCCGGTGCCGGGGTGACCGGAGCGTTGCCGACGACGAAGCACTCGCGCGAGGGGTCGTATCCCCCGTCGTCGGAGTCGTCGGAATAACCGAAGCAGTAGTCCGCCGCTGTTTGGAAACGACAGAAGGCGCCGGCGTCATGAAGCCCGGAGCAATCCCACTCCGGACCCGAGACGTCATCCGTACCATCGGTTACGAGGTACTGCTCGTCGGGCGAGGTTGATGGAAGCTTCAAGTTGCACCAGAGACGATGACTTGGATAGTTATCGTACAGGGCCCGGTCCGTGCTTGACGAAGAGGAGTATGCTGCCCCCGTGTAGGGCATCCTTTGGTAGGACGACGACATCAGGGCGTTTTCCCTGGCGATGCGCTCCGTTGAGTCCGACGGCAGGGAGTCCTCTGCTGCGCCAGCAGGTAGCGGCGCGTCAGCTTCAACCCGCCGGGGGGGAGGGGGAGCTAGCACGTGCCACCCTGCGTCGCTCCGCCTTGGCCCGCTTCGAGCGCTTGCCGGAGCGCCTCTTGCGTCGGGACGAGCGTGGTGTGGCGGTCGGAGCAGAAGTCGGTGCAGATGCGTCGGCGGCCTCGTCGACGAGGTGCATCAGGTAGCCGTCTCCAGTTGCTCGGAAGTTCAGGCTCCCGAAACGGATCTCGAGCCCAGCCAGGAGCGAGTCGGTCGACCCCATGGGGGAGCTCATCAGCGATGGCTTGGCGATGGCTTCCGTCGAAGCGAACGATGGGAGGGCCGTGCGGACCCTAAAAAGAACGTCGAAAACACGCGAACGCCCCTACCTGACGCGCTAACTGTCGGGGTTTGTTACCGCCGGCAAGTAAATTTATAAGAACGCGTGTACTGATCCGCACAGTAGCACAAGAGACACTCGGGATTATACTGGTTCGGACCTCCGGAGAGTAATACCCTACGTCCAGTCTGAGAGGGGGTGTTCTTTATGCTTGGGAGTTTGTAGTAGGGGGTACAAACAAGGCGGGAGAGGGTTTCGAGCCCAAATCCCTGGTGTGCGAGTGGTTCTTGTAGCAGGAGTCTGCGTGCGTGAGTGTGTGAGCATTTGTAGGGTTGTATGAGATGAGATATCGATACTAAGTGCGTGTGGGGGTGGAAACGAACGTGTCTTGTAAGTGTCCCTGTCCTCCCCTTTTATAGTCACAAGGGAGAGGCTCAAGGGGGTTACATCGAAAGTGTAAGCTGGTCTACAGTCTAGGGCGTCCTCCTTCTGCGTCGGGCTGTCAGCAGCAGCGGCGAAGAACTGTTGCGGTGCCCCAGGTGACGGTGTAGATCTCTCCTGGGTCGTGCGTCCCAAGTTGCCGTCCGAGGCCCCCCGCACCCTTCTCCGAGTAGTTAGTCGGGTACAGGAAGCAGGATTTGTATCCTGATCCCGTCAGTGGATCAGGGGCTTGTCTTTTCCGGGTACAGTGGAAATGGAGTGGCATGTGCCACGACGATCGAGGGATAGGTGACGGCTTACACTGTGCCGTTCGTGGCACAGTGTTTCCCGTGCCGTCCGTAGTACGATACGTACTGCCCCTGCTGAGGAGCGGCAGGAGGATCCGCCCTCTGACACCAGATCGACCTGGTCAGGGCGGACCGGCTTGGAGGGGCCAGCACGTGGCGAGTCGCGCGCCTGGGTATCACGGGATATCAACGGGCCCGTGTACCTGCGGCCTTGACGGCCAAGTCTTGAACTGGTCGGAGGCGGAAAACTACTCGTGCGAATAGGTAATCTATACCGCGTCTTCCGATGCTTAGGGTGTAGCATGTACTGCACCGTGCATTGGCCAGCATTCCTTACGCCGTTAGCAGTACGACGGCTACTGTGCCGTTCGTGGCAGGGTTTGACGAATTCGTCCCCTGACACCGAATCGGACGGGCCCGGGCGGACCGATGCGGTGGTGCAGACACGTGGCGACGCGCGGGGAGGTGTGCGCGGAGATCCAGGGATCTCGATCTGGAGGGGCCCACACGCCCCGCGCCTTCCTTGCGAAGCCTGCGCGGGTCGACGACGGAAACTACTCGTGCGAACGAGTAGTCGTAGACGGGAGGCGGAGACTACTCGTGCGAGCAAGTAGTCGGAGGCGGAGGTGAAGACTTGTCGTATGGGCCGTCAAGTACTCGGAGGAGAGGGTGCGGGTGGCTGTGGGCCGCCTGCCTCCTGGCCCGTGACGCAAACACGTCGTACAGACTCTCAAGTACTCGGGGGGACTAATACTCGTTGTATTAGTCGCCAAAGTATGCCGTACGTGGGTCCGTACCGCATTTTTTAAGGTCCTGGTGGGCCCTGGTCCATGGCCTCGTCACAAGTATTCAACTAACAACACGTGATAAAATACGAGGATGTCAAACTTCGGGTAGATCAGGTACCAGAGTGTATTACTCGAATTACCCAAACTAATTTCGGGTCTCGCTATCCGATTGAGATCATGTACCTCGGATTCGGATAATTCGGATACGGGTAATAGGCATCGGGTGTTTTGCCCAGGCTTAGAGGCAACCTCATCAACTCTCATCGCCAAGACTCCAACTCTTCCTCCAATCCTCGCAGGTCACAGAGTCGAGTAGCCAATGCGCTGAAGAGCGAAGTAACCCTGTTCGATTGGCTGGTGGTTGATGCTGATTTGTTCTACGAGAAAAATATCGTTGGTTGGTGGCTGATGCTGATTTGTTATGAGAGAAAAATATTGTTGGCTGATAACTGATAATCCAGACGAACTGTACAGGAGCGAACCATATAAAAAAATTCAAATGGAAAAGGAGGAAGGAAAGAAAAATCCTAAGTTTTGATCATGTTGTATTTTTTTACTGGGCTTATTATTGTTTCATTTTGGATTTAAGATGAGGCCCAGAGAGTGAGAGTGGGCAGGCGATACTGTGACAGAAAGAGGCCCATCGGCCCATCCCCTTGTCGTGTTCTTCCTCCCTCGTTCAGTCAGATCCGAGCGTAATCACACCAATCGTCGCCATTCGGCCATTCCGGCCCCAAATCTCTCTACGCCTCTACCTGCCCCTTCCTCCCGTGCCCCTGGTCGTCTCCACCGTATCCTGCCGCCCGGACTCGCCGGCAGCCATCCGTATCCGGCCACGGTTCGGGATTTCCCGTCGTATTGGTTCCTCCCGCTCATCTCGTCGCCGGCACCACCCGACCCCTCTCAGCCCTTCGCCGGTGCCGTCTTTTTCACCTCGTGCGTCCTATAATCTTCCCATTTGGACTCGTTCCCGTTTTGCAATTCGCGTGGCGCTTGGAATGTGCTAGGTTGTGTCTGAATTATTGCGTGCGCAATTTCGATTGGAACGGCAATCAGGAAGCCACCTTTTCGTTGAGAAAGAAACAGAAATGACACTGTGTATTCCGATGAACAACACCTTTTTGCTTCTGGTGCGCATTGCAGGGCTGTCAAACAACACAACAGCCTTATTTCCTTTGTCTTTGGCATGTTTCCTTACTTTTTGGCTTGTTACTTTGGACCTCACCTTCTGTTTACCTAGCTTCTTTGTAGATTTTCTGGGCTTCACCTTCTGTTTGCCTAGCTTTTTTTTGTAGATTTGATTATATCAGTAGTATATTGATTTGAGCCACTGGGCATTGGAAAGCTAATGCGGTCAGCCTCATTAGTGCTACCTGCTGACCTGCACCTGTCAGGAAAAAAACAGAAATTCAGAAGTAGGAATACTTAGAGCAATCATATTTAGCACAAAATCAGAACCATATAGTACCTTATTGAGCCTCCAAAGTCTTTGGATTTCCCCTTTTGCTTAATTTGAGGATTAGCACATTGGCTAGGTGTAAAATACATAGAAGATGCTGGTGCTTCATCGTTAAAAGGGACGATACTTTCCTGAGTTGTTGCTTTGGTGGTCCTGCTCTTCTTCTTGGGTGGTCCTCTACATAGAAGAAATAAAGTAGTAATGCAAGTTTTCTTAGAAAAAATAATTGTTGAAAGAGTAAAGATATACAAATTATTACCTCTCAGCTATAATGGCTGCAATATCATCTGGATTACCCCTCTTGCAATTGTGGCAGTGATGGCTATAGTATGTAGTATGTACATATAGGGAATCTATGGATTTTTGTCGTCTTCTTGTCAATGCAGCCTTTCTATCTCTCTTTTTCCTCCTACCAGCAGTAGCTTTTAATAGAGGTGGATTCATGAAAAATCCATGACAAGATTTTGGCCACTGTGACTTGTCACCCATAGTGGGGATTAGTGGACCATATGCTGCTCTAAATTTGTCACTAGAGTAATACAAGTCCACATAGTTCTCTAAAGGTGCATTGCTAAGTGATGTGATGGATGCAATAGCATGCTTGCTAGGAATGCCAGAAACTTGGCATGCTCTACAATAACATGTCCTGTCATGCAAGTTGACCACAAACCTAAAGCCACTACCTCACAATGCGGTAACTTCAGCAACTTCTTCTGAGCATTCAACCACCTCCAAGTCTAATTTTCTGCACCATATTAGTCTTGGAATCAGCTTTTTCCTTTCTTTTTACTATAGATTGCTGATTTTGTATGTCATTTTAATGAAGATTGGTGTCATTGTGGCAGTGAGAACTCATTTAATCCACTTAGAGTTATGTTCTAGCTAGAATTCTCCAATTACATATAAGTGTGGGTATTGCAATTTCTGCTGCAGTGATTGAATTTTGTTTGCAAACTTATGTCAAAATGATTCCAAATCTATATAGTGACCGCTTTGATTTTTTTTTTTAAACATTTTTAATTGGAGCTGATTGTGTTCTGACTTCTGAGTTCATGGTAACAGGCGATTATACTTTTTTTTTATGGAACCATGATGTATCCATACAATGCATTTGATATCCTTATCCTGACGGTATATCCATATGATAAGATATTCGATCGTATTCTGCTCGAGTTCTTCTATGCCATAAATGGGGTGTTCAAAAATTTATATGCCTGTTTCTATGACATTTCTCATATGTTGAAGGTGATAACCATGCTTTTATTTTCGCATGTAGGGGAGCAGTAGAACAAGTGACTGTAAACAGTTTGTTCAAAAGGACAGAAAAGTGTGTGCCAGTTTAAATGGCTTCGAAGCTCCAAGCCTTGTGGAACCATCCTGCTGGCCCCAAAACCAGTTAATTATCTCCCCATCTTTCTTTTTCTTTTTTTGTTGTATTGTATCCATGATCAATGACATTCTTATTTATCTTGATCGTTGTCATTGCTGATCACGGTTACCTGATTTGTTCTCATTACAAGCACATAGCTATATAATGATCATCCTGGACTTCAAGCTAGCTTATGGCATATTTCTTGGCATACCTGAGATGCATTCTTGGGTATATGATGTTGAATTTAGCCATACATTAGTCTGGACTGAGGCAAGTGTAATCTAAGTGTCTAACATGCGACTGAAGCATGGAACAATTCAGGCGGCCCATATTATTCTGCAGTTTCTCTCTAGTAAAATGAGATGCATATATCAAATGCTGCATTGTGATAGTAATTACTACTTGAGAGTTGAGACTTTAATCAAACATTCTCTATTGCAGTTCATTTCTGGGCTCCCACATTTAAATGGGGTATCAGCATCGCCAACATTGCCGACTTTGCAAAACCACCTGAAAAGATATCCTATCCTCAACAAATTGGTATGCTTAAGCTGTCCAACTAGTTCATCCTGTTTCTTATTTTCGGATTACAAGACCACTACTTTGATTTGCTTCCTCGTGCAATGCTAAGAACATAGCATGCTTATTCTGTTGAATTATATGCAGCTGTGACTTGCACTGGAGTCATTTGGTCACGCTACAGCATGGTTATCACACCAGTAAGGCCTCTAGTGTATTTGCACAATCATTTCTCTATTTTTCTCTGGAACTCATAATTCAGCATCGATTGTATCTTCATCTGAAATTCAACTTGTAAATTTACACCTTTCTTTCTGCTGTGATATTGATTTTGTTATCTCTATCTTCCAGTAATGTTGCCAGATGCTTTTCTAATCAGTGTTCATGCAAAGTTGCTTGTTGGATCTGTTTTAACTACTCTACAACGCTTCTGTTTCCCACTACCCTAGCTATGCAGTGTTCATGTCAGAAAGGAACAGTTAGTTTACCATTATGAACAGAAAGTTGAATAGCTTCATTATATTAATTTCCGTGATTGCCTTATTTAATAACCAATTAACCGTCATTGATTTGGAATGAGCATGCATTGTACTTGTACTATTTTTCTGCAAGGTCAATGAGATCTTGATTATG